>CM033644.1:210119493-211371985 GCA_019512145.1 Engystomops pustulosus
CTGCCCCATACTGCCCTATACTACACTGCCCCATACTGCCCTATACTGCTACACGTGTACCGTGCTTAGACAAGAGCGTGAGTACATGGACTGCTCACTATATACTGCCATATACTACTTGTATACTACTGTATAAAGTACTACTGTATACTCCATATGCGATACTGCTGTATACTGTCTTACTACAAGTTAGACATAGACAACAGTGTAAGTACATGTATTGAACACTATATACTGCCATATATTACTATATACTGAACTATATACTACACTTCTATATATTGTACCACTATATAGAACATATACTATACTGCCATGTACTGTGCTACTACAAGCTGGACATAGACAAGAGAGTGAGTACATGTACTACATATACTGCTATATAATACACTATACTGCATTTACTACATATACTTTACAGCCATACTGTACTACTACAAGCTCAACATACTCGATATTGTAAGTACAGCCACTGCACACTATACTGCCATATACTACACTGCTATATACTGAACTGCTACAAGCTGGACATGGACAAGAGTGTGACTACTGACACTACTGGCAAGCAATATACTACTATATAGTGTCATACTGTCTATAGTATGTAATTACACACTATATACTGTATCACTGCTCACCCTGTGCCACAGTGTATACTGTATGTACTGTGCAACTATATATTATAACTACTGTTTTGCTCTATTATATACTGCACATACTGGGGCCTAATACATAGACTGTATACACTTTTGCAACACAGAGTATACTATATTACTCTGCACACCAGGACAGGTACATGTACTGGGTTACTACACACTGTATACTATATTACTACTACACACTATACTACTATATACTATTGTACTGCAACTTCTGCGGCATGGTACAATATTGTATATACTGTGTTACTACACAATATACTATACAACTACCATATTGTTATATACTATGGTACTATACACTACTGCTGTATAGTAAATACAACGTGTTGTACTGCTCTATCACTGCAATACTCTGCTATACACTGTACTAGGCTTATGCTCAAGTCAATAACTTTTCAGGTTTTTTTTTGGTAAAATTCGGAGCCTCGGCTTATACTCAAGTATTTACTGTAGGAATTTTTTTTTTCCTCATAGTGAAAAAGACATGAGGAAATTATGCGTCCTACTGTTATCCAGAGTCATGTAGGCAGTGAAAGCCGCACTGCTACAGGATATATTTGTGGCAGCCCGTGTAGTATTTGCTATAACCCCCCCCCCACCCCCCCTACATTTTGCAGGTCCGACATCTTTACATTTGCGACTTCCACAAGAATTTCATTCAAAGTGTCCGGAACAAGAGGAAGAGAAAAACCAGCGATGACGGAGGCGACTCTCCAGAACACGACACAGATGTGCCCGAGGTGAGAGACCTAACGCGCCCTATAGGGCAGTGGTGGTGAACCTATGGCCCTCTCTGTGGGCACCCAGGCCATCACCCCAGAATGAAGTTGACTAGACAGGACTCAAAGAATCTTCCTACAATGATAGGCGAATTTGCCCTCCTCCTTTCAATTGCGTTGGTGTCCTTTGGAGGCTGAAGGATTGAAAGTTGTCAATGAGCAAGGAGAAATAAATTACGACTTAAACTGCTGTGCTGGCACTTTGCAATAAATAAGTGGCTTTTGGTTGAAGTTCGGGCACTGAGGCTCTAAAACGTTCACCATCACTGCTATAGGGGTTATAGGTAGATGAGCAGATCAGCAGGTGTGTCTGCAGATCTCCCTCCCCCACAGCCGAAATGAGGAATCACACCATTTTCACTAAAGCTATTGAGCTGAGCGTGATTTTTATTTTATTTTTTTGCAATTTTTAATATTTTTGCTGATTTATCACCACATTGATAGAATTTCAATCACTCATGTCCTTATATCCCGGGACAGTCGTTCGAATGTCTAGAGGTATCTGTGGGGTGGCACCCTCTAGTAACCCCTTCTCATCTTTTTCTCTACACAGGTGGACCTCTTCCAGCTCCAGGTGAACACTCTGCGCAGATACAAGAGACATTACAAGCTGCAGACTCGGCCCGGACTGAACAAGGCACAACTCGCAGAGGTACGGTCCTAAATCCTTTTAAAAGTAGATTGTTTTACGGTGGCAAGTTCTCCATGGTTGGTTCCTCATCATTAAAGGGGTTATCCGGGTATTAAAATTTACTTAGGGCCGGGCCTGGGTGGGCTATTTAAAAATAATAAACACGTACTTACCTCCTTACTTAATAAACATGTCCCGTGATGCGGTCCGTTTCATCCGTGCCCCTGTTTGTTTAGAGGGGCACAGAGGGAGCGCACAGGGAACTTCCGGTTCGCGGTGTGGCCGGCTCCTCCCATCCGTCCCTATCAGCGTTGTAAGCGTTGGGAGATGGTGTCGGGTGGGAGCTTCCGGTCGGCCGGAAACTCCCTGTGCGCCCTTGTGATCAAACCAGCGCGGTCCTTGTGGACCGAGGCGAGGGACATCAGTGGAGGCGGAGGAGGTAAGTAGATTATTATTATGTTTAAATAGCCCAGCCCGGCCCTCAGTAATTTTTAACACTCGAATAACCCCTTTAAAGGGCTTCTACCAGCTACCACAGAACAGGAGAAAGTGTCTAACTGCTGGGACCCCCAGCAATTGCAGGAATTAGAGAATTGGGGTTCTGTTTGAGCGGCCGGACGAGCACATACATTAACTACTATGGCAGTGCTGGTAATTGCTGAGCTCAGCCTTAGTATCTCCAGTACGGGGATAACCAAGATGCTGTTGTGCTGTGCTCAGAAATTTCTGATGCTCCCTTGTATTGAATGGAGCTTCACCCATTAGTGAATCCAGATTGCTGGGGGTCCCGGCGGTTGGACCCTCACCCATCAGCTTGTTATCCCCTATCCTGTACATAGGGGATTTATTGTTTACCAGCATGGCTCCATACGTGTGGTAGTGACTGTAACTGGTAATACAGCTCCGGCCCAATCACCTGCCAAGAGCCGGACTTAATAGCTTCTCCTTCCAAATTCCTGAATCCAAAGACTAAAGGTCACATGACCGCTTATTCCTGCGGTAATGAAACCTGAATTAAATTTTTCTATCGGGAAAGTAACACAATCTTTTATACGTTTCCACCCTAATATTTCTAGTCTCTCACTTTCTCCCGTCAGACAGTGAGCCGGCACTTCCGGAACATTCCTGTGAACGAGAAGGAGACCCTGGCCTACTTCATCTACATGGTGAAAAGCAACCGCAGCCGCCTGGACCAGAAATCCGAAAGCAGCAAGCAGCTGGAGGCATAGCTGCAGAGACTATGGAGCCCGGACTTGTACATAGGAATTGGGAATGCACCCTGTGCCATATCAGACCCCCCCTGGTGACCTATAATATGGACCGCGGATGACGGCAGTGGCACTGCCCATTGCATGAGGGACTCCTGCCACCTTATTACTACGCTCTGCCGCTCAGGCCATAATCCGCCTGCAGAGTTGAAGTAGTCCTCAATGATAGTTTATTATTTGTGCTCAAGAATGAGGCCCTCTAGTTGGGTCAAACCCAGTACATTGAAATATGGGAGGTATGTATGGAGAAAAACATGGTATCTCAGTTTCCAGGTACAGTGCTACTGCTGTCTACAGGTCATGTGCGGTATTGCAGCTCACAGTCCTCCAGCCACATCCAGTGGATTGGGTTTGACTTTCTTGATTGGTGGGGACCTTGTGGTGGGATCACAAGGGGTCGCACAAACACGCCTGCTTCTGTATTAATCTCTATGGCGCTTATGAATAGAGCACAGTACTCCGTGTCTCCGACAACCCCTTCAACTACAATAGAACTGAGCTGCAATACCGCCCATGGACAGGTGCGGCGTTGTTTCTGAATGAAAGAAGCAGCCATGATTTTCTCAATTCAGGGAGGAGATTTTTTTTTTTTATGCCTCTGCTCCCAATCTTTAGACTGAGATTTTGGGGTCTTCACCTGCCAGGTGCTTTCTCCACTGCCCGTGAGGTGAGTGAGGGCTCTACATCTGGAGTTGCATCATATACTAGAGACCCCCCGAGGGGGCTGACAATGATTTTACAAGTACGGAGGTTTCTTTAAGAGATGCATAAGCTTTGCGGCACATCTCCAGTGACAAACAATGCATCAAATGCCCTAAATGCCCAGGGGCATCCTCCAATCTTCTATATAAATATACCAGCCTCCATCATGGCAGCTTTCCCCACTCCTGTATGTCTGTCTGATTCTCAGCAATAACTTGTGGCCACTTTTCCAGGACAGGGCCCCATCTTCTTATTTCACTGCCTGTTTTAATACCCATATATTTGTAAGTAGACTTGGACCTGCCCACTTGTTGACATTCTGGATCGTTTACATCTAGCGCCACCAGGTGTCTGGGGTGTGTAACTCCACCTGACTGTGCATAACATGGATGTAATGTGTTGCCCCCTCCCCCAACGCCACTCTCTGTGTATATGTATTTTATACATTAATGTTATACGTCATATATAGAAGTATTGCTCCAGTAGGAGCGCAGTGTGTATTCCAATAGGAGCGCAGTGTGTATTCCAGTATTGTGTTAATAAAATGGGGGGCGCTCTGGAGCTGGTATATGAATCCATTTAGATCACACTTTAATATTTGTGCAAGACTCAAGGAAAGAAAAGCTGCACATGAACTTGAACCGACCTAATCGTCCTGTGCGCTTCCACTTGTGTAACTAAGAGTCTGGCACCGCCCACTTGACTACCAGTAACCCAATTATCATATTGGGTCCTAAGATATGCCCAGTGCTGGTGGTCGTTGTGCTTCTTAGCAGGAGACACTCTGCTGCCCCTCTGTAAGAGATCAGAGGGGACGCTACTGAGCATGTGTGACCACCGCAGAAAATAACTATAGGGGACGCCGTGTAACGTATGTGATTTAATATGTACACACGTGAGCTGATGATAAGTGAAAAATTGTTATGTTTTATGTAATCTAATAGTAAAGGAATAATCCCCTTTATAACGGGTTAAAAAAAAGTTTTTTAAAAAATCCCCTCCTAGGCATCTGCTGAGCAAAGACTGAGCTGTCCGCAGCAGCTGGGGAGCCGTCAGTACTGCGGTCCCTGATATAGGATCTCCTGCGAGGTGAAGTCTGATTCCTAACACATTTCATACACCCCCAACCCCTAATGCTTTTCTTTGACCATTTCTATTTTAAAACCATTTTTACACTTTTTTAAGTATTTATTGTAATGAAATCTAGTAAGTTCTATTAAAGTTACTTAGTGCTTCTCGCTGGAAGTGTCATGTCTGATTTTCTTTAATAATTTTCTTACAGAAAGATGTTGCTGGGGGGATAATGGAGTAAAATTCCTTTAAGGTGGCATTTAAACGGATTGTCCAACCAAAACGAAAAGAGAAAGAATGCATTCAAAAGAGCTCATAAGGTAGTGCAAAAACAATCATCAAATTTTATTAATACACAACAGACAATGACCAGTGCTCTAAAAACATTTAAAATACAAAAATGTACATATAAGTACATTGGCACAGCGTCATATACTGTCTATTCGTCATTTTCTTGTAATAGCGCCGCATCCCGTATACCGTTTGATGCTCTTTTTGTATTGAATACTTGTTTGTTGCCTAGGCAACACTCACAACATCGCCACCCCGGCCGGGGATGCGCATGCGCTAAATTGCTGTAGCTACTTCCGGTACACGCCGTTCAACTTCCGGTCATGCGCCGCTGACCGGACAAGACGCTAATGGAGCTTCAATTCACTCTTGGACTGCTTATAAGGTGAGACATGCTCATCTAGGGCTCTATACCCCTGAGGAAGTTGCCCTCCTTGGCGACGAAACGCGTGGGGAGCCCAGTGCCCCTGTCCCTACTTACCTCCCATCTTTCTATGCTGGTCTGCTTGTGGTAATCCTTCATCTTTTTTGTCCTGCATGGCTTTGACTTGTTACGCTTACCAGCATATTGATAGGCACCTTTACCGCAGGTTATGGTCATTGTTTTTCTCTCCAGCCCTGGAGATACGGAGCATTGTTTGATCTCTATGCACATAGCACTTTCTTGGCACCTTATATCTATGACATTTCCAGGCTGAGAACTTTGGGGAGGTACTTTATCACTAACTTAGTGATTGACAGTGGGCAGTTACGGTGCACCTATACCAGGTCACTGTACATTGCTTTTGATATGTACATTTTTGTATTTTAAATGTTTTTAGAGCACTGGTCATTGTCTGTTGTGTATTAATAAAATTTGATGATTGTTTTTGCACTACCTTATGAGCTCTTTTGAATGCATTCTTTCTCTTTTCGTTTTGGTTGGACTTTGTTTTTGTGCATTTGGCTCGCCAATATTGTAGCTGTGCTACACCCGCTGGTTTTCTCATTTAAACGGATTGTGTCATTATAGAGACGGGGTGAGGGGGTAATTGTATGATGGCAGGGGATCTTACTAGGGGTCTAGGGGCATCCTATAGGAGTAGGGGATATTCATGTTATTAATCTATAGGATCACAATTAATAACTACCGCTACAGGATAGTGTTCTACCTCATCTCCTTTGTTCTACTGACCGAATATTATTAGAATTCAAATATGTTTGCCATGGATTTTTTAGGAACGCCCCAAGCTCCAGATTGCTGCTGGCCCCAGTTGTCAGACCCCCTATACTTGTAGTTGTGCGGCCCAAGTGTCAGACCCCGATACTTGTAGTTTGCTGCCTTGCCCAGTTGTCAGACCCCATATATGAGTTTTCTGCTGGCCCCAGTGTCAGACCCCCTATACTTGTAGTTGCTGCTGGCCCCAGTTGTCAGACCCCTATACTGTAGTTGGCTGGGGCCCCAGTTGTCAGACCCCTATACTTGTAGTGCTGCAGGGCCCCAGTGTCAGACCCCCCTATACTTGTAGTTGCTGCTGGCCCCAGTTGTCAGACCCCTATACTTGTAGTTGCTGCGGGCCCCAGTTGTCAGACCCCTATACTTGTAGTTGCTGCTGGACCCAGTTGTCAGACCCCTATGCTTGTGGTTGCTGCTGGACCCAGTTGTCAGACCCCTATACTTGTAGTTTCTGCTGGCCCCAGTTGTAAGACCCCAATACTTGTAGTTGCTGCGGGCCCCAGTTGTAAGACCCCTATACTTGTAGTTGCTGTGGGTCCCAGTTGTCAGACCCCTATACTTGTAGTTGCTGCTGGCCCCAGTTGTCAGACCCCTATACTTGTAGTGAGTTGATGCTCCCCAGTTGTCAGACCCCTATACTTGTAGTCTGCTGGCCCCAGTTGTCCGACTTCGTGCCGTCCCCAGTTGTCAGACCCCTATACTTGTAGTTGCTGCGGGCCCCCCAGTGTCAGACCCTATACTTGTAGTTGCTGCTGGCCCCAGTTGTCAGACCCCCTATACTTGTAGTTGCTGCTGGCTCCAGTTGTCAGACCCCCTATACTTGTAGTTATTGGTGGTCCCAGTTGTCAGACCCCCTATACTTGTAGTTGCTGCTGGCTCCAGTTGTCAGACCCCCTATACTTGTAGTTATTGGTGGTCCCATTAGTCAGACCCCCTAAAATGTGAATATGTATTTGATCAAATTAAGAATTTACCGCCAGCTTCTAAACAAAACAATTTTGCTGAGGTCACATTGTCACAACGCTGGTCACATTTTCTTTGCTGCTGTCATGACCAGAACACACCAGCAGGTGGCAGTATAACCACAGCAAAGGAGGAGCATCACTGCAGATCCACAGTAGGGAGTTGCATAGAAATGTAGTGTCCCAAACTTAGAGGAAAACCTGGAGAGAGGTCGCCCAAAGGAGACTAAGCTAGTGATTGGGAAAGGGCCCATGACTCCTACTGTGTAGGGGCCCAGAGCACTCTGTTTTATTCTGGGGTACATTTAAGATAAGTTGAATATTCTACATTTACTGTGGATAAAGGAATCTTAAAGGGGCTGTCGGAAGTTTCAATATTTATAGAAGAGATAAATTGAGACTACCCCTTTAAGTGAAGTGATCATTGTTGCCCCCATCCATGATAATATGTAACTTGTGTTGTGTATAAAGATTCCTGCGCTCTGCCCCTTCGTCTATATACTCTAGGTAAAATATATAGGCACACACTAAAATAGACATTTCATCTTCATCAGAAGTGTCTTTTTTTTTTTTTTTTGTCCAAAATAATCCAATGATGTTATCCATCACCCAACCCTTGTGACAGACGCTTCTCCTAGGACTAATGACCCGTTTACGACCCCCTAGTGTGAGTCTATTGACTCCTTCTAATGTTTTTTAGGAGGATGGGTTAGAACTAGGTAGAGGACTGTAGGACGGATCACAACAGAACTATTGGACACAACAGAAAAAAAAAAATCTTCCTTGCCAATATCTTAAGAAAGTATAGGTTTTGATCTGCCAAAAATCTGTACACATAAAAAAAAAATTAAAAAGTTATAGATTTTTGAAGGTTGGGAGTGAAATAAAAAAAGAGGGTTAAGGTGGCCATATAAATTAGATTAACTTTAGTAAAACCCAAAGACTTATGTTGAGCCAAAGGTACATTCACAGGACCATCTAGGGCAGTGGTGGCGAACCTATGGCACTGGTGCCAGAAGCGGCACTCGGAGCCCTCTCTGTGGGGACTCAGGCCATCACCCCAGCATGAAGTTCACCAGACAGGACTCAAAGAATCTTTCTACAGAATCTTCCTGCAATGATAGGCGAATTTGCCCTCCTCCTTTCAACTGCATTGGTGTCCTTAGGAGGCTGAATGACTGAAAGTTATCAAAGAACAAGAAATAAATTACTGCTTAAATTGCTGTGCTGGCACTTTACAATAAATAAGTGACTTTTGGTTAAAGTTTGGACACTCAGGCACTAAAAGGTTCGCCATCACTGATCTAGGGGGTCGTATATTCGGACACAAATTTGTGGCCCCATATACATCCCCATAGACGGCAATGGCTGACCGGTATTGGTACGGTGCCACACATGTCACCGTTCCGCTATGTGCATGGGGAAAAGATACATGGGTATACATGTGTGTGAATGTACCCTAAGGCTACACATATGTCCCCCATAGAAAGCAATGGACACAGAGCGATATGGCACCGCACATGTGTGGGACCGTACCGCTCCGTACACGGGGAACAGATAGGACATGTCGCGCTGTGCACAATGGTCACCCCTCCTCCTCTCCATCGCCGTAACCGTGCGGGCATACGTCAGTGTGCATGTAGCCCCGGTGCGTATGTATGTGGACTTCAGGAGCAACGTCGGACCATCTTTAGGTGGTGATGGTGTTTTGTACAGTTTTCTCTCAATTCCAAAAGTCTGAGGTAATTTTTTTTAGAATATATTTTTATGTGGATCAGAGCTTTGTCTATATATTAGAGGTTCCTGTTTTGCTTAAAGGGGTTGTCCAATAACATATTTTTTATGGTTGAGCTTCGCATGTATGTAAATCAGGAGAACCGTCTCTCAGGCGTTCAGATTACAACTTTTGAAGCTCTATGACCATCTCCAGTGGTGAAGGAGTTTTGTTCAGTTTTCTCTAATTAGGTCCAAAAGTCTGTGACAATATTTTCCTAGTATATTTTTATATGGATCAAGGCTCCATTTTTATATTAGTTTCCTGTTTTGCTTACCGTATATATTCGTGTATAAGCCGAGTTTTTCAGCACAAAAATGTGCTGAAAAACCTCACCTTGGCTTATACAAGAGGCAATTAAAAAAAAAAACTTATATAATCATTTTCCGGCGTCCCGATGGTCGCCGCAGCTCCGGATCCTCTGTGCGGCTCTTGGCAGCTCCTCTTCGGTCTTCTCTCTGCTGTATTAGTCGTCAGACAGTGTCCATGCGAACCCCCCGCCGGCGGTGCTGATGCGGTGGTGTCGCCGCTGATGACATCATAGTATGCGCCGGCCGGCAAATCGCGTGGACGTGTCTCTGCCGGCTAAAACAGCAGAGAGAAGCAAGAAGAGAAGTGGCGAGGACCGGAACATCAGAGAGGTGCGCCAAGGCATTGGAACCAAAGGTGAGTATGTAAGTTTTTTTATGTTCTCGGCAAACTGGTGGCTGGCTGTATAATACTGGGGACTGGCTGGCTATATACTGGGAGACTGTGACTAATGCATTTCCCACTCTCGGCTTATACTCGAGTCAATAGGTTTTCCCAGTTTATGGTGGTAAAATTAGGGGTCTCGGGTTGGCTTATACTCAAGTATATACGGTAAATGGGTTGTGCAACAAAAAGCACCTTTTAACCAACCACTTGGTGATGCCTAAATGGGCCATAGATCATGGATAGTTATATTACCAAATCTGATGAGTACATGATCCTTCGGTTTTGTAGCAGAGGTATTTAGCACTTTTTTTGAAATACTGTCATACCATCCTGATAATTTTTGTAAAAAAAAACAAAAAAAACCTCCTGGATAATCCCTTTTAAAATGATACAATGCTGCAGGCACCCAGAATTTTATGTGCTCTTTATACATCTCTTCAAGGTCTCGGACCACCAAACTCCTCTTAAACTCATAAAAACGGAATTCTGTGGTCTCCGAAAGGATATTCCCAACATGTCAGGAAAATTGAGCACTTCCCCCTATGATGTGTTAAGTGCCATTCACCTGCCAACCCCCTACACAGTCCAATCATTGAATTACACCATAAAACCATAATGTGTCCTGTCATATTTATGAGCGGGAGGAGAAGCTGCAAGAAGCCAAGGAAAATGATCAAAGTTTTATTTATAACTTAAAATATAGGTTTCAATGGTATGGAAACTTTTATGTCATCTTCTCCTTTTACTAAAAGTGTGATGAAAAGTTCTCAAAAATGTTGAAAATCAGAATTATGGATGTAATGTATGAGGTAAAATGATGACATTTTAGGGTAGAGGGCCACGTCTGGGTTTCTGTGGACCACAATCATAATGGGCGACCTGTCTAACCCACTCTTTAGAGAATTTTTAACCAAATTGTAAAGAGCCTACTGACCACTAAGCCCCGTCAGAGGGTTACCTGATGCTGGCCTCGGGCCATGTAGGTGGGCATTTCCATAGCCAAACTTACCGAACGTGGGGCATTCATATTTATCTTATTTGGTGCGAGGAGAATTTGTCACAAGTTCTGTGGTAAGTTTTGTGGTAATTTTTGTTGCAATACCCAAATGTGAAATGAGGATTTGAAAAAACACATTAAAAAAATGCCAAATTTTAAACAATTCCAAGGTTTCTGCATCCCCCTATTAGTTTTTTCTGCACAGTGTGAATGGGATGTTGTGTCTACAGGGTTCACAGCACTGACATAGTCTCTCTCCGAAAAAAAAAGTTCCCTCAACCTTTGCTTGTTTGTTTTGTGTAAGGCATAAGCTGATCAGTCTGATTAGGAAATTTTTAGTCCTGATGGAGTTTGATGCGTCCCATGGGGAAGCTCACTCATGATAAATGGGCCTGTCGGTAAGTGATTGATACCTTTAATGAACCTGGCATCATCCCACAAGTGAGGCCCGGCTGTAAAAAAAAAAAAATAGAGTGGCCAATCTTACTGACAAGACAATAGTCACCCTGCAGGGAGGGGGCTGCAGGTTGCTGGACCTCCAGCGGTTGAGGATAGCATGTCAAAAATGGACAGTTTCTTCAGTTTGACCCAATGGGGCAGATTTACTTACCCGGTCCATTCGCGATCCAGCGGCAGGTTCTCCGTCGAGGATTCGGGTCTTCCGGCAATTCACTAAGGTAGTGCGCCCGATGTCCACCAGGTGTCGCTGCTGCACTGAAGTCCGTCGGAGTTCACTGGAGTTCACCATCCGTTGCTGGGTGCAGGTAAGCGCAAGTCAAGTGACACATTTTTTTAAAAAAAATTCTGTGGTTTTTCCGAATCCGACGGCGACGCCCCCGATTTCTGTCGCGTGCATGCCGGCGCCGATGCACCACAAACTGATCGCGTGCGCCAAAAACACGGGGCAATTCGGCGCAAATCGGTAATTTTCGGGAAAAAAAGCAACTTAGTAAATGACCCCCAATGTTTGGACTAACCCAGGACTAACAACTAGAAATGTATGCACACTGTGCCCCTGCATATATGAAGTATTTGTAGTCTGATATGAATATGGTGGCCACAGTAGATGATTTCATGGAGAATTTCCTGGCTGGACCAGATACGGAAACATATCGTAATCAGCAAACAATTTCAATATGACTCCTTTGTATTTCAAGTCAACAACAGACTTCTCTTTATCGTTGCTCTGAAACTATACTGGGTGGACTTACCGATTAGATCCATCAATCCATCACTGGTCATTGGCCAGACCCATAGCGAAAATCAAAGGTTCAATCTCTGGCCTCCGTGTGGAATATGTGAAACAAAATACACATAAACGTAAACTAGCTACAAATCCACCATCATCCCCACCACCACTAAGATGGATAAGATCTACGTGATAAGAGTTGCCAGACCTCCATGATGACATGTTATAAAAGTGATTTCTTAGGAATCCTCTTTGAAGAGATAACCCAACAAATTACATTTATGACCCATATTAGGGGTCATTTTGAAGACCAAGCCACATGCCACATAGTCTTAATTTGGCCATTATAGTTATTCTCACGGGTCGTACTTATCCAATGAAAACGGGTGCGATGGTTGAACAATCTTTCTGGGAGTATTCTTGTAAAAAAAGTTGCTAAGAAATTAGTAGGAGATAAAAGTTTCACAAAAACATGGGGGCTCATTTACTAAGGGTCCGAATTGCGCTTTTTCGTCGGGTTTTCCCAAATATTTCTGATTTGTACCAAATTGCCACGGGATTTTGGCACACACGATCGGATTATGGCGCATCGGCGCCGGCTTTCACGCGACAGAAACCGGTGGGCGTGGCCGTCGGAAAACCCAACGGATTTGGAAAAACCACGGAATTTAAAAAAAAAAAAATTGTCCCAAGAATAGCACTCACATACACCGGGACGAAGAAGGTGAGCTCCGGCAGACTTCAGCACAGCAGCGGCACCTGGTGGATATCGGACGCACGACCTTAGTGAATCCCGGCAGGCTCCGAATCAACGTCGGATAACACAGAGCGGGATCGGGAATAGACCGGGTAAGTAAATCTGCCCCATGGAGAAGTTTCTTGGCAGCTTGAGATCAAAAGTGGTAATTTTAGTGTTGGACTGGTGCTCCTTGGGGATATTGTGAGTTTACCTTCCATAAATGCATAGGACAGTGGTGACTAACCTATGGCATGGGTGCCAAACGTGCCACTCAAAGCCCTCTCTGTGGGCACTTAGGCTGTCAACCCTGGCACAAAGTTCACCAGTCATGGCCTCCTGTTGCAGTCCCAGATATCCCAAGACATGCCATGGTCACTGCAGTTTTAAAGTGACAAGATAACGGGGCTTGGATTGTAGTTTGGGCATTGGGTCTCTAAAAGTTTCACCATCACTGGATAGGAGATAGACCCTTGTAGCCTCCATATTGAGTTATCCTTTCCTGTACCTTTTGGTCTCCATATATACATGGTTGGATCACATGTTTAAGGTTGAATTCAGGAAGTCCTTAGTAATTCAGGGTGGTCCCATTAAATGTCCTAATTTTTATGTATGTCATCATCCTTGAAGTTTCATCTCATCACCGGTTTCTCTTCCAAGACATGAAGCTTTGTCTCCATCATGTATATTGGGTTGTATTGTAATTAAAGTATCGTACTCAGTGGCGTAACTAGAAGCTGATGGGCCCCAGTGCAAAGTCTGTGCCAGGCCCCCGACTATAATGTATGGTTTATAGTAATAGTCTTCTCATATGGGAAAGTGACACCATAAGGGCCCCCTAAACCTCTTGGGCCCGGGTGCGACCACAACCTCTGCACCCCCTCAAATTACGCCCCTGATCGTACTGACCTCAATGTCTGTAAATACACAATAGTTTTTAGATATTTGTGACGAGGCATTGAATTTTTCTGGAAATTAGGGAGATAAAGTTTTCAACTCTTCCACATTTACGTAAAGGGTCTTTCCAGGAACTACTTACCCTGCTCCCACATCGTACTGCTAATTCTAGTCTTTGGCACCAGTCATTAGTGGATCATAATATAGGTGGGTGGTAGCTCCAGGCCTTCAAGGGGGCCCAAAGTCAATTTCGTGGCATTCAGCTCCTAACACGTGGGAACGCCATGTAGGGAGAGCACGGATCCTCACTCCAAATGAGAAACATTCGCCATTACAAGGGGGCCCATGGCCACCCAAACCACCACCCAAATTTTATAACGAGAAGGGTCTTCACCCATGAAATCCTTAGTCATCTTTTCCTGTGCAACATCAGTAAGCCTGAGGAGTCTAAAAACTGCTCAACAAAATAGGATCCAAGTATTGGCACACCGTAGGTGGCAGAACCAATCCAGATTTTGTCAAGTTATCCCTATATTCCTAGTTCCTCAAGATCTGGATGTAAAGATTAGGGAAGATTCTCCAACATCTTCCCAACGTCTTCACCATCAGGAAGTACAAAAAGATTGTTTGATATGTCGTTATCCTATAATGAGAGAATAAGATAAGTTATCAGCAGATTACTACACCCGATGTTACAGACTGGAGGGTTCCCTTCCCCAGCTTAACCAGATGACCCCACAATTACTCCCTCCTTGAAGCCCCCCCCCCCCCTTCCTTGTCCACCTTCTGGTTCTGGTGTCAACATGCTGTTTTATTTGGCTCCGAGATGTCTGGAGAAATCTCCACGTTAACTGTTCCTTAACCACTTGCAAGATAAGGCCGAAGCTCCCAGGAGATCAGATAAACAGATCTATAACAGCTTGTTGAGATACAGAGGTGTGGACCGGGTCCTGATACAGGGGCCTAGAACTGCATCACTGTGTCACTTAGCGAGAAAAAAAAAGAAAAAATTGGTTAAAGTAACACCTTTTGCTGGTTTTTATATAAAAAAAGTTTAGTAGTTTTTTTATTTTTTTTGTTTTACAATTTTGCGGATCCTTTTTTTTGTTTTTGTTTTTTACGACTTTGGTGGCATTTATTTATCCCTTAGGAATTGAGATTAATTTTTTTTTTTAATTTGAGTTTTTTGTTTCGCACTATTAGGGGATTTTTTTTTTTACGACAATAGATCATAGTTATTTATCTTTTAAGGGCTGAGATAAGTTCTCAGTTTTTTCATTTGTTTTGGAAATGTTTATTTCTTATTTATCTCTTGTTTCACTTTTTTTTTTTTGGGGGGGGGGGGGGGGTTACGTGTTATTTTTTCCCTTTGTGGGCTGAGGTAAGTTTTTATTTATTTTTTTAATTTTTTAAAAATACATTTTTATTTGTTTATTTTTTTGTTTCACACCTTTGGGGGCATTTTTTACAGCTCCAATGTCTAGTTATCTATCCCTTCAGGACTGAGATAAATTTGCTAAATTTTTTTTTTTACTTGAATTGAAAATTGTGATTTCTTTTTTTGTTTTGAGATCCGTTCTGCCTCATTTATTTTTTTCCTTAGGTCTATATAGCACTTAGGGACTTGCTTTTTGCGGAACTGATAACATTTTTGATTACTTTTATTTTTGATACTTAGTAATAAATGTTAATGAAGATTTTTTTTATACAGGCGGTCCCCTACTTAAGAACACTTGACTTACAAACGACCCCTAGTTACAAACGGTCCCCTGGATATTGGTAATTTATTGTGCTTTAGTCCTAGGCTACAATAATCAGGTATAACAGTTATCACAGGCGTCTGTAATTAAGATTTATTGTAATCCTGATTCTTATGACAACCCAACATTTTTAAAATCCAATTGTCACAGAGATAAAATATACAGTTCTGACTTACATACAAATTCAACTTAAGAACAAACCTACAGACCCTATCTTCTATGTAACCCGGGGACTGCCTGTATATAAAATTTTATATGTATTTTTGTGTTACATTATTTTTGTATAAAAAGCATTTTAGAAAGTTGGCAAACAGAAAAATTACTATTTTAATTGTTTTGTACTTTTGTTTTTTTTACTCAATTGTCGGGGGAAAAAATTATGCTTACAATTAATACATAGTTGATAATTCATAGCTGATAATTTATTGAAATTAAAATGTTTAATCTTTTGTGTTTTCTTTTAGGTCAACTTGAAAACTTTTTGTTAATTAATTATTATATATATATATATATATATATTTTTAATCTGGTTCCCTTATGTTCTGGTGAGGTGACAAAGGGAGGTGTCTGCATCGAGATCCTAAAAGGGTTAAAAGTTTTTCACTTTTGACTCCCTTTGGATTTAGAAAAAAAAAAAAAAAATAGAGTAAAAGTGCAGTCTCTGTGATGTATGGGCAGAGATAGGGTAAATGTATGAATGTCAGGATTCTGCAAGTATTTCCTTACAAGCAGATAAGGTTCTGGGCCTGAGAGACTGATAAACACGGGAAAGCTGGGTGCCGGGATGTGAGATATTCCCGCAGATACTTTACATACTTTCACCCTCTAAAATTAGAGTGTAATGTATTACAGCAGCAGAAACCTGGATGACTCCTGCTCATACCCCACAGACTTCTGGGATATTAACATTATAAAAGCAGAAACAGCACAATTTTTAATAAAGTATATTTTGCTATTTTTTTGATGATTCACTGTAAGGGAGGCCATAGATAACTGTTTTATAAAGTGGTACAAAAAGTTTTTTTTGTATAATCCACTTGAAATTACAGCTGCAGTACCAAGCACATCCACTGCCAAATGTACTGCACAGGGATAATACGCACAGTGATGTCACAGTACAGGGATAATACACACAGTGATGTCACAGTACAGAGATAATACACACAGTGATGTCACAGTACAGGGATAATACACACAGTGATGTCACAGTACAGGGATAATAGACACAGTGATGTCACAGTACAGGGATAATACACACAGTGATGTCACAGTACAGGGATAATGCACACAGTGATGTCACAGTACAGGGATAATACACACAGTGATGTCACAGTACAGGGATAATACACACAGTGATGTCACGGTACAGGGATAATACACACAGTGATATCACAGTACAGGGATAATACACACAGTGATGTCACAATACAGGGATAATACACACAGTGATGTCACAGTACAGGGATAATACACACAGTGATGTCACAGTAAGGGATAACACACAGTGGTGTCACAATACTGGCGATAATACACACACAGTGAATGTCACATACAGGGATAATACACACAGTGATGTCACGGTACAGGGATAATACACACAGTGATGTCACTGGTACAGGGATAATACACACGGATATGTCACGTACAGGGATAATACACACAGTGATTCACAGTACAGGGATAATACACACAGTGATGGTCACAGTACAGGGATAACACACACAGTGATGATGTCACAGTACAGGGAAAATACACACAGTGTGTCACGTACAGGGATAATACACACAGTGATGTCACAGTATACAGGAAATACACACAGTGATGTCACAAGTACAGGGATAATACACACAGTGATGTCACAGTACAGGGATAATACACATAGTGATATCACAGTACGGGATAATACACACAGTGATGTCACAGTCAGGGATAATAAACATAGATGACACGACAGGATAATACACAAGTGTGTCACAGTACAGGATAATAATAGACAACAAGTGATGTCACAAGTACAGAGATAATACACACAGTGATGTCACAGTACAGGGATATACACAGTGATGTCACGACAGAGTAATACACACAGTGATGTCACAGTACAGGGATATAATACACACACAGTGAGTCACAGTACAGGAGATAAATACCAACACAAGCTGGATTGACCAATCATGGACGCGGATAATAACACAGTGAATGTTCACATTAAAGGGAATAATACACCAGTGATGTCACAGTACAGATGCCACAGATGTACAGATAATTATATTACACAGATGATGTCACAGTACAGGGATAATACACACAGTGATGTCACAGTACAGGGGTAATATATTCTGAATGACGTCATATATGGACCACATCTGCTGTTCGTTATCATCACACATAGACACCGCTGTATCCATCACTGACTGCTGGACGTACAACGTGAAACTATAGGTCTTTTTGTATAAAAAAATGTATGTAGTGCATGTGTATTACAAATGTAAGGGATGCTATGTGCACTATTACACATATGGGGGCACTATATTACGCCGCTTACCTTCCAACCCCCCCCCCCCCCAAGCTTATGAGGTCTTCAATCCCGACAATGTTCCCTATTACATTTTATGAGCGTCCCTGTTAAACCTGTGATTCCATCCATTTCACGTGTTTTATGGGAAGCGATATTCCTAACGATATCCATAGAACATATTCCCTCAGTGGAGATAACGGAGCGCACACGGCGTCGCCTCCGCCGCTGCGCCTGCTACTTCCATTTTGTCACATTTGAACCTAGGCCTCATATTTCACTTCTCCTGGAAGTCCCCGCACGACATAAAGTGCTTTGCAGCCCCTCTGGGTTTCGCGGCGCGGCCTTGTGCGGTCCCAGAGCGGTCATTACTGCCGAGGTGTTTTTCCTCATTAAAATGGTTTGGGGTTTTTTGATGTAATGTTTCTTGGCTTATTCTTTGAGTCTGTTAGTTCCTCCCCTCCCGCCCTGGAGAGAGGGGCTTTATAAAGGGCGGATTGTTATGTACAGGCTCGGGATAAAGGTGCCTTTCACTTTGCCACATTAACACTAATGGGCCTTCCACCCCCGGCACTACAACGCGTTTTCGGAATAGACTGTTACGTTACATAGTCCTCCCTTTGACACCCCCCTATTTGTGTCTGAGCCTATAATAGGACGACAAGAGAATTTCTCGCATTGTGTAATGTAAGTGGAAACCTGAACTGTTACCTTAATGGGGCTCGGCAGCGATTCGACAGCGGTTTGTGGGAGAAAAAAAAAATCGGATTTGATCTCAATATCGGCCCATGCTAACGTGATGTGAAAACGATGTAAACAGTAGGAAAACACAATATAAATACAATGTTAACATGATGTATACATGATGTAAACATGATGTTAACAAAATGTAAATACTATGGGGCTCATTTATCATAAGCTGGCGCTAACCGCCCCAGCAGGGGATGGTGCTGCCCCCCCCCCCCCGGCATGCAGTGAATCTTTTTGCAGCCTCCTAAAAAGTCCTTCTATGCCACATATGACCTGGTTCATGAGGTCCCCTATTTAAGGACACCCGACTTACAGACAACCCATAGTTACAGACAGACCCCTCTGACCTCTGGTGAAGCTCTCTGGATGTTACTGTAGTCCCAGGCTGCAGTGATCAGCTGTAAAGTGTCTGTAATGAAGCTTTATTGATAATCCTTGGTCCCATTACAGCAAAAAATGTTTCAACTCCAATTGTCACTGGGGCAAAACATTTTTTTTTTCTGGATCTACCATTATAAAATATACAGTTTCGACTTACATACAAATTCAACTTAAGAACAAACCTCCGGACCCTATCTTGTACGTAAACCGGGGACTGCCTTTATACATTTCCACTACAGCTGGTACCTCAACAGGCGCAGGCTATAGGCAGGGGGCGAGGGCTGCTTAGGTGGAGAAATCGGAATTCCCAGCTGTTTTCAGGCGTACAAGCTGTGATAACCCCTCCCCTCTTTTGTAAATGTGATGTAAACACAGTGTAAACATGATCTATACATTGCACAAACATGATGTTAACACTATGTAAACACAATCCTGGGAAAATGTAAACAGAGTGGAAACATTGGGGGAAATTTATCAAAAGTGTCCGGGAGCAGAACTGTTGTAGTTTCTCACAGCAACCAATCAGAGCTCAGCTTTCATTTTCCCACAGCTGCTTATGAAATTATTGCTGAACTCTGATTGGTTCCCATGGTCAACTAGAACAGTTCTGCTCTCAGGCACTTCTGTGTTAAAGTTATGTAAACGTGTTCAAAAACACATTGATAACGAAATGCAAACATGATGTAAACACAATGTTAACATGATGCTAATGCATTGTAAACAGAATGCAAACACAATTACACCAAAGCCACTAAAATACAACCAAAAAAGGTGCATCAGACTAAGATAAATGACCCCCCATGATGTTGCCACTGGCACCTTGATCTATCTTGAGGCTCTCTAATATATCCTGATGGTCTTTGCAGCGCCGTCAGGCAATTCTAGCATAGAAATTCATCCTGACCTGCTCCTACCCCGCACCGGCCCACTGAGCCACCGACTGCGCCCCCCTTCCACAGTGCACCTGGAATTGTGCCTATTTCAGGGCTGGTACGCCAGATTTCAAGCGTACAAGTTCTGATAATTATGGCCCAATATGAACATGATGTAAACACATTGTAAACACAATGGTAAAATCATGCAAATATGATCTCAACACAATGTAAACATGCTGTAAACATGTTGCAAACCAAATGCTAAAGCCATGTAAAACACAATGTTAACGCGGTGTTAACTCAATGTTAACCCAACGTAAATGCTTAATGTGAACACATCCTTCAAGCTATAGTTGAGTAGCCTTATGCAGTCATGGCTCCTATGGCACACATAGCACCCGACCTATTACAGTAGCAGAAATGCGAAAAAGTTATCTAGAAAAAGTGACGCGTTTCTTAACGCCTTTTTTATGCCGGAAAAGGGTCAATGTTTTGCTAAACTTGACTCCAGTCTCACACTGTAGCAACGTTGTGTGCCGAATGTATGTTGAGGTCTGTCATGTATTAAGCACAAGCAACTGTGGTGGGATGGCATCAAGATTGGCATGAAAATATGGAAATTGTCGCATTAATTGGGAAAAATAAATAAATGATTGTGTCCCCTCCTGCCGCTACTTTGCAAATTTTCGAGTGCGTTTTTGTTTCTTTATCGAAGTCTATTGCCTTCTATTGCATTGCTTTATGGGAAATATATGCAAATTAGCCTTCTCTCCACAAGCCATGCTGTAAGTTCTCTGTACTGATGAGGGGCAAGAATCCTAATATTTCATCCTCTTGTTGCAAGAGGAGACAAAATAATTGGATGTGGCCCAAAAGCCACCTCCGGCTCTTTCATACGTTCTCTCCCGGCTTGTGTTTTGTGTCAGATAAAGCCAGGCAGCAAAACATAAAATTTAATTGAAGGATTTACAAGTTGGGGTTTATTTGCTTCAATTCTGGATTAGGTCCTGAATGTATTAATAGGGTGTCTGTGAGTTTAGATCACTTCCTATCATCCCCCATCATGACACATCTAGGGGTGGCCAAAGACACACGGAGCTCCATAGCCCTGACCATGCCCCCTCCCAGACCCGCGCTAAGCCTTTATAGGTTTAACTATTCCACCCCCAAATGCTCATTGCTTTGTAATCCCTTTTTATATACTATACTGAGAATAATTTACATGGTGTAGACTGAACTGTGAACCGCAGGAAGTTAAGTTAGAATTGGGCTGGACTGATTTGGGTAAGAATCCCTGAAACACTGACATATGTTCATTCAGTTGTTCCAGGGGGGGGTGAGTTTCTATCCCCTAGAAGCCATAATTTCCTGGTGGTGGGCACCTGCTCATTCATAACCATATCAATGTCTCAGGATCATCCTGTATGATAGCATCAGCTCCAGAGTTGGTCCATTAGATAACCAGAGGATCCTCCAGTGGGTCCTGTCTCTATCCTGATACTAAAAGCAGTAGTGGATAATAAAATAGGCAGTTTGGGCAGTAGCCCGTGACCAAGGCGTTCTCAGTGGACTAAAGCCAACCAAATCATCATCCAAATTTTATACTTAGAAGGCTCTTCACCCATGAAATCCTTATACATCTGTTCCTGCTTTCAATAGACATGTACACAAGAGCCATTTCAGGACCTTTGAAGGTCCTGAAACTGCAGATTGAATGCAGGCAGAAGGGACGCATCCTCCATTCTCCAAGAATCAGATTCTAGTATGTAGGAAGTGATAATATTCATACAGCCCAGGACCCATGACAGATTCCGCCTCAGACTAGAAGGACCTAATACCTGAAGGACCTTGGGGTGTGTCAAATGTATGGATTTAAACTGTCCCATCCTTTTGTCTATCTATCTCTTATCGATCTGTCATAAATAAGGCACAAGTTGCACCAGGGGGTGTTAAATCCAGGGCAGATTGATCACAGGCTGGCACCAGGGTATGATGGTGCCCCCAACCACAGCAGTCACTTGATCTATCATAAAGCTCTGTCCTGATAAATCCCGGGGGCCAGCAGCGCAGCAATGAGTTGCGCCAATATGGCTTGTCTACACCAAGTCTGCCCTAGTGTAGAACTGCGCCATAGCCTGTGCCTAGCAGTGCACAGGGGTGGGGCATAAATGCCTTGTGCCGGCCCACTGCACCGCCCTCTCCCAACTGGCGTAGAGGGGGGAGAAGTCGCAATTCCTGGGCATCTTTGACCGCCAATGTGAATGCACTGGAGTGAACACTTACCCCCAATATCTGTGTTCTGTGATAAAAAAAACCCGTGAAAGATGATAATAAAGACATTTTGAGACATCTTAGGTCTTTCCGTCCTTCTATATAAAGCAGAATAATTATCTGTCCTTAGTTATTTATCTTAGGGATTATATCAATCCCAGAATCCTCCGGGATAAACACTGTAATATCATAGAACATAAACACAGTCAATAACAAGCGCAGATATGGAAAATGTCACCCCCAGACATAGGAGTCTACTCAGCATCTGTCTACATCTCTGGGCATGGAATATTAGATACAGTATTAGGGTCTGACTATACTTAAAAGAGGGTAAAGTGAAGCCTATGTAAAGCAGTACTGTATACGTAAAAGGGAAGCCTATTTAAAGGGGTTGTACCAATAATTGCCCTTATTCCAACAGGATATAAGATTATTGGGACACAGTGTCTGTACATAACGGGGAGCTCCGGACCCCCATGATCATCTGTCATGTAGATAAAGAATATGTAGATAAAGATAAAGAATTGTTTTTCCTTTTCCTGGACAGATATAAACCGCCATAGGTCACTATATAAAATGTGAGCCCACGGAGTGTGTAAAGGTAGACCCCTGCGGTTCTTTCCATTAACTTCTATAGGACTCCCAGGAATAGTCAAATCTTATAGAAGTGAATAGAGAGCTGCACATGTGTGGTCTCCCTCCCAGTCACTGCAGTCCCCAGAGGTGGAACCAGCAGCTATCGGATATTATTTGGAATATTCCATGGATATGTCATCAGTCTCCAACACGGGAACACCCCACAATACTACGAGCTCATGTACCCCTATTATGTATTGCTACCGCAGTACTGCGGGAAATCAGACAAAGCTGAAGGCCCCAAGTAAACAGCGTGACAAAATCACAAAAATTCTAGCAAATCTTCTCCATCAGCTTCAAAATGTATCAACCTACATATATATACTTTATAGATAGATAGATAGATAGATAGATAGATAGATATGAGATAGATAGATAGATAGATAGATAGGAGCTAGATATTATTATTATTTATAGATAGATATAAATTCACAGATATATGAATTGATAAACTGTATATAGATAGATAAGAGAGAGATAAAAAGAAGAAAAGGAGGAAAACAATCTGCGCCATTGTATATCTTTCCATTTAAGGGATTTTTATGTTTGTGAATTTTTAGGTGTCTTTTTCGTGCGTTCTCTGGAGCTTGCTGTGCGCACTGGTTTTTCTGCTTTGCACCTAATTCATCTTTGAACTGATAAACCATGACGGGCAGGTGCAGTGCACAGTACACTAAGGTCGAATTCACACGAAGGTATGGGGATGTACTGTATATACTTGCAGCCATAAATACGCCCCTCCACAGATGGCAATAGGTTCATGCAGCTATATGGTGCTGCACACAAGTGGCACTGTACTGCTCCGTATAGAGGGGAAACATGCCATCCACCGAGCATCTCTATGGAGAGGGTCAAGGGTCCCGCGCCGGATGTAAGCGGGTGGGCAAACGTTTGTATGAATTCGCACTAAGGCTACATTCACACTGCCGTGAGCCCGCTGCACCGTAGCACGGCGGGCACACGGCAGCGCGGGGAGAGGAGGAGGAGGTGAGCGCAGCTCACCCCCGCCCCTCTCCATAGCGATATATGGCCGTGGCGCCGTAATACGGGAAAAGATAGGACATGTCCTATCTTTTACCGGGCTACGGAGCGGTACGGTGCCGCACGTGTGCTGCACCGTACCGCTCCCGTAGGGCACCGTGAGCCCATAGAAGTGTATGGGGGACGTATATCGGCCGTATATACGTCGGCCGTATATATACGTCCCCCATACTGTAGTGTGAATGTAGCCTAAGTCTTACCAGTCAGGCACAAGTTATCATTTATTTGAGCCAAAAAAAATAAAAGTGCAAATATGCTTCACTCCCCAACAGACATAAACAACAGTTTGGTATATGTTGTGCCACAAATTGCAGCAATTACAGAAACTGTGCCCAAAATTGTGCAAAAATAGGGAAATCAGTCCAGAGATAAAGCAGAAACAAAAAAGACTAAGATACATCTGCACCAATATACATACGTTGCAGTGCTGCAATAGATTATTTGTGAATTTTTTGGGGATTAAGATAGGTAGTTGATGAATAGATAGATAGATAGATACATTATTTTGCAGATTTATCTTAGTGTGATGTGCCTTTTTGGTTGTATTTTAATGACTTTTTGAGCCCATCGGGTATTTGAGCAAATTTTTACGCCTCTTTCCATCAGGTCGCTGGAGTTCGCCGTGTAGCAGTTTCCTGGCTTGCGCCTAATTTGTCTTTGTATTTCTCCTGCTTCCAGATGTTTGCGCCTTATTTAACAATGTTTTGCGCCGATATGGGTACAAATAATTGCGCAGTAATAGGCCAGTCCTGACCATGTTTAGGAAAGGCAACGGTATGAATTGTGCAACAAAATTGCGCCCTAAAAAAAACCTTAAACTTACCAAAGAGCCAAATCTACAAAGAGAAATGAGGTGCAAAAAATAGACTCACAAAAGGCTCAAAAAGAGCTCAGAGGAGGGGGAAATAAGATAAATGACCCCCTATAAATATTTGCGATTATTTCAGGCGTGGCACAGAGGCCCTGATAGAAATACCCCTAGATATCTATCTATTAGTTAGAAAGATGCTACATATTAGATATATATCTATAAAATAGATAAAGGGGGTCATTTATCTTATTTCCCCCTTCCCTGAGCTCTTTTTGCTCCTTTTCTGAGTCTATTTTTTGCGCCTGCTTTGTTTTTGTCAAATAAAGGTTTTTTATGCGCCTTATTAGTCGCAAATTTCAAAAAAGGCGCAATTTTGTTGTGAAAACCATACCATTTCCTTTTCTAAGCATGGTCAGGACTGGTGTGTAATTGTGCAATTTTTTGCACCCATATAGTGGCGCAAACACCTGGAAACCGGAGAAATACAAAGACAAATTGAGACAACAGCGAACTGCTGGGAAAAGGCGCAAAAATTGCACAAATACTCCAATGCGCTCAAAAAGTCACTTAAATACCACCAAAAAAGGTGCATGAGACTAAGATAAATGACCCCCAATATATTTACATACACATGTAGAAAACAGCAGCGCAACTAGATTTTGAAAAGAAAATATCAAAAGGCTTTATTCACCATGGGATAGATGTACCTTCTTTTGTTTTTTTTTTGTATTTGCACATTTTTGTGTCTTTTTCATGCATTCTATGAAACTTGTGGCGCAAGCTGTGCTTTGCGCCTAATTTATCTTCAAACTGCGTGGCGCATGATGTATCACCAATTTGCGGATAAAAAGTCACAAAATCCAAAACTACACTTCAGTCCTCACCAGGCATAGGAAACTATTTTGTATAGGTTGCGCCAAAAATTGTGCAAATTTTAGAAAACAGTGAAGCAATGTGCCCCCCCCCAAAAAAAAAAACCCCATGATTTATCTGCTGGAAATCGGCCATAGATGAATCAAAGAGAAAAAAAAAAACAGGTCCAAATTGCAAGACTTGAGATACATCTGCCCCTAGATGTGTCCTCAGCAACGTTTGGGTCCAATCTCAAGGTTCCAGTTCCAAGGGACCGAAATGTTGCTCTGGCAAATAAATCCTTTTGCTATATGTACAGGCAGTCCACGGGTTACGTACAGGATAGGTTCTGTAGGTTTGTTCTTAAGTTGAATATGTATGTAAGTCGGAACTGTATATTTTACTGTTATTGTAACTCCAGACAGAATTTTTTTGGTCTCTGTGATAAATGAATTTAAAATATTTTGAGTTGTCATAAGAACCAAGATTAACAATAAAGCTCAATTGCAGACACATTTTATAACTATTATAACTCTTTATTGCACCCTGGGGCTAAAGTAGAGTAAATTACCAACATCCAGAGGTCTGTTTGTAACTCGGGATCGTCTGTAAGTCGGGTGTTCTTAAGTAGGGGACCGCCTGTATGTATATGGTATATATATATATAGATATATATATATATTATATATATATATATAATATTTAATATAATAATTATATTATACAGGCGGTCCCCTGCTTAAGAACACCCGACTTACAGGTGACCCCTTTGCCCCCTGTGACCTCTGGTGAAGCTCTCTGGATGGTTTACTTTACTCCCTGGCTGCACTGATCAGCTGTAAGGTGTCTGTAATAAAGTCTTACTGATAATCATTGGTCCCATTACAGCAAAAAAGTTTGAAACTCCAATTGTCATTGGGACAAAAAAAAATAAAAAATTGTCTGGAGCTACAATTATAAAATATACAGTTCCGACTTAAATACAAATTCAGTAAGTACAAACCCAAGGAACCAATCTTGTATGTAACCCAGGGCCTGCCTGTATATATTATATATATATATATATATATATTAATAATATATTTTAATCCCATATTTATTAAAATTTAAAAAAAAATAAAAAAAATAAACAGTCATAAATTAGACAGATTTTTAGAGATCTTCTCTTATTCTATTTCCATTTTATGAACAATATAGACGTAATGACGGACGAGGACATGAGGTAGGGACAGACATTACAGTCTGGTCACACACATAGGTAGTTACATGCATTCAACTTTTCATCATTGAAATAGAATGTTTTTTTTTATTATGTACAAAAGGCAAAAAAAATGATGATTGGGATAAAAACATAAAATTAGACTTTGCTCATTACAGACAACCAGACAGGGAAGGATTTATAGAGGATGGGGGGGGACCCCATCACAGGAAATCTGCACACCTAAAAATCATCAACACTCTGGTTTTAATTTATGGTTCATTGTATGTGCCCGGAGCAGAAGCCTAATGTACAAGGGGGAGACAGAGAGACAAAATATGATCTATAAAAAAAAAAATTATCGCCGGATTACAATTTTTAAAAAAAAAAATCAAACATAATAACTGTCATTTCCTTCATTCAAAAATTACCGACAATTTTTTGGAAAACGTATTTTTTTCAGTGTAAATGCTTTTTTTCCCCCCAAAAGAATTTTCAAAGAGGCTGTGATGAAAAATAATAAAAAATATTTTTAAAAAAACTATTAAATTAAAAAGGAAAAATAAAAATCCCTGAGTCAATGTAAGAAATCACTAATAGTCCAGCTTTATATATATCACTTTTTATATACACTTTCTGAGTCTAAGTCTGTCAAGGGCGGTTTAGAATCTGCAGTCTTCTCACGAGAAACACGTGGCAATCATTTGTGCACAATCCTGTCTTCAAAAAAAAAAAAAAATTTCTTTAAAGTCCTTTTATTGTCCAAAAATATATATTTTTTTTTCTTAAATTGCACATAAATACAGATGACTGTTCCTTCCCTCCCCAGCCTGAAGAAGAGCGTTCATCACGTATATTCCATGATAACCTCGGATTCAGAGGATACAGTTACAGTGCATTCAGGGTCTTTGTAAGGGATCTCTTAAGGGTTAAGTTCTAAGGCCCAGACCTGTTGCGGCCATCCTGTCCGTCCCTTTATTTTCTTTTCTCCTTGGGGCACGGCGCTCCAAACGCCTTCACTTTGCTGTAAGAAATTAGAAAATTAAAATTAAATTTAAAAATCTATATTTTTATCTATGTATCTATATATATATATATATATGTATATATATGTATATATATATATATATATATACAGTATATATAATTTATTTCTTTACGGTATATAAAAAGAAATATTAAAATTATAATTACAAAAAATAAAAAGTTCAAAGAACGTAAATTCATATTTATAAATTAAAGTAAAACAAATCCGACATTCGAAGCAAAGAATCCTTGAAAATAAACCAGAAATATCTAGATTTTTCTACGAAAATAAAAATAGGAATTTCTAGAATTTTCATTGAATTTACTAAAGCAGAAAAAAAAATGTATATTTTATTTCCAAGAGGCACTTGGGACGTAGGATAAACATTGTGCGACCAGCTGCTTCTCTACGGGGAGCGTCATGTATCATGTAGATGGTAAATAAAAACCAAATCATCTGAATTATTCGCCGCCCTGTGTATACCACGATTCAGCCACATTGGAGGATTATGTTTGGAGACCTCTTGAGAATCATTAATGTGTTTTATGACTCAAGAACTTTCTCACTTTCTCTTTAAGAACTTGCCCACAGTCAAACACTGGAGTGTTCTACAGATGGGATGAGTCTCGGAATTATAAATGGGTTCAAGGAGTGAATACTAAAGGAAGATGTGGAAGAGAGAAGGGAAGGAAGAGAGGAGAGAAAAGAGAGGATGGATAGATAAGAGATTAGATATTAGAAAGAGATAGATAGATAGATAGATAGATAGGATAGATAGATAGATAAATAGATAGATAGATAGATAGATAGATAAAAATGAAGGACAATAATAAAGGAAGGGATGTGGAAGGAGAGAAGGAAAGAAAGAAGAGGGATGGATAGATAGATAGATAAAAATGAAGGACAATAATAAAGGAAGAGATGCGGAAGGAGAGAGGAAAAGAAAGAAAGAGGAGGATAGAGATAGATAGATAGATAGATAGATAGATAGATAGATAGATAGATAGATAAAAATGAAGGACAATAATAAAGGAAGAGATGCGGAAGGAGAGAAGGAAGGAAAGAAGATGGATGGTTGGATAGATAGATAAATAGATAGATAGATAAATAAGATTGATAAACAATAAAAATAAAGGACAGTAATATTGGAGGAGATGTGAAAGGAGAGAAGAAAGAATAATGGATAGATAGATAGATAGATAGATAGATAGATAGATAGATAGATGATAGATAGATAGATAGATAGATAGATAGATAGAAATAAAGGGCATTAATAAAGGAGGAGATGTGGAAGGAGAAAAGGAAGATAGATAGAAAGCTAAAACAGATTGATAGAAAATAAAAATAAAGGGCATTAATAAAGGAGGAAATGTGGAAGGAGGGACGGAAGATGGATATATAGAAAGATAGATAGATAGATATGAGATAGATAGATATGTAGATAGATGGATAGATAGGAGATAATAGATAGGATTGATAAAATGACAAAAATAAAGGAGGATATGAGGATGAAAGAAAGAAATTAGATAATACGATAGGTAGATAAATAGATAGAAGCAATAAATGTAAATATCTTAGTAATAAAGGAGGATGAAAGAATAAAAAAATTATAACATATAGATGATGGAAGAGAAACATAGATACATTAAATGAAAGAAAAGAAAGAAACAAAGAAAGAAAGAAGGAAAGAAAGAAAGAAAGAAAGAAAGAAAGAAAGAAAGAAAGAAAGAAAGAGAAAGGTTTCTTGTTTAGGCCTTTTGTGGCCTATTGGGATTCTAGGCAGAAAGTGTAAATAGAGACATAGGGAAGAGGAAATATACAGGAGGGGGCAGATACGTGGACATAGAAGAGAGTTGATACATAGATAATTAACAGATTCATATTTATGAGATAGATATTCTACTTTAGATAGGAGAAATTCTAAATACACATTAGACAAAACGAGATTTACAGATATCACTGTCTTACTTTCTATTTTGTTTACATTGTCTCTATGTTAACATGATGTTATCTATTTTCTATCTCTAATTTCATCCATTTGAGAATTTGTATCTGCTTTCTCTTTTTTTAGTTTCTTACATTCTTTTCTTAGATTCTATTCTTTACAATCATTTATCCTCTATCCATGTCCTATCTATTCATCTGTCTATCTATCTATCTATCTATCTATCTATCTATCTATCTATCTATCTATCTATCTATCTCATTCTTATCTAGTTATCTATCTATGATACACGTGTCTATACTCACAGCTTCTCTTTTCCTCTTGCAGTCTCTGGTGTCCATTTTCTTGAGCTCCGCTTTAAAGCCCTCAGTGCCCCCAGGTTCATTGTCCTTGGCCAGGACATCCATTAAGTAGCCTATGTAGCTGGTTGCCAGCCTTAGTGTCTTTATTTTGGAGAGCTTGGTGTCTGCTGGCACATTGGGGATACATTCTCTGAGCTCAGCAAATGCACTGTTAATACTTTCCGTCCTTCTCCTCTCCTTTTTTGGGGGGACTCCTTTCCTTCTTGCCATTCGACCACCTAGAGCCTCCAAATGGTTGTTGCTGCTGCCCTGGGCAGGTCCTACAGTGCCATACTCAGGACTATAGGGAGGTTGGGTAGAAAATTCTGTTGGGGACACTTCTCCTGGATTGAGGACCCATCCTTGGAAGAAAGGTCTCTCCTGATGGCACCTGGAGCCAGGGGTGAAGATATAAGGTTCTGGCATCATGTGGTGATGATGCTGGTAACTCCCAATGATGTTCATGGCAGAAGGTGGCCCAGATCTCCACTCTCCAGTAGGTCTATGTCCTGGTGTAGCTATCAGGCTTCTAGGAGCTCCCCATAAGAAGTCTCTCAGATTCCAAGGAGAAGAAGAAGACGATCTCCACCGGTGAAGGAGCAGGTCCCAGCATCCAGCAGTAGACTGGGGCTCAGCTCCTAAGCCAACATATATATCTAGAAGATTAGAAAGGCTCAGAGATACAATAACAGATCTTATCCAGGCTCCAGCTCTGCACCTCTCAGCACATTAACCCTTCTGCCTCTCCTCAGGGTCTTTATATTGAGCTCAGGCCCTGATGTCAAAATCTTCAGGGAACCAATGAGAAGCAGAGGGAGGAGGAGAGGGGGCAGGGGGTGCAAGTAGACTGCTCATTCACCTGGAGCCCACCACCTAACACTGTCCCACAACAGGGGGGTCACCGCTGCCATTAACCCAATTCAACTCATGCTTCATTTATAGATCGATTTTTTTCATTTTATCACATTTTTACAACTTTTCTTCTTTTTTTACAGATGTTTTCCCTCTAGTTTTATAGTTTTATCTTTGTTTGGATTTTCATCATTATAAAATTAATCTTATGTAATTGGATTGGAGTTGGGGGGGGTGAGAACAAGTAAGTATTTAGAGGGTTAAAACAACATTTTCACCCAATGTTATCTCGTATTTTTTATTGTGTATGAGAAGAGGAGTAATAATACACAGGACAGTGGGGAGACATCACCCAGGGCATAAGGAGGGCTACAGATTTGTGTATCATAGGGTTCATGTGATGTGATGATTATTATTATTATTATTATTATTATTAATTGTGACTTATTATTCAGACTTCAGACATCACAGAGGAGACATAGATTTATTATTATATTAGATTGTATTATGTATTATATATTGTATTATATTTTATTGTATATAATATTAATAATAACAATCTTTATTTATACAGCGCCATCATATTCTGTAGTGCTTTACAAATGATATATATGTATGTTAGTGAAGATAGTATGAGTATTATATTGTGTGCTATTTGTGTATTAAATGTATAATATAGTATCAAGTTTTTTAATCATGTATATATATATATATATGTTTATACAATTTATTTATATATTAATATTTTGCAAATATTATTATACATGTTTAATTGTATTATATTAATATGTATCATGCTCACTTACTTTTATATTTAATTATTTTCATTTGTGAAGTGTGAATTGTTTACATTTCTATAGTTTTTATTACTGCAGAATTTACAATTGAGACAAGGTAGATAGGTAGATGCTTATGATAATATTTTTAATCATTCTAATAATAATTCTGAATGGGGTGAAGAACATAGTTGTGCTGTTTAGAAATATGTATATATATGTATATATATATATATATACACACAGATAGATACAGCATATAGATAGAAAACAGATAGATACATACATACATACATACATACATACATACGTATATAGATAGATAGAAAGCTAGATACAGTATATAGATAGAAAACAGATATAAAGATAGATAGATCCAGTATATGGATAGAAAAAAAGATAGATAGATAAATAAATCAATAAATAGACACATTGACAATGTTGCACTTCTTTTGATTTATCCCTTTCCAAAAAACTGAATTTTTCACAATCGCAAAACTCTCCTTTACATAAAAAAATAATAATACACATTTATTACAAATATTAAATTAAATCATATGTTACAGAGGATGCCTGGGTGTAAATGTAGGACATGAGGACTGTACATTTACTATGTGGTTGTTATGTGCAGGTTGTATCTCCCCAGAGTCCAGTTATTTGCGTAGCATCAATACACGGGATGGGACTGGTGTCTGAGGATGTATAAAAGCTGTTACCTTATTGTAATATGTGCAGATATTATATGGCAGTGTCCTGATATCTGATGGATTGTATTATTACTCTAATGTTTTATGATTTTAATTCTATGTAACATTATTATTATCATTATCATCTCTCTATTCTTTCTAGACATCAATAAATGTGTATTTATCACCCATCCTTATTAAATATCCTCATTACCTCTGTGTATTTAGGATGTGTTGTCAGCTCCTTAGTTACTTGTCATAAACTCTTGTATTCTTCCCCATGGAATTTTATGGTGAACTATAATATTACTTTTGAGTAACTATTACTAACATCAATATCGGCAGATGTAAGCACTATAGGCTCGAATCCTACACTGGTGTCTGTGTAATATATATATATATATATATATATATATATATATATATATATATTATATAAGGTAATATAGATATATTATATTGGATATACAGATAGATAGATAGATAGATAGATAGATAGATAGATAGATAGATAGGTAGATAGGAGATAGATGACAGATAGAAGATAGTTAGATGACAGATAGAAGATAGATACATAGATAGATAGATAGATAGATAGATAGATAGATAGAACCACTGTAACATATTTTATGCAATGGTATGTTGGGGCTAAATTACAATGTCCAAATGAAAACTATTTTAATATAATATAAATACATGTATATTATGTTCTGCAGTATTAAATATACCATTCATAATTGAATACCTAAATACTAGACATATATATATATATATATATATATATATATATATATATATATATATAGATGATAAACGTTTTATTTATCTCTATATCCACCTATTAATTTAGTCATTTCCCTTAGTTTTCTACTCCTGGGTGGTTCCACATTCAATAGGCAGGAGTCAGTATAAAGTCGGCAAACTTTGAAAATAGAAAAGTCAGTAAAGTAGCATTACACTGCTATCTAAGCTTTGCAGTAACACAAAAATACATTGAAAAAATCTATATTATATTATCTATTATCATATCTATCTACCTATCTATCTATTTATCTATCTATCTATCTATCTATCTCTTTCATATCTATCTATCTATCTATCTATCTATCTATCTATCTATCTATCTATTTCATATCTATCCACCTATCCATCCATCCATCCATCCATTCATCCATCCATCCATCCATCCATCCATCCATCCATCCTCCATCCATCCATCCAATCTATCTATCTATCTATCTATCTATCTATCTATCTATCTATCTATCTATCTATCTATCTATCTATCTATCTATCTATTTATCTATCTATCTATCTATATCTCATATCTCTTTATCCCTAGATGTGCTATATATTATAACATGTGTGCAAGATTTTATGTATAAAAATTGAATAGTTATATGTTGATATGGAGGATATATTGTACTATTTTATTAGTTTGTTTTCTATATTTAATGTTAAGTATTGTATCTTTAATATCTTACATATATAAAATATCTTATATGTACTTTAATGATCTCATTTGGTAAAGCTGCAATAATATAACTACTAGTCCTAGCAATACACTGATTATTAGTCCTATGTATTATCCTGTTATCAGATTCCTCTTTTGATACTTTAGTATTAGCCCTGCTGGGGTAGGGGGGTTATCCCCAGAGAGGAGAGCAGGGCTGTGATACCAGTGTCTGATCTGTAGCTTATCTTATCAGCTGTTTATGTCCTGCCTCTGCTTTACCTCCCAAGTCCTTTCATTAATTGGGGGGGGACTATAGATAAGTACAAAGCAACAAGGGACCATCAGGTCATTAACTCATCAACAATGGCCCATATAGACATACATGCACTCCCTGGATAGTGGGCACAGAGCTGAGAGGTTTGGATGTATCCCTTTAAATGAAATAATATAATACAACTTAGTTAATTCTGGTTATGTGAAAACTGAGTGATACCCCAGTTACTGCTGCCTTTGAGTTTGTCAACAAGTTGCCCTATAGTAATGCATAGTGAGCGACTGTGATTTATCCCATTGTCGGATACTAGCTGCACATAGCATTCAGGAGTCTTAGAAAGCTGGGTGGCAGCAAAAGGTTGATAGAAGTTAGAGCTAAAAGTGTTGTCACTAGCGTTCCCTGAAAAGTCTACATAGAAAGTGAGGATCTAGCAATAATAAACTTATTGGGGCAGATGTATCAAATTTTGGGTGCAGTTATAGGGGGTTATTTATCTTATCTCCCCCTTCCCTGACCCCTTTTTGCGCCTTTTGTGAGTCCATTTTTGCACCTGATTTGTCTGGAAGGAGAAGAAATACAAAGACAAATTTGGCAAAAAAGGCGAACTGCTCGAAAAAGGCACATAAAATTGTGCGAATACCCCAAGGCGCTCAAAAAGTCACTAAAATACAGCCAAAAAAAGGCGCATCAGACTAAGATTAATGACCCCCATATTCTTAGTGTGTCTTATTTAGTCTCTATTTTGCGCCTGAATTATCACTGTTGCTTGATGAGTTCACTAATTTGCCCAGCATGCTTTGCGCCTCTACTATAATTTACAGTAGGCACAAATTTGTCATAGTTGCTTGTTCTATTAGGGGGGAGATTTATCAGAAGTGTCTGAGGTAAAATTGTTCATAACAACCAATCAGAGCTCAGCTTTCATTTTCCCACAGCTGTTTATCAAATTAAAGCTGAGATCTGATTGGTTTCCACTTTTACCTCAGACACTTTTGATAAATCCCCCAATATGGCCCTGTTGTACTGTGATAGAATAAATGATTGGGGTTTTTTTGTGCCACTAGTTTTAAATTCAGCTGCAATTTAGGTGCTAAAACACCAACAAAATACCGTACATCTGCCCCATGGAAAGGTGATACAAAAACTAGTAGTAAACCAGATTTTAAGTGTACATGGAAGAACACATAAATTATGAGCTATAAGGTTTTACATGAGGTAAAGCCAGAAGGTAATAAAAAAAAAAGAGAGATAGATATCTGGCTCCGCCCCCCTGATAAATCCGCCGGGCGACAGCGCCGCGCTATGCCGTAAGGGCAGTCCTATCCCAGGTGCAGGCTATAGGCACTGAGCCCCCGGCCATGCCTCCCTTCACACCCTTCAAGGCCCATTTGACATTGCGGTGGTGTAGGAATTGGAGAAATATGGGCACGCACCAGGAATTGCGCCTATTTCAGGGATTGTACGCCAGATTTCTGCTGTACAACCCCTGATAAATGTGCCCCTAAGTGTATATGGAAGAACTCGGAATTTATGAGCTATAGGGGGACATTAATTAGTGGGTCTCTCACAGAGATGAAGTCGTTACTGGAGAAATTTTACATTTTAAAACTGCTCCGAAGTATTTTCCATGTTGCATAGAAGGAATTTTTCCTTTTGGAACCTAAAATGTATGTTTTTAGTAATGTACAGTGATTTTTTTTTTGGAAGTGCACCTGCTCAGAGTAGGTGCATTTTTGTGATAGATTTTTTTAGGCGCAAATTTGTGATAGATCCCGTGCAAACATCTGTATAGGAGGCACTTACTATGTCAGATAAGGCGCAGGGGATCAAAACCACTAAGTGCCGTACTTTGCCGTGCGCACAAATGCGCCAAAGTAACGCAATGCGCCATATGTCCCCCGTAGGGTTTTACATCATTTTTGTCAATGTAAATACCAGTCCATGACTGCCCAAAAGTAAAGAAAGATAGATAGATGTATATCTGATAGATAATTAGAGAAGATGTTGATAAGGGGTCATTTATCTTATTTACCCCTTCTCTGAGCTTTTTTTGCGCCTCATAGACTCATAGGGGCACATTTACTAAGGGTCTGCATACTGCATTTTCGTCGGGTTTCCCGACTATTTCCGCTTTGCACCGCATTGAACTGGGGTTTTTGTCGTATGCAATCGGATTTTGACTTTCATGCGACACAAATCGCGGGGCGTGGCCGTCAGACAACCCGACTGATTCGGACTAAGTACGAGATTTAACATTCAAAATTGTGTTGCAAGACAATGCACTCACATACACCGCAAATTAGATGGTGAACTCCGGCGGACCTGAGCGGGGAAGCAACACATGTAGGAAATTGGACGCACGATCTTGGTGAATCGTGGCAGCTCCGAATCCTCGTCGGACAACGCACCTCGTGGATCGCGACGGGACAGGTAAGTAAAATTTTTTTTAGACTAATTTTTTTGTACCTGATTTGTCTTTGTCGTTTTGGCTCTTTGTCAAATGCAGGGGGGGGGGCAGGTTTGAACCTTATTAGGAATTAAATTAAATAAGGCCTAAATTGTTGCGCAAATTATACCATTACCTTTCCAAAGCATGGTCAAGACTGGCGTGTTATTATAGGGGTAATTAATTATTTATTGATTATAAAGTTCATGTTTGGAATGTGTTATTGTATTTTTACGTTTCAATTACTTTGTAATGTATATTGTTAAAATAAAAAAATTACAAAAAAAAAAACACTGGCGTGTTATTGTGCAATTATTTGCGCCCACATAGGCGCAAATCAATGTTAAATAAAGGGCAAACATCTGTAAAAAGGTGCAATATAATGACAAAAAGAGTGCAAAAACACACATAGATACAGAATGTGATAAATATGAGATAAATAAGAGACTGATATGAGATACATATGATAAATATTACATGGATATGAGAATCTTATAAATATATAGAAGAGAATACAATAATATTAGAGAGACAGATACAAGTATAGATAGAATATAGATAGTAATCTATATGAAAGTAAGAATACATAGGGGCTAATTTATTAAGGCTTTATTAACATACAACCCGTGATTAAGCTGAAATTCCTGGCGCACAGCCAGGTATTGTGACTATTTCCCCACGTATGCCACCTCCAAGCCAAGAAGGCATTGGTGGGGGGGGGGGGGGGGGGGTGTGTGAAGAGGCAGTGTCGTGCCAAGGAGTGGGCCAGGGGGCGCTGTTCCTGCCCTGTGCACTAGCTAGGAACTGGCGTAGGTTATAGAGCATTTCTACACCAGGAGAATAAAATAAGAGATTGTTGAGAGATAGATTGATAGAAACATTTATAATTAAAGAATTGATTGATAAAACAATAAATAAATAAATAAATAAATAGATAAGAGGTAGATTCATTGTAGAACTTTCTCTCCTCTGTTAGATCCTCCCCATATAGAAGACCCCCCCCACGCTTCTATATTTCAGCAGTGGAAACTCTGAGTGTAGATGAATGTGGGGTTTGCTGTAGATTTGCATATTCTTCCATGTTCTCGGCTTCTTCCCCTCACATCTGGCTTGTGTTAGTGTCATTGTGTGTGATGTCTCCTGGTGTATTGTGCAGGAGTTAGTGTAAGGGTAGCTGGAGCATTATAGAGCAATGGCCGGTGACAGACACAGCCAGGCCCTGCCACTGATACATGACATAGTCATCAGCTGGAGACCTGCCACACACTGCTCAGCATACAACGCTCCTTGTCACCTGCTCTCATGTCCTTTCTCTGAGACAGCGCCACTCTTGTCCATGGTTATTCCTGGTATTGCAGCTGTGCCCTCTAAAATCTTTAGTGGCTATAGTATGGTAATTTGGCTTCAAAGCGCCACTCTGGTCCATAGCCAGTGTGTGGCCGTTCCTGCTGAAGTGCAATACCACACACAGCCTACAGACTAGAGAGGCGCTGCTTTGGAAAGAAGTCAAATCTCGTGCAACCCTGTGAATGGGGTTTTCAGCCCTGCACCATTCACCCACTATCCCGTATATAGAGGATAGAGGATATATATATATATCTATATATCAGAGAGTGTTCTATATCACATAATACAGCGCGCGCCAGAGATACCAGAGCTGCCTGTGACGCACTCGTGTGGTATAAAGAGAAGAGTAAAAATAGGTCTGGGATTCTTATGTTTATGTGAATAGCAAACGTTATGTAGACGATATTCAGGAGCGTTCTGCTGAAAAATACGGATTTAGTAAAGGTTAAAGCCAGATCTACTACCCCAGTCTAAAAGGTTTAAACATCAAAATAGTTTGTCTTAAGGATAGGGGCACATTTATCATATGTTGTCGTCTGGGTAGGCCAGCGCATGATGGTGCCCCCGTCCCCAACACTTGCCAGACCTATCAGCAGGTCTCCTGATAAATCCCGATGGGCACCTGCAGATTATAGTGAAATTATATGCTAGGCTGGACCTGACATGGAAATTTCCTTCCACAAGGCCGCAAGCCAATGCACCATGCACCGGCATTTGATAAATCCCCCTAAAATCTTATATGCGTATTTCCAGGTGACCACAACTGCGCCCTGAGGGTAGGATTTATCAGGGCTTGTGCCCCTTAAATCAGGTGTACAGCTCCTTGAATAGTCACGGGGGGGGGGGGACATTAATAATAGTTTGTTAGACAGCTTTTGACGTTTTTGTGCGCAAAAATCTATTTATGCAACATTTTCTGGCGCACAGCAAAGTCCGGCACTTAGTGGTTTTAAGTGCCTGTGCGTTATCTGACATAGTGGGGGGGATTTACTAATTCTGGCGCAAGCACGACTGTCGTCATCGGAGATCAGTCTCCGGAAAGCACAGCCCGATGTTTTAAAGTGCCGCATGTCTGTAAGGCTATATTCACACTAACATATGGAGGACGTATATACGGCCGATGTATATACGGCCGATATACGTCCTCCATAGACGGCAATGGGCGCACGGCGCCCTACAGGAGCGGTACGGTGCAGCACACGTGCGGCACCGTACCGCTCCGTAACTGGGAAAAAGATAGGACATGTCCTATCTTTTCCCGTAATACGGCGCCGTGCGCCATAACTTCCTATGGAGAGGGGCGGGGGTGAGCTGCGCTCACCTCCTCCTCCTCTCCCCGTGCACTGCCGTTGCCCGCTACGGTACGGTACGGGCGGGCAACGGCAGTGTGAATATAGCCTAAGTAAATAATGGGTAGAAGGTAATAATCAGTCGTGCAACATAAAAATGCCGACATCAATGAGATGCCAAAATCTTACATGGACTGCGCCTTAATTTTGCTCTCTTACCAATTTTATCCTGGTCTATTGTGCGCCAAAATTTGCGCCTAAAAATGCCGCCAAAATACACATAAATGTGACGGATAATGTGGAAAACTTAGGCCACGCCCACTTGCGCCAAAAGATAGTCGGGATAGTCGGAAACATCTGTTCTTTCTGGCGCAAACTCATTATAAATGATCCGCAACAATTCTGCGCCCAAAAAAACAAAAGATCCCGGCATTTGTTAGGCAGATACATGTCCCCCAGTGAGCGGCTGCTATACAGATGTTTGCACGGCATCTATCACTAACTTGCGCCTAAAAAGTCGCAAAAATGGCACAAAAATGTACCTACTCTGTGCAGGTGCACTTCCAAAAAAATTCACTTTTCATTACTAAAAACAAAGTTTTTCGTTTGCCAAATGAAAAATTCCCTCTATGCAGCATAAAAAATACTTCTGCTCAGTTTTAAAATGTAAAATTTCACCAGTAACGACTTCACCATTGTCTATGGGATCATCTCTGTGAGTGATTATTGTCTTATTGTACAGATCTAATAATATTATCAGTCTCCATTTCCTGTACATTATAATTAAAAAGGAAAAAGACTCATTTCAGCAAGAATTTTTTTTTTTTTACATCTCTGTAACTTTTAGTCCCTGCATTTGCATCACAATGATACTTTTTTGTGCAAAAATGAAGCCCTGAACGTTCTGTCACATTTGTTGAATCTTGTTCCATTACTGGTCTCAAATGAGATCTACTTGGTAGGGTAAAAATTAGAGACAAATTTGGCGCACAATTAGGCAGTAATGAATCGGACATGAGACAATTCTAAAACGCATTTACTAAGGCAAAACTAGATCCATCATAAATCACAAGCCAAAAAAAAGAACAAACCAGGCGAACCTGAGACCCACTATGATTTATGTCCCCCATAGTTCGTGACGTACAGCCAGAAATTCCCCCCCTTACCCCACCAACACACCAGCTGGGCGTGGAGGTGTGGGCAGGGGGGCGCGGCCGGCAGTGCAGTCGGATGGTGCGGGGCATTCCTGCACTGCATCTGCGCACTCCCTATAGCCATGGCCTGTTCAGGAGTAGGCGATGGTGCAATTCTATGCCAGATCATACCTGACTCTGATAATACCGCAGCTTTGCTAAATGGAGAGGACATAATTGCAGAGGCCTGGATGATATACGAAGACACAAAGGTGACATATGCTGGGTTTCTCCAAACTCGGAAAATACACCCTAGATATACCTATGTCTTCTGAACCCAGGCACATAGAAACACAATTCTGGTGTAAACTTAAAGAGGAGAAGCCTACCATTAAAGAATTGTGTTTCTAGGTACCAAAAAGCCAGAGATATCCTTGTTAAATATACAGTTGAAAGTTTGATTTTCATCTCACACAGCTAACACTCCTGATTAACAGGATATATCTGTGTCTGTAGCACCTAGAAACACAATCTTTATGTAATATTAAAGAGGAGATTCTCATATTGTAAATGATACCAGAACACAGTTTAGAAGATATTGCTGTATAAATCCTGCCCCTCAGCTGCCTGTACACCAAAGGGATCATGGAGGAGGAGGGAGTTTTGTGATCTTCTACAATCAGTCACATAGACAAGAGGGGCTCACAAAGTGCCAGTACAAGATTACAAATTTGTACCAATAATTCTAAAGGCAATAGAGTCATGTGAAATTTACAATGGACTTCAGGGTTTGGTGAGTTATGATGATGTTCTAAAAGATAAAGTTATGATTATATTTGAATAAATGTTGATTTTTTATTTCAAGAATAAATTTTGATTTTTGTTCATGGAAACCTAAAACATCCCCTGAGAATAAGCCCTAGCCCATTTGTTTGGAGCAAAAAATAATATATTTTAATAGAAACATGGTAGGAACACATCCTGTGATATATAGACTAAGGGTAAATTATCTTTTTTAACTAAGTAAAGAATGAATTTTGTTAAAGTTGCAGGATGCCGCAATCAATGCAATAAGCAAAAGTTGTCAGGTACGGGAAGACAAGAGTTTATATTTTTACACGTATTTTCCTACGTGTGCGATGGAATGTGAGCCCCTCAGTTTTCATATGCTGCTCGCATTAAGCGACTTTCATCTGATTAATCTTCCGATCGCAGCTACATATGTTTTTTTTTCCCTTCGGTTACTTTCTAACCCCGACATTAATCATTCACTATAACAGCCCATTAATGTCTCCTAACTTTTTAAAGATGACAAATTTGATTTGACTGATTTCAATCAGAGTTAGAGGAACGTCCCTCGAGGGTCCGGTGGCCACTTAAACGCCTTAGTATTTCCCATTCTGATTTGTTACAATCCAGCCCCACAGGCAGTCAAGGAGCCAGAGAACATTTTTAGTGCCTCTCACTTCTAAGTGGTTTGACTTTTGATCAGTGACTCTCTGCAACACCGGGAGTTTCTCCATGGTGGGAAAGGTTAAAAGGGAATTCTACCTGATTTGATCTCCTATAAAAAAAAAGTGGAGACCTTCTACAGGAACAGTCCATTCTCCAAAGATCATTTTCCAGATGTTTTTGGGTCAATTCACAAGATGGATTTTTGCTGCACCCATTGATAACCATTGCCATAGGGGTTTCAGTTCTTTGGATAACACATCAGTAGAATCTGATTTCCCTGGTGCCACCCATCTACAAAAAACCTTCTACAGCCTTCTACAGTTTTGAAAGAGCTGTCCAATCTCCAAAGCTCTAAGTCGGATTCCAGATGATTTGTGGTCAGTTCACAAGATGGATTTTTGCTGCCCACTATTGATAACCAGTACCAAAGGGGTCTCAGTGCTTCAGAGGGCACATCAGTTGAATTTGATTTCCCCCAATGTTGTCCATTTCTTCCAAAAAAGGGAGACCTCCTACAGTCTTGGAAGGGCTGTCCAATCTCTAAAGCTCTAAGTTATATTCCAGATGTTTTATGGCCAGTTCCCAAGATGGACTTTTTCCGCCCACCATTGATAACTAGTGCCAAAGGGGTATCAGTGCTTTGGAGGGCACATCAATGAAATTTGATGCTATCCATCTCCTGAAAAAAAAAAAGACGAACTTCAACAGTGTTGTAAGCGAGGTCCAATCTTCAGAGTTCTCCAGAGTCATTTTTCAGATGTTTTTGGGTCACTTAACATGACAAGGTTTTGTGGTTCACAAGACTGTAGAAGGTCACCACTTTATTTTAAGGAGGTATCCAGCATCTAGGAATCAAATTCCACTGATGTGTCCTCTGAAGCACTGAGACCCCTTTGGCCATGGTTGTCAAAGGTTATCAATGGTACCCTTGTCGCCCCTGCCAAAAGTTGTAAGATCATGGTGCTGGCGAGTGGACTGCTGGGACCCGAGGATGTCCCTCTCTAGTTCCACAAGGTCACAGGACCTGCTTTGGCCATCCAGTGGCTTCTTCCTACCACAGGACGTTACAGGAGACATAAAGGAAGTGACGTCACATGGTCTGAGGACTGCGCTCATTGGTCGAAGGAGTGACCTCTTTGAACTAGCGGAACTTACCAGAGTGATGTGGGACCCAGAGCAGTACAAATACACTTTCGTTTCTCTTTGACAGCCCTGCCCTGGCCTCCACAGAGTTTTCCAGAATTCCTACCCAGGTACTCCAGGAATTTTGCATAAAAATTAGAAGACCCCTTCAACAAGTCTGGATTCAGGAAGCAGTTTGAGACAATAAATTCAATATATGATATAATTGATAAATATGAGAAATTTCCCTTAGCACACGTGTGATTTTTCCCAAAAATGTAATTCATGATGTAGATCTGACATGTAAAGGGTTACTCCGGATTCGATATCCAGATCTGACATTTGTTCCTCATTACACAGGCTGTGGAAGGACTGTGGGCTCTATACTGGTTGTGTTAACTATAAAAAGTTGAATCCTTCCCAGGACTTCTTTTTTTTTTCTCTTTCCCACTTCCCAGTTCCATCTGAAAATAACTTCATGAAAACTTCTGTTCTCAGAGTGACAGAGATGGTTTTCATCAGAGTTTTCCTTAAGATTTGGTGGTTTTAGTCAGGACGTGCATTGTGCGGGCAGAACAGTATGAAACGCAATGGATGGGTAATTAGTGGCAGTGCCATGGTGGGGAATCTACATAGAGGGTTACAGTTCATAAAATTTTAGGGACTAGATAATTAACAGGGACGTGCTATGACGGCAACCTCGGTTCAACCCGAATATATGTCCTCGGGTCCTGCCCGCTCCATCGTTGACACTTTATGAGAGAAGCTTATGTTCCCGCATACTCAAGTGGCAGTCACTAACTTGGATGGTAGAGCTAATGTAGGGATAGAAGGACATGGGGTGACCTGTTAGTTGTCCTTCAAATTAACACATTTACATAATAATTCATCAGTAGGCTTGGCTATAATGTGACCCCATGACTTCTTACATCGAGGATTTACCCCCTTATTCAGTTTGAGTTTGCACCAGACTGTTGCGGACACTGTGGGACACATTTACTTACCCGGTCCAGTTGCGATTCAGTGGCGCGTTCTCCGATGAGGATTCGGGTCTGCCGGGATTCACTAAGGTCCGTGCACCCGATATCCACCAGGTGTCAACGCTGCGCCGAGGTCCGCCGGAGTTCACCTGCTTCTTGGTGCTGATCTTGCGACACAAACCTGCGCCAAAATCTGATCGCGTGTGCCAAAATCCCGGGGCAATTCATCGTAAATCGTAAATTGTCGGGAAACCTGATGAAAGTGCGCGATTTGGACTTTTAGTAAATGAGCCCCATTGACCTTTGTTATGCCTTTAAGGTACATGGGGCCTGTATCTATAGAGGATAGTGTTAAATAATAGACCATGGCTTTTTAAGGGGACTCCGATATCCAATATTCCAAGACTATTGATGACCTAGGATAAATCAGAGGTGACCTGAAGCATTAAACTCCCTTTGGTCATCTTTTGAAGGAGACAGTATTGGATCAGCCTCCTGATACATCATGTGACCGATGAATACAATGTCATAGACCAGTGAACCTGAATCGGAGTAGTGTGCTGAGTCAAACTCCCTGACATAGGTGGTAAAAGTTGCATACTCACTGCTCCACCTTCTAGTTCCAGTGTTGGTCCAAGTGCTTACGGCTTTAAGACCTTTACCCGGTTGGATGTTCCAGGATTTCATGGGAGCTTCTTCTGCCAATTATTGGCCTCTTCATTCCAGTGAACACCAAGGAAATTGATGTCCCTGGTAAATGAAAGTGATGTCCTGTGATCCGAGGAGGCCACTTAATGGGTCCCATGACTCCTATGTAACTTCTGGCCAAGAACAGGCCAAAAAAAAGGAGCTAAATGAAAAATGGTAGAAGTGTGGTAAGCATGCTATCCCTCTTCCCATTAGAGTTTCTGGAGAACCGATTTAACTCAATGGGGCAAATGTATCAAACTTTGAGACTTTTCATGGTGCGTTTGCTTATTGGCGACTTTATTTGTGCCTAAGACAGTCTCCCTTTGAAGTTCGCCATTGTCTAGTTTTCTGCAGTGTTCCCTGAGTTATCACCTGAATCCAAATGTGAAAGTTGCAACGTTTTTTAAAAAGTTGCTAATTTTTGCAACTTTTGTTTTAAAAAGTTCCAAATCCGAAAAATACCAAACGCCTCATGCATCAATAAGGGAAAACGCTAAGATACTGTCAGGCTTCTGGTGTGGTGGACCCACTGGACCACCACGGAGGATGACCTAACCTAAGCCGACACCTGGGACTGGAATCTAAGTAGCACCAGGTCTTCAGCAGAGTCCGCCGCAAAGCAGGTCGGACTTGTTACGGTGTGGTACCACCAGGTCGTTCCACAGGTGTTTGTCCACGGTGGCAGCCAAGGCACAATTGTAGTCAGGGACAGGCAGGAGGTCTGGTCAGGCAGCACAGGATCAGAGTCGGGGATGTAGCAATAGGTCAAGGCAGGCAGCAGAGGAGCGTAGTCAGAAACAGAACCGGGTTCACAACAGGAAATCAACTTAACAGTACATAGCAAGGAACACAGCATTCTCTAAGGCACAAGGCACGAAGATCCGGCAGGGTATGCAGGGAGAGGCAGGTTTATATAGAATTCTGGGAAATGGCCAGCGCAATTTTCTGAAGCCCGAGGACCGGGATCAGGAGCGGGGAGAGGTAAGCAGTGCGAGCGCCGCGCTGGCATATACAGAGGGGCACGGGTGACCCCCCGACCCGAGATATGGGTGGTGGGAGCACCCGTGACAGATACATCTGAGCAGCAGGAAAGCCAAGAAAAGTCCCAAAAATCAGACAGACAAAGCCAGACTTATGATACATGTGTCCGAAGAAGCCACTTAGAAAAAGGGTTTCCATTGTGTTTTGGGCAGACATTTTATACAAAAATAAACAGGAATATAACAAGACAACGGCGGACAGTCTGAAACCAGTTCCTGTCTTGAGCATTCTCCAGATGTTTATTATAAAAATCTGTTTTTCCGTAGCGCCTAATTGATCTGTGTCATGTAAACAAAGCAATTGTAAAACTCTAATTAAGGTTCATTCATGGTTGGCCTCTCCCACTGCTCGAAAGCAACAAAATGGCCGCTCCCTTAGGCATTATTATTTCTTAGATTCGACCATAAATCCACTAATAAAATAACTACGCACATCAAACAGGCTGAGATGGCAGCAGAATTACTTATGAAGTTAGAAACTTTGCATTTCTGCTGCTAATTATTACAAGGAGCTTATAATATGCGTCTTCCAGGATGCCCGGCATGCAAAGTCTTCTAACAACGACTCATGTTTGGACCAGCTGTTTGTCAGAAAGTCTCAGAATAATCAGTTTTTGTCTTTTTTTAATATTTGTCTTTTTATTTTATATTTTGTATATTAGGGCCAATGTATCAGGAATTGTGGACCATGTTTTTGACATGTAAAAGTTAAATTTCCTAGCGAGCCAGTCTTAATAGATCAGGAACACTTTAATAACATACTGTAACTTCGAGTCAATCACTTCTGTGAAATCTACCTGTTCAGTTATCAATCAACACAGACTGTGAATCAATTTCTCCTTTTGTTGTGCAAATGGAACAGGGGGGCATTAGTGGTTAGCATTACAGCCTTGCAGCGCTGGGGAGCTAGTTTCAAGTCCCAGGGTCAACATCTGCAAAGAGTTTATATGGTCTTTCCATGTTTGCATGGGTTTCCTCCATGTCCTCCCATTTCCTCCCACACTCCAAAACATACTGGTAGGTTGATTAGATTGTGCGCCCCATTGGGGACAGGGACCGATTTGAAAAGCTCAGTGTGCGCTATATAAATAAAGTAATTATTATTATTGTTATTATTAGACAACTAGTCGAAATGAGCAATTAGAAAGACAACCCCAATAAAGAAGTGGTTCTGTAGGTGGTGAGCACAGGCAATTTATCTTTTTTGGCCGTTGTTTTGGTCCCTTTTAAATTTTGTCATTACTCAAACCCAGGGGTGGATTAAGACCGAGCTGTATGAATATAACATCCCCCTACAATTCTGGAATCATTTCCTACATTTGGTACTAGACTTAAGCTTCTTGAGAATTAATGCGATCCTTCTGCCTGCTTTCAATCATTGTTTTCAGGATCTTTTGAGAACCTTCAATGGTCCTGAAATGTCTCTTGTATACATTTCTATTGAGAGCAGGAATGGATGTATGAGGATTACATGTGGGAAGGTTCTTCTGAATATAACATTTGGTGGGTGGTTTGGGTGACTATGGGCCCCTAGAAGGCTTGGGCCTGGGCAAACAACCTATATTATAATCCAGCACTTCTCTCATCCCTAGTGGCAATGACAGGGCAATAACCCAGGAGATGTGGATAAGAGCAACTATCCTGGAGCAGGACTACTACCTCCTCCTTTTTGCAAGTAACAGGATGGGGAAACATCCAGCAGGCCTATAATATCAATCTAAAGGTTGTACAAAGGATGATAAATTGGCCCCATAATGCATAACTTTCTTGCAGTTCTGATAATTTAGTAACAAACCAAGAAAATATTTAGAAAAACCTACAGTAAAGTGGACGAGTTTGCCAACAGTTCTAAAATATCAGTTACAATCCAGGAAAATGTGAAAACCCCAACCTTGCGGTGGGCGGGCCATTGGGGTTTGGGGTGGTCCAGTGTGCAGGACTCAAATGGCCTAAAATTACAATTTTAGATATCAATAAGTATCACAGTGTAAACTGGAGTGCCTCAAAATCACCAGAGAAGATTATTGAGAAGGTTCAGCCTTCATCTATAATGAACACCTTCTCCTTGTTGTAGGTTCCATCAATCAGATCTAATAGATTATTTATGAGTTTAGAAACTAATAACTAGTGACCGTCCCAAATATCTGATTCTAATTGGTTGCCTTTCTGCTAGATCTTTGGAGCCAATCTATGTGTTACATCCAGGGTCTGCTGGAGGGTCTTCGAATGGGCCACTCTCTCTAAACCCTACAAACCACTACAAATGCCCACTTTCAGGTGATATTTTTGTGAACTCTGATACTCTTTTAAACCCAATTTGTGAACCCAATTTGCATTGTCAAGTGTTAATAACATTTCAGGAAAATCTTTGCAAATTAAGAAGATGCATTAAGACCTGTGGAAGGTAGACAGTCTATTGGGTTCTTATAGAATGAAGATCTGGCCTTCAAAATTATTTTGTCTCTTTGGAATAAGGTGCCTTTGTCTAGTAGGTATGAGGACCTGATCAGTGGTAGAATTCACACCTAGGCTCTGTTGCCTTTGGTACAGGTTTGAACTTTTTAAGACGTCCATATCCTATGGAAGTTTTCATGGCCACATCATAACTTTAGATGATGTAACCATTCAAAGGTCTATATCTGTCTATCATAACTTTTTGACTACTAAAAGTTATAGGCATGTGTGTACGACCCCAAACACAGTCAAAGTTTGAACTCTAGTGCATCGAAGAAGACCGAGGAGTCCTGGAGGTGATGATATGGTCCTCAGAGAGCACCAATCTCAACACCATCCAGTCTGTCTGGGATCACATGAAGAGACAGAAGGATTTGAAGAAGTCTGTATCTACAGATCTTTGCTTAGCTTTCCAAGGAGTTTGGGACACTCCATGCAGTGTTCCTTCAAAAATTGTGCACAAGTAACTAGTAGAAGAGTTGGTGCTGTTGGTGGTCAGACTAAATATTGAACGTTTTTTGATGCATCTCTTTTTAACACATTTTTTCCACAACTGCCTAAAACTTTTGCACAGTACAATTGTTTTCAGTTGCCATCAGATGCAGGTTCTGTTCCGTGTGATCTTCTGGATTGAGTGAGACATCTATATACAACAAATTGGACAAGTCGGTCAGTTTAAATTGAGTTCAGCTTCCTGGAGACGCCATACTGTCTAGATGCGCTCATGCCAGAAGGAAAAACCTGGAGGTGATCTAAGCCTTTTTTTATATTAATTATCTAGCACATTGCTCTGCTGGGATTCTTTATATTGTTGGATTTCCATAGGGAAGTTGTATTCTAACCCCGTCGATACGGTCTCTGTGAAATTTCCGTTCAGTGAAGCTACCAGTTGACATGAGTGTGTTGTATTTCACAGACTGTATGTCGGGGATGATTCAGATGCAAGAAACAGTACAAGCATATCTAAAAATGTACTCCTAGCTGTATGAATAGAAAATAATCTTATTCCTAGAGACCTAGGGGCAACAATGTCACTTCTTCTCCCATTTGATTCTTGACCATCATAGTTAGACTGGCCCACCAGAGAATCAGAAGAACCCCCTCGGTGGAACCAGACTCTACCTCAATACTGTATGTCAAGGTACATCCAAAGACAACCCTATTGAAGGCTACCATGGCATATTTCCTAAGGCTTGATGAAGAATAGTTTTATTTTGTGGAACCAAGGAATCCCAGCCCAACACTGTTGACCATCTAATGTATATGGAGATGACCCAGTTTCTCTGATGACTATTCCAGGAGCAGAGTGTGCATGTATATAGGTAGGTCATTTGGAATAGCTGTTGACTGAACGAGCATGAAGCCAATAACCATATGACCAACTTAAATAGTTCTCAACTTTTCAGCAAACATTGCCTAAATCAATATTGCAAGCTACAATTCTTCATACAAGTGCTTCTTTCTCCACTTATCAGGCTCTTTCCCATCTTGCTTTCCAATTTTTAACTAATTACACATCCACATCTATGCTGAATCCACCTTGGTCTGCCAAGATGGATTGTCAGCTAGCTCAAGTATCATATTACAGCTTACTATAGAAGTCTATGTAGAGGGGAAGGAGGAGCCAAGCCTTTATGGTCCAATAAAGATACTGGCAGAAACCAGATTAACAAATATAGAAATAAGAATTTTTTGTAAAGCCTCTAAGTTCAAGATTCTTTAAATCCAATAAATCTTGGGGTAGCTGATCTCTTATAGACTATAATATTGAGGTAAATTAAGTACTTGGGGGCACTTCAGACCCCCCTAATAACGCTTTAGGGCCAGAGTATTTTTTAAAGGAAACCTGTCACCAGAGACCCTTTTTTTAGCCTCCCCAATGCTCCCACAGACAATAGAATATCCCTTTAAGTGGTATATAATCATACTTGTCTGAGATAAATATCTTTTTGGCCCTTCTATGTATGCAAACTTATACCTGGAAGAAAACCCATTGGACTTCTAAACTCAGGAACTCAGGAATTTTTGTTGTTGCATTTCCAGTTTTTATACTTTGCCTTCGCAAATCCATAACTTTTCTATTATTTTTTTATGACTTGTTATTTTGCAGGACAAACAGTACTTTCTAAATTAATACTTTACATTCTGTAGTGGGAAGCTGGAAAAATTCCGGAGACTGTATAACTGGAAAAAAATCTGGGCTTTTTATATAAAAGTTTTACCTCCTCAAGTGAATATGTCCGGGATCTTATCACTCAGCTACTGATTGGGAGGCCCAGTGCTGAATCGCCTGTGGGGAATTTAAGTGAATTAGTTTTCTAATTTTTGGACCATTTTGGGGAAAGTTAGAGCCTGTTAGACTCAGCCAAACCAACCAATTCTGGCAGGACAATAAATATCAGTTTGATTTCCTGCAAATCAAATCCTATTACATAGATACAGCACTAGAACCAAGCTTACTACACATAAACATTAGGATTACATTAGGATCACATGTCCATAAATGAAGTAAGTTAATTTAATTATGTTATTTTTGGATCATAGGGGAACATAAAGGAAAAAAATTATCTTGGTGAACCCCTTTAGTGTTTGCCAAATTCACCAATTTTAGCAGGACAACATATATTAGTTTATATTCCCTCAAATCAAAGTTTACTACATAGATACATAACCAGAACCAAGACTACTACATAGATATGTTGCCAGAATCAAGCTTACTACATATATACAGCAGCAGAACCAAGCTTCCTACATAGATACAGCAGGAAAACCAAGCTTCCTACATAGATACAGCAGCAGAACCAAGCTTACTACACAGATACAGTAGCAGAACCAAGCTTCCTACATAGATACAGCAGCAGAACCAAGATTTCTACAAAGATACAGCAGCAGAACCAAGCTTACTACATAAATACAGCAGCAGCATTACTGCATATAAATAGTACAAGAACAAAGACTACTCATCAATCAGCAAAACTGATACAAAAATGCTGATTTCAGGGTTAAAATAAACCGGACGAATACATGAACATATCCTTATGGAGGTCTTGGTTACGACACTTGTATAAGGTGGCCAAGAAGAAGAGTGCTCAGTTGACTTATTTTTGAATGTGTCTGGTCTCATTAAGAGAAAGGGAGTTTTCATGAAAATAAGTGTGTTTTATTAGTTTTCATGGACCATATTACAATGAATGTTTGTGTTCTCAGGTGAGCAGGGGCGGATTAAGACTGCCCTGGGCAGTATGAATATTAGAGCCCCTACAAGTTTGGAATCACCTTCTACATATGGTACTAGAATAAATCTTTTTGGGGTAAGGAGGATGTGTCCCTCCTGCCTGCTTCCAATCTGCGGTTTCAGGACCTTTAGAGGACCTTCAAAGGTCCTGAAATGGCTCTTGTGTATGTGTGTATTGAGAATAGGAACAGATCTACGAGGATTTAATGAGATAGAATTGATATAGAATTTGGTGGGTGGTTTGGGTTGGGTGGCCATGGGCCCCCTCGAAGGCTTGGGCCCAAACTGCTATGTTATAATCCACTACTGTGGGTGAGTATTATTATTCTCAGAGGGGATATATGCCATTACCTGGTATCCAGGGCACATCCCCCTCCCTTGAATTGGCAACGTACAGCAATAGACTAAGAAATACAATGTGGCACCCTATTCACAAACACTAGAATCCCCATTCACACTAACGCAGTTCGGGACATTTCGTCTGCAGCTGCTTATCTAAATACAGCAGTAAATCGTCCTGCCTGTCAAATGCCATGGAATTACATGAAGCCATAAAAAGCATCTCTGCTCCACTGTTTACATTACTTTGCGGAGCCTAGCCCTGACCTGTCTCTTGTATTCATACTTTCCTTGTAAAGACAGAATAAATCTCCCCTCGCAGCTGAAGGAACACTTGAAAAATGGCCCTGGCCGCAGCAGGCGGATGGAGGGTGCTGAGATTATCACCTGGTTGAGGACCTATACCGGATCGTACAGCATAATTTATCCATGTGTTTACCCTACTAAAGATATGATCATCCCTTGTTGGACCCGACTCCATTTGTTAGTGAAATGTACTGACGCATTTCGGGTTCACGACTATGACGGATTGGGCTTCCATTTCCAGGGACATATCTTCCTTTAGGCACCGGAGGGCCTGTGTCTACAGCAACCACTTGTAAAAAAATGTCCCCCTCAGAAGCAGAATTTTTGTTTTTAGTTTTAATTTTTTAACATTTTTTTTGGAACTCCCTCTATAGCCTATAGACTGCTGCCACGGATTATAAATGATATGAGTGGGGGGCACATGAGTGTTTATAATTTATAGGAGTGGAGACATGGTCTAGAAGATAGTAGGATATTTAGGGGTGTCATCATGTATAACAGAGGTGGCATATGGTGGGTCATAGTATATAAGAATGGGGGCACAGGACGCAACAGTTGGGGTACAATGGGTTATAGTATGTAGAAATGGACCCCTGGGGGGGGTAATAGAATATAGGAATGTGGACATTGGTTTGATGTTTTTCGGTGGGTGTGGGTACATGGTGCCATAGTATTTATTAGTGGGGGCACAGGTGGTCATAGTCTGAAGTAGTGGGGGCACAGGGCGTATTAGTGGGGGCACATTTATTAATAGTTTATTGCAATGGACTCTTTGGGGACATAGAATATAGGAATGAGGGTGCAGGTTTTAGGTCTTTAGTAGTCTGGGTACAGGGGATCATAGTATATATTATTGGGGGCACAGGGAGGTATTAGCGGGGGTACAATAGGCAGGGGCATAACAATAGGGGGTGCAGAGGTTGCAGTCGCACCCGGGCCCAAGAGGTTTAGGGGGCCCTTATGGTGTCACTTTCCCATATGAGAAGACTATTACTATAAACCATAAATTATAGTCAGGTACAGACTTTGCACTGGGGCCCATCAACTTCTAGTTACGCCACTGGGGAAGGGGGCTCCATACAAAGGTCTGCTATGGGGCCCAGCCTCTGCTGGTTACTCCCCTGTGTTTTGTGCATATGTAGTGTATGTGCTTATATCTGTGCAAAGTATATATGAAATATGTGTATTCTGAAGAATAACATGCAGTATGGGTCTGGCAGCGTGGGTTTAGGCATATGGGGGGCCCCGTTTCTAAGTTTGCACCGGGGCCCACTGGGGTCTTGTTACACCACTGACAATAGGTTATAGTATGCAGCAATGGACTGTTTGGGGACATAGAATATAGGAATGAGAGTGCAGATTTTAAGATTTTTTTGCAGGGGGGGGGGGGGTCATGGGCTTCATAGTGGAGCATGGGTGGTGGTGCAAAGGTGGTAATAGTGGGGGTACAATGGAATATAGTATATGTAATAGACTCTGAGGTGGACAGGTTTTAGGTTCTCAGTAGTCCATAGTTGTACAAGGGTTCATAGTATTTACTATTGGGGGCACAGGGACCGATGGTCTGTAGAAGTGGGGGCACAGGTGGTAATAGTGGGGGTACAATGGAATACAGTATATATAATAGACTCTGAGGTGTACAGGATTTAGGTCTTCAGTAGTCCATAGTTGTACAAGGGTTCATAGTATTTACTATTGGGGGCACTGGGAGCGATGGTCTGTAGAAGTGGGGGCACAGGGGGTAATAGTGGGGACATAAAATATAGGAATGAGAGTGCAGGTAATATAGATGGAAGAATATCTATTTGGTGGGAAGAAGAAAGGATCACAGTATATATGGGGATACACTGTGGTAGTTACCATCACAAATCTATCTAATACAATATCCAAATGGTTAATACAGAGCACCAGGGACAGTAAGAATCTACCCGGTCCCCTCCCTCTCCTGGAAGCCCCCAACCATAGAAGTTCCTGGATCGCTAACCAATCCCACTTTAGTTGTTGGTGATTGTGTTTACGGAAGATGTCCGTCTGCGTATTGTCTGGTGTAATAGAAACCAGGGCGAGGATGAGAATGACAGATCCATCTTAATGCGGCGTTGTAAATAATCCAGCGCTGTACCGTGATTGTATCTATAGATGTGGTCGTAATACGACCGATCAACAGACTGGTCACATCAATCATCCAGCGGATGGAAAAGATGAAAAACTGATGAAAATTATTCTTATCCATGAATCAGTTTATACTTTTATGTTTTTAACTGTTTTTATCTACAAAATATGATAACGTCTACATCTGTGTCCCCCGAGGTATCACCACGTCCCTGAGCTATTGTTGGCAGGCTGATAGGTAGTGTCATATTCTATAAGTTTTATATCCCCCCTCAACATTTAGTGACTTAATACTGCCATATAGTGTCATATAACACCAGCGAACAATGCTTGAATAATACCGCCATATAGTGTCAAATAACACCAGCGAACGATGCTTGAATAATACTGCCATATAGTGTCATATAACACCAGCGAACCATGCTTGAATAATACCGCCATATAGTGTCATATAACACCAGCGAACAATGCTTGAATAATACCGCCATATAGTGTCATATAATACCACGAACAATGCTTGAATAATACTGCCATATACACATGTAACATTGCTGAACAATGCTTGAATAATACTGCCATGAAGAGGATATAAAGTACCATCCTACATTTAATAATCATAACTTGCTCAAACAATACCGCCATACAGTGACTAATAAAAGCAGTAAAGTTGATAAAATAATACAATCTTACAGAGGCAAAATATACTACTATACAGCCATGGTCTGCTACCATGTACAAGCGGTCCCCTACTTAAGAACACTCGACTTACATACGACCCCTAGTTACAAATGGACCTCTGGATATTGGCAATTTACTGTACTTTAGTCCTAGGCTACAATAATTAGCTATAACAGTTATCACAGGCGTCTGTAATGAAGCTTTAGGGTTAATTCTGGTTCTTATGACAACCCAACATTTTTAAAATCCAATTGTCACAGAGACCAAAAAAGTTCTGGCTGGGGTTACAATGATAAAATATACAGTTCCGACTTACATACAAATTCAACTTAAGAACAAACCTACAGACCCTATCTAGTATGTAACCCGGGGACTGCCTGTACTTTTTAACAGAGAGCACTATAACCATCTAGCACGTATGGTGCACCCCATGTTTTTCTTTGCTTTTTTGTTATTTTTGTGGAATTAAATAAAGAATATGAAGTTTTAACTCACTTGCCACAAGTGCTGGATCTACCCAATTATCCTTCTTAATACTACTACACAGCCAGTGTCGGACTGGCCTACCAGAGTACAAGAGGATCCTCCGGTGGGCCCTGGCTCAACCCAATACTGAACCACAGAGGTCCATCAGAAAACACCACAATTTCGAGGCTTCTAGAGTATATTTCCTGGGGAATAATGAAGAGTGGTTGAAGATTGATTTTCTCTGCTGGGCCTAAGGAAACCCAGTCCAACACTGTATACAGTGACTCATACCAATACCAATGTTCATCTGGTATGGACAGATGGCGGTAGAAAAATACGACCATACAGGGACAATAAGGCTTGAATATTACCGCCATACTGAGTTGAAAAATTTGACATACAAGGAATAATAATACAAATTTTTCCGTAATACAATGACTTATAATATAAAAATACTGTGAATATATTATACTGTATAATAATATTACCATATTGTGACTATAACATACCACTATGCGATACAATACAATTTTATTGATGCCCTAGGGGGAAAGGCTTAACGTTGCAGATACACTAATACATTTCAGAGGTTTTCCATTCCCAGAAAATACTGTAATTGATATTGTTAGTGAAATGAAAAGTTATACAATTTTCCAATATACTTTCTGTATCAATTCCTTATGCTTTTCTAGATCTCTGCTTGCTGTCCTACTATAGGAAGCTTCGATGTTTACTTCCAGTGAATAGAAATCTGTCCATGGTCATGTGATGGAAAAGCAGATACACAAGCCTTCAGTAATACAGTGAGTAATCGGAGCCGTGTGCTACTAACACCGCATGCACCTGTGTGACATCACATGACCATGGATTGTTTTCTATCCACTGGAAGTAAACACAGAAGCTTTTTTTTATAGCAGGAACTTGTATAATTTTCCCTTACAAATACCATATTAATTAATTGCTGAAAGTGAACAAGCCCTTAAATATACTCTAACTTATAATACCACTATAATACAACTAAATAATGCTACCATACTGTATAGTAGCTATATACTATGCTATAGAGTAGCTAAAATACTGTTAATAAGTGACTAATATTATAGCTAAATAATACTACCATACTGTGTGCTGAATGGTACCACTATAAAGTGGCTAAAACATACCATAACACAGTAACAACATACTGCTAATAAATAATACTACAATACTGTGACTGAATAATAAAGCTAATAATTATTTGATAAAATGACTTATTTTCTCATCATAAATTGATTGAATTATACCAAAATACTGTAGCTAAATAATGCTACCATACCGTGGCTGAATAATACCAATATACGGCGGTTTAATCCTTACACCACAACACAGTGACCAGTTTACGCCACGTTATTGGTAGTAGTGGGTTTCTGACATTTCTCTTTTTGTAATTTTTGATGTCTTTTGGATGGTTTTAGGTCTGTTCTTGCCCCTTTAAGTCCGAAACAATTAAGGGTCACTTCTGCAACTGCTTTCTTTCAGCTCCAGTAAAACTGAAGGTCTGGAGTGGAGGAGACGTCCTGGTGCAGATCATCTCGGCAGTGATGATTCCAGAATGGGACATCTTTCCATCTCTCGTTGAGGGACAGGCCCGTCAAGAGGAGCTAATGTTCCTGGAGCGGCGCAGGATGACATTGTGTTTAGAGTAGGACTTACACGTCCCAAGCCCTGTCACAGCTTAACTTCCTCTTGTATACTTTATAGAGATGGATGTGTCTCCTATGAAACTAAAAACCCAAACATTACAGGAGCGCTCGCTTAATGTATTTATTTGAAAAAAAAATCTTAACTCACTTTCTCTTAGGTAAAAGCAAACTGCGAAATTTATGGCCGGCTTATCGCCTGACCCTGGGATTTGTTATGCTGTGCAAATAACTATTATGCAAGTTGTCTGTCTGTGGGGAGAGGGCTGGGGGCTTGTATTCAACCACTAGAGGCCATGGAGGAATAAAGTGAAAGAACTCTTCCGATCTTGGACATCTTTGGCAAATCAACACCTACCCAACTCCATCCACCTCAAAATATGGAAACTCTTAAGACGCCAAGCCAGATCCATGACTTTAGGCTTTACATCCCTGTAGTTGTTCTTCAGGGTCATTGAATTCTCGCTGACAGTTCAATGGCTTGGGGTCTCAATTGTAGGACTCCCTGTGATTAGAGATGAGTGAATTAGTTGACTGCTTCATAGAATCGGTAAGAATGTGACAGTTTTTTTGGCACCAAATCGAATCAGAATTTTTTGATGATTTGGCTCAGACGATTCATATAAAATGACGGTAGCGTTAACCCTGACCCTAATGAAAAAAATTGTACTAAATGAACAAAATAGACTAGCACTAGGCATGAGGAGACCGGATAGGACTAGGGATGAGCAGCCAAACTGATCCTGGAAGTTCAGGTACTGGCTTAACCGGTGGCATTTAAGCACTTCATACCCACGATTACTGTTGTTACAGTGATCACGTGGTTGAACCCGGACGCCGGGCCTGACCAGAACTACTTACTGAAGTACAAGTTAAGGTCTGGGAACATTGTACGTTTGGTTCTGCTCATCCCCAATGTATTAGAGGACTAGATGTGGTTATTTATCCATTTCCAGGACACTTGGAGAAAATTCTTTAAAAAAATTTGGTGAAGCTTCAATAAAGCGGATCTTGAATGATTCACTCATCTCTAACCCTAATTTAAAAATTGTAGAAAATGAAGGACCTTTTAATTTAAAAAATCTAGGATTGAGAGGGTTAGATAGTTTTATATATCAATTTCCAAAAAAATTGGAAAAACATTTTCGGACGCAAACCAAATCTTTCAAAAAATTTGGTGAAACTTCAATGAAGAGAATCTTGAATGCCTTAAATGCTCATTTCTCCCCATTTTCATCCTATGATTAGTGACCTGTCTAAGGCTAAGTTTACATCTACATAGAAAACTCACACATTCTGAGATTTTTGACTCGAAAAACAATCAATCTGTCCAGCCAATTGCAAGTTGGCTTTATTTTAGCTGAAAACCCCCAACCCAATTGTGAGAAAAGATGGATAAAACGAAGATGTTAAACTGGGTCAGTTGTCTTCAAGACTGGTCTGCCCCTTTAAAGTTTATTTTATGAATGTAGAAAAAGTGTCTAGAATTAAGCTACAATAAAAATAATACATTTTCACCCCTAAAATCCACTAACTCTTCAGTGCAGTTTCCCAATGGTCCTCTCCAGTCTTTGGTGCAGTGATGACATAGCAATCTACCCAGATGACCTCGAGAGGCAGTCATAACCAGTAGTGATTGGCCTCAATGGTCATAATGGTATATAGTCACTTCATCGTAAAGTAAAGAAACACCAATTTTTTTTGCAATTGAGACTTTTTTTTTTACTTTATTGAAAAACCCCACTAACAAATGTATTTTATGTTAACCCAGTTCATAATGGGGCAGATTTACTTACCCGGCCCATTCGCGATCCAGCAGCGCGTTCTCTGTGGTGGATTTGGGTCCGGCCGGGATTTATTAAGGTAGTTCCTCCGACGTCCACCAGGTGGCGCTGCTGCGCTGAAGAGCATCGGAACACACTGGAATACACCGAGCCCAGTTCATAATGGGGCAGATTTACTTACCCACTCCATTCGCGATCCAGCGGCGCGTTCTCTGCGGTGGATTCGGGTCCGGCTGGGATTTATTAAGGTAGTTCCTCCGACGTCCAGCAGGTGGCGCTGCTGCGCTGAAGAGCATCGGAATGCACTGGAATACACCGAGCCGGGCTGAGTGAAGGTAAGTGCAATTTTCGCAACACATTTTTTTTAAAAATGCGGCGGTTTTTCCAAACAGTCTGGTTTTCGTTCGGCCACGCCCCGCGATTTCCGTTGCGTTCATGCCGGCGCCGATGCCCCACAATCCAATCGCGTGCGCCAAAATCCAGGGGCAATTCAGGGAAAATCGGCGCAAAACGGAAATATTCGGGTAACACCTCGGGAAAACGCGAATCGGGCCCTTAGTAAATGACCCCCAATATGTCAGTAAATCATAATCTAATGGACTAACCAGGTTTTCAGATTTCTATCCATTGGTTTTACCCATAAAATGTAGGGGATATGTAGGAACTCAGAGGTCACATCTACATCTGGGCCCAGGAACCGAAGGGATCCTAAAAGTGTTAACTGCCTATATTTAGAGACCAGGGACCTTCTTGACATGTGATAGTTGGGACCTTCCTACAGATATGGGGAGAACTTCTGGATAAGCCACCGGTGAGGAACATTTTCCTTGTGTCGTTGATCTTTATAAAGAAGAAAGCTTGGGATTTTTTAAAATATTCATTTACTTTCTAGTTGTCATTAATCAAACGGATAGTAAGGAGTATACCCAGAAGAGCAGTGAAATAGATGCCGGCAGACACATGAAAGGAAAGGTATGTAACCATTTCATAGATAAAGCAAATAACTGAGCTTTTCCTGAATCCCGAAGGATCTCGATAGGGCCCCCAGCAACTCTTTGGTTTCCCCAGTGTTATGATGCAATTAGGAATTTCATTCTTGGAGCATTGGTAATTACTCTGTGGAGCAGATGGAATACATAACTTAAACAGCATGTTCACAGCTCAGGAGAGGAACGTAGAAGAAGAGCAATGATTCAAAGCCCTCAAGTTCTCCATAAAGTCACCTAGGTCGGGCACAGGTAGAATTACTGCGGTGTCCACCAGCCACATGAAGAAGTGGTGTTCTTTGGGAAATTCCTCATTGTTTTTTGGCAAACTGCCTATTCTTGGTGGGGAGGATTCTCTGTAGATGTTCAGTGATTGGGGGGCTAATTGCTAAAAGAGAAATCCATTCATCATACTTGGTGGTGGCATCTAGTCAAGCTAAAAGAATGGTGATAAAAGATGACGCCACTTATGGAACCTCCATGGAGTCATGGAGGGAATTCTGACTCCATTTGGGTACATAGGAAGACTTTATTTAGGAAGATTTTATACCAGGATTTCAAGGGATTTGAAATATGTGTTTGTGACCAGGAACTGACTGTGTTTCTACATACAGAGTCTTCTTGGTCTGTTCACTGGTACAACCTTGTCTTTTCTGTGCAAAAGAGCTGTAATGATGTGCAACCACTTTGTAATGATGCTGAGATAACTCTGCTCATTTTGTCCTAGTATATACAGTAAAGCAGACAAGTGATCCACTGAAAAAAAAGAAGTGTTTGCTTTAGTGGACATTTTATAAGGGATTTTCTGAGCTAAAAATACAGAAAATAATCTGTCCCAAGTATAGACTATCAATATCACATTGGTGGGGGTCCAGCAGTTATTAAATGGGGGGGGGGGGGGGACTAGGGAGTTGGATCTAATATTAAGGTTTTCTAAGGATAGGCCATCACTAACAGAATAGTGGGGGTGCAACAGAGGATCTAGGTGTTGTTCCCCACTAATCTGATACTGAGGTTTTCTTAGGATAAATATCAGATTAGTGGGGTCCAACAGTAGATTAATGGAGGTTCTACGTGTTGTTCCTCCCTAATCTGATACTGAGGGTTTTTTAGGATAAATATCAGATTAGTGGGGTCCAACAGTAGATTAATGGAGGTTCTACGTGTTGTTCCTCCCTAATCTGAAACTGAGCTTTGCTTAGGGTAGTCCATCAATATCAGATTAGTGGGGTCCAACAGAAGATCAGTGGAGATTCTAGGTGTTTTTCCCCACTAATCTTATACTGAGCTTTTTGTAAGATAAATATGAGATCAGTAGGGTCCATCAGAAGATCAGTAGAGGTTCTACATGTTGTTCCTCACTAATCTGATACTGAGCTTTTCTTAGGGTAGGCTGTCAAAATCAGATTATTGGGGTCTATCAGAAGATCAGTGGAAGTTCTACATGTTGTTCCTCACTAATCTGATACTGAGCTTTTCTTAGGATAAATATGAGATCAGTAGGGTCCATCAGAAGATCAGTGGAGGTTCTACATGTTGTTCCTCATTATTCTGATACTGAGCTTTTCTTAGGGCAGGCCGTCAATATCAGATTAGTGAGGTCCAACAGAAGATGGTTTGGACAGAGAATCAGTGGAGGTTCTAGGTGTTGTTCCTCACCAAACTATGGTTCATTCTATGGATAGGCTGGAACTATTTTTAGCCTAAAGTTTTTCACATCATTTATAGCGATTCCTGTTAATATTTACATTTGTATAGATGGAAATAATTGGGGAAGATTGATGAATTATGGGTTAGATACAATAAATAAGGTAACATTTCCAGGCATCTTCCATTCAGTCCTCACACATCTGCTCTGAATGAACACGAAACACGGAATCCAATAGTGATTGAGGAAACTTATGGTTTATTTCAAAAGTTTTTCATGACATCACAATATTATGACACCTTTAGGGTCTCGTACGAGAGGGTTAATGCATCATTTTAATCTGTATCCTGTGCTCATCCATCCGCCTGCCAGATACGGCCATTCTCCGATGATATTCCGCATGTTTCCGCTCTAAACATAACACAGGAAGGTCACATGTAATCTGAAAGGTCATATTCAGCTCATTGCGAGATTCAGGGTTTTATGTATGTCTGGAGCTCCTGGAATCAGATAAGATTTTTCTCACACTTTCCAGGTTTACCTTTACTCTCTGTGTTATCTTATGGGTATAAGTATGTATTATACTAAAATAATATTAGGGTTTACATAACACCTATTAAAAATATGTTATCGACAATTGGCAGATTGCTCCCTGCTCTGTCACAGCTTTAAACTGTGTTGGCATCCTTAAGGCGCTGATACAGTTTAAAGAACATGGAGGAATTCCCTGAACTCACTGGTTTTTGTACTACCAGTCCAGGAAAACCTGCACCCCACCTTCTGCAAAGCTACCCTGATCTCCTAGCACCAAATAGTTAACCCTGATACATTATGGCCAACTCTATCCCAGTCTGTACCACCCTATAGCTACTGTACCTCCGCTTACCAGCGTGTAATACTATAGTGGTGCCAGTACCATAAAAATCATTTCAAAACAATAATTTTAAAAATCAGGATTCAAGAATTCTCCATTTGGTTTTTGGCATGACCTCAGCATGACAGCACGTTTAATTCGCAGACTTTCTACTAGATTAATTAGACTCCTTAGTTTAAAACTGGCAGGACTTTAAATGGATAAATGAAAGGGTATACTGAATCTTTTCCCAAACTGCTCATTCCCTCCTGCTGTATAACGTGCTGCCTGCAGATAGGCCATTGTGCACAATCTGCTCAGCTCCTCCTGTTCGATAACATGCTGCCTGCTCATAGGACACTATTCACATTCCGCTCAGTTCCTCCTGCTCTATAACATGCTGCTTGCAGATAGGACACTATGTGCAATTGGCTCAGCTAATCCTGTTTTATAACATGCTGTCTGCAGATAGGACACTATGTACATTCCGCTCAGCTCCTCCTGCTCTATATCATGCTACCTGCATATAGGACACTATGTATAATCTGCTCAGCTCCTCCTACTCTACAACATGCTGTCTGCAGATAGGACACTATGTACAATCCGCTCAGCTCCTCCTGCTCTATATCATGCTACCTGCATATTGGACACTATGTATAATCTGCTCAGCTCCTCCTACTCTACAACATGCTGGCTGCAGATAGGATACTATGTACAATCTGCTCAGCTCCTCCTGCTCTATATCATGCTGCCTGCAGATAGGACACTATTTATAATCTGCTCAGCTCATTCTGCTCTATAACATGCTGCTTGCATGTAGGACACTAAGTGCAATCTCCTCAGCTCCTTCTGCTCTATAACATGCTGCCTGCAGAAAGGACACTGTGTCCAATCTGCTAAGTTCCTCCTGTTCTATAACATGCTGCCTGCAGATAGATAGGACACTATGTACAATCTACACAGCTCCCCCTGCCCGATAACATGCTGCCTGCAGATAGGACACTATGTACAATCTGCTCAGCTCCTCCTGCTCTATAATATACTGCCTGCAGATAGGACACTATGTACAATCTGCACAGCTCCTCCTGCTCTATAACATGCTGCCTGCAGGTATGACACTATGTACAATCTGCTCAGCTCCTCCTGCTCTATAATATACTGCCTGCAGATAGGACACTATGTACAATCTGTTCAGCTCCTCCTGCTCTATAACATACTGCCTGCAGGTATGACACTATGTACAATCTACTCAGCCCTCTCTGCTCTCTAACATTGTGGCCCGCAGATAGGACACTATGTATAATCTGTTTAGCTCCTTTTGCTCTATAACATGCTTCCTGTAGACAGGACACTATGCACAATCTGCTCAGCCCCATCTGCTCTATAACATGCTGCCTGTGGATATGATACTATGTACAATCTGCTCAGCTCCTCCTGCTCTATAACATGCTGCCTGCAGATAGGACACTAGGTACAATCTGCTCAGCTCCTTCTGCTCTATAACATGCTGCCTGCAGATAGGACACTAGGTACAATCTGCTCAGCTCCTTCTGCTCTATAACATACCTACAGTCTTGATTTTATCCATTTCAACCCCAGAAATCTGTTTCAGGAATAACAACTAAGTTTCCTTCCTACATAATTCTATCAATTTAAACATTTTATGGTTTGTTTTTTCTTTGGATGACGTGTTCATGTCCTGTTACATTCATCGATCTTTTTGGGTCAGACCTGTGATCCCGGGGAGGAGGGGTAACAGGTATAGTGGGGCAGTGTGCTGTTCCTATCTCCTGATTTGCGGTGTTGTCTCCATGCGATGATGAATGTCGCGGTGAGGGAGAAGTATGTGCGCAATGCCGCTTCACCGCTTGTGTTTGGAATACATATTCTGACTGTCAAATCTCTCCTCATCCCGGGTCCTCGGCTCATTATAGGTCTGGACCTGGCCGGCTCATAATGTTTCCTGGCTACTATTTCTGCTGACCCCTTTGTCTGGAAAGTTTGGGCTAACATGCTAAAGGTCACAGATCAAAGTGACCTCTGAGCAGAAACAGTGGTCAGAAGGTGATGCATGAGGCTTATTATCTCTATGGCTCTGCGGTTGTAAAAATGGCCTCCAATAAAACATTGTGGAGCTCATTAGGCAGCTCCTCTGGTATCTCTGACCACCTACAATCTCTGAGATATGGAGTGTCAAGGTGGTCTGCAGAGGTCAGCTCATTACTTACAACCGAGAATGGCGGAGGGGGCTACACATCATTTCTGTATACTTTAACTTAGCTGATTATTAATGAAAATGTGCAAAAGACCAATCCGCCATGTGCCCTGTTTGAGGATACAGATGGCATAGAGGGGGTTCCCTTCTAAGAAAAATCTTCAACCCCTCAAATCTTACTTTGTAACTAAATTAATCATTTTTCATTGATGTCATCTTAAGCCCATAACTATTTGATTTTTTGCCGTTGCTTTCACCATTCAAAAACACAACTGGTCTTGTAAAAAACAACCCCTCGCACAGGGGTTGCTTTTTTATAGGATCAGTTCTGTTTTTGAATGACACCATATTTGTGGTACATAAAGCTTGTTATATAACTATTATTAACCTTTTCTGTTGCAATTCTGGCCTTGTTTTTAAGGAGAGGTGTAGTCATCCATCCATGTACCCTATGAAGGGATATAGATGTCATGGGGGGGGGGGGATGAGAAATCTACAAACTCTTGAAGTCCTGGAAGTATATTTTACATCGTAATTGTCAACATTCTAAGATGATAACTTTTTCATTCTTTCTTCACTGTGTTTTTTTCAAGAATCAGTGGGACACATTTACTTACCCGGCCGACGGAGTTCCCAAAATACGGAGTGTCCGACGATCATGCACTCCAGCGTGATTCAGAAAGATTGTGCGCCTGATTTCCTGCATCTGTTGCTTCCCCGCTCAGGTCTGCTGGAGTTCGCCATCTTCCCAGTGTCGCAAATCCCCAACATTTCTAAAATCCGACCAAAGTGCGATCTGCGGGACCCTTATTAAATAAGCCCCAACGTGTTTTTGAATGGCGCCATGTTTATGATGCATAAAGCTTATTACATTTTTTCTGACATTTATTCTAAAAATCTTTTTTTTTAGGAAATAATATGACTTTATGTTTTTGTTTCTACTTTCAAAGGACTTTTCTTAATTTTTTTCGCCAACATACCCCAAGTGTGGCTTCATTTTTGTGGGATGATATGAAGTTTTTATTTATTCTATGTTTGGGTGCATTGGAATGAATAATTATTTCACTTGGAACAAAAAAAAATCCTTTAGTTACACATTTTTTGGAAGTTTTGATTTTATAGTGTTCATCATGAATTTTTGGGGAGCATTCTCCTTACCCTTCAGACTCTGCTTTCATTATTGACAGGATTGATGATGGAGTTACCTGCGGTATTTGCATCGGGCACAGCTCCATGATCATCCAACATAATGTTCAGGGGCATAACTAGGAGAGGCTGGGCCCCATAGACGACTTCGGAATTGGGCCTCCTTCCCCTTAAAAAATATACATATTTGTATACTCACACATGTGAGTTACAATCACACATTTATACACTCATACGCATGCATTAATGCACTTACTACACACATACAACATACAGTATATAGACTTTTTATACACACCCACAGTACATAGACATCATATATACATATACAGCATAAACATCCATGCAGAACCATATACAGACATACAGCATATACACACATACAGTATATACACAAACCATATACCATATACACATACATTATAAAAATATACAGCAAATACACACATACGGTACTTACAATACCATACACAGACATACAGCATATACACACACATATAGAGAATATACACATTACATTTACCCAGATACAGTACCATATATAGACAAACTTATAGTACCATATATAGGCATATTTACACAAACATACCGTATATACACACCATGCACCATTTACACATATTGCAAACATGTATACAACGGTGCACATCCTCCATTCTTTAGTGCCGCAAGATGCTGGGTTCCCCCTGACCATTACGGGCCCCTATGTCTGCTACTGCTGTAGTTATGCCCCTGATAATGTTTAACCCTTACTTCAGAACACTAGTGATTGTAACTAACATCATGTCCTTAATGGGGCAGATTTACTTACCATGTCCCGTCGCGATCCCACGGTGCGTTGTCCGACGTTGTCCGTTGTCCTGGCGCGATTCTTCAAGATCATGCGTCCGAGGTCCTGCATGTGTCGCTACTGCTCCGGGGTCCGCCAGAGTTGCGACACAAATCCTTTTTTAAATTCCGCGGTTGTCCGAATCCGTCGGGTTGTTCGACGGCCCACCGACCCCATTTCTGTCGCGTGCAAGCCGGCACCGATGCGCCAAAATCCGATCGCGTGCGCCAAAATCCCAGGGCAATTCGGTGCAAAACGGAAATATTCGGGAAACCCAACGGAAGTGCGGCGTTCGGACCCTTAGTAAATGAGCCCCAATCTTTCTAAAACTGAGCTTATTGTCTTTCCGCCATCTAACGACTCAACCCTGACCTCTCCTTCTCGGTCATAACCCTAAGGCAGCAGACTCGTCTTTCAGAGCAAACACTGCATGGATGCCTCCAGTCTGTGCCAGTCTCTGTACTGGTTACCCATCTCCTTCCAAATACCGTCTAAATTATTCACCCTCATCCACAAAGCTCTGCATAATTCTGCACCTTCCTAAATCTTCTCTCTCATCTCTGTCTGTCGCCAATCCCATGTTCTTCAATCTGCTAGTGATCTTAGATTATTCTCTTCCTTAATTTGAACCTCCAACTCTAGTCTCCAGGACTTCTCCCGAGCTGCACCAATTCTCTGGAATGCCCTTCTCCGGATTAATACCCTTCAAACATGCTCAAAAAACCCATCTCTTTAGGCAGGTCTATCACATTCACTAACTGCATAAAACTCAAAGGGGGTCATTTACTAAGGGCCCGATTCGCGTTTCCTGCCGTATTACCCGAATATTTCCGATTTGCCCCGATTTTTCCTGAATTGCCCCAGGATTTTGGCACACGCGATCGGATTGTGGCGCATCGGCGCCGGCATGCATGCGACGGAAATTGGGGGGCGTGGCCGAACGAAAAACCGGCGGATTCGGAAAAACCGCAGCATTTAAAAAGAAATAAGTGTCGCTGGACACGCGCTTACCTTCACCCAGCAATGGATCATGAACTCCGGCGGACCTTGGCGGACTTCAGCGCAGCAGCGACACCTGATGGACGTTGGAGGAACTACCTTAGTGAATCGCCGGAAGACCCGAATCCACTGCAGAGAACGCGCCGCTGGATCGCGAATGGACCGGGTAAGTAAATCTGCCCCAATGTCTCTATTTACTAACCCATCTTGCGTCCTCCTCCTGTCTGTTATCTTGTAAATACCAGATGCCAAGCAACAGGCTGCAGTTCTTCTAACCTTGGACTTTGTATGTACGATGGCAGCTGATGGCTGGTTCAAAAAACAGCATTTTTATTTATTAAATTATTTTATTCCATTCCCTGATAAAGAATGGCTGGACCATTATACAAACTATTATACCTCTTGTATCACCCCCTCATCCTCATAGACTGTAAGCTCTTGTGTCACCCCCTCATCCTCATAGACTGTAAGCTCTTGTGTCATCCCTCATTCTAATAGACTGTAAGTCTTGTGTCACCCCCTCATCCTCATAGACTGTACGCTCTTGTGTCAACCCCTATCCTCATAGACTGTAAGCTCTTGTGTCACCCCCTCATCTTCATAGACTGTAAGCTCTTGTGTCCCCCCTCATCCTCATAGACTGTAACTCTTGTGTCACCCCTCATCCTCATAGACTGTAAGCTCTTGTGTCACCCCCTCATCCTCATAGCTGTAAGCTCTTGTGTCACCCCCTCATCCTCATAGACTGTAAGCTCTTGTGTCACCCCCTCATCCTCATAGACTGTAAGCTCTTGTGTCACCCCTCATCCTCATAGACTGTAAGCTTTTGTGTCACCCCTCATCCTCATAGTCTCTAAGCTTTGTGTCACCTCCTCATCCTCATAGACTATAAGTTCTTGTGTCACCCCCTCATCCTCATAGACTGTAACTATTGTGTCACCCCCTCATCCTCAAAGACTGTACGCTCTTGTGTCACCCCTCATCCTCATAGACTGTACGCTCTTGTGTCACCCCCTTCCTCATAGACTGTAAGCTCTTGTGTCACCCCTCATCCTCATAGACTGTAGCTCTTGTGTCACCCCCTCATCTCATAGACTGTAAGCTCTGTGTCACCCCTCATCCTCATAGACTGTAAGCTCTCGTGTCCTCCCCACATCCTCATAGACTGTAAGTCTGTGTCACCCCCTCATCTCAAGACTGTAGCTCTTGGTCACCCTCACTCATAGACTGTAAGCTTGTGTCCCCCTCATCCTCATAGACTGTAAGCTCTTGTGTCACCCCTCATCCTCATAACTGTAAGCTCTTGTGTCTCCCCTCATCTATAGACTGTAAGCTCTTGTGTCACCCCCTCATCCTCATAGACTGTAAGCCTTGTGTCACCCCCTCATCCTCATAGACTGTAAGCTCTTGTGTCACCCCTCATCCTCATAGACTGTAAGCTCTTGTGTCACCCTCATCCTCATAGACTGTAAGCTCTTGTGTCACCCCTCATCCTCATAGACTGTAAGCTCTTCTGTCACCCCTCATCCTCATAGACTGTAAGCTCTTGTGTCATTCCCTCATCCTCATAGACTGTAAGCTCTTGTGTCACCCCCTCATCCTCATAGACTGTAAGCTCTTGTGTCACCCCCTCATCCATAGACTGTAATCTTGTGTCACTCCATCATCTCATAGACTGTAAGCTCTTGTGTCATTCCCTCATCACCATAGACTGTAAGCTCGTGTGTCACCCCTTCATCCTCATAGACCAGTGATGGCAAACTTTTAGAGACCGAGTGCCCAAACTACAACAAAGACCCGCTTCTTTATCGCAAAGTGCCGACACAAAATTTAATTTGTGATTTTACTCCCTTCTATGTCTCAGTTGTCATTGATCCCAGCCCTGAGGACACATAAAGCAGAAAATAGTCCCAGGTAGCGCTGTCACTTTAAAATAGCTCTGTGCACAGCAGTCCTGGGCTGTCTGGGACTGCAGGAATATACCTGGAGTCATGTCGGGTGATGGTCTGGGTGCCACAGAAAGGGCTCCGAGTTGCCACTCTGGCACCAGTGCCATAGGTTAGCCATCACTGTCATAGACTGTAAGCTCTTGTGTCACCCCTCATCCTCATAGAATGTAATTTCTTGTGTTACACCCTCTTCATAGACTAAGCTTTTGTGTCACCCCTCATCCTCATAGCTTAAGCTCTGTGTCACCCTTATTCAAGGATGTAAGCTCTTGTGACCCCCTTCATCCGATAGACTGTAAGCTCTTGTGTCACCCCTCATCCTCATAGACTGTAAGCTCTTGTGTCACCCCCCCCTCATCCTCATAGACTGTAAGCTCTGTGTCACCCCCTCATCCTCATAGACTGTAAGCTCTTTGTCACCCCTCATCCTCATAGACTGTAAGCTCTTGTGTCACCCCCTCATCCTCATAGACTGTACCTTGTGTCCCCCCTATCCTCATAGACTGTAAGCTCTGTGTCTCCCCCTCATCCTCATGACTGTAAGCTCTTGTGTCACCCCCTCATCCCATAGACTGTAAGATCTTGTGACACCCCTTCATCCTGATAGACTGTAAGCTCTTGTGTCACCCCCTCTCCTTGTAGACTATGCAAATTAGAATTTGAATGCACCATGGATGGGACCACTAGTTTGGATGTTTTTTTCCTAGTTATAGAAAGTAATTAGGACATTGTCAATCAAGTTTGAATGGGAGGTGCTAGATGTTGAAATTGGACTTCACCTCCATACCACCCCATGGTGCACCAGAATGCTAATTTGCATAAATAGTAAAAACTCTTCTGAATGGTATGGCCTTTTCTCAGCACCTATTTGACTCACAAAAAGGTAGAAGATAGAAAAGGACAATATAGGAAATCAAGTGTCCTTATACAATGCCTTAAGCCAGTGATTGTTGTTGTCCCAAGATCTGCCTGCTATTTGTGTTTTTTTTAATTCTGTCTACTCAATCATAAGATTGGCACCCCCCCCCAAAAAAAATAGGCTCATACGAACCTTTTGTTTCCCAGGGGGTGTCTGTATGAAAAGGTTCCCACCCCCTTGGCTAGTAATCGCTCATTCACATATACTTCCATAGGCCATATTTTCTGATCAGGGGAGCAGCGGATAACACACAGGTATGCCATTTTGTATTTTGTACTTTCTGACAGTCATAGACTGTAAGCTCTTGTGTCACCCCTCATCCTCATAGACTGTAAGCTTTTGTGTCACCCCTCATCCTCATAGTCTCTAAGCTTTTGTGTCACCTCCTCATCCTCATAGACTATAAGTTCTTGTGTCACCCCCTCATCCTCATAGACTGTAAGCTATTGTGTCACCCCCTCATCCTCAAAGACTGTAAGCTCTTGTGTCACCCCCTCATCCTCATAGACTGTACGCTCTTGTGTCACCCCCTTATCCTCATAGAGGCATCTCTTTGGGCCCCTTGTACCAATTGAGTCATCGTTGCAATGCCACAGCCTACCTGAGTATTGTTGCTGACCATGTCGCATCCGTTGATGACCACAATGACCTAACAACTGATGGCTACTTTCATCAGGATATGCGCCATGTTCATAAAGCTGGATCATCTCAGACTGGTTTCTTGAACATGACTGAGTTCACTGTACTCAAATGGCCTCCCTCAGTCCCCAGATCTCAATCCAATAGAGCATCTTTGGGATGTGGTGGAACGGTGAGATTCGCATCATGGATTGCAGCCACAAATCTGCGGCAACTTGTGATGCCATCATGTCAATATGGACCAAAATCTCTGAGGAATGCTTCCATCACCTTGTTGAATCTAATGCCACGAATTGAGGCAGTTCTGAGGCAAAGGGGTCCAACTCGTTACTAGCATGGTGTACCTAATAAAGTGGCCGGTGAGTGTATATAATTATTATATATACTACAGCCATATATACACCATATATACACACAAACTGTACAGCAATCATACAGACATACAATACATAGACGACTACATTATAAGACAACAACCACATACAAATTCATATATACAACCTCACACAGCCACCAGCATTATTCACAGCCATACCCTAGATACCCGGGGCCCCCTGACACTGAGACCCATAGCAGCGGCTAGCCTGCTACCCCTTGTAGTTACCCCCTGTGTATTACAGTACATATGGCTCCTACCTCCATTGACCACACCCCAACCTCCTGGCTGAGGATGCATTGTGTTCCTCCTTAGGTCAACTTAAAAAATGTGCAGCTTTTGCACCTATCCATCGTCCAGATTCCATATACAGGACTCTCCCTGTGTATAGCGCAGAGCACCTTGCACATAGGAACTTTCCATAATCCTCATAGGCAAAGAATTATCATAATCTTCATATTTTTGTTGGAACCATTTTCCCCTTCGGGTATTTTGCTATAAAAGGAATTGTGTCTGTCGGTTGTTTGCATTGGTGTGTCACACACTTCACATTTTTTTTTGCACTCATCTGGTTTTCATCCCACCGTTACATGTTAATTGCTGATTTGCCCGAATTTTCTCTTTTAAAGAAGTTCCTGATTACAATGCATGGAGACCGACTGAGAGGCGGGGGTGAGACCCTGGAAGATGGGGTTTGGGGTCCCAGTGTAATACCAGTGTGACCAGTATACGGTTATCCTCACAGAGACCCTAGGTGTAATATATATGAGTTAATTAGAACTCTATCTATGTCTGGGGTCCCTCCCTGTATGTGCATGGGGTTCCCCACAAAACTATTTGACTTCCTAACATACAGGCAGTCCCCCGGGTTCACAAACAACCTAGGTTCTGTAGGTTTGCTCTTAAGTTGAAATGATGTAAGTCGGAACGTATAGTTTAAAATGTAACCTTAGGCCAAAATTTTTTGGGTCTCTGTACAATTGGATTTTAAAAATATTGGATTGTCATAAGAACCAGATTAACATAAAAGCTTCATTACAGACACCTCTGATAACTGTTACAGCTGCTTATTGTAGCCTAAGGTTAAATTAACCACATCCAGAGGTCTGTTTATAACCAGGGTTCGTCTGTAAGTCGGTTTGTTTTCTTAAGTACAGGCAACTGTACTTCCCTGAGAAAGGTCCTTAAACTTTCGGGTCACTCTGCAAATCCTGTAGAAGAAATTGCTATCATGGAAAATATTGGATTCCAGAACTAGATATCTACACAGACTACAGGTCCCTGATCCCACCATTCAGTAGGGGGCGCTGTCTGGATCAACTTGAGTTGGGGTCATACCCCTGTATTATGCTGCTAAAACTTCCCGTAAAGGGGTTGATCATAGTTGCTATAGTTCAGGCAGGTATGGGCGGGATGGACATTCAGTACTACTGGCAGCATTGGAAATCAATGAAACACAGTACTTCTCGCTATATCTACTATTCAACATAGTGGCAGTAAGGATGCTCGACCTAGTGCTCCATCCTTAGTGAGGATGAGCTCTTTCTCTGGAATCGCTTGCAGTCCCGTTCCATGATCAGTGGGGCCCCGCATCGAACCCGGACCCATCAGCCTGTTATTCTGTGGAAGTACTTACAACAAACTGGGTACAACCCCTTTAAGACCTGACACTAGGGGGCAGTGGACCTCCCCACTTACATCCTACTGTCATCAGATCCTCTTCACAACAAGTATCTAATGCAACAGGTTTCATGTTTTATGACATACCAAATTTTCTGTTTAGGGGATGGGGGTAGGGTTACCAAAATTACAGTTGCAGGTTACTTGGTCCCCATTGAAACTGAGAGGGTGGTACAATCCAAAACCTTTAATTCTCTTACCTTAACGTCCATATGGGACATTCCAAGACCCAACCCAAAAATAAACGTCCAAGCCCTTGTTCGTTTTAGGGTGGAGAAAATCTATAAAAGTGTTGGTTATTTTCTTCCTGGGTAGATGATCCGTAAATCCGTACACTAAGCATTGTGCTTGTAACGGCCCCCCCGAGACGCAGCCACCATCACACTTAGTAATGATATTGAAGCAAAATTCCAGACAGAGTTCACCAAAATATTCCCCCGATAAAATTTATTGTTCAATAACTTGCCCAATTCATATTGCTGCTCCATAAATGTGGACATTAAGACCCAGTAAGAATTTTCCTTCTTCATCCATCTAATGGCACAACAGGAGTATGAATGTTCCGTGCTGGCCCCCTGCTGGAGAAATAAGAAAACAACACTGATAACTGCAGACACCTATAGCCATAACACAGCTGCTGACACAACTATGGGCTACAAACCTTGGTTTATACACCTCCACTAACTCATCTCCACACCAACCAGCAACCTCAGTGTGTTCATAAAAAATGTAATAAAGTTTGCGCAGTCCTCAAATAGTAGCAATAAAAAATCAGCTCATCTCACCAAAAATAACATCTTACACAATCTGTACACCCAAGTAATGACAAGTTATAGCACTTTTTTGAAAATGTTTAAAATTCAATAAAATCTATAAAATATGGTATCACCGTAATCAAACCGACCAAGAATAAAGTAGATATGTCCCTTGAGCGTGCAGCGAAGTCGTAAAAGCTGATCCCACAAGAAAGTGACGCAAATCCTTTTTTTTTTGCCAAATTTGGAATTTCTTTCAGCTTCCCATACCCGGCTGAAAAATAACGTCAATGAGAAGTCAAATTTGTTACGCAGAAATAAGCCCCCACATAGCTCTGTATACAGAAAATTTAAAAAAGTATAGATTTTGAAGGGGGGGAGTGAAAAATAAACAAAAAAAGCTCAATACTCAATGAACAGTGGGGCACGTTTACTTACCCTCCATTGCCCGCGCTGATCCAATGTCCGACGAGATTGCTCGAGCTGCGCGGGATTCACCAAGATCATGCATCCAGTTCTCTGCTGTGTCGCTTCCGCTCCCCGCTAGGTCTGCCGGAGTTCACCTTCTTCTTCCCGATGTAGTGAGTGCTTAATCGGCGACACAATTTGGTTTTTACTTCCGCTGGTTTGTCCAAATCATCGGGTTGTCCACGTCCACTGATTTGTGTCCGCATGCAACCGGCGCTGATGCCCCACAATCCGATCGCGTGTGCCAAAAACCCAGGAAATTCAGGAAAAATAGAAAAAGTCGGGAACCCGTGAAAATTGGTGTTCAGACCTTAGTAAATGTGCCCCAGTCGGTTTGGTAACCTGGTACATATGGCAAGCATCATGTAAGCTGTATGTACAGTAATTATAGACAATTGGCAGTATTCCTCTACCTATCCCTGCATAACTTCCTGACTATCCATAATCTTCCTAAATTACACAAATGTAGAATAAGTTTTTTAGGACACACAATATTTTTTTTTTTTAAACGGGACGTCCTCATCATTTACGGATCGCCATTTTCATACATTTCATTTCATTTTCTTAGACTGTTCAGTACTTCCTTTGTGGTTATGCAGAAGACAAAATTGAAAGGAGAAAGGTAAGATTAGACTGCCATCTTCCAGGAGAAGGTAGAAACTACACATAGAGAACATGAAGGGGGGCTATGTAGATGTTTCAACTGTGGTACAGAGTGGATTATAATATAGCCTGCTTGAGTAGTAGCCGGGGCCCAACTTCTAGGGGCCCATGACCCCCAACCATCCACCAAATTTTAACTGGAGAAGGACTTTCACCCTGAATCTTCATACATCTGTTCCTGCTCTCAATCACATGTAACAAAAGCTATTTCAAGAGCTTTGTAGGTCCTCCAAAGGGCTGAACACTGCAAATGAAAGGCAACAGAAAGACACATCCTCCATTCCAAAAAGCTTGAATTTTAGTACCTATGTAGGAACAAATTCCTTGTCCCATATGTAGGAAGTGCCTTGTAGGGCTATATTACATATTCACTTATACATAGATATACATATGCAACACCCCTGCCACCCACAGGACAAGGTGTAGTTGCAAATAGTGCCCTCTCCATGTCAGTAGCTGTTGGGAGACTGATTACCTGATTACCTCTTAGGAAGTCTCTAAAGTACTGGAGAACTTAGATTGCAACTGCAGCCATGCCTGGCGAGGCAAGATGTGACTGTCCAATGCTGTTCTTGTAAAGCAAGCTGGAGCTGATTGGAGTAGTGCTACCACCTGACCAGGAGTTATAAGCCTCCTGCTGGGCAGGAGCACATGTGTCTTTTCTAGATCTTCAGAGAGAACCAGACCTCATGGTCTGTCTGAGCAGAGAGAGAGACAGCAGGGGCCGTTGCTATGGGAAGGCAAGTGGGCAATTGCCCAGGGCCCCTCTGAAAGGGGATATCTCTTCTTTTCAAATGAATCTTGAATTGTGTTTCTAGGTGCCAGGGATCCAGAGATATTCAGGTTTAAAGTGAGAATATCAGGTGCCATTTTTATATATAAAAATCACTCCCAAATGGCAGTTTAACAGTTAATAGCTCGTTTTTCCTGCACGTAGAACACGAGATTCATATAAAAGAGGAGATTCTCTTCATTCATAGGTAAAAAGAATGAGGTTCTATGTGTCACAGAGCCAGAGATACACCCCCTGAGGGGTCCCCCCTCCAGATTCTTAGCCATCAGCTGCAGGGAGAATTTGCTGCACACGGAGCTGCTGCAACCTCACAGATAATGGAAATTCACTTTATATGTATACTCTGCTTTCTTTCTGAGAAGGGAGAATATCAACTAATATTCATGTTTTTACCCTTCTCTATGCAGAACTATCAAGAAACACCACTTTCTCTCTATTGCCTTTTATTTTGTGATAGTTTTTTCTTTTTTTGCTAAAATTGACTCATACCATGAACATTCGATCCCTTTCCCCTAATGTCGCTACTTATTATTATGTATCATTCTTATTTATTCTTATCTATCGCGGAGGGTTCTGTTTTGTGCGGCTGATACAATGGCGCACATACTAAAACGTGGACGATTTATTATCTCATTAGCTTGGTTAGATATAAAGTTGTATTTGGGTTCCATTGTATAATGAATAAGATAGCGAACATACTCGTCCGAGCTTTATGCTCGATCGAGCATTAGCGTACTCGTAACTGCTCTTGACGAGTATTTCGCCCGCTCGAGAAAATGGCAGCTCCCGCCTTTTGCTTTTGGCGGCCAGAACAGAGCCATCACCGCCGGAGACCTCTGCACTCCACCCATCAGACGTGGTTTACCCTTACACCGTAGATAGCATGGTTGGCTGGTGGCCAGATCAGGTGACCCTGGGATAGACTAGACCGCTGCCCCGCTGCTCGGATCATTCTGTGTCTGGATGCCGCTAGGGAGAGAGCTGCTGCTGGTCAGGGAAAGCGTTAGGCTGGTGCTATTAATAGTGTTAGGCAGATTGATTCTAAAAGTAACCCACAGGCCCTTCTTAGGGTCTACATAACGTTATAATTTTTTTTTTTTTTTTGATTTGCAGCTAGTACCATATTGTGAGGAATTAGCAGGGGACTTGCTAACCGTGTGTTTAGCTCTTAGTGACACACATATCCACCTCAAACACCACAAGTGGGAAAATTTATTAGGGTTTGAGTAGAATTAGGCACAGTCGCCAGTTTGCTTTTTATTTTACTTATTTTTGCATAACTCAGCGTCACTCAGCTGGCATCGTAGAGTGTGCTGTACTACTTGGGCTAGAAATAGGCCATAGGAGAATACAAACGTCTTAATTACGCCTACAGTAGCGTTATATATTTGATTTCTGGTTGATCTGCTGGTGGCTGTAACTTGCTGCAGTGCATCTACTATCATTGGGAGCAATTTGGAGTCAAGACTTTTGCGACCACTGTGTTTAGTGACGCAGCATATCCATCGCAAAGACCGAAGTGGGAAAATTTATTAGGGCCCCGGGGTTGTATTTCAATTAGGCACATCTGCCAGGTTCTTTTTATTTTACGTTTTATTTTTTTCTACTCAGCGTCATCTCATCTGGCAATAGTAGTGGCTGTTACTTGGCTAGAAAATCGCCATAGCAATAGTAAGCAATCGTTTGGTTTAAAAACTAAAAACAAAAAAAAAAAAAAAAAAAAAAAGTTAAAACAAAAAAAATACAATGATAACTCTCATTTTCAAAATGTTTAACCCCGAGGGCTAGGTAAGGACGAGGGCGGGGACGGGGCGTCCCAACTACTGCAGGTGTCAGAGCCGTGTCCTGGGCGGGTGAGACAACCACCTGCTTATGAGGGAGCGGGAACGCCGCGAGCTACTCCCCCTCAGGTTCATGTCTGAAGTTACTGGGACTCGTGGTAGAGCACTGTTGTGCCATGACGCATGCGAACAGGTGTGTCGTGATTGCCGACAATGCTCGGCAATTCTGGTCCACCAGTCCAGTCTCACGCAGTCCACCACATGTCACCGAAATCGGCACTCCTCCACCTCTCTTCACCTCAGCCTCCCTCCCCCCCGTCTGCGCACCTCCCTAGCACAAATTTGCCATTTAACCGGAATACTCTGAGGAACTGTTTTCTGACTCCTTCCACAGTCCACAAACCACTTGTCCGTTTGCTGATGACGGCATTTTTGCCGATGCCCAGGTTTCCAACCAAGTCCAGTCTGTGGGTGATGATGGAACTTCTTAGTGGAAGAAGTGTGTAAAGAGGTCTTCCGACATGAGTGAGACACGTTTTGTCAGACAGTGGTGAAGTGTTGTCAGGCAGAAGTCCGACGGGGGGCAGACTGAGGGATGAGCAGGTATGAATTGGTACAACCCAAGCTGGTGAGATCAGGCCGGGTGAACACCAGTGCTTCTGATGACGGAGGAGAGTCCTCAGCCAGAACAGGTTGGAAGAGGCAGTGGTGTCGGCCAGACGGACTAGGCAGGGCCAGAGCTGGTGCATCAAGCGCCAATGTGTCAAACTAGGAAGCTTCCCCGTGGCGAGGGCTTCCTCGGTCGTGGGCAGATTTTCAGAAGTCTGGAGGTTCTTTAGGAAACACTCCGAGATGACGCGAACGGACTGTGGTGTGCCACTTTGCCAAACCAGATCAGCAGGGGTTCCACCACTACTAGCTTCAACTACCACCAGTATGGCGGCAGCATAGAATGCTCAACACCCACTCAGTGCAACAAGCGGCGTTCACCTCCGGCCGTGCACACCACTCTCCGCCTCCCTGTGTCAGCTGATAGTCAGCCCCCTGCCCAGGACCCTGCCACAAAAACCACCCCATCGTCACCTCACAACCTTCAAGCAATCCCCATCGTTCAGCTCTCCATACCCCAGACGCTGGAGCGGAAATACGCAAATTAGTGCACCCCCCGCAACGCCCAATGCCCTTAATGTGCACATTTCCTGAATTGCTAAGCTTGAGATGCTGCCCTAACTAGGCTAGTAGAGAACCGAGGAGCCTTTCGCAGCTCAGGCGGCGGCCGCCCTCGTATTCGGAGAACGTCCCCAGCCGCCACTACTTTCCCGATGTGCCGTCCCAGCCCTCTAGCACCAGCACTTGTCGACAACATAATATAATCCTTGCCCCTGAGACCAACGCCGTTTCTGACAGTCCCCCCTGACCACGACAGTGGCACTAGTGCTGCCGGCAGGGCCACTATTAATAAATCTCTGACGGCACTTTGGGTTAAACTTGGTGGAGGCTGGGACCGAGTGTGACGCCTGCGGCTGTCATATACTGCCGACGCCGAGGATTGCGGGGCCTCCTCGGTCCAGGGTTGTTTGAGGCCTACTATGGCCTCCTCCTCCGCCCCCCCTTCCTCCACCTCTCCTCCCCGAACGACCATCCGTGGGCTGGCGCCATCAGTCGTAGCTCTATGCACGCATCAGTGCCGCGCTAATCGACCGCAGCGGTGCTCAAACTGCTGAGCCCTAGGCGATAAAGGCACACCGCCCAGAACTATTACAAGGGCATCACAGGGCAGACGATCTGTGCTGGCACCCCGCTGAACCTGAATCCAGGCATGTTGTGTGTGACAACCGGCCGACCTGGTGCGCTCTGCGCAACTAGCCGACTGACACATGTGCCTGCCTGGCCCCTGTGTTTAAATCTGATGTTCAGGCGTTTCCTCAAGCATAATACCCCAATCTGTCTGATTTGGCTCACGAAGGTGCGCCCATCTGTGCGCATATTCCTCAGGAAGTCCTCGCCCAGATGCTGCCACTCCTCAGGGCACGCAGCGCCGCCTCCAACTGCCGCCATCACCGACTGTTGTGCGACGTGGCCCACGGGTGGAATTCAACACACCATGTTATCCAATTTACCAGCAGCCGCGAGCGATTGTAACTGCCAGATGTCACTTCCACCAGAACTGTAGTCAGGTCAGTCCAAGCTTCTCAAGTCTAACAATGAGGAATGAGGAGTGGCGTGATTCTGATTCTGTCAATTGCTGAGTAACTTTGAGGATCAACACAATGGTCAGTGGCGAATGCCGCCATCATCAGCTACACCATCTCCCCCCGCTGCTTGGCCTGTTGAAAAAACTCTCTGGTCAAGCATGAAGAAGTCGGAAGCTTTGCGCTCCTCACAAAGAAAAGACAGGGGAATAAGATTCCCTGTTGATGCCAAAGCACCCTTAGGTCCTGTTTCTCAGCGCATATCGGAGGAGGTGGGAGGTGGAGGAGGATTGAGGAGGAAGAGTAGGAGAAGTTTTGGCGAGCACAAGAGGGGACCATTGTTTGAGTCCCTACAACACTGTTGAGCGTGTGATGGGCAGACGAAGAGGAGTTGGAGGAGTTGAGGAGGACGGAATGGACAGTCAGGCCGTGAGGGAGTGAATTCTTACCGTTGGTACTCTGGCGCATATGCGTTTCATGCTAGGCTGCCTATCACGCCCGGACCCTCGCGTTCAATAGAATTTATTCCAGCACACCGATTACGGGTGTTCCACGTCCCTCCTGGACCCACGGTACAAGCAAAATCTTTTCCACTCTCAATCCCTGAGAGGAAGGAGTGTGAGATGCATGAATACCAGCCGGCCCTGGTTCACAAAGCTAAACAGTATTTCCTTCGACAGCGCTAGCGGCAGAGTGCGTAGTTCTGCGGGACAAAATTCGGCGAGGAGAGTAGGCGAGCAGGCAGACTTGTCCCATCACTGGCACGGGTCGCTTTACCAGCTTTTTCCATCTTTTGTCACCCAGCAACACGTCACCACCTTCCCCATTCCGTCAGAGTAGGGCTGATCTTTACAGAAAGAGGGTGATGGAGTAACTAGCTGACGCATACCATTCGTCCTAAATGATCACACCAGCTCCCCTACAACTACTGGGTTTTCAAAGCTGGACAATGTGGCATCCGACTTGGCGCTTACTCAACCCTTGGAGGTTCTTGCCTTGCCCTGCCTCTAGCGTCTTGTCCGAGCGGGTTTTTCAGTGGGCATGCTGGTGTCATCAATCACCGATAAGCGTACACCCTGTCGACTTGACAGCGCTGACCGGCTGACGCTTATTAAGATGATAAAGCCTGGATTTCTCCTAATCGTCAAATCTCCACAGGTGAAGGAAGCTCAACCTAATAAAATTTATCCACTCCTCCTCCTCTCCTCTTTTCCTTGCCCCCTCCTCCTCTTTCTACCAGTAAAGCAGAGGAAACTGCTGTTTTTTGACAGGCCCACTGGCTCTAGGTATAGTACTTTATAGCATTTAAAATTTTCTGAGGGCCACCCGACAGCGGTCCTCTGTTTTAAAAAAACAATTTTTTGGGAGTTAAGCCACATACAGCACTCATCTATTCATTTTTTTCTGGAGGGCCACCTTTCCGGTCTCTGTTTTAAACAATTTTTTGGGATGCCAATACAGCACTCATCTATTCCATTTTTTCGAGGGCCACCTACCTGCTCCTCTGGTTTGAAAACTTTTTGGGACTGCCACATACAGGTACTCATCTATTCATTTTTTCTGGAGTGCCACCTACCTCTCCTCCTGGTTTGAAACATTTTTTGGTGACTGGCCACATACAGCACGCAATCTATTCCATTTTTACTGGAGGGGGGCAACCTACCTGCCTCCTCTGTTTTGAAAAATTTTTGGGACTGCCACATACAGGCACTCAATCTATTCCATTTTTACTACTGCAGGGCCCCTACGCTCCTCTGGTTTGGAAACATTTTTGGGACTGCCACATACAGGCACTCAATCTATTCCATTTACTGAGGGCCACCTACCTGCTCTCCTGGTTGAAAAATTTTGGGACTGCCACATACCGCACTTCCAAATTAATGTCTCCATAGCATGCCTCCACACCGTTGTCTCCATTGCTACACCCCACCCTCCCACCGTCTGACCTCAAAAGCTCCATATAAGCTGCCTCCATACATCTTCCTTTATCAACGAGGTGTGTCAGCAGAAATTTGGTTGTTTTTCATGGTTCCACATCAAAGTTGTTAACTTTGTCGCACCCAGCTGTGTTTCCACAAATATACTAATAAACTTTATCACTTTACAATATTATTTCAGCGCTAATCTTGCGCAATCTGTTTACTTCCCCTCACCCGCCATATCCTAAACTTATAAGAACGCTACTCACGTGATCTATACAAAAGGTTCTTAGAGTGTGTTTGGGGAGTAGCCTATAGACAGGGGCTTGGAGTGGCGAAGAAATCGCTGGCAGCGGAGCGCCAACTCCATGCCAGATCCAACTAACATAGTTTTTAAAAACTGCAGAACCTTTAATCTACGACTCGTTCCGCCTCCATACATGGTCCCCTTATCAAAGAGCTGTGTCGGCAGATTTTTGGGTTGTTTTCATGGTCTTCCAATGTTTTAACTTGTCGCCACCCTGCGTGTAATCCACAAATTACTGGCAAACTTTTATCATGTACCGATATTATTAGCGCTTTCTTGCTCACCTCCTTTGGTTCCTCTGCTGCCACTCCAGTGTTTTGAAGCCTGAAGTCCATTTAGGGTATGTCGCCATGCCACTCTCTAGACTGCTGGGCCGGCTGCCTCTGCATGCCCGTCCCCTTATAGTGTCAGGGTCAATTATTCATGTTTTAGATGCTATCTAGCTTCAATTCTGTCCTCTGGTCATGGCATGCTGTTGCCCATAATTTTGGCATAATGGTGCGTTTTAAAGCAGCCGCAGAGGCATCCATGCATGCTGCCCCTCGCTGTTCCTGTCCATTTCCGTGGTGTTTCCCTCCTTTTCTGAGGTTCCCAGTGTTTTGGCCAAGCTTGCCTGTCAGAGCCTTGGTCCCTGAAAATGCTCAGTCTCCAGTGACTTCATGGGGTTCTTTATTCGATACAGCACATCTGCATCGGGAAACGTTCGTCTCGAATAACGCGTACTCGAGCCATTTTAGTGCTTGCTCATCTCTAATAGGAAGCATATACTGATAGATCTGTGTGACACTTTTTTTTTCTGCAAACTAGTTTGGTGTCCCCGTGTATGTAACTTCCTTTGGCTGCCATATTTTGGTGAATATACCATGTGGGGTCCTGTTGATCCCTCACATCTTCCTGTTTTAGAGAAAACAAAAAAGTTTTTTATGTTTTCTCTATATAGTCTCTGGATGTTGTACAATTTAGAGGAAACTTTGAATGTTAATTGCCAGAAAAAAAATAATCCCATCGCCTGGCGGTCTGCTTTCAAAATTCTATAGGTTTTATGGTTATGGCGCTTTACTATTAATTCTTTTTTATTGATATATTTTGGCAGGTTGTGATGTCTTCTTAAATTTGTAGCTGAAAGCAGATATCTCGTTATTACAGTTTAGTGATATTATGTGGATTTGTATTTGTACACATATCAATATGAGGCATTTGTGAACTCTACACTTCCATCTATACATTTAGGAGATGTGCAGGTGTGTTCGGGAGCACAATTTTTTGCCATCAAAGCCATATTTTAAGTATTTTTTATATGTTCGTTTGAATCAAATTGCATGAAGGCGCGATGTCTATAAACCTTTAATGCAAATTTTTTAAAATGGGGCAAGTGTCTGATCTGCTTTCAGAAAATCTTCTTTTTGCTATAATTTTTTTACACACCTCAAAATTGTAAAAAATTGCTCTGGTCAATAACGCAACAAATAATCCAGAAATACCTGGCGGTGAACCGGTTTTAATACCCGTTGGTTTTTATTTATTCCGGTCCGCGGGTGAAGCTGCTTATCATCTACTCTGTCTTAGATCGATCGTCTAGTTATCTACTCCTATAAGCTGTACCATTTCTATTTGTTGTGCTTTTTCTCTATTTTTAATCCATCTTCTATTTCTCTTCTACTGTATTTATCATACCACTACTTATATATCCTCTACTTTATAGTTCTCTGCTGCATATCTAGACATCTCTTTCAACTTCATATTTATTCTTCTATCTACTAAATATGATAATAATTCCTTTATTAGCTAGATACCAGCAGCGCTGCACAGATCTTGTCACAGCATCCCTGTCCCCATGGCTTTCGCGTCTAAATCAACCTCCCAGTAATTTTTTGCAGTGTGGGAGAACGGAGACCACGGAGGAAACCCCGCAAACAAGAGAGAACTACAAACCTCTCTTGCAGATGTTATGACCCAGCACTGAGGCTGTAGTCTAACCACTGGGCACCGTGCTGCCCATCAATCTTCCTATCATCTATCTCCTATATAATTCTCCCATATTGCAGATTGTTTAAACCCATACTAAATGGAGCCTCTGCTGCCTGGTGACTGGTCCGAAAATATTTTATTTGGGCCCCACTTTTAAGTTTTTTCCCAGGGCCCCACGTTGGTTAGAACCGGCCCTGAGAGACAGCACGGCCAGTGCTGCTCAGCATTTTCCCAGTACCAGGCATCATAGGTTGCTTCAGGCCCAATGAGATCCATCACCAGGACTTCCATTTCTACCAATATACCAGCCTGAATCTACTACCAGCTTTGTGAACCTTCCTGTGGACTAGCTCTCCATAGACTCTCCACTTTCCGTGTTTTGCCTGGCTAAGTTTGCTGTTACTCGTTTGGTTGGTCGTTGTCTGATGTTGAATAGAAGAACTGTAAGTTCATTCCCAAATGTTGCCTCCGTCTGATCCTGGATTCCAGGCTGCTTTACCACCATGTTGCTCCCATCCTCACCCAGGGATTTCATTCCTAACAGAACACTCATTGTTGCCCCCGGGAGAACCAGTACATCAGGCCGCTCCGTCCATATTTCTTGCTCAGACCACCCGCTGGAGACCTGCCAGGCTGGTAGGTCCAGCCCTCCGTTTTCCACTACCAAGCAACCGTGACCCACAGCGTGCCCAAGGCGCACTATCCGCCACTCTGGTATTCTGGGCCCCGGCTGCCACCATGCCCCAAGAAGAGGTTAGCCAAGTCTTACACTTCATATCCTTTAGGCTCTCCCTTTCCTCGCCGTTCAGTGAACAATATAATGAGACACAGTATCAGAAGTTTTTTTTCGGCTGCACTTCAAGTTTCCTTCCTGGATTGTCATTGCAATGTTATCTTAAGATTTTTCCCTTTGTGATATATGTGAAATATTTGCAATGCCACAGCCTACCTGAGTATTGTTGCTGACCATGTCCATCCGTTGATGACCACAATGTACCTAACAACTGATGGCTACTTTCATCAGGATAATGCGCCATGTCATAAAGCTGGAATCATCTCAGACTGGTTTCTTGAACATGACCATGATTCACTGTACTCAAATGGCCGTCCCCAGTCCCCAGATCTCAATCCAATAGAGCATCTTTGGGATGTGGTTTGGAACGGTAGATTCGCATCACTGGATGTGCAGCCACAAATCTGCGGCAGACTGTGTGATGCCCATCATGTCAATATGGACAAATCTCTGAGGATATGCTTCCATCACCTTGTTGAATCTAATGCCACAGAATTGAGGCAGTTCTGAGGCAAAGGGGTCGCAACTCGTACTAGCATGGGTACCATAACTAAAGTGGCCGGTGAGTGTATATAATTATATAGTTCATACTACAGCCTTATATCAGCATATATACACACAAACTTGTACAGACAGCAGACATACAATAAAGACGACATACATTTACAGACAACCATGTCCCACACACTACAAATTCATTATTATAGCAACCCACACCTCAGCTAGCAGCATAGTTGCAGCAACCATATACCCTAGATACCCCCACCGGGGCCCCTGACACTGAGAGCCTAGCAGCGGCTATGGCTGCTACCCCTGTAGTTACCCCTGTGTTACAGTACATATGGCGCTTCCTACCTCCATTACCACATCCCATACAACCTCCTGGCTGAGGATGCATTGTGTTCCTCCTTAGGTCAACTTAAAAAATGTGCAGCTTTTGCACCTATCCATCGTCCAGATTCCATATACAGGACTCTCCCTGTGTATAGCGCAGAGCACCTTGCACATAGGAACTTTCCATAATCCTCATAGGCAAAGAATTATCATAATCTTCATATTTTTGTTGGAACCATTTTCCCCTTCGGGTATTTTGCTATAAAAGGAATTGTGTCTGTCGGTTGTTTGCATTGGTGTGTCACACACTTCACATTTTTTTTTGCACTCATCTGGTTTTCATCCCACCGTTACATGTTAATTGCTGATTTGCTCGAATTTTCTCTTTTAAAGAAGTTCCTGATTACAATGCATGGAGACCGACTGAGAGGCGGGGGTGAGACCCTGGAAGATGGGGTTTGGGGTCCCAGTGTAATACCAGTGTGACCAGTATACGGTTATCCTCACAGAGACCCTAGGTGTAATATATATGAGTTAATTAGAAATCTATCTATGTCTGGGGTCCCTCCCTGTATGTGCATGGGGTTCCCCACAAAACTATTTGACTTCCTAACATACAGGCAGTCCCCCGGGTTCACAAACAACCTAGGTTCTGTAGGTTTGCTCTTAAGTTGAAATGATGTAAGTCGGAACGTATAGTTTAAAATGTAACCTTAGGCCAAAATTTTTTGGGTCTCTGTACAATTGGATTTTAAAAATATTGGATTGTCATAAGAACCAGATTAACATAAAAGCTTCATTACAGACACCTCTGATAACTGTTACAGCTGCTTATTGTAGCCTAAGGTTAAATTAACCACATCCAGAGGTCTGTTTATAACCAGGGTTCGTCTGTAAGTTGGTTTGTTTTCTTAAGTACAGGCAACTGTACTTCCCTGAGAAAGGTCCTTAAACTTTCGGGTCACTCTGCAAATCCTGTAGAAGAAATTGCTATCAGGAAAATATTGGATTCCAGAACTAGATATCTACACAGACTACAGGTCCCTGATCCCACCATTCAGTAGGGGGCGCTGTCTGGATCAACTTGAGTTGGGGTCATACCCCTGTATTATGCTGCTAAAACTTCCCGTAAAGGGGTTGATCATAGTTGCTATAGTTCAGGCAGGTATGGGCGGGATGGACATTCAGTACTAATGGCAGCATTGGAAATCAATGAAACACAGTACTTCTCGCTATATCACTATTCAACATAGTGGCAGTAAGGATGCTCGACCTAGTGCTCCATCCTTAGTGAGGATGAGCTCTTTCTCTGGAATCGCTTGCAGTCCCGTTCCATGATCAGTGGGGCCCCGCATCGAACCCGGACCCATCAGCCTGTTATTCTGTGGAAGTACTTACAACAAACTGGGTACAACCCCTTTAAGACCTGACACTAGGGGGCAGTGGACCTCCCCACTTACATCCTACTGTCATCAGATCCTCTTCACAACAAGTATCTACTGCAACAGGTTTCATGTTTTATGACATACCAAATTTTCTGTTTAGGGGATGGGGGTAGGGTTACCAAAATTACAGTTGCAGGTTACTTGGTCCCCATTGAAACTGAGAGGGTGGTACAATCCAAAACCTTTAATTCTTTACCTTAACGTCCATATGGGACATTCCAAGACCCAACCCAAAAATAAACGTCCAAGCCCTTGTTCGTTTTAGGGTGGAGAAAATCTATAAAAGTGTTGGTTATTTTCTTCCTGGGTAGATGATCCGTAAATCCGTACACTAAGCATTGTGCTTGTAACGGCCCCCCCGAGACGCAGCCACCATCACACTTAGTAATGATATTGAAGCAAAATTCCAGACAGAGTTCACCAAAATATTCCCCCATAAAATTTATTGTTCAATAACTTGCCCAATTCATATTGCTGCTCCATAAATGTGGACATTAAGACCCAGTAAGAATTTTCCTTCTTCATCCATCTAATGGCACAACAGGAGTATGAATGTTCCGTGCTGGCCCCCTGCTGGAGAAATAAGAAAACAACACTGATAACTGCAGACACCTATAGCCATAACACAGCTGCTGACACAACTATGGGCTACAAACCTTGGTTTATACACCTCCACTAACTCATCTCCACACCAACCAGCAACCTCAGTGTGTTCATAAAAAATGTAATAAAGTTTGCGCAGTCCTCAAATAGTAGCAATAAAAAATCAGCTCATCTCACCAAAAATAACATCTTACACACTCTGTACACCCAAGTAATGACAAGTTATAGCACTTTTTTGAAAATGTTTAAAATTCAATAAAATCTATAAACTATGGTATCACCGTAATCAAACCGACCAAGAATAAAGTAGATATGTCCCTTGAGCGTGCAGCGAAGTCGTAAAAGCTGATCCCACAAGAAAGTGACGCAAATCCTTTTTTTTTTGCCAAATTTGGAATTTCTTTCAGCTTCCCATACCCGGCTGAAAAATAACGTCAATGAGAAGTCAAATTTGTTACGCAGAAATAAGCCCCCACATAGCTCTGTATACAGAAAATTTAAAAAAGTATAGATTTTGAAGGGGGGGAGTGAAAAATAAACAAAAAAAGCTCAATACTCAATGAACAGTGGGGCACGTTTACTTACCCTCCATTGCCCGCGCTGATCCAATGTCCGACGAGATTGCTCGAGCTGCGCGGGATTCACCAAGATCATGCATCCAGTTCTCTGCTGTGTCGCTTCCGCTCCCCGCTAGGTCTGCCGGAGTTCACCTTCTTCTTCCCGATGTAGTGAGTGCTTAATCGGCGACACAATTTGGTTTTTACTTCCGCTGGTTTGTCCAAATCATCGGGTTGTCCACGTCCACTGATTTGTGTCCGCATGCAACCGGCGCTGATGCCCCACAATCCGATCGCGTGTGCCAAAAACCCAGGAAATTCAGGAAAAATAGAAAAAGTCGGGAACCCGTGAAAATTGGTGTTCAGACCTTAGTAAATGTGCCCCAGTCGGTTTGGTAACCTGGTACATATGGCAAGCATCATGTAAGCTGTATGTACAGTAATTATAGACAATTGGCAGTATTCCTCTACCTATCCCTGCATAACTTCCTGACTATCCATAATCTTCCTAAATTACACAAATGTAGAATAAGTTTTTTAGGACACACAATATTTTTTTTTTTTAAACGGGACGTCCTCATCATTTACGGATCGCCATTTTCATACATTTCATTCATTTTCTTAGACTGTTTCAGTACTTCCTTTGTGGTTATGCAGAAGACAAAATTGAAAGGAGAAAGGTAAGATTAGACTGCCATCTTCCAGGAGAAGGTAGAAACTACACATAGAGAACATGAAGGGGGGCTATGTAGATGTTTCAACTGTGGTACAGAGTGGATTATAATATAGCCTGCTTGAGTAGTAGCCGGGGCCCAACTTCTAGGGGTCCCATGACCCCCAACCATCCACCAAATTTTAATCTGGAGAAGGACTTTCACCCTGAATCTTCATACATCTGTTCCTGCTCTCAATCACATGTAACAAAAGCTATTTCAAGAGCTTTGTAGGTCCTCCAAAGGGCTGAACACTGCAAATGAAAGGCAACAGAAAGACACATCCTCCATTCCAAAAAGCTTGAATTTTAGTACCTATGTAGGAACAAATTCCTTGTCCCATATGTAGGAAGTGCCTTGTAGGGCTATATTCATATTCACTTATACATAGATATACATATGCAACACCCCTGCCACCCACAGGACAAGGTGTAGTTGCAAATAGTGCCCTCTCCATGTCAGTAGCTGTTGGGAGACTGATTACCTGATTACCTCTTAGGAAGTCTCTAAAGTACTGGAGAACTTAGATTGCAACTGCAGCCATGCCTGGCGAGGCAAGATGTGACTGTCCAATGCTGTTCTTGTAAAGCAAGCTGGAGCTGATTGGAGTAGTGCTACCACCTGACCAGGAGTTATAAGCCTCCTGCTGGGCAGGAGCACATGTGTCTTTTCTAGATCTTCAGAGAGAACCAGACCTCATGGTCTGTCTGAGCAGAGAGAGAGACAGCAGGGGCCGTTGCTATGGGAAGGCAAGTGGGCAATTGCCCAGGGCCCCTCTGAAAGGGGATATCTCTTCTTTTCAAATGAATCTTGAATTGTGTTTCTAGGTGCCAGGGATCCAGAGATATTCAGGTTTAAAGTGAGAATATCAGGTGCCATTTTTATATATAAAAATCACTCCCAAATGGCAGTTTAACAGTTAATAGCTCGTTTTTCCTGCACGTAGAACACGAGATTCATATAAACGAGGAGATTCTCTTCATTCATAGGTAAAAAGAATGAGGTTCTATGTGTCACAGAGCCAGAGATACACCCCCTGAGGGGTCCCCCCTCCAGATTCTTAGCCATCAGGCTGCAGGGAGAATTTGCTGCACACGGAGCTGCTGCAACCTCACAGATAATGGAAATTCACTTTATATGTATACTCTGCTTTCTTTCTGAGAAGGGAAATATCAACTAATATTCATGTTTTTACCCTTCTCTATGCAGAACTATCAAGAAACACCACTTTCTCTCTATTGCCTTTTATTTTGTGATAGTTTTTTTTTTTTTGCTAAAATTGACTCATACCATGAACATTCGATCCCTTTCACCCTAATGTCGCTACTTATTATTATGTATCATTCTTATTTATTCTTATCTATCGCGGAGGGTTCTGTTTTGTGCGGCTGAACAATGGCGCACATCTAAAACGTGGACGGTTTATTATCTCATTAGCTTGGTTAGATATAAAGTTGTATTTGGGTTCCATTGTATAATGAATAAGATAGCGAACATACTCGTCCGAGCTTTATGCTCGATCGAGCATTAGCGTACTCGTAACTGCTCTTGACGAGTATTTCGCCCGCTCGAGAAAATGGCAGCTCCCGCCTTTTGCTTTTGGCGGCCAGAACAGAGCCATCACCGCCGGAGACACTCTGCACTCCACCCATCAGACGTGGTTCACCCTTACACCGTAGATAGCATGGTTGGCTGGTGGCCAGATCAGGTGACCCTGGTATAGACTAGACCGCTGCCCCGCTGCTCGGATCATTCTGTGTCTGGATGCCGCTAGGGAGAGAGCTGCTGCTGGTCAGGGAAAGCGTTAGGCTGGTGCTATTAATAGTGTTAGGCAGATTGATTCTAAAAGTAACCCACAGGCCCTTCTTAGGGCTACATAACGTTATAATTTTTTTTTTTTTTTTGATTTGCAGCTAGTACCATATTGTGAGGAATTAGCAGGGGACTTGCTAACCGTGTGTTTAGCTCTTAGTGACACACATATCCACCTCAAACACCAGAAGTGGGAAAATTTATTAGGGTTTGAGTAGAATTAGGCACAGTCCGCCAGTTTTGGCTTTTTATTTTACTTATTTTTGCATAACTCAGCGTCACTCAGCTGGCATCGTAGAGTGTGCTGTACTACTTGGGCTAGAAATAGGCCATAGGAGAATACAAACGTCTTAATTACGCCTACAGTAGCGTTATATATTTGATTTCTGGTTGATCTGCTGGTGGCTGTAACTTGCTGCAGTGCATCTACTATCATTGGGAGCAATTTGGAGTCAAGACTTTTGCGACCACTGTGTTTAGTGACGCACATATCCATCGCAAAGACCGAAGTGGGAAAATTTATTAGGGCCCCGGGGTTGTATTTCAATCTAGGCACATCTGCCAGGTTCTTTTTATTTTACGTTTTATTTTTTTCTAACTCAGCGTCATCTCATCTGGCAATAGTAGTGGCTGTTACTTGGCTAGAAAATCGCCATAGCAATAGTAAGCAATCGTTTGGTTTAAAAACTAAAAACAAAAAAAAAAAAAAAAAAAAAAAGTTAAAACAAAAAAAATACAATGATAACTCTCATTTTCAAAATGTTTAACCCCGAGGGCTAGGTAAGGACGAGGACGGGGACGGGGCGTCCCAACTACTGCAGGTGTCAGAGCCGTGTCCTGGGCGGGTGAGACAACCACCTGCTTATGAGGGAGCGGGAACGCCGCGAGCTACCCCCCTCAGGTTCATGTCTGAAGTTACTGGGACTCGTGGTAGAGGCACTGTTGTGGCCAGACGAAGTGGCGAACGGTGTGTCGTGGATTGCCGACAATGGCTCGGCATCTGAGTCCACCAGTCCAGTCTCACGCAGTCCACCATGTCACCGAAATCGGCCACTCCTCCATCCTCCTCACCTCAGCCTCCCTCCCCCCCGCTCTGCTGCACCCCACTCCAGCACAAATTTGCCATTTGAACCGGAACTACTCTGAGGAACTGTTTTCTGGACTCTTCCCAGTCCACAAACCACTTGTCCGTTGCTGATGACGCAATTTTTCACGATGCCCAGGTTTCCACCAATCTCATTCTGTGGGTGATGATGGAACCTTCTAGTGGAAGAAGTGTGTACAAGAGGTTGTCCCGACTATGAGAGACACGTTGTCAGAACAGGGGTGAAGTTGTTGTCAGGCAGGAAGTTCCGAGGGGGGCGACTGAGGGATGCAGGTGATGAATTGGTACAACCCAATCGTCGGTTGAGAAGGCCTGGGTGAACACCTCATGCTTCTGAGACGGAGGAGAGTCCTCACCAGGACAGGTTGAAGAGGCAGTGGTGGGTCCCAGACGGAGTAGGCGGGCCAGAGCTGGTGCATCAAGCGCCAATGTTGTCAACTAGGTAAGCTCCCCTGGCGAGGGCGTTCCTCGGTCGATGGGCTAGAATTTCAGAAGTCGGAGGTTCTTTAAGGAAACACTCCAGTATGACGCACCGGACTGTGGCTGGTGCCACATTTGCCAAACCAGATCAGCAGGGGTTCCACCACTACTAGTTAACTACCACCAGTATGCGGCAGCAGAATGCTCAACACCCCACTCAGTGCAAAAGCGGCGTTCACCTCCGGCCGTGCACACCACTCTCCGCCTCCCTGTGTCAGCTGATAGTCAGCCCCCTGCCCAGGACCCTGCCACAAAAACCACCCCATCGTCACCTCACAACCTTCAAGCAATCCCCATCGTTCAGCTCTCCATACCCCAGACGCTGGAGCGGAAATACGCAAATTAGTGCACCCCCCGCAACGCCCAATGCCCTTAATGTGCACATTTCCTGAATTGCTAAGCTTGAGATGCTGCCCTAACTAGGCTAGTAGAGAACCGAGGAGCCTTTCGCAGCTCAGGCGGCGGCCGCCCTCGTATTCGGAGAACGTCCCCAGCCGCCACTACTTTCCCGATGTGCCGTCCCAGCCCTCTAGCACCAGCACTTGTCGACAACATAATATAATCCTTGCCCCTGAGACCAACGCCGTTTCTGACAGTCCCCCCTGACCACGACAGTGGCACTAGTGCTGCCGGCAGGGCCACTATTAATAAATCTCTGACGGCACTTTGGGTTAAACTTGGTGGAGGCTGGGACCGAGTGTGACGCCTGCGGCTGTCATATACTGCCGACGCCGAGGATTGCGGGGCCTCCTCGGTCCAGGGTTGTTTGAGGCCTACTATGGCCTCCTCCTCCGCCCCCCCTTCCTCCACCTCTCCTCCCCGAACGACCATCCGTGGGCTGGCGCCATCAGTCGTAGCTCTATGCACGCATCAGTGCCGCGCTAATCGACCGCAGCGGTGCTCAAACTGCTGAGCCCTAGGCGATAAAGGCACACCGCCCAGAACTATTACAAGGGCATCACAGGGCAGACGATCTGTGCTGGCACCCCGCTGAACCTGAATCCAGGCATGTTGTGTGTGACAACCGGCCGACCTGGTGCGCTCTGCGCAACTAGCCGACTGACACATGTGCCTGCCTGGCCCCTGTGTTTAAATCTGATGTTCAGGCGTTTCCTCAAGCATAATACCCCAATCTGTCTGATTTGGCTCACGAAGGTGCGCCCATCTGTGCGCATATTCCTCAGGAAGTCCTCGCCCAGATGCTGCCACTCCTCAGGGCACGCAGCGCCGCCTCCAACTGCCGCCATCACCGACTGTTGTGCGACGTGGCCCACGGGTGGAATTCAACACACCATGTTATCCAATTTACCAGCAGCCGCGAGCGATTGTAACTGCCAGATGTCACTTCCACCAGAACTGTAGTCAGGTCAGTCCAAGCTTCTCAAGTCTAACAATGAGGAATGAGGAGTGGCGTGATTCTGATTCTGTCAATTGCTGAGTAACTTTGAGGATCAACACAATGGTCAGTGGCGAATGCCGCCATCATCAGCTACACCATCTCCCCCCGCTGCTTGGCCTGTTGAAAAAACTCTCTGGTCAAGCATGAAGAAGTCGGAAGCTTTGCGCTCCTCACAAAGAAAAGACAGGGGAATAAGATTCCCTGTTGATGCCAAAGCACCCTTAGGTCCTGTTTCTCAGCGCATATCGGAGGAGGTGGGAGGTGGAGGAGGATTGAGGAGGAAGAGTAGGAGAAGTTTTGGCGAGCACAAGAGGGGACCATTGTTTGAGTCCCTACAACACTGTTGAGCGTGTGATGGGCAGACGAAGAGGAGTTGGAGGAGTTGAGGAGGACGGAATGGACAGTCAGGCCGTGAGGGAGTGAATTCTTACCGTTGGTACTCTGGCGCATATGCGTTTCATGCTAGGCTGCCTATCACGCCCGGACCCTCGCGTTCAATAGAATTTATTCCAGCACACCGATTACGGGTGTTCCACGTCCCTCCTGGACCCACGGTACAAGCAAAATCTTTTCCACTCTCAATCCCTGAGAGGAAGGAGTGTGAGATGCATGAATACCAGCCGGCCCTGGTTCACAAAGCTAAACAGTATTTCCTTCGACAGCGCTAGCGGCAGAGTGCGTAGTTCTGCGGGACAAAATTCGGCGAGGAGAGTAGGCGAGCAGGCAGACTTGTCCCATCACTGGCACGGGTCGCTTTACCAGCTTTTTCCATCTTTTGTCACCCAGCAACACGTCACCACCTTCCCCATTCCGTCAGAGTAGGGCTGATCTTTACAGAAAGAGGGTGATGGAGTAACTAGCTGACGCATACCATTCGTCCTAAATGATCACACCAGCTCCCCTACAACTACTGGGTTTTCAAAGCTGGACAATGTGGCATCCGACTTGGCGCTTACTCAACCCTTGGAGGTTCTTGCCTTGCCCTGCCTCTAGCGTCTTGTCCGAGCGGGTTTTTCAGTGGGCATGCTGGTGTCATCAATCACCGATAAGCGTACACCCTGTCGACTTGACAGCGCTGACCGGCTGACGCTTATTAAGATGATAAAGCCTGGATTTCTCCTAATCGTCAAATCTCCACAGGTGAAGGAAGCTCAACCTAATAAAATTTATCCACTCCTCCTCCTCTCCTCTTTTCCTTGCCCCCTCCTCCTCTTTCTACCAGTAAAGCAGAGGAAACTGCTGTTTTTTGACAGGCCCACTGGCTCTAGGTATAGTACTTTATAGCATTTAAAATTTTCTGAGGGCCACCCGACAGCGGTCCTCTGTTTTAAAAAAACAATTTTTTGGGAGTTAAGCCACATACAGCACTCATCTATTCATTTTTTTCTGGAGGGCCACCTTTCCGGTCTCTGTTTTAAACAATTTTTTGGGATGCCAATACAGCACTCATCTATTCCATTTTTTCGAGGGCCACCTACCTGCTCCTCTGGTTTGAAAACTTTTTGGGACTGCCACATACAGGTACTCATCTATTCATTTTTTCTGGAGTGCCACCTACCTCTCCTCCTGGTTTGAAACATTTTTTGGTGACTGGCCACATACAGCACGCAATCTATTCCATTTTTACTGGAGGGGGGCAACCTACCTGCCTCCTCTGTTTTGAAAAATTTTTGGGACTGCCACATACAGGCACTCAATCTATTCCATTTTTACTACTGCAGGGCCCCTACGCTCCTCTGGTTTGGAAACATTTTTGGGACTGCCACATACAGGCACTCAATCTATTCCATTTACTGAGGGCCACCTACCTGCTCTCCTGGTTGAAAAATTTTGGGACTGCCACATACCGCACTTCCAAATTAATGTCTCCATAGCATGCCTCCACACCGTTGTCTCCATTGCTACACCCCACCCTCCCACCGTCTGACCTCAAAAGCTCCATATAAGCTGCCTCCATACATCTTCCTTTATCAACGAGGTGTGTCAGCAGAAATTTGGTTGTTTTTCATGGTTCCACATCAAAGTTGTTAACTTTGTCGCACCCAGCTGTGTTTCCACAAATATACTAATAAACTTTATCACTTTACAATATTATTTCAGCGCTAATCTTGCGCAATCTGTTTACTTCCCCTCACCCGCCATATCCTAAACTTATAAGAACGCTACTCACGTGATCTATACAAAAGGTTCTTAGAGTGTGTTTGGGGAGTAGCCTATAGACAGGGGCTTGGAGTGGCGAAGAAATCGCTGGCAGCGGAGCGCCAACTCCATGCCAGATCCAACTAACATAGTTTTTAAAAACTGCAGAACCTTTAATCTACGACTCGTTCCGCCTCCATACATGGTCCCCTTATCAAAGAGCTGTGTCGGCAGATTTTTGGGTTGTTTTCATGGTCTTCCAATGTTTTAACTTGTCGCCACCCTGCGTGTAATCCACAAATTACTGGCAAACTTTTATCATGTACCGATATTATTAGCGCTTTCTTGCTCACCTCCTTTGGTTCCTCTGCTGCCACTCCAGTGTTTTGAAGCCTGAAGTCCATTTAGGGTATGTCGCCATGCCACTCTCTAGACTGCTGGGCCGGCTGCCTCTGCATGCCCGTCCCCTTATAGTGTCAGGGTCAATTATTCATGTTTTAGATGCTATCTAGCTTCAATTCTGTCCTCTGGTCATGGCATGCTGTTGCCCATAATTTTGGCATAATGGTGCGTTTTAAAGCAGCCGCAGAGGCATCCATGCATGCTGCCCCTCGCTGTTCCTGTCCATTTCCGTGGTGTTTCCCTCCTTTTCTGAGGTTCCCAGTGTTTTGGCCAAGCTTGCCTGTCAGAGCCTTGGTCCCTGAAAATGCTCAGTCTCCAGTGACTTCATGGGGTTCTTTATTCGATACAGCACATCTGCATCGGGAAACGTTCGTCTCGAATAACGCGTACTCGAGCCATTTTAGTGCTTGCTCATCTCTAATAGGAAGCATATACTGATAGATCTGTGTGACACTTTTTTTTTCTGCAAACTAGTTTGGTGTCCCCGTGTATGTAACTTCCTTTGGCTGCCATATTTTGGTGAATATACCATGTGGGGTCCTGTTGATCCCTCACATCTTCCTGTTTTAGAGAAAACAAAAAAGTTTTTTATGTTTTCTCTATATAGTCTCTGGATGTTGTACAATTTAGAGGAAACTTTGAATGTTAATTGCCAGAAAAAAAATAATCCCATCGCCTGGCGGTCTGCTTTCAAAATTCTATAGGTTTTATGGTTATGGCGCTTTACTATTAATTCTTTTTTATTGATATATTTTGGCAGGTTGTGATGTCTTCTTAAATTTGTAGCTGAAAGCAGATATCTCGTTATTACAGTTTAGTGATATTATGTGGATTTGTATTTGTACACATATCAATATGAGGCATTTGTGAACTCTACACTTCCATCTATACATTTAGGAGATGTGCAGGTGTGTTCGGGAGCACAATTTTTTGCCATCAAAGCCATATTTTAAGTATTTTTTATATGTTCGTTTGAATCAAATTGCATGAAGGCGCGATGTCTATAAACCTTTAATGCAAATTTTTTAAAATGGGGCAAGTGTCTGATCTGCTTTCAGAAAATCTTCTTTTTGCTATAATTTTTTTACACACCTCAAAATTGTAAAAAATTGCTCTGGTCAATAACGCAACAAATAATCCAGAAATACCTGGCGGTGAACCGGTTTTAATACCCGTTGGTTTTTATTTATTCCGGTCCGCGGGTGAAGCTGCTTATCATCTACTCTGTCTTAGATCGATCGTCTAGTTATCTACTCCTATAAGCTGTACCATTTCTATTTGTTGTGCTTTTTCTCTATTTTTAATCCATCTTCTATTTCTCTTCTACTGTATTTATCATACCACTACTTATATATCCTCTACTTTATAGTTCTCTGCTGCATATCTAGACATCTCTTTCAACTTCATATTTATTCTTCTATCTACTAAATATGATAATAATTCCTTTATTAGCTAGATACCAGCAGCGCTGCACAGATCTTGTCACAGCATCCCTGTCCCCATGGCTTTCGCGTCTAAATCAACCTCCCAGTAATTTTTTGCAGTGTGGGAGAACGGAGACCACGGAGGAAACCCCGCAAACAAGAGAGAACTACAAACCTCTCTTGCAGATGTTATGACCCAGCACTGAGGCTGTAGTCTAACCACTGGGCACCGTGCTGCCCATCAATCTTCCTATCATCTATCTCCTATATAATTCTCCCATATTGCAGATTGTTTAAACCCATACTAAATGGAGCCTCTGCTGCCTGGTGACTGGTCCGAAAATATTTTATTTGGGCCCCACTTTTAAGTTTTTTCCCAGGGCCCCACGTTGGTTAGAACCGGCCCTGAGAGACAGCACGGCCAGTGCTGCTCAGCATTTTCCCAGTACCAGGCATCATAGGTTGCTTCAGGCCCAATGAGATCCATCACCAGGACTTCCATTTCTACCAATATACCAGCCTGAATCTACTACCAGCTTTGTGAACCTTCCTGTGGACTAGCTCTCCATAGACTCTCCACTTTCCGTGTTTTGCCTGGCTAAGTTTGCTGTTACTCGTTTGGTTGGTCGTTGTCTGATGTTGAATAGAAGAACTGTAAGTTCATTCCCAAATGTTGCCTCCGTCTGATCCTGGATTCCAGGCTGCTTTACCACCATGTTGCTCCCATCCTCACCCAGGGATTTCATTCCTAACAGAACACTCATTGTTGCCCCCGGGAGAACCAGTACATCAGGCCGCTCCGTCCATATTTCTTGCTCAGACCACCCGCTGGAGACCTGCCAGGCTGGTAGGTCCAGCCCTCCGTTTTCCACTACCAAGCAACCGTGACCCACAGCGTGCCCAAGGCGCACTATCCGCCACTCTGGTATTCTGGGCCCCGGCTGCCACCATGCCCCAAGAAGAGGTTAGCCAAGTCTTACACTTCATATCCTTTAGGCTCTCCCTTTCCTCGCCGTTCAGTGAACAATATAATGAGACACAGTATCAGAAGTTTTTTTTCGGCTGCACTTCAAGTTTCCTTCCTGGATTGTCATTGCAATGTTATCTTAAGATTTTTCCCTTTGTGATATATGTGAAATATTTCACTGCAGCGCACACGGAGTAAGGTGCCCAGCGCTGGCAGCGTAATGACATCATTTCGCTGCCAGCGCGGGGATGCTTACCGTCCTGTGCGCTGCAGTGATCAGAGTGACAGCAGGCAGTGTCAGCGCCCTGCTCTGTCATGGCTGTTAGCATTATCGGAGCGCAGCTCCGATACTGCTAACAGCCATGACAACCAGGTGTGGACAGTGGTTGTCCGCACCTGGCAGTGGTTGGGAGGATGGGGCGCGTGCCAGCAGTGAGGGCTCTGCGTGCCCTCTCTGGCACGCGTGCCATAGGTTCGCCATCGCTGCAATAGAGCATCTTTTGGATGTGTTGGAATGGGAGATTCGCATCATGGATGTGCAGCCGACAAATCTGCGGCAACTGTGTGATGCCATCATGTCAATATGGACCAAAATCTCTGAGGAATGCTTCCAGCACCTTGTTGAATCTATGCCACGAAGAATTGAGGCAGTTCTGAAGGCAAAAGGGGGTCCAACTCGTTACTAGCATGGTGTACCTAATAAAGTGGCCGGTGAGTGTATATATATATATATTATATTATAAGTCATGATAGCACAAAGAGCCAAAATCCATTGCAGATAAACTCTGATCATTTCTGTTACATTTAAGCTTGATTGTCTATATATGTAGCACACACTAGCTAGAATATACTGTATGTATGCAATCCATCTATCAGTGAGGTGACAGGTGGTAGAATATGCTAGGAATTGCTTTAAATTGTTACATTGCCGTGAAGGAAAGTAGTGATGCTTCGACAAAGAAATGTACATAGCAGAGATGTGTGTGATGAACCAACAAAGCATCACAGCTTACACATGCTCCCATCTATACAGAGCTATTCTCCACACAAGGCCATGCATCTAAAGAATAATACTCCCACAAATACTATGTCTGATGGAGAGACATTGAATATTTGTTAATTATGAATCTGACAAAATACTTATACTGATAGAGGTGTGGGAATGAACACATGCAAAATCTAAAATTTGTGTGGAACAGTCTAGAAGCCCATGGCTTCTTTTGTTATCTTGCAATTTAGCATTGATATGGTTTATCCACTGGGATACTTTGAAAACTTTTAGAGGCTCTCATATAGGGAGCAGAGTTTTGATGGCAGATGCTTATGTGCATATGCCTGTATTCTAGAGAAAAAGAAGAGATAGTAGAGATAAACTGACCTAATGTTCTCGTCTGGGCTCGGTCACTCAACCCAACGTATTGCCGGATTGGCAAACAAACAGCCAATCCGATGAACAGCCAAAATGCCACGAAGAATTGAGGCAGTTCTGAAGGCAAAAGGGGGTCCAACTCGTTACTAGCATGGTGTACCTAATAAAGTGGCCGGTGAGTGTATATATATATATATATATATACATACAGCATATATACACCATATATACACACAAACTGTACAGCAAATACATACAGACATACAATACCATATACAGACATACAGTGTATACACACACATACAAATTCAGTATATACACACCTCACACAGCCATACAGCATATTCACACCCAATACCCTAGATACCGGGGCCCCCTGACACTGAGAGCCCATAGCAGCGGCTATGGCTGCTACCCCTTGTAGTTACACCCCTGTGTATACAGTAACATATGGCTCCTGACCTCCATTGACCACCCCATACACTCCTGGCTGAGGATGCATGTGTTCCTCCTTAGGTCAACTTAAAAAAAATGTGCAGCTTTGCACCTATCCATCGTCCAGATTCCATATACAGGACTCATCCCTGTGTATAGCGCAGAGCACCTTGCACATAGGAACTTTCCATAATCCTCATAGGCAAAGAATTATCAATAAATCTTCATATTTTTGTTGGAACCATTTTCCCCTTCTGGGTATTTGCTATAAAAGGAATTGTGTCTGTCGGTGTGTTTGCATTGGTGTGTCACACACTCACATTTTTTTGCACTCATCTGGTTTTCATCCCACCGTTACATGTTAATTGCTGATTTGCCGAATTTCTCTTTTAAAGAATTTCCTGATTACAATGGAGGAGACCGACTGAGAGGCCGGGGGTGAGACCCTGGAAGATGGGGTGGGGGTCCCCAGTGTAATACCAGTGTGACCAGTATACGGTTATCCTCACAGAGACCCTAGGTGTAATATATATGAGTATAATTAAGAAATCTATCTATGTCTGGGTCCTCCCTGTATGTGCATGGGGTTCCCCTACAAAACTATTTGACTTCCTAACATACAGGCAGTCCCCGGGTTACATACAACATAGGTTCTGTAGGTTTGCTCTTAAGTTGAATTTGTATGTAAGTCGGAACTGTATAGTTTAAAATTGTAACCTTAGCCAAAAATTTTTTGGGTCTCTGTAACAATTGGATTTTAAAAATATTGGATTGTCATAAGAACCAGGATTAACAATAAAGCTTCATTACAGACACCTCTGATAACTGTTACAGCTGCTTATTGTAGCCTAAGGTTAAATTACCAACATCCAGAGGTCTGTTTATAACCAGGGTTCGTCTGTAAGTCGGTTGTTCTTAAGTAAAGGGGCAACTGTACTTAACCCTGAGAAGAGGACCTTAAACTTTCAGGGTCACTGCAAAATCCTGTAGAAAGAAATTGCTATCAGGAAAATATTGGATTCCAGAACTAGGATATCTACACAGACTACAGGTCCCTGATCCACCATTCAGTAGGGGGCGCTGTCTGGATACAACTGAGTTGGGGGTCATACCCCTGTATTATGCTGCTAAAACTTCCCTTAAAGGGGTTGATCATAGTTGCTATAGTTCAGGCAGGTATGGGCGGGATGGGACATTCAGTACTATGGCAGCATTGGAAATCAATGAACACAGTACTTCGCTATATCCACTATTAAACATAGTGGCAGTAAGGATGCTCGACCTAGTGCTCCATCCATTAGTGAGGATGAGGCTCTTAGTCTCTGGATCGCTTGCAGTCCCGTTCTCATGATCAGTGGAGGTCCCAGCAGTCGAACCCGGACCCATCAGCCTGTTATTCTGTGGAAGTAACTTACAAACTGGGTACAACCCCTTTAAGACCTGACACTAGGGGGCAGTGGACCTCCCCACTTTACATCCTACTGTCATCAGATCCTCTTCACAACAAGTATCTAATGCACAGGTTTCATGTTATGACATTACCAAATTTTCTGTTTAGGGGATGGGGGTAGGGTTACCAAAATGTACAGTTGCAGGTTACTTGGTCCCCATTGAAAACTGAGAGGGTGGTACATCCAAAACCTTTAATTCCTTTACCTTAACGTCCAATATGGGACATTCCAAGACCCAACCCAAAAATAAACTTCCAAGCCCATTGTTCAGTTTTAGGGTGGAGAAAATCTATAAAAGTGTTGGTTATTTTCTTCCTTGGTAGATGATCCGTAAATCCGTACACTAAGGCATTGTGCTTGTAAGGCCCCACCGAGACGCAGCCACCATCACACTTAGTAATGAATATTAGAAGCAAAATTCCAGACAGAGTAATCCCAAAATATTCCCCCATAAATTTATTGTTCAATAACTTGACCAATTCATATTGCTGCTCCATAAATGTGACATTAAGACACAGTAAGAATTTTCCTTCATCCATCTAATGGCACCAACAGGAGTAATGTAATGTTCCGTGCTGCCCCCTGCTGGAGAAATAAGAAAACACTGATAACTGCAGAACCTATAGCCATAAATCACAGCTGCTGACACAACTTATGGGCTACAAACCTTTGTTTATACACCTCCACTAACTCATCTCACACACAACAGCAACCTCAGGTGTGTTCATAAAAAATGTAATAAAAGTTTGCGCAGTCCTCAAAATAGTAGCAATGAAAAAATCAGCTCATCTCACAAAAAATAACATCTTACACAACTCTGTACACCAAAGTATGACAAGTTATTAGCATCATTTTTTGAAAATGTATTAAAAATTCAATAAAATCTATATAAATATGGTATCACCGTAATCAAACCGACCAAAGAATAAAGTAGATATGTCCCTTGGAGCGTGCAGCGAAAGTCGTAAAAGCTGATCCCACAAGAAAGTGACGCAAATCCGTTTTTTTTGCCAAATTTGGAATTTTCTTTCAGCTTCCCATACACGGCCTGGAATAATAAATAACGTCAATGAGAAGTCAAATTTGTTACGCAGAAAATAAGCCCCCACATAGCTCTGTATACAGAAAAGTTTAAAAAGTTATAGATATTTGAAGGTGGGGAGTGAAAAATAAACAAAAAAAGCTCAATACTCAATGAGACAGTGGGGCACGTTTACTTACCCGTCCAGTTGACGCCGCTGATCCGGAATGTCCGAAGAGTGCTCGGAGCTGCCGGGATTCACCAAGATCATGCATCCAAGTTCCTGCATGTGTCGCTTCCCCGCTAAGGTCTGCCGGAGTTCACCTTCTTCTTCCCGATGTATGTGAGTGCTTAATCTTGCGACACAATTTGGTTTTTAAATTCCGCGGTTTGTCCAAATCAGTCGGGTTGTCCAACGTCCACTGATTTGTGTCGCATGCAAGCCGGCGCTGATGCGCCACAATCCGATCGCGTGTGCCAAAAACCCAGGGAAATTCAGGGAAAAATAGAAAAAGTCGGGAAACCCGGTGAAAATTGGGTGTTCAGACCCTTAGTAAATGTGCCCCAGTCGGTTTGGTAACCTGGTACATTATGGCAGCATCATGTAAGCTGTATGTAGCAGTATTATGAACACAATATGGCAGTATTCCTCTACACTAGGTCCTGCATAACTTCTTGACTATCCATAATCTTCCTAAATTTACACAAATGTGAAGAATAAAGTTTTTAGGACACACAAGATTTTTTTTTTTTTAAACAGGGACGTCCTCCATTTACGGATTCGCCATTTTCATACATTTCATTCATTTTCTTAGACTGTTTCAGATACTTTCCTTTGTGGTTATGCAGAAGACAAAAATTGTAAAGGAGAAAGGTAAGATTAGACTGCCATCTTCAGGAGAAGGTTAGAACTACACATAGAGAACATGAAGGGTGGCTATGTAGATGTTTACACTGTGGTACAGAAGTGGATTATAATATAGCCTGCTTGAGTAGTAGCACGGGGCCCAAGCCTTCTAGGGGGCCCATGACCACCCAAACCATCCACCAAATTTTATACTGAGAAGGACTTTCACCCATGAAATCTTCATACATCTGTTCCTGCTCTCAATTCACATGTACACAAAAGCTATTTCAAGAGCTTTGTAGGTCCTCCAAAAGGTCCTGAAACTGCAAAATGAAAGCAACAGAAGAGACACATCCTCCATTCCATAAGAAGCTTGATTTTAGTACCCTATGTAGGAAACAAATTCCTTGTCCCATATGTAGGAAGTGACTTGTAGGGGCTATAATATTCATATTCACTTATACATAGATATACATATGCAACACCCCTGCCAACCCACAGGACAGGTGGTAGTTGCAAATAGTGCCCTCTCCATGTCAGTAGCTGTTAGGGAGACTGATTACCTCTTTAGGAAGTCTCTAAGTACTGGAGAACTTAGAATTGCAACTGCAGCCACTGCCTGGCGAGGCAAGATGTGACTGTCCAATGCTGTTCTTGTAAAGCAAGCTGGAAGCTGATTGGAGTAGTGCTACCACCTGACCAGGGGAGTATATAAGCTCCTGCTGGGCAGGAGCACATGGTCTTTTCTAGAGTCTTCAGAGAGAACCAGACCTCATGGTCTGTCTGAGCAGAGGAGAGAGACAGCAGGGCCGGTGCTATGGGAAGGCAAAGTGGGCAATTGCCCAGGGCCCCTTGAAAGGGGATAATCTCTTCTTTCAAATGAATCTTGAATTGTGTTTCTAGGTGCCAGGGATCCAGAGATATTCAGGTTTAAAGTGAGAATATCAGGTGCCATTTTTATATATAAAAATCACTCCCAATGGCAGTTTAACAGTTAATAGCTCAGTTTTCCTGGCACGTAGAAACACGAGATTCATATAAAAGAGGAGATTCTCTTCATTCATAGGTAAAAAGAAGTGAGGTTCTATGTGTCACAGAGCCAGAGATACAGCCCCCTGAGGTGTCCCCCCTCCAGATTCTTAGCCATCAGGCTGCAGGGAGAATTTGCTGCACACAGGAGCTGCTGCACCTCACAGATAATGGAAATATTCACTTTATATGTTACTGCTTTCTGAGAAGGGATAATATCAACTAATATTCATGTTTTTAACCCTTCTCTATGCAGAACTATCTAAGAACACACTTTCTCTCTTATTGCCTTTTATTTTGTGATAGTTTTTTTTTTTTTTGCTAAAATTGACTCATACCATGAACATTCGATCCTCTTCACCTAATGTCGCTACTTATTATTATGTATCATTCTTATGTATTCTTATCTATCGCGGAGGGTTCTGTTATTGTGCGGCTGATACAATGGCGCACATCTAAACGTGACTTTTATTATCTCATTAGCTTGGGTTATGGATATAAAGTTGTTATTTGGGTTACCATTGTATAATGAATAGAGATGAGCGAACATACTCGTCCGAGCTTGATGCTCGATCGAGCATTAGCGTACTCGTAACTGCTCGTTGACGAGTATTTCGCCCGCTCGAGAAAATGGCAGCTCCCGCCGTTTTGCTTTTTGGCGGCCAGAAACAGAGCCAATCACAAGCCAGGAGACTCTGCACTCCACCCAGCATGACGTGGTACCCTTACACGTTAGCTGCCTCCATACATCGTCCCTTTATCAAACGAGGTGTGTCAGGCCGAAATTTGGGTTGTTTTCATGGATTCCACATCAAAGTTGTTAACTTTGTCGCCACCCTGCTGTGTTATCCACAAAATACACTGGCAAACTTTTACCATTTACGGATATTATTTCAGCGCTTCTTGCGCATCTGTTTACATTCCCCTCACCCGCCATATCCTAAACTTATAAGAACGCTACTACACTTGATCTTATACAAAAGGTTCTTAGAAGTGCTGTTTGGGGAGTAGCCTAGAGACAGGGGCTTGGATTGGCGAAAGCTCGCCTGGCAGCGGAGCGCCAGCTCCATGCCAAGATCCAACTAACATAGTTTTAACTGCAGCACCTTTAATCTACTACTAGTTCACTGCCTCCATACATGGTCCCCTTATCAAACGAGCTGTGTCAGGCAGAATTTTGGGTTGTTTTCATGGCTTCCATGTTAACTTTGTCGCCACCCTGCTGTGTAATCCACAAAATATACTGGCAAACTTTTATCATGTACCGATATTATTTGAGCGCTTCTTGCTCACCTCCTTTGGTTCCTCTCTGCCACCCATTGGTTTGAAGCCTGAGTCCATTTAGGGTATGTCGCCATGCCACTCTCTAGCCTGCTGCCGCTGCCTCTGCATGCCGTCCCCTATAGTGTCAGGGTCAATTATTGCATGTTTTAGATGCTATCTAGCTTCATTCTGTCACTCTGTCATGGCCATGCTGTTGCCCATAATTTTGGCATAATGGTGCGTTTAAGCAGCCTCAGAGGCATCCATGCATGCTGCCCCTGCTGTTTCCTCTGTAAGCTCTTGTGTCACCCCCTCATCCTCATAGACTAAGCTCTTGTGTCACCCCCTCATCCTCATAGACTGTAAGCTCTTGTGTCACCCCTCATCCTCATAGACTGTAAGCATGTATGTCACCCCCTCATCCTCATAGACTGTAAGCATGTATGTCACCCCCTCATCCTCATAGACTGTAGCTCTTGTGTCAACCCCATCATCTCATAGACTGTAAGCTCTGTGTCCCCCCTATCCTCATAGACTGTAAGCTCTTGTGTCACCCCTCATCCTCATAGACTGTAAGTCTTGTGTCCACCCCTCATCCTATAGACTGTAAGCTCTTGTGTCACCCCCTCATCCTCATAGACTGTAAGCTCTTGTGTCACCCCCTCATCCTCATAGACTGTAAGCTCTTGTGTCACCCCCTCATCCCATAGACTGTAAGCTTTGTGTCACCCTCATCCTCATAGACTGTAAGCTCTTGTGTCACCCCTCATCCTCATAGACTGTAAGCTCTTCTGTCACCCCTCATCCTCATAGACTGTAAGCTCTTGTGTCATTCCCTCATCCTCATAGACTGTAAGCTCTTGTGTCACCCCCTCATCCTCATAGACTGTAAGCTCTTGTGTCACCCCCTCATCCTCATAGACTGTAAGCTCTTGTGTCACCTCCAATCATCCTATAGACTGTAAGCTCTTGTGTCATTCCCTCATCACCATAGACTGTAAGCTCGTGTGTCACCCTTCATCCTCATAGACCAGTGATGGCAAACTTTTAGAGACCGAGTGCCCAACTACAACAAAGACCCGCTTCTTTATCGCAAAGTGCCGACACAGAAATTTAATTTGTGATTTATACTCCCTTCTATGTCTCAGTTGTCATTGATCCCAGCCCTGAGGACACAATAAAGCAGAAAATAGTCCCAGGTAGCGCTGTCACTTTAAATAGCTCTGTGCACAGCAAGTCCTGGGCTGTCTGGGACTGCAGGAATATACCTGGAGTCATGTCGGGTGATGGTCTGGGTGCCCACAGAAAGGGCTCCGAGTGCCACCTCTGGCACCAGTGCCATAGGTTAGCCATCACTGTCATAGACTGTAAGCTCTTGTGTCACCCCTCATCCTCATAGAATGTAATTTCTTGTGTTACACCTCATCTTCATAGACTAAGCTTTTGTGTCACCCCTCATCCTCATAGCTTAAGCTCTGGTCACCCTTATTCAAGGATGTAAGCTCTTGGTGACCCCCTCATCGATGACTGTAAGCTCTTGTGTCACCCCTCATCCTCATAGACTGTAAGCTCTTGTGTCACCCCCCCTCATCCTCATAGACTGTAAGCTCTGTGTCACCCCCTCATCCTCATAGACTGTAAGCTCTTGTTGTCACCCCTCATCCTCATAGACTGTAAGCTCTTGTGTCACCCCCTCATCCTATAGACTGTAACGCTTGTGTCCCCCATCTCATAGACTTAAGCTCTGTGTCTCCCCTCATCCTATAGACTGTAAGCTCTTGTGTCACCCCTCATCCCATAGACTGTAAATCTGTGACACCCCTTCATCCTGATAGACTGTAAGCTCTTGTGTCACCCCTCTCCTTGTAGACTATGCAAATTAGAATTTGAATGCACCATGGATGGGACCACTAGTTTGGATAGTTTTTTCCTAGTTATAGAAAGTAATTAGGACATTGTCAATCAAGTTTGAATGGGAGGTGCTAGATGTGAAATTGGACTTCACCTCCATACCACCCCATGGTGCACCAGAATGCTAATTTGCATAAATAGTAAAAACTCTTCTGAATGGTATGGCCTTTTCTCAGCACCTATTTGACTCACAAAAAGGTAGATAGATAGAAAAGGACAATATAGGAAATCAAGTGTCCTTATACAATGCCTTAAGCCAGTGATTGTTGTTGTGCCCAAGATCTGCTGCTATTTGTGTTTTTTTTAATTCTGTCTACTCAATCATAAGATTGGCACCCCCCCCCAAAAAAAATAGGCCATACGAACCTTTTGTTTCCAGGGGGTGTCTGTATGAAAAGGTTCCACCCCCTTGGTAGTAATCGCTCATTCACATATACTTCCATAGGCCATATTTTCTGATCAGGGGAGCAGCGGATAACACACAAGGTATGCCATTTTGTATTTTGTACTTTCTGACAGTTGTGTCACCCCCTCATCCTCATAGACTGTAAGCTCTTGTGTCACCCCTCATCCTCATAGACTGTAAGCTCTTGTGTCACCCCTCATCCTCATAGACTGTAAGCTCTTCTGTCACCCCTCATCCTCATAGACTGTAAGCTCTTGTGTCATTCCCTCATCCTCATAGACTGTAAGCTCTTGTGTCACCCCTTCATCCTCATAGACCAGTGATGGCAAACCTTTTAGAGACCGAGTGCCCAAACTACAACAAAGACCCGCTTCTTTATCGCAAAGTGCCGACACAGAAATTTAATTTGTGATTTATACTCCCTTCTATGTCTCAGTTGTCATTGATACCAGCCCCTGAGGACACCAATAAAGCAGAAAATAGTCCCAGGTAGCGCTGTCACTTTAAAATAGCTCTGTGCACAGCAAGTCCTGGGCTGTCTGGGACTGCAGGAATATACCTGGAGTCATGTCCGGTGATGGTCTGGGTGCCCACAGAAAGGGCTCCGAGTGCCACCTCTGGCACCAGTGCCATAGGTTAGCCATCACTGTCATAGACTGTAAGCTCTTGTGTCACCCCTCATCCTCATAGAATGTAATTTCTTGTGTTACACCTCATCTTCATAGACTAAGCTTTTGTGTCACCCCTCATCCTCATAGCCTGTAAGCTCTTGTGTCACCCCTTTATTCAAGGACTGTAAGCTCTTGTGACACCCCTTCATCCTGATAGACTGTAAGCTCTTGTGTCCCCCCCCCTCATCCTCATGACTGTGCTCTGTGTCACCCCCTCATCCTCATAGACTGTAAGCTCTTGTTGTCACCCCTCATCCTCATAGACTGTAAGCTCTTGTGTCACCCCCTCATCCTCATAGACTGTAAGCTCTGTGTCCCCCCTATCCTCATAGACTGTAAGCTCTGTGTCCCCCCTCATCCTCATAGACTGTAAGCTCTTGTGTCACCCCCTCATCCTCATAGACTGTAAGATCTTGTGACACCCCTTCATCCTGATAGACTGTAAGCTCTTGTGTCACCCCCTCATCCTTGTAGACTATGCAAATTAGAATTTGAATGCACCATGGATGGGACCACTAGTTTGGATAGTTTTTCTTGCCTAGTTATAGAAAGTAATTAGGACATTGTCAATCAAGTTTGAATGGGAGGTGCTAGATGTTGAAATTGGACTTCACCTCCATACCACCCCATGGTGCACCAGAATGCTAATTTGCATAAATAGTAAAAACTCTTCTGAATGGTATGGCCTTTTCTCAGCACCTATTTGACTCAAAAAAAGGTAGATAGATAGAAAATAGGACAATATAGGAAATCAAGTGTCCTTATACAATGCCTTAAGCCAGTGATTGTTGTTGTGCCCCAAGATCTGCCTGCTATTTGTGTTTTTTTTAATTCTGTCTACTCAATCATAAGATTTGGCACCCCCCCCCAAAAAAAATAGGCTCATACGAACCTTTTGTTTTCCCTAGGGGTGTGTCTGTATGAAAAGGTTCCCACCCCCTTGGCTAGTAATCGCTCATTCACATATAAACTTCCATAGGCCATATTTTCTGATCAGGGGAGCAGCGGATAACACACAAGGTATGCCATTTTGTATTTTGTACTTTCTGACAGGTTTCCTTTAAGAACGGCCTGGAAAACCCCTTTAACAAAGTCGTCTTAGTAGACAAGGAGGGTGTTGCGAGACAAAAAACAAGGTGCAGTCCAGAGGAATGTCCTGGCCCATAGTTCTGTATACACAATAGATTTTGTTTTTAAGAAAAATTAGAGACGGTTACTCACATGTTTATGAATGTTCCCGAAAACGCTATTTTTATGTCCAGTTTTGCAAGACAAAGAGGGACTAAAGGGATGTGATGTCATCATCGGCTACAGCCAATCAGAAAGCAGAACAGTCAGTGGGGCACATTTACTAAGGGTCCGAACGCCACATTTTCGTCGGGTTCCGTTTTGCCCTGAATTGCCCCGGGTTTTTGGCGCACACGATCGAATTGCGTCGCATCGGTGCCGGTTTGCATGCGACACAAATGGGGGGGCTTGGACATCAGACAACCCAACTGATTCAGACAAACCGTGGAATTTAAAAAGCAAATTGTGTCACAAGATCAGCACTCACATGCACCGGGAAGAAGAAGGTGAACTCCGGCGGACCTCAGCGGGGGAAGCAACACATGCAGGAAATTGGACGCATCTTAGTGAATCGCGGCAGCTCCGAATCCTCGTCGGACAACGCACGGCTGGGATCGCAATGGGATGGGTAAGTAAATGTGCCCCATTATGTATGTAATTATGGGCTCAGTTATAGATAGTCTGGGTGGGACTGGGTAGCCATCAGACTACCTGAACTATCTCCATTCTGTTAAGCCCCACCCCTAACTCCACCCCCAGGAGGACTCTTTTGTTCTGAATCATAAAGGCTTCTCTCTTTCATAAAATTGTACTGATTACCATGGTTAATGCAACAACTTCTCTGTGTATTATATGTAGGAGTCTGTCTCCCGATTTTAACCATTTCACGTGACATTTTTCCCTATCTGCTCCGGCCCTGAAAGAGTTACATGCCAGGGATTCCAGACATGGCAATTTGAGCGCTAATGTCTAAAAAGACGTAGGAAAGTAGGATTAGCCGAGTGATAATAATATCACAGAGCCTTGTGCTCCTCCCTTTGCATTCTCCTAATCATACAGTTAGCGTATGACCCCCCCATCGTCCCCGCCTCTTGTCTTCTGAGGGGTCTGGTGCCGGCTGAGAGCCTGTGGCTTACTGCTCCCCCCTCTCCAAAGGCCTTTCACTTGTCTCTTTCTATAACAAGCTCCAGTGCTGAGAGAAAACAGACCCTCTCCCATCAGGGTTCACCCCTCCTTTCCCCTCAGCGTTTGTTGCTCCCTCAGTCATAGGAAGAGACAGACTTCAAATGAACTGTCCCGAGTCTGATTATTGCACCACTAAATGGTCAAATTCAATGGAATTTCTGCTTAAAGCCAAGTGACCTCAGATCCTAAATAAAATAATATTACTGTTTAGATCTCAGATATATTCTGTAGAGATGTACATGAAAAGATGAACGACCAATCGTAGGCGTAAGCTGTCCAGGATCTGAAGACGACGCGGTGACTATGGAGCTTCCAGATCGTTGCCGATGTTGTGTTTGGCCAAACACTCTTATGGATTTTAATACTCTATGCAGTATTGGATTAGGGTGTCTTGGGTCAACAAGTTTACATTTTTCAGGGGTCCTCCATCCACCATGGTGAAATATACTCCAATATACTCTTAGGTCAGATCAATAGAGCTAGAGATGAGTGGGACTGAAGTTTCAGAACGAGTCTGGGTTTCGGTGTGTCACACACCACCTGGACATATTGCTGGATTGGCTGCCGTGCATAATGATATTGGTCCATAAGGCGATGTAAGACGTCTAGAGTCCCAACTCGCCCTGATAGGTTCTCTTTAAAGGGAACCTGTCATCAGCAATGAGCCTAATAAACCGATACCAGTATGTTGTCAAGCAGCTAAACACCTTTAAGATCATGTTTCTGTCATGGCCCAGTGTGGTGGCATCGTCCAGATCATCAACTTTGAAGTGAGATGTTAACTGGTTGTATCAAGTCAGGGAGGCGGAGAGCTCAGCACTGAAGTCAAGTTTTCCCTGTTTCTGAACACCTGAACACTTCCATGACATCAAGAGCCGGACATCAGGAGATCTGGTCATGATTCTCCTGGTGGCAGGAACAGAATTACCGTGAAGGGAGCATTCTGAGGCAGGGAAATCTGGACTTCAGTGATAAACTCTCCACCTCCTTGACTTCATAAAACCTCACATCTCAATTCAAAGTTGATTTTATATATCAGAACACCAGGCCATGGCCATGAAAGACCACACCAGGCCATGAAAGAAATATGATCTATGATCTAGGCTGTTCAGCCTCGTGACAACATACTGGTTGTGGCTTTTCAGGCCAATTTCTGATGACACGTTTCCTTTAAGAGGCATATGCCATGGATAAAGCAAGGCACACTAAACATTCATAATCAGAGAAAAACAGAGGGCATATGGGATCAGCCAACCTTAGAGTCAAACAAGATGAGATAAGTAGAAACTAGTCAACACCAGTTATCAAATGTACTTTATAATATATCTGTGAAGATACCAAGTATAACCCTCATGAAACCTTATAAAGTAATTTGTGGGCCCTAGAGAAGAAGCTGGACAGGCCACGATGGTGCATTAGCCCTATTGTACTTGGATATGTATACAAATCACAAAGGCCTGAGCCTTGGCTTTAGTATTAACCATACTGACATCAAAAACATATTTTGTATGTTAAATCTTAGGGAAAAGTGAATTTATCAGGGATATTAGGGACACTAAAGCACCCAAAGATCAGCAGATATACTTTCTTGCCTTCAGTCAAGATCTGTGATGGTACTGGCAGTATCTGGGGGTGGGTAAGTAAAGGTAGAGAAGAGTAGACCTGAACTTTAGGCATGGCTGTGATTGGCCAGGTTTACACCAGGTGGACACCCGGCCAATCACAGTCATGCCTAGTTGTTAGGGACATATAGCTGCCTGACCGGCTGCTCTGCAGCCCATCAAACGACACTTTAGGGTTCTGGGGAGCTGCCAAATGGAGGACATCGAACCTAAAGGAGTCATGGTGCACATGAGCCATAACTTTACTTCTATTGGATCTCCCATAGTTCCACAGAAGTGTGACTTGTTGGTCATGCTCTCTATATATATAGCACCCAATGGCACTTGCAATCGTTTCTTCTTCTGATCACTGGGATCCATTTGTTGGACCTCCAGCCCTCGCAGTCTTATCACCTGCCTGTGTACATAGAGGCCAAATCCCCTTAACACCTGGCACAATGAGATGTGATGACGATCTTCCATTCCTGACGCATTAAGGAGGATTATATAATCTGTTTAGAGATTCTAATGTGGCAGAAGATCGCCACCAAATCAGTGATTGGGTGATACATTTATTATAAAAAACAATTATTATTAAATTTGGCAAATGTTTGCTGCTTCCAAAATCTTAAAATTCTTTGATTTATCAGCATTTTTTCCCTCCACAGTAATTTTTTCTTCTTTTTTTGGCTTATAAATCTAGCACACTGCTACTGCAGTCGAGAAGCAAGGAAAGAAAATATTTTTGAGGATTGATCTCACATCATATGTCCTTATAAGGAACTGCCCTTTACATAGAGATAATGTATATACAGCGCGGTCACAGTCTCGTGAGCGAGTCCCTGCTTAAGTTAACAGACGTTATCCTTATTTTGATTAGGAATTTTTGAGCTTTAGATATATGCAAAAACTCTATAAACACCACACTATATTTTTCCGAACCCAAGAAATGATAAAAAATATATATTTTTAAACAAAGGAAACGTGCAAAAAAATGTTGCCAGAAAAATATGTTAAAGGGCAACAGCGCATAATGTTATATATATATATATATATATATATATATATATATATATATATATGTTTTTCATATTATTAAGTTTTATTACAATATATTATAAATAAAAGATAAAATGAATTTGATGGAAAATGACCCAGAATTTTTTTTTTTCATTAAGATTAATTTAGTCAAATTTAGTTATGTTTGTTCTGCTTTTTTTCACTTACTATTTTTTTTTCACTTTTTCGCATCTATTTGCGACTTTTTCAAACACCCAGCAAGTTCACCAAATTTTTCAGTGTTGCACCTGATTTGTCTTTAGAATTCAAGTGGTGAAAATTGCTAAGCAGTTTCGATTCATTTGCAACTTTTTTTTTAAAAAAAAGGGGAGGATTCATCACATGCTGGCGCATGGAGCACCAGTGCGTAAAACTCCACCCCTTTCCTCTGCGTCAGATATATCTAGAGGTTCCAGCATCCTGATATCTCCAGCGGATTGCTGTGCTGACAGACAGGTCCTGTCTAGTGTAGAATTGCGCTATAGCCTGTAGCAGTTCCTAGCGCAGAATATAGCTACTATGGAGGCATGGGTCAGTAATGCCCACTCCGTAGAATTGCGCTATAGCCTGTGGCAGTTCCTAGTGCAGGATATAGCTACTATGGAGGCATGGGTCAGGAATGCCCACTCCGTAGAATTGCGCTATAGCCTGTGGCAGTTCCTAGCGCAGGATATAGCCACTACGGAGGCGTGGGTCAGGAATTCCCACTTCGTAGAATTGCACTATAGCCTGTGGCACTTCCAAGCGCAGGATATAGCTACTGCGGAGGCAGGGCCGCATCTGCCATGAGGCGAGATGAAAATCTCGCTTCAGGCGGCAGAATGCGGGTCCGTATAAGGGACCGTCGAAATTCGCCGCTCTAAAGTGGGCGATTCGGGCTCCGGGGTCCATTAACGCCCGATCGCCCACAGCTAATAAATCGCGCCTGTCTCTTTAAGACACAGGCGCGATTTAATGCGGAGCGACGCAGCGCCTTTCCGGCTGCTGCGTCGCTCCGATTCTAAGCAGTGACACAGGCGCCATGGACTCATGGCGCGGCGCCTGTGTCACTGTGCGGAGCCGCGTCTCACAGGAGAGCCGCGTGAACACCGGAGCCGCGCGAGGGAAGCACTGCCTGCAGTGAGTATATTTTTATTTTTTTCATGTTTTAATTAATTGTGGCTAATAATTAATACTCGCGGGGGGGGGGGGGGGGGGGGGGGTGGGGGGGGGGGTTTATATTTATATGAGCGATTTTTTTTTGGGTCTGGATAGTTGGCTTTTTTTTCTTTCTTTATTCTGGGCTGGATTGCCAATTTTTTATATTATTTGGGGGCTATACTGTAATTATTTTATACTGGGGGGAATGCTATATATATATTATTTGGGGCTATGATTGTTAATACTGGGGGGATCTTAGATATTATATGGGGCCGATTATTTTATACGGGGTGGGGTTCTGTTATTTTATTTGGGGATTTGGAGCTATATTATTTTTATACTGGGGGGGATGCTATAGATATATTTTGGGGCTATTATTTTTACATTTATATATACTGGGGGGGGGGATGCTATAGATATTATTTGGGGCTTAATTATTTTTATACTGGGGGGGAATGCTATAGATATTATTGGGGCTATATTATTTATATGGGGGCTGTCATAATTTATTTTGGGGCTATACTTTTTTATACTGGGGGGATGCTATAGAGTATATTTTTGGGGCTATAATTATTTTATACTGGGGGGGATGCTATCGATATTATTTGGGGCTATAATTATTTTATACTGGGGGGATGCTATAGATATTATTTGGGGCTATATTATTTTAGGGGGGGGTTCAGTAATATATTGGGCCAGAATCTTTATACTGTGGGGCGCTGTATATATATATATCCATATCACTCAAGCTGGGGGGTTTATATGGGAATACAGTATATTACTAAGCTGGGGGGCTGTATATGGATCAGTATTTACTAAGCTGGGGGCTGTATATGGGATACGTATATTACTAACTGGGGGCTGTATATGGGATACAGTATATTACTAAGCTGGGGGATTATATGGGATACAGTATATTACAGCTGGGGGTGTAATGGTATCATATACTAAGCTGGGGCTGATATGGGACATATATTACTAAAGCTGGGGGGTGCGTATATGGGATACGAGTATATTACTAACTGGGGGGGAATGTAATATGAGAATACAGTATATTACTAGCTGGGCTGTATATGGGATACAGTATCTAACGTGGGTGATGATCGTATAATTACAAGCTGGGGGGGATTGGGATACAGTATAAAAAGCTGGGGGCTGTATATGGATACAGTATATCTCTAAGGTACTGGGGGGATGTATATTGGATACGTATATTACTAAGCTGGGGCTGTGATATGGGATACAGTATATTACTAAGCGGGGGTGTATATGGATACTATATTACTAAGCTGGGAGGATGTATATGGATACAGTATATACTAAGTCTGGGGGCTGTTATTGGGTATAACAGTATTACTAAGCTTGTGGTGGCGTATATGGGATACAGTATATTACTAAGCTGGGGGGATGTATATGGGATACAGTATCATTACTAAACTGGGGCTGTATATGGGATACAGTATATTACTAAGCTGGGGGGACTGTATATGGGATACAGGTATATTACTACGCTGGAGGGCTGTATATGGATACAGTATATTACTAAGCTGGGGGCTGTAAGGATACCAGTTATTACTAAACTAAGCTGGGGGCTGTATGGATACAGTATTTACTAAGCTGGGGGGCTGTATATGGGATACAGTATATTACTAAGCTGGGGGGCTGTATTGGTACAGTATATTACAGCTGGTGATGTATATGGATACATATTACGGGTATGAACATTATATTACTAAGCTGGGGGGCGTATATGGGATACAGTATATTACTAAGCTGGGGGGCTGTATATGATACTAAGTTTACTAAGCTGGGGGGTGATATGGTACAGTATTTACTAACGGGGGGCTGTATAGGTCAGTATATTATAGCTGGGGGATGTATAAGGATCCATTATATTACGAAGCTGGAGTGCTTATATGGATACAGTATATTACTAAGAGCGGGGGCTGATATGGGATACATAATTACTAAGCTGGGGGGCTGTTATGGGATACGTGATATTACTAAGCTGGGGGCTGTACCTATGGGGTACAGCTATATTACTAAGCTGGGGATGTATATCAGGTACATATATTTACTAGCTGGGGGATGTAATGGGATACAGTATATTACTAAGCTGGGGTGGATTATAGGGGATACAGTAATTACTAAGCTGGGGGGCTGTTATGGATACAGTATATTACTAAGCTTGGGGCCTGTATATGGGATACAGTATATTACTAAGCTGGGGGATGTATATGGGATACAGTATATTACTAAGCTGGGGGCTGTATATGGGATACAGTATATTACTAAGCTGGGGGGGCTGTATATCGGGTACAGTATATTACTTAGCTGCAGGGGCTGTATATGGGATACAGTATATTATATGTATATAGATTTTATCCCTATATAATGAAGGGATGTGTTATATGTGGGGTAGCGTGCGGTCAGTTGTGTTGTGAGGGGTATATATTATTTAGGAGCGCAGTGTTGTTTTCCAGGAGACTTTATACTGTAAGTGACTGTGGTATTTTTAGGGACGCCGGGTGGAGATGCTGCACGGAGCTGAAGATATCTGGCCGTGAATTCAGCAGTGATACGTCATGGATTGGAGAACCCGGAATAAAGTCGTCCTGATGGAAGAGATTGTCATCTATAAGGTACTAGATGCCACTAATGCCTCTTAGAACCTGTAGTCAGTCACACAGTGTCAGGGAGCTGTCTGTAGGGTTGTTAATTGTTAGTAAAGTTTTCAGCATTTACTTAACAGGGAGCGTGGGGGGGGGGGGCAGCATTTTAATATTCGCCTCAGGCAGCAAATATGCTAGAATCGGCCCTGTGCGGAGGCATGGGTCAGGAATGCCCACTTGATCGCTTTTCATGGTCCTCCATGTTCACTTGCTGTGAGGAAGGAAATAGTTACAGGCCATAAGGGCCTTCAAGGATTAGGGCCTCTCCTCAACTCTGCACATAAAAATAAAGGAACTTAATATGCAAATTTTGGATCTATAATTTTAATTTTGAACAGGTTATAATATTAGTAATATTAGGGGTCAACGGTACTTTCCAGAATTGCTACTTTTTGTGCCCTCAACCCTTCATAAGGTCAAAATTAATAAGATAACTTTGATGTACCTCGTAAATGGAACAAAAATAACAAATTTAGAAAATAAAAAAATGCTCTAAAAAGTCGGACCTGCATGAAGTTTTTCGAGAAGTCATGATAGTTTTACGTCCCCTAGCAAATAAAAAAGGCAAATTCATACATTTAAAAATGCTTTTATAGTTCTGTATAAATATAGAATCTAAAAATACGCTAAAATTTCCATTTTTTTTTCTTGACTTAGGGCTAAACCAGTAAAGTCTATTTTAAGTCTATAACTCTTGCGACATTTATAGTTCTGCATATAAAAACCTATAATTTCAGGGGTTTTTTGTTTCAGTATTTTTTATAGCGTTTCCAAATTTCCCTTTTAGACTGTATTTTAGTGGTCACTTAAGTAGGAATAGACAAAAATAAAGTCTTTTTTTTTGCGTATGTTCATATTTACGAAAAGATATAATTCATTTAATTGGATCAGTGGATAGTTTTATTTGGGCGCTGACGTGTGAAGTATCAGCAGTAAGTACAAAAATACAAGAAGGAAGTAATGGAGATATAGCACTGGATCGCTAAAGAAAAAAGTTAGGTTATAGAAATTTTTTAAAGCTTTTTTTTTGTTTATGCTAATTTTATTATTATTTTATGTAAAAAACATAAAATATTATTTTATGTAAAAAACAACTTGAATAACTGCCCAATAGTTTATGTTGAAAAAATCTAGGCAAAGCTTTCAGGGAGGTTATTAAAGGACTCAAATTGTGCTGCTCAAGATGAATAAAGCTCTAACATCAACAGCTGATGCCCAACAACACAGAAAACTTCAATTTAACGCTTGAAACCTTTTTAGCTCTGTCTTTCCCGTCACTGTCAAATAAATATCAAATATACCGTACATTACAGATAAAAATTCTCTATGGGAGACTAGCAAAAAATAAATAAGTGGAATCATAGTATTAAAAAAGCGCATAAATAAGAAAATTATTATTTTTCTTTTATAGAGAAATTTGTAAAAAAAATTAGTACACAATATGTAAGCATTTGATAGATCACCATAGATATAACTTGTGGCCAACAATTCATTCCTGGTGACTGGTCTTTATATATAGTGTGTGTCCATTTCTAAAATTTTATCCATTACCTGATAATTTTGGCCAATTATTATTCACATATTTCCATAAATATAATTGGTTAGTGTTGTAGCTTAATAGTTTATCGACTTGTCTTTATATCTGCAACATTAAATTGAAAACTTTACAAAAATTACACAAAAATGTACAAATGGGAACAAATAAAAAAAGATACCGGTATACAGTTACCTTATAAAAAATCTCTAACATGGGCCTTGGAACAGTATCTCTGGCAACCTGGATGCAAATATTATTTCCACCACATTTGAGGTTATATTGCTGGTCTCTATACTTAGTAAAAATTATGGATTGTTTTCTCTCTTCTAAATATCTGATTTTCTTTGTTATTAAAAAAAAAATATATATATATAAAAAACTTCATATAAGCAAATGGCATAGCCCAATTTAAGTCACAGGTAAAACAAAACATAATCCATGCTCTATGATTCTTCTATTTTTAAAGAAACTTATTAAAAAATATTTTTGAAAGTTTTTTTTTTTTTTTACAACAAATGTAAGTTTTTGAAATAATAAGGATATCTGATAATTACACAACAAAGAACACAGAACTAAGGCGAAGTGAAGCCATGACGAAGTATCCTGGGATTAAAGAGTAATTATATTTTGCTGTCCAGACATTTCTCTGACCCAGATTGAAAGTTGTAAAACCTAGTCACTAACTGTAGTTCACTATCCATAGAAGTCAACTTCGAGCCCCTCCTGCCCTTCCCTGAGTGACACAGACCAGCTGCCGAAGGTATTGAAAGGCTTCTTAAGATGTCAGACACACTGCAATAAGGAACGGGGAAAATTCTCCAGACTGTGTTAAAAGGACGAGGGCTGGGGAGGGGCTGGAACTGTTAACATTGCAAGAGGCGATGAGGTCCACAAGAGAGGAGACCATCCTACCAATATAACCACACGTCACCAGAGACTGCTCTACGGGAGTCGGTACAATCTGAGAGGAATTACTGTCTTTATGGCAAACTTAAAAAGAGATCAACAAATCATCGAAACCCAAGTGACCCAAAGAAGGCCAAAGAATTACTCCGAAAATTTTAATATATGTTGCCACGTCAATGAGGTTTCACATTATACAAGCCACACACCCAAGGGCGTAACATGAGGGGGTACACAGGATGCGGTCGCACGAGGGCCCAAGAGGTTTAGGGGACCATTATGGTGTCACTTTCCCATATGAGAAGACTATTACTATAAACCATACATTATAGTCGGAGGCCTGGCACAGACTTTGCACTGGGGCCCATCAGCTTCTAGTTACGCCACTGCACACATCTACATATGAAGATAAACCCAGGGATTAAAAAAGTGGAAAAAAAAGTTGCATTAGTAGAGTAATACAATAATCCTAATCATGTACTAATAATTAATTATTATTATTATAATAATAATAATAATTAGTAATTATTAATGATAATTACTAATAATTAATGTAATATTTGTGGGCAAAACACCCCAAAGAAATGTGGTTTTCCACTTTGGCCCATTGAGGTCTGAGTGGTGGACACTGGCTAAAGATGTCCTTATGTCCTAACAGAGCAGATGGGCCGGGAATTTTTTCATTAGACACCCCTTAAAAGGTAAATGCACCTCGTTCTGTCTTTCAAGATCTACTCTTCATTTAGGGAAACCCTATGTTGTCTATTTCCCTAGTAGAGTAGTAGTGCTAAAAAAAGGTTATACCTATTACCTAAAACCCTTCAAAACTTCTAGGCCCCAACTGCAAAACCTAGCTTCTATTTTGGTACCTAGAGGTGGTTCTAAGCATAGGATCCTTTTAAATTATGTCAAAATATAGTAGAAAAGCAGTAGTGAAAAAACTGTCAGTACTCATTAGCCTATCCCTTCATGGCCCATCTGCCAGAACACAAACCATCTCTACAGGATGGCTTCGATTTTGGTGTCTGGAGGTGGTTCCAAGTGTAGGATCCCTAAAAGATGTCAATATGCCCTAGAAGAGATGAACAAGAGTTGAATTCATTACAGATGTCGGGCTCCAGACTATCATATATAATTTCTAGTACTGGTAGCTCTACATGTGGACTTCTTAGTCTTCAATGTTAGGCTCCAGTGCAAATTTGAGATGTACGCGTAAACCTTTCCTAAAACCCTTACCTACCAAATTAATATATTCATAAATAACTTCTTCACAGAACTTCAACTAGCCAATGATTTCCATGTTTTTTTTTGACAGATATTGAAGTATACTAGTAAGTGATACTTCACCTTTAAGCTCTTCTGAACCTGGCTGACATAGGTCAGTGCCCTTAGCCCATACATTTCTCTTTGACTGGAGAGGGGATTTCTGTGGGCATACTTTACAGGCATAAATTTAGCTGCCAGGCTTTGATGTGAAGAATATGGACATTTGTTTTTGTTTGTGACTCTTTCTTATCACCTTATTACCTCATCCACGTCTGCAAGGGTTGATGCTAGGGTTGATTTCTCTGCTTGTGTCCTACCAAAGAGGGCAAGCAGGACCACCCCAGCTGCCAGACTCTGCTGATAAGGATGACGGATTAAAGGGAGACTGGCTCCACTGATGGTCCTGAAGCTTCCTGGGATCTTAGTAGAGTCATGATGGTCCAGGGTTCCATTGGAATGTCAGATCAGTTGGTGGAAGGGGAGAGGGAGAAGAAAACCTAAAGTATCTACAGGATAAGGAGAAGTAGGCCATATCATTGCAGGCTTGTAAATAGAATATATTCAAGGAGTATGTTGGTCAACACGTAGCCAAGCCATTTCACTCAATGGATGAGCCAAAACGTCCTACCATACTGGACTGTCTTCTGCAGCTTCATACGGTGGATACAACATGGTGGGAAAAACATTAAAAAATGGTCCGACCTCTGAAAGTAGCCGTAGACAAAACTAGGGAGAATCTACACACAGCCTTCAGTGGCATTTCCTTTACATGATGGGCTTGAACCGTTTTTTCACTGTCGGAGCTCCATTATCTAAGTCGAGCATTCATGTATATGGAGTGGTGAGAAGAATTCAAAGTTGGATGGCGGAGTGTTTTGTAATATTTTTGAAAAATATACATTTTGGTGTGACCAGACAACTATCTAATGTGCATAAGGGGTTGCTAAATTTCCTTTAAAGATAATGGGGCACATTTACAGCAAACACCGCATTTTTGACGAGTTTCCTAACTTTTTACCGTTTTGCCCTGAATTGCCCCAGGTTTTTGGCGCACACGATCAGATTGTGGCACATCGGCGCCGGCTTGCATGCAACACAAATCGGGGGGCATGGACGTCGGACAACCCGACTGATTCAGACAAACCGCGGAGTTTAAAAACCAAATTGTGTCGCAAGATCAGCACTCACATGGGAAGAAGAAGGTGAACTCCGGCGGACCTCAGCGGGGGAAGCGACACATGCAGTAAATTGGACACACGATCTTAGTGAATCGCGGCAGCTCCGAATTCTCATCGGTCATTCCAGATCAGTGGCGTTAGCGGGATGGGTAAGTAAATGTGCCCCAATGTTGGGGGAAAGTATGACTGGACACATTGAATTTCTGATCCAGATGATAAATCACTGCCTTCAGGGTCGGCTGCAGGATTGAGTGGCAGAGCCTCAGTGGGCCCCATTGCAGTGAACTCACGTGACGGCATTAAAAATTCCGAAACTAAAACAGTCCCTAAATATTTCCTAGTTTATCATTCCCAACAACCTCCTAATGACTATTTTATATACAGCCCCCTCATGGTTATTCATTAGATACAGCCAATGTCACCCCCATGGATTCCTTATGTAAAGCCTTATGTGGCCACCCCAGAAGCTCTGGGCCCTGGCACTTGCCCAGGTATGCCCAGTGCTGGCGCCAGTCCCGACTGTCTGTAGTGTGTAGTAGAAAATTATTCTCTAGTATCTAATCACAAATAAAATTCATGCTTGGCCAAACTAAGCAAGGAAAGTCATAAAGTGTCGAGAAGATGCCCCAGAGATCCCTAGTAATCAACTGTAATCTGTAGGGAACCCAGAATCAAGGGTTCAGCTCCCACTGCAGTGCCCCCAGAGGGGAAATTTTGCATTACACAAAAATTAAAGGTCTGAAAAATGTTGGATCCTCTGGGGTTAACCAATATTTTAGATCCACAAACACAAGAAATGGAGTGTTGACAATGGGCATAAAAGTAATTCAAACTAATAACTTCATGTACTGATAAGTTAGTAAAGAAATGACCTATTAATTCTGTTTCTACACTAAGTATGTAAAACTGATGGTAGTTTATTGTAGTATTTTTTTTACCATTCCTATAATTAAAATCAGATTCCCGTTGACCCCATTAATATGCTAATTTTTGCATTATAGCGATGATTTGTCACAGGCTCCTACCTATATTTAACAAAAGCCGGCCCAATTAAAATATCCATCCATAACTTTTATACTTAAACTCTTCTCACAAAAACAGCCTGAACCTAATTGGAACATTAAAGTGTAATATCTCTCAGCTAAAAGCAATTTATATGAGCGTTTTACAGCCGATGAAGGGGTGTAAGAAAACGCCATTTTTTTTCATTTCACATAAAAATCCATGTGATAGCCATGAGGGGTTATTAATCACTTAAAATGCTTTCAAATCCCTAAATAAAAAGCGATCAAAGGGAATGAGAATATTGCCTGCATGTGTATGGGAACAGAGTGTTTATAGGGATTTTTCACTGACCCCGAGGCCTTGTGTTCTTAAGTTTTAAGGTAACTGAATACAGGAAGGTCCTATTTTTATTATAAAGAACAACTTTACTATACATTCACACGTAAAAATATGAAATAATAAATAATACCGTATATACTCGAGTATAAGCCGACCCAAGTATAAGCCGAGGCCCCTAATTTTACCACAAAAACCTGGTAAAATTTATATATTTTTTACTCGAGTATAAGCCGAGTTTGGGTTTTCAGCACATTTTTTTGTGCTAAAAAACTAGGCTTATACTCGAGTATATAAGGTACATCTTAAAGTGGGGGGTTGGGGTATTGGGAAAAACATAAAAATAAAGTGCACTGATCTTGCACGACAATCCCATGTGTAAACTCCTGGGTGAGAAGGAAGCATTAGTGATCATGTGACCTCAGCAGTGATGTCATCATTCTTGTACCTGCTGATTGGCCACCGAAGTCACATGATTGGCCTTCAGGCTACATAATGCCCCCCACAGTGGCCCAAACATGGTATAATGTCCCTTCCTGTGATACTCCAAACTGTATCATGGCCTCTTCTTGTTACCACCACACTTTATGATCCCACCCAGATGACCTCCTAATGTCACCTTCTAATTTATAATAGCCCCTTCCTTTAGTCCACACTTATTACACCCCCTTTTCAGTAGCCCCCACTTAAAATGGCCAATTCTGTATGCCACATTTCCTATCATCATGCCCCAATTTTTGCCACCCCCTTAATTTAATTTTGACTTTTAATAACATTTTACTTTAGTCAATGTACAGGCTCCCATAAAGAATCACAGCATAGCCCCTATGGGGGAAGTTTATCATAAGTCTCTGAGGGGAAACTGTTTGCCCATGGAAACCAATCAGAACTTAGATCACATTTTATAAATAGCTGTGGGAAAGTTAAAGCTGACCTCTGATTGGTTACCACGGGGAACTAGAATAGTCCTGCTCTCAGACATGTCTGATAAATGTCCCCCTATGTTTCTATAGTATGTCATAACATTAGTAGAGCTTCCTCTTTCCATGGTATTGGTATCAGTGTCCCACAGTAGTCACAATTGTGATTTTCCCAATTAGTCACAGCATGGCATCTACTCTTTGCCCCAGTAGTCACAGCAGTCTACTGCTCTCCTCATTATTCCTAGTAATCAGTGGTGTAACTAAAAGCTAATAGGCTCGACAGGCGTCACTGGGTTTGCCTATTCAATTTTTTGTAAGGTTAATTCAAATTACCTATTAACATGTAGCAAGCAGGGGCGTAACTTAAGGGGGTGCAAAAGACCCAAAATGTTTAGGAGGCCCAAAAGAGAGACTAGTACTATAAGCCATACATTATGGTGGAGGCCTAGCACAGACTTTGCACTAGGGCCCATTAGCTTCCTGAAACAACGCTGTAGGTAAGGCCATGATACTAGTATGGAAGTGTGGAGGAAAGTAGTGACATCTTCTCCAGACCTCTAGTCAGACTCCCAACCAAACCTCCCATAGCTAGAAGTCATGGTGGGCATACCAGCTTGTTTTTAGTCTCTTAAGGCTGTTAATGACTTGGGGGTTCCCTGTGTGCTGGTACCCACCTGCAATCTCTAATTCTGCCTCTTTTTATCTGGATGAGCCCTTGCTATTCAGGGTCCTTTGGACCATGGACAGGGCTCCTCACTAGCGACCAGTGATGATATCCATCTCCAATAAGACACAATCCAGATCTATAGGCACATACGGATGAGGTTAGGCTACCCCCATTATCAGTCAGGAGAAGTTAGATACCAAGGAGTCGGAACAAAAAGACTACTCAACCACCATAGCTGTGAGTTGTGAAGGAGGAAGGTGTTCAGATCTCAGATTCCAGGCAGACCTTTGACAGGTGGAGGTGTAGGGACCAGGGTGATGACATGACTAAGCCTACTGGCTCTCTGATAGGAAGAGAGAGTGCTGGGTGATGTGTTAAGAGCTGTGGTTCCTTAGCAGGACCTTATCTTCTACCTAGGCCTTCCTTTTGCCATTATTCTTTTAGTCTGGGGTTATGTATTGAAGAAAGTCTGGCAAAAAGAATCGACATCATGTAGTCAATTTGCAAAGTTCTTGGTAACATATAGTCCCATGCTGCCACCCCAAGAACTTCTTCAGACACTATTGACCTGGACATCAAAATAAAGTGAAAGTTCCTGGATTGAATGATGATATCTGTTTTTGAATTCTGTTCCCGTTACGCCCCAAAAGATTTAAAACCTTAATTTTTATGGGAGGAGCTTTCATTTTTACACTATGTTGCCCCCTACTGGGTATTAAAATATAAACCAGGCTGGGTAGAGGGTTTAAAAACATCAGAGGACTCATCTACGACCATCTTGATTGTAACATCCCAGGCATGAAAGGTATGTGACATGGTGTCTTGAGCACCATCAAGATTTCAGAGTAGCTATAATTAAACATTTTTTTCCATGCATTCCTCTGGATTAGAGGCCAACAGATTCAGACCCTTGTACTGGGATCCTTATAGCATCCTGTGGCTACATATCTTTTCTTCTCCCTTTGTTGTTATCTTGCTACATGGCGGACACAGCCAGCTGTTTTCTGTTTTTTAGTGCTACGAGTATTTCAGGAGACACTTCTTGAGGAATTCATAGCAAAAAATCTCAGTAAGGACAGTGTAATGCTCTCTTTCACCTGTGGGGGTTGTTGAAGGAGGAGTAACCACTCAGATCATAGAATGTTTCTAGGGGATTCAGAAGAAGGACATTCTATATTAGCATTTCGCATTTGCTTAACTGTGGGCATCCAGTTAGTAACATCCTCGGCTAGATGCCTTTGATGTTTTACCACCATTTCTTTTCCAATGCATATGGATGACATTGGTCAATAAGGATTTGCCAAGTCTTCCACTGCCTAAGCAATGAAATATAGGAAAGCTTCCCCAGTTTTTGCTGAGCATATCCATAAATATATACTGGTAGACAGAGGCATCCTTTCCATGAGCAGATCGAAACTTTCCGTTCGGGTTCAGGGTTCAGGTATGGCACGCTTAACCCAGACATATTGGTAGATTGGCTGCCAAACAGCCCATCTGGCAAATTTACACCTCTAGCTACTAGGCCATGGCTGTGATTGACCAAGGGGACACCCCAGGCCAATCATAGCCATAGCTAGTTGCTAGGGTCATTAATATCCTGGATTGGCTGCTCAACAAATACCCTGAACCCGACCAGGAAGTTTGGAGGCACTCAGCTCTATGCACACTATACTGTATGAAACACATCCTTCCATCCTTCTACGTGACGTATATACTCAATGGAGGCTACGGGGGTTTTGCACAAGGTGAGTGTATGCTCAAGGAGGTCCCCTGTCCATATAAGAACAATTGCATCACTGTGGGGAAACAAGCTAAACCCCGGCATGAACCAATCACTGGGTGCTTCCAATGCCCCCTCCTCCTCCTGCTTTTAGGGGGGAGTGAAATAATAAGACAATGGGGCACATTTACTTACTTACCCCAATCCGGTATGTGATGATGATTGTGCACCCCGATTTCCTGCTTGTGTCGCTTCCCTGCTCAGGTCTGCCAGAGTTCACCTTCTTCCCGGTGTATGTGAGTGCATGTCTTGCGACACAGTTAAATCCAGTGCTCAGTCCGAATCCGTCGGATCGTCTGACGGCCCGCCCGCCCAATTTCAGTCGCATGAAATCCAGTGTGATTGCACCAAAATCTGTTCGCTTCTACACAATCCCCCTCTAAGTAGCTGTCACATTGGCACAAATCCCAAAAATTTCCAAAATACGACGAAAGTGCGTTTCGCGGAGCCTTAGTAAATAAGCCCCATAGTACGCCACTGTATGTGCATGCAGTGGGACAAATACTGGTAACATGGTAGGAATGTAGCCTTAGATCTCAGACTAGGGACATAACTTGATTGGGTGCTGAGGATGCGGTAGCACATGGGCCCAAGAATCTCAGGGACCATTGTGTGTGTGCTTCCCCAAAAAGCTTCCAAAAAGCCTAAAAGATGTTAATAATCCATTGGTGGGGTGCACCATCCATGAGGTGAGTTAAGCCTCAGCACCACCTGCAGCTAGATGGGGGGGAGGGGCAACATTAAGGGCGCAATCACCTGCTATAAAGCAGGACTTTACGCCTAATAAAAGTGTCCCTTGACACCCGAAGTCAACATGAGTGTAAGACACTGCATGGAGAATCAACTTACTAAACAAATAACCTAATATATTACTACTAGAAGGGGCAGAGTGGGCGCCGTTCTATAGCTTGCCTCAGGCAGTAAAAAATTTAGATCTGTCCATTGGGTCTCCCTTCTATGGGGTCTTGGTTCCCCCATCATGTCAATATGATCACCCAACATTCATCCAATGTGTATGGGTAGTTTGAACAAATATATGTGAAAAAAAAAATTATTGTTTAAGGGCTCAGATTGAAACACCTGTTTCTCTTAACTAAGCCCCCACCCTCCCAAATTCACAGTTGGGGGGGTGGGGGCTATAGATTTACAGGGGAGGGTGCAATTATAACACTATACATCAACTAATTAAAGGCAACCCCTGGGCTAGTTAGAGACATGGACCTGAGTTACTTTATGTATTGACTGTGAAGTTCAGGAAAAAATATACACCTGGATTAAGGGGAAAGAGAAAAAAACTCATAATGATGCAAGTGAAAAAAATCTCCATTTTCTTTGTGATTAATGTTCTTCCAATTCCTTTCACCTGTTTATTCTTACATAAGGGGTTGGAGGACGTTGACAAATACGCCTCGTAGTCTAAATTACTCAGACTTGACATGGGGTTTTGGAAGTTAAGTGTCTACTTTTTGCTGAACCCTTTAATTTGCCTTCTTAATCATGTTCAGTGTGGCGTATTAGCGGATGATGGGTTTAACCTCTTTCCTCCCGAGCAGGAGATTATATCGCCTTGTACAACGAGCGGCTTTCTCTCCGAGGATGGAAGTGGTTAAAGGAGCGAACATCTCGAAGGAAATTGATTGGAGTTATTTCAGCTTAGTTACAATTTAATGGTAGCCATAAAGAAAACAAAAAATACTACCAGATCTCATTATTATAAGGACCCAAAGAATGTAGCGAGGAGGATTGAGCCAGCAGACGTCTAGGCTTGCTAAACATGGCATCTAAGTACAGCTTTCAGGGGGCTGCCATCTTGATTCCAGATGGGGCGACCTACAGATGCACTGTAGAGACACGCTCCATTATTATAGCTTTCACCTGTACAGATTTCCAACGTGAAGGACCCCTACATTACTTATATTATTATTTTTATCATATATATATATATATATATATATATATATATATACTGTATATGTGTTTTTATGTATTGACTGGCTTTGACAGGTCCACAGGTAAACCTATTAATGTCCCCTTGGACTAGGTGGGCCCCAGCTCTGGCATGAGTAGTGCAAGTCACCTCACACTCACTTTACATCATAAAGATACTCAGCATATAACATCTATACCAGAGAAGACATCTTCTTCAGTGTCTAACCAACTAGTATCCTTTCTCCCTGGGCACCATCTTCTCAATCACACTGTCGTAATCTTGTGGCACCATGTGTAGCAGTAGCGCATTATAATATGGGCAGTTTTAGCGGCATCCCACGGTCCAAGACTTGTAGCGGTCCCATGGCCACATAAAGGGCCAAACATCTTTGATACTGCCCTGTATAGAAAATGTAGAGAAGGACCTTCAACCACAAATGTTCTTACATGTCCACCAGAAAGAGCCTTTCCAGGACCTTTCCACAAGTTTGCCAGGGTGCGATAACGAAAACCATGTCTTGACACCAAGCATGACTTTTGGGAAGTCTAATGACATGATGTGGGATTAAAACCAAACCAGTATATCTATTCCAGAAGGAACGGATTCCCAACTATGGACAGCACTGTTTCAATGGGGTTGCTTCTCTTTAGTACAGTGTAGGCTACTGGTTTGGAGTGAGAGGCTTTTGACTAGGGTCATGAAGTAAGAGTTCTCCTTAGGGAGACTTTGCCAAGTAGCACCGGCATGTAGACGTGTGGAGACTGATAGCCATGGATGTCCCACTAGAGGATTCTGGGAAAATATGCAAATACATTTTCCAGGATGGGATAAGGAAAACCACCCCTCTTTTAGCTACCTTGCCATGATTGGCTCAGCTAAACCAGTTTCCTACACTGTACTGAAAAGATGCAACCATATTGAAACAGCATTGTCTTCAGCTGGGAATCTGTCCTTTCTTAAATAGACATACTTGTTTGATTTTAGTCCTGCCTAATATCATTAGGCTTTCTGAAAGCCTTGATGTCAAGAGAGCTGCCTTAAAAGGTAGCTTAAAGAAGCATGGTTTTCCTTATTCCATCCTGGAAAACCTATATGCATATTTTCCTAGATTTCCCTAGTGGAGGGTCATTAAGTGATGGTAAGTCCGGCTCTTCTTAGCGAGCTGGATCATTAGGCTCCACTCACTAAGAAGAGCCAGCTCATCTGACTCCTGAACAGCTCCCTATTAAATGTATAATGGGGGGCCTCAGTCCAGCCAGTCCCCCACTACACACCACTTTTAACCCGATTTAATCGGGTTAAAGGGGGTGTGGTGAGTCATTTAGAGACAGGGTTAAGTGAGCTATCAGCTAACTGAAGGGAGCCGACTCCCGTCGTTCACACGAAAGAGCCGACCCATCACTAGCGTCAATGGCTATAAGTCTCCACATGCCTTCAATTGGCAAAGTTTTCGTAAGGAGAACTCTTTCTTCCCGATCCTTGACCAGATAATGCATGGATACTTTAACTTTTCGAGAACCAGGGACCAACTCTGATTTCCAAAAGAGCATTGGGAGGCTGTGTGACCTATCGTCGTAGACTGATCATAGTCTCTATGGATGGGCGGTAGTCTCTATGGTCAAAGTCTCTACGGATGGGCAGGACTTTAGACGTGGTGTGGAGACTTGATGCCTGATTAAAATGATGGTAATTTTATCACTTTTACCAAAACTGACCAGATTTCAGAAGGTTGTGCAGCTGTGAACCTGAAATAATCCTGCACATTCCTGATACCTAGAAATGGAAGATGCTGCTCAGTTTCATATAATTAGAACGGGAGAAGTGGAACTACTAAGAATGTACGTGTGCCTGTCTCCCATAAAATGGAATTATAGCTTATAATGCTGATTGCTCATGCAGCTGCATGCTAAAATAGGCCCACATTTCCATCGCTCCCAATGAGAAACAGCTGAGCACCTAAGCGCAGAGTAGGGCAAAATAAGGCCTCATTAGCACCCGCTCCTTGTGGAAATGACCCAGGCGTATGGAGTCAAGCCCAGCAGATGAGGCGGAGGGCCCAGGGAGCGGGCCAGCTTTTAGACGTTCATTAGCTCAGCACTTTTGGCATCTCTCCTGAATTCCAGGCAGGTTAACGTCAAAAGGACTCCACTTGCTGCTGCAGAATTGGATAAATATGTGAATAAAATTTTGCTGTTGAGCTTAGTCGAAGGGAAAAATCTGGAGGAAATGTGGAGAGGTGACTATTCAGGAGACTTATGGGTATTTTTGGGAACTTTGAAGTGGTTCCAGGGGTCAATTGAAATGTTGGGAAGTATTTTTTGACAGCCATAATAAAAGGGTTCTATTATAGGCGATCTTGTGGGGACAAGTGCATCATTAAAGGGGTTCTCCAACCATAGCAAGTTAAGTCCTATCCACAGAGTAGGGCCTATCTTGCTGACCGGTGGGGGTCTCAGTGATAGAGTGGTCCATTGTATGTACTACAATAGGAGCAGGCACTACTGAAAAAATGAGTGTAAATAATGTCCACGCATCCCTGATATAGATATAGCGTGGTCCATTGTACCACCGTTGCACCCAAGAGGAGCAGCCAGTTAGGCATGCCGTGGCTGCTCCATTCATCTCTATGGAGCTGATGGAGACAGACGAGTATGGTGCTCAGCTACCTCTGTCAGTGCCACCTAGGGTGCAAAGGGGTGCAACACCCTGTTCTCGTGATCCGTTGGGGTCCCATCACTGAGACCCCCAATGATTAGCAGGGTAGCTGCCACTACAGTAGATTTTGGGTACAGAATGAGTATGTTGCTGGATGGATGTGGGAAAGCTGGGTGTTTTTGTCACTAATGAGGATTCATTTGCATCCAGCTGGAAGTCCTGCATAACTACCTGGTGCAGACTTCCCACAATGGATCCACCCTGGGGAAGAGACAGGCTACGACAAAGGCCTGTGGAGCTGTGGCAGTGAACTGATACTGAGTTTTTGGGGTGCCTGGCAGTAGGCCAGCACCTGGTGAGTTAGGGAACCTCGATGTATAGTTAGTGCCGGAGAGGCTTAGGCTTTATTTTTGCTGTTTTGTTTATTTTGTTTTTACTGCCAAATAAAACTGGTTCGGGAGACGACGATTCCGGACCTGATCCCTTACAGGCCTAACTTGCTATGACTAGGGAACCCCTTTAACTTGATGTAACCCCTTTAACCTTAGCAAATGATAGTGTAAAAAGTGTGATAGTGAATGTAAGTGACTGCTCTCCTCTATTAGTCCTTCTTAGGCGACCACCTGTTATGGGCCTTAAGGCCCATTGGTACAGCTGACAAATCAGAAATATGGCATAATTATTCATAACTAATTATGTTTGTTTTTTTAATTTATTACATTTATTTTTTTGTGTGTTGGGGAGGAATGCAATATTTTATTTTCTTGAGGGGACTTTGATGTGTGATCACTTGCACTATGCACTCAGCTACTCAAAGCGTTTGTCAACATGCCCCCTAATCTGTGGGGCTAAATCCTGGGAACCCATATTGGGGACAGGGGTCCATTGTACCCCAAATGAATTACGTGGCAGGTTGAGCATGCATGCTGCTGCTTGTATTCACTGTCTATGGCACTGATGGAAAGAGCTGAGTACATGTGCGATCCAGAGCTCTATTCATCCCTTAGGCTTGTGGGGTACCCACCACTAGGACACTTCATAGGAAAAACTTGTCATGACTGGACAATCCCTTTTGTAATGTAGTGCATCATGTAATAAATAAAAATTTGGCATGAAATATATGCTACGGTGGTCTTCATCAGGCCTGCAGTTACCTTGTCACAACCTCACCACTCTACAATGGTGTTTAAGGGAGACCAATGTTTAGGGGGCCCAATCTTTGAAAACCTTTACACAACTTCTAATGCCCGGTATTGGAGTTTTTCCACATTATTTTATGCTGGTATTTAGTAGGAGTGCTGTGTGATCCTGATATATGATGCAGCCATATTGATAGATCACTTTTTTAAGAGGTATGGTTGACTATTAATGGCCAAACACACAACTATACCATAATGGCCTAATCAACTGTAGAAAGGAGAATAATTCTGTGACAATCGGCATATAAAAATCCAACATACCGTATCCTTTCCTCGACATCTGCCATACATGTCCAGATTGGAAATGAAAGACACCAATAAACATGTGACTGTCAACATCTGCCACCAAGTTGGGACGGTTCAGTTAACTTACTTCTAAAATTTATGACCGACTGGACAAAACACATAGGGGCACATTTACTTACCTGGTGCAGTTGCGATCCCGCAGCACGTTGTCCGACGAGGATTCGGGTCTGCTGGGATTCACTAAGGTTGTGCGCCCGATATCCAGCAGGTGTCGGTACTGCGGCAAGGTCCCCCGGAGTTCACCTTCTTCTTCCTGGTGCATGTAAGTGCGTGATCTTGCGACACAAATAGTTTTTTAAATTCCATGGTTTTTCCAAATCCGCCGGGTTGTCCGACGGCCACATCCCCCGATTTCCCCCGATGTGCCTCAATTCGATCACGTGCACCAAAATCCCGTGGCAATTCAGCGCAAAACCGAAATATTCTGGAAACCTGCCGAAAATTCGGCGTTCGGACCCTTAGTAAATGAGCCCCATAGGCATTCAAGGGATTTCACGAAAGGTAAGTGATTGTGGGGTTGCGGCACCTGACACACCCACTGTTGCACACTATGGACGGAGTCCATAATGGACACAAATAACAGAGGTCAGAAACAGTGTCAGATGGGGGATAAAAGGAACTTGGCCTAAGGGCCCAATATATATCAGTTTCTAAGAATAAGACCCTAGTGGTTTCCAAATTGGGTTGTCTTCTGCTATAACTCTGAGGTCCAGTATTGGGTTGGGGCCTGGACCCACCAGACAATCAGCTCCACTGCTGGGTTGACGCTCATGAACTTCAATGAATAGGTCACTAATACATTTTGCCCATAAGAACCCTTTAATTGTTCAATAACCTTTTTCCATCATCCTACATATATTTTCCTGTGCCGATATTCCTTTCAAATATCATGAAAGGAATCTTTCTATTTTGGACTAATTCTAATTCCTCCTCCAGATTTTCCTGACACCTTGACCCAGAAGTGTTACAAACATCGTAGTAACCAGGATCCAAACCAAAAACTTTTTGGAGCCATGTCTGCTGGAAAAAGACGTAGAAAACCTCACCAAGATGAATAGACATATGTCAGCCTCCATTAGCAGCACTCTGTAAATGTTATAGTCGGTCACATTATAAAGACATCTATATATGTTATCCAAGTCTACTGGAGTCTCCAAACATGTGGAGGCAATATGAAATACAAGACGCATCCACTTTCATCTTCTCACTGTTGATGGTTTAACAGGGTGAATTTTTACTGGTAATTTAGAAGATTTTAGTATTCCAAAGGGCACAAAACAGAACTTTTAGAAACCAATATAGATTACCTTATTATTTTCCTATTGGATATAAAATTTATAATGTTTTTGGAATGGTCACCATGGGCAACTTGTGGGCTAACTCATTCTTGCCAACATTAGCCAAGTCTAGTGCGTAAGAGAATTTTTGGGGGCTAAGGCCTCATGCAAGCAAACGTGTACATTTCAGGCTGCAAGCAGGAGAACGTGATCCTGTGTTTGCAGCTCGATGTCAATAGGACATGGGCCATAAAGACAGGCAAGAAAAGGACCTGCTCTGTAATTGGGGCACAGGCAGCCGGCTTGGTGACCAAGGCCAAACCCAATAGAGCCCAAAAAGGCTGTAAATCCCCAACTAACTTAAGTTAAAAAAAACATTCATGAGGCGTAACCTACATACTTTTGGCATGTGATATGTCCCCTTTTCTCATGTGGGCAATGTACATGCTGGTCATATCCCTTTTTTTCAGGCCACAACAAAGTTCCCGAAGTGGATGTTGGAGAATTTTGCCGGATTTGGGAGACTTGTTAACTCATCCAGGACTGTGGAAGGTCTCCCATTTTTCAGGGGCATCCCCAACTTCAAGAAATATGCATTAGTTTTAATTTTTGATGTCATCTAGTTGGTTACTCAAGACCACAATGGGACTTTTTGACTGCATTAGGCCTTACATTTGACTTGAAATGAAGAGCCATTGTGTAGACAATTTATTGAAAGGCACCTATTTGCGGTAGAAATTGTTATTCTATTTTCCAGGACTACATGAGATGCGCCAAAATTATCAAGAGGTGCATGTCTCACACCAGGCTTCTGTAAGACTAGTGTGAGACACGACCAACTTTTGTACATAATACAAAATGGCTGCCCGTCTATTTCTAGTTTTTAGAATTTAACCCTTGAGTGTAAGGGTTGAGTATAGTGAAAAACCTAGTTGTAATCATATCACATGTACTCCTATTAGTATTATTATTATGTAAGTTATCGTCTGCCAGAAATATGTCTGTCTGACTCCAGGTTCTGGAAAAATGTCATCTCTGTAGCCAAATTCTATTTACCAAATTTGCCCCATGATGATTACTGGTGCAAAAAGTGGCCACACATAGTTAGAAATAACCCCCCTGGGGTATTTGCTAATTGTGGAGGTAGGAGACAGACATTAACTGTTTATTTTGAAGCCCCTGATGCAGAGATGGATTAGGCAGCCCAATGCTGCCATGGATAGACAGAATCAGTGGCTTGTGACGCATTCCTTCACCTCCAATAGACAAATCCCTTCCTTCTACCACATAAATTACAACCGTCCCTCTCTTTGTTTGTTCAGTTTACTGTGATTGCTTAACCCGAATACTGCAGGGGTATAAATCACGGCTGGGGTCATTTATCTCACAAGCAGTCATGCCTTCACTAGCTGACTCTGGAGGAACCTTCTCATCTTACCATAGAGGGAAAGATCTGCCCATCTTCCAATTAACCATTGGAAATTATCTTATACTGACCCTTTCAAAGGTCCATGTCCATCCATGAAGACAAAGTTTCCTGCTGCTCACCAGCCCTCAAAATCACAAATACAAAAATTTTGGATTTATCAAGATTTTCAGCCACCTTCTTCCAGCGTTAGGGGCTGCAAATAAAGACCTCTAGTTAATGGAGAGTCCACACGTTTTTTCACGTAAGTAAAGACAAATTATTGGTAGAGAACTTAAAAGAGTTATCCAAGGGTATAAAAAACTCATCGTTGGCCGGGATGTGGCGGGTTAAAATAAAAAAGTACTTACCTCCCGGTGCCCTCCCGGCCTCTGGTCCGTGCCCCATCTGTGCAACCACTCTGGTCCGTGCCCCATCCAAACAAACAGGGGGATGGAAGCCACGCTGGAAGCTTACATGGGGCCTGGACCGTAGAGATTGCAGCGCTGGAGGCTGATAGGGCACCGGGAGGTAAGTACATGTATATTTTTTTTAACCCGCCCCATCCCAGGTACAAATTACTTTTTTTATACACTCGGATAACCCCCTTTAAATTATTATATACTCTTGAGTATAAACCAAGTTTTTCATCACAAAATAATTACCGGATTATCTTTACGAAAGTTGGTTGCGTAAAGATAAAACAACACTAGTTCTGGTTATGAATAAGGGGAATAACAACCCAGAGACAATTGGGATTTGTCTTCATTTGTGCCACAAGTGTCCAAAATGACTTGCCCCACATTTATGAAGGGTTTTAGTCAGTAGCTAGACATGTTTATGACTAGTACAAAAGAAGGGGTGTAGCAAGGCCAGTGGCATAATTTATAACTGATGGGCCCCAGACTATAATTTATGGTTTATAGTACTAATCTTTGCTTATGGGTAAGTGACACCTTATGGGCAGTAGTGGATTATAATATAGGCAGTTTGGGTGGTAGCCCAGGGTCTAAGTCTTCTAGGGCATCATGGCCACCCAACCACCCACCAGATTTTATACTGAGAAGGACCTTGACCCATGTACATCTATCCCTGCTCTCAATGCAAATGAACAACAGAGCCATTTCAGGACCTTTGAGGGTCCTTTAAAGGTCCTGAAAGCACAGATTGGAAGCAGACAGAAGGGACATATTCCCCCATTCTTCAAGAAGCTGATTCTAGTACCATATGTAGGGAGTGATTCCAGACTTGTAGGGGCTATAATATTCATACAACCCCGGGCCCATGGCAGTCTTAATCTGCCACTGCTTATGCTGTACCGAGGAGACCCAATCTGGTCTAAACAGCACTGCCTACAATTGGGAGTCTGTTCCTTCTGGAATATATAATGGTTTGGTTTTGGCATCATGTCATAAGGCTTCCTGTGGGTCATGCTTGATATCAAGGGAGCTGCCCTTCAAGGTAGCTAAAAGAGGCGTGGTTATACTTATCCCATCCTGGAAAACTTTGCATATTTTCCCAGAATCTCCCTAGTGGAGCATTCATGGCTATAAGACTCCACACGCCTGCACAGTGGTCTTCATTGGCAGTCTTCGTAAGGTGTACTCTTACATCCCGACTATGGGCCCCATAAGCATCTTTGGTCCTGTTGAGACCACACCCTCTGTACCCCCTCAAGCATGGCCCCTGCCCCTGGGCATGGCTTTAACAACAGTTATGCAAATTAGACAATTTTCATGTGCATCTGCCCTAACATTTATGGGGGGGGGGGTGTATCATAGACTGGTGCCAGTGTTTGACTGAAACCCTGCCCCGGCACCTGCTGCATCCACTAGGAAGATTTGTCCTCCTGATAGATATCAAGCAGCATAGGTGCTGCAATTGTCGGACACGTTGTGTGCCCGACTCAGTTTTATGACAGGTCCCGCCTTGTTTAGAAATGTGCTTTAGCCTGCACCCGAACCTGGCACAGGTTACAGCCAGTGCTCCAACACGGCCCAGCACGGCCCCCTCCCCACCCAACCGGTGTAGAGGGCGGAGTAATTGCAATTTCCATGTCTGTGTTGGAAATTGTGACTAAATCAACACTTGCATGACCATTTTCAGGCATACAAGCCTGAATCCCCTTTTAGATACAATCCCCTTTTAGACTCTTTTGATGAATCTGACCCAAGGTGTGAAAATGTGTAAATCGATTCAAACAATACAGTAAACCACCAATATTATTAGAACGAAAACCAGTAAAATCTGAAGATTATTTCTCCAACACCGGACTGTGTAAAGTGTTTACTTTCATGTCTTTCAAGCTCATTAAAATGGAGTTAATGCCAGGATTAAAAAAAAATAGTAATCAATTTTATTTTCTCTGAAACAGCGCCCCCTCTGTACAAAGGCTTTGACTGGTATTGCAGCAAATCCAGCACTCAAATGAAAGTGGCTGACCTGTAACACCAGACACAACCAGTGTAACATGGACACACGTGGCATTACTTCTGTGGATACAGAACAGATGTTATTTCCTTATCCTTGACAACCCCTTTAATAAACAAAGACAAAGTTGCTCATAATTGTTAAAATACCAAAGCTCATCTGGTCACAAAAGTCTCCTGGAGGAAAAGGCATCAGCGCAGGATCTACGGACTTCTGGATGAAATTACTACTGTGTTGCAGTGGATATGACTGTTATATGGAGTTACTTTATGGGTACATTATCCAATCCCATAAACCTATTTAATTGTTCTGCCGTTAATACAGACAATTTATTAGTGTAGAATCCAATACTGCTCCAATTTCCAGCACATTTTTTTTTAATTACTGAGCTGTGACATGAGTCAGTATGGCTTTACCTACTACATTATATCATTATTATTGCTATCATTGAAGACTATATGGAAAAACGTAGAAAAAACGAGTTGACAGTCTTGCCTACTATATACAGTAGTCTACAACTTGTTGCTCTTTAGATTGTACAAAAGTCACTGCTATTAACAGGATGTTGGGAGTAATATACTATAAAGAGTTAAAGAATCTCTGATTTTATCGCGGCTGTGCCCCCGATTAATATGGTGTTTGTTTTTCAATCCGTCCACCCGTACATAAGATATGGCGACAGGAAGTTAATGATTTAGAGCATATTAGCCAAGGGGACAGTAATATCATATTTGTGTAAAGACACACCCCCAAGAGAAAATAACAGATTCCCGCCCCCTTGACTAGAATAAGTCAAGACACAACAGGAATGATGCTGCTCTAGCTGGTTCTCTTACAGCCAGACAAAAAAATAGTGAGAAGTAGAGGGGGTCTGGCTGAGTTTCTTCGACACTAGGATTGGTTAAAAAGGATTACGAAATGTTAAAAAAGGGCATGCTGTTTAAAAAAATGCAAAAATCTGCAGGGGTGCATTTCCCAAAAAAATCTGGGTGAAAAACAAGCCTTAGACTCTCATGACGCATGTGGTCAATTATTAATAACAGAAGCAAGACGGAATATAGTGGAAGGTGCATTGAAGTCTAAGGTGAAACACCTTTTTTTGTTTCAGTCAAAATCTATTAAACCAGAGAATGCAATGGAGTCCCCTAAAGCAAGTGGGAACTGGACCTTACTCTACTCCAGTGTTATGATGGTCTGTCTTTCTTTTGTGCAGCCAGAGATGCCGATAGGTCACAGGATGTCCCGTTAAGTGCCGTTCCATGGGCACTGTTGAGCCACTGATTGGCTGGCAATCCCGGAGCACAGGACCTTTGCAACATTGAAACCAGCAGCTGGAGCAAGTTACTTACTCTTTTTTAATTGGTTTCCCCCTTCCATGGACCTCAGTGGTTTTCCAGGATTCCAGAAAATTCCCTTTAAAAGGACCCTATCATAAAGAAGGTCATTTATACATGATGACAGGTTCCAATAGCCTCTGGTGTGTTGATTTAAAAAATGGCTTTGTTGTACATCTGAATAAATCCAGTGTTATTTGATTGTGTCTTTAAAATTACATGGCTCTCTGCCAGCATTGTCTGGTGAGTCCCGAGGAAGCACGGACAAATGAGAATCGCTTGTGGCAGTGAGCTGACATACCGTAAGTGGGAGGAGGTAGCAAGGAGAGGCTAAGCGAGGGGATAGGTGATGAGTGAGGAGGAGGAGGAGGAGAAGCGGGATTGAGGAAAAGACGACGTGTGCCATTTGACCTGCCCCCTTCCCCAGGACTCACCACACACTGCTGGCAGGGAGCAGGTAATGTTACAAATTATTCATTTGAACAACAAAATTTTTGGTATTGAATGACCAGGGAAAATGATGGCCGTTGGATGTATCAGGAGGCCGGAGCCTAAGTATATCCGGTGTAGCAGGAGGGGCAAGGTTTACATTGAGTACAGGCGAACCATGCTGAACTTCAAAACCAAGCAACATGCAGGCGCTCGGGGGAGGGGTGTTTTTCAAAAAATGTAAGGAAATTTCTAGCACGTTCACAAGTGCCTTAAAAAAGTGTCAGGTGGCGCTGCAGAAAATTCTAGTAGCTGAGCTAAATATTATGACGTGCACACACTAATAACCTGAGGATGTGACATAAACATCTACGCTCAAAGAATCTCATGGTCCTAGGTATCAAAACAATTTTACAGCAGACAGTAAAACATTCCAGATATTGTATAAGCAAACAGCGGGGCGATAGAAATACTTATCTCAGGATGGAAGTTATGTGGAATAATGGTTCCTCCTCAGGTTGGTGAAACATTGACCTTGTAAATACCCCAGAATTGCTATTAATAAAATTCTCTATGTAAGGAATATGTCAACGTTCTGAACGTGTGGGGTAAGACTCAAACAAAAATCTGTCTTCGGTTCTTAATTATTAAAGGACGTTGCATAATAATACATCAAGGGCCTCCGCTAGTTGGAGTACGGTGACGCACCATGCATACAGACCCACAGGCATGAGGAGGACGGTCATAAACAGCACTACTTCTACCATAGTCTCCAGGATCGGAAGGTCCTCCTGATCCAAAAATTTGCATTACAATGAGAACAATCACTCTACATAAGGGTGTCATAGTAGAATAGGTTGATAAAGATGGAGGTCCATGCTCTTCCGGTGTGGATTCAAAGAAAGTCAAAGGGGAAGAAAACTGTCGTACAGGCCCTAAAATAATCACAATATCTAGCAAACCACCAGGCATTGGGATTATTTCCCCCTATTACGCCACCTCCATGCCAAGTGGTTGTGGAGAGCCATGAAGAGGACATTGCCAGCAACAACGGAGAGGCGGGGCATTCATCAAACGCCAATGCACAAGAACAGATGTATCATAAATATACCCCAAAGAACTTATAAGGCTAATGCCAATTGGCCAATAGTAAGAAAAAATATCCTTCCAAATTCCAATATGAAGAATAGATTAGATCCCTCAACTGTTGGGATGATGGATATTTACATCTGAATACTGAGGATTAAAAAATGTTTGTAGTGAGGAAAACCTTTACAGGGATAGTCTAGAAATTTTGGCATGCGCCTAGATGGCTGGGGTAGGGGTAACTGACAAAGAAGTATACTAACCCAGAGCAAGCGTTTCAGTGGTTTCTCAGGGTTTGGCATTTCTAGCCATAAATTGCCACTTATTCCCTAAGGAATTGATGTCACTCTGAGGCCCCTAATTAAAGAAGTGGTTCCTGTAACCCCCCAGAACTCATAGGTGGAAAAGGATTTGCCATGAATATGGTTCCCTCCGTTTTCGAGTTTGTGGTAGAGCCACGAGACTGCCATGGTCTTCTCAGAGTCAGAACGTCGCTTCTGTTTTCCTGTGGACTTTACTTCCTGGTCTATCCTCTGGTCCTGGAAGGACACTAATTGAATGAAGTGGGTGTCTTGACCTCTTGGAAGTTCTGGTCTGGCGCAGGCCTAAACCGAAATTTCCAGAGTGGTGTAGGAACTGGGAACCGAAGTGAGGTAAGTAATTGTTCTTTTATTTTTTTTTCCCTGGTCGTCTGGGTACGTTTTTGATTAAGTTGAAGGTAACACCAAATATGAATCAAAAATGTATAGAACATATGAAGATGAGACTTTAATGTATTCTTTATTCCACTCCTGGATTTTGACTTTAAAAACTGTATCCATAGCCTTACAACTGTTTTATTGATTAACAATTGGTTGAATAATTCATGAATACAGGCAGTACGGATTATGTACAAGACAGGTTTGATCTTAAGATGAATTTGTATATAAGTCGGAACTATTATTATTTTCTAGCTTCAGAGAAACTTTTTCTTGTCCCCGTGACAATTGGATTTTAAAATTTTGTACTGTCATGGGAAGGTTTATCAATAAAGCTTCATTGCAGACACCTTACAGCTGATCATTGCAGCCCGTGATTAAAGTAAAACAGCCAGAGAGCTTCACCAGAAGTCACAGTGGGCAGAGAGGTCCATCTGTAACTAGGCTTCGTCTGTAAGTCGGGTGTCCTTAAGTAATGATCACTTCACTGTAAAGTTGTGTTACATTGTAATATACCCTCAACGGCCACTTTATTAGGTACACCTGTCCAACTGCTCGTTAACACTTAATTTCTAATCAGCCAATCACATGGCGGCAACTCAGTGCATTTAGGCATGTAGACATGGTCAAGAAAATCTCCTGCAGTTCAAACCGAGCATCAGTATGGGGAAGAAAGGTGATTTGAGTGCCTTTGAACGTGGCATGGTTGTTGGTGCCAGAAGGGCTGGTCTGAGTATTTCAGAAACTGCTGATCTACTGGGATTTTCACGCACAACCATCTCTAGGGTTTACAGAGAATGGTCCGAAAAAGAAAAAACATCCAGTGAGTGGCAGTTCTGGGGCGGAAATGCCTTGTTGATGCCAGAGGTCAGAGGAGAATGGGCAGACTGGTTTGAGTTGATAGAAAGGCAACAGTGACTCAAATCACCACCCTTACACCAAACAAGGTAGGCAGAAGAGCATCTCTGAACGCACAGTACGTCGCACTTTGAGGCAGATGGGTTACAAAAGCAGCAGAAGACCACACCGGTTGCCACTCCTTTCACCTAAGAACAGGAAACTGAGGCTACAATTTGCACAAGCTCATCGAAATTGGACAGTAGAAGATTGGAAAAAGGTTGCCTGGTCTGATGAGTCTCGATTTCTGCTGCGACATTCGGATGGTAGGGTCAGAAGGGTCAGAACATGAAAGCATGGATCCATCCTGCCTTGTATCAATGGTTCAGGCTGGTGGTGGTGGTGTCATGGTGTGGGGAATATTTTCTTGGCACTCTTTGGGCCCCTTGGTACCAATTGAGCATCGTTGCAATGCCACAGCCTACCTGAGTATTGTTGCTGACCATGTCCATCCGTTGATGACCACAATGTACCCAACAACTGATGGCTACTTTCATCAGGATAATGCGCCATGTCATAAAGCTGGAATCATCTCAGACTGGTTTCTTGAACATGACAATGAGTTCACTGTACTCAAATGGCCTCCACAGTCACCAGATCTCAATCCAATAGAGCATCTTTGGGATGTGGTGGAACGGGAGATTCGCATCATGGATGTGCAGCCGACAAATCTGCGGCAACTGTGTGATGCCATCATGTCAATATGGACCACAATCTCTGAGGAGCTTCCAGCACCTTGTTGAATCTATGCCACGAAGAATTGAGGCAGTTCTGAAGGCAAAAGGGGGTCCAACCCGTTACTACCATGGTGTACCTAATAAAGTGGCCGGTGAGTGTACATTGAAGATTCCCTATAGAAATTGTATGCACTGAAATATTTTTATTGTATTTCGGATTTACTAAGAACATTTATGGATTTCGTTATCATTTACCGGTATATAAACTTCTTATATACCCAGATCATATTGCATGGAAAAAAAGTTCTAATGAAAATCTGAAAAATTGCTGAAAATTGGCTAATACATTTTTTTTTTCAATTTATGTTCCCAAATAAAGATCCAACAAAATATCAGATAGCAAAATATAATTATATCTCAAATAGAAAGACAGATGTATAATTTTTAGTATCAATTTTTTTAATATTCAACTACATTTTTTTTATATTATCTGACAATGTTAAAAACATAAATTGCACAGAAAAATAACTAGGAAAAAAAACCTGAAAGAATGGTACAAATAAAAATATATATAAATGATGAAATTTAATAGAGAAGCTGGAAAACAGATGTAGAGACATTTTCAGAATTCTTCCAAAATTTTCAAAATGCAAAAAATTTCGCAAAACCGCAGCTGGGGAATTGTGCAGATAGTTATATATTCCAGTCCAGGCTCGAATTGTGGTAATGGACTTTTCGCTTGTCACATCTGACTTGTACTCTAAGGCTTGACGCAAACCATCCTCTTCTCAGACTTTTGAGTCTGTCATGCCATCCAGCTATAGAGGGGCCTGGTGACAAGCCTCGGAGTGACTACAGCAGGCCTGGGACTACTAAGTACAGAGAAGGAGGCACTTAGCTGTTTAGTCTACCAATCAGATTGGTGACAAGAAGTCTAGAGCTTCATAGGATCGGATTGAAGATGAAGCAATTCCAGTAGTGTGGGAATAACTAGCGAAAACTGGTCCTAAACCTAAAATATCTTTAACCATTCTACATGTGTCTTTATAATTTTATTAAAAAAAAAAAAATCCAATAAATATACATGTTAGTGGCTTAACGTAAGGTTTAAAAAAATTAACTTAAAAAACCATTAAATTAAAAAACTTTTTAAAAATTAAAAAGTAAAATAAATTCATATACAGTATCTGGGAAATATTGTACAACATATTGTATTATACTTTAAAAAAATACTTTGACTTAAAATAGCGTTCTCTACTATTCCATTTTTTTAGAATTATTTTTTATCTTTTTTAAATAGAAATGATAATTGATATAGGTTTTTTTTAATTCATGCAATAAAATTTTCTAAAGTTTATTCATTTTAGGAAAATCAAGAACTAGCTTTTGATTTGGTTTATCTTCATTTTACATGATATTAATAATTTATTTAATGATATAATTTATTTGATTAATTTATTATAAGAAATTCTTAATTTTTATTTTTACTGATCACAATTATTTTTATTATTGATGACATGAAATAATTAAAAATGGAATGATTCATTTATTATAAGAAATTTTTAATATTTATTTTTCTTGATTACAATTTTTTCGTTATTGATTTATGTTAGAATAGCATCTTCCCCATATTAATAACCAAAATTGCTAAAATGTACATGTTGAAATTTTTTTTTTTAATAAATTAGAAATTTTAGGAATAGAAGAAAAATCAGCAGCACTCCTTAAAGGGGACCTACCACCACGATTCTACCTCTAAAGGTAGAACGGGTGGTAGGTGGATGAATGGGACGTAAGGATAGCCCTTTTTGGGCTAATCCTTACGTCCCGGCTATCCTTTTGTAAACTTTAATCAGTTGATATGTTAATTTAATTAAGCGGCTACTGGGGCGTGCAGTAGCCGGACATGAGGCTACTAGTCGCGGCTACTCCACGCCCCAGTAGCCTTGTTCCTCCGCCTACCATGAATATTAGGCGCACAGCACATCGTAGCTGCGCGACCCACGTCGAGCACCGCGTCTGCGAGTGGGGGGGGCGCATGTCTAAGATAGGGGGGGGGGGCCGGGGGGGGGTGTGGGGGGGGGGGAATGCGCAGTAGCGCCGGCCTCGGAGCTACGGCCGCTCACCCGTAGGCCTGCGTCCTGCCATGCGCAGAATGCGGATATTCGCACGGAGGGCGCGCAGCTACGAGGTTGCGCGCGCCGAAGATACCCAGTAGGCGGAGGAACAAGGCTACTGGGGCGTGAGTGGTAGCGCGACTAGTAGCCTCATGTCCGGCTACTCAACGCCCCAGTAGCCGCTTAATTAAATTAACATATCAACTGATTAAAGTTTACAAAAGGATAGCCGGGACGTAAGGATTAGCCCAAAAAGGGCTATCCTTACGTCCCATTCATCCACCTGCCACCCGTTCTACCTTTATAGGTAGAATCGTGGTAGTAGGTCCCCTTTAAGTTTTTAGTGAATCAGAGACTTCCTGTATTCACCAAAGTTGTGCGACGTTTCGGCAGTAGTTTTTAACAAGAGAAATAAAGACATTTTTAACATGTCTTAAATCTTGTTTTCCAATTTAAGTAGATATTATCTTAACTTTTTGCAACCCTTTTCAGTTTATTGTGATCGGACATAATAAATGTCATATAAAACATATATATTTCCAGAAATATTTTTTTAGAGCTTTTAAACCCAACTTTTTTAATTGGAATACATTTGAATATTTGAAGATCAATTGCTAGAGATGAGAGGACTTCCACTTCAGGGTTTGGGTGCTCCGTGTGCAATCTGAACATATTCCTGGATTGGCTGCTGAACAAGGCGGTGATTGGCCGCTCATCTCTATCAGTTACTTATTATTCCAGCATTATGTAAAATTAAAGGGCTTGCCAAGTTATTTTTAGAATTTGCTAATTAAGGAAAATAATCAATCAATAATCTCCCATCAATTAGGCACAGAGATATAATAGGGGGCACCTAGTAGACAGCAATTCCCATAATTACCATCAGGAATTAAAAAAAAAAAAAAAAATACCAACAGAAAATAAAAACTAATTAGAAAAATGTGAAATATTTTGTTATCTGGTTTTTATTGAGTCTAAAATTTGCATCCTATTCCCTTTCATAAGTCTAAAATTTGCGACACAGAGAGACCCAGTTGGGGACACGTAGTAGACAACAACTCCCATAATTACGGGCAGGATGTAAAAAAATAAAATAATTACCAACCGAAAATAAAAACTAATTCCAAAAATGGGAAATGTTTTATTATCTGGTTTTAATGAGTCTAAAATTTGCACCCTATTCTTTTTAATGAGCAGAGATTTTTAGATCATCCCATGCAATACCATAACTGCTCGATAAATATGTTTCCAATTTCTCTGGCTATAATCTTCTGGGAGACCTGGGGTCTAGTGTGTTTATTAGTTAGACACATGTCTTTCCCACAAACCACACCCATTTGTCACACAAGATGCAAAAGTATCTAAAAAAGGTCCAAAGACCTTGGTAAATTTGGCATAATGGATGTTAAAGAAACTTTTGTCTTCAAGTACAAAAGAAGATTGACAAAAATGTCCCAAAGGAGTTTTGTGCTTTGAGATAAGATCCATCTTCTAGTAGGGGAGCATCTCTTCATGTGGTTATGACATAAATGTACAACATGAGAATAACCCTAACACCCTGGTATTGCAACTCAGCTCTATTCATCTCTATGCAGGTAAGTTGCAATACCGGGACAAACCATAGTCAGGGGTGGCGCTGTTTTTGGAAGATAGCTGCCATGTCTTTTAACATCCTTTGTTCAACCCCTCCCAACGGGCTTTACTAATGGCTGGTACATAGGGGAGGTCATTAGTAGTAAAAAATTGTTCAGATATCTCTGTATTAACTGGTGAATGCAGCTGGTCATTGGGGGTGCAACAAATGGATGGCCAGTCCATGTACCCCAATGACCAAAAATCTAAACAAGAAGCAGACAGTGCCATTCTCTGTGTAGTGGTCAGACATGGTTATTGCAGATGAGCTCCCTCAGAAATCAGCATTTGTAGACTCTTTGGAGCAGGAAGAACACAGCCCTGTCCATAGTGAATTGGCCATGAGCCCACTCTACAAGAAAGGTCATTAGTATAGGTGCCCCTTTAAAAAAATGTGCAATAACTACTGTCGGTGCCTAAAACCGATAGCCATGAGTAGATGAGATCTCCCGACTTTTGATCTTTTAAAGACAGAAAAAAAATCAAAGTCATATTTCTGGCAGAGCCCGGGTAAAAACTTCATCTTCCAATACAATAGATTGTGTGTACTTAGAAGTCCTCTTTCACTTTGATGTCATTCAATAAACATGGAAAACCATGGACAACATCAAACACGAGATTAAGAAAAAAAGAATAATAACACACAGTGACAGGAGTTTGATGCAAAGTAGATGAGCTCATACGTTTTCCATTCATTTCATTTACAAGATGGTGGGATCTGCTAAAGCATCATGTAAATCTTAGGTGCGATCTATAGCAACCGCGGAGTCACTGAATTGAGTGAATTACTATAAAGTGGGGGGGGGGGGTGCAAAACTTCAATCTCCCTGAAATGGAGATGGTGCCTAAGTGTTATCCAAAGTGAGGATACAACAAAAAGAACGACTTTCTATATGAAAAATTTAAATTTCTGCAATGTAATACTTTATTCCTCCTGTGGGGGTGCTGTAGGGAAACTGACGGGGTCGTTTCCAGATTACAACTCATTAATGGACTCAAATTGCTTTTCGCTTTGCCCAACACTAGACTTGAGACAGCCTAAAGACACTTTTTTTCCATGAGGCGGAAGAGCCTTTTATTCCTGGTATTAGTTAAGTGAACAATTATTCATCTAAAATTATGTTTTTTCCCCATGATAAGGTGACCTGAGATCCAACACCAAAAGTTCTGATATCTAGAAATTCAGCACACAAGCTAAAGGACAAATGGACTTCACGTCACCAACCTGTGACTTGGAGGTGGTGCTCTCCGGTTTGCCACAATCGTTAGGATTGTCGGTTGTAGGACCTCCACCAATCTCGGACTTTGACATAACTCTTCCATCTCATGCTATTTTTGCTCACATGTTTCAAGGAAAGCTTCTATTACATCCAGCCACAAGAGCTCTGGTTTCCATGGCTTGTGTTGAGTTAATGCTACTTGACAATGTTGAGACAACGTCATAAACTGGCTCGGCGACTGACCTGTAATGTACGGCGAATACGTGATTTACATATCTCTTTATCAGCAAAAACTGAGAAAATGGCTTTGACCTGGGGCTGCACACAGGTGCGCCGGGAAGTGTTTGTTTCTTTTGCCAGTTCAGCACTAACAGGTCAGGTCCAATATATAAACCATGGAGCGTATTAACAGTATACACTGTCACAGATGTTTTGGCTACGGTTTCTACTTCGGTGAATGAAGAGTTTATATACGCCTTGAAAAAAAACATCCATTTTCTCTACTACTTACAGTAAGCAATTGCTATGTCCTGTAGAACGCGTATTAGCAACCTGTGCGCATTCAGGTATGAGATACTATAGCCCCTTACTGACTGACCGTCGTGGACGACCCTTTAAACCTAATTTTGTCTCTAGTAGTTTCATTGTTTTTGTGTAACTGCATTACAAGAGCCTGAAATTGTTTTGTTTTAGGCAATGCTGCCATATCAGGACTTGTTTTTTGCTGGATGAATTATGTGTTTCTGAAGTACATAAAACTTATTTATTAAAGAGATTTATTATATCCTATACATAGGATAGAAGATAAATGTCTGATCAGAATAGCAGATGGAAATCTCCCTAAGATGCTCTATGCTGTCTAGGCGCACACCAGGTACATTCACAGAAGGGTTTTTGGTTCCAGATCTGCTAATTAATCCACCGGTTGGACCATATTTATCTGAACTCTTTTCCCCAAAAAATACAAAATGTCCTTTTGTAATAATTAGGTGAAGAAGATCTCATGCACCACCATGAGATGTCCTCAAAAATAAATTTTTCTTGACAGATCAAGTGTTGGACTGCATGGGTCCCATGTACTCCTACTCGAGGGCCCTATATATGGATTTTTTTTAAAGACTTTAGAAGTTGTATGTCAGAACATTTCCAGGAGGTGACTAAAGCAGACATACAGGGGCTCCTTTACTAAGGGTCACGCACTGCGCTTTCGTCGGACTGTTCACCTCTTTTCGGGGCTTAAACAGCTTGCACAGGTATTTAAGAAGTGTGTGTGCTGGGATTGTAGCACATCTGATCCTTTTTTGGCGCAGCTGCGCTGGCTTCCATGTGACACAAATTATGGGGCGTGCCGTAGGTTGGTCCAACTGATTCGGACTGAGCGTGGGATTTAACTTTCAAATTGTGTCGCAAGCCCTAGCCCTAAGATGCACCACAAAAAAGATGGTGAACTCTGTTGGACCTGAGCGGGGAAGCGGCACATTCATGCTATCGGGCGTGCGATCTTAGTGAATCGCGGCACAGTGCATTATAGTTGGACAATGCACTTTATGTGAACTCCTGTAACCGGGTAAGTAAATGTGCTCCACAAAGTTGCATGACACATTAGCTCAAGGAGGTATCTAAGGAGACCTTACCTTGGTCACCCATGGTATGCTGTGGCCATTATTAAGACCCCATGATTCTATAAAATATGGAGCTCTATGTTGCTAATTCACTCACCACTTTGCAATCCCTTCCCATTTGTGTATATGTTCTTTTGTAATAATTAGGTCAAGGACATCTCATGCACCACCATGATGAGATGTCCTCCAAATGAATTTTTTCTTGACATATGAACTGTTGGGTCCCATATACTCCCACCAAGGGCCCCCTAAATTGCTTTTTTCAAAGACTTTAGAAGTTGTATGACAGAACATTTTTTGGGAGGTGACCTAAGCAGACATAAAAACTTGTATGACAGACCAGCTCAAGGAGGTATCTAAGACATTATCTTCACCCATGGTATGCTGTGGCCATTATTCAGCCATGATGCTACAAAATATGGAGTTCTACTTTGCTAATTCGCTAGCCACTTTGCATTCCATCCCATTTGTGAATATGTGGGGTTTATAAACATAGGTTAGCGTTACTATAAGGTCTACGGGCTAATGAGCCTTTATCTACCATCCTGAGATAGCATCCTCCAATATAAGGGTCAACCCCCCCCCCCTCCTCTTTAGACCAGAATCTTAATCTTGTTTTTATCATTATCAGTAAACCTCATTAATGCAATGATGTTAAGCGCTCCCCTCCCCCACCCATCGCCCTCTTCCACCCAATACAAATGTACGTTTTCTAGCTTTATCTTAAACTTTTGCTTTGTAGAACCCCAAAAGCAGCTGAAAGAGTGCCAACAATAATTTTCGGTTGTGATCCCTGGGGATACAATATGGGCAGCGTTGATGTATATATACAAGAGAGGTGCATTAATCCAGTTTGGTGTACCTTATCCAATATTCAAAAGAAAAGACAGATTAGTCTGTCTCCGGAGCTGACTCTTATCTATGGGAATGGCAGGGGGCCGCAATCAAAGTGCTTTGCTGGGCCAAGAGAGATTAACCTCGGGACCCAGAGTACAGTTCTCAGCTGGGCCCCTCTTAACACAACAGACGTCATGTGTTATACACTTACTGTATCAGAACACCTACCAGACTGTATACACAAAGCACTCCGGGTTTATAGACGGCCTAATTTCAGACTAATCCGAAGAAAGACAAGAAAGTTTTTGGATTTGCCTACATATCAATGAGTCAATAAGAAGTAAAATTGTTCCATCTAGATTGATCATATTTGGTTTTCCGTATTGAAAAATTGCATAGAAATTCTTGAAGGGATGTCCGGGATGGAACATTTTTTTATTTGTACCGGCTAAGGGGGTGTAGAAAAAAAAGTTTAGACTTACCTTGGTGCTTGATTGTGGTCCAGCTTTTCTCTTTTCATCACCACCAGCCAATGTTGGAAGAAGGAAGAAGTTCTTCAATGGTGTTAGGTCGATGGCAGTACACCCGGTACACCTCCTCAATTGTATTAGGCTTTTGCCGGAGTGCGAAGGCAATGTGATTTCCGTATGTGTCCCTACTAAATCTGATCCAAATATAAAAGGGCTCAGCTACATTCATCTTCTGCCTTGAACATCAGTAAAATACGTCAAAACCCACCTTGTAGAAGAGACCTTACAGTGCTGGAGTCCTGGGTTCATATTTTGACCAAGTGCAACATCTACAAGTACTTATTCCCCATAGATGGGGGGTTTACCACCGACATTGCGAAAATTGATGGAGAAGTTACATTGTGAGCTCAAGGAGGCTTAAGGTCTGATGTGAGTGACAACCCACGCAGATGCAATCTGAAGTCCCTCAATATGACATTGTAGGGGTCTTTCTTGGCCAAAAATATTGATAATTGATCTCTGGGTCATTAATATTAGAACAATCTTGTCCGATACATGGCACCCAAATGACCAGTTGCTTGTGTCAGTTAATACAGTGAAAAGAATAAAAAAGAAGCAGACAGCACCATTCTCTGTGTAGTGGTCAGACTTGGTTACTGCAGAGAATTTCTCGACTTGGCTACTACTCACAGGCTAGAGCTATCTGCTTCCTTGGATGTTGATGCCCTTGTACAGTAAAACTACAATTTTCACAACTACCCACAATGCAGCTGCCCTTTTTATGAAATAAAACAGCCCCACAATGGATTCGTCGAAATTACATAAAAGGGCTACATTCATCCTTAGTTTACCCGTCCAGATTACCGAATACCAATTTAATGGCCATGTGCTCGGGTTATAAATAGCAGAGCTTGCACTGTAACGACTTGGCACGGGTTCGGACGCACATCTGCTGGAAGGTTTATCTCATCTTTTACAATGTTACAATGTAATCTTTATAGATAATGTATCAAAAAGAACGGTGTAAAAAGCTGCGAAATTCTGAGAAAACTAAAAACCTTATAACTGAAGCGACATCCCGTCGGGGAATCTGTAAGTGATTTTCTGACCTGTCCACGAATATTTCTAATGATTTTAAGTCACCTACTTTTGTAGAACCCCAAAAGCAGCTGAAAGAGTGTCAACAATAATTTTCGGTTGAGTATCTCTGAGGATACAATATGGGCAGCGTTGATGTATATATACAAGAGAGGTACCTACTACTGAACGAGACAATGTAAAATTAGATGTTTCTCTTTGTTGTCAGCACTTTACTTCCTAGAGCTGAAGTTTGTGCTCCAGAGCTGTTCTTCCCACCGTGAAGGATCCTACCTGTGGTTTGACCAACCCTGGTTGGTTGCAGGACAATGTGTAGGTCCAGAGGTTTTGGCAATTATGAGACCACTCGGTGGCCTATCAGAGCCAACTGCAGCCAGGCTTTGCGCCTAATTTATGACAAGGGGTATTTAAAACGGTGTGAGTAACTATTGTACATACAAGAAGTACAGTGTGGCACAACCCTTTCCATCAGAACACCACAAAGCCCAGACATTAGGGCCAGTTCCATGTTTAAGTAGGCCCCTGGGTGACAGAGCCTTAGTGGGCCCCTTTTCAGAAAACTTACATCCACACACACCAACTCCCCCTCTCGCTTAGCGCACTAACTCCCCTCATCCCACAATGTCCCCCCACCATAGCCATACTGTCCTTCACCCCCGTAGCCACACTGTCCCCCCGTAGCCACACTACCCCCCCACCATAAGCTACATTTCCCCCCCCCATAGCAACACTGACCCCCTCCATAAGCCACACTGTCCTCCCCCCTTGTAGCCACACTGACCCCCTCCATAAGCCACACTGTCCCCCCCATAAGCCACACTGTCTCCCCCCATAGAAACACTGACTCTCTCCATTAGTCACACTGCCCCCCCCCCCACATCATGCACATACACATTACACATACATACACACACATCATACAGAGGGAGAACATAAGCGGCTGCAACACATATTAAGATAAGGAGAGGAGGGTGGACATAGTTTAGGGCTGTGATGATCGCAAATAGGTCGGTAGTTTTGACTGCCATGGGCCCCTCATGAGTGTGAGGACCCTGCCGCCCACCCACCTATAACGCCCTAATGGAGATCTGCCATTGCATCCATGTGTATAGGTAGGTTCACTGAGAAAGCTAATAGGTCACTGAGGTGATTTGAGCAGATGATTCAAGATTCAATTTGTTCTGAATAGATTCGCTTATTTTTAGGACCATGTGATGTTAAATCATAGTTCCCTGATGCATATATAAAACTTTCTTAAAGGAGTTTTCAGGGATCAGCTTTTTTATGTGCGCCTCCGGGATGTCAAAACAACAACCAACCTATACTTACGTTTCTCAGGTTCCCAGTGCAGGGCTCTTTATCTACAAAGGTCGGAGGTGACGGGGGTCACCGGAGAGAGGTAAGTATTGATTGGCTGTTACTTTTACAACCCCTGTTACCCATATTAGAAAAAACTCCAATCCAGGACGACTCCATTAAAAGGGGCTGTCTGCCGCATCTGACCATGGTTTGTGCCGACGTGGCGAAATGAATGCTGCTTAGTTACCTATGCTCAGGACAACCCCTTTAAATTTTTAAAGAATTCACTGATACTTTAGTAGATGTCCGTTAAATGTATGTAAGAAGAGATATTCCATGATAGAAGTGTAGCCTATTTTTTCCATCCAACATTCAATGTTTCCATTCAGTGGACGCAGCCCATTATAGCGGTAAGGAATATGAGGCAATGCGTTATTTAAAATCATGTGACATGAAATCTCAGACGAGTTGAAGACACCGCCATGGAGGGAAGCAAACAATGTATTCATGGCACACAGAGCCCCCTTCACTGAGGCGGAGGAATGATTTTCCATCTTTACTAAGGTCAAATGTGAGGGCAAGTTCATTCCCTTCTGCTTTCTCTCTACCTTGGTCTCATAGGACTTAGTTCAAAGTCGTCAGCATTGCCTGGTTCTTCGGGGAAAGCTGCAAGTTGTTTGTGAGAGTTGGAGGCATCTTTTTTTTTTTTTTTGGAGACCACCATAACAGTTCTGAGATTTCCCAGCGCCATGGTTTGCCTAGGACTAGACTGGGAGAGTATATTTCCTTGGATTTGGCTATGTTCAATGTCTTCTTCATCATTGTCTATACTGTATTATGTAAGACTTGTTTTCATTCAGATTATGCCAGATTATCAATTTTCCTAGAATGTTGGACAGTCCAAGGTTTTGAATCATAGACAGTGAAAGAGAGCGCTGCAGATACCCCAGAACTTTACACCGCAACTTAAAGAGATCAGAGGTGAGGGGAACACCGGAGAGAGGTAAGTATGGGTTGGTTGTTATTTTTACAATCACTGTTGGTCATATTAAAAAATAACTCTAATCCAGGGAAACTCCTTTAAAGGGGCTGTCTGGATGGTAAAAAAACATGGCTGCTTTCTTAAACAGTATTCAATAGTATTGAACAGAGCAGCAGGACGCACGCTCCCACTCCACCCATTCGTGAGATTCTATAGATTGCTGGGAGTAGATTCTCATGATCGGTGGGGGTCTCAGTAGTCACACCCCAACCAATCAAATTGATTTCCCCAACCCAGTAGTTAGGGAATAACATACTAAATTGCTACAACCTCTTTAAGCAACACCATTCTGTCATGGACGGTCCCTTGAAATATTGCTTTATCAGAGGTTACATGGAAAACTTGCTCTGCTAATTGGGATTGGAAAACAAGAAAAAAAGAGGGGAAATGAATAAGGACTCAGATACAATTAAATCATGAAAAAAGTGCAAATGTTTATTAATAACAATGTATAAGATAAAAACATGTGTGGAACAATAAAAGGAACACTGGCTGCAGGAGACAGAAGATCATATAGACCAGGCACTATGGAATACAGAGAGTAGGTACTGCAGAGTAAGGGGCATATAGAAAAATGTACTAAATACAAAGCGTTATAGCAATAAATATGCCTGGCAAGTTAGCAGTGGTAGGATGTGGTTGGCATATGCATCATCAAATGACTAAGCTAGTCGTTAATTCTTAGCAATTAGCATAGCTGGAAAATGCCAAAGTCTGTATCCATAATTACCTGGTCGCTGGAAATACCCCAACGCGCGTTTCAACCCGCCGGTCTTTCTCAAGGGGGGATATTGAATACAACTAGCCCAGAATTTAAGTGCTGACTGGCCAATGAAATTCTAATGATGATAGAAATCACCTGTAAAGTTGGCGCATGGCTGTCGGCATGTGTCCGCGTCACCGTCCGGATCGGGCGCTGACGTCATCGAGGCGGATCGCATGACCGCATCATATGACCTCAGCACCACGCCTCCAAGCACGGAAGATACGGACCAGCGGCCGGCTGACATGCGCACTAGGTGAGTAATACAGAATGCAAAGGCACATATGCCGGGAAGTAGAATTGAGCCATACAATGAAAATATTTGCTTAATAAATGAATAAATAAAACGCCCGATGTAATGCACAATGAGGGGTCTTATGAGTACTCCACATCAGATAATACAGGGAACAGTCATATAATACATGGTCTGATTTCACAATGGAGTAACCGCAAAAAATGTCGGTGGGTACACCGGCATAAGTGGAACATATATGTGAAAATGATGTGAAAATAATCAAAGAGAAATATATGGGTAATGTTGGCCAATATGCACAAAGAGCTCACTTTGTGGATGCAATGACGGCACTGGAAGGTAAGTTGGAAATTCGATTGCTGTATAATGTTAGAAGCCTCTAAGGGTACTGTATAGTTATGCACATGCACCCGTTGGTTGTACGAATGCGTGGTGTTGTTTTGTGTGAATGTAAATTGGGGAGAGTGAATATGGGATAAATGTGACCCGGAGGGGTGTGTGTGGTGAAGAGTGACTGGATAGTGTGAGAAGAATTATGAAGTGAAATATGAAATAGGTAGGATGTTGCCGTGAATAAATGCACGTAATATGGTGTGAAAATAAGGGAGAATAGGTGAGTGATGAGTGTTAGGTGTTCATATGTGTAAATGGGTGGAGAACTGGGACAAGGAGTGTATGGGTAATAGCGGGCTGCCGTGGCATATCACGGTTGTATCGAGCGACAGTGCAGCGTGAAGAACAATTATGATGGGAGGGAATGGGTGGGGGGCTGAGAGTGCGGAAGCGTGGTGTGGTGTGGGTGGAGGCGAAAAGTGATGGACAAGGAGTGCATGGGTGTGATTGGAAGGGCGTGTGGCAAAGTCGCATGCCCGAAGTGAATAGGACCGTATGGGTGGGTGAGGGTCCGTGAGGAGTGAGGAGTGAGTGGTGAGGTGAAGTGATGAAGGCCGGTGAGAAATAGGTGAATGGTGAGTGAAACCAAACAAACAGGTGAAAAACTGGTGAAGGTGAGTGACAGGTGCCTTGATACTTACTTAGTTCACAGGAATGGAGAATAAGTTGATGTAGATCAGTCCACCTATATTTAACTAGGAATTATGTGCATATGTCGACATCACGTAGTCTTAGCGTAAATCTACAAATATTAAGACTCAAAAGTTACTGTCAAAACATATTAATCGGCGAACATCTCATATGGCACTTGTTAAGGTCAGACACCTAAAACTGGGCTAGGTCATCTACAGTGCAAGGAGTTGCAAATCACATATAATTTACACAACCTAGAACATACATCTAAAATGAGGAGTTAAAATTAATTAAAAGCAAAATTAGATCATGAACATTCTGAACGGGGTGAAATGGGCCGATGCGAAAATTACTCATATCATGCAGATCGTATTGGTGTGTTATAAGAACGCAGAAAAGCCGAAATTTTCATTTAAGCCTGCTGGATGCACTGTATTCAGAGTCCAAATCCATTTGGACTCTGTCTGTAGTAGTTTCTGTTTTAGTGCCCCTCCACGCATGTCAAGGTTAATGTGATCAATGCCCCGAATCTGCAAAAGATTTGGATTGCAGGAATGATATTTTTTGAAATGGCGGGGAATTGGTTTCAATTTGTCAATCTGAGAGAAATCCGCAGTTGCTGCTTTGGAAATATCATTGACATGTTCCCTAATTCTGACTCTCAACTCCCGAGTCGTCATACCGATGTAAATTTGGGGACATGGGCAGTGTGCAAAATAAATCACGCCTCTTGTATCGCATGTTATTTTGTGCCTGATCTTGAACTCACGTCCACCTTTCAAATTGGAAAAGACCATTGTTGTTTCCATGTTGGGACAGGCTATACAACGCCCACACGGTTTACTGCCCGGTTTAGGCATAGCAGCCCCGAATATCCGTGGTTGAGGTTGAGTAGGGGTCAGGTAGCTCCTGACCATCAGATCTCGGAGATTCGGAGCTCTTTTCGGAGCGGTCGTTGGGTATTTGGACACGGTTTGTCTAAGAATTGGGTCGGATCTTAGGACAGGCCAGAATTTCTCTAATGCATTAGTCATCATTTTCCACTGATCATGGTACGGGGTTGTAAACCGTGGTGGTTGGGCAGCGGATTTTTGTTGAGGTGGTTTTGGGTGAAGTAGAGTTGAACGATCGGTGTGTCTTGCCCATCTGTAGGCTCTTTTGATGGAACGTCTACTGTACCCTCGGTCCAGGAATCTACGTTGTAGGTCAAGTGCTTGCTGTTCGAATTGGGAGTCCGTGGAACAAAGCCTCCTAATCCTCAGAAACTGTCCAATTGGGATGGCATTCAGGACACGTCTCGGATGGGATGATGAGAAGTAAAGGTAGGTATTCACTGAAGTTGTTTTTCTGTAGATATTCGTGTGAATGAATCCTTGATGATCTCTGGTTATTGACACATCTAAAAAATTAACTGAGTCAGTATTGTACTCATAGGTCAATTTGATATTGCGAGAATTAACATTTAGACCATCAATAAAAGTCTTCAAATCCGTAGGGTCCCCCCTCCATATAAACAATATGTCATCGATGTACCGGATCCATAAAAGGATCCGGCACATCGATGCATCATCAGATAGAAAAAGCTCCCTCTCCCACAGCCCCAGGAACAAGTTGGCATATGAGGGGGCACAAGCTGCCCCCATGGCTGTTCCCTGGAGCTGCAGGTAGAAGGAGCCGTTGAATGTGAAGAAGTTGTGACCAAGGATAAACTCAAGTAATGACAGGATGAATTGCTGTTCAGGTTCTGTATAGTTAGTCATTCTTAGAAAATAAGCGATTGCTTCAATGCCATCCTGATGCCTGATTGACGTGTACAATGATTCTACGTCACATGTTACAAGAATGTCATCTTGGTCAAGCTGGATTCCATCTAACCGCCGAAGGAGATCAGTGGAATCCCTTAAATAGGATGGAAGGTTCAATACCATAGGTTGTAATACAGAATCAATGTATTTGCAGATGTTGTCTGTTAGATTACCTCTTCCCGAAATAATAGGTCTTCCAGGGGGATTTGAGGCATTCTTATGAATCTTCGGAAGAAGATATAGTGTAGAGATGGTGGGATCCTTCACATAGAGTGCTTCAGCAACTCCTTGCAACTCCTTGCACTGTAGATGACCTAGCCCAGTTTTAGGTGTCTGACCTTAACAAGTGCCATATGAGATGTTCGCCGATTAATATGTTTTGACAGTAACTTTTGAGTCTTAATATTTGTAGATTTACGCTAAGACTTGGACGTGATGTCGACATAATGCACATAATTCTAGTTAAATATATAGTGGACTGATCACATCACTTATTCTCCATTCCTGTGAACTAAGTACGTAATCAAGGCACCTGTCACTCACCTTCCACCAGTTTTTCACCTGTTGTTTGGTTTCACTCACCATTCACCTATTTTCTCACCGGCGCTTCATCACTTTCCCTCACCACTCACTCCTCACTCCTCACGGACCCTGCACCCCACCATACGGTCCTATTCACTTCGGGCATGCGACTTTGCCACACGCCCTTCCAATCACACCCCATGCACTCCTTGTCCATCACTTTTTCCGCCTCCACCCACACCACACCACCTCCGTCCGCACTCTCAGCCCCCCACCCATTCCCTCCCATCATAATTGTTCTTCACGCTGCCTGTCGCTCGATACAACCGTGATATGCCACGGCAGCCCGCATTACCCACTACCACTCCATACCCACACAGCACCCAACCTAACACTCTTATTCTCACCCATTTACACATATGAACACCTAACATCTCATCACTCACCTTTCCCCTTATTTTCACACCATATTACGGCATTTATTCACGGCAACATCCTACCTATTTCATGATATTTCACTTCATAATCCTTCTCACACTATCCATCACTCTTCACCACACACACCCGCCGGGTCACATTTATCCCAATTCACTCTCCCCCAATTACATTCACACAAAACAACACCACGCATTCGTACAACCAACGGGTGCATGTGCATAACTATACAGTACCCTTAGAGGCTTCTAACATTATACAGCAATCGAATTTCCAACTTACCTTCTAGGCCGTCATTGCATCCCACAGTGAGCTCTTTGTGCCATATTGGCCACATTACCCATATATTTCTCTTTGATATTTTCACATCATTTTCACATATATGTTCCACTTATGCCGGTGTCCCCACCGAGTATTTTTTGCGGTTACTACTCCATTGTGAAATCAACCATGTATTATATGACTGTTCCCTGTATTTATCTGATGTGGAGTAACTCATAGACCCCTCATTGTGCATTACCATCGGGCGTTTTTTTATTCATTTATTAAGCAAATATTTTCATTGTATGGCTCAATTCTACTTCCCGCATATGGTGCCTTTGCATTCTGTATACTCACCTAGTGCGCATGTCAGCCGGCCGCTGGTCCGATCTTCCGTGCTTGGAGCGTGGTGCTGAGGTCATATGATGCGGATCATGCGATCCGCGCTCGATGACGTCAGCGCCCGATCCGGCCGTGGACGCGACACAGCCGACAGGCCATGCGCCAACTTTACAGGTGATTTTCTATCATCATTAGAATTTCATTGGCCAGTCACACTTAAATTCTGGGCTAGTTGTAATTCAATATCCCCCCTTGAGAAAGACCCGGCGGGTTGAAACGCGCGTTGGGGTATTTCCAGCGACCAGTAATAATGGATACAGACTTGGCATTTCCAGCTAGCTAATTGCTAGAATTAACGACTAGCTTAGTCATTTTTGATGCATATGCCAACCACATCCTACCACGTGCTACTGCCAGGCATATTTATTGCTATAACGCTTTGTATTTAGTACATTTTTCTATATGCCCCTTACTCTCGCAGTACCTACTCTCTGCTTTCCATAGTGCCTGGTCTATATGATCTTCTGTCTCCTCAGCCATGTTCCTTTTATTGTTCCACACATGTTTTTATCTATACATTGTTATTAATAACATTTGCACACTTTTTTTCATGATGTTAATTGTATCTGAGTCCTTATTCATTTCCCCTCTTTTTTTCTTGTTTTCTGATTTATAAGTGTTTATAGTGGATTAAGTGAATTTTTCCTGGTGTATGTTTGCAACAGATATAGGTGGCGTTGTCACAACCCCGCATACAAACCATCCTATTTTATAGTTTTTTCTTAAGCTATCATTCGATACTTGGGATTGTTTGGGGAGTGTTAAAGCTTTTCCGTTAGGGACTGGTATAGGTGAACTGTATGTTATCTGTTTTCTATTATGGGGGCAGACTGAATTGGTTTTTTTATAGGGTTAAAGCTGGTTCCGATATAAGGGACTGGTAGCATTTGAACTGTAAGTAATCTTTGGTCTTATTATGGGGGCACCATTAGATGGCTTTGTTATGGGTTTAATTTTGGTTCTGATATAGATGTACTGTTATGGGGGCACCATTAAGACTCGATATGTTATATGGCGAACTAATGAACTTTGAATTTGTTATGGGTCAATAATGGTAAAGATGACTCTTCTCTATGGGGGTAGGAATGAAGCTGAGTTACTGCGAGGTACATTTAATTGATATGGTGAAATGGGTGGTATCTGATCTAGATTGGTGGAAAAAAAAGCCGTCGCTGGGGGGTGCATCCCAATGCCTGGTGAACTTGATGTATACTTGATGGAGATATTGGAGGCAGTACTTGACTTAGACAGTCACCTGACGTTCCATATTGTTGGGGGTACAATGGATCCTGTTCGTTCCAGTGATTTATGGGGATTCCTGCAGGGAACTGTATATAACTAGATCTGGTATCAGGGAAATCTCAGAAGAATCCTTTGTTACTATTATACTTTGGCTCAATAATGGGTCGTGATAAGAGTTGGTTCTGTTTCTAGAGGTGCCATGGACTTTTTGCCAGGAGTGCACAGAGCACCATACATTATGTCCCTTTTCCCCATCTCCAAAAGTTGCTAAGTGCATCCAACCTACTTCCCATTGCAGAAAACATGTCATAATATATACACGTGCGTGTACTAGGGTGTAATAGCAGACTTATGAATGGGGCACCCCTTCCCCGTTAAAAATATACATTTTTGGATGCTCACTACATGTGAGTTCAATCACATATGTACATACACACTATATACACTCACCGGCCACTTTATTAGGTACCCGTGTCCAACTGCTCGTTACCACTTAATTTCTAATCAGCCATCACATGGCAGCACTCAGTGCATTTAGGCATGTAGACATGGTCAAGACAATCTCCTGAAGTTCAAAAACCGACATCAGTATGGGGAAGAAAGGTGATTTGAGGCCTTTGAAACGTGGCTGGTTGTTGGTGCCAGAAGGGCTGGTCTGAGTATTTCAGAAACTGCTGATCTACTGGGAATTTCACGCACACACCATCTCTAGGGTTTACAGAGAATGTCCGAAAAAGAAAAAAACATCCAGTGACGGCAGTTCGGTGGGCGGAAATGCCTTGTTGAAGCCAGAGGTCAGGAGAATGGGCAGACTGGTTCGAGCTTGATAGAAAGGCAACAGTGACTCAAATCGCACCCGTTACAACCAAGGTAGGCAGAAAGGCATCTCTGAACGCACAGTACGTCGAACTTTGAGGCAGATGGGCTACGCAGCAGAAGACCACACCGGTTGCCACTCCTTTCCCTAAGAACAGGAAACTGAGGCTACAATTTGCACAAGCTCATCGAAATTGGACAGTAGAAGATTGGAAAAGTTGCCTGTTCTGATGAGTCTCGATTTCTGCTGCGACATTCGATGGTAGGGTCAGAAGGTTCAGAACATGAAATCATGGATCCATCCTGCCTTGTATCAATGGTTCAGGCTGGTGGTGGTGGTGTCATGGTGTGGGGAATATTTTCTTGGCACTCTTTGGGCCCCTTGGTACCAATTGAGCATCGTTGCATGCCACAGCCTACCTGAGTATTGTTGCTGACCATGTCCATCCTTGATGACCAACAATGTACCTAACAACTGATGCTACTTTCATCAGGATAATGCGCCATTGTCATAAAGCTGGAATCATCTCAGACTGGTTTCTTGAACATGACATGAGTTCACTGTACTCAAATGGCCTCCACAGTCACCAGATCTCAATCCAATAGAGCATCTTTGGGATGTGTGGAACGGAGATTCGCATCATGGATGTGCAGCCACAAATCTGCGGCAACTGTGTGATGCCATCATGTCAATATGGACCAAAATCTCTGAGGAATGCTTCCAGCACCTTGTTGAATCTATGCCACAAGAATTGAGGCAGTTCTGAGGCAAAAGGGGTCCAACTCGTTACTAGCATGGTGTACCTAATAAAGTGGCCGGTGAGTGTATATATTATTATATATACTACACCATATATACACCAATATACACACAAACTGTACAGCAATATACAGACATACAATACATAACGACTACAGTATAAGACACAACACATACAAATTCTATATACAACCTCACACAGCCACAAACAGCATATTCACACCCATACCCTAGATACCCGGGGCCCCCTGACACTGAGATGCCCATAGCAGCGGCTATGCGCTGCTACCCTTGTAGTTACACCCCTGTGTATACAGTACATATGGCTCCTGACCTCCATTGACCACACCCTACACCTCCTGGCTGAGGATGCATTGTGTTCCTCCTTAGGTCAACTTAAAAAATGTGCAGCTTTGCACCTATCCATCGTCCAGATTCCATATACAGGACTCATCCCTGTGTATAGCTCAGAGCACCTTGCAACATAGGAACTTTCCATAATCCTCATAGGCAAGAATTATCAAATCTTCATATTTTTGTGTGGAACCATTTTCCCCTTCTGGGTATTTTGCTATAAAAGGAATTGTGTCTGTCGGTGTGTTTGCATTGGTGTGTCACACACTCACATTTTTTTTTGCACTCATCTGGTTTTCATCCCACCGTTACATGTTAATTGCTGATTTGCCGAATTTCTCTTTTAAAAGTTTCTGATTACAATGAGGAGACCGACTGAGAGGCCGGGGGTGAGACCCTGGAAGATGGGTGGGGGTCCCAGTGTAATACCAGTGTGACCAGTAAAACGGTTTATCCTCACAGAGACCCTAGGTTGTAATATATATGAGTTAATTAAGAATCTATCTATTCTGGGTGCCCTCCCTGTATGTGCATGGGGTTCCCCTACAAAACTATTTGACTTCCTAACAACAGGCAGTCCCCCGGGTTACTACAACAATAGTTCTGTAGGTTGCTCTTAAGTTGAATGTATGTAAGTCGGAACTGTATAGTTTAAAATGTAACCTTAGCCAAAATTTTTTGGTGTCTCTGTAACAATGGATTTTAAAAATATTGGATGTCATAAGAACCAGGATTAACAATAAAGCTTCATTACAACACCTCTGATAACTGTTACACGCTGCTTATTGTAGCCTAAGGTTAAATTAACCACATCCAGAGGTCTGTTTATAACCAGGGTTCGTCTGTAAGTTCGGTTTGTTCTTAAGTAAGGCACTGTACTTCCCGAGAAAGGAACCTTAAACTTTCAGGGTCACTTGCAAATCTGTAGAACGAATTGCTATCAGGAAAATATTGGATTCCAGAACTAGGATATCTACACAGACTACAGGTCCCTGATCCACCTTCAGTAGGGGCGCTGTCTGATACAACTGAGTTTGGGGTCATACCCCTGTATTATGCTGCTAAAACTTCCCTAAAGGGGTTGAATCATAGTTGCTATAGTTCAGGCAGGTATGGGCGGGATGGACATTCAGTACTATGGCAGCATTGGAATCAATGAAACACAGTACTTCTCGCTATATCACTATTAAACATAGTGGCAGTAAGGATGCTCGACCTAGTGCTCCATCCATTAGTGAGGATGAGCTCTTGATCTCTGAGATCGCTTGCAGTTCCCGTTCTCATGATCAGTGGAGGTCCCCGCATCGAACCCGGACCCATCAGCCTGTTATTCTGTGGAAGTAACTTACAACAACTGGGTACAACCCCTTTAACCTGACACTAGGGGGCAGTGGACCTCCCCCTTTACTCCTCTGTCATCAGATCCTCTTCACAACAAGTATCTATGCACAGGTTTCAATGTTATGACATTACCAAATTTTTCTGTTTAGGGGATGGGGGTAGGTTACCAAAATGTACATTTGCAGGTTACTTGTCCCCATTGAAAACTGAGAGGGTGTACATCCAAAACCTTTAATTCTTTACCTTAACGTCCATATGGGACATTCCAAGACCCAACCCAAAAATAACGTCCAAGCCCATTGTTCAGTTTTAGGGTGGAGAAAATCTATAAAAGTGTTGGTTATTTTTTTCCGTGGTAGATGATCCGTAAATCCGTACACTAAGCATTGTGCTTGTAAGGCCCCCCCGAACGCAGCCACCATCACACTTAGTAATGAATATTGAGAAGCAAAATTCCAGACAGGTATCCCAAAATATTCCCCCATAAATTTATTGTTCAATAACTGCCGCAATTCATATTGCTGCTCCATAATGTGACATTAAGACCCAGTAAGAATTTTCCCTTCATCCATCTAATGGCACCAACAGGAGTATAATGTTCCGTGCTGGCCCCCTGCTGGGAAATAAGAAAAAACACTGATAACTGCAGACACCTATAGCCATAATCACAGCTGCTGACACAACTATGGGCTACAAACCTTTGTTTATACACCTCCACTAACTCATCTCCACCCAACCGCAACCTCAGTGTGTTCATAAAAAATGTAATAAAGTTTGCGCATCCTCAAATAGTAGCAATGAAAAAATCAGCTCCATCTCACCAAAAATAACATCTTACACACTCTGTACCCCAAAGTATGACAAGTTATAGCACTTTTTTGAAAATGTTTAAAAATTAATAAAATCTTATAAATATGGTATCACCGTAATCAAACCGACCAAAGAATAAAGTAGAATATGTCCCTTGAGCGTGCAGCGAAGTCGTAAAAGCTGATCCCACAAGAAAGTGACGCAAATCCTTTTTTTTGCCAAATTTGGAATTTCTTTCAGCTTCCCCATACCCGCTGAAAATAATAACGTCAATGAGAAGTCAAATTTGTTACGCAGAATAAGCCCCCACATAGCTCTGTATACAGAAAAGTTTAAAAAGTATAGATATTTGAAGGTGGGGAGTGAAAAATAAACAAAAAAAGCTCAATACTCAATGAGACAGTGGGGCACGTTTACTTACCCGTCCAGTTGCCGCTGATCCGGAATGTCCGAAGTGCTCGAGCTGCGGGGTCACCAAGATCATGCATCCAAGTTCTCTGCATGTGTCGCTTCCCCCGCTAGGTCTGCCGGAGTTCACCTTCTTCTTTCCCGATGTAGTGAGTGCTTAATCTGCGACACAATTTGGTTTTTACTTCCGCGGTTTGTCCAAATCAGTCCGGTTGTCCACGTCCACTGATTTGTGTCCGCATGCAAGCCGCGCTGATGCCGCCACAACCGATCGCGTGTGCCAAAAACCCAGGAAATTCAGGAAAAATAGAAAAAGTCGGGAACCCGGTGAAAATTGGTGTTCAGTACCCTTAGTAAATTGCCCCAGTCGGTTTGGTAACCTGGTACATTATGGAACATCATGTAAGCTGTATGTACAGTAATTATAGCACAATTGGCAGTATTCCTCTACACTAGGTCCTGCATAACTTCTCTGACTATCCATATCTTCCTAAATTTACACAAATGTGAAATAAAGTTTTTAGGACACACAAATTTTTTTTTTTTAAACGGGACGTCCTCATCATTTACGGATTCGCCATTTTCATACTTTCATTCATTTTCTTAGACTGTTTCAGATACTTTCCTTTGTGGTTATGCAGAAGACAAAAATTGTAAAGGAGAAAGGTAAGATTAGACTGCCATCTTCGAGAAGGTTAGAAACTACACATAGAGAACTGAAGGGTGGCTATGTAGATGTTTACAACTGTGGTACAGAAGTGGATTATAATATAGCCTGCTTGAGTAGTAGCACGGGGCCCACTCCTCTAGGGGCCCATGACCACCCAAACCATCCACCAAATTTTAACTGGAAGGACTTTCACCCATGAAATCTTCATACATCTGTTCCTGCTCTCAATCACATGTACACAAAAGCTATTTCAAGAGCTTGTTAGGTCCTCCAAAGGTCCTGAACACTGCAAAATGAAAGCAACAGAAGAGACACATCCTCCATTCCATAAGAAGCTTGAATTTTAGTACCTATGTAGGAAACAAATTCCTTGTCCCATATGTAGGAAGTGACTTGTAGGGCTATATATTCATATTCACTTATACATAGATATACATATGCACACCCCCCTGCCACCCACAGCACAGGTTGTAGTTGCAAATGTGCCCTCTCCATGTCAGTAGCTGTTGGGAGACTGATTACTGATCCTCTTAGGAAGTCTCTAAGTACTGGAGAACTTAGAATTGCAACTGCAGCCACTGCCTGGCGAGGCAAGATGTGACTGTTCCAATGCTGTTCTTGTAAGCAGCTGGAAGCTGATTGGAGTAGTGCTACCACCTGACCAGGAGTATATAAGCCTCCTGCTGGGCAGGAGCACATGGTCTTTTCTAGAGTCTTCAGAGAGAACCAGACCTCATGGGCTTCTGGCAGAGTAGAGAGACAGAGCAGGGGCCGTTGCTATGGGAAGCAAGTGGCAATTGCCCAGGGCCCCTTGAAAGGGGATAATCTCTCTTTTCAAATGAATCTTGAATTGTGTTTCTAGGTGCCAGGGATCCAGAGATATTCAGGTTTAAAGTGAGAATATCAGGTGCCATTTTTATATATAAAAATCACTCCCAAATGCAGTTTAACAGTTAATAGCTCCGTTTTCCTGGCACTAGACAACACGAGATTCTATAAACGAGGAGATTCTCTTCATTCATAGGTAAAAAGAATGAGGTTCTATGTTCACAGAGCCAGAGATACAGCCCCCTGAGGTGTCCCCCCTCCAGTTTCTTAGCCATCAGCTGCAGGGAGAATTGCTGCACACGGAGCTGCCTGCAACCTCACAGATAATGGAAATTTCACTTTATATGTATACTCTGCTTTCTGAGAAGGGATAATATCAACTAATATTCATGTTTTTAACCCTTCTCTATGCAGAACTATCTAAGAAACACACTTCTCTCTTATTGCCTTTTATTTTGTGATAGTTTTTTTTTCTTTTTTTGCTAAAATTGACTCATACCATGAACATTCGATCCTCTTTCCCCTAATGTCGCTACTTATTATTATGTATCATTCTTATTTATTCTTATACTATCTCGCGGAGGGTTCTGTTTTGTGCGGCTGATACAATGGCGCACATCTAAAACGTGACTTTATTATCTCATAGCTTGGTTATGATATAAAGTTGTGTATTTGGGTTACCATTGTATATGAATAGAGATGAGCGAACATACTCGTCCCGAGCTTATGCTCGATCGAGCATTAGCGTACTCGTAACTGCTCTTGACGATATTTCGCCCGCTCGAGAAAATGGCAGCTCCCGCCTTTTGCTTTTGGCGGCCAGAACAGAGCCATCACAGCCGGAGACCTTGCCTCCACCCATCATGACTTGGTTACCCTTACACGTAAAGATACATGGTTGCTGGCTGGCCAGATCAGGTGACCCATGGGATAGACTAGCCGCTGCCCCGCTGCTCGGATCATTCTGTGTCTGGATGCCGCTAGGAGAGAGCTGCTGCTGGTCAGGGAAAGCGTTAGGCTGTCTATTAATGTGTTAGGCAGTGTGATTCTAAAAGAACCCAACAGGCCCTTCTTAGGGCTACATAACGTTATAATTTTTTTTTTTTTTTTATTTGCAGCTAGTACCATATTGTGAGGAATTAGCATGGGACTTGCTACCGTGTGTTTAGCTCTTAGTGACACACATATCCACCTCAAACACCAAAGTGGGAAAATTTATTAGGGGTTTGAGTAGAATTAGGCACAGTCGCCAGTTTCTTTTTATTTTACTTTATTTTTTTCATAACTCAGCGTCACTCAGCGGCATCGTATAGTGTGCTGTACTACTTGGCTAGAAATAGGCCATAGGAGAATACAAACGTCTTAATTACGCCTACAGTAGCGTTATATATATTTTGATTCTGGTTGATCTGCTGGTGGCTGTAACTTGCTGCAGTGCATCTACTATCATTGGGAGCAATTTGGAGTCAGACTTTGCGACCACTGTGTTTTAGTGACGCACATATCCATCGCAAAGACCGAAGTGGGAAAATTTATTAGGGCCCCGGGGTTGTATTTCATGTAGGCACAGTCTGCCAGGTTCTTTTTATTTTACGTTTTATTTTTTTCATACTCAGCGTCATCTCATCTGGCATAGTATGTGCTGTTACTTGGCTAGAAAATCGCCATAGCAATAGATAGCAATCGTTTGGTTTAAAAACTAAAAACACAAAAAAAAAAAAAAAAAAAAAAGTTAAAACAAAAAAATACAATGATAACTCTCATTTTCAAAATGTTTAACCCGAGGGCTAGGTAGAGGACGAGGGCGGGGACGTGGGCGTCCAACTACTGCAGGTGTCAGAGCCCGTGGTCCTGGGCGGGGTGAGCAACCACCTGCTTATGAGGGAGCCAGGGGAACGCCGCAGAGCTACACCCCAGGTTCTGTCTGAAGTTACTGGGACTCGTGGTAGAGCACGTTGTGGCCAGAACAGTGCGAACAGGTGTGTCGTGGATTGCCGACAATGCTTCGAGCAATTTTGGTCCACCAGTCCAGTCCTTCACGCAGTCCACCCATGTCACCGAAATCGGCACTCCTCCACCTCCTGCACCTCGCCTCCTCCCCCCCAGTCTGCCCCTCCCAGCAAAATTTGCCATTTGAACCGAACTACTCTGAGGAACTGTTTTTCTGGACCCTTCCACAGTCCACAACCACTTGTCCGTTTGCTGATGAGCAATTTTTCCGATGCCGGTTTTCCACCAGTCGCAGTCTGTGGGTGATGATGACCTTCTAGTGGAAGAAGTGTGTAAAGAGGTTGTCCCGACTATGAGGAGACACGTTTTGTCAGACAGTGGTGAAGTTGTTGTCAGGAGGAAGTCCGAGGGGGGAGCGACTGAGGGATGGAGGTGATGAGGTGACAGACCCAACTGGTTGAGAGGCCGGTGAACACAGTGCTTCTGAGACGGAGGAGAGTCCTCACCAGAACAGGTTGGAAGAGGCAGTGTGGGCCAGACGGAGAGGCAGGGCCAGAGCTGGTGCATCAGCGCCAATGTGTCACTAGTGTAAGCTCCCGTGGCGAGGGCTCCTGCGGCGAGGGCTAATTTTTCAGAAGTCTGGAGGTTCTTTAAGGAAACACTCGGATGACGACGGACTGTGGTGTGCCACATTTGCCAAACCGATCAGCAGGGGTTCCACCACTACTAGCTTAACTACCACCAGTATGCGCAGGCATATGAATGCTAAACACCCCACTCAGTGGCAACAAGCGCGTTCACACTCCGGCCGTGCACCCACTCTCCCTTCCCTGTGGGGTGGGTGGGTCGCTGATAGTCAGCCCCCTGCCCAGACCCCTGCCACAAAACCCCCATCGTCACCTCCACAACCTTACAGCAATCCCCATCGGTCGCTCTCCATACCCCAGACGCTGGAGCGGAAACTCAAATATAGTGCCAACCCCCCGCGCCCAATGCCCTTAATGTGCACATTTCCTGAATTGCTAAGCTGAGGATGGACTGCCCTATAGGCTAGTAAAACCGAGGCCTTTCGCGCCTCAGGCGCGGCCGCCCCTCGTATTCGAGAATCGTCCCCAGCCGCCACTACTTTTCCCATGTTGCCGTCCCAGCCCTAGGCACCAGCACTTGTTCGACAACATAATTAATCCTTGGCCCCTGACCAACGCCGTTTCTGACAGGGTCCCCACTGACCACGACAGTGCACTGAGTGCTGCCGGCAGGGCCACATTAATATCTCTGACGGCACTTTGGGTTAAACTTGGTGGAGCTGGGACCGAGTGTGACCCTCGGCTGTCATATACTGCCGACCGCCCCGAGGGGAAATGCGGGGCCTCCTCGGTCCAGGGTTGTTTGAGGCCTACTATGGCCTCCTCCTCCGCCCCCCCTTCCTCCACCTCCTCCCCGCAGACCATCCGTGGCTGGCGCCATCGTCGGTAGCTCTATGGCACGCATGCAGTGCCGCGCTATGCGACCAGCAGCGGTGCCTCAAACTGCTGAGCCTAGGCGATAAAAGGCACACCGCCCAGAACTGATTACAAGGGCATCACAGGGCAGACGATCTGTGGCTGGCACCCCGCTTGAACCTGAATCCAGGCATGTTGTGGTGACAACGCGCGACCTGGTGGCGCTCTGCGCAACTCGGGCAGACTGACACATGTGCCTGTCCTGGCCCCTGTGTTTAAATCTGTATGTTCAGGCGTTTCCTCAAGATAATACCCCAATCTGTCTGATTTGGCTCACGAAGGTGGCGCCGCATCTGTGCGCATATTCCTCAGAAGTCCTCGCACAGATGCTGCCCTACCTCAGGCACGCAGCGCGCCTCCAATTCCCCATCACCGACTGTTGTGCGACGTGCCCACGAGGTGGAATTTCAACACACCATGTTTCCAAGTTTGACCGCAGCCGCGAGCTATTGTACGACGGCCAGATGTCACTTCCACCGAACTGTTAGTCAGGTCAGTCAACTTCTCAAGTCTACAATGAGGAATAATGGACGTGATTCTGATCTGTCCAGGTGCTGAGTAAACTTTGAGGAGTCACACAATGTTCAGTGGCGATGCCGCCATCATCAGCTCCTCACCCTCCCGCTGCTTGGCCTGTTGAAAAAACTCTCTGGTCAGCAGAGAAGTCGAAGCTTTTGCGCTCCTCACAACGAAGACAGGGGAAAAGATTCCCTGTTATGCAAAGCACCCTTAGGTCCTGTTTTCTCAGCGCATATCGGAGGAGGTGTGGAGGTGGACGGGGATTGAGGAGGTAAAGAGGAGGAGAAAGTTTTGGCGAGCACAAGAGGGACCATTGTTTGATCCCTACAACTTTGAGCGTGTGATCGGGGCAACGAAGACGGAGTTGAGAGTTGAGGAGGAGAATGGACATTCAGGCCGTGAGGGGTGAATTCTTACGCGTTGGTACTCTGGCGCTATGCGTTTCATGCTAGGCTGCCTATCCGCCGGTACCCTCCGTTCAAGAATTTATTCCAATCACCGGATTACTGGGTGTTCACGTCCCTCCTGGACCCACGTACAAGCAAAATCTTTTCCCTCTCAATCCCTTGAGAGGAAGAGAGTGTGAGATGCATGAATACAGCGAGCCCTGGTCCACAGCTGAAACAGTAATTTCCTTCGACAGCGCTAGCGGCAGAGTGCGTGAGTTCTGCGGGACAAATCGGCGAGGGAGAGTGGCGACAGCTTAGCTTGCCCATCACTGGCACGGTCGCTGTTACAGCTTTTTCCAGCTTTATGTCACCCAGCCCAAGACACGTCACCTGTCCCCATGTCCGTCAAGAGTAGGGCTGATCCTTTACAGAAAGAGTGGTGATGGAGTACGTAGCGACCATACCATCGTCCTAAATGTCAACACAGCTCCCTCACGACTGGGTTTTCAAGCTGGGACATGTGGCATCCTAACTGGCGCTCTACGCCTTGGAGGTTCTTGCCTTGCCTGCCGCTAGGCTTGTCCAGAGCGGGTTTCAGTGGCAGCTGGTTCATCACCATTTCACCCGAATAGCGTACACCCTGTCGACTTGACAGCGCTGCAGGCTGACGCTTATGTAAGATGATAAAGCCTGGATTTCTCCTAATCGTCCAAATCTCCACAGGTGAAGGACTCAACTGAATAAAATTTATCCCTCCTCCTCCTCTCCTCATTTTCCTCCCCTCCTCCCTTTCCTACAGTAAAGCAGAGGAAACTGCTGTTTTTTGACAGGGCCCCTGGCTCTGGTCATAGGTAACTTTTAGCATTTAAAATTTTCTGTAGGGCCCCCGACACGGGCCCTCTGTTTTAAAACAATTTTTTGGGAGTTAGCCACATACAGCCTCAATCTATCATTAGTTTTCTGGAGGCACCTTTCCGGTCTCCTGTTTTTAAACAATTTTTTGGGACTGCCAATACGGCATCAATCTATTTCCTTTTTCGGAGGGCCACCTACCTGCTCCGCTGGTTTGAAAACTTTTTGGGACTGCCACTACAGTGCACTCAATCTATTCATATTTTCTGAGTGGCCACCTACCTGCTCCTCCTGGTTGAAACATTTTTGGGACTGGCCACATAAAGCACTCAATCTTTCCCATTTTACTGGAGGGCACCACCTACCTGCTCCTCTGTTTTGAAAAAATTTTTGGGACTGCCACATCAGGCACCAATCTATTCCATTTACTTCAGGGCCACCTCCTGCTCCTCTGGTTTGGAAACAGTTTTTGGGACTGCCAACATACAGGCACTTCAATCTATTCCATTTGCTGAGGGCCACCTACCCTGCTCTCCTGGTTGTAAAAATTTTTGGGACTGCCCAACATACATGCACTATCCAAATTAATTGTCCTCCATAGCAGCCTCCACACCGTTGTCTCCATTGCTACACCCCTCCACACTCAAAGCTCATATAAGCTGCCTCCATACATCTTCCCTTTACAAACGAGGTGGTCAGCAGAAATTTGGTTGTGTTTTCATGGATTCCACATCAAAGTTGTTTAACTTTGTCGCACCCAGCTGTGTTATCCACAAATATACCTAATAACTTTATCATTTACCAATATTATTTCAGCGCTTCTTGCGCATCTGTTTACTTCCCCTCACCGCCATATGCCTAAACTTATAAGAACGCTACTACACTGATCTTACAAAAGGTTCTAGAGTGCTGTTTGGGGAGTAGCCTATCAGACAGGGGCTTGGATTGCGAAGACTCGCCTGGCAGCGGAGCGCCAACTCCTCCAGATCCAACTAACCTAGTTTTAACTGCAGAACCTTTAATCTACGACTCGTTCCTGGCCTCCATACATGGTCCCCTTATCAAACGAGCTGTGTCGGCAAATTTTGGTTGTTTTCATGGCTTCCATGTAACCTTGTCGCCACCCTGCGTGTAATCACAAATATAACTGGCAACTTTTATCATGTACCGATTTATTTAGCGCTTTTTGCTCACCTCCTTTGGTTCCTCTAGCGCCACCCAGTTGGTTTGAAGCCTGAGTCCATTTAGGGTATGTCGCCATGCCACTCTCTAGACTCTGGGCCGGCTGCCTCTGCATGCCCTCCCCTATATGTGTCAGGGTCAATTATTCATGTTTTAGATGCTAGCTAGCTTCAATTCTGTCACTCGGTCATGGCCATGCTTGTTGCCCATAAATTGTGGCATAATGGTGCGTTTTAAAGCAGCCCAAGAGGCATCCATGCATGCTGCCCCTGCTGTTCCTGGTCCATTTCGTGGTGTTTCCCTCCTTTTCTGAGGTTCCCAGGTTGTTGGCCAAGCTTGCCTGTGCAGAGCCTGGTCCCTGAAAATGCTCAGTCCTCCGTTGACTTCATGGGGTTCTGTTATTCGAACAGCACTCTGGCATCGGGAAATTCGTCTCCGAATAACGCGTACTCGGCATTTTAGTGCTTGCTCATCTCTAATATGAAGCATATACTGAAGATCTGTGTACACTTTTTTTTTCTGCAAAAATATTTGGTGTCCCCGTGATTAACTTCCTTTGTGCTGCCTATTTTGGGGTAATATACCATGTGGGGTCTGTATGATCTCCTCACATCGTTCACTGTTTTAGGAAAAAAATTTTTAATGTTTTCCTATATTAGTCTCTGGATTTGTACAGATTTTAAGGAACTTTGAATGTTAATTGCCAGAAAAAATATCCTCGCCTGGCGTCTGCTTTCAAAATTCTATAGTTTTATGTATGGCGCTCCCCTTACTTATTATCTGTTTTATTGATATATTTTGCAGGTTGTGATGTCGTCTTAAAATTTGTACTGAAAGCATATATCTCGTTATTACAGTTTAGTTGATATTATGTGATTTTATTTGTAACATATCCATATGAGGCATTTGTGAACTCTACACATCCATCTATACATTTAGGAGATGTGAGGTGTGTTCGTGGAGCACATTTTTTGCCATCAAAGCCATATTTTAAGTATTTTTTTATAATGTTCGTTTGAATCAAATTGCATGAAGGCGCCGATGTCTTAAACTCTTTAATGCAATTTTTGAAAATGGGGCAAGTGTCTGCTGCTTTCAGAAAATCATTCTTTTTGCTATAATTTTTTTTTTTACACCCTCAAAATTGTAAAAAATTGCTCTGGTCATAACGCACAAATAATCCAGAAATACCTGGCGGTGAACGGTTTAATACCCGTTGTTGTTTATTTATCCGTCCGGGGTGGAAGCTGCTTATCATCTACTCCTGTTCTATCATCTATCTGTCTAGTTATCTATCTCCTATAACTGTACCATTTCTATTTGTTGGCTTTTCTCTATTTTATACCAATCTTCTATTTCTCTTCTACTGTATTTATCATATCCACTACTTATATATCTCTACTTATAGTTCTCGCTATACTAGACATCTCTTTCAACTTTCATATTTATCTTCTATCTACTAAATAGATAAAATTCCTTTATACCTAGATACCAGCCCGCTGCACAGACTTGTCACAGCAGTCCCTGTCCCCAATGGCTTCGCGTCTAATTCAACCTCCAGTAATTTTTTCAGTGTGTGAGTAAACGGAGGACCACGTAGTGAAACCCACGCAAACAAGAGAGAACATACAAACCTCTCTTGCAGATGTTATGACCAGCAACTGCAGCGCTGTAGTCTAACCACTGAGCACCCGTGCTGCCCATCAATCTTCCTATCATCTATCATCCTATATAATTCCTCCCATATTGCATATTGTTTAACCATACTAAATGGAGCCTCTCTGACTGTGACTGGTCCAAAATATTTTATTTGGGCCCCACTTTTAGTTTTTCCCAGGGCCCCACGTTGGTTAGAACCGGCCCGAGAGACAGCACGTGCCAGTGCTGCTCCGCCAGTGTCCCAGTTCCCAGGTCATCATAGGTGCTTCAGGCCAATGAGATCCATCCCAGGACTCCATTTCTACCAATAACCAGCCTGAATCTACTACAGGCTTGTGAACCTCCTGTTGGACTAGCCTCCATGACTCTCTCACTTTCCGTGTTTGCTGGCTAAAGTTGCTGTTATCGTTTGGTGCGTTGTCTGATGTTGAATAGAAGACTGTAAGTTCATTCCCAAATGTTGCCTCCGTCTGATCCCTGGATTCCAGGCTGCTTACCCACCATGTTGCTCCCATCCTCACCCATGATTTCATCCTACAGTACACTCTTGTTGCCCCCGGAGAACCAGTACATCAGGCCTCTCCGTCCATATTTTCTTCTCAGACCACCCGCTGGAGACCTGCCAGGCTGTAGGTCCAGCCCTCCCGTTTTCCACTACAAGCACCGTGACCCACAGCGTGCCCCAAGTGCGCCCTACCGCCACTCTGGTATTCTGGGCCCCGGCTGCCACCATCCCCAAGAAGAGTGTTACCAAGTCTTACACTTTCATATCCGTTAGGCTCTCCTTTCCTCTCCGTCAGTGAACAATATAATGAGACACAGTGATCAGAGTTTTTTTCGGCGGCCAACTTCAAGTTTCCTCTGATTGTCCATGCAATGTTATCTAAGATTTTTTCCCTTTGTGATATATGTGAAATATTCTCTGAATACAGTGCATCCAGCAGGCTTAAATGAAAATTTCGGTTTCTCTGCGTTCTTATAACATACCAATACGACCTGCACGATATGAGTAATTTTCGCACCGGCCCATTTCACCCCGTTCAGAATGTTCATGATATAATTTTGCTTTTAATAGTTTTAACTCCTCATTTTAGATGTACGTTTTAGGTTGTGTAAATTATATGTGACTTGTAACTCTCTGTACTGTAGACGACCTAGCCCGATTCAGGTGTCTGACCCCAACAAGTGCCATATGAGATGTTCGTTGATTAACATGTTTTGACAGTAACTTTTGAGTTTTAATATTTGTAGATTTACGCTAAGACTACGTGATGCTGACATGTGCACATAACTCCTAGTCTAATATAGGTGGATTGATCTACATCAACTTATTTTTTATTTTTGTGAACTAAGTAAGTATTAAGGCACTCGTCACCACTTTCACCAGTATTTGCACCCGTTTTGTTTTTGGTTTCACTCACCATTCACCCATTTCTCACCGGCCTCCACCACTTTTTCTCACCACTCACTCCCCACTCTTCTTGGACCCTCACCCTTCTATACGGTCCTTTTCACCTCTGGGCATGCGCCCTTGCCACACGCCCCTCCACCCACATCCATGCACCTCTCGTCCATCACCTTCAGCTCCACCTCACACCACACCACGCCACCGCACACTCATCACATTTGTTCTTCACGTCGCACTGTCGCTCGATATAACCGTGATATGCCATGGCATCTCACCACCACCCACACACTCTTCATCCCAGTTTTCCACCCATTCACACACATGAACACCTTTCACCCACCACTTACCCCTTCTCCCTCATTCTCACACCATATTCTGTGCATTCATTCACACTACATCCTACCTATCTCATATTTCACTTCATATTCCTTCTCATATCATCCCTGTCACTCCTCACCATACACATCCCTTCCCTACACTCACATTTACACATAACAACACCATGCATTTGCACTATTAATGGATGTATGTGCACTCCCATACAGTACCCTTAGAGGCTTCTAACACTATACAGCAATTGTATTTCTCACCTACCCTCCAGAGTTGTCATTGCATTTACACAGTGAGCTTTTTGTGCATATTGGCTAACATTACCCATATACATTTTTCTTGATTATTTTTTACATCATTTTTTACATATATGTGTCACTTATGCCGCTGCACTCACCGACATCTTGCGCGGTTATCCCATTGTGAAAGTAGATCATGCATTACACGATTGTTCCCTATATTACCTATGTGGAGTATTCATAAGACCCCTCATTGTGCATCACATTGGGCGTTCTACTTATTTATTTATTTTTTTTATTTATTTATTTTTTTTCATTGTATGGCCTAATTCTAGCCCTCGGCATATATGCCTTTGTAGCACCCATGCATTACCTTTATATCACCCATGCGGAGTACTCATAAGACCCCTCATTGTGCATCACATCGGGCGTTCGATTCATTTATTTAGCAAATATTTTCATTGTATGGCTCAAGTTTACTTTTCGGCATACATGCCTTTGTATTCTGCATTTCTCACCTAGTGCGCATGTCGGCCGGCCGCTGGTCCGTGTCTTCCGTGCTTGGAGGCGTGGTGCTGTGGTCATGTGATGCGGTCATGTGATCCGCCTCGATGACGTCAGCGCCCGATCCGGCCGGTGACGCGGACACATGCCGACAGCCATGCGCCAACCTCACAGGTGATCCCCATCATCATCGAATTTCATTGGCAAGTCAGCATTTAAATTCTGGGCTAGTTGTATTCAACATCACCACTTGAGAAAGACCGGCGGGTTGAAACGCGCGTTGGGGTATTTCCAGCGACCAGGTAATTATGGACACAGATCCATGTGAGGGGTTATATACAGGAGAGGATACAAGCCATGTGAGGGGGTTATATACAGGAGAGGAATTAAATTGTCCTCCATAGCAGCACCTCCACAAGTTGTCTCCATTGACCGGCCAAAAGTCGTCCATTATAGCTGCCTCCATACATAGTCCTTATTCAAACGAGGTGTGTCAGGCGAAATTTGGGTTGTTTTCATGGATTCCACATCAAAGTTGTTAACTTTGTCGCCACCCTGCTGTGTTATCCACAAAATATACTGGCAAACTTTTACCATTTAGGGATATTATTTCAGCGCTTCTTGCGCATCTGTTTACATTCCCCTCACCCGGCATATCCTAAACTTATAAGAACGCTACTACACTTGATCTTATACAAAAGGTTCTTAGAAGTGCTGTTTGGGGAGTAGCCTAGAGACAGGGGCTTGGATTGGCGAAAGCTCGCCTGGCAGCGGAACGCCAGCTCCATGCGCATCATGCGCTTCTTGCGCATCTGTTTACATTCCCCTCACCCGCCATATCCCAAACTTATAAGAACGCTACTACACTTAACTTGGTGCAGGCTGGGACCGAGTCTGACCCTGGGGCTGGTCATATACTGCCGACGCAGAGAATTGCGGGGCCTACCTCGGTCCAGGTCTCAAAGGCCTACTATACCTCCTCCCACCCCTCCTCCACCTCCTCCTCCTCCGAATTACCATCCGTGGGCATGGCGCCATCAGTCGGTAGCTCTAGGCACAGCAGCAGTGCCGTCGCTAAGCGACAGCAGGCGGTGCTGAAACTGCTGAGCCTAGGCGATAAAAGGCACACCGCCCAAGAGCTATTACAGGGCATTCCACATCAAAGTTGTTAACTTTGTCGCCACCCTGCTGTGTAATCCCCAAAATATACTTGCAAACTTTTACCATTTAGGGATATTATTTCAGCGCTTCTTGCGCATCTGTTTACATTCCCCTCACCCGCCATATCCTAAACTTATAAGAACGCTACTACACTTGATCTTATACAAAAGGTTCTTAGAAGTGCTGTTTGGGGAGTAGCCTATAGACAGGGGCTTGGATTGGCGAAAGCTCGCCTGGCAGCGGAGCGCCAGCTCCATGCCAAGATCCAACTAACATAGTTTTAACTGCAGCACCTTTAATCTACTACTAGTTCACTGCCTCCATACATGGTCCCCTTATCAAACGAGCTGTGTCAGGCAGAATTTTGGGTTGTTTTCATGGCTTCCATGTTAACTTTGTCGCCACCCTGCTGTGTAATCCACAAAATATACTGGCAAACTTTTATCATGTACCGATATTATTTGAGCACTTCTTGCTCACCTCCTTTGGTTCCTCTCTGCCACCCATTGGTTTGAAGCCTGAGTCCATTTAGGGTATGTCGCCATGACACTCTCTAGCCTGCTGCCGCTGCCTCTGCATGCCGTCCCCTATAGTGTCAGGGTCAATTATTGCATGTTTTAGATGCTATCTAGCTTCATTCTGTCACTCTGTCATGGCCATGCTGTTGCCCATAATTTTGGCATAATGGTGCGTTTAAGCAGCCTCAGAGGCATCCATGCATGCTGCCCCTGCTGTTTCCTGTCCATTTCCGTGGTGTTTCCATCCTTTTCTGAGGTTCCCAGGTGTTTGGCCAAGCTTGCCTGTGCAGAGCCTTGGTCCCCTTGAAAAATGCTCGAGTCTCCCATTGACTTCAATGGGGTTCGTTATTCGAGACGAGCACTCGAGCATCGGGAAAAGTTCGTCTCGAATAACGAGTACTCGAGCATTTTAGTGCTTGCTCATCTCTAATAATGAAGCATATAATGATAGATCTGTGTGACACTTTTTTTTTCTGCAAAAATAGTTTGGTGTCCCCTGTGGATGTAACGTTCCTTTTGCTGCATATTTTGGTGAATATACACATGTGGGGTCTGTATGATCTCCTCACATCTTACTGTTTTAGGAAAGTATGTTTTCTATATATAAGTATCTGGATTTGTACAGATTTTAGAGGAAACTTTGAATGTTAATTGCCAAATCCATCGCCTGGTCGTCTGCTTTCAAAATTCTATAGGTTTTATGGCGCCTTTACTTATTATTCTGTTTTATTGATATATTTTGCAGGTTGTGATTGTCTTAAAATTTGTAGCTGAAAAGCAGATATCTAGTTATTACAGTTTTAGTGATATTATGTGGATTTTATTTGTAAACATATCAATATGAGGCATTTGTGAACTCTACACATGTCCATCTATTACATTTAGGAGATGTGAAGGTGTTTTCTGGAGCACATTTTTTGCCATCAAAGTCATATTTTAAGTATTTTTTATAAAATGTTTCAGTTTGAATCAAATTGCATGAAGGCGCCGATGTCTATAAACTCTTTAATGCAATTTTGAAAATGGGGCAAGTGTCTGCTTTCAGAAAATATTCTTTTTGCTATAATTTTTTTTTTACACCTCAAAATTGTAAAAATTGCTCTGGTCAATAACGCAACAAAATATCCAGAAATACCTGGCGGTGAAACGGTTAATACCCGTTGGTTTATTTCCCGGGTGAAGCTGCTTATCATCTATCTCCTGTCTATATATCTATCTGTCTAGTTATCTATCTCCTATAATCTGACCATTTATATTTGTTGCTTTTTCTCTATTTATTAATCAATCTTCTATTTCTCTTCTACTGTATTTATCATATCCATCTACTGTATATATCATCTACTTTATAGTTCTGCATCTAGAAATCTCTTTCAACTTTCATATTTATCTTCTATCATACTAATAATGATAATAATTCCTTTATTACATAGATACCGCAGCGCTGCACAGAGCTTGTCACAGCAGTCCCTGTCCCCAATGGGCTTCGCAGTCTAATCAACCTACCAGTAATTTTTTGCAGTGTGGGAGGAAACCGGAGGACCCGGAGGAAACCCACGCAAACACAGAGAGAACATACAAACTCTTTGCAGATGTTGACCAGCACTGCAAGGCTGTAGTGCTAACCACTGAGCCACCGTGCTGCCCATCAATCTTCCTATCATCTATCTCCTATATAATTCTCCCATATTGCAGATTGTTTAACCATACTAAATGGAGCCTCTTGCTGACTGTGACTGGTCATAAAATAGTTTTATTTTGGGGCCCCACTTTTAGTTTTTCCCAGGGCCCCACTTGGTCTAGAACCGGCCCTGAGAGACAGCACGTGCCAGTGCTGCTCCAGCCAGTGTCCCAGTACCAGGCATCATAGGTGCTTCAGGCCCAGAGCTGAGATCCATCACCAGGACTCCATTTCTACCATACCAGCCTGAATCTACTACCAGGCTTTGTGTAACCTTCCTGTGGACTAGCTCTCCATGACTCTTCCAGCTTGCCGTGTTTGCTGCTAAAGTTGCTGTTAATCGTTTGGTCGTTGTCTGATGTTGAATGAAGAACTGTAAGTTCATTTCCACAATGTTGCCTCCGTCTGATCCCTGGATCCAGGCTGCTTACCACCATGTGCTCCCAATCCATCACCCAGGGATTCATCCTACAGACACTCAGTGGTTGCCCCAGGGAGAACCAGTACATCAGCCTCTCCGTCCATATTTCTTGCACAGACCACCCGCTGGAGACCTGCCAGGCTGTAGGTCAGCCCTCCGTTTTCCATACCAAGCACCGTGACCACAGCGTGCCCAAGGCCGCACTAGCCAGCCACTCTGGTATTCTGGGCCCCGGCTGCCACCAGGCCCCAAGAAGAGGCTTAGCCAAGTCTTACACTTTCATATCCTTTAGGCTCCCTTTCTCTCCGTACAGTGAACAATATAATGAGACACAGGTATCATAGTTTTTCGGCTGCCACTTCAAGTTTCCTGGAATTGTCATTGCAATGTATCTTAAGATTTTTCCCTTTGTGATATATGTGATGAGTTGCCTTTTTAGTCTCACTTTTGCGACTTTTTGTGGTTTGCGACATTTTAGTCCCAAATAGTAGCTCCCAAAAGTAACTCTGGGTCTGGCATGCTCTGTTTTGGGACTTATTAGGTGCAAGAATGGGACAATTTCAGAGCCCAAAAGTCTCACAAGTTGAACAAACATCTGGGCTACAAAGATGAATACGGCACAATGCACTAAATCCTAGAGGCAGCTAACTTTGGTCCGCTGCTTATGGCTACATTCACACTGCCGTTGCCCGCCGCACCGTAGCACGCGCGGGGAGAGTAGGAGCTCACCCCCGGGTAGGACGTCCTATCTTTTTCCCGGGTACGGAGCGGTACGTGTGCTGCACCGTATCGCTCATGTAGGGCTCCGTGCACCTATTGCCGTCTATGGGGGACGTATATCGGCCGTATATAAGTCCCCCTTGCGGGAGTGTGAATGTAGCCTAAGTCTGCACCTAAAAAGTCTCAAATTGCAAGAAAAAAAGCAATAAGAATGATACATGTCCCCCAATGACATGTAAAAAGGTCCAGAGCTCCCTCTAGTGATGGCTGAAGACAGGCTGAATTCTACTATTTACCTGCATGTATACGCTGTATAAGGGAATTAGTGCTCAGGTCTGATCATCTCTATTGTAAAATGACAAATAGTGAATGATCCTAAATAAGCGAGGATCCTTTTTGTGCTCCAGAAGAGGCATAGACAACTAGGAAAGTTTAGAGAGGGTCTTCCTCGTAAAATCCCTGATCATTTTTAACTTTTTTAAAACCAAATGGAACATTGCAAAATCTATGAAGATTAGTCAAAGTTAATTTTCTGCCAAAATAATAATATAATATATATAATTTTTTTTTATATTTTGGGAGTCTTTTTACTTATTTTCTTATTTTGGGAAATATCTTTAAAAAAATCAGAAATAGATCGTTGGCCATTAATACCTGCGCTGGGCACTAGAGGGAGCATTATATGTGTACTGTAAAATAACGCAAGGCACAGAACATGATTTTTATATGGTAAAGGACCATTGATGATGTCATGATTGGGGAGGGGTTAGAGTCCAAATCATGTTCTCCTGAAAGCAGGAGAACACATTTAGAAAATAAGAAGTGACTGCACAGGTTATTGACCTGATCTGGTTGCTACAGATAACACAGATGGAGCTGCATATGAGACTTTGTATCAAGCAGAGCATATCTCTGGCTCCAGCCCAATAATGAAGACATCACAGTTCCTGTTCATTGCTTCAACATAGGAGATTGGGCCCTATTGCGTTCCTACTCACATATAGTCCCCTTGTAGATGGCCGTGTGCTCACCTGCTTCTTACCGCTCTCGTTTCATGGGGCCATAGATTGGGGCTCATTTACTAAGGGTCAGCGGACCGCATTTTCGCAGGGTTTCCCGACGATTTAACAGGGGTTTATGGCGCATGTGATCAGATTTTGGAGCATCAGTGCCGGCTTTCACACAACACAAATCGGGGGGGGGGATTGGGGGGCGCCGGACGATCCGACGGATTCGGACAACGCCCGGGATTTAACATTGCAAATTGTTTTGCAAGACATAGGGGGTCATTTACTAAGGGCCCGATTCGCGTTTTTCCGACGTGTTACCCGAATATTTCCGATTTGCGGCGATTTTCCCTGTATTGCCCCGGGATTTTGGCGCACGCGATCGGATTGTGGCGCATCTGCACCGGCATGCACGTGACGGAAATCGGGGGGCGTGGCCGAGCGAAGACCCGACGGATTCGGAAAAACCGCCGCATTTAAAAAAAGAAATGTGTCGCTTGGGACGCGCTTACCTTCACTCGGTCCGGGTCGGTGAATTCCAGTGCGTTCAGATGCTTTTCAGCGCAGCAGCGCCACCTGGTGGACGGCGGAGGAACTACCTTGATGAATCCCGGGCGGACCTGAATCCAGCGCAGAGAACGCGCCGCTGGATTGCGAACGGACCGGGTAAGTAAATCTGCCTAAATGCACTTACATGCACCGGGAAGAAGAAGGTGATCTCCAGCCGACCGCAGCGGGGGAAGTGACAGATGCAGAATCTGGGGCGCACGATGTTGGTGAATCACGCCGGACTTCATCTTCATCGGACCATCCGGATCGGGGATCGCGACAGGACCAGGTAAGTAAATTTGCCCCACTGTGTGCAATGATACGGTACACAGCTTGCGCTCCCTCTGGTGGCCAACAGTGGGAAAAGACAATTTCTAACATTAGTAAAAATTTTAAAAAACTGAAATATTTCTATAAGAATAGATAGACCCCCCCCCCCCCCCCCATAGATGAAGAAATCACATATTCCCGGGTTTTATCAATTATTCCTAAACTATCATCCCTCCGACATGGTACAGACCACAGACTGAGGTCTATTATCCTAATGGCCATGTAGAATGTAACTTCAGGACAATACTGCTGGATGAGATGCTCACCTCTAGAAGAACATCAACACCAAAGGCCAAGGAAAGTCCTCACATCAACCAGAATATAGAAGACATTTGACCTCTCTGTGGCAATATGGTAAAAGTACTGCAGGCGCTGTCATTTTTTCCATCAAAAAAACGCATGGATAACATTGATGTCAATAGGATTTTTAATTGATACATTAAACCCCCTGTACTGTACTTTTTTAACAGAGGTTCTAACGATAGTGTGAACTCCTCCTTACTGATCATGTGATAATACGATCATGATGCATCCACCTTCTCCGTGCCAGGCTGTGATCTCCGGTGTGACTCCATCTCCTATCTCCAAAGCTGAGCAGGACGCACCATCTAGTTGGGATTATTTACAGTAGGTATAGGCCAGGGCGTTATCATGCCATACACACCTACATATATCAGAGCTTTAGGCCCTGCACTGGATGTATTTATAACTCGGGGACATTTATGATATACAGCAATATCTCCACAAAGCGGGGTCTTCTGATCACCCTCCACAAGCCAAAGACACAGTGGTCTACTTGCTGGAATCAGGAAGAAGATGAAAGAACTGGGCTCAGACTCTGTCCTCAACCATCGGTATGACAAACCCACCGGACAGCAATAAGATGCATGGCTCGTGATATCCCTGGTCATGTGATGTCACACAGGCGCACGGCTCGTTATATCCCTGGTCATGAGATGTCACACAGGTGCACGGCTCGTTATATCCCTGGTCATGTGATGTCACACAGGTGGACGGCTCGTTATATCACTGGTCATGTAATGTCACACAGATGCATGGCTCATTATATCCCTGGTCATGTGATGTCACACAGGCGCACGGCTCGTTATATATCCCTGGTCATGTGATGTCACACAGGTGCACAGCTCGTTATATCCCTGCTCATGTGATGTCACACAGGTGCATGACTCGTTATATCCCTGGTCATGTGATGTCACACAGGTGCATGGCTCGTTATATGCCTGCTCATGTGATGTCACACAGCTGCACAGCTCGTTATATCCCTGGTCATGTGATGTCACACAGATGCACGGCTCGTTATATATCCCTGGTCAAGTGATTTCACACAGATGCACGGCTCGTTAAATCCCTGGTCATGTGATGTCACACAGGTGCACGGCTCGTTATATCCCTGCTCAGGTTATGTCACACAGGTGTACAGTGCATTATATCCTTGGTGATGTGATGTCACACAGGTATCTGGCTCATAATATCCCTGGTCATGTGATGTCACACAGGTGCACGGCTTGTTATATTCCTGTCATGTGATGTCACACAGGTGCACGGCTTGTTATATATCCCTGGTCATTATATATCCCTGGTCATGTGATGTCACACAGGTGCATGGCTTGTTATATTCCTGTCATGTGATGTCACACAGGTGCACAGCTCGTTATATCCCTGCTCATGTGATGTCACACAAGTGCATGGCTCGTTATATCCCTGCTCATGTGATGTCACACAGGTGCATGGCTCGTTATATCCCTGGTCATGTGATGTCACACAGGTGCACAGCTCGTTATATCCCTGCTCATGTGATGTCACACAGGTGCATGGCTCGGGCAGAGGACACAAGCCATGTGAGGGGTTATATACAGGAGAGGACACAAACCATGTGAGGGGTTATATACAGGAGAGGACACAAGCCATGTGAGGGGGTTATATACAGGAGAGGACACAAGCCATGTGAGGGGTTATATACAGCAGAGGATACAAGCCATGTGAGGGGGTTATATACAGGAGAGGATACAAGCCATGTTAGGGGGTTATATACAGGAGAGGACACAAGCCATGTGAGGGAGTTATATACAGGAGAGGATACAAGCCATGTGAGGGGTTATATACAGGAGAGGACACAAGCCATGTGAGGGGTTATATACAGGAGAGGACACAAGCTATGTGAGGGGTTATATACAGGAAAGGATATAAGCCATGTGAGGGGGTTATAGACAGGAGAGGATACAAGCCATGTGAGGGGTTATATACAGGAGCGGATACAAGCTATGTGAGGGGTTATATACAGGAGAGGGTATAAGCCATGTGAGGGGGTTATAGACAGGAGAGGATACAAGCCATGTGAGGGGGTTATATACAGGAGAGGACACAAGCCATGTGAGGGGTTATATACAGGAGAGGATACAATCCATGTGAGGGCTTATATACAGGAGAGGATACAAGCCCTGTGAGGGGTTAAATACAGGAGAGGACACAAGCCATGGGAGGGCTTATATACAGGAGAGGATACAAGCCATGTGAGGGCTTATATACAGGAGAGGATACAAGTTATGTGAGGGGGTTATATACAGGAGAGGATACAAGCCATGTGAGGGGGTTATATACAGGAGAGGATATAAGCCATGTGAGGGGGTTATATACAGGAGAGGACACAAGCCATGTGAGGGGGTATATACAGGAGGGTATATAAAGGAGAGGACACAAGCCAGGTAGGGGTTGTATACAGGAGAGGAACAAGCCATGTGAGGGGTATTACAGGAGAGGACACAAGCCAATGTGAGGGGTTATATACAGAAGGTACAAGCCATGTGAGGGGTTATAGTACAGGAGAGATACAAGCCATGTGAGGGGTTATGTACAGGAGAGGATACAAGCCATGTGAGGGGTTATACAGGAGAGGATACAAGCCATGTGAGGGGTTATATACAGGGAGGATACAAGCCATGTGAGGGGGTATATACAGGGAGGATTACAAGCCCTGTGAGGGTTATACAGGAGAAGACACAAGCCATGTGAGGGGTTATATACACGAAAGGATACAAGCCATGTGGGGTTATATACAGGAGAGGATACAAGCCATGTGAGGGGTTATGTACAGGAGAGGATACAAGCCATGTGAGGGGTATATACGGAGAGGATACAAGCATGTGAGGGGTTATATACAGGGAGGCATACAAGCCATGTGAGGGGTTATAACAGGAGAGGATGCAAGCCATGTGAGGGTTATATAAGGAGGGATACAAGCCCTGTGAGGGGGTATATACAGGAGAGGATATAAGCCAGTGAGGGGGTTATATACAGGAGAGGACACAAGCCATGTGAGGGGGTTATATACAGGAGAGGACAAAGCATGTGAGGGGGTTTATACAGGAGAGGACACAAGCCATGTGAGGGGTTTTATACAGCGAGGATACAGCCATGTGAGGGGTTATTAAAGGAGAGGACAAGCCATGTGAGGGGTTATATACAGGAGAGGATACAGCCATGTGTAGGGGTTATATAACAGGAGAGGATACAAGCCATGTGAGGGGGTATATACAGGAGAGGATACAAGCCAATAGTGAGGGGTTATATACAGGAGAGGACAAGCCATGGAGGGGATATATAAGGAGAGGACACAAGCCATGTGAGGGGTTGTATATACAGGAGAGGACACAAGCCATGTGAGGTTATATACAGGAGGAGGACACAAGCCATGTGAGGGGATATATACAGGAGAGGAACAAGCCATGTGGTTGAGGGGTTATATACAGGAGAGGATATAGCCATGTGAGGGGGGTTATAGACAGGAGAGGATACAAGCCATGTGAGGGCTTATAACAGGAGAGGATACGATCCATGTGAGGGGTTATAACAGGAGAGGATACAAGGCATGTGAGGGGGTTATAACAGGAGAGGACACAAGCATGAGGGCTTCTATACAGAGAGGATAAATCCATGTGAGGGTTTATACAGGGAAGATCCAAGCCATGTGAGGCTTATATACAGCAGAGGACACAAACCATGTGAGGGGTATTATCAGGAGAGGATACAAGCCATGGAGTGGGGGTTATATACAGGAGAGGACACAAGCCATGTGAGAGGGTATATACAGGAGAGGACACAAGCCATGTGAGGGGGTTTATACAGGAGAGGACACAAGCCAGTGAGGGGGTTATTACAGGAGAGGACACAAGCCATGTGAGGGGGGTTATATACAGGAGAGGATACAAGCCATGTAGAGGGTTATATACAGGCGAGGATAAAAGCCAGTGAGGGGTATATACAGGAAGGATACAACGATGTGAGGGGTTATATCAGGAGAGATACAAGCCATGTGTGGGGTTATACACAGGAGAGGCTACAAGCCATGTAAGAGGTTATATACAGGAGAGGACACAAGCCATGTGAGGGTGGGTGATATATACAGGAGAGGACACAAGCCATGTGAGGGGATATAACAGGAGAGGATACAAGCCAGTGGAGGGTTATATACAGGAAGGACACAAGCCATGTGAGGGTTATATACAGGAGAGGACAAAGTCATATGAGGGGGTTATATACAGGAGGGACACAAGCCATGTGAGGGGGTTATACAGGATGAGGACACAAGCCATGTGGGTGGTTATATACAGGACAGGACACAAGCATGTGGGGGTTTATATACAGGCGTGGACCCAAGCCATGTGAGGGGTTATATACAGGAGAGGATACAAGCCATGTGAGGGGGTTATATACAGGAGAGGATACAAGCCATGGAGGGGTTATGTACAGGAGAGGATAAAGCCATGTGAGGGGTTATATAACAGGAGAGGATACAAGCCATGTGAGGGGTTATATACAGGAGAGGATACAAGCCATGTGAGGGGTTATATACAGGGAGGATACAAGCCCTGTGAGGGTTATATACAGAGAAGACACAAGCCATGTGAGGGGTTATATACACGAAAGGATACAAGCCATGTGAGGGTTATATACAGAGGGATACAAGCTGTGAGGGGTTATTAAGGAGAGGATACAAGCCATGTGAGGGGTTTATATACGGGAGAGGATACAAGCCATGTGAGGGGTTATATACAGGAGAGCATACAAGCCATGTGAGGGGTTTATACAGGAGAGGTGCAAGCCTGTGAGGGGTTATATAAGGAGAGGATACAAGCCCTGTGAGGGGGTTATATACAGGAGAGGAAATAAGCCATGTGAGGGGGTTATATACAGGAGAGGACAAAGCCATGTGAGGGGGTTATATACAGGAGAGGATAACGCATGTGAGGGGGGGTTATATACAGGAGAGGACACAAGCCATGTGAGGGGTTCAGGAGGAACAAGCCATGTGAGGGTTATATACAGAGAGGATACAAGCCATGTGAGGGGTTATATACAGGAGAGGATACAAGCCATGTGAGGGGTATATACAGGAGAGGATACAAGCCATGTGAGGGGTTATATAAGGAGGATACAAGCATGTGGGGTATACAGGAGAGGACAAAGCCATGTGAGGGGATATATACAGGAGAGGACACAAGCCATGTGAGGGGGTATATACCGGAGAGGACACAAGCCAGTGAGGGGTTATATACAGGAGAGGACACAAGCCATGTGAGGGGATATACAGGAGAGGAAACAAGCCATGTGAGGGGTTATATACAGGAGAGGATATAAGCCATGTGAGGGGGTTATAGACAGGAGAGGATACAAGCCATGTGAGGGCTTATATACAGGAGAGGATACGATCCATGTGAGGGGTTATAGACAGGAGAGGATACAAGCCATGTGAGGGGTTATATACAGGAGAGGACACAGCCATGTGAGGGCTATTACAGGAGAGGATACAACCATGTGAGGGGTTATATACAGGAAGATACAAGCCATGTGAGGGCTTATTACAGAGAGGAACAATCCAGTGAGGGGTTAGTATACAGGAGAGGATACAAGCCATGGGAGGGGGTTATATACAGGAGAGGGACACAAGCCATGTGAGAGGGTTATAACAGGAGAGGACACAAGCCATGTGAGGGGGTTATATACAGGAGAGGACACAAGCCATGTGAGGGGGTTATATACAGGAGAGGACACAAGCCATGTGAGGGGGTTATATACAGGAGAGGATACAAGCCATGTAAGAGGGTTATATACAGGAGAGGATACAAGCCATGTGAGTGGGTTATATACAGGAGAGGATACAAGCTATGTGAGGGGTTATATACAGGAGAGAATACAAGCCATGTGAGGGGTTATATACAGGAGAGGATACAAGCCATGTGAGGGGGATATGTACAGGAGAGGACACAAGCCATGTGAGGGGTTATATACAGGAGAGGACACAAGCCATGTGAGGGGATATATACAGGAGAGGATACAAGCCATGTGAGGGGTTATATACAGGAACGGACACAAGCCATGTGAGGGGTTATATACAGGAGAGGACACAAGTCATATGAGGGGGTTATATACAGGAGTGGACACAAGCCATGTGAGGGGGTTATGTACAGGAGAGGACACAAGCCATGTGGGTGGTTATATACAGGACAGGACACAAGCCATGTGAGGGGGTTATACAGAGATGGACACCAGCCATGTGAGGGGTTCTATACAGCAGAGGATACAAGCCATGTGAGGGGTTATATACAGGAGTGGACACAAGCCATGTGAGGGGTTATATACAGGAGAGGACACAAGCCATGTGTGGGGGTTATATACAGGAGAGGGCACAAGCCATGTGAGGGGTTATATACAGGAGTGGACACAAGCCATGTGAGGGGTTATATACAGGAGAGGACACAGCCAGTGAGGGGGTTATATAACAGCGATAAAAGGAAAAGCCATGTGAGGGGTTATATACAGGAGTGGACACAAGCCATGTGAGGGGGTTATATATAGGAGAGGACACAAGCCATGTGAGGGGGTTATATACAGGAGTGGACACTACTGTTTGGGATTTAACATGTTTCATTTTTGATGCATTTTGAAACTAATTACAACATATATTGCGTTTTGTAAACACAAATGTTAACAGTAATGTAATAAGGCAAATCACCTCCGCAGGTGGTTTCAAAATGCAATTAAACCGCTACGTGTGACCTCATCCTTACAAGTAACCAATTTTTTTAAAAAAAGCAAAAATTTAAGAATTTTCTTAAAAGAGGTTACTGTGCAAAATGTTAAACAGTTAAAGCGTGTGAAATAATTCCAATTTACGTGTTAAAATCAGGTCCATGAAAAAAAAAACTTCCTTTGCACCTGCCCTGGACCAGGTGCAGATTTGCGGCTAAAAATTCGCAAAAAAGTCGCTAAAAAGTGAAACCTAAGTGAAAAGTAGCACAGAACATCTAGAAAACAAAGATACATGAGGCACACTGCACAAAGGTGCAGACAAGGCAAACTTGAAAAAGAACAGGGTTAAAAGTCGCAAAAATGGTGCAAAAACAGCAAAAGTCGCTAAAATTAGACAATTTGGCTAGCTGAAACTATGATACATGTGCCCCATAGAGTTCCCCGCTCTTCCTGGGGGACGTCTTCTGTCAGTGGGGATGAGGTTGTGCATTGGCTTAGAAAATTGTGGTCAGGGGAGGCAGAAACATGAGCTGCTCCTCCACACATCCAAGCAATAGCTGACGTCCCGTAACATAGTAACAGTTAATTATCTGTGTGTAACATGATAATCACCGCTGCCAGGATGTAACATGCCCACAGGTTACATTACACTGCACCACAACATGGAAACCAGAGGCACGTGGAGGCAGCGATCACATCAAAAAACCTCCCTGAAGAACGGAAAATTGTAGGAAGAATACCAGGTGCAATACCAGGCAGAACCTGAAGGACAAAGGTGGCGCTGTTTCTGTAACAAAGCACCCATGTATTTTTTAATCCTATAAATCCCTTAAAGAGATTTATCCCATATACATGTGAATTAGACTTTGGTTACACATTGATCCAGATAAAAATACATTTTTAGGGACTTCTTGTCCCAGGCAGAGCTAATATAATCCAGTGTCCCAAATAGTCCCGATTGAAAAGTTTGCTTTACTCAAATAACAACTATAAGCCGTATTGTGCTATTCCTCTATTATTCATCCTGGAAATTTCTAAATATATTGACAGTAGTTTTATAATCACACTTGTCAATAGGGATAGTTCTTGCTCTGGTTGATAGAAGAGTAGGACCCCCCACTAAGACCTTCACATATTAGGGACTATGGATTGGAGTTGACTACACAAAAGACCCTCATAATGACTGATATTACTTGCACCAACTCTTCTACACCAGCAGGTAGCAGTAGCGTAGTCCCAATTTTGGCAACTGCACCCATAAAGTAAATATTCACGATGAGCCAGGAGCTGAGCATATGTTATAATGTGATCATATATACATTCACTAAACTATTATAAAAAAATAGATGAAATAAAAATAATTATCAGGGTGGACTAAATCCCATCTCTATGATCTAGCAATAAGCTCATCCTTATATCAGCCAAATGTCGCAGAGTTGGGCTGGACATGACCCTTTCCACCAAAATCGTGTGACTAAGGATATCAAACAGACATCACAGCCGTGTACAAACAACAGGGGATCAATAAAGTACAATTGTATCAGGAGACCCCTTTACAGTAACCCATAAACTGTATACAGGGGTGCATTCGTCCATAACATAAAGATCATGGAGATCCCACAAAGTGATAATATTCAGGTTCTTCTGGGTTGGGGAACTTGGGAAATTTAAAAACTTGACCCAAATCACCATTTCCCTACTTTCCCTTCTTATATGCCTTAAACTGTATAAGCGTCCTCAGGAAGCCAATACAGTTTAAAGCTATATCAGAGCAGGGAGCAATAGACTTGCTCATCTGCAATAGACCAGTTTGTAAAAAAGAAAACAACATTGGGAACTTGGAAGATGTAGAACATGAACCCAAAGCATCAGTTCCCCACTTTCCATTCTTGCATCCTTTAAACTGTATTGGCAACCTCAGAAAGCCGATACAGTTCATTGCAATGGCAGAGCAGGAAGCAATAGACGTGCTCATCTGCAGTAGACTAGTTTGTAAAAAAAACAACATTGGGAACTTGTGAGATATAGAACATTAACCCAAAGCATCATTTCCCTACTTTCCATTCTTGCATCCTTTAAACTGTATTGGCATCCTCAAGTAGCCGATACGGTTTAATACTATATCAGAGTAGGCAGCAATAGATTGGCTGGTCTGTAAGAAACCAATGGAGAACTTGGGAGACATAGAACGTTGACCCATAGCACCTTCCTATAAGCCTTGAAGGCGATTTGGGACACTAAACCACCCAGAGGTCCTATTGAACTGGTAGTTTAGTGTCCCTAACTGCCCTCCGTTGGTGCTATGAAAAAAAAAAACATTTATACCTAGAGATGGATCCAATGAGGTGCATCAGACCCATCTTTTGTGCTCTCTGCACCTGCACAGTACTTCAATGAAGCCGGAGCTGTACACCTCGGCTTCATTGTGCAAGCACCATAATCACTGCTTGGCGGCGCAGGCACAGGGAGCACCGGGAACAGGTAAGTAAGGGAAGTAATAATGTTTTTTATTTATCAGCCGGGCGATTTGGGACACTAACCCTCCGGTCTATGAAAACCTGTGGATGGTTTAGTGTCCCAAATCGCCCTGACAGGTTCTCTTTCAGCAACTTTAGGATGCCAATACAGTTTAAAGTAGAGCAGGAAGAAATAGGTTACGAATACCTCTAAAAGACAATAATGTAAAAGTGACTAATGTATACATACAGCGGTTGCATTGGAGGGTCCCATACAGTGGAGAACTTGGGAGATTTACTGTAGAACATTGGAACACAACCCAGCGTTCTTTCTGTGGGATTTAAATTGTATCAGCATCCGCAGGAAGCTAATGCGGTTCTCATAAGTGGTTGAAACCAACACATTGGGGCTCACTTACTAAGGGTCCACAGACTGCACTTTCATCGGACATCCCGACGATTTCCTGGGACAGGGATACAAAAGGGCTTTTTGGGGTACGCGATTGGATTTTGGCACAATTGTGCCAGCTTTCATGCAACACAAATCGGGGGGGGTGGGGCGTCAGATGATCTGATGGATTCGGACAAACCGCGTGAATTTTCAAAATTGTGTTGCAAGCCAAGCACTTACATGCACCAAGAGGAAGATGGTGAACTCCGGCAGACCTGAGCGGGGAAGCAAGAGATGCAGGAAATCGGGACGCATTCCGGACGGACAATGCACTTTCGGGATCTCCAAGGGATTGGGTAAGTAAATGTGCCCCTATTTATAGGAGATAACTCGAAATAGAAGAAGTACCCCTTTAATTAAAGATACGCCTTTTGGTACTTTTATCGTTAGAGGAAGCTACTTGTAAGGTGTGTTCACACGTTTGCTTCTTCAGATGCAGTTTGTCCGATGTCCAAATCAGGATTATAGGAGTAGCAACTCTCAATGATGTTCTCACCCACCTGCTTCTGGCTTCAAAAACTGCATCTGAAAAACTGAACGTGTGAACACACCCAAAGGCTACACAACGTGGTGACATGTGGCGGAGAATCTTGACTCCTCGCTGGATAATCTCTATAAAACATACACAGAGTTGCAGCTGGCCGCCCTATACAACGCACTCTGCCCCCGAGTGACTGAACATTCAAGACCTCCCTCTATTGTAAGCACGGGGTGTTGTAAGCACTTGTTTTGTTGGGTGCCACGGAGAATCAATCAGCAGGTTTTCTCATGGCACTGGTGCCCTACCCCCTCCTCTGGCTCCTGATATCCCTGCCCCTGTGTGGTATTATCAGCGCTCGCTCGGCCTGAGGCCCACACCCATCGTCTGCAGTTAGCGGTGGCTGGATGCTGCTGATTACAATGCATGGGACATGGGTGCTAGCACTTTTTACAGCCTTCTCTGCTGTCAGCAGGTTACTGAAAACATTCTTATATCAGGAAAATTCCTCTCTCATCGTTGTGCTGGAAACTCTGTCAATCGCTTCACAATGACTCAAAGCGGAAATTTTAATATTTTTTGCAATAAGTGAAGGCGACATTAAACTATTACTGTTTATTCCTATTGAGAAGATATTTAAAGGGATTGTGCACCTAATGGTACTTATTCCCTATCCACGAAGCAGGGATAGATGTTCAAACGCTATGGATCCATATACTGATGGCCAAATATAGGGAAGAGAGACAGGAGTACATAGCTATGTATACTGTGTAGTAACTCTGCTTCCAGATCCCAAATGTGTAGTTTCTACTGGTGTCATGGCTGCTCATTCAGTGGGTGCCAAGTGTCAGCCCCCGTCCCCCCAATTCCAAAGATGGGTTATTGATATCATTTCACAGTTTATATGGAGAAAGAAAAATGATTTAAAACTGTAAACTTATAAGGTTTCACTCGTGCACAATCACTAAAGACACTTCTTCTGTGGAGATGACTTTTCAGTGGTCATGTCATTTTAGGTTGACATTTCTTATGTGGAAATCACAGGGATCATCTCACTTTAACACTTTAACACTTCTGCGAGGATCCAAATTGTCATCTCATTTTAGGCTGACAATTCTGTGGAGATCACAGTGGTCATCCCATTTTAAGCTGACACTTCTGTGGAGATCCCAATGGTCTTCTCATTTCAGGCTGACACTTCTTCAGTGGAGATCCCAATGGTCATTTCATTTTAGGCTGACCCTTCTTCTGTGGAGATCACAGTGGTCATCTCGTTTTAGGCTGGCAATTCTGTAGAGATCACAGTGGTCATCCCATTTTAGTCTGACACTTCTGTGGAGATCACAGTGGTCATCTCATTTTAGGTTTACGTTTCTTCTGTGGAGATCACAAGGATCATCTCACTTTAAGATGACACTTCTGTGGAGATCCCATTGGCCATTTCATTTTAGGCTGACACTTCTTCTGTGGAGATCCCAATGGTCATCTCATTTTAGGCTGGCAATTCTGTGGAAATCACTGTGGTCATCTCATTTTAGGCTGACACTTTTTCTGTGGAAATCACTGTGGTCATCTCATTTTAGGCTGACAGTTCTTATGTGGAGACCCCAATGGTCATCTCATTTTAGGCTGACAATTCTGTGGAAATCACATTGGTCATCTCATTTTAGGCTGACACTTTTTCTGTGGGGATCACAATGGTCATCTCATTTTAGGCTGACACTTTTTCTGTGGGGATCACAGTGGTCATCTCATTTTAGGCTGACAATTCTTCTGTAGAGATCAATTTTCAGTGGTCATCTTATTTTACGTAGTCAGTTCTACTTCTAAGGAGATCACTTTCCAGTGATCAACTTTTTTTTTATCACAAGAAGAATTATAATAAAATTGAAATCAGATAACACAGGATCACTCTACTGATAATAGGTAAGGAGGATAGAGCCTCCTCCCTGTCCCTGTACAGGTCACAGAGCATTCCCACAACACTCTCCCATGGAAGTCTCCTGTAAGATTTCCTACTTCTACAAATATTTCTTTACCGTACATCTACACAGGGTTAAGGGAAAAACTAATGAACATAAAAATAAAAGCCTACTGGGATTTTTTCACTTGTATCTGTATTCAGGGAGACAACAAGAAGGTAGATGTTCTCCATTAGGGAGCAATGTTGGTTCTTTGGAGAAGCAACAACGTCCTTAGGTGACAACTACTTTCTGTGTATTCTGTGCCCTCTATTATAGGTTCATTGTTAGAACAACATTAACCCTTTTAAAGGGGCGGTCCTACTACTGACACTTAAAGGGGTTCTCTGGAGGTGGAAAAACATGGCTGCAGTCTTCCAAAAACAGCGCCTCACCTGACCATGGGTAGTGTGTGGTATTGCAACTAAGCTCCATTCATTTCTATACAGCTGAGCTGCAGTACTGGCAGTAACCATGGTCAGGTGTGGTGATGTTTTTGGAAGACTGCAGCCATGTTTTTCCACCTCCTGAGAACCCCTTTAAGGGATAAGTATCGGATCACTGTGGTCTAAAAACACCTGATAATATGAAAAGAAGTATTTTGGTCACCCCATCTCCCCTCTAAAAAATGGAAAAAGAAATGCTTTAATTAGTTGCATATATTAGTTTCTTGCATGCTAATTTAAAGGGCGTGTTGGAGATCTTTTTTTTCTTTTATAAGTCCTCATGGTCCATGAGTAGAGATAAGCGGACCTGTTGGTCGGGTTTTGGTTTGACATTCGACCCAGACATATTGCCATATTCACAGCCAAATAGCCAATTTGGCAACTTGGCCATCCCTAGCCACTAGCCATGGTTATGAATGGCCAGGGGGAGACCCCTAGCTGCTAATCCAGCAAAATGTCTGGGTCTGCCATTGGGTCCGCCCATCTCAATCCTTGAGTCACAAAATAAAGTTTCCCAGGCTCAGTGTTGAGTAAGGAGGCTTGGCATTGCCAATCAGTGGCATAGTAGTGAAGTTCCAAATACACTTGTCCTCAAGCAAGTGTGGAATGCCAGCGCTTAGCCACTGATTGGCTGTAGCGGTCACGTGCCTCCAGGCCCAAGGGATATGATGATGTATCACAACGCGTCTGAGGCTCTTTGTTGATGGAGGGAACCCACAACTCCCTACATCACAATTGCATTTAAATCTTAGCATCCGGGACAGAGGGGAAGACCCCAAAATGCGATCTAGGATAAGTGGAGGTGTGATAGTACCATCCATCTAAATGCGGTTTGCAGAAATCCATGCGCATCTTCCAAAAATGACCCAATGTAGGTGAAAGGAACTATTTTTAGATACAGAATCGGATGTGAATTCACCCTCATACAGTAGGATCGCCATAAAGCGTTATTGAAGGTAATGAAAGGATTATGTGGGATTATATCACCTTTAAAGATAGAAAAAAAGTTATTTAACAACCCAACCTACATGACTGCATATTTTTAGGACTGCGCCACCATTTACAAACAATCCTCTGTTGTGTTAGCCGTGGCCGTATGACTGTAGGCTGTTGACTTGTGTTGCCATAGGATGCAAGAAATTTCTCCATACATATGGATATTGTTCTCTCACATACAGGGAGCAAAACAGCGCTGTCATGAAAAGTAAACTACTAAGAGCTTCAGTCAGTCATTAAAATGTAAAAAAGTTGTCTGAAGGTGGAAGTGAGAAGTGAGGGCTGTGCAATTCTTGACAAGCTTCATCCTATGATTCACAAATTCTGATAAACAAGCATAGAACTATCTATCTATTTCCTATCTATCTCTCCATCCATCTCTTCTTCCTGACAGGAATGTAATTTTTAGCTGGTGACAGGTTCCCATAGCCTCCGCAATTATTTTCAAAAGTGCCTTGAATCATTTCAGTAGTTTATAAAAGTTTATTTCACATTACCTGGCTCCCTATGTGTTGGTGAGTCCCAGGGAGGGAGGAGGGTGTATACTGTGTCTCCTCATGCATTCTTCATCTACTCCATGCCATTCGCTTCCATCCCCTGCCTGCTTAATGCACATGACAGGAAGTTGGGAGGGAGCTGGATCAGTGTGAAGGAAATGACACAGGCACACACAGGCTGCAGCCATGTATAGTGAATTCAACTTATCTAAAGCACTGAAAGGATTCAGAATGCTAACACAGTCATTTTTAGAATCAGCATAGCATAGGTTATCAGAACCTGTCACAAGTTAAAAATGACATTTATACATGTCCTATCTACAGTATCTAACTATGCTTTCTGATCTATCCCTCCATCCTCATTCTATCTATCTATCTATCTATCTATCTATCTATCTATCTATCTATTTATCTATCTATCTATCTATTGTTTTTATATAATCTATCGATTTCCAACTTATTTATAGTATCTATTATATCTTCTTATCCATCCATCTATCTATCCATTAGTCTATCTATCTACCCATCTATCATCTATCCATAAATCAGTCTATCTTATCTATCCATCAGTTTATCTATCTATCTATCTATCTATCTATCTATCTATCTATCTATCTATCTATCTATCTCATATCTATCTATCCAATGATGCTCTTATAACCCATCTATTTAGGAAAGCCAATCACATTCCCTAACTGCATGAAACCCTCCACATTGACTGCCGTCCAGACCAGATCTCCCAGACAGTGCAGGAGATGTAGATGCTGCCCGGCCCCTGTGCTCTGCAGCTGAACTCCCCCTCATACTGGAAATATTCACGTATAGGCTGAGGCTCCTAATTTTACCACAAAAAAATAGGAAAAGCTATTGACTTGAGAATAAGCCCACCTCAGCAGGGCCCCTTTTAATAAAATGTCCACAGCAGAGCCCCCCTTCAGATAAATATCCACAGCAGATGCCCCCTTTAATGAAATGTTCAATGCTGATGCCCCCCCTTTAATTAAATGTCCAAAGCAGATGCCCCCTTTAATGAAATGTCCACCGTTGATGCCCCTTTACCTAAATGTCCACAGCAGAGCCCTCTTGAAAAAAAAAACCCCTCTATACTCACCTTCGGCTTCTTCTACCCACGGCTCCGTGTTCTGCTCTTCCTGCACACTGGCGCATGCTTTATGACGTCACATGGCCATAGTGTATGCACCCAGGCCAGAAGGTGAAGACGGAGCCGCGTGGGTAAAAGAAGCCGAAGGTGAGTACTGTATAGGTTTTTTTTTTTTGACTGATGTCAGATCTCCATATAGGGCTCAAGTATAGGCGTAGGCCCCTCGGAAGCCAAAGTCCCTGGGTCACTGCCCATACCTCCTATATGAAGATCCACCAGTGTCCCATACTGATTCTGACCTGAGTGGGCTTTACAAAACCCAGGACCGAAGCCTGGATGGAGTAGGCGTTCTACTCCCAGCCTACCCCTACTACATGGAGGCCCAGTATGGACATTACAAAGGTGTCTATGCTTGTTAGACTAACATAGACCAAACAGACTACTCCTGCTTATCACATGTCGGCATTAACCCATAGGTTACTGCAGACAAATTCAGGGCTTTTACCATATTTCATTCATCTGTCTGTATGACAGATAACGGATCTCACATACAACACCTCTCACTTTCTCACACTATGGCGATTGTGTAATAGCCGCTCAGGGCTCAGTGATCTCTGCCTCCATAACTGCTGACATCCATTTATGTAAATCTAGAGGAAACTCCAGTGCAAAGGGCTTACACAGGAGGACACTGGCTCCGCCATTAACCCCTTGTTTGACAGATAGATTAAACAGAAAGTAAAACTTAAGAAACAGAAAGTTTTCAAAACCATTTTTCCACTTTGACAGCTTATGAATGAAGTTATACACAAATATCAAGGACTTAAAGGGGATGTTCATAGACACACATGTCAATACCAAACAACAGTACAGAAAATGTTGAATAATATTCTGAATTTACTGAAACAATCCTGGCAAATACAAATTGCCCCAGTTGGTTGTTGCTGGGTTTGTTTCGGTGGGTGAGTCGGACTTAAAGGGGTGTACTAGATTACAAAAGAATCTTCTAAACAGCACAACGCCCGTCCATATGTTGTGTGTGGTATTGTAGCTCAATCTTAAGCCTGGACATCCTGGACAAATCCTGGACATCTCCTTTAAGATGGGAATGCCAGTTTTACAGTAATATAGATCATCCTACTCCATAGTATTTGCTTCACTTTGTCTTAAACTTTATCTCTTGTAGGCCATGTCTGACGAAGATCCGTAGTGTGGCCGAAACATTCCAACCTGTGATCAATGGGGAATATGAGACCCAAGAGCATGGACATGACTCTTATGGTCCCATGTGCACAACCATATGGGGGCAAGTGATCCCCCCCCCCCAAAAAAAATAGGCTCCCAGTCATGGTGTGGCTTCATATGGAGTGGGGAGGGGTGAGTAGCGCTCACCTTCCTGCCCCTTGCCAAATGCTACACCCAAGTATGGTCCAGGGCGAGTATACGGTCGGGTGCATGGGTCCTAATTGTCCAGCTTAAGCTGGATAGTCACAGATTTTTGGGTCTCGTGTGCGGGCAAGTTTATCACATCCTCTGGAAGCAGATAGAGATAATTACAATGGTGAAGCAGGGAGCCGCCATCCCCTTGCTCTACCATTGAGGCTCTGCAGCGGCAGGACAGCTTCTCCAGGAGAATATATAAAAGGAAGGCGGGGGGTTACAATACAGTGTACAGCCATGCCAGGTCCTACTGCCCAGCCCCATGGAACTATTTTCCAATGTAGTGTTAAAAGGCTATGAGGTTTAGACCAATTACGAATCTGCATTTCTACCCCCCTGGCTGCCTCAGCTAATGTGTAAACCTGCTCCCAAGGGGGGTCTCACTACCGATTATTGCTAATGGATTGCTAATGGTGAAAGTGGATAATTATAGGAGAGCTAATTACTCTTATTCCCCCTTTTCATGAAAAAAAGCACATACAAAGAATACATTCTTGTTAAAGGGAAAGTACCACATTATAATCATGATTATAATAATAATCAATGTATTGACCTCATAGAGGAAATGCATTTGTTAGCACTGCTCCGGAATAGACATTAAAACATGATAACTTAAAAAAAATTCAACACTCCTAATAATGGGGCAGGTTTGCTTTATGGTCACATGACACAAGGAGTAAAATAAAAAAATTGTGTTTTACAAGATGGACCGCAGCCAGAGCTGATAGACACCGCCTACATGCACACTCTGCCAAGACAAGGGTGCATGTACGAAGGTGGGTGCAGAGGAATACAAACATACAACCAATGCGGGAAAAATTTATCTAGAGTAGATATTCTGACTTTTATGTTGACGGTATCTCTTAATCTCTAGATATGTATTATTAAAGCACAGGGCGCTATGTACAATGTTACCCAAACAAGGAAAATTCTTGTATATTTAGCAGAGTCCTTCACCCAATTATTTATCCAAGAAAGGTCACAGGACACAGAACGGCAAACTTTGTCCTCACGGCTGGGGCAATCTTCTTACTACAGCGGACACAAGGCCGCCCACTCACTGTCATAACAAGGTTAGGGTCTGCTATAGCTGCTATTAAGGGGTTAAGCTGAGGGGGCCAAGAGTCTAAGGGGGCAAAAGCTGTTTCTTCCTTATATAAAGAGACTGTTATGATAAAGAAGCTGTTGTAATGATACAGATTTTGCATTGGTGCCATCACTCTGGATTCATTGACTATACATTCTGGGCCCCAATACAAAATCTGTAACTGGGCCCCTCACTTACAAACTTTAAGGACTCCTAAGGTGCATTTGCTAACTCTAAGCCACCCCCCTATAGCTATGGCTCTAGGGCACTGCCCAGCAGTTAATTATTGCCCGCTTGGCACAGACATCTCCTTTATCTGATTCTTCTTTCACCTCTCTGCTCTGGTGTATTAATAATACTTATATAACTTTTTTTTATATATTTGGCTTTCAGTTACTACTATGTCTACAGAAAAAGGTAAAATTCTCCGCTGCCCATGATATGCCACCTGTCAAATGTCAGCAGTATCAGGTCTCTTGGGCCCACATTTTTGTCTTTATCAAACCTTATGAATTAGACCCTAGTAGGCTGAAAACTGTGTTGTCATCTGATGGATTTCATGGCTTTAGTATTGGGTTAGAGCCTGGGCCCACCGGAGGATTCTCCGATGCTCTGATGGGCCAGTCCAACACTGAAGACATGTATGCTAATCTATGTGTGCATGTTTAAGGAGGAGTTGTTGAAGCTATAGGTCTCATGACTGATCATCTCTATGGCCATTGATCCATAGTTGACCCTCTGTTCTCCAGGTCGATTTGAAGGGGTCAAATGATCATTGTAGTGCACCGGGATGTGGCAGTGAAGTCCAGTGCACCCCCTCATGCACAGTTTAAGTTGCCAATAGCTTTCAGCCTATGCACATATGTAAAGTGCAGTTGTGATATTGAGATGTGCTTCTCCAGATGCACAGGATTCATGTGATATAACGTGTACTGCAGCTGATTCATTTGTTTGACAGGAATGCAAATATTTCTGCTCATTACCTTCAAAGTCTTCTCACCTGCCGTCTCCAGCCTGGAGGAGGATTAGAAAACACCACTAATGAGGCGCAGAGAGAAACGCGACCTACATAAAAGTGTCATTTATATATGTTCAGTGCAACGTGTCACCTAGAAAAGTGGTGGATTCTACCCACTACAGGGACACAGATACACCTGCTTCTGGTTCAGTGTCTTTGTGTTTCCAGGGCTTCCAACAACCGAGGGAAACCAAGCCATTATCAGCAGTATGATAAAGCTGCGGATCAGGTGAAACCACCAGTGGACCCAAGTCCTCCATTGGTCACTCCGCTCCCTGCCGATTCCAGTTGTCAGCTTCAACTCTATCTGCGTCCTCCGGACAGAGATAGAGTTGGAATCAATGATATTGCAAAGAGCCATGGCATCTATGTGTCTTCTGCTGCTAAATGTAAAGGCCAGCAGGCCCAATATGATGATGTAATCACCTGCCAGCATCACAGCCACACACTGCTGCAGACAAAGAAGAGGAGAGCTGCTGGGGAAAGTGAAGAGGTGAGTATATATTTATTGTTTTTTAATTACACTGCAAATAGAAGAAGGGGATACAAGATAAGGGGGCCCACACTATCAGGGGGGAGATAAGAGGGGCCACACTATGAGGGGGAACATAAGAGGGGGCCACACTATGAGGGGGAAGATGAGAGGACCCTTACCATAAACGGTAGATAATAGGAGCCACAATATGAGGGGGAACATAAGAGGGGGCCACACTATGAGAGGGAGGATGAGAGGACCCATACCATAAACAGTAGACAAGAGGAGCCACAATATGAGGGGGAGAAATGGGGTGCTACAAGGAGAAGAGGAGATGATGGAGCCGAAAAGTGCGGAGGTGATGAGCGGGTCCACAATATAAGGGGAGATGAGGGGCAACAATATAAGGGGAGATCATAGAACACACCAGTGTGAAGAGATCCCCCCCCCCCCCGTGCTGCAAGTCCAGCTACAATCCTGAAACATGAACACATTTTTCACAGTCTTGTTGCTACTAACAACAAGACAAAGGTATAGTTACACAGATCCCCATGGACAATAACTAACACTGTCCACAACTTTGTACGGTCAATACCACTGAAACTGACACTGCCTTTAATAATTTCCTCCGAGTGTAGCTGTGTCCTAAAAGCAAATTTAAGCATGGCATGAGAGAAAATAACTACTCTAAGTAGTGTTTTCCCAAGCCCATAGATAAAACACTGACCCATTGGTATCACTGATGCCTCATCTAACACCGGCCACAGTATTTCTCTGGAACTTATAATTTTCTCTATGCAAGAAAAACTTGGCAGGAGTTTCTTTACTGGCTCCTCTGGGTGCCAAACCAGACACGTCTATTAAAAGGCATGCAAGCGTCTGCTTGTGGCACGCTTCTCTCCACTGGGCCAGTAGTTTTATTTTTAGGGAAGGGATTTAGAGACATTTTTCTTACAATTTTATATTCAGAGGTAGTACAGTAAGTTATGCCTTGTTGGCCTCATATATGATTATATCACAGACCATATCTGTAATATAGATCCATGTCAGGCTTATGTGTAATAGGGAGCCCATGGATATACAGTGGGGAAAAAAAGTAACTGGTCAGCCACGTATTGTGCAAGTTCTCCCACTTAAAAAGATGAGAGCGGCCTGTAATATAGGTAGAAACTCAACTATGAGAGACAAAGGGTGAAGACACACGTGACGTTTTTACGCCGTTTTTAGTTAGTGCGTTTTCAGATAGTAAAAAACGCATGCGTTTTTGAAAAACGCATGCGTTTTTTTGAAAACGCATGCGTTTTTGACAGGTTTGACCAATTATCTTAATTCAAACTGGTCAAAAACGCATGCATTTTCAAAAAACTAAAAACGGCCCAAAAACGGCCTAAAAACGCCACGTGTGTATTCACCCAAAGTCAACAAAAGGTAATCTTAAAACTTTGTTATATTTCCTGTGCTGGCAATGACAGAGGTCAAACATTGTCTGTAAGGCCGGTGGCACACGTGGCATTTTGAACCCATTTTTGGGCCATTTTTAAGCAGTCAGTTAAAAAACGCATGCTTTTACAAACCCCAATGCGTTTTTGACCAGTTTTAATTAAGATCATTGGTAAAAATGGCGTGGTCCTTAAGGGGTTAAAGAAGAAGTTACAGGTCAGTGAAGACCAGAAATTTGTTGAGGTCCACCTATGATGTCAATTACAGACCGCTCTTATCTTTTAAAGGGGAAGAACTTGTACAATTGGTGGCTGACTAAATACTTTTTTTCCACACTGTACATCTGGCTGAATATTTCCAAAATGGACTTCCCCTTTAAGGAATAACTACAACTCTGCTGCATCCGGTGCTTATGGAATAACAGTACCGTAGCGTCCTGAAAGCAGCTGTTTACAGTGTACAGCAATACTATGTAATAGGGTGCACAGTTTTGTCTCCCCTCCCCTCTGGAAGCATTGGCCTCGTCCTACCCATACTGTGCAGGCATGCTATGGTCACACAGATCCTTTAATCCCGTCCCTGTGTTCCCTGTACATTGCTTGCACAATAGCCGCCTGGGGTCTGTTGCTGGCATTGCATTTTCCTTGATAGTCGAGTCTTTTTTTTCTAACTCTGATCCGCTGACCAGTTGCTGACTGTGTACTAATAGGATGCTCTGGATACATTGCAATGCAACGACCAGCGCAGGCGGTGACCTAGGTGCTACCACCCTTCCAGCTGATGATGTGGGTCACTCCAAAGTTTACATTCTATACGGGGTGTGACTGCTAACCTAGTCTAACCTTCACAAGTGACATGTCAGTTTGTTACTTAGGTTGTGTTACTAGTTTATATATACAAAAAAAGGTTGTAAGATTGATGCAGCTGAACCCTAAAGGTGATGTCACACATGGCGTTTTTGGTCCGTTTTTAAACATCCGTTTTCAGTCCGTTTTTGGCCGTTTACCATGCGTATGGCTACTTACAACCTGTTTATCTAATAAGACAATTGGGAAAAACGGACTAAAAACGGACCAAAAAGGCCATGTGTGGCATCACCCTAAGGCCGGCGGCACACGTGGCATTTTGAACCCGTTTTTGGGCCGTTTTTTAAGCAGTCTGTTAAAAAACACATCCGTTTTTGACCTGTTTTAATTAAGGTAATTGGTAAAACCGGTCAAAAACGGATGCGTTTTAAAAAACCGCATGCATTTTTCAAAAACGCTTTTTTTAACCCGTTTTTGGTCCGCTTTTTTAAGCAGTCCTTTAAAAAAACGCATGCGTTAAAAAAAACGAATCCGTTTTTGACAAGTTTTACCAATTATCTTAATTAAAACTGGACAAAAACGGATGCATTTTCAAAGAACACATGCGTTTTTGGTCGGACTGCTTAAAAACGGACCAAAAACGGGTTCAAAGGTTTTTGGTCCGTTTTTTCCCAATTATCTTAATAGATAAACAGGTTGTAAGCAGCCAAATGCATGGTAAACTGCCCAAAACAGACTGAAAACGGATGTTTAAAAACGGACCAAAAACGCCATGTGTGAGCATACCCTAGGCAGCGCGTCACCTAGTGCGTCCATCATAACGCGACGCTAGCGCACAGGGGGGGGGTTCTTGGCCCGAACGCACATGCGTTTCTCTGGAAACGCATGTGCGTTGGGCGAGACCTCCCCCTGGCTAGCATCGCGTTATGAAGGACGCTAGCGGTACGTGTGAGCGGCCTTAGGCCGGTGCCAACGCACCACTTTGTTGCATTTGAAAGCGCAAACGCAGACAAAGCGTATGAACGGGGCGGGCCTCGGCCCAATCGCATCGGCGTTTCTATGGAAACGCCTGCGATCGGGAATAGCCGCGGTGTTTTGCGTTAATTTAATGAAAACAAACCGGCGGCTCGTTCCCGATCGCAGGCGTTTCCATAGGAACGCCGATGAAATCGGGCCGAGGCCCGCCCCGGTGGGTACGGCTTTGTCTGCGTTTGCGTTTTCAAAGGCACCGGCCTTAGGTGTGTCCTCAGTAGTGGATTATGATATAGGCACTTTGGGCAATAGCCCCAGGCCTAAACCACCCACCAAATTTTATACTGAGAAATCCTCATTCATCTGTCCCTGCTCTTAATACTCTTAATGTATTATGAATGTATAATCCAAACGAAAATGTGCGCCCGTATATATGTCCCCCATACGTTCGGGTGAATGCAGCCTATTAGTGACTGAACACATAACTCCTCTCTTTGAGAAACAACCCGGTGGCATAGTTAACAAGGAGGATTTCTTCATGTTCACTTTTCAAATCCAGTTGAGTAAATAGATATATGACTCATAATGCACAGAGTGTATATAACATAAATCACCTCACGACAGAAAGCGGGAGAAGATTCACTTTCTCAGTGAATGCAAGATGGATGGTATGAAATACATTGTGTGTGTGACTGGAATATAACATCTAACTCCACCCAAACGTCTTTGGCGTTTTTGCGTTTTTCACACGCGTTTTTCTTGCGTTTTCGGTGCGTTTTTCACGCACGTTTTTTAAGTCAATGGGACTTTTTCAAAGGGACCATGGTTCAGGAATAAAATGTGTTATTTAATTGAAAAAGAATGTCTTCTGATAAGTTAGCAGATGTATGCAAACATCTACAATCTATTCTTCACTGTTCTGCGCGTATATTATCTCCCGACAAGTTAGCAGATGTGAAGAACAGTGAAGAATAGAATAAAAACAGTTGGTGAGAGAGATTGGGTGTTGCTGGGTTTGTTTCGGTTGGGTTGAGTCGGACTTAAAGGGGTGTACTAGATTACAAAAGAAATCTAAACAGCACAACGCCCGTCCATATGTTGTGGTGTGGTATTGTAGCTCAATCTTAAGCCTGACATCCTGGACAAATCCTGGACATCTCCTTTAAGATGGGAATGCCAGTTTTACAGTATATAGATCATCCAACTCATAGTATTTGCTTCACTTTGTCTTAAACTTATCTCTTGTAGGCCATGTGCTGACGAAGATCCGTAGTGTGGCCGAAACATTCCACCTGTGATCAATGGGGAATATGAGACCAAGAGCATGGACATGACTCTTTGGTCCATGTGCACAACCATATGGGGGCAAAGTGATCCCCCCCCCAAAAAAAAATAGGCTCCCAGTCATGGTGTGGTTCATATGGAGTGGGGAGGGGTGAGTAGCGCTCACCTTCCTGCCCCTTGCCAAATGCTACACCCAAGTATGGTCCAGGGCGAGTATACGGTCGGGTGCATGGGTCCTAATGTCCAGTAAGCTGGATAGTCACAGATTTTGGGGTCGTGTGCGGGCAAGTTATCACATCCTCTGGAAGCAGATAGAGATAATTACAATGGTGAAGCAGGGAGCCGCCATCCCCTTGCTCTACCATTGAGGCTCTGCAGCGGCAGGACAGCTTCTCCAGGAGAATATATAAAAGGGCGAGGGGGGGTTACAATACAGTGTACAGCCATGCCTCGGTCCTACTGCCCAGCCCCATGGAACTATTTCCAATGTAGTGTTAAAAGGCTATGAGGTTTAGACCAATTACGAATCTGCATTTCTACCCACCTGGCTGCCTCAGCTAATGTGTAAACCTGCTCCCAAGGGGGGTCTCACTACCGATTATTGCTAATGGATTGCTAATGGTGAAAGTGGATAATATAGGAGAGCTAATTACTCTTATCCCCCTTTCATGAAAAAAAGCACATACAAAGAATACATTCGTTAAAGGGAAAGTACCACATATAATCATGATATAATAATAATCAATGTATTGACCTCATAGAGGAATGCATTGTTAGCACTGCTCCGGAATAGACATTAAAACATGATAACTTAAAAAAAATTCAACACTCTAATAATGGGGCAGGTTTGCTTATGGTCACATGACCAAGGAGTAAAATAAAAAAATTGTGTTTTACAAGATGGACCGCAGCCAGAGGCTGATAGACCGCCTACATGCACACTCTGCCAAGAAAGGGTGGCATGTACGAAGGTGGGTGCAGAGGATACAAACATACAACCAATGCGGGGAAAAATTTATCTAGAGTAGATATTCTGACTTTATGTTGAGGTATCTCTTAATCTCTAGATATGTATTTTAAAGCACAGGGCGCTATGTACAATGTTACCCAAACAAGGAAAATTCTGTATATTAGCAGAGTCCTTCACCCAATTATTATCCAAGAAAGGTCACAGGACACAGAACGGCAAACTTTGTCCTCACGGCTGGGGCAATTCTTACTACGCGGACACAAGGCGCCCACTCACTGTCATAACAAGGTTAGGGTCTGCTATAGCTGCTATTAAGGGGTTAAGCTGAGGGGGCCAAGAGTTCTAAGGGGGCAAAAGCTGTTTCATTCCTATATAAAGAGACTGTTATGATAAAGAAGCTGTTGTAATGATACAGATTTTGCATTGGTGCCATCACTTGGATTCATTGACTATACATTCTGGGCCCCAATACAAAATCTGTAACTGGGCCCCTCACTTACAAAATTTAAGGACTCTAAGGTGCATTTGCTAACTCTAAGCCACCCCCCTATAGCTATGGCTCTAGGGCACTGCCCAGCAGTTAATATTGCCCGTTGGCACAGAACATCTCCTTTATCTGATTCTTCTTTCACCTCTCTTGTCTTGTGTATTAATAATACTTATATAACTTTTTTTTTATATTTGGCTTTCAGTTACTTACTATGTCTACAGAAAAAGGTAAATTCTCCGCTGCCCATGATATGCCACCTGTCAAATGTCAGCAGCAGTATCAGGTCTCTTGGGCCCACATTTTTGTCTTTATCAAACCTTATGAATTAGACACCTAGTAGCTGTGAAAACTGTGTTGCATCTGATGGATTTCATGGCTTTAGTATTGGGTTAGAGCCTGGGCCCACCGGAGGATTCTCCGATGCTCTGATGGGCCAGTCCAACACTGAAGACATGTATGCTATCTATGTGTGCATGTTTAAGGAGGAGTTGTTGAAGCTATAGGTTCATGACTGATCATCTCTATGGCCATTGATCCATAGTGTGACCCTCTGTTCTCCAGGTCGATTTGAAGGGGTCAAATGATCATTGTAGTGCACGGGGATGGGCAGTGAAGTCCAGTGCACCCCCTATGCACAGTTTAAGTTGCCAATAGCTTTCAGCCTATGCACATATGTAAAGTGCAGTTGTGATATTGAGATGTGCTTCTCCAGATGCACAGGATTTATGTGATATAACGTGTACTGCAGCTGATCATTTGTTTGACAGGAATGCAAATATTTCTGTCATTACCTTCAAAGTCTTCTCACCTGCGTCTCCAGCCTGGAGGAGGATTAGAAAACACCACTAAAGGCGCAGAGAGAAACGCGACTACATAAAAGTGTCATTTATATATGTTCAGTGCAACGTGTCACCTAGAAAAGTGGTGGATTCTACCCACTACAGGGACACAGATACACCTGCTTCTGGTTCAGTGTCTTGTGTTCCAGGGCTTCCAACAACCGAGGGAAACCAAGCCATTATCAGCAGTATGATAAAGCTGCGGATCAGGTGAAACCACCAGTGGACCCAAGTCCTCCATTGGTCACTCCGCTCCTGCCGATTCCAGTTGTCAGCTTCAACTCTATCTGCGTCCATCGGACAGAGATAGAGTTGGAATCAATGATATTGCAAAGAGCCATGGCATCTATGTGTCTTCTGCTGCTAAATGTAAAGGCCAGCAGGCCCAATATGATGATTAATCACGCCAGCATCACAGCCACACACTGCTGCAGACAAAGAAGAGGAGAGCTGCTGGGGGAAAGTGAAGAGGTGAGTATATATTTATTGTTTTTTAATTACACTGCAAATAGAAGAAGGGGATACAAGATAAGGGGGCCCACACTATCAGGGGGGAGATAAGAGGGGCCACACTATGAGGGGGAACATAAGAGGGGGCCACACTAGAGGGGGAAGATGAGAGGACCCTTACCATAAACGGTAGATATAGGAGCCACAATATGAGGGGGAACATAAGAGGGGGCCACACTATGAGGGGAGGATGAGAGGAACCATACCATAAACAGTAGACAAGAGGAGCCACAATATGAGGGGAGAAGAAAATGGGTGGGGGCTACAAGGAGAAGAGGATGATGGAGCCGAAAAGTGCGGAGGTGATGAGCGGGGTCCACAATATAAGGGGAGATGAGGGCAAAATATAGGGGAGATCATAGAACACACCAGTGTGGAGAGATCCCCCCCCCCCCCGTGCTGCAAGTCCAGCTACAATCTGAAACATGAACACATTTTTCACAGTCTTGTTGCTACTAACAACAAGACAAAGGTATAGTAACACAGATCCCCATGGACAAAACTAACACGTCCACAACTTTGTACGGTCAATACCACTGAAACTGACACTGCCTTAATAATTTCCTCCGAGTGTGCTGGTGTCCTAAAAGCAAATTGCATGGCATGAGAGAAAATAACTACTCTAAGTAGTGTTTTTCCAAGCCCATAGATAAAACACTGACACATTGGATCTGATGCCTCATCTAACACCGGCCACAGTATTCTCTGGAACTTATAATTTTCTCTATGCAAGAAAAACTTGGCGGAGTTTCTTACTGGCTCCTGGGTGCCAAACCAGACACGTCTATTAAAAGGCATGCAAGCGTCTGCTTGTGGCACGCTTCTCTCCAGGGCCAGTAGTTTTTTTTAGGAGGGAGGATAGAGACATTTTTCACAATTTTATATTCAGAGGTAGTACAGTAAGGTATGCCTTGTTGGCCTCATAATGATTATATCACAGACCATATCTGTAATATAGATCCATGTCAGGCTTATGTGTAATAGGGAGCCCATGGATATCGTGGGGAAAAAAAGTAACTGGTCAGCCAGTATTGTGCAAGTTCTCCACTTAAAAAGATGAGAGCGGCCTGTAATATAGGTAGAAAACTCAACTATGAGAGGACAAGGGTGAAGACACACGTGACGTTTTACGCCGTTTTTAGTTAGTGCGTTTCAGATAGTAAAAAACGCATGCTTTTGAAAAACGCATGCGTTTTTTTGAAAACGCATGCGTTTTTGACAGGTTTGACCAATTATCTTAATTCAAACTGGTCAAAAACGCATGCATTTTCAAAAAACTAAAAACGGCCCAAAAACGGCCTAAAAAACGCCACGTGGTGTATTTCACCCAAAGTCAACAAAAGGTAATCTTAAACTTTGTTATATTTCCTGTGCTGGCAATGACAGAGGTCAAACATTGTCTGTAAGGCCGGTGGCACACGTGGCATTTTGAACCCATTTTGGGCCATTTTAAGCAGTCAGTTAAAAAAACGCATGCTTTTACAAACCCAATGCGTTTTTGACCAGTTTAATTAAGATCATTGGTAAAAATGGCGTGGTCCTTAAGGGGTTAAAGAAGAAGTTACAGGTCAGTGAAGACCAGAAATTTGTTGAGGTCCACCTATGATGTCAATTACAGACCGCTCTTATCTTTTAAAGGGGAAGAACTGTACAATTGGTGGCTGAATAACTTTTTCACACTGTACATCTGGCTGAATATTTCCAAAATGGACTTCCCCTTTAAGGATAACTACAACTCTGCTGCATCCGGTGCTTATGGAATAACAGTACCGTAGCGTCCTGAAAGCAGCTGTTTACAGTGTACAGCAATACTTTAATAGGGTGCACAGTTTTGTCTCCCCTCCCCTCTGGAAGCCTTGGCCTCGTCCTACCCATACTGTGCAGGCATGCTGGTAACACAGCTCTTTAATCCCGTCCCTGTGTTCCCTGTACATGCTTGCACAATAGCCGCCTGGGGTCGTGTGCTGGATTGCATTTCCTTGATAGTCGAGTCTTTTTTTCTAACTCTGATCCGCTGACCAGTTGCTGACTGTGTACTAATAGGTGCTCGGATACATTGCAATGCAACGACCAGCGCAGGCGGTGACCTAGGTGCTACCACCCTTCCAGCTGATGATGTGGGTCACTCCAAAGTTACATTCTATACGGGTGTGACTGCTAAACTAGTCGTCTAACCTTCACAAGTGACATGTCAGGTTGTTACTTAGGTTGTGGTACTAGTTTATTATACAAAAAAAGGTTGTAAGATTGATGCAGCTGAACCTAAAGGTGATGTCACACATGGCGTTTTGGTCCGTTTTTAAACATCCGTTTCAGTCCGTTTTTGGCCGTTTACCATGCGTATGGCTACTTACAACCTGTTTATCTAATAAGACAATGGGAGAAAAAAACGGACTAAAAACGGACCAAAAAGGCCATGTGTGGCATCACCCTAAGGCCGGCGGCACACGTGGCATTTTGAACCCGTTTTTGGGCCGTTTTTTAAGCAGTCTGTTAAAAAACACATCCGTTTTTGACCTGTTTTAATTAAGGTATGGGTATTAAAACCGGTCAAAAACGGATGCGTTTTAAAAAACCGCATGCATTTTTCAAAAACGCTTTTTTTAAACCGTTTTTGGTCCGTTTTTTAAGCAGTCCTTTAAAAAAACGCATGCGTTAAAAAAAAAGAATCCGTTTTTGACAAGTTTTACCAATTATCTAATTAAAACTGGAAAAAACGGATGCATTTTCAGAACACATGCGTTTTTGGTCGGACTGCTTAAAACGGACCAAAACGGGTTCAAAGGTTTTGGTCCGTTTTTTTCCCAATTATCTTAATAGAATAAACAGGTTGTTGTAAGCAGCCAAATGCATGGTAAAACTGCCCAAAACAGACTGACGAAAACGGATTTTAAAAACGGACCAAAAACGCCATGTGTGACATCACCCTTAGGCAGCGGTCACTAGGCGTCCATCATAACGCGACGCTAGCGCACAGGGGGGGGGTTCTTGGCCCGAACGCACATGCGTTTCTCTGGAAACGCATGTGGTTCGGGCCGAGGACCTCCCCCGTGTGCTAGCATCGCGTTATGAACGGACGTCTAGCGGTTACGTGTGACCGCGGCCTTAGGCCGGTGCCACACGCACCACTTTGTCTGCATTTGAAAGCGCAAACGCAGACAAAGCCGTACTGAACGGGGCGGGCCTCGGCCCAATCGCATCGGCGTTTCTATGGAAACGCCTGCGATCGGGAATAAGCCGCCGGTGTTTTGCGTTAATTTAATGCAAAACACCGGCGGCTCGTTCCCGATCGCAGGCGTTTCCATAGGAACGCGGCGATGAAATGGGCCGAGGCCGCCCGGTGGGTACGGCTTTGTCTGCGTTTGCGTTTCAAAGGCACCGGCCTTAGGTGTGTCCTCAGTAGTGGATTATGATATAGGCACTTTGGGCAATAGCCCCAGGCCTAAACCACCCACCAAATTTTATACTGAGAAATCCTCATTCATCGTCCTGCTCTTAATACTCTTAATGTATTATGAATGTATAATCCAAACGAAAATGTGAGCCCGTATATATGTCCCCCCATACGTTCGGGTGGAGGAATGCAGCCTATTAGTGACTGAAACATAACTCCTTCTTTAGAGAAACAACCGGTGGCATGTTAACAAGGAGGATTTTCTTCATGTTACATTTCAAATCCAGTTGAGTAAATAGATATATGACTCATAATGCACAGAGTGTATATAACCAAATCACCTCACGACAGAAAGCGGGGAGAAGATCATTCTCAGTGAATGCAAGATGGATGGTATGAAATACATTGGTGTGTGACTGGAATATAACATCTAACTCCACCCAACGTCTTTGGCGTTTTTGCGTTTTTCACACGGTTTTTCTTGCGTTTTCGGTGCGTTTTTCACGCACGTTTTTAAGTCAATGGGACTTTTCAAAGGGACATGGTTCAGGAATAAAATGTGTTATTTAATTGAAAAAAGATGTCTTCTGATAAGTTAGCAGATGTATGCAAACATCTACAATCTATTCTTCACATGTTCTGCGCGTATATTATCTCCCGACAAGTTAGCAGATGTGAAGAACAGTGAAGAATAGAATAAAAACAGTGAAAACAGGATCATTCAAGTGAAAAACGCAGTGAAGAACACAGTGAAGAATGATTACGGATGTTCGGCACATCTGCTTACTTGTTGGGAGATATGTGCAGAGCGGTGCGAACAAAATAGCATGTGAATGAACAATATATATGTGTGAAGACAACATTGCAGATGTTTCATACATCTGCAATGTGTTCTTTACTACACACATATATAGTGTTCTTCACATACTATTTTGTTCGCACCGCTCTGCACATATCTCCCAACAAGTAAGCAGATGTGCCGAACATCCGTAATCTATTCTTCACTGTGTTCTTCACTGCGTTTTTCACTTGAATGATCCTGTGTTCACTGTTTTTATTCTATTATTCACTGTTCTTCATTGTGTTTTTTTAATTAAATGCTCGATCTCGAGCAGGGGAATTATTCATCACCTAGTCACCTAGCAACCCATACGTTTAAAACGCATTGCACTCGCATTGCACTTGCAATGATTGCGAGTGCAATGCATTTTTGATGCGTCTCCATAGACTTGAATGGGGCGGGGAAAACACGTGTGAAACGCAAAAGTAGAGCATGCTGCGATTTTGAAGCGCGTTAAAACAAACGCACGCGCATGAAAAAAAACGCAAATGAGGAAAGGCCCATTGGAAACAATGGGACAGAGTGCAATGCAAGTTCTGCGCATCAAAAGCACGCACAGAACTCGCGCATGAAAAACGCTAGTGTGGAAGGGGCCCAAGGGTGGTGGCACACGTGCCATTTTGTCTGCGTTTGCAAACATGCGTTAACATCGCATTTACAATGCATTTTGTAAACGCAAATGTTAACAGTAATGTAAATATCAAATCACCTCTCCTCAGCTGTTGTAATGCGTTTTAAAACGCAATGAAAATGCAACCAAAGCGCAACGTGCCCCCCCTGAGGGTGATGCCACACATAGCGTTTTTGGTCCGTTTTTCCCAATTATCTTAATAGATAAACAGGTTGTAAGCAGCCAAAGGCATGGTAAACTGCCAAAAACAGACTGAAAACGGATGTTTAAAAACAGAACCAAAAACGCCATGTGTGACATCACTGGAAGGGTGATGTCAGACGTGCCGCTTTGTCTGCGTTTGCATTAAATTAACGCAAAACACTGTCGGCTCGTTCCAGGCGTTACCATAGAACTGCCCCGGTGGGTGCGGCTTTGTATGCGATCGCCCCCTGTGCGCTAGCGGAACGTGTGCACGTGCCCTGAGGCTGCGTTCACATGTTCCGTTTAGTTTGCATTAACACATGCATTTTAAAATGCATCACAACAGCTGAGAACAAGAGATTTGCCTAATTACATTGCTGTCAATATTGTGTTTACAAAATGCATGTGTTTGTAACGAAACGTTAACAAACAGTTTTTCATGTTTACCATGTGTTTGGCAGCTTTGAATCAATTCAATCTGCTGTAACACATTAGGGTGATGTCACACATGGCGTTTTTGGTCAGTTTTTAAACATCTGTTTTCAGTCCGTTTTTGGCAGTTTACCAGGCGTTTGGCTGCTTACAACCTGTTTATCTATTAGCATATTAGGGAAAAACTGACTAAAAACGGCATGGGTGGCACATGTGCCATTTTGTCTGTGATTGAAAACGCAGACAAATTCGCACCCACCGTGGCGGGCCACGACCCGATAGCATCGGAGTTTCTATGGAAACGTCTGCGATCGGGAATGAGCCGCCGGTGTTTTGCGTTAATTTAATGCGGCTTTGTCTGCGTTTGCATTTTCAAACGCAGACAAAGCGGTACGTGTGGCACCAGCCTTAGGCCGGCGCCACACAGGGCGCTTTGTCTGCGCTTGCAAACGCAAACAAAGTCGCGCCCACCGGGGCGCCGGCCTAAGTGTTGCGATTCTGTTTAGAAACTGAATCAAAATGCGTGGGGACGTGCCAGGTCCGATCGCCTATGCACTTCTATGCAAACGCATGCCATCGCCAACCAGCACCTGGTGACTTGCATTATAGGGTGATGCCACAGATGGCGTTTTGAACCGGTTTGGTCCGTTTTTAAGCAGTTTGTTAAAAAACCCATTGGTTTTACCAATTATCCTAATTAAAACTGGTCAAAAACGTATGCGTTTTCAAAAAAGACGGACTGCTTAAAAACAGACCAAAAAAGGGTTCAAACGCCACGTGTGGCATCACCCTAAGGCTGGGGCCACACGCCTACGATCGGGAACGAGCCGCCGGTGTTTTGCGTTAAATGTGTGGCGGCAGCCTTAGTCCGCAGTCACACGTACCGCTAAGCGTCCGTTCATAACGCACAGGTCCTCGGCCCGAAAGTACATGCGTTTCCAGAGAAACGCATGTGCGTTCGGGCCGAGGACCTCCCCCTGTGCGCTAGCGTTGCCCACACGCCTACGATCGGGAACGAGCCGCCGGTGTTTTGCGTTAAATGTGTGGCGGCAGCCTTAGTCCGCAGTCACACGTACCGCTAAGCGTCCGTTCATAACGCACAGGTCCTCGGCCCGAAAGTACATGCGTTTCCAGAGAAACGCATGTGCGTTCGGGCCGAGGACCTCCCCCTGTGCGCTAGCGTCGCGCTATGAACGGACGTCTAGCGGTACGTGTGACCGTGGCCTTAATGCTGGTATGGATCTCCTTGGTCTGGATCTGCTCTTCTTTTACTTTCTTATGCCCTGGTTTTGATTAAAAAAAAAGTGTCTTTTAAATATATGCAGATGAGGGGTGGCAGCACCAGAGTCCTCAGGGCGTGTTCACACGTTGCGTTTTGGTCGCGTTTTCATTGCGTTTGAAACGCATATACAACAGCTGATGAGAGGTGATTTGCCTAATTGCATGTGTTAACGCATGCGTTAACATCGCGTTTATGATGCGTTTTGTAATTAGGCAAATCACCTCTCCTCAGCTGTTGTATATGCGTTTCAAACGCAATAAAAACGCAGGTCAAAACGCAACGTGTGAACGCGCCCTCAGGGATCTGATCTTTTAATTATTTGCTTCTCTTTGCTCCCTCCCCCATGCCAGCCAGAGAGACGGTTGTGCAGTGCAGAGACGCCCTTACATGCACTTAAATTGGCGAGAGCCATGTGATGTAACTTGCTTTCTGGCCGGGGTGGGGGAAGAGAGTAGTCCCGGAAAGAGGAATTAATAATTAATAGATGATGGAGCCCAGTGAGACTCTGGTGACTTCCCCCAGGGCCCTTAAAGGGGTTGTGTCACCATAGCAAATGGCTGTAATTGGGTCCAATGCATTGTGGCAAGTACTTTCACCATTTACACTTATTACAAAATATGCAGACTTACTGAGATAACTCCTTTTGTCCTGGTTGCTGGCGCCCTCTAGTGGTAGCTGTGTCCCGTCCTGAGCAACAGCTGATCTGGCCGAGTCTGCGCACAAACATTCCACCAGCTGCTCTGCACTACAGATCACTCCACACTGAGAGATCACCTGACACACTGCAGCCAATAGGAAGTGAGAGAGGGGGCAGAGAGCTCAGCCGTCTACACCAGTGAATGAGGTGATTTCCACTGCTCCACAGTTGCTTCCAGCAGCAGATACAAGGTAACTGCAGACATACATGACTATCTGCTGCACAGAGGAGTCCCCCATAACATGGATCATAGCAATATAGCAGCCCTTCCTCCCTCCACCATTAGTCAGGTCACACAGGAGGCTGCAGAGATAACACAAGTAACAGGCTGAGCTCTGATCTCTCCTGATGCATCCTCCTCCTGTACTCTCCACCATTCACTGTCCCTCCATGCTACACTGCTGCTGTCCTGCAGTCCTCCTCCTGTACTCTCCTCCATACACTGTCCCTCCATGTTACACTGCTGTCCTGCCCCCCACCAGCAGGGAAGTAGCTAAAGAACAGTAACATGTGAGAAGCTGTCACCTATTTATCTATGCATCCATGCATGTCAGCCTGACCGACCATGATGCTGTGAGAATACATAGTACATGTGTACTATGTGCAGTGTCCTGTGTAGTGTGCAGGGGGCGCCAGATTCAGGATTTCTGGTGCCCCCTGCACTGCTTTGACAGACTGCACCAACTTTTTTTTGGGGCACTTTTAACATGGGGCGTATGACACATTTCAATTGGACTTCTATTGGATCAGTCGTTTCTATGGAAACGCCTGCGATCGGGCCGAGGCCCGCCCCGGTGGGCGCGACTTTGTCTGCGTTTGCAAGCGCAGACAAAGCGCCACGTGTGGCGCCGGCCTTAGGGCCTTGATTATATGCTAAGGTTACATTGCGTTTCCACTGCATCTGCTAAGCCGCAATGTCACATTAGCATGTAATCAAGACTGAAGCCAGTGGAATGCGTCAAAAACGCGACGCACAACGCATTGTGTGAACGTGCACTCAGGGTAAGTACAATACATCAACGAGAGGATTGGCTAAATCAGATACAATTGTTACAAACTTGTAAAAATTGTAACAAGATTGTGCATGTGTCAGTCTCTAGGGTCATCATAAGCAATCATGTTGCAATTCACTGACAGAATTCAGAAAACTGTAAGAAAGTCATCCAGACAATAACAATAACTGCTCTGTCACTTAAGAGCAATTAAAGATGGAGTTTTGATCTCTGGGGGTGTAACTGTTAGGACCCCCAGCAACTGGAAAGTTAGAAATCAAAGGTGCCCTGAACTGTGCCATGGGGTGATCCCACACTTGGCGTTTTGAACGCGTCTCTGGCCCGTTTTTAAGCAGTCCATCAAAAAACGCATGTGTTTTTGACAAGTTTGAATTAAGATAATAGGTCAACGCATGTGTTTTTTGACGGACTGCTTAAAAACGGGCCAAAAACACGTTCAAAACGCCACATGTGGCATCACCCATAGTGAAAAGGACTTCCAAGACAGCCAATCATACAAATTACTAGGATTTTGGGCTTCATGACAGCTTTGGAGCTACTCAAGGGGCTGTTGGTCCCTCATTCTCTCAAAACCTGTGCTTTTCATCAGCTGGAACCCCAATCCCCTCCTGTGGATAAGTAAAGGGTGTTTACAAACCCTTAGGCCGGCGCCACACAGTCGCCCCACCGGGGCGGGCCTCGGCTCGATCGCATCGGCGTTTCTATGGAAACGCCTGCGATCGGGAACGAGCCGCTGGTGTTTTGCGTTGGGGGGAGAGGTTGTGCGCGGGGAGCGCTTTTGTGGGGGTGGGTTGGGACCGGGGCAGGGGGGGGGGGGGGGGGGGGGGCTGAAAGGGGTTAAAAATCGAAAACTAGCGATAGATTCACTGACTAGAGTGTCAAGATGCTTGGCATGAAAAAGGATGTGAATAAGGCCCATTGGCCAGTCAGTGTGATCCATTGTAAGCTTCCCTCAATGTCCGGCCTAAACGCTCAGAGACCGGATCTGACCTGCTGAGGTTCCAGTCACTAAAGCTGTGGTCACACGTGGCGCTTTGTATCCGTTTTCGGGCCGTATTTAAGCAGTCCATTAAAAACCACATGCAGTTTTTACGATCTGAAAACGCCACATGTGCCATCACCCTAAGGGTGATGTCAAACATGATGTTTTTGGGCCGTTTTTAGTTCGTAAAAACCGCATACATTTTTTTACATTATTAATTGCATGCTGCTTTGTCCGGTTTTCCGAATTTGCGCAATTAAAACCATACAAAAACACATGCGGTTTCAAAAAACGAATGCTTTTTTTTTTTTTTTAAACGCATGCGTTCTTACAATCTGAAAACGCACAAACTCAAAACGGCCTAAAACGCCATGTGTGACATCGCCCTCAGGGTAGTGGCACACGTGCCGTTTTCTCTGCGTTTACAAACGCAGACAAAGCCGTACCCACCGGGGCGGGCCGCGGCTCGATCGCATCGGCGTTTCTATGGAAACGCCTGCGATCGGGAACAAGCCGCCTGTGTTTTGCAGTAAATTAACGCAAAACACCGGCGGCTCGTTCCTGATTGCAGTCGTTACCATAGAAACGCCGATGCGATCGGGCTGCGGCCCGCCCCGGTGGGTGTGGCTTTGTTGCGTTTGCAAATGCAGACAATACGGCACGTCTTCCATCACCCTAAGCGTTTGGGCCGGACGTTGGGGCAAGCTAATGAGTTGCGTAAATCTCATCATGTGGGCATTAGGCCTTATTTGCAATGAGTGGATTTGAAACCAAAACATCAAGTTGTCCCTATTTGACTCCCTATTTTGATATTGATACCCCATTAATATTGTGATCCCAGGAAACTTTATTACATAAAACTCCATTCAAACCTGATGTGTGTCATGCCTGGTGCAAGGGTTGACGCACAGGTTCAGATCGCCACCTTAGGCCCCTTATTAGGCCGACCATGGGGATGTTTTACCCAGAAGCTTCCATTAGTGGTTTACCAGGTTAAAGGGTTGTCTGCTTTCAGCAAAAATTGATATTATGTGGTGAAAAGTTTTCCAATATACTTTCTGTAACAATTCCTCAGTTTTCTAGACCTCTGCTTGCTGTCATCGCATAAGACCATGGACTGATTTTTGGAAGTAAACCTAGAAGTTTTCTATTAAAGGGATAACAAGCGGAGATCTAGAAAACTGAGGAATTGATTCAGAAAGTATATTGGAAAACTGTATAACTTTTCCTTAAACCATATCAATTATTTGCTGAAAGTGGACAGCCCCTTTAAGTGGAAAACTCTAAACGGGTCTCCCACACCCTACTAAACTCTGTCCGAATAAAAGTCAGCTGTTTTCGGGTCTTCCTGTGGATCATGGAGCCGTGAACTTCTTATTCCCTGTAAACCCTACCTCACATGTCGGTGGTTGGTGGGACGTGCACGCGTGGCTCCCTGATTCGCTGGAAGCCTAGGGCGGTCACATGAAGTCATGGTACCTACTGAAAGAAGACAGTTTACAGGCTGGGTGACCATATAGAGCCTGGACCCTGCTAAACTTTATTAGCAGCCAACCTCTTTAAAGAGGCACTGCCACACAGATTTGGGACCTTAAACCAACTACAGGTCCAGATGTACCTGAGTTTCATTCTGAAACCTAAACTTGGAGTGTTTTTTTTTTTTTGGTGAAATTTGATTGCATTATAGTAAATTATGGGCAGCTATGAATTCTAGTATTTTCCCTTACCGTTATGTAGCTGACTTAAAAGAGGAAAAACCAGGTTGTGGGACTCCCACACATGGATAGCTTCTATATGTTGTGTTGGTATTACATGGAGACAGGTGCTTGACACGGAGAGAACGACGATTATGCGTTTTGTTCCGATAATCACTTAATCTCCTCCATTCCGGCTAAATACGTCTGCTGTACACCCCGGGCTCTGCACAGATCAGATGCTGGTGACATATGCCCCTTTTGCTCTCATATTCGGGGAAATGGTGCACTTTTTCCTGTAGTTGTGAAATGTGAATGGAATAAACCTGACGGATATCTGGAATAACAAGGTGACGGCTGTTATTCCCTGTCACTACTCCATTCCTACTTGGATGTGAGGGCGGCCATAATTCTAGTGCAGTGAGAAGACTTCTCTATATTAGGGAGTAGTCCAGAGCAATGCATTATGGGCCTCTGCGCAACCGATTTAAAGGTAGGTGGCCTCAACGCTGGAAAGAAAATCTATGGTCTAATGTTGAAAAAAAAATATGCAAATGTCCACAAGGTTGGTCACTCTCTTGCCCAATTTTACTACCTGACACCGTCCACCAAACCCTGTGTACCCTTTAAAAACTGAGGGTGGACATAATGTTGTAGCGACACCCTTGGAGCACGGAATGTATCATTTCCATGAAAACGCGGAAGATTCCTCACATTTTGGTCACATTTTATCACACGTGTCTATGATGCAGAACACTTCACCTACAATGCCATGTTTTTGGTTTATTTGTGACGAACGCAGCATCACGTGTGGCCGGGAAAAATATCTGCCATATGTTCTTACGGCCGAAGATTGAGTATGCTCTCTTGTGCGGACACTGAAAAGTGTGCTCACCGTACCGAGCTTGGACGCCATAGCAGTCTGTGGAGGATGCATACTAGGCCACAAATTTGCGGCCGTATATACGTGTCCCTGATGGTCGTGTGAATGCAGCCTAAGAGGTATATTCTCTGTTCAATTTGCTAATTATTGATCAGGGCAAGAATGGATCGAAAACATCTGTCATGAGGAAAATTCCTGGGAAATTAAGGGAGAAAATTTTATATTGGGTGAGAGCAAGTCTTCCCCGTATCTTAAGAACAGGGGTGCGCAGGTCCCTTATCCACTCAAGTCTATGGGTGCTCTTCAAGCAACTCTATTTTTTGACTCTCCCGTAGACCCTCATGGAGAGAGATGTGGGTCCCCATGTCCAATTATGTATTTGACATATCCTCAAGGAGGAATTTCTTCAATCTTGATGCTTCTTACTACCACACCTGTTCACACCTCCTCAAGGAAGATTCTTGGTATTCCATATTCGTTTAGTTCTTACTCAGGTCAAAGACAATAGTTTAGAAGAAATCATAGAGCGAAACCCTGTACACAGAACATCTAGTAACAATGAGTACAATACACCACTGAGAATCTGTCCACCAAGCTGCAGCCGTGCGAGAGACTGAACCTTCCAGTTTGCGGAGGCACCCTGGCAACTAACTTGTGCCTGACTCCTCTGACTCCCATGTTTTGTTTTTCCATCCCTAGGACACCTCGAGGGTTGTGTTAGCGACAGTCCTGTTTGTGTTTGCACCGCAGCTTCTATGGTGGCTGTAGGTGCTGTATGACCTGGTCACCGTTGTAATAGATGTTGGTCTACATAATGGTACTCTGTACTTGCAACCCTCTTGTAGAGAGTTGACCACTTGCTTGGGTGGGGGTTGGTGACTATTGCAAGGCGTGGGGGAAGGGGGGGAGACCTGTTTATCCAGATAGCCTTCCTTGAATGAGTCCTAGTGTTGTGCACTTTCCCTATAGCCAGTTGTCCCGCATGGGTGACGTGCTGTCCTTTGGTTACCTGTCATATGTGCCAGCTGATCACTTGGTATGTTTACACAGGAAAAGTGTTTATACCCATGTTTGTTTAGCTGTTTGTCGTTCCTATAGGGGGCAATAAATAAAGCCATGTCTCAAGGTCACTTTCCATCAATTGATTGTCCTGCTGTTTATAGTTATTTTTCCCTTAAAATGGTTGTACCTACTTTAGTTGTCTTAAAGTTCGGTCAAATGTACAGCTAGCGCAATGGCGTAAGGCAACATGGCCCCCACCACATACAAGCGCACCATAAAGCATAGGAGCTAAACTGATCTGTGGTGTCTGACTACGGGGACCTTCACCATTGCGTGAATCTGGATCCGGTTCCCGCTTATTAAATTTCCCAACAGGTCGAGCGCTTGCACTACCACTCCATTCAAACAGTGTCGAAGATTGCAGAACCCTTTGCGCCAATAATATGACCCAGAAGACCTTAAGTCGCCAAATTATCTGTGGGCATTACCACCTGCATTGCTATATTTGGTGCTAACAAACCCATTTTCGGGATTGTGGAGGCCTTATGGTCGCACTAGAAGCACGTTGACAGGTTAAAAATTGAAGCACAACTGTGGTATTGTGAAATCTTTGATAACCAGAGCTGCAGGGCACTTTTATACCGCGCTCCCGTAGCCGGATTATCTCACGCCGGGTAATGCTGATGCAATAGACAGAACGGAGAAGTCTGGGTGACTTGCTGCAGCCTCACAACCTGCCAAGTCTTTTGCAAACTTTTGGTACTGCCTTGTTTCATCTGCATATGTGTATTTTTTTCCTCCTGAAGGAGTTGGAGTAGATTTTAGCTTAACCAATGGGTGGGGGTATGAGAGGGGTGGAGCGAACCCTTCCCAGCTGCTGGTTACAGTCTCCTCTATCCAGGCTGGAGCTGAGCTGGAGATCCCGGTGATGAGCCATTGATGATCCTAAGCTGTCGGTCATGGTAGGGAGGGGTAGGTAGAGGTGGGCTCTTCTAGTGGGGGGGGGGGGGGGGGGTTTTTTTTTCGTTTTTGGTCCAAAAATAACTCCCCTGTTAAGGATGTAGGACGGTTGAGAGGTACGGTCATGGTTTCTTCTCGTTCTTGTGTAAAATTTTTGTTTTATAGCTGGGGGGCTACATGTTTGAATCATGTGATGTCACATTGTCGGTGTGATGACCACACTAATGTCCTGAGTCCACTCTCCTCCTCCTCCTTGTAGCACAGTGTTAGTATGTCCTTTAGTTGTAGGATTGCTATAGTGCTGTGGACTGTTGTATCATGGCAGCTTTATATTGTAGGATTGATCTAGCGCTGGGCGCAGCTGTACTCTTGTATCATGGCTTTGTTATGGGTGTACTCTGGGAGGATATCACTTTTTTTTCATAGAGATCTGTATTTGCACACTCAAGTTTTGTTTGCTCCTCTACCACATGACTTCGGGTAACCCTTTACGGTACTCAGGGCTGGCATCGATCAGGTGCAGCGTTGTGATTTTGCTCTTTTAATAGAAGTGCGACTTTTCCATTGCACTCAGTCCCAGGAGTCGTGGTGTTTGCAGAGAGACTCCATTTATACGTATGTCATCCGACTGCTGTATACCATGGGCTTCTAGGTCATTTATTATATTATTACATGGACCATGAGTTTGGAAATTGGGAGTGCACTAAGGCTACCACTTCCTAACTCTTTGATTCATATGCACAAGTTTAGGAGGTGGGAGGGCAGTAAGGGGGGGCACGATGAATGCCTCTTTACACTGCAGACACACCATCATTATAATGCAAAAGGGTCCATTGTTTAGTGTTAAGGTAGTACGGAGCCACATTGATTTTTGTAAGGGCTTTAGCAGAAATGTTGCATGGATTCTCAGCGAGAGAGGGGACCAAACTTGTCAGATGCGGTTGCAGAGCGTGAGCTGTCTTCCAGCGATTGGCTTGGCACACTGCGGGCATGCTCTGCCTCCTCGCCTATGGGGATTTAATGTTCCTCCCAGCCATGCGAGGTCATCCTGTAGAGCCTCCATCACAAGTAAATATTTCCTTCTGCATGTTTCATTGTCTTTTACATTTAGGTCATGCAAATATTCTAGGTCGCAGCCCAAACACAAGCCACGAAAGCTGAAAGTGTTTTAACCCTTGTTTTCTAGGGAATGTAAATGCTCAATCTAGCTCTAGAAGTCTCATACCTATCTTGATAATTTGTACAGTTTGGCATGGGGATCACTGGGGACTGTTTCTTGGAATTATCTTTAATTGTATTTCACAATCATAGTGACGACCATTATCATTGGAAGATGAGATGGTTCCCGTAGACTTGAATGGAGAGTGGCTCTTTGGGGGCCACTGTTAAGTCTTGTATGTATTGCATTTTATGGAAAGGTCTAAATATTAAACATGAGAATGCCCCTTTAAGTTGAAAATGGCCGCCTCCACCATACAAAGGAAACAGTGACAAATGATTATAAAATGGTGGACAGACCATTCATATTGATGGTTGATTATGGCCTTTTTCCAGGATGGGTAACTCTATGTGCTGACTCCAAACCTTGAACAGGGGGTTCCTTTTATAGGTTGCTTGAGACAAGTTTTTATTTATTTATTTTTTTGCACCATTCACGGTCTAGGAATGTTGTTTGACAACCTTTACAGGCACAGGCAGCCATTACTAGTTGGCATCACCATCTACTACCTAAAGGTGCCCTCACAATTGACAAGACCTTTTGTCTGTTGGGTATGGTGGGAAGAACTGTGATGTAACCTGACCAATTATACACCATTGAGATCCTCTGGGTGCGATGCTATCAATTAATTTGCAGATCTGGTAGATTCTCGTAGCCTTATTGATAGGAAGCAATCAATGGTTTAGGTTGACCTTCTATTGAGCAAAGTGGCTGCCATTATCTCCTGTTGCCACCTATATCCCTGACCCGAATATGTGCGTTTAGCTGAGCTCTGTGGATTTTATATTGAAGTCAATGTGATGGTCGTGGGGCCTCAGTAGTTATTCTTAGCATGTGCCCTGTTCTCGTATCTGTCCTTGGAGATACCTGCTGCCTTGTAGCCCTGGGATGTCACCTGTAGCTGTAGATCTCATCTCTCCAAGGTTTTAGTTGCTGTTTATATGTAACCTGTTTTTTCTGGAGAAGTGTGTGTTGGGGGCAGGGCGGTATCTGTACCATGAAATTCCATTAATCTCTTCTTAAATATAGCTTAGACCTTGACCAAAGTCACAACGAAATACTGTCCCCTGACTGAAAAAAATCGTACAACTGATCCATTTTTTTCCCCTCTGCCTTCTCTAAGGAACATGGGGGTATATCATTTATTGACTCAGGTGCTGGTTCTCATGGCTGCTCACCTTGTGTAAGAAGCCGTCACTTTTCCATCTTAAAATAGCTTCCCCTTGATACGCGTTTTGGTTTGTGCATGGTCCAATGGGTGTGAAACACGTCTACCCTGATATCAGTGACTCACGCCTGACGCTGGCCGGTCAGGTGTAAAATGGCTTGTTAATATTTTATCTCATGTCTATGGATTGATAAGGTTCTCCTTCATAACTTTTCTGTACCCATCATCATGTAAAGTCTGAATACCTTGTGAATGCTTAAAGGAAACCTACCACTGCTGGCATGATAAAATCATGCGAGCAGACCACCTGGTAGGCTATTTAATACTGATGCCGGCACATACTTTAGTTAGGCACGGCGATCGTTAGCTTAGATAAAAAAAATGTTTTACATATGAAAATATCCCTCCGGTGCTACCCCTACGTCATCTTCGGAAGGGAGATGCCTTCCGATCTTTAATTATTCACGCCTCCTTCATTGTAGCCGTTTCCTTCGGGTGCCGAGAGCCGTGACGTCACCAAGCTCTCGGCACCTATTGCACATGCGCAGATACTAACTCACACAGCCGGACAGCGATAGGTGCTGAGAGCTTGGTGACGTCACGGCTCTCGGCACCCGAAGGAAACGGCTACAATGAAGGAGGCGTGAATAATTAAAGATCGGAAGGCATCTCCCTTCCGAAGATGACGTAGGGTAGCACCGGAGGGATATTTTCATATGTAAGTAAAACATTTTTTTATCTAAACTAACGATCGCCGTGCCGAACTAAAGTATGTGCCGGCATCAGTATTAAATAGCCTACCAGGTGGTCTGCTCGGATGATTTTATCATGCGAGCAGTGGTAGGTTTCCTTTAAGATTTGAATATTTTTTTGAACCTGGGTTACCTTCTGCTAAGGCTCTGGCCAGTTGTGTTTGGGTCCATTGTAAAAGAGATCCCCAGGCGAAAAGCAGTGTCAACCATGGGGACAGATTACTCATTAAAGGAATCATGTCACATAATCCATACATGTTAAACACTTTCTCGATGTTACCTCACTTTCCAAGCCTTGACTTTGAGTCCTCATGTTTTTGCAGCAAAAATGGAGTATATGTCTTTCGAAACAGACTGTGGCTCGTATTTGCAGCGCGTTGTTACTCACTTTTCCCAATCTCTTGAAGGGTCACCTGATTGCAAAATCTAGGAACAGATCAACAAATATGGACGGCACGTGGATGACCATCTCACGGCATCCTTTGTTGTTTTCCCATAGGATTTTATGGGAATGTCCAAGCTGCGTCTTTCTGATTCAGGCCTACCACATAGAATAAAACATGGTGTACATGAGGGCCACGTATAATAAATTGGATGTCTGTTGGGCTAACCACTCATCACACACGTTAAAAGTGCGGGAAACTGAGTAAAAAGTTCCCAAATATTTCCAAGGAAATGTCCAAAACATGCTGGCTTGTAGAACTTGCATTATCACCTAAATTTTAGTTTGTTTGTGGCCTGATGTGTTGTAACTTGTATCTCCATGACAGAATATATTTGAGTCCACATTGATTGTCACTCAGCTTTTCCATACACACACAACGTAAACAAGTCTCGTGAAAGACTGAATAGACTTTTTACCAACTGAGCAGAATTTATTACCTCATGAAATAAAGGTGTCTGGTTGCTGTCCAGTTTTTATACATGTGAATTGTAATGGTGGAATCGGACTACCTCCAAGTGTGGAGTTGTAATAAGTGGACTACAAAATGGCTTTGTCCTCGCCATTTGAGGTGTAGTGATGTCCCACTTGTAGGTTCCCTTAAGTTTTTGGGGAATAACATTTGGGCCTGATGCCCACAAAGTAGTTTGGTCAGACATATTGCGCTTCATGCGTGCTATTTACTAAACCAAACCCAGAATAAGGCTGGATTCACAGGAATGTGACCCCTTTCCATAGAAATGCATGGCATACAGGCCGAGCACACAGTGAAAGATAAGACATGTCCTATCTTTTCCCTGTGTACGGTGCAGCATGTGTGTGGCACCATATCGCTCCGTGCGGCCATTGCCATCTACAGGGGACGTATGTACGGCTGCAAGCTTGTGGCCATACATATGTCCCCTATACGGTCATGTGAATGCAGCTTAACTGAACTTAACATGTCCGTTTAATGATTATAGGTTTCGGTTTTGAGACTCACACCAGCACGTGGTATGAATTTGTTGTACCAAACCCACTTTTAGGCAATAGGCTTTAGTGTCCACCTCCATGTTTTAGCCTCTGTGCTATGGAATAGCGATCCTGTCACAAGTGAGCGTATGTGTGATCACATGGGCCCTGATCCCTCTTTGCTCAGCCCCCTCCCTAGTTGGATTTCTTCCTTATGTAAATGGAAGCTTCCCCCCCCCCCCATCTAAGAAAGGGAACACTTGATCCTTAACCACTTGTGTTCTGTGTTTGTGCTCGGGGTTAATCCTGCAGTATTTCTTCTTCACGAGATTACAGCAGCGCCGCAGCCATGTGTGCACCAGACACGCCCCGGGCACTGTCACCGCGTCTACAGGCCACGTCATTCTAGCTACTTGTTCCATATGTTTTCTGAAGGACACCTTATCACTCATTAAATGCCCGACCCATGCTGCAGGCCTCTGATACCCTGGCTGCGTCTCCTCCAGTCAGGCTAGATAAATATACAGATCGCGCGTGAGCATATCTAGGATAGAAATTTTGTTGGCCATATATATGATTCCTTTTAAATAAGACGTTGTGCCATTGAGGAATCTAGGAAAGTTGAGTAAATATTGTTGCGACCCAGCTTGCTTGAAGCCCTGAATGGCAATCTGCAGTGTAACGGGACAGTTTATCCAAGCTGAAGCCTTTGGGATAGGAGCAGCCCAGATTTGGCTCATTCTTGAAATTTGCCGCTTGTCCCTGTGTCATAAACCTGTGTTTCTAATAAACTTTTCTGGGTCTTCTGTCTTTTTTTAATTGAAAAGGTGAAAATTTCTTTTTTTTTTTAAAAAAACAAAAAAACAAAACTCCTATGGTTTGGTCTGGTATTGCATCCCGGCTCTGGTCAGTCATTGATTTTTAGCCGCAATACCACACCGTGACTGCAGGAGAGTGTGGGGCTGTTTCAAAAAAAAAAAAAAAAATTGACATAGTATTTAGACACTTATATTGTTAGTTTGGACATTTAAGACAATTGTGTCATAACGTATTGTTTATTTTGCAGATCCTCCGGCGCCTGCCAAGGTGGTGAAAGCTAGTGCCAATCGGCCAAGACGCGGCAGCAAGGTAATGGCTTTTTTTTTTTTCCTTGCGCTAATGGTTTGTCCTGACAGATTGTGAGTAGGCGCAAAGCGTGTGCTTTTCCGCTACAGTCTAGTGCAATTGTCTTACAATGCAAAAACTGGTCTCTTAAAGGGGCGGTGAAATAAAAGCAGGTTGTATTTTAACATCCTCCTTCCATCCTATTAGAATGCATGTAGGTTTATTCTGCACGGATACATGCAGAGGGTTTGCATCTCTAAAATTCTGTTCCAGAGTGAGTCCATCCTTGACAAATCTGCTGCGTGTGACCATGCCCTTAGGGGGGGGACTCCAGATGTGACTGAATCACTGCAGCAATTTGCAGTACATTGTGCTATTGTCACGAGTATGTGTGTTACTTTAACCCCTGCTGCTGTGAGAAGGGCTGATTTTTGACAAAGTGGGGCCCCAAAATAAAACTTGTATGAACCGTCACATTCAGTAAGATGCTCCCTTTAGCCCTGCACAATAACACTTTGCCTTGCCATACTAGTGTGTGTAAACTTCAATCTGTAATGTGGGTCACTAGGAGAATTTTATAGGAGATGGACAAGATATGAAAAATGATAAGATTCATAGGTGCATAGGCTGGCTAGATGCGGAAGATAAAAGATGGCTAGAAAGCAGTTGGATATAATGGGTACATAGACAATGTATAGATGGGCAAAAACATAAATGGTTAGATACAGATAAATAGACAAATTATAGGAGATGGATAACTAGACAGATATGATAGAGCTATAGACAGGAGATAAGAATCTTCTCCCGGGCATTCAACCATGGCCTATTAAAGGAGCAATACATCCTCTTACCACAAGTCCACATGCACGGGGCCCTAGGCAAATGACCAGGTTGCTGCCTCGAACATAGGCACTGGCTGTGAGGAACGTAAAGGAGATTTGTCTCCTATTCTGCTGCAGAGTATTTGCCACTGCCTCCATATACACAAATCAACCACACGCCCTTAAACGAACCAAGTTGGTCCCTAACTTGCTGATCGGTGTGGGGTTGAGTGATGATGCCTTGTCGCCCCCTTGACGCAATGGAGCAGACTGCCACGCATGACCGTTCTGCTCCATACATCTCAATGGAGCTGACGTAAATTCCCAAGCGCCGCACTTGTGGGTTCGTGGGAAAGCCCCCTTAAAGGGGTTTTCCCACAATGGCATGTTAGGCCCTATCTTGCTTCGCAGATAGTGAAAACGAGGGATCCAACCCCTCAATGCTCCTCAGACTAATGTAGCAGAACGGTCATGCGCGGCCATCTGCACCATTAGTCTGAGGAGCGGCAAGGGGTCGGTAGGACCCCTTGTTTTTGCTGTCTGCGGGGGTCTCAGCACTGAGGCCCCCGCTGATCAGAAAGTTAGGCCCCATCCAGTGGATAGGGCCTAACTTGCTTTTGTGGGAAAACCCCTTTAAGGGAGAATCTGTCAGTAGGTTTGGGGCCTTTTTACTGCCAGCATACATTTCTGCTGGTTGGGGTTAGAGGTCATAACCTTTTATAACTTGCTATGGTCAACGGACCTGTTCACGAGATTCAAGGTTGCAAAGGTGACTGGGTCTGATGACTGCGCACCCTGTACTATTGTACAGCTTGGTCATCACACCTTGCTTCACTGCGCATGCGCCTGGTGCCCAGAGCCTGTGCAGTGAGGTAAGTTGTCCCAACTGTACTTGGGGTCACGGGATCTCTGCCAACCTTGCCGCTTGGAATCTTGTGACCACTGACCCAGATAAGTCAAAAAGTTATGGGACCATAAATCCCAGCTGCATTAAACGGTTTGTATTGCGTGTTCCCTGGAATTTAAAGGGGTTTTTTTCCATCATGGCCAGACCATCCCTTAACCCTTTCAGGACCTTGCCCTTTTTTGTTTTTTCATTTTCATTTTTTACTCCCCATGATCAAAAATCCATAACTTTTTTATTTTTCCATGTACAGAGCTGTGTGACGGCTTATTTTCTGCGTAACAAATTGCACTTCATAGAGATGGTATTGAATATTCCATGCCGTGTACTAGGAAGCGGGAAAAAAATTCCAAATGCAGTGAAATTGGTAAAAAAACGCATTTGTGCCGTATTCTTGTGGGCTTGGATCTTACGGATTTCACTGTGCGCCCCAAATGACAGGACTACTTTATTCTTTGGGTCTGTGCGATTACGGGGTTACCAAATTTGTATAGGTTTTATAATGTTTTCATACATTTAAAAAAATTAAAACCTCCTGTACAAAATTTTTTTGGGGGGATTTTGCCATCTTCTGGCGCTAATAACTTTTTTATACTTTGGTGTACTGAGCTGTGGGTGGTGTCGTTTTTTGCGGATTTTGATGACATTTACAATGTTATCAATTTTAGGACTGTTCGACCTTTATAGAATTTTTTAATTTTTTTAAATGACAAAAAAAGTGCCATTTTCGACTTTGAGCGCGATTTTCCATTACAGGATTAAACGCAGTGAAAAAACGTTATCATATTTTGATAGATCGGGCATTTTCGGACGCGGCGATACCTAATGTGTTTATGATTTTTACTGTTTAATTATATTTATATCAGTTCTAGGGAAAGGGGGTGATTTGAGTTTTTAGGGTTTTTTATTATAATTTTTTTTTTTAAACTTTTTTTTATTTTTATTTTCAGTACTTTTCAGACTCCCTAGGGTACTTTAACCCTAGGGTGTCTGCACGATCCTATCATATACTGCCATACTACAGTATGGCAGTATATGGGGATTTTACTACTCATATATTACAATGTGCTGATAGCACATTGTAATGCATGGGTTAACCCGAAGTAGCCTCGGGTCTTCGTGAGACCCGAGGTTACCATGGCGACGGATCGCCACTCCCCGATGACGTCACGGGGAGCGGCGATCCTCGAAAAGATGGCGGCGCCCACGCGCCGCAATCCTTTTGAAGCCGCCGGCAGCATTGCCGGCGGCGATCGAGGTGAAAACACCCGCGATCGGTGCTAGCACCGATCGCGGGTGTTACCGGTAAGCCTTTGCTGCAATATGCAGCAAAGACTTACCGGCTATGGAGAGGGCTCAGCGCGTGAGCCCTCTCCATGCACCCGCGGCCGACCCGTGACGTGCTATTATGTCACGGGTCGTGAAAGGGTTAATTAAAATTTTTTACCCTACTGCTTTCCATTGATTTGGTATTGGAGCGTCCTCATTGTCCATAAGAATTGTCCAGGGGTCTGTTCCAGCTTGATGCATAAAAATCTAAAAATGGTGCAACTCTGCTACTTGAGCCCTGCTTTCCCCACCTGCTCCCTCCTAACTTGTGCACTTTGTCCTCCCCGTGTTTATTTTTCAGTAGTGCTATGCAGGGCCCTCCGGCCTCCCGTATTGCCTTTGGGTGCTGTCGCTTTAAGCTACGTGCTCCTAAAACCTTGTCTTTTTGACAATTTAGTGGCCGGGTTGGTTGCAAGTTGTTTACAATGAACTAAAATTTTTTGCAAAATCAGACACCGCTGGAAGAGTCAATTGCAGTGTGTGACCGAAATTCAGCAGGTTTGGGTTTTGCTCAACAATGGGTTTTTTTTTTTGTTACTTGGTCATATTCAGAGTTCAGAGTGTTTAGTGTGACCTTGTGAGCTTGGTGTTGTGTAACTAAAGTTTCTGTGCTAACCTTAGCGCTTGTTCACACATGGCAGATCTGTTTAATACATTCAAATAAAACAATTCTGAATCAATAATGGGATTTCTTTTCTTTACATAGGGCAGCCCTATAAGACTTTGTGAAAAATGCAAAAATTAAATGCTAAACAAAATGGCATAAATAGAAGAAATCCTTGCAGTTTTAGAGTTTAGTCACACCTAATGCTGTGTTTACGGGCCTCGGGCCGCAGATACGTTTCTGTGGAAATGCATGCGATCAGTAACCAAAACCCGGTGTCTTGTCTTAAAACACTGTCAGACACCAGATTCTGGTTACTTAATGCTTGTGTTAACATAGAAACGCATATGCGATCAGGCCAAAGCCCGCCCCTGTACGCTGACGCTGCATTTGTAAACTCCACGCTAGCGGTATGTGCGATCGCACCCTTACAATTGTCAACGATGAGTCCACTGTTTCGCTCTGGTCAATGATGAGACCAATGGTTAGTAGTAAATAGTGTCAAGTTATTAGCTGCGGTCCGTGCCGCCAGCTTTCTGCGGATGGTTAGCGTGCAGCTTTTGTTGCGTAGTCAGCGCTGAGGCCAGAGATTGGATTGTTTAGTTACTAAAACACATGATGGCGCCAATTCACGTAACGTCTTTCTATCCCTTTTAGGTTGGAGATTTTGGTGATGCCACCAATTGGCCGACACCTGGAGAAATCGCCCATAAGAGCACGCCGGTAAGAAGCTGCTGTTTTTAGTCCTCTTAAATGACATTGTGTCTTTGGGGAGGGGTCAGAATCATCTTGGAGGTCCTTGCACGTCTTGAAAATAGTGGGTCCTATGTGGCCATTCATTCAGGGATCGGGACCCTCATTATAGTCCCAGTAGATTTGATGGGATGCACACTATGGTGTGGAGCGACTTGTCTTCCTTTAACCCCCTCTTGTACACGTTGAGGAGGAATGTGACGTGATTGGCAGCTCTTGGCTCGTTCTGCAGTCACATTACAGGCGAAGCGCTTGGAAGTGGCTGTGTGACACCAGGAATAGCACAGACCGGTCCCCCCGAGCAGGATTTCCATTTAGGGGGATGCCCTCCTTCCAAGTCCTCCCACCACGTCGGCCGCTGGCAGTCTCTATTCTGGGAGCCTCGGATGCAGCATGCAGCGCTCTCCGGGTGAAGGCTCCGTCCCGGGATATATTTTTAGGATCCTGGGTAGAGTAACTTGGCTTGGGAGCATGTGGAGGTTTCGGGTTTCATTAGCTCTTTGAGGACACAGGTAAGGGAGATGTGCGGTGACTTGTTTGCAGAGAGAAATATCTGTCTTTAGCCACTTTCCCGCAGTTTATGGATCCGTGCAGCAGAGCTGAGCTTGTCACATGTAGCAGTGCTAAGAACTTGGCAAGAAAATGTAACTCCCTTGACTTAAGCTAAATGGGTTAAGCGACAATTTCATGTCTGCTACATCCATCCGCCACATTGCATTAGTTATTCTATTGTCATCTTTCTCGGTCACATCCTAAGCTTTGATGACTCTGCCTCTTATCCCCCGGTTAATCTGCAGATTATTCCTCCTCTCACCTGCAGGACTAGGTGGATTACAGGCCTAGACTGCAATGCAGGTTCTTGGACTTTTAGGAACGGGTAAATCTCTTTTGGCGCGCTCGGCTGTGTAGTGGGCATTCCGGAAATTGCGGAATGGATTTTTCCGATAAGGGGCTAAATAGGATATATGGCTTATAGGGCAATAATTACATTTTTTCGGATCTGGAGAGTGCACGGTGTCATAGCTGGGTTGGTGAAGTTGCTACAACCTAGATCTTTAATTACGTAATTACGGTGGGGTCATCGGGCTTCGGGTTCAATATCTTTTGTTATCGGAAGATGAGTAATGCTATTCCCTTCTCCCCTTTCAGTCCACATGTATGCTCAGCTGACCCAAGTGTGTATAGGTTATCCTATTCATATGTGGGGGTCCTAGCCGCTCTTTAGAGAATCCTACTATCCACCATGTCAGTGGCTGATGCTCAGGAACTCTGGAAAGCTGTGTGGCTGCCTTTCAAACAGTGATTTACGGCAGTTTATTGATTTGACTTTTTTATTTTTACCTCTGCGTTTTCATACATTGTCCCTTTTGGAGACAATCGCCCTATTGTGATTGTTTCTTTTTATAATATGGGTGACCGGTCAGGCGTCTGTGTTGTGTGTCACGTAAACCTGTGACGATGGCTTCCAGGAAGGGAGAATCTATAGATCAGAGGGTTCATTTACCTCGGCATTGATTGTTGTCCCATGTAGAGAGCAGCATACATGCCTAGTGGTGCGGCTCCATCACTAGGGCCGCCATGTTTAATATACTATGTCCTAGTCATTGACCGTATGGAGAATACGTGGGGTGGGTCATAGATCAGGACCCTAAGGCTATATTCACACAGATTTCTGAACTTGCCAGAATCTTTAGGTGTAAAGTACTAATGTGATCTTTTTCATTCACTTTATTAAAGTTTTACTCAAGGACAGAGGATGACAACTAGTTTGTGGGGGTCCAGCTACTGGGAACCTCACTGATAACAAGAACGGACCACCAGTGATGTGAAGTACATTGGATCCTGTTCTCACTAATGTATGGAGCACATGGTTGAGTGTACATACTGCCACACTAATTAATACTATGGAAGTGCTGAATAACTCCAGAGAAGGGCTCCAGTATCTCCAGCACCCTCCAGGACTCTTAGGCTATATTCACACTACCGTTGCCCGCCCGTACCGTACCGTAGCGGGCAACGGCAGTGTACGGGGAGAGGAGAAGGTGGTGAGCGCAGCTCACCCCCGCCCCTCTCCATAGGAAGTAATGGCGCACGGCGCCGTACTACGGAGAAAGATAGGACAGGTCCTATCTTTTTCCGGATACGGAGCGGTACGGTGCCGCATGTGTGCTGCACCGTACCGCTCCCGTAGGGCACCGTGCGCCCATTGACGTCTATGGAGGACGTATATCGGCCGTATATATACGTCGGCCGTATATACGTCCGCCATACGTCAGTGTGAATGTAGCCTTAGACAGTGAATGAGATACCAGAGCAGAGCTTGGCGGTTCCTATAGTATTGAATGGAGTTTCAGAAGGAACGCTCGACTGTCCCTTTATTCAGTGTGAATCTGGTCTATTCTCGTAATCGGCGAAGGTACTGGCAGCAGCATCCCCACTGATCAGTTTGTTATCCGCTATCCTGTGGAAGTTGTTCCATTAGATAAATCCATGGGGGAGAAGTGTCAGGATACTGGTGGTACAACTGCTAGGACCCCCAAAGATCGTGAGAATTGGGGGGGGGGGGGGGCATTCTTCATCTAATTTCAACTAGCTTCTGTGTCGGTAATCTCACAACGCCCCACACTGTCCATTGTTATGTTTGGGCCCTGTTTTCCCTGAGATCAGTCACCCAACATGTGGACTCCTATCCTGTGGATTGGGGATGGATGTCTTTCCGACTACATGATTTTTTGGGGGATTTACAAATCCCTTGTCCTTACGAAGTCACATACGATTGTGTTCTTGGCTACTGGACGTGAATTGATTCCACATTGCCTAGTTTATATATTTGGGAATTTCCCTGATTGCTCTGTACTATACCAGGGTGACCAGTCCACAATGATAACTTATTTTGTCTCTTTCCCCAGCAGCCTCCGCAGAAACTGCTGCCGACCCGGAAACCCTTTGTGAAGAGGGAGATGAAAGAAGAGTGCGCCGACGGGAAGGAGAACCAAAGAGTAAAATCGGATGAGTCCAGCGAGGAGAAGAACGGGGATGACGATGGGCAGAGATCGGCTCACAAGAAGAAAGGTGCTGATCTATAGTCCGTAATATACTGGGGCTTCCCGTGCACCAAGGTTATCCTCCGGTGAAATACGGGAAGGCATTGCTCGCAATTTATCTCTATACCCATCACCTTCTCAGAAAAAAATTCACTGTGGGATAACCCTTGGGCACCTGTTATACAGTAAGGAGTTGCTGATTCTGTTAATAGACGGAGAAGCAGCGCAGCCTTAAGGGCAATGTGATGATCACTGGCTGTTGACAGAATACACACTCTGTTAAAGTTGTGTTTATCCTGCTAATGTCGCCGGCGGAGCAGCTTCGGGTAATTGACTCTTTCCAAGGTTTCTCTCCCCTACTTGCCACCTGAATGCGATAGCTAGTTCCTAACCTAATATTGTTCCTTCAATTGAGTGGCTTTAAAACCCTTTAAAACGCCATGGAATAGTCTGTCACAGGGAATGATGTATGGAGAGGGTTCACGTGCTGAGCTTTCTCCATAGATGGCAGCTGTCTGCAGTATTATGCAGCAGACACCCGCCGCTAGCACCTTGGATCGCTGCTGGAATTTAACGCGACCGTAGCCTTCAACTGACTGCGGCAAATAAACTCTTCACGGATCCGTTATCTTATCCCAGATGATAGTGTCTGAATCTGCACATTTTCACCAAAACGAGTGATCAAAAGGTCGTGCTCTCGGCAAGATGGTATTCAATGAAAACATCAGCTTGTCCCACAAAAACCACCTTTACACGTCTCCATACATGTGAAACCCGTAATAGAAAATATCACAACTGCGTTTTTATTTTGTCAGATGTTCTGTATTTGGAATTTTTTTTATTTTTCAACTCATCGAGACATTGTATGGAATATTAAATAGACACTAAATACAATCCTATGGCTATAACTTAGTCTTTATATGTCATCCGTGTGTATATATAATTTTTTATTTCCGGTTTTAAGTAGGAAACAAACACAAGTGGGTCCCGTTGCAAATCGAAATGAAGCCCGATGGACCCAGAGAGAAGACGGCCTCCAGGAACAATCGTCAGAACGAGCAGCAGCGTCACGCCCTAAACAGGAGTGACCCTAAAGGTACGCCCCTCCCTCACCCTCCTCCTTCCATACACTCAATACACCTGCCAATATTGACACAAGAACAGGTTAGATTTCTGGGAGGCGACTTCAGACGGGACAAGTCTGTTCTATTCGCTATTTATGCAGCTTTAATGACTTGAGCAAATATTCACAGCAGTTTCTCCCCTTAAGACATGTGCGTTCTAGGATCTGGCGCTTTCTGCCTGTCTTTTATTGAAGTGAATCGGATAATATCCCCAGCTACTAGGTCATGTTTGAGGAGTCAAATATCTTCCTAACTTATCAAGCGATCGTTCCCTTAGGAAAATCTTGGTGCTTATTCTTATTGTAGTTTACAAGCATCTTTTTTTTGTCTAAAAGTTCTGAAGGGCAAATGTATTTACAATCAGAACCGGAAGGAATAGAAAATAAGATATTTCAGGAAACTATGGCGCTCCATGAGCTGTGACTGCTTCTTGTACTACACCTTCACCGAATGAAATTTAGCTACATATACACAGACAGTGGACATAACTGGTGCCGATTCTGGAGTTGAAAATCTGCCCACCAAACAGTCATCAAGGTCTTTGCTGGTTCAGGCAAACATATGGTGCTAGAAACTGTTTGCCCTTCAAAACTCTTATTCACATGCATTCATGCTTTGGCTGAGCATGCACGTGTTTTTAGTGAGCAGAGAGGTTTATGCTAAAACTCAATACCTCTCAAAGAAAATCTATTATTTGATGCATTATGAAGCAAACATACCTTGAGAATGCTGTAGCTACACTGATGCAAGATCATATCTTGTGTAATCTGTGTGCTGAGTGGTTTTGCTGATAAAACAGATATGACATTATGATAATTATGCTCTGTCACTTCTGTGGCTGCTTCAGCGCTTCTCCTAGCACATTGGTTAATCACTGGTTAGGGTAATGTACTCCCCGGGTTGTGCTTGAAGGCAGAATAGTCAATTGCGGCACCATCCCCCAGCTGCTGTGTATGAGTGATCCAGCTCAGGTTGATTAGTCATGTCTTGACTAAGCTCCATGTGCAATGTGTTTATGTAGGCAGCCAGCCTGTCCCAGCTTTCTTAAGGTCCTGAATGTAATTGTCTTTTCAGCAAAACTACTCAGCACAGGGATTAACCAAGATATGATCCTGAATCAGTGTAGCTATAGCGTTCTCAAGGTGTGTTTGCTTCATAATGCATCAAATCAAATGTTTTAGGTTTTCTTTGATCTTCTACGAAGTCCAGGGATCAGGATACCCGGTTTCCTGGAGTTATTTCCAAAATTTGGGGAAATGGGGTTCATTTCCATTATCCAAACCTTTGTTTTTGTTTTTTTAACATTTCTATCACTGGTCTTGCATTAGATTTTTATAATGATCTGTGGTTTCTTCCTTACCGCCATAGCTTGGTATCCCGATAACAAGCAGGAGAGGGACTGGCCTGACTACGACGACACTTCCAGTGTGAAAAGTGAAGGTGCGGTCCGAGGTGGCTTCAGAGGAAGAGGCCGTGGACGGGGCAGAGGGAGAGGACGTGGACGCGGTGGTACTCGCTGTAAGTATATAGGAAGTAGATGCCCTCCCCTCACAAGCTTTAAATGGGTTGACTAGCAGCAACAAGTGGCTTGCTGAATGCTGGGGCCCCCACACGGATCATTAAAGTGAACCCGTGTACTCATAGATGAAAAGAGCAGATATTGACAAGGGTCAGCTGCTGTATTTATCTGAATGGCACTGACGGATAGCGGTGTGCAGTACTCTGCCATAGACTGTGATTGGATTGGTAGTGTGCATGTCCATTCCGTTGCTTCATTCATTTGGGGTGCAATGGACCCCCAGTTTCTTGATCTGTGGGAGTGCCACCAGTGGTGCCCCCTAAAGGTCAGTTATCTGTCCTGTGTACGGGAGAATGATTGATGTAGCTTTAGTAAAAAGCCCTATGAGTGATGTTTTTTTTGTAAAACCTAGTTGGCCATGGGAATGACTGGAACAATTTTGCACCAACTTTCTATAGTGGTAATATGTCTATGTAGGGCCTATCCTCACAAACTTGGGGTATGCTAAACACTTTATCCATTCCGTTTAATTTCAGCTCACTTTGACTACCAGTATGGATACAGGAAATTTGACGGTACAGATGGGCCTCGAGGGCCAAAATATTCCAGTAATATCACGTATTACTATGACAATATGAGCAGTTCGGAGCTGTACAGCGTCGACCAGGAGCTGCTGAAGGATTATATTCGGAGACAGATGTAAGTTGATATATTCCTAGGTTTAGAATATCTCAATCACAAAGATCTCCCAAAGCTGGCTCCTTGTGTGGCGACTAAATTCGCTATAGCTATTCGTTGAGATTTTGCTGCATCTGAATAAGGGTTGGGTATTACACTCCATGTCATATATGCTGGACCTTGCTTCCTCGTATGTAAGACAGCGTTGTCCCATAACAAACGCCGGGTCGGCCATATTGTTGACTGCTCCCTATAGCCCAAATATTTAATTTTCTTTGCAGTGGTTTAAAAATGTTTCCTAATCTTTATTTTTGTCTGTTTTGCTGTTTTATAGAGAATATTACTTCAGTGTGGACAATCTACAGCGAGACTTCTTCCTGCGCCGGAAAATGGATTCGGAAGGTTTCTTGCCTATTGGGTTAATAGCAAGTTTTCACAGGGTGCAGGCTCTCACCACGGATGTTGGGCTCATAGTGAAGGTGAGGCGGGCGATCCTCATTCCACAATCCATAAATAGCTTATATACATGTTTATGTATATGTACATATTTAATGTATATATCTTTAACTGTATATTTAGTGTGGATATAGAGATTTTGCTGTATCTGCGGTAGTGATGGGTGGTAGGATCTGCTTCTTGAAAGCACACATGCCTCTACGGATCTATCGTATAAATGCCACCTGGTGGCTGAGGTGGCGCGGCGGTCCAAATTGATCATATATATAATTTTATTTTCAGGCACTAAAAGACAGTAAAGTCGTAGAGATAATCGATGAGAAGATCAGGCGAAAAGAGGACCCCGATGCGTGGCCTCTGCCCGGTCCTTCTCCCAATGACGCCTCTCAGACCGACTTTTCCCAGCTCATCAACTGCCCGGAGTTTGTACCAAGGCAAGGATACCAGAAAGAGACAGGTAAGTGCTCCTCTATATGTCAGGCCATATTTTAAGTGAGCTGGCCAATCACAGCTGGGCTTTTAGTTTTCTAAATGGTTCTGTTGAAATAAAATCTGCACTGTGATTGGTTACTATGGGGAAAACTGTCATTTGAGGGCCTATAATAGTCTATTGACCACTGTATGCTCAGTTACTATAGTTTTTCACTTAAATTTTCCCTCAACAATTCATTTCGGGACTAAATTTGACATTGTGTTGTGAGTAGACTCGAGGAGTTGCATTGCGTAGGCCATCTTGGGGGTGGGAAAAGACCTGTACGGTGAACCTGTACTAGGGACCTTTTGAGTTCTACGTTTTATGTAGACCAAAAAAGTCAACCTTTGCTGATATCAAGCTCAATCTGTAAGATTTTAGTTTTGAAAGCGCTAAAAAAAATTTTTTTTTTTGTGCATGTTTACCATTTGACACAAATGATATATGCAGGTCCTACAACAGGGACCACCGCCTATCTCCAGTACAGAGGTTCACTGAACTAAGATTGTGCCAAGCTGCAACACTCCATTCAACTCTATGGGATCACTAAATATAGCGGAGTACAATTGACCCTCCCATAGAGTTGAATGGAGAGTTGGGCTGGTAGAATTGGGGCTTCTTTAATTTCCCACCCAAACATGAAATAACAAAGAACCACTTTTTATCCAATTTTACCCTTTTTTCAGAGCAGCATATTTTAAAATTTTCCTAAAATTTGTATCTGAAGCAGTGATGTAGTCTGTATGGTCACCTATACAGGTGGTGCAGCAAAGTTTTTGGTATTTGAAGTCTTATGGGTACTACGCTCATAATGCTGCTGGTTACGTAGTATTTTATGGCTTTTATGACCAGAACTTTCTTCTATAAATTTACACAAACTCTTCCATCTCGCCCCTCCCCAAACGACTGTGTCTTAAAGCTAATGCATGACTCCTCCTTCCAGAATCCGCACCAGGCTCCCCGAGGACCACCAGTCCTACTATGGCGACTAAAACGGAGGAAGTGAGCAACCTAAAGACTATGCCAAAGGGGCTTTCTGCTAGTTTACCCGACCTGGACTCTGAAAGCTGGATAGAGGTGAAGAAGAGGCCCCGACCTTCTCCGTCCAGGGCCAAGGTAAGGATCTCTAGTCTAAATCTAAGGCTCCAAAATTCAACATTGAATTTTTTAATCAGCCCATCACTTATTTTGGTCATTGAATTGTCACGTCATAGTCCAGTGTTCCTTAACCTGCTGCAGGACCACAACTCCCAGCATGCGCTGCAAGCTGTAGCCGCATGTTGTAGACCTTTAGGCTAAATTTTGTACTTTACATTCTCCCACTTCATTTCTGGTGTTATGTTGAGATAAATTCTTAAAGTTTTTCGGCTAATGACCTGTGACCCCCTACCCTATTTCCAGCTACAGGGAAGCTTGGCTGGTGCTTGTAGTAATTTCCCCCTTTGAATTAACCTAGAAGCCGGAGGATGTCAAGTCGCCCGTAACGCAGGCGACCCCTGCCCCAGTGACCCCTCAGAAACCACCCAAAGAGCAAGACGAGCCCGAAGAGCTGGACTTCATGTTCGACGAGGAGATGGAGCAGATGGACGGCAGGAAGAACACCTTCACCGACTGGTCGGACGAGGATTCGGATTACGAGATCGATGACCGAGATGTAAACAAAATCCTTATAGTCACCCAAACCCCACCGTCACTGCGCAAGCATCCCGGAGGAGACCGCACCGGCAATCACACGTCTCGGGCGAAGATGAGTTCAGAATGGGCCAAAGTAATCAACGACGGTCTGTTCTACTACGAGCAGGACCTGTGGACGGAGACGTTTGAGCCGGAGTATTCGCAGATCAAGGTGAGTGACCCAAATCTGCAACCTCTGGTAAGCAAATTTTCCTAGTTCTAAGTGCAAATCAACCTTCATAATACACTAGTACGGGAGTGAGACTACAACTACCAGCATGCATCACTTCCCTATATAAGAATGTGTGCATGCTGGGGGTTGTAGTTGCTAATCTTAGATTACCCATGCTGCTCTTTCCTAAATGCAGATGACTATTGTAAAAATTGGCATAAAATGTAGATTTCCAATCACTCATGATGTGGAATTAAGTAATTTGAAGTGGCCCAGAAGTTGATTGGTGTTCTGGTATATGGTATATTACCTTCCCTCCAATGAATGGTATAGCAGGGGGTGTGTTCCCTGGAAGGTCACATGCCCTCACAGCACTTTCCAGGTGCGGCTGTACATTTTGGGTGGTATAGCCCTGTGACCTGTCAATGGGCACATTCTAGTCCTGTATAGCAGGGTGTGAGGTCTGTGTATGACTGGTGGCAGCTGCACACCACATTGTTCTCTTTTATGAAGATTCTCTGGAACTGGTCACCACCTCATTACAGATAAGTTAAAATTTTAGCTCTGAGTCAGTTCACAACCTCTTAGTGATTTTGTGTTGATCTTTGGGTATCCTACAGGTATTGCTGGCCTTTTTTGGTAGGATTTACCTTGGGGTATCTTAAATGTATCTCTGAACTTTAGATTAACCTCTTACTGTTTTGTTGCATAGATGTCCTTATTCCACGTTCCATTCTATGTGTTTTTTACTTTATTTTGTTAAGTATGTTGCCTATTAACCCTTTATCATGGATAAGGCTTTAGGGGCTCTTAAGCTATGGCCACCCGTTATTTTAACATTGACATTGCTGGAGACAGCAAATATTTGGTAAAGATGTTTATCTGGAATTGTATCTTCTATGTCTATAACATGTTGCAAACTTGATTTTGGGAGTTTTCTGTAGAACCTAAGCTGAGGACCCCTTTACGTCTTCCATCCATACAATGCAATTCAACCAAAATTAGTTTTCTCCTTTGCAGCAAGAAGTGGAGAACTTCAAGAAGGTGAACATGATCAGTCGGGAGCAGTTTGACACATTAACCCCAGAACCCCCTGTGGATCCGAATCAGGAGGTTCCACCCGGACCTCCAAAATTCCAGCAAGGTAATCACTTCTGGACTATCTTCTACACGGGACATAGTTCTTTATTTGCCACCAGAGGGAGTCGGATCTCAATTATACTATAATTTTCCTGCAATACAGAAAATTCCCAGTAGAGGGCAGAGGTGTTTTTATTAATTGAATTTTATTTTTATAAATTAAGATTAGGGAATTATAATTTTAAATATAGCGCATATTTATGTGAATATTTGACACCATCCTGGAATGTGGCCCTTACTCTCTGCTTATGTCGCTGTTGTTGTACAGTGCCCACGGATGCCTTGGCTAACAAACTCTTTGGTGCCCCAGAACCCTCTTCGATTGCCCGTTCCCTACCGACCACAGTCCCCGAATCTCCAAATTACCGTAATGCTCGGACGCCACGCACCCCTCGCACGCCGCGGTTGAAGGATCCTACCCTTACGCCTCGGTTTTACCCCGTTGTGAAGGAAGGCCGGACAATCGACGCTAAGGTGAGGAATTATCTGGTTTTGACTGCATATATTAAGGGGCCACAGATTCTAATCTTCAATTCTGTAAAGTTTGGGTTACCCGGTGAATTTCTCAAGACCAAAGATCACAATATCTGCAGAAAGTAGAAAATGCAGACTACCCGCGTGGTTGCATTTGTATTGCATTAAATGCATCATATTTTGACTTGAGAGAAGCCGCTAGCGGGCCATAATGTTAACACTTATAATGAAGGCAGTGCTACATTTTTTTGCTGTATGACTCAAAATTTAAAGGGCTTGTACAAAGTTTTGAAGTAAATCCCTAACTGCATGATTGGGGTTAACATGCTGATCCGTGGGGGTCCAACTGTTGGTTCCCACACCGTTGTCGAGAACTAATCCCTGATCTTAAAGGTCCGGTTTACTATTGGGTGGAGTGGCGTCCTGAGAGTGGGACCCTCATTCTCCGGACTGCTGTAGTCTGTTCTCGTGATCGGTGAGAGTCCCATCAGTCAGACCCTCACCAGTCACCTTGTTGTTCCTTATAGGGTTAAGGGGAAGACTTCAAAACTTGTAACAAACACTTAATGTTTGACAAGTCTAAAGATCCTGTGTTCTCTCTCCACACTGATCGATGATGGTTTTAACCCTCTTAAGGTTACACCAGTCCTGTTTCCCCTCTAATAAATCGGATAACATTCCAGACTTATTCACTTTTCTTTGGCTCACCATCGATGGCTTAAGCTTATTCATGGCTGGCCCGAGCAGTCCCACAGTGAATGGAATTTCAGGGGCCGTCACTTAAACTCGAAACCCTAATATGTATTGACCCTGTCCCTGAATTCTTCTCTACTTTTAGACGCCTAGGAAAAGGAAAACTCGTCACAGTTCGAACCCACCCATGGAGTGCCATGTCGGGTGGGTGATGGATTCAAGGGAACATCGACCACGTACTGCCTCTGTGAGGTAAGTCAGCAACCTGTACTATCTTTAGTAAGGAAGATATACCCAGGTGTTTATACATTCATCTAACAAATGTATCTCCCACAGCTCCAACGCCAGTCCCTCAGAGGGTGCCCCATCTTTGAGCAACTTCGGGTGCACACCTCAGTCTCTGCCAAAGTTCCAGCATCCTTCTCACGAGCTGCTGAAAGAGAACGGATTCACACAACACGTTTACCACAAGTACCGCCGACGTTGCCTTAACGGTAAGCAGTGAGGTTCCTGAGGCCATGAAGACTGACGCCACCTCCCCCCTCTTGGAAACTTTTCTAGATTTTTCTCTGCTCTCTCCCTCAGAGAGGAAACGGCTAGGTATTGGCCAGTCCCAAGAGATGAACACCCTCTTCCGTTTTTGGTCTTTCTTCCTCCGGGATCACTTCAACAAGAAGATGTATGAAGAATTCCGACAGCTCGCTGTCGAGGATGGGAAGGAAGGCTACAGGTCCGTGTTTTTTGGGGTTTGGTAGAATTTTTTTTTTTCTAAGTAGTTGCTTCATCCCACATTAACCTTTTGGTGTCTGTCTTCAGGTACGGCTTGGAGTGCCTTTTCCGATATTACAGCTATGGCCTAGAGAAAAAGTTCCGAGTGGACATATTCCGGGACTTCCAGGAAGAGACCAGAAGGGACTATGAGACAGGTAAGTGATGTGACCACTTCATAATATACTTCTACTCTTACTTGTTCATCAAGGTAATACATGTCTCTCCTTTTTAAAGGTCAACTGTATGGACTCGAGAAATTTTGGGCCTTTTTGAAGTATTCCAAAGCCAAAAACCTAGATATCGATCCAAAGCTGCAGGAATACCTGAGCAAATTTCGGCGGCTAGAGGATTTTCGAGTAGATGTAAGTAATAATGGGCAACTATGGCGAGTAATTACACTGGATTCCAACTTATCCATATGATCAGGACCTCCGTATGAAGGTCCAGAACTCATTCCCCTGGCACTGGAATTGGCTAGCTTAATTTTCGTGCTATAACATGCACCCCAAATTTAATCAATATAAAGGAAAAATATATTTGACACAAACTCAAGTGGTTTCACACAGCAAAGCTACATCCTTTAATTTTTTCCACAGTACCGCCATATCCAGTCACATTTTCACACGGCGCCGCCATATCCATCCAGTCATATTTTCAAACTTCCGCCATATACATCCAGTCACATTTTTCACAAGGCCCGCCATATCCATCCTGTCATATTTTCTCAAAGCGCCGCTACATCAATCCATGTCACGTTTTCACACAGCGCTGCCATATCCATCCAGTCACATTTTCACTCTGCGCCGCCACATCCATCCAGTCACATTTTCACACTGCGCCGCCACATCCATCCAGTCACATTTTCACACCACCCCGCCATATCCATCCAGTCACATTTTCACACCACCCAAGCCCACATCCCCCACCCAGTACATGGTCACACACGCACCGCCAATCCATCCAGTCACATTTTCACCACACCCCGCCATATCCATCCAGTCACATTTTCACACCACCCCGCATATCCATCCAGTCACATTTCACACCACCCCGCCATATCCATCCAGTCACATTTTCACACCACCCCGCCATATCCATCCAGTCACATTTCACACCACCCCGCCAATCCAGCCACGTACATTTTCACACAGCCGCTACAAGTCCCATTTTCACACGGCGCCGCCACAACGATCCAGTCACATTTTCACACGGCGCCGCCACAACGATCCAGTCACATTTTCACACGGCTCAGCACACACGCATACAGTCAATTTCACACAGCGCCGCGTACATCCACGTCCACATTTTCAAACAGGTACATCGCTCTCACAATTTTCAAACGGCGCGCCCTATCCAGTCACATTTTCACATGGCGTCGCATATCCATCCAGACATTTTACACAGCGGATGCCATATCCATACGAGTAATTTTACACACCAGCGCAGCCACAACGATTCCGTACATTTGCACACAGCGCCGCACCACAACGATCCAGTGCACCAGGTTTTAAACGGCGCGCCCATAACATCCAGTCACATTTTCACAAGGCCCGCCATATCCATCCTGTCATATTTCTCAAAGCGCCGCTGTACATTCAATCCATTCACGTTTTCACACAGCGCTGCCAAGCCATCCACTCATATTTCACACCAGACACAAAAATGGTGACCAATTGGTCATCCATCCGTCAACAGTTTTCACACTAGCGCCGCCACATCCATCCAGTCACATTTTCACACCACCCCGCCATATCCATCCAGTCACATTTTCACACAGTGCCGCTACATTGTCACATTTTCAAACGGCGCCGCCATATCCATCCAGTCACATTTTCACACGGCGCCGCCACAACGATCCAGTCACATTTTCACACGGCGCCGCCACAACGATACAGGTCAATTTCACACAGGCGCGCGCATAAAACCATCCAGTCACATTTTCACAACAGGTGAGCTGCTACTGTCAAATTTTCAAACGGCGCGCCACTATCCCGTCACATTTTCACATGGCGTCGCCATATCCATCCAGTCACATTTTCACACAGCGATGACCATATCCATCCAGCACATTTTCACACAGCGCCGCCACAACGATCCAGTCACATTTTCACACAGCGCCGCCACAACGATCCAGTCACATTTTCACACGGCGCCGCCATAACCATCCAGTCACATTTTTCACAAGGCCCGCCATATCCATCCTGTCATATTTTCTCAAAGCGCCGCTACATCAATCCATTTCACGTTTTCACACAGCGCTGCCATATCCATCCACTCATATTTCACACAGCGCTGCCATATGCATCCAGTCACATTTTCACACTGCGCCGCCACATCCATCCAGTCACATTTTCACACCACTCCGCCATATCCATCCAGTCACATTTTCACACAGTGCCGCTACAATCGTCACATTTTCAAACAGCGTCGCCTATATCCAGTCACATTTCACATGGCGTCGCCACATCCATCCAGTCACATTTCAAACAGAGTGCCATATCATCCAGTCACATTTTCACACTGCGCCGCCACATCCGTCCAGTCACATTTTCACACGGCGCCGCCACATCCGTCCAGTCACATCCATCCAGTCACATTTTCACACTGCGCCGCCGCCTCATCCATCCAGTCACATAATTACATGGCGCTGTCACATCCATCCAGTCACCTTTTCACACCACATCTGTACACGTTTGCGCCGCCACATCCATCCAGTTACCTTTCCACACGGCGCCGCCACATCTGTGCATGTTTTTACACAGCGCCGCATCATCCTTCCCGTCGCAATATTATAATGCAGCTGCATCCTTCCAGTCATATAAACTCACAGCGCCGCTACATCAATCCCCTGTGTCTTATTGTCCAAAATAAGGCCCTCACTTTGTTGTTTTTTCTCCCAGCCACCAATGGAGGACGCAGGGTCCCGGAGACGTTCCTCGCTATCGGCAGGTGAAGGTAGAAGAAGATATCCCTCTCAGTCTTCCAACAAAGGATCAGGTCACCATTCATCAAACACAGCAAAGGAGGATGCCAAAGGCCAAAACCAACCTTGATATGCCACCTTGGCTTCCGAAACATCAGGAGGAGGAAATTAGGAAGTTTGGAAACAAGAAAGAAAATGATGGGTTTTTTTGGAGGAGAACATATGGGAGATTTCCTGTCTGTGGGGAGGAATGTTTTGGCCTTCCCTCCACTTCCTATTGGAAATAGTTATTCAATAATCAGAGACTCCATGTTTCGGAGAGGACTGACTGTTCCCGTGGCTTTTCCTGCAAGGGTGGCGGATGCTTATCCCAAAAGAGAAAATTTTTAGTTTGCTTAGGGATATAAAATTTTAGGGTTTTTTTTTTTTACCCCCTTTTTAGCAGGAACCTGGAGAAAGGGGCTCATGTTAGGAGGGAGAGGTTTTTTTTTTTTTAAATTATTGAAATGCTGCCCCCTCCCTCCGAGCATAGGGGGGGCTGCCTGGGTGGCAGAACGAGCGCAGGCCTCATCTCTGCTCAGTTTGCTGAATGGACTAGAAGAACTTTGCTGTTACAGGCGTTGAAAAAACAGGATGTCATCAGACAAGTCTCTGACGGGAGAAAAACAACAAAAAAATTACTTTGCGTTGATGCCCTTTGGGGGTCAACCTGTCGTCATTCAGATTACTCTTCTGGTTGCAGCGTGGAGGACCCAACAGTCGTTCACCCGGCGGCCCCGTATTTTACGGCTTGGTTTTGGTTTCATCGTACAGCAAATCTTTAAAAATTACAAGCAAAAACACCTTCACTCAGCTCATTGCTTTCACGGCAGCCCTGCTTTTATTTTATTTTTTTCTTTTTAAAGATATATATATATTTTTATTTGTTTTATTGTTACTTCAGACTGTGAAAGAGAGAAAAAAAAAAAAAAACTACAGAAACTTTAATTGCAAATGGCTGCGTAAGAAGAAAAAAAAAACTGAAAAACTTAAAAAGCAAAAAAAAACTGCCTTCACTTTCCCTTTAAAAAAAAAAAATGTAAGCGATGATTAAACAGAGTACAAAAAAAGTTGCCTTATTGTGACCTGGAAACTTGCGGAGAGCTGACTTTTTTGGTTGATCTTTTTTCCCTTCTCCCCTCCTCCTTCCTCTGACGCGAATCGGCAGCAACCAATCGGAAGCAGAGACTGCAGAGTGTCGGCGATGGGTGGCAACAATTTCACCGACTCATTACTGCCACCTCTGGGCATTTACAGAACTCAATGCAGAGAATGACTGTCACCCCCCCTCCTACCCCGTTTCCTTATCCCCTCTTCCCTATGGCAAGTATTGAATTATGGTCATTGGGTGTTGGCGTGTACACACATGTATATGGGTGTATATATATATTCTATACGCATCTATAGATGTATACACTCTAGGGTTGGTTGTTGTGTATCTGCTGTGTCTTTGAGGCATATATAATTCTACCAAAAGTTTGGGTCAAAAAAAAAAAAAACAAAGTATCCCTGCTTCTCGATGTCACAGGATTGTCCCGGATTCTTTACAAGCTGAAGGTAACAAAGACATCCCCTTTAAAAAAATTTTTTTTTTTTTTCCGATTTAACCATATCACTGCCACATTGTCATCCTCTCGGCTTTTTGAAAGCTGGTACGTCTGGTAAAAATAGTCTTCCGCGTATAGGGGGGGTGGAGCCCGTCCTCTCGCGGGAAGTCGAAAAACCGATCAAACAAGGTGCATAAACGTTTGTATGTTTTGAGGTCTTATTGGCTAGGGCTAAACTGCCATTCCATACAATGTGAACTGACATTTCATACTATGGCGCGAGGCTACAAACCCGCCCTCCCCCAGATTACTGTATCCCCCGTGGCTTTCGCACAACACGTGCCGTTCATCAGTTTTTCTAGAGTCTCCCGATTTCAACGTTTAATCCGAGTGTCTCCACACGGGAGCCGCCATTTATGTGGGCTGAACCATTAACCGATCATAACGGGGGGAGGAGAGTTTGTAGTCATTTGAAACTGATAGAAATTTAGCCAACAGAATTGGCGCCCTCTCCAGTAGTCATTTCCTACATTTTTTTTTATTTGGTACCCACCACCTTTTCCCCCTAGAGTACGGGGGGTTTTTTCGCTGTTAATGCAATAGGGTGTTAAAAAAATTTTAGGGCTGGATCCTTAAGGAAATATTTTATTGCTGGTGATGTAGAGGAAGCGAATGATTTCCTTATTATTCCCTGCATCAAATTTTTAGTTCACCATTGCTGGTGTCTGGGTCCCAGCATTTCCCTACTTTTCTAGTAGAGTGGTCTTAAGTTTTTTTGGTTTTTTTTTTTTTTTTGTGGAGTCTGGGTGAGGGGCAGGAGTGAGTGTCTATAAACTATAAAGCACTCCCAATCCCCCTTGAAGACATCTTGATGGTGCTTTAAGACGACCTCTCGATACCCCCCCTCCTACTTTTTTTATATTTATGCAGCGGAGAAATAGGGTAAATCGTAGCCCGAAAAATGTGCTTTCGTTTTTAGTTTTTTCGGGAGGGTTTAGGGGTATTGTTTGTGCTAAGAAAACCTATATCTTTTCTGTATAGATATATTATATATAGATCGGTCATGACTACGTGGCTACACCCTCACACCCGGTCTTTTTCTGGTTTATTTTTTTCGGGGGGGGGGGGGGGGGGGAGGTTTGATTTTATTTGAAATATCTGAGGGAAAAGGTTCTGAATTTGTTGCGCCTTTTATGCAAAAATTTATTCTACGTCTGGTTGTACTTCTACCAGTTTTGAGCTACCTAGTGCCAGGACAGGGGAATCTCTTAAAACCAGAACCCATTTCGGAAAGGTTTTCTCGAAAAAGTCGCCCGTTACGGGGTTGGTATTCAAGTGGCATTTTTAATGGCCCCGCTCCTTAACGTTTTTAGGGACGCTTACACTACTGTGTTCTTGGCTTCACAACTGTTCTAGAATCTCAAGGCATTGAAACACTTTGGCTTCCAGAAACTTCTAATCAGGTTCTGGCCTTGTCCTCCTCTCCCGTTTTTGCCTCCCATGGAATCATAAGCCAACGTCAACGTTTTTCCATAGACACGTAAAAGATGTGGACTTTAACTCCATGCAAAGCTGCTTTCCCTCGACATGGAATGCTTACAAGTACATAATCTTGCCCGTTATATTCCCAAGAAATCATTTAAAGAACAGACAAATTTAAAAAAAAAAAGGAAAAAAAAGACAAAACGAGGAAAAAAAAAAATTTAAAAAGAAAAAAAATGTAAAATACTTGAATGAGCGCTTGTATTATAACATTAATATTATTCAGAGTATCCATTCTTATTGCGTTTTATGATTTGCTTATAGCTGTGCTTTAGTCATGGTAATTTGTGGTAATTCTACTTTTTTCCTTTTTAATACAAAAAAAAATGTATAAAAATAAAAACCTTAAAAGACCAAATTGTGTAGTGTTCTATGTAAAGTTTTTTTATTTATTTTTTTCGTGGATAGTTCTCTCTGGAGGTGAGTTACTCAAAGCCTATGGAGGGGGATGTAAGGGTACAAGCAATGAAATGCTTAAAGGGGGGCCCTATCTGCTCAGGTGATCCCAGCAAACTACTTTGTTCTCTAGGAGCAATGGGGTGAAGTTTATTTGTCACACTATGCGCCACCACTTGATGATCAGCACTCCGGATACATTTGCCACACAAATTATCACAGAATTGTGCAATGGCCAACATCAAGAATGCCCACCACCAACCAAAGTCAAAGCTCCTTCAGCCTCATCCAGGCCTGTTCGACTGCCTTCACCAGCTCCAACGTCACTGTATACTTTTGATATCCTGCACAATGCGTCTGATTTTGGCGCCCAATGCTAGACGTCGCTAGAATACATTGACATCTATGTCTGGGGCAGAGAAAGCAGTAGGAAGAAGTGGATGGATCTTGACTGCATAAGTTGGGTTTTCCCACCTCCTTGACTAAGGATTTTTGGGAGAATACTGGAACGTTTGCCAACAGCATTTGGACACATTGGGAGGATTTATCCGTGCTTGTACACCAGTTTTCTGCCGTACAAGCGCTGAAAGAACTACAACTCTTGCCGCGCGGGGTTGAGGGTTGTGGAAGGGGCTGTGCCTCGCCGCGGAGTAGGCCAGCGCAGGGTGTGCCTGCCCAACACCAGTGTACGAGCTATAACTTGTGCCAACACTTGAATTGCACAGCTGGTGGATGTCAGGAACTGATTGCTCACTTTAATGCAGTGTTTTTGAGAGTTTCCCGATGGGAGGATTGCTGGAATTTTACCACTGTATAAACAATTTGGCCCTATGGACTGGGTAGAGCCTACCTTGCTAATCGGTGGGGGTCTCTGAACAAGAGGGTCTGATGATACCCAGTTGGACCCTTTGTTGCTACCCAAGATGAGTGGAGCAGATTGCTGGGGTGCCCCATGTAGCTGATGGACTTGGAAATCTGTCGGCTCCATAGAGATGAACGGAGCAGTCTGGACAAGTGTCCTGCAGCTTCACTCATTGATGAGGTGTACATCGGACCCCTTGTGATATTTGGGGGTCCTGTCACTGAGATACTCACTAGCCGGGTCCAAACTTGTTTCCTGGGAAAACACCTTTAATTTATGATCACTGGACCGCCAAACACCAGTGCTGATGGGGAAGCAAACCTCTTACTGAGGAATTTGTTAAGGTGTCCGTGGCTCACAAGTGTTCTCCAGTCTTATCTCTATTAGACTTTTCCCATGGTAAAATTGGTTAAGGATCCTGGTGACGTAGCTGCGAAAGCTCACACGGATGTCCGTCACGCTCAGTTCATGGACGTGGATGAATTTCTATAATTGGTACAATCCCCTTAAAGGAACCCTACAGTCACATCTAGTTCATTGAATAATGCATACATACATAAACAGAAGAGCAGGACTCCTTTTCATCATATTCCTACAACCCGCCCTACACAAGGTAGAATTCAACAGCAGTGACTGTAGTGTTCTTTTAAAGGGCATCTAGCGCCAGGATGAAGGACTGTATGCAAATGTAACTGAGGGGCTCCAGGCTCCATAGCTGTGAATGGAGCCGGGAGCCCCTCAGCCCCTCATACATCCATTCATCCTTGTGGTAGGTGCCCTTTTCAAAAGGAAAGGTGGCTGTGGATCAGAACCATGGTTCCCACAAAAAAAATAATACAAGTTCTTCATCAAATGAAGCGACACGTATATAGATGGACTTTTTTTACAAATTAAAAAGTTTATTTCTGTTTTCAGGTAATGCACAGCATTCAGTCATACTTCTATACATACTCTGATAATTCTAGATTTGTTAGTCGCTGAATTAAAAGAATACAATTATTTCACACAATACATTCAATTAATAACAAGATTCCAGAAGTAATTGATCTGGGAAGCAGCAGAAGGACTAGGTGAAACGGAACCTGTCGGTAGGTCCTTAAAACTCCAGTATGTCTTCATGCCTCAGGATTAAGGGCCCAAAACCTTTTGAGTTTGTGGCCCTTTTCCCAAAATTCCAGGTGGTAAGGGTGTCAGTGATCCGGAGGAAAATGCATTTCTGACCCTTGGAGTATAGTGAAGCAGGTTTGTATTCGCCTTGGCTTCATTACGCACATTGCGCATGCGCCGATGGTCTAAAGTCGACTAAAGCCACTGGATTCCCGACAACTTGCCATCTGGAATTGTAGGAACGCTTGCCTAATACGTGGAAAATGGCATCAAACACACCACAGCTCAGACGTATGAACCAGGCCAAAATTCCATTTGAATGAAAGCACTTTGGTATTGTATGGACTATTGGTTTTTTTGCTAAGAAAGATTAATACGTTTCCATAGTTGGAGCAGTCCAGTAAGATGTTACTCCGTTTTCTTGGGTGGATCAGGAATGCTTTGAGTTAGAGGGGTAAAATTCAGTAGTAAAATGTCTCTGTCGTAGGCTTTGTTTTGCTTGAATATTAGATCTGTGCCGTGAAGTCGGTCAAAAACACCCAGCACTCCATAACATTGGTTAAATCTGGAAGAGAAAGATTTCGGAAGACTGAAAAAAAAAAAAAGGAAACAAATTGCGCAGAACTGTGTAGGCTACTGATTACTAGGGGTTTGATATCGATTACCTACTGGCACCTCCACCGTTCTGATCTATGATGTTCCATAGATTGTTGTGTCCACTTCACTATTTCACTTGATTGGTGAGGGTGCCAAAAGATGGACAGATCTGGTATTGGTTCCCTATTTTAAAGGACATCTACCAGTCTGTATGCAAATGAGCCTGATGGGCTCCAGTCTCCATTAACACCTATGCATTAAGGAGCATTCTGTCCTTCATCCTGGTGGTAGATTCTGTTTAACAGTAAGTGCCATCTCTTGGTGGCCCAAGTTTGGGATTGAGCCATATGACTACTTGTAAGGATGAGTAAGTTGCTTGTTTCCAATGGTTGATTTTGACAATCTCTCAAGAATGTTAGTTATTGTAATCTGAAATATTCTGACCAATTTATATATATATATATATATATATATATATATATATATATATTTTTTTTTTTTTTTTTTTAACTTACTTGAGGTGATGAAAATCATGAAACTCTGGGGAAGGCAGGAACGGCAGATGGTAGCCACAATGTGAGATAGTGGTGCTCGCCAGAGCAATGCAAAACCACAGCATGATTGTAGCTACATGGGATCCCATCAGCATTGGCCCGACCATGGGTGGCAACATGTTGGAAAGCTGCAGGATAGATAACATTTTTGGTAAATGACCAAAGAATATAGTAGCCATCCCTTAGAAGTAAATTGAGCAGTGGTCAATCACGAGGACCCACCACTTCATTGACATGGAACACAGACCTCCATCTGTCTTCCCTATCTTCTGGAGATATGGCTTTTACAGAGAAACTCTCAAAAATTACATTTTTATTGAATTTGTGTAGCTAAATTATACTAGTTTCTCTTATTGTAGGCATCTCAACACCTACCTAGATCAATCGAGCAAAAAATTAACCCGAGGGTCCAAAAACAATCGGCATATTTACTAAGGTCCACAGACCGTGATTCCGTCGGGTTTTCCCGAATATTTCTGTTTTGCGCCGAATTGCCCCTGGTTTTTGGTGCACGCGGTCGGATTGTGGCACATTGGTGCCGGCTTGCATGCGACAGAAACTGGGGGTCGGACAAACCGCGGAATTCGGATTCGGAAAAACCGCCGCATTTTTAAAAAAAAATCTGTCACGGAGCTTGCACTTACCTTCACTCAGCCCGGCTCGGTGTATTCCAGTGCGTTCTGATGCTTTTCAGCGCAGCAGCGCCACCTGGTGGACGGCGGAGGAACTACCTTAATAAATCCCGGCCGGACCTGAATCCAGCGCAGAGAACGCGCCGCTGGATTGCGAATGGACCGGGTAAGTAAATCTGCCCCAATGTGTTGAAAAGTTTGTATGACCACAAGTGAACTTGGCCTTAGGACCCAGCCAATGAGCCAGTGGAGCAACATAAATTATCTTGTAATTTAGGCAGCGTAATGTGAATGGCCACAGCAGAGATGACCGGATGACCATGGCTTCCCTCCTACAAACAGTCATTTAGTAGCCACAGTAGCCACAGTAGCTCCAACGTGACAGGGTATGTCTGTAATTGAGACGACTTTCTTGTCAACTTATGATAGCTTCTACTTACAATGTGCTCTACTGGATGGGCGTACAGGCACACCACTCCCACAGGTGCGGTCCATTCATGGTGCTGTTTGTGGATATGTTTGTAAATGCTTGGGTGATGGAACAATCTGGATTGAAAGGAGGAAACGGATTTGAACATGAGCATAAACTAATATAACAATCATACCCTTCTAATGAAAATCAAAAACACAATACAGGTGGACACATGACTTACTGATGACCCTAGTTACAGACAGACCTCTCAGCCTAATGTGACCTCTGGTGAAGTTCTCTGGATACTTTACTTTAGTCCCAGGCTACAATGATGAGGTGTAATGTGTCTGTAATAAAGCTTTATTGATAATCCATGTTCCCATTACAGCAAAAAAAATTGAAAATCCAATAGTCATTGGGACAAAAAAAAAGTTTTTTTTAGTTACAATTATAAAATATACAGTTCCGACTTACGACCTACAAATCTAAAGAACCTATCCGGTATGTAACCCGGGGACTATCTGTATAAAAATTCTCCATATGACTGTGTATGAGAACGTCCATGGATTGTCCACCCTTAAACACCATTGTCTGGTAGAAGTACTGGTAAAATGCATTTTTTTTTTTTTTACAGAAAAATGTCTCTCCACATATCTAATTATCTTTTCTCGTTTGGACTCTTGCAATGATCACTCTCTAAATAATGCCATACTGAGAATTTAAAGGGGTGTTCCAGGAATAAGCATAATTCATATTCAAATGTAATTAGTTGTTTTTTAAAAAAAAATTTGCTCCCCTTAGTAGAAAAATGTTGTGGACAAACACTAGAATGAAGAATTCAAATGCTACTGGCCTTTTTCATCAGTCTGATGATGATCCCAAAGGAGCAGACAAAAGACAGAAGATGGCTGCTGGTCACATGTCCAGCAGGTCATGTGATCACCACTATCTTTTGGTGTGTTCAGTTGGTTGCAGTGCATCCAGTGTGGCGGTGAGATGTCATCTCAGTAAGGTAATGTGCAGCGATACGGTAACAGATCAAGACAGAGCAGAGTATAACAGGGAGGAGCTGTTACTGAGAACTGAGGGGTCATGGGAGTTGTAGTATCTTGTGGCGACCGTCTTGGAGATAACTCTGCCTACTTTAGAAAGCCCATAAAATTTTGTTAATCTTAAAAGCAAACTATTTAAGCTCCGTTTTGAGATTAATGACATAGCGTTTTGTTGTATTCATTTATTTATAGCAATATGGATTTTTGTATTCATATTCCCGGAATAACCCTTTAAGTTCCAGTTGCTCAGTATTAGTTCCAGCTGCTCCGTATTGTAGTCCATAAAGAAGAGAGGGGTAGAAGGATTGAGCAACTGTAAAGAGGTATAGAGATAAGTCATTCTGCTGTGGCTTTTAGTAAGTGTTCTTTCTCACCCAAGAGTTGGATTATACTTCTGTGTATACAGGAAAAGAAAGCTGGTGAAAAGTCATTTTATGGCCACATATATTGTTATTTCTTAAATACACACCCATAAGCCGTATAATTTATAGGTCCACTTTGTTTTTCCCTAGTGGCAAAGTTAGATTATATAGTGCTTTGTATCATGAAAACAAAGCTCCAAGTATAAATATGGCGTCAAAACTTGGTTCTGGATTGTTGTATACACATTAATCTATATATCCAGCACCTTACCTGTGCGAGTAATAGAAAAGAATTTCTTCAACCAACACAAAAACTGAGAGTTCCAGTAGAACCCAATGAAATGTGGGCAACTCTGTTCCGCAAGGGTTACCTCGCCACTTCATGAATGGATACATGAGGAGAACCATGGGGAAGGAGAGGAAGAGCTGGTTGAATAAGACGACCTTGACTGCAGCTTTCAGCTTTCCTGGGTCCACCTGCAAACATCAACCAGAATACAGATACGTGAAAGCCATCATCTTTCGTATACACCAATGACGTCATAATCCACCTCATTGTGCCTAGATACGGCCACCCTTCAATTGCCCACCACACATGATCTCTGTAATCCAGCTTTAACTCAACAAATTTCCCAAATGTAGTCAATGATATCCTCTTGAGGTAGGTAACAGAAGAGCATTTGGATTTCTGTACGTACTGGTTCATTCTTTCCGAGTTGAACTCTGTACCGAGTTATAAAGTTTGGTTTTCCCGTCAGATCGATCACCATCAGGACTGCATTGTACATCCAAAAGGAAAGACTTGGAATTACCATGGCACCTGGACAAAAGAAGAAAAAAAATTACTACATCAGTCGGCCATTTATATGGATACACCTAAATAAAATAGGAAGGGTTGGTGATATCAACTGTGGTACATTAGTATGTGGGAGGGGGAAACTTTTCAATGTGGGTGTTGACCATGGCGATCATTTCGATGTTGGCTATTTTGGATCCAACTTTTTTTTCCAATTGGGAGATAGTCATGTCCCATCAAACCTATTGTTGCACTTTATCGTAACTTTATCCTTTCGTGAGTTATTCACAAGTTTGTGACCACATAAAATGTCATCAAGGTGCTGCCCATTGTGTTGGATTGTCAACCCTCTTCTCCTGACACATTGATAGCATACATTGCAGAAGAAATGCTAGCACATGTTTCCAGTATCCATTGTATCTTCACAACATAGGCAATGACCCCAAAGATAAAAGACAAAGGGGGTCATATTGGGAGAACTTGGTGGCCATTCAACTGTCGCATGACAACCAATCCACTTTCTAGGGAACTGTTCTTGTAGGAGTGCTCAAGCTTTTGGGGTCACCTGAAGGGTCTGTGGTAGTTATGATCTCTTGCTACTGTGTACTTTTGCATTTTATTGATTTATCGGTCATTTAGATTAAATTAGTTTCGAATCTAATAATTTATTGAAATATCAATAATCGATACTATGAACATAGATATATGTCATGCACTCGTGTACACGACTGTGTGTGCAATACTACCTGCAAACAGGGGAAAGTGATGCCATGTTTGTGACCTGTTTTAGTCTGATGGACAAGGGCGAATGAGCACCAGGCCCCGAAACCCTCGATGTCCATAAGAAATGGAGCGGCAGCACCACAATCTCGATAGGAATAGGACCTTCTCTATACTTTGTGGTGCATGCTCCGTGCCTAATCACACAGTAGACCTCAATGGGAGCACAAGTCGCAGCTAGCTCATAGCCCCCCGATTACAGTTGTTTGCATGAGGCCTTATTTCGACATTTGTCCGTAGGAGGAGCCATGACCATTTTATCATGAGAAGTAATCGCTATAGGTTGTGTGAGTGTATAAAATAGCTGGTGATCTGGATTAAAATACCAGCAGTGGCTAACTATGCCTGGAATGTATATAAGACAACATCAGGCGGGGGGGGGGGGGTAGAATAAATCGTAAAAGTGTGTTTTTCCATTTCTGAAGTACATTCACATGTACATATCTATGATTGAATAATCCTATTTTAATAGAATCAACTATAACACAATGACAAGTTACATTAGTGACTCACCCAAACAATATAAGGCCAGTTCATTGCCCCCAAAATAGTTGTGCAGCTCTCCCCAGATGGCCTGCCAGAAATCACCAGATGCACCCCAGAAATGCTGCAGATGCCTAAAATATTGAGAATGCTGTCATGATTCAGACATTCTGTTTGGGTTCCATTATAAAGCCATTAGAAAGTACAATTTTCCCCACAAAAAATAAGCCCCCCATAAAACAGCAGAAAGTAAAAAATGGAGAGGTAAAAAAAAAACTTTACATTTCATGTAAAAGTTACATGAAATAGTCATACAAAAGAAAAAAAAACACTTTCAATTCCTGTTAAAAATCTTTTTTCACGGTCATTAAGCCATCAGTCTGTAGTAGTTGAAGAAGAACTGCTGTTAACTTGAGTCATAAGACCTGGTCACCAGACTTCTGTGTAATAATACAGGGCAAAAGAATCCAAATTAAATCCATTGACTTCCAATATTTGTTTGTTCCAAATCAAGAGCAGCTTCTTAGCCTTGGGTAAGCCACGACATGTCACCAGTCTACTTACATGGTCTACAATTCGTTTTATTCAATGAGTATTTCCATCCACTGCCTCAATTACTGTAGGAAATCCATCGAATTCCACCAACTGAGATGGTCTCAGATGGCAAGATAAGCCCCTCACATGTTGTGGGACCCTCCTACACAGTCAGATAAGCCCATTCCAAATTCTTAGATAAACCCCTAACATGTTGAAGGACCATCCTAGAAGGTTAGATAAGTTCCTCACATATTAAAGGACCATCTTAGATGGTTACATAACCCCTCACATGTTGAAGGACAATCCTAGATGGTTAGAAAAGCCCCGCATGTTTTAGGACCATCCTAAATGGTTAGAAGCGCTCCAAATGTGCTGAAGGACCATTCCAGCTCGTTAGATAACCTCCTAACATGTTAGAGGACCATAATAGATCGTTAGATAAGCTCCTCACATGTTGTAGGACCATCCTTAATGGTTAGATAAGCTTCTCACATGTTAAAGGACCATGTTTTATAGTTAGATAAGCTCCTCACATGATGTAGGACCATCCTAAATGGTGAGTTAAGATCTAACATGTTGTAGGACCATCCTAGATGGTTAGATAAGCTTCTTACATGTTAAAGGACCATCTTAGATGGTTAGATAAGCTTCTTACATGTTAAAGGACCATCTTAGATGGTTAGATAAGCCCCTCACATGTTTTAGGACAATCCTAGATGTTTATAAAAGCCCCTTACATGTTGTAGGACCATCCTAAATGGTAAGATACACTCCTAACATGCTGAAGGCCCATTCCAGCTAGTTAGATAAGCTCATTACATATTAAAGAACCGATTTTTAATGGTTAGATAAGCCCTCACATGATATAAGACCATCCTAAATGGTGAGTTAAACCCTAACAAGTTGTAGGACCATCCTAGATGGTTAGATAAGCTCATCACATGTTAAAAGGATCATCTTAGATGGTTAGAAAAGCCCCTCACATGATAGAGGACCATTGTAGATATTTAGATAAGCCCTTCACATGTTAAAGGGCCATTAAAGATGGTAAATAAGCCCCTCACTTATAATAGGACCATGAAGAACAATCATTACAGTTATTTTGTGAACTCATATACCCCAAATTATTACACAAAAGGCCCTGAGAATGGTCCTACGTCTAATGTTTCATGGTGAATCTCGCAAATATGTCACGACTCTTTCTTTAAAAACCACCAGTAGGCACACACACTTTCTACTATACATAGATATAAATTTGTTCTCTATACATTGCCTTGATTCCTCACCACGTGACTGTGTTTCTGAAAGCAGCAAAGGTAAGAAGTCCAGTGCCCAACACAAAGGCCGTTTTCTTCACCGAGTCCCAAACTTGACCATCCTATAAAGCGAGAGGTAATATACAGTGTTAGTTATATGTATAGTATATCCACATAAAATAGAGTTTGTTATACATCTTACCTGTGCCCTGCGTTCAGGGAGGGCAGAGGTTTGACTTTTGCCCATCTGTAAAGAAACAAAAATCCAAAAAGTTAAATTACTACTGTGGTTTCAGTGTTTTTCAGTAGCTTAGGCTCCATCCACATCTCATTTTTTGATATGCTCACCACATACGCCCGGAAAGCTCAGGTTGTATATGCTGAGTGTATCCACAGACATATACCGGCAGGCGGAGGTTTCGTTTTTTGCCGCAATCTGAACAATATATGTTGTATAATGTGCAAAATGCAGGAAGGAAAGACATAGTGGGGCACATTTACTAAGGATCCTGCGGCCGTGATTCCGTCCGTTTTTCCGAAATATTTCCGATTTGCGCCATTTTGCGCTGAATTGCCCCGGGTTTTGGCGTAAGCGATCGGATTGTGGTGCATCAGCGCTGCGACAGTCTATGGGGACGTGGAGATCTATGGTCGTGTGAACGTGGCCTAAAAGACAAGGAGGGTAAGCCGGACACACACCAGTGGCAACAGATTGTTTCGCGCACCCCTGCACTTTGTCATGCCTTGCATTTTGTATAAGGCGCAGAAGTGTGTGAAACGGGCGGATGCCGATGGTGTGTCCGGCTTGTCCGGCTTACCCTCCCTGTCTTTTAGTTCTGAATAAAGAAGAAATTTTGTTGAGTGCTGATTACTTCTGTCTTTTTTTTTTATTGTGTATCTGCAACAGTCTACATTGACATTAGCTGATTACCCCCTTGGCTCTTATACAATGGCCCAAATTTATTAAAGCCCCTGCACCAGTTTTCTGTCTGACTTTGCACGTTCTTTTCAGTGCAAACTGCTTGCACATTGTTCACCACACATTTGTGTCACAGTTGCACTATACACGACGTGACACAAAATTCTGCACATAAAGGAGTGTACCGGTGCATAGTCGGACCGTGCACCACATACATTTAACAAGCAGTGTCTGACAGAATTGTGTCGCACGCCCTGGCAAACGATTCATGAAATGTGGCACATGGTCGTTATGGCACCACCTGCCCCATTTCCTTTTTGGTGAGCTTTGTCCATACTGCAGAATTGTGGCGCACGTTGGACTAAACAGTAACAGCCCCTTTAGGTGCACATTTTTTCTGTCTTGTCGGACATTGTGCAGCCGCCACAAAACTGGCGCAGACACTTTATAAATACACGTTCGAGCAGTTTGCCCTATAAAGAATGTGCAAAGTCAGACAGAAAACTAGTGCAAGGGCTTTAATGAATGCGGGCCTCTATGTTAAAGGCGCACCAAAAAGAAGTTAGTGCACTCTGCCGGGGCAGTGCAGGGGGCGCAAGAATCATGAATGGGCGACACAATTCATGAACCTGGTGCCCCCTGCACACTACGCAGGCAAACTGCACATAGTACAGAATGCACTAGTTTTGGATAAATGTGGGCCAATGACACCCTGAATGATCCCTAATTCCAAGTGAAAGAGCCTACAGTCGTGCCAACCTACTTTCTGTGGCTTATTATACCCGTATTTTTTAGTTCAATCTGATTTTGATCACCTATTCTAAGTGACCACCTGTAAAACCTGAATGTGGTCCAACAAATGCTTGTTCCCAATAACCCAATTATCGTCCTATAATATAAAAAACTTTTATTATCCTTCCACATGGGCAACTTATCACATTGAAGCAAAAAAAAAAAAACCCTCCAAGGACAGAAGATAAAGAGCGGCAGATAGGACGTCAGTGCAGGTGTTATCAGTCACGTGAACTCGAGAAGAAAGTGTCAATGTATAATTTACACTTTTCTTACCTGGAACTAATAAAAGGCTAATATCTATATCTAAGATCATTATGACATCTTTTAGGTGCCAAAGCCTTAACATGGGCTCCAAGGCTCGGAAACTGTATTAACGGAGTAGGACATACTGAATCCTAAGAATTTCCCATCTAATCAATAATCCTCAACGCAAACAGTTCAATGTACGGCACAGCCCTGAAAGGGTAAATACACGGAGGCCATTCACTGTATGTCACCTAACAACATCAAGACCGGACTACAGAGATATACCGAGATATTTACATTTACAACACTGATGACATATCAAGAGGATATCAGGACAACCTTCACCTATCGGGAGAACATAAGTGTTATGATGACCTCCAGCCAGTTTCTAATGTAGGACCACATACATATTTCACATAGTACATCCCTAAAGGTTGGAGATATCTGTAGGAATTTCTACGAGGCCAGGCAGTGCCAGACTCATGTTAGCCTACAAAGCCTACCCTTATGTGCTGCAGTAGGTGCTGCAGATAACCTCTGCCACAGCCTGCCCCATCTATACGCCACTACCAGTCACTGAGTTCTGGTTGCAACCAGATCACAGGCCTCATAGAGGTCTATGGCACCCGATCATGGTGCGCTGAGCACACTGTATCTGAGTGAACAAGACAGGCAGCCACATCGTCAAGAATAGGACATGTCCTACATTTTGCTGTTTTTGCTGCATGGCTGCCCGTCTTCCTATGAAGGAGCACTCACCTCTCTTCCCTCCTATGCTACACCCAAGTACAACCCTGGTGGGTGTATGGCCGCATGCAAAGGGCCTCAGTCTGTGGTTCTCCCAGCCCACCCTTACGAAACATTATGAAATTAGTAGCCTCCAAATTTGGGTTTCTTCTAATGGACCACTGAGATCTAGTGTTAGAGTCAGGGCCAACAAGAGGATCCTCTGGTACTCTGGTGCAACAATCCCACAATGGGCTCTATCTTTTAAGAATCCCAACCACAATCCCTTTTGTGGAATTTCTTTGTTACAACAAGGGACAACTGTTAACGTGCAAGTCCATATACTTGAGTTACACTAGTTCCAATATTGTCCATGTGTCCCACCAGACTGTCACGGGTGCCCCCGCGATCCATGTCGCGGATCGCCGGTACACCCGTGCTCCGCGATGTGGCGCCTATGCCCCCCGGGCCCGTACTCAACTCTCCGGGCTCCTGGCTCTGCGTCAGTCCCGAGTAGGCTGTGATCCTCCTGTCTGACTGGGCCACGCATGTCCCCACCCGCTAGAGTGCGCACGTGCCGGCTCTTTGGGATTTAAAGTGCCAGCGTCCTCCTAATTGGCGCTGGCTAATCCGGCATGCCCTTATAAGTCATTTCCAGACGCCTCCGTGTTTCCTGTGTTCCTCCAGCGTTTCCAGACACCTCCGTGTATCCTGCGGTCCTGTATTCCTGTGGCGGTCCTGTACTCCTGTGGCGGTCCTGTATTCCTGTGGCAGTCCAGTATCCCAGTGGTCTTCCTGAGCTCCTGCCATCCAGCCTGAGGTCCTGCCTTCCCGAGGTCCTACCTTCCCCCTTTCCTACCTTGGCTGCCACCTTGGGCCTAGTCGCACCCGTGGAACAACCTTGTAGCACCCCCGCTGCTGCAAAGACCATCCCGCGGGCTCTGGCGAAGACCAGGGGCTACTTAGACTCTGGTCCCGGGTTGTGGCTAGTACCATCATCCCCCGCGGTGGTCCAGGGAGTCCACAAACTCTAGCCCCAAGAGACTCTCCCACACCCCTGTGTGACACAGACTACCAGTAAAAGGATGGCCTTATCAATCAACCCACTAGTCTGATATCATAGATGTCTACGAAACAAGAAACGGGAACAGGCAGGTACCCAGAAGCGAACAAGCATGAAGGGGACACTCTTTATAGTATTGTATGCAGTACATTCCTTTTAAGTAAACAGTGTTTATTAAAAATCTACTTTTTTGCATCAACATCTCTGTATCTCCAAGGTAACAGACTACAAAGTCCTGTGTTGTCAGAACCCATAGTCATACATTTTTATTTGCTCCATGCTACTTTCTAATATATATTTTAAGCCATTTAAGATCGAGGGGACAAACAGATGATGGTCAGTGGTGAATACAACCTGTTAATGCACAAGTCCATAGATGATCCATTCTTTCAGCTTTGAAATTACAGAAAATTCACATAATAAAATGTCTGCCATTTGACAATCTCTTGTTGATCTCGGATCAATAAGCCAATCACACCTCCTCTTGATCTATTATCTATACTGAGCAGTAAGTGATCAATCTCCCAGCAGCACCCCCGCAGGCGACATCAGGCATTTCACATAGAATTAAAGAATTTCTTTGACTCAATGGACTTTTTAGATATTACATGGACATTGTGAGTCCTCCAAAGTGAGGACTAGTTACTCGCAGTTCTGACTAATAGATGAATGTCCTTAATGGGTGTTTAATAATGGACTTTTCGGAACCATACAGTCCCATTTTAGCAATTTTCAAAACATTTTTATGTTCGACATTGATGCTACTTTAAACAATTTTATCCTGTTTAGCTAAAAAAAAAAAATCAATATTCTAGATTCTAGAGCCATAACGGTAGACAAAATATCAGACAAGCCAGAATTTTCACTTATTGAATCAAATAACAGAGTAAAATATCGTAACGTAAGCGCAAATCCACATGTATCCAAAGCCAATCCTCCACTTACAACCAATCCAGTGCTCATAGGGAAATACAGATCACGTCGGCTACAAGGAAAGTAACCCTTTGTGTGAAGCCGGGTGCATTTCCTCTATTTCCTAGAACAAGTAATAAGTTTTGATTTGTGTAAAGTTGCGTCCTCCGTCCTTCGCTGCGTCCTTACCCCGGCTCTCTATGGCTTCTCCGTGTGTCTTAGGACAGGCAGCCTGGCTTCTCCGCAGATCTTTATTGTTATTTCTTCTGACAGCCTCCCAAGCCTTGTCAGAGTCCCCACCTACCGGCGATGCTGAGCCAAAGTGCATTGAATCAGAACAGGAGATGGAACACCTCTTAAAGGAACAGTGTATAAAGTTGCGGTTGTGTGTAAGGACATAGTTCACACTAGCACATACAGCATGTTGCAGTTCTTTTTTTTAATGCTGGCTTGATTCTTGAGTAGATTTCTGTCTACCAACTATAGGACTCATTTTGGTTTATTATATTCGAGGCATTTATGTAAAACTTAGTTTTTGCTTAGTTTATAATCATTCTATGCTTGCTACAGGGACGGTTTTAGACAAAGGGGGGGCCTGGGCAGAACTTAAAGTGGGGCCCCAAAATAAAACTATTCTATGAGCAGTCACCTTCAGTAAGAGGCTCCTTTATCCCTGCACAATAATGACACTTTGTAGTTACACACAGTAGTAGGTAAATACCTGTAATATGGGACTGGAGGAGGATGTAATAGGAGATAGACAGATGATAGGGAGATGGATTATAGAAAGTAAATATGAAAGATAATATAGATTTATAGATGCAGAAATATAGGGGGTCATTTATCTTAGTCTGATGTGCCTTTTTTGGTTGTATTTGACTGACTTTTTGGACGCATATGGGTATTCACAAAATTTTTTAGCACCTTTTTCCAGCAGTTCTCTGGAGATCACTGTGTAGCAGTTTCCTGGTTTGTGCCTAATTTGTCTTTGTTTTTCTCCTGCTTCCAGATGTTTGCACCTTATTTTAACATTGATTTGCACCTAAAAGGGCTCAAATAATTGCGCTATCACACACCAGTAGATAATTTGATAGCTGGATAGTTAGATAGATAGATAGATAGATAGATAGATAGATAGATAGATAGGTGATAGATAGGTGATAGATAGGTGATAGATATGAGATAGATAAATAACAGATAGATAGATAGATAGATAGATAGATAGATAGATAGATAGATAGATAGATAGATAGGAGATAGATAGATAGATATGAGATAGATAGATAGATAGATAGATAGGAGATAGATATGAGATAGATAGATAGATAGATAGATAGATAGATAGATAGATAGATAGATATGAGATAGATAGATAGATAGAATAGATAATAGATTGCATCTTCATTCAACCAAGGGGTATTAAAAGAGCAATACATCCTCTTCCCACAAAAGTCCACATGCAGGGGAAGTATTGCTCCTTTAATACACCTTAGTTGAATTTAGGACGGGGTCCCTGGGCAAATGCCCAGTTTGCCTTCCCCTAATGCCAGCCCTGCCTTGCTGTAATGGAAATCAGCTCTCTTAACGCTGATCTTGTACTTGTAGAGCTGCAGACTAATATATGGGAGAGGGACCAACCAACTACAACTCACATGCACACTCAACCAAACAATGAATAGGAACAAAGGGAAAGTCACAAGGAAACAATCCCGATCCCTGTCTCCACCACCACCTGCGGTCAGAAGAGTCTCCATATACTGGTCATCCAAACCAGTTGATTTTGGAAGTATATACCGAAATACTGATTTTGATAATTTTTATGGGGTGTCAGAAATATCGCCTGACAGGGCGATTTGGGACACTAAATAACACATTTCCTTATTTATTTCTACTGCGTTACTAAATTTATTGCTGCTCAAGACAGAGGTATGGCAGTCAACCCCTTTAAAATTGGAAGAGTATAAGTGGTGTGTGAAAACTTTGATAGGTTTGTATACAGTCAAATTGGGTCTTTAAGACTTGGACTGGACTATGGACATTAAACTTTGTTGTCTCCCTTACATAACCCTGTAAACTTGAGTCTTAATGGAAGATCTTTATTAGGACAGTCCATTTATAAATGTACCTACGTGAAGATAATTTCCCATAAATGTAGTAGTAAGGACGAGATTATTGTCCTTGGATATGACCACTGCTGTTGGAGTGATTGCACAAAGAAACAAATTATTTTTGCATATGAAATGTCTTGGAGTTACTAACGTCCTGTGGTAACAAAAGGTGAATCCAGAAAAGAGCATGTAGGTAGATTGCAGGGGGTGGTCATATCCAAGGACAGCTATATAGTTCCTAAGGGACAAGTACGTCTTTTTTCATAACATGCAATTGAAGAAATGTATATATATATATATATATATATATATATATATATATATATATATATCAGATAAATTAAATGTTTAAATGTCAATTCCCAGGTGAAAATACCCCTTTAACTCTCCCTCGAAGGGGTGAAGGGCTGTCTATTCCTGATAAGACGCAGTCAGAGGTGTTTGGTAGAAGTTTACATCCCTCTTCCTACTGAGGCCGGGCCAAGCATGTATATTTAGGGGAGCAGGGGAGATATAATCTTTGGGCCGCACTAGCTATCTGGTGCCTATAGCTAGCCTTATAGTGGGGTCACCCTAAATTACAGATTGTTTTTGATCATGTTCTTCACAGGCATCCCAAATTGGGTCTGTGATGCTCTTTTAAGAAGGGTTGTACCCTACCCTCGTTTCTTACCGGACTGTAACTCGGCTGCTGACACACTGACTGTGCCAAATGCCAAGCTCCCATGATCCGAGCATAAGTGGCCCCCAGAACACAATGAATGCAGGGTAGAGGTCACTCAACGAGACTTAAGAATTGAGCCTGAATAGAAGGACAAAGCAAAACCAGAGATTAAATGTAAAAACTGCCAAGAAAGCAAAATAACACAGAGAACTCAATTCATGTGATCGAAAGGACCGTCTAATTTAGAAGACCCATTCTGAGATCCCAGGGGCTCCTTCATCTCAGGATCTTAGTCTCTTGGCCAAAATGAAAAAAAAAAAAAAAAAAAAAGATCAATATTGGACCAATGGATCTGTTTGGGTCTGCATTTGATGAACAACCCAGTTGCTTTGGATTGGACCATTGTAATTTCTAAGTTCACCTGTGGTGGCGCTGTAGGGAAGTAGAAGCCTTATTGGCCGGTTCTCTGATTACAGCTGATCCCTGGAGACCCGAGTAGCATCAATCAGCTAATGGAGGTCCACTATTATGCTAAATATTCTTTGCTTCATCAAACCTATGTAAAGTATTACAATGTTTACAATGTACAACATATAGAATCCATAGCTAGTGTCATTTCTTCTCACTGTGTACAGCTGGAATATGAGCAATTTCAGAGGCCTCCATAATACATAGAGCTGAGCTGCTGTATCTAAGCTGCCATTATACTGGCATCCACCTTACATAAAGCTGAGCTGCTGTATCTAAGCTGCCATTATATAGGCATCCCCCTTACATAGAGCTGAGCTGCTGTATCTAAGCTGCCATTAGGCATCCACCTTACATAAGCGAGCTGCTGTATCTATGCTCGGCATTAGGCATCACCCTTAAATAGAGCTGAGCTGCTGTATCTAAGCTGCCATTATATAGGCATCCACCTTACGTAGAGCTGAGCTGCTGTATCTAAGCTGCCATTATATAGACATCCTTCTTACATATAGCTGAGCTGCTGTATCTAAGCTGCCATTACATAGGCATCCCCCTTACATAGAGCTGAGCTGCTGTATCTAAGCTGCCATTAGGCATCCACCTTACATAGAGCTGAGCTCGCTGTATCTAAGCTGCCATTATATAGGCATCCCCCTTACATGAGCTGAGCTGCTGTATCTAAGCTGCCTTATATAGATCACCATACATAGAGCTGAGCTGCTGTATCTAAGCTGCCATTATAATCATCCACAGTACATAGAGCTGCGGTATCTACGCTGCATTATAAGGCATCCACCTTACATAGAGCTGCTGTATCTAAGCTGCCATTATAAGGCATCCACCTTACATGAGCTGAGCTGCTGTATCTAAGCTGCCATTATATAGGCATCCACCTTACATAGAGCTGAGCTGCTGTATCTAAGCTGCCATTATATAGGCATCCACCTTACATAGAGCTGAGCTGCTGTATCTAAGCTGCTATTATATCGGCATCCACCTTACATATGACTGAGCTGCTGTATCTAAGCTGCCATTATATAGGCATCCACCTTACATAGAGCTGAGCTGCTGTATCTAAGCTGCTAATGTATAGGCATCCACTTACATATAGCTGAGCTGCTGTATCTAAGCTCCATTATATAGGCATCCACCTTACATATAGATGAGCTGCTGTATCTAAGCTGCCATTATATAGGCATCCACTTACATAAGCTGAGTCTGCTGTATCTAAGCTGCCATTTATAGGCATCCACCTTACATAGAGCTGAGCTTCTGTATCTAAGCTGCCATTATATAGGCATCCACCTTACATAGAGCTGAGCTGCGTATCTAAGCTGCCATTATATAGGCATCCACCTTACATAGAGCTGAGCTGCTGTATCTAAGGCTCATTAGGCATCCACCTTACATAGAGCTGAGCTGCTGTATCTAAGCTGCCATTATATAGGCATCCACCTTACATTAGTGAGCTGCTGTATCTAAGCTGCCATTATAAAGGCATCCACCACCTTACATAGAGCTGAGCTGCTGTATCTAAGCTCCATTATAGGCATCCACCTTACATAGAGCTTCTGTATCTAAGCTGCCATTATATAGGCATCCACCTTACATAGAGCTGCTGTATCTAAGCTGCCATTTTATAGGCATCCACCTACATAGAGCGGAGCTGCTGTATCTAAGCTGTCCATTATATAGCATCCACCTTACATGAGCTGAGCTGCTTATCTAAGCTGCCATTATATAGACATCCACCTTACATAGAGCTGAGCTGCTGTATCTAAGCTGCCATTATATAGGCATCCACCTTACATAGAGCTGAGCTTCTGTATCTAAGATGCCATTATATAGACATCCACCTTACATAGAGCTGAGCTGCTGTATCTAAGCTGCCATTATATAGGCATCCACCTTACATACAGCTGAGCTGATGTATCTAAGCTGCCATTATATAGGCATCCACCTTACATACAGCTGAGCTGATGTATCTAAGCTGCCATTATATAGACATCCTTCTTACATATAGCTGAGCTTCTGTATCTAAGATGCCATTATATAGGCATCCACCTTACATAGAGCTGAGCTGATGTATCTAAGCTGCCATTATATACACATCCATCTTACATAGAGCTGAGCTGCTGTATCTAAGCTGCCATATATAGGCATCCACCTTACATAGAGCTGAGCTTCTGTATCTAGATGCCATTATATAGACATCCACACCTTACATAGAGCTGAGCTGCTGTATCTAAGCTGCCATTATATGCACTCCACCTACATACAGCTGATCTGATGTATCTAAGCTGCCTTATATAGACATCCACCTTACATATAGCTGAGCTTCGTATCTAAGCTGCCATTATATAGACATCCACCTTACTGAGCTGAGCTGCTGTATCTAAGCTGCCATTATATAGCATCCACCTTACATACAGCTGAGCTGATGTATCTAAGCTGCCATTATATAGCATCCACCTTACATAGAGCTGAGCTGCTGTATCTAAGCTGCCATTATATAGACATCCACCTTACATAGAGCTGAGCTTCTGTATCTAAGCTGCCATTATATAGACATCCACCTTACATAGAGCTGAGCTGCTTGTATCTAAGCTGCCATTATATAGGCATCCACCTTCTACAGCTGAGCTGATGTAGGCCGTGTCCGCAGCAGACAATACTTGGTGCGCTGCCACCATTCTGCTGCGACTCCATCCGTGTCTCACCGGCAGAGATAAGACAAGAAACTAAGAGGGACGTCCTGTTAACCCTTTCATGACAAAGCATAGTAATAGGATTTACCAAATACCCATCATTACCTTTCAGCACCTCACGTGACCCATTGATACAGAACTAGAACCCAAACTCATTGCAACGGTCTGAAAAGATTAGAGACACAGGAAAAAGACCCCCCCACACACACACACACACTCAGAAATATCAATAATTCAACCAAGGCAGTTCAGAGACAGCCACAAATACCTGTATAGGTAGCTTAGATACAGCAGCTCAGCTCTATGTAAGGTGGATGCCTATACAATGGCAGCTTAGATACAGCAGCTCAGCTCTATGTAAGGTGGATGCCTATACAATGGCAGCTTAGATACAGCAGCTCAGCTCTATGTAAGGCGGATTCCTTTATAATGGCAGCTTAGATACAGCAGCTCAGCTCTATGTAAGGTGGATGTCTATATAATGGCAGCTTAGATACAGCAGGTCAGCTCTATGTAAGGCGGATGCCTATATAATGGCAACTTAGATACAGCAGCTCAGCTCTATGTAAGGTGGATGTCTATACAATGGCAGCTTAGATACAGCAGCTCAGCTCTATGTAAGGTGGATGCCTATATAATGGCAACTTAGATACAGCTGCTCAGCTCTATGTAAGGTGGATCCCTATATAATGGCAGCTTAGATACAGCAGGTCACCTCTATGTAAGGTTGATGCCTATATAATGGGAGCTTAGATACAGCAGCTCAGCTCTATGTAAGGTGGATGCCTATATTAATGGCAGCTTATACATCAGCTCAGCTGTATGTAAGGTGGATGCCTATATAATGGCAGCTTAGATACAGCAAGCTCAGCTCTATGTAAGGTGGATGTCATATAATGGCACTTAGATACAGAAGCTCAGCTCTATGTAAGTGGATGCCTAAATGGCAGCTTAGATACAGCCGCTCAGCTCTATGTAAGGTGGATGTCTATATAATGTCAGCTTAATACAGCAGCTCAGCTCTATGTAAGGTGGATGCCTATATAATGACAGCTTAGATACAGCAGCTCAGCTCTATGTAAGGTGGATGCCTATAAAATGGCAGCTTAGATACAGCAGCTCTATGTAAGGTGGATGCCTATATAATGGCAGCTTAGATACAGAAGCTCTATGTAAGGTGGATGCCTATATAATGGCAGCTTAGATACAGCAGCTCAGCTCTATGTAAGGTGGTATGCCTTTATAATGGCAGCTAGATACAGCAGCTCAGCTCTACGTAAGGTGGATGCCTATATAATGGCAGCTTAGATACAGCAGCTCAGCTCTATGTAAGGTGGATGCCTAATGGCAGCTTAGATACAGCAGCTCAGCTCTATGTAAGGGGGATGCCTATATAATGGCAGCTTAGATACAGCAGCTCAGCTCTATGTAAGGTGGAGCCTATATAATGGCAGCTTAGATACAGCAGCTCAGCTCTATGTAAGGTGATGCTATATAATGGCAGCTTAGATACAGCAGCTCAGCTATATTAAGGTGGATGCCTAATAATGGCAGCTTAGATACAGCAGCTCAGCTATATTAGGTGGATGCCTATATAATGGCAGCTTAGATACAGCAGCTCAGCTATATAAGTGGATGCCTATAATGGCAGCTTAGATACAGCAGCTCAGCTCTATGTAGTGGATGCCTATAAATGGCAGCTTAGATACAGCAGCTCATCTCTAGTAAGGTGGATGCCGAATAATAGGCAGCTTAGATACAGCAGCTCAGCTCAGTAAGGTGGATCCTATATAATGGCAGCTTAGATACAGCAGCACAGCGCTATGTAAGGTGGATGCCTATGTAATGGCAGCTTAGATACAGCAGCCCAGCCTTATGTAAGGTGGATGCCTATATAATGGCAGCTTAGATACAGCAGCTCTATGTAAGGTGGATGCCTTTATAATGGCAGCTTAGATACAGCAGCTCTATGTACTGTGGATGACTATATAATGGCAGCTTAGATACAGCAGCTCAGCTCTATGTACTGTGGATGACTTTATAATGGCAGCTTAGATACAGCAGCTCAGCTCTATGTAAGGGGGATGCCTATATAATGGCAGCTTAGATACAGCAGCTCAGCTCTACGTAAGGTGGATGCCTATATAATGGCAGCTTAGATACACAGCTCAGCTCTATGTAAGGTGGATGCCTAATGGCAGCTTAGATCACAGACTCATCTCTATGTAAGGGGATGCCTATGTAATGGCAGCTTAGATACGCAGCTCAGCTATATGTAAGGATGTCTATATAATGGCAGCTTAGATACAGCAGCTCAGCTCTATTAGGTGGATGCCTATATAATGGCAGCTTAGATACAGCAGCTCAGCTCTATTTAAGGTGGATGCCTAATGGCGCTTAGATACAGCACTCACTCTATGTAAGGTGATCTAATGGCAGCTTAGATACAGCACTCAGCTCTATGTAAGGATGCCTATATAATGGCAGCTTAGATACAGCAGCTGCTTTATGTAAGGTGATGCCAGTATAATGGCACTTAAATCCAGCAGCTCAGCTCTATGTATTATGGAGGCCTCTGAATGCTCATTCCAGCTGTACACGAGAAGAAATGACACTGCTATGGATTCTATATGTTGTACATTGTAACATTGTAATACTTTAACATAGGTTTGATGAAGCAAAGAATATTTAGCATAATAGTGGACCTCCATTAGCTGATTGATGCTACTCTGGTCTCCAGGTTCAGCTGTAATCAGAAGAACCGCCAATAAGGCTTCTACTCCTACAGCGCCACCACAGGTTGAACTTAGAAATACAATGGTCCAATCCAAAGCAACTGGGTTTTGTTCAGCAAATGCAGACCCAAACAGATCCATTGGTCCATATGATCTTTTTTTTTTTTTTTTTTTTTCATTTGGCCAAGAGACTAGATCCTGAGATGAAGGAGCCCCTGGGATCTCAGAATGGGTCTTCTAAATTAGACGGTCCTTTCGATCACATGAATTGAGTTCTCTGTGTTATTTTGCTTTCTTGGCAGTTTTTACATTTAATCTCTGGTTTTGCTTTGTCCTTCTATTCAGGCTCATTCTAAGTAAGTCTCGTTGAGTGACCTCTACCCTGCATTCATTGTGTTCTGGGGGCCACTTATGCTCGGATCATGGGAGCTGGCATTTGGCGCACAGTCAGGTGTTCAGCAGCCGAGTTACAGTCGGTAAGAACGAGGGTAGGGTACAACCCTTCTTAAAAGAGCATCACGACCCAATTTGGGATGCCTGTGAAGAACATGATCAAAAACAATCTGTAATTTAGGGTGACCCCACTATAAGCTAGCTATAGGCACCAGATAGCTAGTGCGGCCCAAAGATTATATCTCCCCTCTCCCCCTATATACATGCTTGGCCCGGCCTCAGTAGGAAGAGGGTGAACTTCTACACAAACACCTCTGACTGCGTCTTATCAGGAATAGACACCCTTCACCCCTTCAGGGAGAGTTAAGGGTTTTTCACCTGGGAATTGACATTTAAACTTTAATTTATTCTGATATATATATATATATATATATATATATATATATATATATATATATACATTCTTCATTGCATGTTTGAAAAAGACGACTTGTCCCTTAGGAACTATATGCTGTCCTTGGATATGACCACCCCCGGCAATCTACCTACATGCTCTTTTCTGGATCACCTTTTGTTACCACAGGACGTTAGTAACTCTCAAGACATTTCATATCAAAAATTTGTTTCTTTGTGCAATCACTCCACAGCAGTGGTCATATCCAAGGACAATAACTCGTCCTTACTACTACTTTATGGGAAATTATCTTCACGTAGGTACATTTATAAATGGACTGTCCTAATAAAGATCTTCCATTAAGACTCAAGTTTACAGGGTTATGTAAGGGAGACACAAAAGTTTAATGTCCATAGTCCAGTCCAGTCTTAAAGACCCAATTTGACTGTATACAAACCTAATCAGTTTTCACACACCACTTATACTCTTCCAATTTTAAAGGGGTTGATGCTACCTCTGTCTTGAGCACAATAATTATTAACGCAGTAGAAATAATAAGGAATGTGTTATTTAGTGTCCCCAAATCGCCCTGTCAGGCGATATTTCTGACCCCCATAAAATTATCAAATCAGTATTTCGGTATTACTTCCAAAATCAACTGGTTTGGGATGACCGTATATGGAGACTCTTCTGACCGCAGGTGGTGGTGGAGCAGGGTCGGGATGTTTTCCTTGTGACTTTCCCCTTTGTTCCTATTCATTGTTTGTTGAGTGTGCATGTGAGTTGTAGTTGGTTGGTCCCTCTCCCATATATATAGTCGCAGCTCTACAAGTACAAGATCAGCGTTAAGAGAGCTGATTTCCATTACAGAAGGGGGCTCTATTAGGGAAGCAAACTGGCATTTGCCCAGGGACCCCCGTCCTAAATTCACTAGTGTATAAGGAGCATACTTCCCCTGCATGTGGACTTTTGGGAAGAGGATGTATTGCTCTTTTAATACCCCTTGGTTGAATGAAGATGCAATCTATTATCTATTCTATCTATCTATCTATCTCATATCTATCTATCTATCTATCTATCTACACAATACACAGGGGTTTTTTTAGGGGTTTTTTTGTATGACACTGTGCTGCTGTGGACTTTCTTTATCTATCTATCTATCTATCTATCTATCTATCTCATATCTATCTATCTATCTCCTATCTATCTATCTATCTATCTATCTATCTCTTCTATCTATCTATCTATCTATCTTATTTATCTATCCATATCTATCACCTACTTATCACCTATCTATCACCTATCTATCTATCTATCTATCTATCTATCTATCTATCTATCTAACTATCCAGCTATCAATTATCTACTGGTGTGTGATAGCGCAATTATTTGAGCCTTTTGGTGCAAATCAATGTTAAAATAGGTGCCAACATCTGGAAGAGGAGAAAAACAAAGACAAATTAGGCACAAACCAGAACTGCTCACAGTGATCTCCAGAGAACTGCTGGAAAGGTGCTAAAACATTTTGTGAATACCCATAGGCGTCCAAAAGTCGTCAAATACAACCAAAAAAGGCACATCAGACTAAGAAATGACCCCTAATTTCTGCATCTATAAATCTATATTATCTTTCATATTTACTTTCTATAATCCATCTCCCTATCATCTGTCTATCTCCTATTAATCCTCCTCCAGTCCCATATTACAGGTATTTACCTACTACTGTGTGTAACTACAAATGTCATTATTGTGCAGGGATAAAGGAGCCTCTTACTAAGGTGACTGCTCATATGAATAGTTTATTTTGGGGCCCCTTTAAGTTTCTGCCCAGGCCCCCCCTTTGTCTAAAACCGTCCCTGTAGCAAGCATAAATGATTATAACTAAGCAAAACAAGTTTTCATAAATGCCTCGAATATACAAACCAAAATGAGTCCTATAGTTGGTAGACAAAATCTACTCAAGAATCAAGCCAGCATTAAAAAAGAACTGCAAACATCGTGTTAGGTGCTAGTGGGACTATGTCCTTACAACACACACCGCAACTTTATACACTGTTCCTTTAAGAGGTGTTCCATCTCCTGTTCTGATTCAATGCACTTGGCTCAGCATCGCCGGTAGGTGGGGACTCTGACAAGGCTTGGGAGGCTGTCAGAAGAAATAACAATAAAGATCTGCGGAGAAGCCAGGCTGCCTGTCAAGCACACTGAGAAGCCAAGAGAGCCGGGTAAGGACGCAGCGAAGGAGGAGGACGCAACTTTACACAAATCAAAACTTATTACTTGTTCTAGGAATAGAGGAAATGCACCCGGCTCACACACAAGGGTTACTTTCCTTGTACCCGACTTGATCTGTATTTCCCTATGAGCACTGGATTGGTTGTAAGTGGAGGATTGGCTTTGGATACTTGTGGATTTGCGCTTACGTTACGATATTTTACTCTGTTATTTGATCAATAAGTGAAATTCTGGCTTGTCTGATATTTTGTCTACCGTTATGGCTCTAGAATCTAGAATATTGATTTTTTTTTTTAGCTAACAGGATAAAATTGTTTAAAGTACATCAATGTCGAACATAAAAATGTTTTGAAAATTGCTAAAATGGGACTGTATGGTTCGAAAGTCCATTATTAAACACCCATTAAGGACATTCATCTATTAGTCAGAACTGCGAGTAACTAGTCCTCACTTTGGAGGACTCACATGTCCATGTAATATCTAAAAGTCCATTGAGTCAAAGAATTCTTTAATTCTATGTAAATGCCTGATGTCGCCGCGGGGGTGCTGCTGGGATATTGATCACTTACTGCTCATATAGATAATGATCAGAGGAGGTGTGATGGCTTATTGATCCGAGATCACAAGAGATTGTCAAATGGCAGACCATTTTATTATGTGAATTTTCTGTAATTTCAAAGCGAAAGAAGGATCATCTATGGACTTGTGCATTAACAGGTTGTATTCACCACTGACCATCATCTGTTTGTCCCCTCGATCTTAAATGCTTAAAATATATATTAGAAAGTAGCATGGAGCAAATAAAAATGTATGACTAGGGTTCTGACAACACAGGACTTTGTAGTCTGTTACCTTGGAGATCAGAGATGTTGATGCAAAAAGTAGATTTTTAATAACACTGTTTAATAAAAAGGAATGTACTGCATACAATACTATAAAGATTGTCCCTCATGCTTGTTCGCTTCTGGGTACCTGCCTGTTCCCGTTTCTTGTTTCGTAGACATCTATGATATCAGACTAGTGGGTTGATTGATAAGGCCATCCTTTTACTGGTATCTGTGTCACACAGGGGTGTGGGAGAGTCTCTGGGGCTAGAGTTTGTGGACTCCCTGGACCACCGCGGGGGATGATGGTACTAGCCCAACCCGGGACCAGAGTCTAAGTAGCCCCGGTCTTCGCCAGAGCCCGCGGGATGGTCTTTGCAGCAGCGGGGGGTGCTACAATGTTGTCCACGGTGCACTAGGCCCAAGGTGGCAGCCAAGGTAGGAAAGGGGGAAGGTGGACCTCGGGAAGGCAGGACCCTCAGCTGGATGGGCAGAGCTCAGGAGACCACGGGATACTGGACTGCCACAGGAATACAGGACCGCCACAGGACTACAGGACCGCCACAGGAATACGGACCGCAGGATACACGGAGTGTCGTGGAACGCTGGAGGAACACAGGAAACACGGAGGCGTCTGGAAATGACTTATAAGGGCATGCCGGATTAGCCAGCGCCAATTAGAGACGCTGGCACTTTAAATCCCAAAGAGCCGGCACGTGCGCACTCTACGGGTGGGACATGCGTGGCCCAGTCGACAGGAGGATCACAGCCTACTCGGGACTGACGCAGAGCCAGGAGCCCGAGATTGAGTACGGGCCCGGGGGGCATAGGCCCACATCCGCGGAGCACTGCGGGGGTGTACCGGCGATCCCGACAATGGATCGCGGGGCACCCGTGACAGTCGGGTGGGACACATGGACAATATTGGAACTAGTGTAACTCAAGTATATGGCCTTGCACGTTAACATTTGTCCTTGTTGTAACAAAGAAATTCCACAAAGGTATGGTGGTTGGGATCCTTAAAAGATAGAGCCCATTGTGGGATTGTTGCACACAGAGTACCAGAGGATCCTCTTGTTGGCCCTGACTCTACCACTAGATCTCAGTGGTCCATTAGAAGAAACCCAAATTTGAGGCTACTAATTTTCATAATGTTTCGTAAGGGTGGGGCTGGGAGAACACAGACTGAGGCCCTTTGCATGCGGCCATACACCCCCAGGGTTGTACTTGGGTGTAGCATAGGAGGGAAGAGGGTGAGTGCTCTTCATAGGAAGACGGGCAGCCATGCAGCAAAACAGCAAAATGTAGGACATGTCCTATTCTTGACGAGTGGCTGCCTGTCTTGTTCACTCAGATACAGTGTGCTAGCGCACCATGATCGGGTGCCATGACTCTATGAGGCCTGTGATCTGGTTGCAAACCAACTCGTGACTTGTTGGCGTATAGATGGGGCAGGCTGTGGCAGAGGTTATCTGCAGCACTACTGCAGCACATAAGGTAGGCTTTGTAGGCTAACATGAGTCTGGCACTGCCTGGCCTCGTAGAAATTCCTACAGATATCTCCAACCTTTAGGGATGTACTATGTGAAATATGTATGTGGTCCTACATTGAAACTGGCGGAGGTCATCATAACCTTATGTTCTCCCGATAGGTGAAGGTTGTCCTGATATCCTCTTGATATGTCATCAGTGTTGTAAATGTAAATATCTCGTATATCTCTGTAGTCCGGTCTGATGTTGTTAGGTGACATACATTGAATGGCCTCCGTGTATTTCCCTTTCAGGGTTTGCCGTACATTGAACTGTTTTGCGTTGAGATTATTGATTAAGATGGGAAATTCTTAGGATTCAGTATGTCCTACTCCGTTATACAGTTTCCGAGCTTGGAGCCCATGTTAAGGCTTTGGCACCTAAAGATGTCCATAATGATCTTAGATATAGATTTAGCCTTTTATTAGTTCCAGGTAAAAAAGTGTAAATTATACATTGACACTTTCTTCTCGAGTTCACGTGACTGATAACCCCTGCACTGACGTCCTATCTGCCGCTCTTTATCTTCTGTCCTTGAGGGTTTTTTTTTTTTTTGCTTCAATGTGATAGTTGCCCATGTGGAAGATGAATAAAAGTTTTTTATATAATAAGACGATAATTGGGTTATTGGAACAAGCATTTGTTGGACCCACATTCAGTTTTACGGTGCACTTAGATAGGTGATCAAAATCAGATTGAACTAAAAAATACGGGTATAATAAGCCACAGAAAGTAGGTTGGCACGACTGTAGGCTCTTTGCACTTGGAATTAGGGATCATTCAGGGTGTCATTGGCCCACATTTATCCAAAACTAGTGCATTCTGTACTATGTGCAGTTTGCCTGCGTAGTGTGCAGGGGGCACCAGGTTCATGAATTGTGTCGCCATTCATGATTCTTGCGCCCCCTGCACTGCCCCGGCAGAGTGCACTACTTCTTTTTGGTGCGCCTTTACAATAGAGGCCCGCATTCATAAAGCCCTTGCCTAGTTTTTCTGTCTGACTTTGCACATTCTTTATAGGCAAACTGCTCGAACGTGTATTTATAAAGTGTCTGCGCCAGTTTGTGGCGGCTGCACAATGTCCGACAAGACAGAAAAAATGTGCACCTAAAGGGCTGTTACTGTTTAGTCCAACGTGCGCCACAATTCTGCAGTATGGACAAGCTCACCAAAAAGGAAATGGGGCAGTGGTGCCATAACGACCATGTGCCACATTTCATGAATCGTTTGCCAGGGCGTGCGACACAATTCTGTCAGACACTGCTTGTTAAATGTATGTGGTGCACGTCCGACTATGCACCGGTACACTCCTTTATGTGCAAATTTTGTGTCACGTCGTGTATAGTGCAACTGTGACACAAATGTGTGGTGAACAATGTGCAAGCAGTTTTGCACTGAAAGAACGTGCAAAGTCAGACAGAAAACTGGTGCAGGGGCTTTAATAAATTTGGGCCATTGTATAAGAGCCAGGGGGTAATCACTAATGTCAATGTAGACTGTTGCAGATCACAATAAAAAAAAAACAGAAGTAATCAGCACTCAACAAATTCTTCTTTATTCAGAACTAAAAGACAGGGAGGGTAAGCCGGACAAGCCGGACACACCATCGGCATCCGCCCGTTTCACACACTTCTGCGCCTTATACAAATGCAAGGCAGACAAAGTGCAGGGTGCGCGAAACAATCTGTTGCCACTGGTGTGTGTCCGGCTTACCCTCCTTGTCTTTTAGCACGTTCACCAACCATAGATCTCACGTCCCCATAGACTGTCGCAGGCTGATGCAACCACAATCCGATCGCTTACGCCAAAACCCGGGGCAATTCAGCGCAAAATGGCGCAAATCGGAAATTTTCGGAAAACGGACGGAATCACGGCCGCAGATCCTTATTAAATGTGCCCACATGTCTTTCCTTCCTGCCATTTTGCACATTATACACCAATATTGTTCAGATTGCGCAAAAAACGAAACCTCCGCCTGCCGGTATATGTCTGTGGATACACTCAGCATATACAAACCTGAGCTTTCCGGGCGTATGTGTGAGCATATCAAAAATGAGATGTGGATGGAGCCTAAGCTACTGAAAACACTGAAACCACAGTAGTAATTTTAACTTTTTGGATTTTGTGTTTCTTTACAGATGGGCAAAAGTCAAACCTCTGCCTCCCTGAACGCAGGGCACAGGTAAGAGTATACCAACTCTATTTTATGTGGATATACTATACATAACTAACCTGTATATTTACCTCCCTTTATATGGATGGTCAAGTTTGGGACTCGGTGAAGAAAACGGCCTTGTGTTGGGCACTGGACTTCTTACCTTTGCTGCTTTCAGAAACAAGTCCGTGGTGAGGAATCAAGGCAATGTTATAGAGAACATTTATATCTATGTATAGTAGAAAGTGTGTGTGCCTACTGGTGGTTTTTAAAGAAAGAGTCGTGACATATTTTGCGAGATTCACCATGAAACATTAGACGTAGGACCATTCTCAGGGCCTTTTTGTGTAATAATTTGGGGTATATGATTCACAAATAACTGTAATGATTGTTCTTCATGGTCCTATTATAAGTGAGGGGCTTATTTACCATCTTTAATGGCCCTTACCAATGTGAAGGGCTTATCTAAATATCTACAATGGTCCCTATCATTGTAGGGCTTTCTAACCATCTAAGATGATCCTTTTAACATGTGATGAGCTTATCTAACCATCTAGATGGTCCTACAACTTGTTAGGGTTTAACTCCACCATTTAGATGTCTTATATCATGTGAGGGCTTATCTAACCATTAAAAATCGGTTCTTTAATATGTAATGAGCTTATCTAACTAGCTGGAATGGGCCTTCAGCATGTTAGGAGTGTATCTTACCATTTAGGATGGTCCTACAAGCTTAAGGGGCTTTTATAAAACATCTAGGATTGTCCTAAAACGTGAGGAGGGGCTTATCTAACCATCTAAGATGTCCTTAACATGTAAGAAGCTTTATCTAACCATCTAAGATGGTCCTTTAACATGTGAAGCTTATCTAACCATCTAGGATGGTCCTACAACATGTTAAGTCTAACTCAACTCACCATTTAGGATGGTCCTACATCATGTGAGGAGCTTATCTAACTATAAACATGGTCCTTTAACATTTGAGAACTTATCTAACCATTAAGGATGGTCCTACAACATGTGAGGAGCTTATCTAACGATCTATTATGGTCCTTAACATGTTAGGAGTTATCTAACGAGCTGGAATGGTCCTTCAGCACTTTTGGAGCGCTTCTAACCATTTAGGATGGTCCTAAAACATGCGGGGCTTTTCTAACCATCTAGGATTGTCCTTCAAACATGTGAGGGTTATGTAACCATCTAAGATGGTCCTTTAATATGTGAGGAACTTATCTAACCTTCTAGGATGGTCCTTCAACATGTTAGGGGTTTATCTAAGAATTTGGAAGGGGCTTATCTGACTGTGTAGGAGGGTCCCACAACATGTGAGGGGTCTTATCTTGCCATCTGAGACCATCTCAGGTTGGTGGAATTCGATGATTTTCCTCCAGTATTGAGGCATGATGGAATACTCATTGAATAAAACGAATTGTAGACCATGTAGTAGACTGGTGACATGTCGTGGCTTACCCAAGGCTAAGAAGCTGCTCTTGATTTGGAACAAACAAATTTGGAAGTCATGGATTTAATTTGGATTCTTTTGCCCTGTATTATTACACAAAGTCTGGTGACCAGGTCTTATGACTCAAGTTAACAGCATTCTTCTTCACTACTACAGACTGATGCTTAATGACCGTGAAAAAGATTTTTAACAGGAATTGAAAGTGTTTTTTTTTCTTTTGTATGACTATTTCATGTCTTTTCATGAAATGTAAGTTTTTTTTTTACCTCTCATTTTTTTTACTTTCTGCTGTTTTATGGGGGGCTTATTTTTTGGTGGGGAAATTGTACTTTCTATGGCTTTATAATGGACCCAAACAGAATGTCTGAATCATGAGCATTCTCAATATTTTAGGCATCTCAGCATTTCTGGGGTGCATCTGGTGATTTCTGGCAGGGCCATCTGGGAGAGCTGCACAACTATTTTGGGGGCAATGACCTGGCCTTATATTGTTTGGGTGAGTCACTAATGTAACTTGTCATGTGTTATAGTTGATTCTATTAAAATAGGATTATTCAATCATGATTATGTACATGTGAATGTACTTCAAATGGAAAACACACTTTTACGATTTATTCTACCCCCCCCCCCCCCCGCCTGATGTTGTCTTATTACATTCCAGGCATAGTTAGCCACTGCTGGTATTTTAATCCAGATCACCAGCTATTTTATACACTCACACAACCTATAGCGATTACTTCTCATGATAAAATGGTCATGGCTCCTCCTACGGACAAATGCGAAATAAGGCCTCATGCAACAACTGTAATCGGGGGCTATGAGCTAGCTGCACTTGTGCTCCCATTGAGGTCTACTGTGTGATTAGGCACGGAGCATGGCCACCACAAAGTATGAGAGGTCCTATTCCTATCGAGATTGTGGTGCTGCCGCTCCATTTCTTATGGACACGAGGGTTTCTGGGCCTGGTGCTCATTCGCCCTTGTCCATCAGCTAAAACAGGTCCACAAACATGGCATCACTTTCCCCTGTTTGCAGGTAGTATTGCACACACAGTCGTGTACACGAGTGCATGACATATATCTTGTTCATAGTATCGATTATTGATATTTCAATAAATTATAGATTCGAAACTAATTTATCTAAATGACCGATAAATCAATAAATGCAAAAGTACACAGTAGCAAGAGATCATAACTACCACAACCCTTCAGGTGACCCCACTTAGCACGCCTACAAGAACAGTTCCCTAGAAAGTGGATTGGTTGTCAGCGCCAGTTTGAATGGCCCCAAGTTCTCCCAATATGACCCCCTTTGTCTTTTATCTTTGGGTCATTGCTATGTTGTGAAATACAATGGATACTTGGACATGTGCTAGCATTTTCTTCTGCAATGTAGCTCTCATGTGTCAGGAGAAGAGGTTGACAATCCAACACAATGGCAGCACCTTGATGACATTTTATGTGGTCACAAACTTGTGAATAACTCAGAAAGGAAATAAAGTACGATAAAGTGCAACAATAGGTTTTGATGGACATGACTATCCCAATTGGAAAAAAAAGTTTGATCCAAAATAGCCAACATCGAAATGATCGCCATGGTCAACACCCAATTGAAAAGTTTCCGCTCCCCTCCCACATACTAATGTACCACTTTGATATCACCACCCCTTCCTATTTTATTTAGGTGTATCCATATAAATGGCCGACTGATGTAGTAATTTTTTTTCTCTTTGTCCAGGTGCCATGGTAATTCCAGTCTTTCCTTTTGGATGTACATGCAGTCCGATTGTGATCGATCTGACGGGAAACCAAACTTTATAACTCGGTACAGAGTTCAACTCGAAAGATGAACCAGTACGTACAGAAATCCAAATGCCTTCTGTTACCCTACCTCAAGAGGATATCATTGACTACATTTGGGAAATTTGTTGAGTTAAAGTCTGGATTACAGAATCATGTGTGGTGGGCAATTGAAGGGTGGCCGTATCTAGCACAATGAGGTGGATTATGACGTCATTGGTGTATACGAAAGATGATGGCTTTCACGTATCGTATTCTGGTTGATGTTTGCAGGTGGACCCCAGGAAAGCTAAAGCTGCAGTCAAGGTCGTCTTATTCAACCAGCTCTTCCTCTCCTTCCCCATGGTTCTCCTCATGTACCATTCATGAAGTGGCGAGTAACCCTTGCGCCAGAGTTGCCCACATTTCATTGGGTTCCTGGAATCTCTCATTTTTGTGTTGGTTGAAAGAATTCTTTTCTATTACTCGCACGGTAAGGTGCGGATATATAGATTAATGTGTATACAACAATCCAGAACCAAGTTTTGACGCCATATTTATACTTGAGCTTTGTTTTCATGATACAAAAGCACTAATAATCCTAACTTTGCCACTAGGGAAAAACAAGTGGACCTATAAATTATACGGCTTAATGGGTGTGTATTTAAGAAATAACAATATTGTGGCCATAAAATGACTTTTCACCAGCTTTTCTTTCCTGTTACACAGAATTAAATCCACTCTTGGGTGAGAAAGAACACTTACTAAAACCACAGCAGAATGACTTATCTCTATACCTCTTTACGTTCTCCAATCCTTCTACCCCTCTCTTCTTTATGGACTACACATACGAGCAGCTGGAACTAATACTGAGCACTGAACTTAAGGGTTATTCCGGGAATTGAATACAAAATCCATATTGCTATAATTAAATGATACACAAAACGCTATGTCATTAATCTCAAACTACTAAACGGAGCTTAAATAGTTTGCTTTTAGATTAACAAAATTTTATGGGCTTTCTAAAGTAGGCAGAGTTATCTCCAAGACGGTCGCCAAAATACTACAACTCCCATGACCCCTCGTTCTCGTAAACGCTCCTCCCTGTTATACTCTGCTCTGTCTTGAATCTGTTACCGTATCGCTGCACATTACCTTACTGAGATGAATCTCACGCCACACTGGATGCACTGCAACCAACTGAACACACCAAAAGATAGTGGTGATCACATGACCTGCTGACAGTGACCAGTCAGCCATCTTCTGTCTTTTGTCGGCTCCTTTGGGATCATCATCAGACTGATGAAAAAGGCACAGTAGCATTGATTCTTCATTCTATGTGTTGTCCACAACATTTTCTACTAAGGGGAGCAATTTTTTTTTTAAAAAACAACTAATTACATTTGAATATGAATTATCTTATTCCTGGACACCCCCTTTAAATTCTCAGTATGGCATGATTTAAGAGTGATCATTGCAAGAGTCCAACGACAGAAAGATAATTAGATATGTGGGAGAGACATTTTTCTGTTAAAAAAAAAAAAATGCATTTTACCAGTACTTCTACCAGACAATGGTGTTTAAGGGTGAAAACAATCCATGGACGTTCTCATACCAGTCATATGGAGAATTTCTTATACAGATAGTCCCCGGGTCATACCGGATAGGTTCTTTAGATTTGTAGGTCTAAGTCGGAACTGTATATTTAAATTGGAACTAAAAAAACTTTTTTTTGGTCCCAATGACTATTGGATTTTCAATTTTTTGGCTGTAATGGGAACATGGATTATCAATAAGCTTTATTACAGACACATTAACACCTCATCATTGTACCTGGGACTAAAGTAAAGTATCCAGAGAACTTCACCAAGATCACATATGCTGAGAGGTCTGTCTGTAATAGGGTCACACGTAATCATGTGCACCTGTATTGTGTTTTTTTGATTTTCATTAGAAGGGTATGATTGTTATATTAGTTTATGCTCATGTTCAATCCGTTCCTCCTTTCAATCCAGTTGTTCCATCACCCAAGCATATTACAAACATATCCACAAACAGCACCATGAATGGACCGCACTTTGGGGTGGTGTGTTCCTGTACGCCCATCAGTAGAGCACCTTGTAAGTAAAGCTATCATAAGTTGACACAGAAGTCGTCTCAATTACAGACCTACCCTGTCACAGTTGGAGCTACTGTGGCTACTGTGCTAACTAAATGACTGTTTGTAGGAGGGAAGCCATGGTCATCCGGTCATCTCTGCTGTGGCCATTCACATTACGCTGCCTAAATTACAAGATAATTATGTTGCTCCACTGGCTCATTGGCTGGGTCCTAAGCCAGTTCACTTTTGGTCATACAAACTTTTCAACACATTGGGGCAGATTTACTTACCCGGTCCATTCGCAATCCAGCGGCGCGTTCTCTGCGCTGGATTCAGGTCCGCGCCGGGATTTATTAAGGTAGTCCTCACGCCGTCCACCAGGTGGCGCTGCTGCCGCTGAAAACATCAGAACGCACTGGAATACACCGACCGGGCTGATGAAGGTAAGTGCAAAGCTCCGTGACGATTTTTTTTTAAAAATGCGGCGGTTTTTTCCGAATCCGATTCCCGCGGTTTGTCGACCCCCCAGTTTCTGTCGCATGCAAGCCGGCACAATGTGCCACATCCGACCGCGTGCAACCAAAAACCGGGGCAATTCGGCGCAAAACAGAAATATTCGGGAAAACCCGACGGAATCACGGTCTGTGGACCTTAGTAAATTGCCTATGTTTTTGGACCCTCGGTTAATTTTTTGCTCGATTGATCTAGGTAGGTGTTGAGATGCCTACAATAAGAGAAACTAGTATAATTTAGCTACACAATTCATAAATGTAATTTTTTGAGAGTTTCTCTGTAAACCATATCTCCAGAGATAGGGAAGAACAGATGGAGGTCTGTGTTCCATGTCAATGAGTGGTGGGTCCTCTGATTGACCACTGCTCAACTTTACTTCTAAGGATGGCTTAATATTCTTTGGTCATTACCAAAAATGTTATCTATCCTGCACTTTCCAACATGTTGCCACCCATGGTCGGCCATTGCTGATGGATCCCATGTAGCTACAATCATGCTGTGGTTTTGCATTGCTCTGGCGCGCACCACTAATCCATTGTGGCTACCATCTGCCGTTCCTTGCCCGTCCCCCAGAGGTTCAATGATTTTACACCTCAGTACAGTTAAAAAAAAAAAAAAAATATATATATATATATATGTATATATAATAGATATATAGATAAATTGGTCAGTAATATTTCAGGATTACAATAACTAACATTCTTGCGAGATTGTCAAAATCAACCATTGGAAACAAGCACTTACGCATCCTTACAATGCATCATGGCTCTCCCAAACTTGGGCCACCAAGAGATGGACTTACTGTTAATACAGAAATCTACCAACCAGGATGAAGGAAAGAAATGCTCCTTCAATGCATAGGTGTTAATGGAGACCTGGAGCCCATAGGCTCATTTGCATACAGACTGGTAGATGTCCTTTCAAAAAGGGAACCAATACCCAGATCTGTCCATCTGTTGGACACCTCACCAATACAAGGAAATACGTGAAGGGAAACAAACAATTATATGGACATACATAGAAGCAGAACGGTGGAGGGTGCCAGTAGGTAATCATAATCAAACCCATCAGTAATCAAGTACCTACACAGTTCTAGTCTGCTCAATGTTTCCTTTTTTTTTTTTTCGAGTCTTTCCGAAATCTTTTTTCCACGATTTTAACCAATGTTAATGGAGTGCTGGGTGTTTTTGACCGACTTACGGCACAGATCTAATATTCAAGCAAAACAAAGCCTACGGCCAGAGACATTTTACTACTGAATTTTACACCCTATAACTCAAGCATTCCTGACTCCAACCCAAGAAAACGGAGTAATAAACATTCTGGACTGCTCAACTATTGGAAACGATGTGAATGCTTTCATTAGGCAAAAAAACACATAGTCCATACAATACCAAGTGCTTCATTACAAATGGAATTTTGGCATGTTTCATACGTATGAAGCTGTGGTGTGTGTTTGATGCCATTTTCCCACGTATTAGGCAAGCTTCCTGACAAGTTCGATGTCAAGTTGTCGGGAATCCAGTGGCTTTCAGCGACTTTTAGGACCATCGGCCATGGCAATGTGCGTAATGAAGCCAAGGCGAAATACACCCTGCCTTCACATACTCCAAGGGTCAGAAACTGCACTTTTTCCTCCGATCATGACAACCCGTTACCACCTGGAATTTGGGAAAAAAAAAGGGCACACAACTCAAACAGGTTTTGGACCATTAAATCCTGAAGGCATGGAAAGACATACTAGGAGTTTTTAGGACCCCTCGACGGTTCTCGTTTCACCTAGCGCTTCTTGCTGCTTCCCAGATACATGACTTCTAGGAATTTGTTATATTGATGTATTGATGTGGAAATACATTTGTCTTGCTTTTAAATTCAGACTAACAATCTAGATATCAGAGTATGTTAGAAGTATGACTGAATGCTGTGCTTTACCTGAAAACAAAAGAAAAAACTTTTAATTTGTAAGAAAAAGCAGTCATGCTATATACGTTCGCGGTATGATTTGAGAGAACTGTATTATTGTTTTTTGTGGGAACCATGGTTCTGATCCACAGCCACATTTCCTTTTGAAAAAGGGCAACCTACCACAGGATGAATGATGTTATAGGGCGCCGTGCAGGAGGCACTCGCGGCTCCATATCACCAGCTGTTTCTGGGGACTGGGAGCCCCTCAGTTACTTTGTCATACCATCACTTCATCCTGGACGCTAGATGCCCTTTAAAGAGACCATACCAGTACTGCTGTGAATTTACATTGTGGTAGGGGCGGGGTGTAGAATTATGATAAAAGGAGTCATGCTTACTCTGATTATGTATGTATGCATTATTCAATGAAATAGATGTGACTGTAGGTTCCTTAAGGGGATTGTACCCAAGTTACTAGAATTACCATTCCACGTCCATGAACTGAGCGTGACGACATCCGATAGTGTTAGCTTTCGCAAAGGCTACGTCCCAGGAATACCTTAACGCAATTTGTACATGGGAAAAGTATATAGAGTAAGACTGGAGAACACTTGTGAGCGAGGACGGACACCTAACACAATTCCTCAAGTAAGATCGTTTGCTTCCCCACCAGCATGGTTGTTGGCGGTCCGGCAGGTGCTCAATAAATTAAAGGTGTTTTTCCGCAGGAATACAGTTTGGACCCGCAAGTGAGTATCTCAGTGACAAGGCACCCCAAAGTATCAAGGGGTCCGATGTCACCTCATCAATGAGTGGAAGCTGCAAGGACACATTGTCCAGAAGGCTCCGTTCATTCTCTATGTGAGGACCGACAGATCCAAGTCCATCAGCTACATGGGGCACTCACACAGAGCAATCTTGCTCCACTCATCTTGGGTGAAAGCAACAAGGTCCAACTGGGTATCCAGCAGACCCTCTTGATCTAAGCTGCCATTATATAGACATCCACCTTACATATAGCTGAGCTTCTGTATCTAAGCTGCCATTATATAGGCATCCACCTTACATACAGCTGAGCTGATGTATATAAGCTGCCATTATATAGACATCCTTCTTACATAGAGCTGAGCTTCTGTATCTAAGATGCCATTATATAGACATCCACCTTACATAGAGCTGAGCTGCTGTATCTAAGCTGCCATTATATACACATCCATCTTACATAGAGCTGAGCTGCTGTATCTAAGCTGCCATTATATAGGCATCCACCTTACATAGAGCTGAGCTTCTGTATCTAAGATGCCATTATATAGACATCCACCTTACATAGAGCTGAGCTGCTGTATCTAAGCTGCCATTATATAGGCATCCACCTTACATACAGCTGAGCTGATGTATCTAAGCTGCCATTATATAGACATCCACCTTACATAGAGCTGAGCTGCTGTATCTAAGCTGCCATTATATAGACATCCACCTTACATAGAGCGGCTGTATCTAAGCTGCCATTATATAGACATCCACCTTACATAGAGCGGCTGTATCTAAGCTGCCATTATATAGACATCCACCTTACATAGAGCTGAGCTGCTGTAACTAAGCTCCCATTATACAGACATCCATCCTGTATAGAGCTGAACTGCTGTATCTAAGATGCTTCGATGTAGGCATCCACCATACATAGAGTCAAGCTGGTGTATCTAAGCTACCATGATATTGACATCCATATTACATATTATCAGATGGCAGTATTTAAGCTGACATGTAATAAGCATCCACTGTACATAGAGCTGCGCTGCTGTATCTAATCTGCCTAGTCAGAGTACATATGGATTTAGATGGGGGAAGTTGTATCTTTTGGCCTGTGCACTTACATTTTGTGCTGCTAATGTTGTATCAATGGGTCATGTGAGCTGCTGAAAAATACTGAAGGAGGAATAGTTGGGTGGGGGCGCCAATATAAATGTCCCACAAGATGCTGGCCAACAGAGGGGTACAACCTGGGGTTGCACGGTCCCTTGCAAATTCAATATCATCTGTGTCCTTAGACTACACTGGCACTACTAGGGAGCCCTGCTAGGTGCCTTCTCTGAGATACAAAGAGGAAGGATTATGTCATTGAACGAATGGAATGGCTGGGTGATGTTGGATGGTGCACATTATAACTGGGATGCCAGGAACAGTGTGGGGCGTACATTTGTTGAGGGGGTACAATGGGGAATTGTTTTATTTAAACAGGGGGTAATGTGAGCAGTTTCTTAATCAGGTTTCCTATAAGGAAGAATTTCCACACTGCGCCCCTGATTAAAAATATATGGCCTCAGAGTTCCTGTGCTTAAACCAAGTCCAATGCCTAAAAAAAATGACTCCCCTTTTTGAAGCAGTGGGCTTGGTTTAAGCAAGGGAGCTCTGTGGCCATTTATTTTTTATTCAGGGGCGCAGTGTGAGACCATTTCACAAAAGTCAAAGAAAAGTGCGTATAGGCAAAAATATCTACAAAACTTTATTTCATATCATTACCACACAACATACAAATTTAAAAACCTCTAAAATGTACTACAGTACATATAACCAAGACGTATGTATGTGACCACAGTACATATAAAACGTACAGGGGCGCAGTGTGGAAATGTTTTTTAATTAAAAAAAAAGGTACAGTGTTGATGATTTTTTTTTACCTTTAAACCCCCCCAAAATAATAAAAGCTAGCCTATAAATTGTATGTTATCAAGAATGGTACCATGGAAAAAGTACAGTGCAACCTTCAATCTGCAACTTTAACAGAAAAATAAGAAAAAAAGCTTAAAATTGGGCTAGAAGAAAATAAAATATTTGAATGTCGATGAAAAAAGTAAAAATCAGACACTTTTTGGGGATTGTTAAGGCCAAAAATGGCTAGGTCATAAAGGTGAATGTGACATTGGGGGTCATTTACTAAGGGCACGAATCGCGTTTTACCAGCGGGTTACGTGAATTTTTCCGTTTTGCGACGATTTTCCCTGTATTGCCCCGGGTTTTTGGCGCACGCGATCGGATTGTGGGACATCAGCGCCGGCATGCACGCGACGGAAATCGGAGGGGGCGTGGCCGAACGAAAACCCGACGGAATCGGAAAAACCGCCGCATTTAAAAAAAAAAAAGTGTCGTGGGTCACGTGCTTACCTTCACCAAGTATAGGATCGTGCACTCCGTCGGGCCTCGGGGAACTTCAGCACAGCAGCGACATCTGGTGGACGTCGGAGGAACTGCCTTAGTGAATCGCCAGAAGACCCGAATCCACTGCAGAGAACGTGCCGCTGGATCGCGAATGGACCAGGTAAGTAAATCTGCCCCACTATTCTAAATCCTCTGCAAAGAGTTTCTATGTTCTCTCAGTTTTTGAGTGGTTTTCCTCCGGGTCCTCCGGTTTCCTCCCACACTCCAAAACATACTGGTAAGTGGATTAGATTATGATCCCCATTGGGGACTGGGACTGATTTGGCAAACTCTGTGCTGTGGTATCTGTGTGCGCTATATAAATAAAGTCCAACTTTACAAGATCAGAAATAGGATCAGGGGTAAAAAATAAAATAATCAAACACCAGAAAACGCCCTTGAGGAAAGTCCAATAGAGAGAGAGATGGAAAATATTTTCTGAAGTAATACCCGTTCATTGTGAAACAAGGTCAGGGAAATTTCACATTTACAGTGCGGTGACAGATAATAAGTGCAGGATCAGCTATCTGCTAGAGATAACGTCCAGCGAGCAATCAATTCACTTACACAATAAGATAAAGAACAAAACATCATTCAGCTCCCATTACTAATTCATATCATCAATGCTTCACTGCACCGCACTGTACTAATGCTACCTGCCACTGACAGCCAGCTCCTGGTACCAGGAGAAGAAAAACATTAGTACCAAGAGATTCCAGAACTTTGGCGATTGTTGAACATATATACAGGAAGTCCCCGGGTTACATACAAGATAGGTTCTGTAGGTTTGTTCTTAAGTTGAATTTGTATGTAAGTCGGAACTGTATATTTTATAATTGTAGCCCCAGCTAAAATTTTTTTGGTCTCTGTGACAATTGGATTTTAAAAATGTTGGATTGTCATAAGAACCAGGATTAACAATAAAGCTTCATTACAGACACCTTTGGTAATTGTTATAGCTAATTATTGTAGCCTAAGGCTGAAGTACAATAAATTACCAAAATCCAGTGGTCCGTTTGTAACTAGGGATCGTCTATAAGTGGGGAGTTCTTGCAGACCCAAATGGGGCAATACTTTTATATGGGGGAACATAGGAAAGCGAGTTTGTGTGTTCTATCCGTGTTTGTGTGGGTTTCCTCCTCTAATAAACTCTCATCACATCTCGGCCTCTACGGTGACTGAGCGACACTACACCGGCTCATGGAGGAAGAGGGTTAGTCATAAAGTGTATTCTTTAAAGAGGACCTGTCACCCAATTTATCGGCACTAGGAGCTGCTTACTACAGTAAGCAGCTCCTAGTGCTTGATCAAACGCCGCAGTGTTAGAGTGATAGCGTTACCGGAAACCTCCGGTAACGCTATCAAACACTGCGGCGGGGTACAGTGTAATTGTCGGACAGCTCGCAAAGCTGTCCAACGTATTCATGAGGGGGTGGGGTTGGGGTGTGGCTAGGTGCGGTGACTGCCGCCTAGCGCGTGGCAGTCACTGCCGGCCTATGGATCAAGCGGGGCGGTCCGGGGAAGAGGCAGCGCCTTGGACCACCCCCTCATGAATACATCGGACAGCTTTGCAAGCTGTCCGATGATTACACTGTACCCCGCCGCAGTGTTTGATAGCGTTACCGGAGGTTTAGTAAGCAGCTCCTAGTGCCGAAAATTTCGGTGACAGGTCCTCTTTAACTATTAGATCTTATGATCTTTGTATAGATCATAAAAAAATGTTAAGACTTATCACATTCACTAACATTGTTTGGTGCCACCTTGTGTTCATAGTGTATAGTAATGTGCACGTCCACCTATTGAGATGATTACTGTGGACACACATGCTCAGTTACTCTCCTCATAAGAAGGTCGCTGCCCTGTGTGTCAGGAAATGAGCAGAGCTTCAAAATGAGACTCCTCCTACAAGGGGAACAAGAAAATATGATATTCTCAGCAAATCACTGCATCCCACCGGAGAGATCCTGGGGCTCTGAAATGTACCTTCTGTAATTTGAGATCATTACATGGTTCTTTTAATTACATAGTATATAAATTATCATTGTATTATATTACATCTTATGTCATGGTTTTATGTCTTGCACATTCCGCCCTTTCAGGAAAAGCTCACCTGGAGAGTGGACACCCAGAGCTCCAGCACCAGATCATGCTATGGAAGGGTGACCTGCAGGGGGCGATACAGCTGGCTGCAGAGAGGGGAGAACTCACAGACCAGCTACTTGCTATGGCACCAGTGGGTAGGTATGGGGAGTATAGATTTCCACTTCTATTAGGCATATGACTCTATAATTTAGTGAGCAGGCTCTCTACGGATCGCTTTCCACCTTAAAATGGCAATTTAGAGCAATATGAAAGAGGCATGGAGCTCTGAGATGGATGAGTGGGATCATTAAACAAAAGCGTCATGAAACATTTATGTGAAGAATTATGACATTCAAGAATATAGTATAGCTCCACCTTGTGTTCATATTGTATAGTAATGTGCACGTCCACCTACTGAGCTGACAGCTGTGGACACACATGCTCAGCTACCTTCCCCATAGCAAGGTATCTGCTTAGTGATGCTGCGCTCACTCCAGATTAGCTGGGGACCTAGAGTCAACATCTGCAAAGAGTTTGTATGTTCTCTCGGTGTTTGCATGGGCTTCCTCCGGTTTCCTCCCACACTCCAAAACATACTGGTAGGTTGATTAGATTGTGAGCCCCATGGGTACACAGACTGATTTGGCAAACTCTAGTTTCAAACATCAAGCTGAAAGTGAAGGGGTTAATCCACACTGCCCAGAGCTGTAAAAACAAACACAGGGAGAGTAGATGTTAACTCATAGTCAGCCTGCATAGACACACACTATACAGACTGAAATACAGATCCATGCAAGAGGGAACATTGCTGCCTGTTTCTTTACAAATAAAGCAGAATTTCTTAATAATGTATATAAGAAAAATGTTCACAACCTCCCTACCCCCAAATTACTAAAAATTATCTTAATTCAGGGTCAAAGGACATTGACCATATGGATTAAGAAGTGTAAACCAAGCACACTGACATACTGGTGTGCCCCCCCCCCCCCCCCCCGGCAAGATCTGCTCTTCCTCTTAGTTTCTTATGCCCTGGTTCAAGTCCCAGGGTCAACATCTGCAAAGAGTTTGCATGTTCTCCCCATGTTTGCGTGGGTTTCCTCCGGGTCCTCCGGTTTCCTCCCACACTCCAAAACATACTGGTAGGTTGATTAGATTGTAAGCTCCATTGGGGACAGGGACCGATTTGGGAAGCTCTGTGCAGCGCTGCAGTATCTGCGCTATATAAATAAAGGAATTATTATTATAGACTGTACTTTAATACTCCAGTCAGGCCTGGAGAGTCGTCATGGTATGCTGGGCCAGATGACAAAGGAGTAAGAGCTAGACTTAAATATCAATGCAAACATGACATTACACATAGGGGCATATTTATCGGGGTTATAGTGTTACATGAGGACAGAACTTGTGGATAATGAACAAAATTTTTTCAATGTTTTTATTCCATCCGATAATATTCTTGACCTGTCACCACAAAGCAGTAAACATGTTATTATCAGAGTGATACTGGAGAACTGTGATCATTGTGTACTGCCCTCTGTATTCTAGATGACACTTAGAAACTTCTTGGCTGCTGCCGAGTGTCCTTGGACGTTACATTAATATACTAGTAAATACACATGTTGCAACGTGTTGACGGCAAATGCCCTTTGCTCCACCTATCCACGGCAATGGCGTCAAGACGAGCTCATCCATGAACATGGTAGCCATGACATCCGAGCTGATTATAAGTTGCACTACGAATGACATGATAACAGCAGCTCACAAAATCCTGTGTGGTTAATGTGAGTATAAGGCCCCTTCCACACTAGCGAGTGTGATGCGATGAACTCGCATCACACTCGCAACGCAAGCTGCCGGGAACGCACGGCCCGAACGCTGCACCGCGGGAGTGAACTGACATGCTGAGTTCACTCCCGCGGTGCAGCGTTCGGGCCGTGCGTTCCCGGCAGCTTGCGTTGCGAGTGTGATGCGAGTTCATCGCATCACACTCGCTAGTGTGGAAGGGGCCTAACTTGTGATCACATGTGGGCTAGAATCTAGGGACTAAACAGTGGTATAATTTTAACCGCTAATTGTAACGTGTCCACCAGGGCCTAACAGAGTATGGGTGATGCCACACGTGACTTTTTTAACCCATTTTTGGTCCATTTTTAAGCAGTCTGTTAAAAAACGCATGCGTTTTTTGAAAATGCATCCGTTTTTGACAGGTTTTACCAATTATCTTAATTAAAACTGGTTAAAAACGGATGCGTTTTTGGACGGACTGCTTAAAAACGGTTCAAAACGCCATGTGTGGCATCATCACATGGCGACCATTATAGTCTAGCAGATGATTGGCTGGGTGGTTAAGGCCTAGCTTGTTGTCACAGCAGCTCTATCCTATTAGAGGGCACTCTACAAATGCTGGCAGGGGCGTAGTAAGAAGGAGAAGGGGGGCGCACAGTATTCTAGGTTCCTCCTGGAGCATTCCCAGCTGGTAACAGTCCACAACTAATGTTATTGGGAAGGCCCATGGTGCTAAGCCCTGCAGTGACAGTCTACAGGATGGTCAATCTTTTGTAGCCTTCTTGGTTCTGATATATAACAGCTATAACATCCATCTGTATCAGACCAAAGACTCATGTGCAAAGACCTGAGAACCAGGGAAGAACCCGTAAATATTAAATATTGGAGTCTGTCCCTGGAATAACCTAGGGTTTCCAGCCAATAGCACAGCCTGCTTCCCACCAGGTGTCATGAAATAGTAAACTTAAGATTTAAACAATAACACATTAAACCCCTTAATGACGAGACTGAAAAAGGCCTTAACTCGATCCCGTCTGCCCACTGATGAAAGATGCCTTTCAACATCACTATAGTTTCTCCTGCTTCCACACTATTGATGGTAGGAGGACCGGGTCTCCAGCTATTAGACACAGCTGGAGACCCTAGGGTGAAGGCAGGAGTGGTTCAATATCGTTTCTACCTTCCTTTAACATTGTTTTCATTTTTAACTATCCCTATGTGTCACCAAAAAAAAATAGCAAAACATTTTTAAGATATAGCACAAAAAAATAGCCCTTGGACCAATAAGTGTAAAAATTCGCTAAAAATGCTGGGTCATTGAAGTCTTTTAAGGCATGGTCAGAAAGGGGTTAATGACTGGGCATTTATAGCCAATTTACGTCCATAGAGGGCCACAATTTTATTTTTTTGTGTTCTATCTCAAAAATTTTTGATTGTGACACAAAAAAACAAGTGTTTTTTTTTGGGGGGGGGAGTTAAAGTTGAAAATGTGGAAAAAAAGGCTTTTTTTAATGTACAGTATATTATATACTGTTAAAAAACCTAGGAGCCGGGCTGGGGAGTTTTTTTTAAAATAAATGTGTACTCACCTAGTCCTGTGTTCCCGGTGTCTGGCACCACGGTCCTCTGTATCAGACTCTGGGACATGGTGATGGATGGGAGTGGCTCGCCCGTCTGGAAGTAGTCGGAGTGAAGCTTCCGTGAATCTGTAAAAATATCGGGAAACAGCTCTGAAAGACTGCGGCCCTCCCTAGTCCAGCTCCTAGATTTTTTTTTATCAACCCCTTTAGGGTGGTGGGGGTCCCCAACCAATTTCCGGGTAACAGTAATGCCCAAAAATCGATACTGAATACATAATAAATCTATATTTATATAGCACCCATCAAATCACAACTTATCGAGAAACTCATAATTCCCACCTCAGCTGCTGCAGAACCTCATAATACACACATCAGCTGCTGATGATCCTCATATCGCACATCTCAGCTGCTGCAGAACCTCATAACGCACACCTCAGCTGCATCCGAACCCTATTACTCACATCTCAGCTGCTGTAGAACCTCATAACGCACACCATTTTTATGTGTGGCGCTGTTTTAGTAAGATCAAGTATAGCTGGGGACTTGGAAAGACTATAGTGGTTCATACCTGCCGGAACAGAAGGAAGAGAATTAGCCCTCATAATGCTGATATCCTAAAAATCATCAGTATAGTCATATGGCACATGGGAAACACAACAGCCCTTCCATGCTGTAGCTTACACTGTGTAGGAGCACTTCCCTACTCTCCTTTCCTCTGCTGCAGTAAGATTACATAAGGGTGATTGCAGACGTGCCGTCTTGGCTGCAGGTGGTGTGGGCAAGAATAATGGAGGGAGAGGCTGATGAAAGAGGTTTCTCCCAGGGGCAACCCATGAGGTGTATATGGGAATTCCTGGGTGATGGAGGATTGAGAGCCCACAATAGTGAAGGAGCCTGATCCAGGGATCACACGAAGGCACATTGTGCAAATCAACTTACGGTTCTGTATTGGAACTGGAACAGCTGGTAGGAGATAGCCGGTTCGCAGGAAGGTTGCTCACAGCCTGGTAGTAACTTCAGGCCTGGCTGGTAGATGGAGACGAGTCCAGACAGTAGACCTCTGCTCTGGGGCTTAGTCTTCTGACTTACCCAAGGTGTCAGACAGTGGCTTGAGACACCCCTGCTTCCTGGTAGTGTGTCTGGCTGGCAGCTCTGCAGGAGCTGTACACTGGACCTTGCTTCTGAAATGCTGACTGAACCCTCAGACCATGTGCTCCCACCCACAAGGAGTTTTTCTACTCCCTTAGTGAGGTTGCAGCACTCTCCAATCAACTTCCAGCTTGCTTTACAATAGTACAAGGGATATCATTGGTTAACAACATTTCACATGTTAACTCTTGCCTTACCAGGCAGTGGCCAAGTTTCCCATGTTACAGACCTCCTAGTGAGGTGATCAATCTCACCAGGTAGCTACTGGCTTTTACGCAACACCTACCCATCCCATGCATTGGCAGGGGTGTTGCATACATAAGAAGATTAGCACAGTCACGGTGCCTGGATATCCTTGCCTAGTTTATTCTTGATTTTGATGATAGATTTCCTATGAGCCAAACACTGGCCTCAGTAGTCACATCATAACAGATCATCATCATAGGAGAAGTCACTTCCAAGCACATGTGACCACTAATAGTGATTAGTCCACAGTGGATATAGGAGCCTCAATACTTCTAATCTAGACAATAGTATAAGTGGAGAGAATGGGGGCTGCACCCCAGGCAGGGAGCGTCAGAGATAGGTGAGTATGCCTTCTTTAATTTATACCACCAGTGAGTTTTCTGATTAACCAAGGAAAATCCCTTTAAGGCATTCTGTTTTCTTTTAGGGTTCACTGTAAAAACAGTATACAGCAAGCGCCCTCTTGTGTTAGCTCTAAGTAATAGTCATTGCCATAGGGGAAAGTGTACTAGGGTCATTCACTTTATAGAGTCACATTTTAAGTTTAGTACAACTTAGGCCGGCGGCACACGTGCCATTTTGAACCCATTTTTGGGCTGCTTTTACGCAGTCCGTTAAAAAACGAATGCGTTAAAAAACACATGCGTCTTTTGAAAACGCATGCGTTTTTTGAAAATGCATCCGTTTTTTACCGTTTTAATTAAGATAATTGGTAAAACCGGTCAAAAACGGTTCCGCTTAAAAATGTCCCAAAACGGGTTCAAAACGCCACACAGGCCGGATCCCGGGCATAGCACATTGCTGGAGAGGGGTGGTGAGCACTTCTCAACCCTCCCCATAGAAAGCCCAGTGGCCGCATTATGATCCGCGTACCTACATCCGGCCTATTAGAGTCACAGCCAGAATTTTTGCCCCCCTGGCACCACTGAAGTTGAACGGAAGAGATCGGAAATGTGGATGAATACAGTCAGAGATGTCACCTGTAAGTCACTACATTGTTATGTCCTGTGTGTGTACAGCCAAGCATCACCGGGCTCTGTACTTCTGCCATCTTTGTCACTGTCAGACCAGCGCTCCATTATAAAGAGAGTCAAGGTACGACTGAATACAAAGGTTTCATTCAAGGGTTAAGTCTGGGACAAGCTCTAGAAGCAAAATATACCTGAAGTGGTCAACTCCTCATACACGTAGGCTGCCTTCACACAGACATGTTCTGCTCATGTCAGATCCCACAGGCTGAACACATTACTCAGAAAGGGAATCCATGCATCATGCATAAATATGATGCGCGGGGTCCCTGTCAGGTGGCCTAGTGCAGACACTAACTACTATACAGTAACAGTTACAATTACAGTAACAATAACAATTACAGTGACAACTATAATAGTGTCAACGCTACACTTTCCCCAGCAGACATGGCATCCTTGCATCATATATGTACCTTTTTGATACAAGGATGCCAGTCCTTTGCAATGTGTTCGGCCCATGGGATTTGACCTAAACAAGGATCCGATTCCACAGTCAGAACATATATATGTAGAGCCTGCCTTACTCTAAGCCCTTAACTTATGCCTAATATGTCAGATGATATTTTGTATAATTTACTATATCCTGGATCCGTCCCGACTGACTGGCAGCTAAAGATGGCCCCCGAAGTCGGCAGATGCAGGAGGATTACATTAAGCTCTGGAGATTGGCCAAATCTTTCAGGACTTCACTATGCTGGGAGCTTTCTGGGGATACCTGGAGTATTTACAAGCAGGGCCGGCACCAGCACTGGACATACCTGGGCAAGTGCTGGGGCCCCAGAGCTGGTGGTGGTGGGGGGGCCCACATAAGGCTCTATCTAATGAATCCATGGGGGCTAAAGGGGGCTTTATAAAAACAAACCATGATGGGGCTGTTTGGGATGATAAACGAGGGAATATTTTAGTGAACAGGAGTTTTAGTTTCTGAATTTTTAATGTCACCACGTGGGTTCACTGCAAAGGGGCCCACTGAGGAACTCTTGCCCAGGGTCCTACTGAAACATGGAACCGGCCCTGTTTACAAGTATAACTCACAGACACCCCTATGCCTGTCCAATGTAAATTTTAGCTCTCATAACACAGTAAAGGGTTGGCACTCAGCCTCTTCTCACCCGCTGCTTTGTTAACTTATCCGTATGCTTTATTCAATATTTGGAATCATAACATCAGAAAACGTTACACATAGGAGGCGTTTCGGCTTTAACCATAACTTTTCTCAACTGTAGTGTATTAGGAAAACTAAAGGGGTAAAAAAAAAAAAAAAAACAGAACCTGCAAATGCAGAGTTTATTTTGTCAATTTGACCTCCAACCATCCAGCACATTACATGGGATACAGGACAATTGGTCCTGTACAAAATAAGCCCTTAGTGAGAACCTTTGGAAAGAGGGGTGTAAAAAACGGAAATGTGAAAACAGAAATGGGCTTCAGCATCAAGATGGTGATAAATCAATGGACAGGTAGAACTGGAAAGACATAGACAAATCTCAGGAGAAGTTAACGCACGTATTACAACTTATTACATAGTCACCACTTAAGGCTACATTCACACTAACGTATGGGGGACGTATATACGGCCGACGTATATACGGCCGATATACGTCCCCCATACACTGTTCGAAATAACTAACAATATTAGGCATTAAAAAACAAAAACCACATCAAAAGCTTCATACCAACTAACAAGAAACAACGAAAAACATATCACCAAATTTGTGCAACTAACATGAGTACAATGTGTGCACAAGAAAACAATCTCAAAATCCCCTGGAAATGGTCAGCGTTTCATATTTTATAAACACTTACCACACAGAACCACACCTGTCAGATTTTGAAAAAATGGGCAGTGTCAGAAGGTGAAAATTGGCCAAGTTGGTCGGGGTTAATATCAGGTTCTGATTAGTCCGCGCCTTGTGAAAAATATCGTAAATATCCCCCACTATTATCCCCTACAACTTGTGACCGCTAGACTATCTCCCTTTAACCCTAATTTCTAATACATGCGGTGTCCCCTACTGAAGACACTTGACTTACAGGCGCCCTCTATTACGCTAGCAATACCTCATCTGGATTTATGTATGTCCTGTATACTTAAGCGCCTCACGCTCATATATAAGATCGAGCTGTGGATCTATAACATACAGTGTCTGAAGATGAGTTTATTGCTAATTCCTGGTGTTCTTATGGACAATGCCCAACTTTTACAAAATCCAATGTCCACAGAGACAAAAAATATTGTCTGGGCTTTCAAGGCTAAAATATAAGTCCGAACTACCTTATCAAATCGAACTGAAGAAAACCTACTGCTGTTAGGTATATGACCAGTCTTCGTCTCGCCGCATCTGTTGTCGCTGTCTCCTGCAGGAAGGAGCGGTGCAGCCTATGTCTAACCAAGCCGGGGTAGCTGCCTCCTCTATCTACTGGTGTGCCTCAAAGTGTCGCGTCATGGTGGAGGTTCCGAGGGGCAAGGTAAACCTTCTGAAAGCAGTAATCAGTTAAAAAGCGATCATTTGATTGCTCAAGATACGTCCCCCTTACTAAGTACTATGGAAAACTACCACTGGAAGTGGGGATAGCGACTGGCCCTTTACATAAGGACTGCACACATCTTCGTCGGGGAACGCTATCCGCTTCTGTATCTGGACAGCCCTAATTTGACCTAAGTTTAGCTGTTAAAATATGGGGCTGACTCATAGTTAAGTGAGCCCTATTCTTGTGCCCCCACACATACGGCCCAGCAAGTAATACAGTGCTCCCATAACCCAGGTTGCAAAACTCACTAAGTCACTCATTCAAGCAGCAATACACCAAATTTCAGGTTACACTTCCAATTTGCCTTATTCCTTTGTGTCTATCATTCCAATACTTGTAACTCGATTGCAGCATTGCGTGCTCCAATAATGTCTATCCCATACGTCATATTGAGATATGGGTGCAGGCTCGCACTGGAAAGGATAAAACAATCATGACTGAGGTCTATGTTTGTCTATGTTTTGGCGTTGTTTGTGGCGCAGTTGTTGTACAAAATGCTGTTTTTTGTGCAGAACCTTCCTTGCTCACATGAAACAATAGGGGATGAAGGACGATCACTTACAAATAGCCCCAGTGCAGTTGTGTGCCAAATTTGACTCGCTCATTCACCAAACTACTGAATCACGCGTGAACTTGCAAGGGGCCAATATTCCCTTATGTGGTAAGTGCGCATGTAGGACTAGCGTAGAAAATTCGGACAAAAACCACTACCAACTGACTGAAGATCACTGCTCCGGTTAGGGGTAACAAACAGCTTGCATCTCGTGTGCTGTCGGTGTTCTACGAGGGTGTGCCATGTCACTGTAAGACGCCTGATGTAATACCGCCCAGAATGCTTTCGGTCAGTGCTTAGGTAGCTCCATCTTCGATAAGTTACCTTATCAGTTCCCTCCTGGCATAAAACAGCCCAAATACGTCTGTAAGATCTAATATAGCCTTAGATCGGAAGCCCCCTGCATGTCAAACCCAGAGTAGTGCATCGATGTTGTCCCCTTGGCAGAGGAATTCGAGAGTTTGAGGATGTCTCAAGAATCATGTCTTTTTGCGCTGGATACAATATGTGTTTTGCCCCATGACTATGGCGCCACTTAGCGAGGGACAGGAACTGGCCTGCAAAAATTCGGACAGCAAAGGGTCCCACAGATACGAACACAGGATGCGTCGGACTTGTGACCCGGATAAATTATCTGCCGAGAACTTTCTAAGAGATACACTACTTTTAGTATATGTTAGTATCTGTTATTATGAGGATTACCTTGTTTTTCTGTCTCCAGCATTACCATAATCCGCCTGGCATGCATAAAGTGTTGTCACCAATCCCCGTCACAGGAACGGAATATGGCCATGTCTTACTTTCGTGTGTAACGTATTATCTTGCACGTCATGCAACTTGCGCTCAGCGGAAGTCTACAAAAATAACAGTACATTTCGTTTGAGACTAATAATCGGGTCCATGTGGGCGGGCTACTAATAGGGTGCTGTGAATTTTTGGCTCAATAGTCACGCCAAGGCCGCAGGTTAAAAAGAATGACAGCGAATGCTTTAAGGATGGTCAGTGAAACACTAGCTGGGTCTAGGCGGAGTTTCCGCATCATATCTCAGTTTTCCAAACAGCATAAAATGTGCTGATATAGGGTAGTCGAAAATGCAGATAAAAGAAGAAGTGGCACTCCCAGTACCAGGAAAAGATCGTCTTTATGCACAAAAGGGGGTTACTCAGGACACGCAGGCCTGCAGAGCGACGTGCACGAAATACAGACGGTTCACATAACCTGATAAGGTGCTGAAGTTGTACGCTCAACGGCAGTATGATCCAAGGGAAGGGTTAGGGTTCTCTGAAAGTAGGGCGCGTAGGCGTGGGTTGGCCAACAGTTTTGGCCACATTTCGATATCAGTAGGCACCTAAATGGGCGACTTTTTTCCCGCGGGCCTAGCAAGGTAGCCACGTCGAAGAGAGAGGTGGAGGCAGTGTGGCGAAGGATATCTCTCTTAAATCCAGATTTGAACAGAAAAAATGTGGACCTGTGGCAAGCCAGGAAAGCAAAAATCAAGAACCTTTACATTTCGGAGCAGCACAACCTCCACTTCACCACCTCCAAAGCAGCGGCGGCGACGACCAATAGTTTTTACTGTAGAAAAAGTTTCAATTTAAAAAAAAAAAATAAAAAAATAGGACCCAACCTAATTTGACCTGTGTAAATTTGGCCCCCCCCCCCCCCGCCCTCCCCATGATGGCACTGCCCCTGAGAATTTGATTCGCGCAGCGAAAGCCGTAAAAGCAGAGCGCACAGGACAATGGCGCAAATGCAAATATTAAAGACCATCATCATCATCACTAGGATGAACAATTTGTACAGAAGAAAAAGAAAAGCTATGTGAAAAAGAAACAAAATGTGTGTGGGCCGGCACGTGGCTAGCTGGTTTGCACGGCAGCCGTCATGGCGGAGCGGCTGCATAGGCTTTGCACGGCCTGTAGTGGGCATCGCAGCCCACAGGCATGGCAGGTGACTGTAACAGTGAGCCCTGCTCCCTCTCGTCCACCCACCGTGCTCCTTTGCACTTCCTCAGATCCAGGCTGGCTCGGCCGTGGCCAACAGCTCCGCTCCCCCTGTCCATCCGAGTGTGGGTGCGGGGCGGCTCGCGCTCACCCTGCATCGATCCTGCTCCCTGAGCGTCGCCATTGCGCTGCCCTCCTGGTTAGCGGCATGGAGGCTCCCTGCTAGTGACACATGGGTGGAGCTATTCCTCAGCTCTCCCGTCCCACACACTTATATATAGATACAAGCGTTGTTTTTATACCGCTACAACCTCTGAGACCTATAGCTTGGGGAGACCCCTCCCATCTCAAAAATTTTGGAATGGCCGTCCCCTTCTTGCCAGGGAGCTCGGCAACCGGTGTGCGCGGTGCGGTGCTCATCTGAGCACAAACAGGAGCACAAATCCTTATACAGCGAGAAGTTGCCTCCCCTTTTCCTAACAGCTCTTTTGCATACATTTGCATACAGTGTTCTGATTGGCTGGAATCTTGCGGTATTAGTCTCTGGATCCGGTCGATTAGATGTATTATGATGGACATAGTTCTTGGGTAAGTATTTCTGGTTTTCATAATTCTCCCGGGCCCTTCAGGGGATTCCAAAGAAGGAGGAAAAGTTAAAGTGGAGATCCAGCATCACGGGTAATGTCTGTAATAAGATGATATAATAACAAAAATATAAATACAAAAATATACGTCAGTATCAGATGTAAATGGGATGAAGTGAAAAATAAATAAGCTAAACCTGACTAATATGTCAACATGGTGTGCACCGTGATGGTGAATGTGTGTGAAGTGACAGTGTCATGTGAAATTGTGTCCTATGTCCAATGTGCTATAACTAAGGTGACATAGTGAATGATATGTGTCAGTGTTACTGCTAGTGAAGTATGAAGTGCAGATATGTGATAGTATGAGAAAAATGTGGATGTAGGGTGGCCATATGTGCCACATGATATATGATGCTGGTGTGCTGAAAAATAGGTAATGGCAAAAGTGGAGTGAGTGAAAGTGACTGCACGCTATGTGATGTGCGTATGCCATGTGTGAAGAAAGAGAAAGAAAAAAGGGAGATGTATTGCCGTAAAGTGTGCCCCTGTGAAAAAGTGCAGATACTTACCTATATTCCTAACAGCTCTTTTGCATACATTTGCATACAGTGTTCTGATTGGCTGCCATAGCTCTGATGCCTCAGCCAGTATATGGTTATCACAGGGGGTTTGGATATAGTTATTACAGGGCGTTTGGTTATTACAGGGAGGGGAGGAGAGGGGAGGAGAGGGCAGAGGGGAGGAGAGGGCAAGGCAGGGGAGGGGAGGAGAGGGCAAGGCATATATATATATTTCGAAAAACATTTGCTTCAATTAACAAAATTGTGGGTAGTGCCCCCACCAGTTTGCGCCCAGGGGCCTCCACCATCCTTGATCCAGCCCCTGAGTATAATAAGGGGCGGGGCTGGGATTTTGACTGTAGAGGCAAATGAACTATTTTCGGAACTATTAGGGCGCGTTCACACATTGCGTTTTGGTTGCGTTTTCATTGCTTTTGAAACATATACAACAGCTGATGTGAGGCCCCTTTCCAAAATAAGGCTCTTCATAGGGCGTTTAAGCCTTTGGTGTTGATAGTGGTTACATTAAATGTCATTTTTTTTATAGGCATAAGAGTGGATGCTAAGTGATCTTTGTATACAAACAATTATACTTATTCTATGCAAGTTATTTATACATTTGTCGCCGTAAACAAAACTTAGTCAAGATTGAGACGAAGTAAGAAAAGACAAAGTAGAGATATATATTATATGTATAGACGAAAAGTATAAGTATTCTATTATAATTATATATACAGAGTATATAAATATACACAAAAACTTGAAACAAACAGTTGTGCGAGACTATCCGCATCTTCAGAGAGGGGGCTTGTAATTGTAATATGGTCACATTGGGGGGGGGGGGGGGGGGAGGGTGGGAGGATTCTGAGGATATTCGGTGGAAAGGTGGGGGGTAGGAAAGGATTCTGGACTGTAAAGGGTGAGGAATTAGACCTAAGGGGGGGGGGGGGAGGATTCACAATGCGGGTGGGGGGGGGGGAAGGATCTATGGGGGGGGGGGGTGAGGATTTGACTGTCTGGTTCTTTTGAAACCTACCAAGCTTGACAATGGTGGTTGAAAGCGGACGAGGGGGGTTAGTTGTTTGTTGAGTATTGGGGGTGTAGTTAACCAATACGGAGAAGAAATGGAGATTTTTGGACACGGCCTCCCTTGAAACAAGTGGGATGGTTTTAAGTAAAGGGTGGGATATGGGAACCGAATGCATGATAAGTCATCACAATACAGGTGAGAAGGAGGTTTAAGAGCAGGTGTGATACTTGTGTGTCTTGGGCAGTCCTATCAGGTAGGGGAAGTTGGTGCTGGGTGTTGATCGCAGTCTTGTAGTCAGAGTGCTGCGTTTTTGTTCTTTGGCTGGAGAGGCGAGGTCCGCCTTGTTAAAAATGGAACATCGTTACGCAAGAAGGATGTGGGGAAATAGTTGATCCCATTCTAAAAAATATTAGGCTTTGGACCCGAATAGCCCCCATTGTAGCGACACCCTGTCTCAGCGATTTGGTTTTGCTGCAACGAATTTCTCTCCTTCTGCTCAGTCGTTGCTGCAGAGCAGATCTGACATTGAAACTGAGTGCCTTGGGAATCGCTCTGGAAGGGTTTTCTTGCTGCCTGCACAAATAGCCTCTTTGAAATGGAAAAAGGGCATTCCTGATAATACACCGTCCCCTGCGCGCTAGAGGCAGGGACACTTATTTTGGTTTGGGGATTTGTGCGCCCGTCCTGATTACACAGATCCTTTTTTTCGTTTGGGGATAGGGCGACAAAAATAATCAATGGGAAAATCTGTGTAGTGGTTTGCTCCACGTGTTTCAGGGGAGTGCCCTGAATCTTAGATCAATTTCGCCTGGATCTGGTCTTCCGGTCCGCTAGCTTCTTTAGTTTATGTCGTTATTTTATCATCTGTTTTCCCGGTTGTGGTAGGCATCTTAGAGAGTTGTGGCATCGGGATGAATGCTCCATTTCTGTCCTCTAGCCAGAGGTTCTTTCTCAATATGTGTTCTTCATTCTGAGGCTAGGGGACACTTAGTGCCTGAGAGTCTTGTCTGTAATGGACTCGTGTCACTCAGGGATCGCAGACCATGTCAGATCAATGATAGCATGTGCCATGTGTCGTGCTCAGTCACGGAGCAAGAGGGGGCTGATATAGCCAGAGCTGTTTGTAGTCTGAGAAATGGGTGTGCTCACTGTGCTTGCATGCTGTTGGCTCAGTGGGGGGTTGCTATGGGTCTGGATACTTCTGGGGCTCCTAAATAGTGGGCATTAATAGTGGAGGCCGCTCAAAAGTCATGGCTGCGCTGTGATGTCAGCTTCAGGCACAGCCCCACTTTCTACGCGCTCTACTGATGTGCGCTGCGGGCCGCGTGAGAGGGTCGGATAGTGTCCGAGCTCATCTGGTCTGCGCCGTAAACAGTTGAGGATGCCTTACGTCCTGCCCCACCCCTGGCACTTTCTTTTCACTTCCCCATTGATCTGGATGCTCCAGACGCGGTGACGCTTGTGGGGGCCGGTAGTGCGGGTTCTTCTTCGGTCTTGTATGTATCAGCAATGGCGATTGCCAAGGCCGCGGAGGATCGGAGTCCACCGGCCGTGCGTGCGTCTCACTAGCGATCATGCCACGCCCCCCGCTTTTTAATCAGTTTTCAAGTACAAATTTTCATGCAGAACAAGGCCCAAGTCAACGGAGTTTTGGCTGAGGTTTCAAATTGCAGACCTAAACGGACACCCACCAGGAGTGGGGCAGCGGCCCCAATACGCATCGGGCTTTGTGTTCTCTGAAAATCCACACGCGAATCAAGACCGACGCTGCTGGCGTTTTGCATTATCTAGAACTGCTGATGCAACCGGGCAGCTGCCGGCGACGTAGGGCGTGGTTTGGTCTTCAAGCGTAGTCAAACACGTACCCGTTGTGGCTGCACCCTAACATGGAGGTAAAGACTTTCTTCGTCATGTTTTCGTAAAAATACTAGTAAAACCCGCACATAAGGCTTGGAGCCACGATCCACAGCTTTGCCTGGTTTGATAAACGCAAACGCAATACGCACCCACAGAATGAGACTGCCGGGTTTTGCGTTAATGTTAAATGCAAAACAGCGGCAGCTCGTCAACATCGTTCACCTAAATCACGGCCTTACATAGAAATTAGGACATGAATCTCATAAGAAAGGGGAAAAATCGGACGTCCCACAACCGCTTGCGTGCTTAAGCACCGCCCTAAGAAGCAAAAGAGTAGATCGAATAACTGATAAGTTAAACTTAAAAGACAGTCTCACGGTAACTAAGCAGCAACAGGGCTATGAATTAAACCTTTTCTCTGTTAGAGGATTAGAGAATCCGAGAAAAAACTAATGAATACACTTGGTCATACAATAATGAGCTTTACCAGTGTTCGAAGGGTGGTGAGGGAAACGAAAAAGGCAAAAGAGAGCAAAAAAACAACGTTAATGCGCTAGGGCGCCAGACTAGCAAGGCGGAGCGACAATCAAACGAGCTTCCTATTCGGGAGCGACGAAGTAAAGCTTAAAAACAGAGGATAGAGAGCTAATGGCATAAAATAGCCAATACTGTCAATGTATCAAAATATGAGAGAAAGGTGAAGCAGCTAACTGTGTATCATCTGAAGAGCTACGTGTCAACGGTAAAGAGGCGCCACGACGTTACAAGATTGAAGTACTCCCAGATATCACTGACTTATAAACTCCTCACTCAAAGTTCACCCCGACGCAATGTTCCCAAATCATGCAGTTAGAATTTCATAGAAAAGCTCTACAGAGTCGCTTGGATCCGCACGTGTGGGCGTGCTTTGCCCACCTGAGCATAGTTGGGTTAACTAGTAGCTGCTCACGGCATATTGCTCTTAGTCATTACATGTAACTTTTGGTTTAAACAGGATTAAATCAAATACTTCAATGAATACACGCTTTTTGCTATATTAGCTAAATTTTCAAAGGGGGGTTGATGGAAACCACAAAACAAAACCTTAATAGGCTAGTCACAAGGGGGCCAAATCTACAGATATTGCAATATAATTATGTACAATTTCGAGATTGTCCAATCTTGGGCAACATACTGGCCAACTGAATGACCATTTCTTGACCACTACACAGCCATCCTCATATCCTAAGTTCAGCTCGAGAAAGCTTGAACATTTTCGTCCGCGAGAATTTTCCTTTAAGAATGCTACGGTCTGCAGAGCTATAGGCTTTACTTGATCCAGCTGTTCTTACTCGCAGTCCCATACTTGAATTGAAAAAAAAAAAAAAAAAAAAAAACAAACACAACACTTTTAAGCAATTACCATAGACTTCTGAAGACATCTTTGAAGAACAAGTTTACATTAAATATAGACAGTGATCAAAAACTCTAGCTTAAAAAACAATACGCCGCCATTCTGCAATTTACAACGTTTATTCTCACTTCGAATCTTCTTTCATACCTATTAACTGGGGAATTGCTTTAGGCTTATGGTGATAACTTCAACCCTTTCCTTATCCTCACCTGGGATCAATAAGCATACATATCAAGCCTTTGTGCTCAGGATAATGGATATGTACGTCTTTAACTCTTCAATGAAAATACGTTTCTGTCTGCGATATAGGGAACATACTGAGAAGTGAGCAGTTTAGAACAGAAATTTGAGGGTGGAGAGATAATAAGAACGGAATAATATGCTGGTGGACGCATGAGGGTTTTTGCTAATGCTTGAGAGTTTAACCCGAGATCTACCAATAAACACTATTACAAAATCTATCTTTAAGCTGCGCCACACTCGCATTAACACGGCTTATACCCCAAAACGCATTCCAATAGCTGAGAGATGTGCCTAATTACGCTGTTAGAATTATGGTTGCTTGCTTTTGTAAAACAACAAGTCTTCAGCGTAATCTGTTTAATTAGGCAAAATCTCTTAGCTGTTGCACGAGCGTTACATGCGACATGTTCACACGTGCGCGTTTAACAAACCACTGCAAGAGTCTGTGGAGATTGTCTAATTAAATCAGCATGTTAACACTTTGTTTACAAAACCATGTGTTACACGGTTCCGTTTTGTACACTCCGTGTGATACTGCTGTTATTAGGCTATCACTCTTCACTATTGCAATGCGTTTGATAACGAGATGACTAGTGACCGCTTACCCTCCAGTGCCAAAGGATGTAGTCTTAAACTTACAGGTGAAGTGGAAAATCTCAAAGAGGAGCCAGTTCCTCTTCCGCCTTTCATTTCCCATGCGCATTGGGTTCTGTAAATAAAACAGTCAAGAAGTTTAATAGAATGACAACCTATTTTACAGCATATTCCAAGTATAGTTACATTACATTTCTCCAACTTATTAACAAGAATACCTGGAACAGCTTACTTGTATTGAATTATTTAAATTCCCCTATTGTTGGTATACTTTGAATCTGTGGGCTCCACAGCATGTGTCAGCAGAGCGTGGTCACCAAACCATGCTGCAAAACATTCCCCATTTTCAGCCTTGAAATGAGGTTTATGAAAGTCTCAACCAGCTGGTTTGAAGCTGCATTGCAGGTATTTGTTCAAAAAAGAGAAGAAGGGGATATGCAAAAATAAAAGTCTAGTCACAGTGTTGCTCCCTCAAAAGAAATAACATGGCAACAGTGGAAATGAGGAATGTCATTGCACGCCAGCTCATTATTATGAGGTGACAAGTAGCAACCAACAATGCATAGGCAACAACACTGGTGGTTGCTTTAAAGGGATTGTGCTAGTTTCAACAAATAAGCTTTCAATAGAGTAGTTCAATTTACAGGTTTTATTCTCTGCTTCTTCCAGTCACTGTAGACAGAGTACTTACTTTGATTGATAGGAAGCGAAGAGATTAGAAATTTAGTGGAAAACGGATACCTTCTTTTACAAGTACATTTAGTTACATTCACCATGGCCGTTGTGACCTAGAGAGGATCCAGGCAGACCGAGCCGAGCGGGAGTATTTAGAGCTTTAACTGACAAATTAGGATTAAAGTAATTTGTATTCTACACACCCATGAGACTACAAGCCTATCCATCAAGTTCAACAAGTTGCTGGGGAAGGGTCAATTTAACTTATCCTCCAAAGTGATGCAGGCTCTTCTTCCATATTCTTAATTGGAACATAGTTAATATAGATTATGAATTACCTGTACCCATCTTGAAATACTCAGTGGCACTGAAGAAAATTATATTTTTATGAAGCTCCTTAACCCCCCACGGCTTTGTTTAGAGGAAGTTCCAAAATGAACAAAGGTTAGTCTCATTTTTGGCAAACAGGTCATACATAATTATTAGACAGAAGGATTTGACTGGACATTTGTGAAAAATAAAACCCTTACCACAATGGTGTGACCTACAGGCAGAGTTCTAGAAAAATGTCAGAGCAAATCTTTGATCTGTGTTGTCAAGCTGTGAGGAAGTAAATCATGATGGGGGGGGGGGGTGTGTTGTTGGATTGGTTAACGGGTTTTTCCCACGATATCCGTCAGCTGCATAGAGATTGATGGACTAACACAGTCATGGCAGCCATCAGCTCCATTAATCTGAGTGAACGAGGGGGTCCTCTTTTTTTGCGTATGTGTGGGGGTCTCAGTGTGGATAGGGCTTAAATTGTTTGTGGGAAAACCCCTTTAAGGTTGGACACATGCACCAATGCGCCCAATATAACGAGGTACAAAAAAGTGTAGTGTTAAAGGCGTAGAATCAATTTACAATGCATACATAGTACATTAGAAAATAGTGTTACACAGTAACATACTTGTAAGGTAAAGGCATCAATCACTGATAGGACAATTTCCCGACTTTCCAGTATACATTAAAGTGTCACTACAGGTTAATCCTCATCCATTCAAACATTGTGCTAGCAATTTCTTATAGGCAAATACAACAGCCACTTTTCTCTTGGCATGGGTTAGTCTACTCTCCACTTGAAGCAGTCCCTATGCCTGCAGAGTTGCGTCCCATTGAAGTCAAGGAAATGTGAAATCTATAGATTCGAGCGTTGACCGCTATTTGACATACTGTAACTGAGGGCGACAAAAGGTGGCTTGTCCCAATTTTATGAAGTGGCCACTAGTAACTGATCCACAAAAAGCACACAGATGAAACGAAGATAACTGAGACACGAGAACCGTAAGAGCAGACAGAAATTCTATGGTTTAGGATAAAAAAAAAAAAAAAAAAAAAACCCTCACACACATTTGTGTGCAAGTAGAACTTACACTGCAGCTTCTCAGAAAACCAACCCCAATCCTCACTGCATTCAGATTTATTTAAGCAAAATAAATTAAGACAAATATAAAAATACCCATGTGGTCTCTGAAGGTTGTAGTGGTAGCATGACACCATTGCCACTTTACATGCAAGGTAAATGGACTCCAAGCAGTCATGTTTACAGAAGCTATAGTCAGCAAAACACTACACAATGGCACCTGAAAAATAAATAAGTATCATAGTTGAAAACAAACCAGTCTGTTTGGCTTAGCTTTGCCCTAGATCAGTGTACCTAGATAAACACAACATTACCACCCTGGTTCTCATCCACAAAGGTTGGTGTTCATATTCTTTCTATAAAAACAAAAAAAGTATTTAAACCGAATAACATTCTGAATCAGGGAAAAGAAAAGAGGGATTACCTTTCACGTTAAAGACAACCTAGTCACACATCATTTAAAGAAAACCTACATTTGATTTGATGCATTATGAAGCAAACATACCTTGAGACTGCTGAGCTACCCGATGCAGGCTCACCATCTTGGTTAATCCTGTGCTGAGTGGTTTTGCTGATAAAACAGATAACACTGTAATGAAGCTCTGTTGCTTCTATGTTCCTTCAGCGCTTGGTTCAGTGCTGTCTAGCACTTGAGTCCTCTGCAGGAGAGAGTGATGCAACCACTGTTCTCCATGCCAGACAGACAATCAATTGCAGCACCATCCTCAGCTGCTGTGTTAAGTGATCTAGTTAGGTTGGTTAGTAGGTCTTGAATAACCTCCATTTGTAATTAAAAGCTCCCGTTGTGTAATGTGTTTATGTCCGCCAGCCTGACCCAGCTTTCCCAAGGTCCAATGGTTATTTTTTTTTCAGCAAAACCACTCAGCTCAGGGATTAACCAAGCTATGATCCTGCATCAGTGTAGCTACAACAGCTCAAGGTATGTTTGCTTCATAAAGCATCAAATGGTAGATTTCCTTTAAGCTTACTATAAACTAATAACTTCTAAAGAAAGCACTGCATGCAAACCAATGCAGTAATCTATATTCCCCACTTCTTACCTCGGTGATCTTTTTCAGACTTTCTGGGATTTCGACTCTCCTTCCAAGGCTTTTGATGCTTCATTTGGCAACTTTACAACTCAGTTTTCTGCATCAAAAACACTGTTAAAATTAGTGTCCACTTCAAACACATTAACTTTAGTTAAATTAAAATTGTGATAAGAAATTTGTTAAGCGTACATATTTCCTGTCCTGTAAAGGATTAAGGGTGCATTACAGTGACGTTTTGGATGTGTCAGAACAATTGCTTTTTAAAAGTTACAAAGCAATATTAAGAAAATACGTTTCCAGAGTAGCCAAACGCATGCCACATTTAATAACTGCAAATGCATCCAAACGCCATGCGTGAACGCACCACAAGTGATTTTCCTTGGTGTCTGTTGATCGTGACAAAGGTTGCCATTACTGGATACAGGCTGTACACGCCAATTAAAAATGTTTGAGGATACATAAGACAAAGTAGAAAAGCATTTGCTGAATCCTGTACAAAAAGACGCAAGCTTAAAGTGTAACCGTCATTTCAAAAAAGATTTTGATATGTTGTAGGCAGTAATTTTAAGCATTTTGCAATTGGATTAGTTACCCAATCCTTCTCTTGTATTCTGCAGACTCCCCTAACGGCATGCTGCTCAGATAGATGTTACTATGGACATTCAGTCTTCAAAAGACAGATGCATGGATACTAGATATGATATAGATAGCTGCTGGAGTCATTGGTCATCAGCAGCCTGTGCTTCTGAGAGGCGACAGGAGGCAGGCCCTGCCCTCCATCTTGCCATTGTAGTTTTTTTGAGAGCTGGAAACCCTGGTTGCCATGGGCCAAAAAAGTACTAAATGAGGACCGAGAGGCAAAAATACTTTGAGAATTTATTCCAGCGGACACCTGGATCAGAATGATTGTATTTTAAGTTTTTTTTCTCAGAACGACGGTTACACTTTAAATGCAACTGAGGCACGATACTTTAATTTTGCAGTCATGTATGATTAACCCCGCTTAGTGACAACCCGCTGAAGCACTCAAGACTTGTATGAAATGGATCTACAAGACAAATAATGGATAACAGCAAGCATAGAGACAATAATTTCCAGGTAGAAGTAAAATTCATACCCTCCTCACTTAAACGCCAGTGGGTTCTGCTACGGGAACGGTTCGGATCGACTTCTGTATGATCTGAAACGTAGAGAGAGTATGGACGTCGAACAAATCCCTAATATCTTCTACCACGAGAGTGTGATCTGCTCCTAGAGTAACGTCTTCTGTGATACGAACGAGACCGGCTACGTGACCTATATCTATGGCTGGAGATCTGATAGTATCTCCTATATGCAGAAGAGTATCTTCTCGTCTCCGAGGACTTAAGAATCGGAGCGGCTTCTTGAAAGCTACTGGAATATGACCTGGAGCTTCTCTCTAGTTCGCTTCCTGCGATACCGAATCCTGGTGATGCTCGATCTACTCCAGCTCTTGATTGTGATAGCTGGAACCAGAGCTTGAACTGCTGAAGAGCTTGAAGATCTGCGCTAATTGAGCGAGTTTAGCGAGTTTTAGACCTGGAGCGAGATGGCCGATCTTGGGAATTTAAGCTCAAGTCATCCATAATGTTGGTCATCTATTTGTTTCTTTGCTTGCCTATTCCTACTTGAGTTCTGCTCTATAACTTGGGAGAAAGTAAAAAAAAAAAAAAAAAAGATTTAGAAAAACTTAAGCCACAGTAGGGCACATTACGGAAATAAAGGTTGCCTGGAATTGATAGAAATCAACAGTTCCTAGGTAACTAGTGTCTAACTATAAAGAAAAGCTTGTGTCTAGCATGTAGAGCTGGAGTGTCCCCAAACATTAACCTACTTGCATACATCATATCATTACGCCAAGTGTTTTTTAAACTGGTGACAAACTCAGTGAGCGAACCGTAAGGTTTCTTCAGCCCTCTCTTCAGCTGGTAAACTTCAGAAACAGTGTATCCAACTATGAAGACAGCTTCATACCAAGTATTAAACATTAAAGCGATCAGATCATACATTCCTCACTCTAGATTACAACGTTCCAACACCAAATACATTTAACAAATGCAGAAAAGTGCTATGGGAATAACAATAATGAAGAATTAAAAATGCTACTGGCCCTTTAAACAGTGTGTGATTTTCTCTGCGTGGAGCACAACAGGACGAAGAGGCCACTATCAAAGTCCTGCACATGCCATGTGATCACCGCTATGTCTGTAGTTGTTGCAGTGCATTCAGTATGACCAGTGTTGTGGCAAGATGTCCTCTCCAGTGATGAATGTGCAGTGATGACTTATGCAATACTCTTGATAGACAGAAAAGTTAAAGTCACACACTGGGAGCAGAGTGATAAGAGAAAGAAGGATACTGAGAACTTAAGTATTATGGGACTTGTAGTTTCCAGTGACTGGCAGCTTGTTAATCTGCATACTTTAGAGAGGCCATAAAATCAACTGTTTAATCGCCATTTTGTGACTTATTGACACAAGTTCGTCCAGAGTGCAGCCTTAGGCCTCTTGCCCACAGTAAAGTTGATGCATCAAACTCACTGTGTGTGCTTTAAAGACATGCCGAGTAGTTCGTTGCCAAGCGTTTCAGCAAGCACACCAATGAGTGTCCAAATAGTTTAAGCCGTTGATTTTGACCACGCCTGACTTGTTAAGCAATGTCTGGTGATAAAGGGTGTCAATTCCCTCCCCAATCAACCTAAATTGTGACTCTCCCAGGCTGGGCACTCAGTCTTGAAAAGCTTTGCCATCACTGCTCTAGGTTCAGATGGGAAATATTGTGTCAATCTTTTTTACACTGTGCCTTGTGTTCATGACATGTGACAGTGACATGGCGTATTCTTAGAATCCAAACCTGCAAACCCAAATGTTGTTTTTCGTATGATGGTAAAGATTTTTAGTTTAAAAGGGTGTCAGCAGTTAATGGACGCCTGGTCACTGGCTGTATAAGTGCAAATGTGGTGACAGGTTCACTTTAAAGTGCTTTCTAGTGGGAAATGCTTGTGATTGAAAGCCAAGCTCAAAATACCTAAAGCATTACAGCTCTTGTTACCTGTATGTTTTCCCCCTCCCTGGTTCCCCCAAGTTTTGAATGATACAGAAGCTGGGCATGTATCGGAAAACCCCGTTTTCATTACCAATCTGCGTATGGGTACCGTGAGCCAATAGAAGTGTATGGGAGGGGGGGGGGGCACTTATATGCCGTTGGCTGTATATACGTCCCCCATACATGTGTGAATGTTGCCTTACAGCAACATATAGTGACCAGACAAATTACAGACTGGGAATATAAACGTTTGAAAAAAAAAAAAAAAAAAAAAAAAAAAAAAACCCATGATGCCATAGATAAATGAATATAACAAAACTCAATGGCATTAGTTTGATTTTACGATTCACAATACTTTAGAGAGGCCATAAAATTAACACATTAGGCAAGGCCGTGTCCGGAAATGCCCTATCAAAATATAGTAGCGGTTTTTCACTATAAACCGTTATTGCTGTTTAACCCCGAAACAGAAAAATAGCTCCCAGAGTCGGAAATGGCACTTTGCCATCAAAAGGTCACAGTGCTAAAAATTATAGCAGTGAAAACTCCATCAAAAGTCACAAAAAAAAAATGACACCACCCACAGCTCCGCACACTGAAGTATGAAAAACTATTGGCGCCAGAAGAAGGCAAAAAAAATAAAATTTGTAGGATTATTAATTCTAAAACCCGTAATTGGAGAAAAAAAAAAAATCAAGCAGACATTGTGGCGCCAGTGAAAGCTGTAAAAAAAAAACAAAAAAAAAATAAAAAACATTTCCACCATTGTCACTGTATTTGGAATTTTTACCCGCTTCCCAGTACACTGCATGGAATATTAAATACCATCACTATGAAGTGCAATTTGTTACGCAGAAAATAAGCCGTCACACAACTCTTTATGTTGAAAAATTAAAATAAATTTTTTTCACTTCCCACCTTAAAGGAAACCTACCACTCAGGGTGAGCTGGTGCCGGAGCTTAGTTTGTGTTAGTGTTTTAAACTTAAGGCTGAAGCTGCTTTGGCGCAGGGAGGTACGCACTCGGCGCACCATGCGCGCGTCCGTGCCAGCGGCTACATAGAAGTGAAGGAAGACGCGTGCGCATGGTGTGCCGAGCGCGTACCTCCCTGCGCGCGAAGCGCTTCGGCGCAAAGTTTACAAATGTTTTAAACCGCGATGGCTGCAGTTTAACACTAACAAAAATAAGCTCCGGCACCAGCCTCACCTGGCTGTGCTCGGGTGTTCCCCCATACACCTGCCACTTCAAGCGGTAAGTTTCCTTTAAAAAAATAAAAATCTAACAAAAAAAGGTGCGCTTTATCATAATCTGTCTTTAGCCGGTGGTAATATTGTGGCAAACAGGCTCGTGGGGACGTATTTCAACCAAAAGATACAAAAACACACCTTTTTCAGGCACAACCACAAAAAACCACACAGAGCTATGACTAATCCAGTGCAACTGTTAGAAGTATACATTTAAAGTGTCAGAAAAAAAAAAAAAAAAAAAAAAACCACACTTAATAATAAGAAAAATATCTAACACAAGAACACTATTTTAGTATTTTATAGAACGGAACTGAAAACGAGTAAGAAGAGTTCTCACCACTCCTGTCGTCAATAGAGTTCTCAGTAGGGAGATTTGGAGAAACCCTGAAAGAAGAGAAGAAATAAATTTGAGTCACATCTAAAGCAGATTCTCCCCATAACACAGCAGTAACTACTGCGTCACAACTCCGATGCCTGCTCACAAAATGGCGGCCCCAGCAGAGCTGCACGAGATGGCGCCCGGCCATAACCCAATTGTATACATAAGAACTAACCCATGTATTTCCATTCACCGGTGTGACTTCCGTACAACATTATGGCCGCTTATGAAGCCGGAGCGCCAGTTTACAATGTTACCATATGCCAAGCACTTACTTGTTTCCCTGCGAGTGATCTCCAGACTCTGAGTTCTCCAACTCTACTGTACGAGTCATGACGAGGATTTAAGTAAGTCGCAGTAAGCAGAATAGAACAGAACAGGGGTCAGGAACCTTTTTGGCTGAAAGAGCCATGAACGCCACATATTTTAAAATGTTATTCCGTAAGAGCCGTACCACATGCACATGCTCCCCAGCACTTGCGGATTTAAAGGCCAGTGTGCCGCTTCCCACTTCCTGGGTTCCTATAAAGACGGGGCTGTCCAGATATGTAGCCAAACCACAGTGTCCCCCATAGTAGGTAGCCGCAGCACATGCCCCCAGTAGATAGGTAGCCACAGCACACGCCCCCAGTATATAGGTAGTCACAGCACACGCCCCCAGTAGATAGGTAGTCACAGCGCACATGCCCCCAGTAGATAGGTAGTCATAGCACATGCCCCCAGTAGATAGGTAGTCACAGCACATGCCCCCAGTAGATAGGTAGCCACAGCACATGCCCCCAGTATATAGGTGTAGTCAAGAAGGATACCGATCCCCCAGTAGATGGTAGCACAGCACATGCCCCAGTACATAGGTATCACAGCACATGCCCCCAGTAGATGGTAGCAGCACATGCCCCCAGTAGCTAGGTAGCATAGCACTACCGCCCAGTAGATAGGCACCCAGCACACGCCCCCAGTAATAGTAGTCCGCACATGCCCCCAGTAGATAGTAGCCACATACTAGCACCCAGTAATAGGCCGATCATAGCACATGCCCCGTAGATGGTAGTCACAGCAAAGCCCCCAGTATATAGTAGCCACCACAGGCCCCCAGTAATAGTAGCCCGCACACGCCCCAGTAGATAGGTAGTCACAGCAAAAAAAAAAAAAGAAGAATATTCACTTATCAGTGCTCCCTGCAGTCAGACTCCTCATCGCTCCCACCTTTTCTCTTTGACCCAGGCTTAGATGATGGCGCCGGGTGCTACAAAGGACATAGGCAGGGTAACCTGCCGGCTGATCAGTCTGAGAGACCGACACAGCAGCCGTCACTATTTATTAAAGATCGTCTGCAGAGCCGGATGCAGCCACACAAAGAGCCATATCTGGCTCCCGACCATAGGTTCCCTATCCTGGAACAGAATAACCGTAACACCGGGACCGCAGCTCTCGCACTTCTCCTGTAATACCCAATGTTGTAGCGCTCTCGACTGACAGGAATTTTCCAGAGCCGCTACTTTATCCGAGGAGGGCGGGAGGTTTATCAGGCGACTGGTGAAAATTCACTGAGAACGCGAGCGTGATTGGATGGTATCTGTGACACTCACAGGGGGAGCTCGGCGGTAAGAAATTTCTAGAAGTGCGTGACTGAAGAGGAGGAGGGAGGTGTCTATACCGTAGTAGTTTGTTATGATGCTAATTATTATATCAAGTGGCGTAAAAGTAGCTAAACATCAGCGAACAACATAAATTTGAGCTTTGTACGCTGATGCTGTAAAGGAAGCGTACGAGGGCAATAAAAAGACAGTTTTTTTTAGCCACCAGCGAGTTTAGGGTCGATTTCATATGCGGAAAACGCATGCGATTGATAACCGATGTGTATTACGTTCTCTGAGAACGCATATGCGATCAACCACGACCCCGCCCCAGTGGCCGGGATACACGCACCGCTAGGCGTCCGTCATAACGCGACGCTAGCGCCAGGGGAGGTCCTCGGCCGAACGCACATGCGTTTCCAGGAAACAATGCGATTGTTAGCCGATCGCAGGTTTCTCTGGGAACGCATGTGCGTTGGGGCTGAGGACTCCCCCTGTGCGCTAACGGACGCCTAGCGGTACGTGTGACCGCGCCTGTGCGCTAGCGTGAGCGTATCGAATGCGACGCTAGCGGACGTGTGAAGGGTGCGGCCACACTTAGCGATTTGATTCTGTTGAGAAGCATATGAAGCGTTATGTGGTCGGTGCCAACAATCCAGCACCCCGTGCTTACATATATGCCGGTTTTTTGTTGCGTGTTTACTGCGAGTTCAAAAAACATTAAAACGCATGCGTTTTTCAAATGTTTGTGCTTTTACAAACGCAATGCTTGACGTGCGTTTATGCAGCAGCAGCATCTCTTGGGATTTGAAAAAACGATGGATATCTCCTGCTGTTGGGCATGTAATCACTGGTTTAAAGATGGCCACAACCGCATGTGTAATGAATGAAGCGCTGTGAAAATGCACCTCAAAAACGTGAGCAAAATAAAACTGAAGGGGACGAATGCCAAGGTTAGACACATTAACCTAAAACCATGAAAAAAGCCATATGCAAATCTTATGCGTTTTTCAGGATGGAAAATGAATGAAAAACATAACAAAAGCCACTGTTGTCACCCCCCACACTTGGCGTTTTGAATCCTTTTGGCAGATTGCCAAACGCCAGACCTACATAGAGCTGGGCTGCCTGGTATCCTATGCGCCTTAGGCATCCACTTAAATAGAGTGAGCTGCTGTATCTAAGCTTCCATTTATAGGCATCCACCTTACGTAGAGCTGAGCTGCTGTATGAAGCTGCCATTATATAGACATCCTTCTTACATATAGCTGAGCTGCTGTATCTAAGCTGTCCACCCATTACATAGGCATCGCAATCCCCTTACAATAGAGCCTGAGCTCTGTATCTAAGCTGCCATTGGCATCCACCTACATAGAGTGAGCTGCTGTACGATAAAGCTGCATTATATAGGCATCCACCTTACGTAGAGCTGAGCTGCTGTATCTAAGCTGCCATTATATAGGCATCCCCCTTACATAGAAGCGTAGCTGCTGTATCTAAGCTGCCATTATAAAGTCTCCACGTACATAGAGCTGAGCTGCTGATCTAAGCTGCCATTATATAGTCATCCACTACATAGAGCTGCTGTATCTAAGCTGCCGATTATAGCATCCACCTTCAAGAGCTGCTGTATCTAAGCTGCCATTATATACATCCACCTACATAAGCTGAGCTGCTGTATCTAAGCTGCCATTATTAGGCATCCACCTTACATAGAGCTGAGCGCTGCTGTATCTAAGCTCCATTATAGCCATCCACCTTACATAGAGCTGAGCTGCTGTATCTAAGCTGCTATTATATCGGCATCTCACCTTACATAGAGCTGAGCTGCTGTATCTAAGCTGCCATTATATAGGCATCCACCTTACAAGAGAGCTGAGCTGCTGTATCTAAGCTGCCATTATATAGGCATCCACTTTACATATGCGAGCTGCTGTACTAAGCTGCCATTATAGAGCATCCCCTTCATTAGCTGAGCTGCTGTATCTAAGCTGCCATTATTAGGCATCCACCTTACATATGCTGAGCTGCTGTATCTAAGCTCCATTATAGGCATCCACCTTACATAGAGCTGAGCTGCTGTATTCTAAGCTGCCATTATATAGGCATCCACCTTACATAGAGCTGAGCTGCTGTATCTAAGCTGCCAATATTAGGCATCCACCTTACATAGAGCTGAGCTGCTGTATCTAAGCTGCCATTTAAGCATCCACCTTACATAAGCTAGCTGCGTATCTAAGCTGCCATATATAGGCATCCACCTTACATATAGCGAGCTGCTGTATCTAAGCTGCCATTATAAAGGCATCCACCTTACATAGAGCTGAGCTGCTGTATCTAAGCTGCCATTATATAGGCATCCACCTTACATAGAGCTTCTGTATCTAGAGCTGCCATTAGTATAGGCAATCCACTTACATAGAGCTGCTGTATCTAAGCTGCCATTTTATGGCATCCACCTTACATAGAGCTGAGGTCTGTATCTAAGCTGTCCATTATATAGGCATCCACCTTACATAGAGCTGAGCTGCTGTTCTAAGCTGCCATTATATAGACATCCACCTTACATAGGCTGAGCTGCTGTATCTAAGCTGCCATTATATAGGCATCCACCTTACATATAGCTGAGCTTCTGTACTAAGATGCCATTATATAGACATACCACCTTACATAGAGCTGAGCTGCTGTATCTAAGCTGCCATTATATAGGCATCCACCTACATACGCTGAGCTGATGTATCTAAGCTGCCATTATATAGCATCCACCTTACATACAGCTGAGCGATGTATCTAAGCGCCATTATATAGACACCCCTTACATATAGCTGAGCTTCTGTATCTAAGGCCATTATATAGGCAACCACCTACATAGAGCTGAGCTGATGTATCTAAGCTCCATTATATAGCACATCTTACATAGAGCGAGCTGCTGTATCTAAGCTGCCATTATATAGGCTCCACCTTACAGAGCTGAGCTTCGTATCTAAGTGCCATTATAGGACATCACCTTACATAGAGCTGAGCTGCTGTATCTAAGCTGCCATTATATAGAGCATCCACCTTCATACAAGCTTGAGCTGATGTATCTAAGCTGCCATTATATAGACATCCACCTTACATAAGCTGAGCTCTGTATCTAAGCTGCCATTATATAGACATACCACCTTACTAGAGCTGAGTGCTGTACTAGCTGCCATTATATAGGCATCCACCTTACATACAGCTGAGCTGATGTATCTAAGCTGCCATTATATAGACTCCACCTTACAGAGAGCTGAGCTGCTGTATCTAAGCTGCCATTATATAGACATCCACCTTACATAGAGCTGAGCTGCTGTATCTAAGCTGCATTAGACATCCACCTTACATAGAGCTGCCTGCTTGATCTAAGTCTGCATTATATAGGCATCCACCTTACATACAGCTGAGCTGATGTATCTAAGCTGCCATTATATAACATCCACCTACATATAGCTGAGCTTCTGTATCTAAGCTGCCATTATATAGGCATCCACTTACATACAGCTGAGCTGATGTATATAACTGCCATTATATAGACATCCTCTACATAGAGCTGAGCTTCTGTATCTAAGATGCCATATATAGACTCCACCTTACATAGAGCTGAGCTGCTGTATCTAAGCTGCCATTATATACACTCCACTTACATAGAGCTGAGCTGCTGTATCTAAGCTGCCATTATATAGGCATCCACCTTACATAGAGCTGACTTCTGTATCTAAGATGCCATTATATAGACATCCACCTTACATAGAGCTGACGCTGTATCTAAGCTGCCATTATATAGGATCCACCTTACATACAGCTGAGCTGATGATCTAAGCTGCCATATATAGACATCCACTTACATATATTAGCTTCTGTACTAAGCTGCCATTATATAGGCATCCACCTTACTAGAGCGGACTCTGTATCTAAGCTGCCATATAATAGACATCCACCTTCATGAGCGGCTGTATCTAAGCTGCCATTATAAGACATCCACCTTACATGAGCTGAGCTGCTGTAACTAAGCTCCCATTATACAGACATCCATCCTGTATAGAGCTGACTGCTGTATCGAAGATTCTTCGATGTAGGCATCCCACCATACATAGAGTCAAGCTGGTTGTATCTAAGCTACCATGATATTGACTCCATTTACATATTATCAGATGGCGTATTTAAGCTGACATGTAATAAGCATCCACTGTACATAGAGCTGCGCTGCTGTATCTAATCTGCCTAGTCAGAGTACTATGGATTTAGATGGGGGAGTTGTATCTGTGGCCTGTGCACTTACATTTGTGCTGCTAATGTTGTATCATGGGTCATGTGAGCTGCTGAAATACTGAAGGAGGAATAGTTGGGTGGGGGCGCCAATATAAATGTCCCACAAGATGCTGGCCAACAGAGGGGTACAACCTGGTTTGCACGGTCCCTTGCAAATTCAATATCATCTGTTCCTTAGACACACTGGCACTACTAGGGAGCCCTGCTAGGTCTCTCTTTATATCAAAGAGGAAGATTATGTCATTGACAATGGAATGGCTGGGTTGTGGATGGTGCACATTATAACTGGGATGCCAGGAACAGTGTGGGGCGTACTTTGTTGAGGGGTAACAATGGGGAATTGTTTTATTTAAACAGGGGGTGTGGCAGTTCTTAATCAGGTTTCTATAAGGAAGATATTTCCACACTGCGCCCCTGATACAATATATGGCCTCAGAGTTCCTGTGCTTAAACCAAGTCCAATCCTAAAAAAATGACTCCCCTTTTTTGAAGCAGTGGGCTTGGTTTAAGCAAGGGCTCTGTGGCCATTTATTTTTTATTCAGGGGCGCAGTGTGAACCATTTCACAAAAGTCAAAGAAAGTGCGTATGGCAAAATATCTACAAAACTTTTTTCATATCATTACCACACAACATACAAATTTAAACCCTCTAAATGTACTACAGTACTATACCAAGACGTATGATAGTGACCACAGTACTATAAAACGTACAGGGGCGCAGTGTGGAAATGTTTTTTTAATTAAAAAAAAAGGTACGTGTTGATGATTTTTTTTTACCTTAACCCCCCAACTAATAAAAGCTAGCCTATATTGTATGTTATCAAGAATGGTACCAGAAAGTACAGTGCAACCTTCAATCTGCAACTTAACAGAAAAATAGAAAAAAAGCTTAAAATGGGCTAGAAGAAAATAAAATATTTGAATTCGATGAAAAGTAAAAATCAGACACTTTTTGGGATTGTTAAGGCCAAAAAATGGCTAGTCATAAGGTGAATGTGACATTGGGGGTCATTTACTAAGGCACGAATCGCGTTTTACCAGCGGTTACGTGAATTTTTCCGTTTTGCGACGATTCCTGTATTGCCCCGGGTTTTTGGCGCACGCGATCGGATTGTGGGACATCAGGCGGCAATGACCGACGGAAACGGAGGGGGCGTGGCCGAACGAAACCCCGACGGAATCGGAAAAACCGCCGCATTTAAAAAAAAAAAGTGTCGTGGTCCGTGCTGTCCTTCACCAAGTATGGATCGTGCACTCCGTCGGGCTCGGGGAACTCAGCACACAGCGACATTGGTGACGTCGGAGGAACTGCCTTAGTGAATCGCCAGAGAACCCGAATCCACTGCAGAGAACGTGCCGGGATCGCGAATGGACCAGTAAGTAAATCTGCCCACTATTCTAAATCCTCTGCAAAGAGTTTCTATGTTCTCTCAGTTTTTGAGTGGTTTTCCTCCTCCGGTCCTCGGTTTCCTCCACACTCCAAACATACTGGTAGTGGATTAGATATATGATCCCCATTGGGACTGGACTGATTTGGCAAACTCTGTGCTGTGGTATCTTCGTGCGCGCTATATAAAAGTCCAACTTTACAAGATCCGAAATAGATCAGGGGTAAAAAATCAAATATCACACACCAAAAACCCCTTGAGAAAGTCCTAGAGAGAGAGATGGAAAATATTTTCTGAGTAATACCCGTCATTGTGACAAGGTCAGGGAATTTCACATTTCAGTGCGGTGACAGATATAGTGCAGATCAGCTATCTGCTAGTAACGTCCAGCGAGCAATCATTCACTTCACAATAAGATAAGAACAAAACATCATTCAGCTCCCATTCAATTCATATCATCAATGCTTCACTGCACGCCTGTCCTAATGCTACCTCGCCCTGACAGCCAGCTCTGGTACCAGGAGAAGAAAAACTTAGTACAAGAGATTCCAGAACTTTGGCGATTGTTGAACATATATACAGAAGTCCCGGTTACATACAGATAGGTTCTGTAGGTTTGTCTTAAGTTGAATTTGTTAAGTCGGAACTTATTTTTATAATTGTAGCCCCGCTAAAATTTTTGGTCTCTTGTGATTTGGATTTTAAAAATGTTGGATTGTCCATAAGACCAGGAGAACATAAAGCTTCATTACAGACACCTTGGTAATTGTTTATGCTAATTATTGTAGCCTAAGGCCTGAAGTACAATAAATTACCAAATCCAGTGGTCCGTTTGTAACTAGGGATCGTCTATATTGGGGAGTTCTTGCAGACCCAAATGGGGCAATACTTTTAATGGGGAACATAGGAAGCGATTTGTGTGTTCTATCCGGTTTGTGTGGTTTCCTCCTCTAATAACTCTCATCACATCTCGGCCTCTACGGTGACTGAGCGACACTACACCGGCTCATGGGAAGAGGGTTAGTCTAAAGTGTATTCTTTAAAGAGGACCTGTCACCCAATTTATCGGCACTAGGAGCTGCTTACTACAGTAAGCAGCTCCTAGTGCTTGATCAAACGCCGCAGTGTTAGAGTGATAGCGTTACGGAAACCTCCGGTACGCTATCAAACACTGCGGCGGGGTACAGTGTAATTGTCGACAGCTCGCAAAGCTGTCCAACGTATTCTGAGGGGGTGGGGTTTGGGGTGTGGCTAGGTCGGTGACTGCCGCTAGCTGGCGTGCACTTGCCGGCCTATGATCAAGCGGGGCGGTCCGGGAAGAGGCAGCGCCTTGGACACCCCCTCATGAATACATCGGCGCTTTGCAGCTGTCCGATGATTACACTGTACCCCGCCGCAGTTTTGATAGCGTACCGGAGGTTTAGTAGCATCCTAGTGCCGAAAATTTCGGTGACAGGTCCTCTTTAACTATTAGATCTTATGTATCTTGTATGATCATAAAAAATGTTAAGACTTATCACATTCACTAACATTGTTTGGTGCCACCTTGTGTTCATAGTGTATAGTAATGTGCACGTCCACCTATTAGATGATTACTGTGGACAACACATGCTCAGTTACTCTCCTCATAAGAAGGTCGCTGCCCTGTGTGTCAGGAAATAGCAGAGCTTCAAAATGAGACTCCTCCTACAAGGGGAACAAGAAAATATGATATTCTCAGCAAATCACTGCATCCCACCAGAGAGATACTGGGGCTCTGAAATGTACCTTCTGTAATTTGAGATCATTACATGGTTCTTTTAATTACATTGTATCTAAATTATTATTGTATTATATTACATCTTATGTCATGGTTTTATGTCTTGCACATTCCGCCCTTTCAGGAAAAGCTCACCTGGAGAGTGGACACCCAGAGCTCCAGCACCAGATCATGCTATGGAAGGGTGACCTGCAGGGGGCGATACAGCTGGCTGCAGAGAGGGGAGAACTCACAGACCAGCTACTTGCTATGGCACCAGTGGGTAGGTGTGGGGAGTATAAATTTCCACTTATATTAGGCATATGACTCTATAATTAGTGAGCAGGCTCTCTACCGGATCGTTCCACCTTAAATGGCAATTTAAGAGCAATGGAAAGAGCAGGAGCTGCTGAGATGGATGAGTGGATCATTAAACAAAAGCGTCTGAAACTTTATGTAAGAATTAGACATCAAAATAATAGTATAGCTCCACTTGTGTTCATATTGTATAGTAATGTGCACGTCCACCTACTGAGCTGACACTTGGACCACATGCTCAGCTACCTTCCCCATATCAAGTGTATCTGCTTAGTGTGCTGCGCTCCTCCAGATAGCTGGGGACCTATAGTCACCTCGCAAAGATTGTATTTCTCTCGGTGTTTGCATGGGCTTTCCCCGGTTCCTCCCACACTCCAAAACATACTGGAGGTTGATTAGATTGTGAGCCCCATGGGTGACCCAGACTGATTTGGCAAACTCTAGTTCAAACATCAAGCTAAAGTGAAGGGGTTAATCCACACTGCCCAGAGCTGTAAAAACAACACAGGGAGAGTAGATGTTAACTCATAGTCAGCCTGCATAGACACACACATACAGACTGAAATACAGATCCATGCAAGAGGGAACATTGCTGCCTGTTTCTTTACAAATGCAGAATTTCTTAATAATGTATATAAGAAAATGTTCACAACCTCCCTACCCCAAATTACTAAAAATTATCTTAATTCAGGGTCAAAGGACATTGACCATATGGATGAGAAGTTTAAACCAAGCACACGGACATACTGGTGGCCCCCCCCCCCCCCCCCCCCGGCAAGATCTGCTCTTCCTCTAGTTTCTTATGCCCTGGTTCAAGTCCCGGGTCAAACATCTGCAAGAGTTTGCATGTTCTCCCCATGTTTGCGTGGGTTCCTCCGGGTCCTCCGGTTTCCTCCCACACTCCAAAACATACTGGTAGTGATTAGATTGTAAGCTCCATTGGGGACCAGGGACCGATTTGGGAAGCTCTGTGCAGCGCTGCAGTATCTGCGCTATAAATAAAAAGGAATTATTATTATATAGATCTGTACATTAATACTCCAGTCAGGCCTGGAACGAAGTCGTCATGTATGCTGGGCCAGATGACAAAGGAGTAAGAGCTAGACTTAAATATCAATGCAAACATGACATTTACACATAGGGGCATATTATCGGGGTTATAGTGTTACATGAGGACAGAAACTTGTGGATAATGAACAAAATTTTTTCATGTTTTTTATCCATCCGATAATATTCTTGACCTGTCACCACGCAGTAAACATGTTATTATCAGATTGATACGGAGAACTGTGATCATGTGTACTGCCCTCTGTATTCTAGATGACACTTAGAAACTTCTGGCTGCTGCCGAGTGTCCTTGGCCGTTACATTAATATACTAGTAAATACACATGTTGCAACGTGTTGACGGCAAATGCCCTTTGCTCCACCTATCCACGGCAATGGCGTCAAGACGAGCTCATCCATGAACATGGTAGCATGACATCCGAGCTGATTATAAGTTGCACTACGAATGACATGATAACAGCAGCTCACAAAATCCTGTGTGGTTATGTGAGTATAAGGCCCCTTCCACCTAGCGAGTGTGATGCGATGAACTCGCATCACACTCGCAACGCAAGCTGCCGGAACGCACGGCCCGAACCTGCACCGCGGGAGTGAACTGACATGCTGAGTTCACTCCCGCGGTGCAGCGTTCGGGCCGTGCGTTCCCGGCAGCTTGCGGTATGCGAGTGTGATGCGAGTTCATCGCATCACACTCGCTAGTGTGGAAGGGGCCTAACTTGTGATCACATGTGGTCTAGAATCTAGGACAAACAGTGGTAATTTTAACCGCTAATTGTAACGTGTCCACCAGGGCCTAACAGAGTATGGGTGATGCCACACGTGACTTTTTTAACCCATTTTGGTCCATTTTTAGCAGTCTGTTAAAAAACGCATGCGTTTTTTTGAAAATGCAATCCTTTTTTGACAGGTTTTACCAATTACTTAATTAAACTGGTTAAAAACGGATGCGTTTTTGGACGGACTGCTTAAAAACGGTTCAAAACGCCATGTGTGGCATCATCACATGGCGACCTTATAGTCTAGCAGATGATTGGCTGGGTGGTTTTAAGGCCTAGCTTGTTGTCACAGCAGCTCATCCTATTAGAGGGCACTCTACAAATGCTGGCAGGGGCGTAGTAGACTAGGAGAAGGGGGGCGCACAGTATTCTAGGTTCCTCTGGAGCATTCCCAGCTGGTAACAGTCCACATAATGTTATTGGGAGGCCCATGGTGCTAACCTGCAGTGACAGTCTACAGGATGGTCATCTTTTGTAGCCTTCTTGGTTCTGATATATACAGCTATAACATCCATCTGTATCAGACAAAGACTCATGTGCAAAGACCTGAGAACCAGGAAGAACCCGTAAATATTAAATATTGGAGTCTGTCCCTGGAATAACCTAGGGTTTCCAGCCAATAGCACAGCCTGCTTCCCACCAGGTTCTGAAATGTAAACTTAAGATTTAAACAATACACATTAAACCCCTTAATGACAGACTGAAAAAGGCCTTAACTCGATCCCGTCTGCCCACTGATGAAAGATGCCTTTCAACATCACTATGTTTCTCCTGCTCCACACTATTGATGGTAGGAGGACCGGGTCTCCAGCTATTAGACCAGCTGGAGACCCTAGGGTGAAGGCAGGAGTGGTTCAATATCGTTTCTACCTTCCTTTAAACATTGTTTTCATTTTTAACTATCCCTATGTGTCACCAAAAAAAATACAAAATTTTTAAGATATAGCACAAAAAAATAGCCCTTGGACCAATAAGTGTAAAATCGCTAAAAATGCTGGGTCATTGAGTCTTTTAAGGCATGGTCAAAGGGGTTAATGACTGGGCATTTTAGCCAATTTACGTCCATAGAGGGCCACATTTTATTTTTTTGTGTTCTATCTCAAAATTTTTGATTGTGACACAAAAACAAGTGTTTTTTTTGGGGGGGGGGGTTAAATTTAAATGTGGAAAAAAAAGGCTTTTTTTATGTACAGTATATTATATACTGTTAAAAACCTAGGAGCCCTGGGGAGTTTTTTTAAAATAATGTGTACTCACCTAGTCCTGTGTTCCCGGTGTCTGGCACCACGTCCTCTGTATCAGACTCTGGGACATGGTGATGGATGGGAGTGGCTCGCCCGTCTGGAAGTAGTCGGAGGGAAGCTTCCGTGAATCTGTAAAATATCGGGAAACAGCTCTGAAAGGACTGCGGCCCTCCCTAGTCCAGCTCCTAGATTTTTTTTTATCAACCCCTTAGGGTGGTGGGGTCCCCAACCAATTTCCGGGTAACAGTATTCCCAAAAATCGTACTGAATACATATAATCTAATATATATGCACCCATCAAATCACACTTATCGCGAACTCATAATTCCCACCTGCAGCTTGCAGAACCTCATAATACACACACTCAGCTCTGCTGATGAATCCTCATATCGCACATCTCAGCTGCTGCAGAACCTCATAACGCACACCTCAGCTGCATCGAACCTATACTCACATCTCGCTGCTGTCGAACCTCATAACGCACACCATTTTTATGTGTGGCGCTGTTTTAGTAAGATCAAGTATAGCGGGGACTTGGAAAACTATAGTGGTTCAACCTGCGAACAGAGAAGAGAGATTAGCCCTCATAATCTGGATACCAAAAATCATCAGTATAGTCATATGGCACATGGGAACACAACAGCCTTCATGCTGTAGCTTACACTGTAGGAGCACTTCACTTCTCCTTTCCTCTGCTGCAGTAAGATTACATGGTGATTGCAGACGTGCGCTTGCTGCAGTGGTGTGGGCAGAATAATGGAGGGAGAGGTGATGAAGAGGTTTCTCCCAGGGGCAACCCATGAGGTGTATATGGAAATTCCTGGGTGATGGAGATTGAGAGCCCACAATAGTGAAGGAGCCTATCCAGGGATCACACGAAGGCACATTGTGCAAATCAACTTACGGTTCTGTATTGAACTGGAACAGCTGGTAGGAGATAGCCGGTTCGCAGGAAGGTTGCTCACAGCCTGGTAGTAACTCAGGCCTGGCTGGTAGATGGAGACGAGTCCAGACAGTAGACCTCGCTCTGGGGCTTAGTCTTTCTGACTTACCCAAGGTGTAGACAGTGGCTTGAGACACCCTGCTTCTGGTGTGTGTTGGCTGGCAGCTCTGCAGGAGCTGTACACTGGACCTTGCTTCTGAATTTGACTGAACCCTCAGACCATGTGCTCCCACCCACAAGGATGTTTTTCTACTCCCTTAGTGAGGTGCAGCACTCTCAATCAACTTCCATCTGCACAATAGTAAAGGTTATCATTGGTACAACATTCACATGTTAACTCTTGCCTGACCGAGCATGGCCAAGTTCCATGTTACAGACCTCCAGTGAGGTGATCAATCCACCAGGGAGCTACTGGCTTTTACGCAACACCTACCCATCCCATGCATTGGCAGGGTGTTGCATACATAAGAAGATTAGCACAGTCACGGTGCCTGATATCCTTGCCTAGTTTACTTCTGTGATTTTGATGATAGATTTTCCTATGAGCCAAAACCTGGCCCAGTAGTCACATCATAACAGATCATCATCATAGGAGAAGTCACTTCCAAGCACATGTGACCACTAATAGTGATTAGTCCACATGGATATAGGAGCCTCAATCTTCTAATCTAGACAATAGTATAAGTGGAGAGAATGGGGGCCGCACCCCAGGCAGGGAGCGTCGAGATGGTGAAGTTGCCTTCTTTAATTTATACCACCAGTGAGTTTTCGATTAACCAGGAAATCCCTTAAGGCATTCTGTTTCTCTTTTAGGGTTCACTGTAAAAACGTATATCAGCAACCGCCCTCTTGTGTTAGCTCTAAGTAATGTCATTTGCCATAGGGGAAAGTTTACTAGGGATCACTTTATAAGAGTCACACATTTTATTTAGTATCACTTAGGCCGCGGCAACGTGCCATTTGGAACCCATTTTTGGCTGCGTTACGCAGTCCGTTAAAAAACGAAATGCTTATAAAAACACATGCGTCTTTGAAAACGGCATGCGTTTTTTGTAAAATGCATCCGTTTTTTACCGTTTTAATTAAGAATAATTGGTAAAAACCGGTCAAAAACGTGTTCCGCTTAAAATGTCCCAAAACGGGTTCAAAACGACACACAGCCTGTCCGGCATAGCACATTGCGTGGAGGGGTGGTGGAGCACTTCTCAACCTCCCCATAGAAAGCCCAGTGGCCGCATTTGATCGGCCTTACTACATCCGGCATTAGGTCACAGCCAGAATTTTGCCCCCCTGGCACCACTGAAGTTGAACGGAAGAGATCGGAATGTGGATGAATACAGTCAGAGATGTCACCTGTTAAGTCACTACATTGTTATGTCCTGTGTGTGTACACCCAGCATCACCGGGCTCTGTACTTTGCCATCTTTGTCACGGTCAGACCAGCGCTCCATTATAAGAGAGGTCAAGGTACGACTGAATACAAAGGTTTCATTCAAGGTTAAGTCTGGACAAGCTCTAGAAGCAAATTACCTGAAGTGGTCAACTCCTCATACACGTAGGCGGCCTTCACACGACATGTTCTGCTCATGTCAGATTCCCCAGCGAGAACACATTACTCAGAAAGGGAATCCATGCATCATGCATATATGATGCGCGGGTCCCTGTCAGTGGCCTAGTGCAGACACTAACTCCTATACGAACAGTTACACATTACAGTAACAAAACAATACAGTGACAACTATAATAGTGTCACGCTACACTTTCCCCAGCAGACAGGGCATCCTTGCATCATATATGTACCTGTTTGATACAAGGATGCCAGTCCTTTGCAATGTGTTCGGCCCTGGAATTTGACCTAAACAAGGATCCGATTCCACAGTCAGAACATATATATGTAAGAGCCTGCCTTACCTAAGCCCTTAACTTATGCCTAATATCGTGAATATTTTGTATAATTACTATATCCTGGATCCTGCTCCCGACTGACTGGCAGCTAAAGATGGCCCCCGAAGTCGGCAGAATGCAGGAGGATTACATTAAGCTCTGGAGATTGGCCAAATCTTTCAGGACTTCATATGCTGGGAGCTTTCTGGGGATCCCTGAGTTTTACAAGCAGGGCCGGCACACACCTGGACATCACCTCACGTGTGGGCCCCGAGGCTGGTGGGGTGGGGGGCCCACATAAGGCTCTATCTAATGAATCCATGGGGCTAAAGGGGGCTTTATAAAAACAAACCATGATGGGGCTGTTTGGGCTGATAACGAGGGAATTTTTAGGAACAGGAGTTTTAGTTCTGAATTTTTATGTCCCCACGTGGGTTCACTGCAAAGGGGCCCACTGGGAACTCTGCCCAGGGTCCTCTGAAACATGGAACCGGCCCTGTTTACAAGTATAACTCACAGACACCCCTAGCCTGTCCAATGTAAATTTGCTCTCTAACACTAAGGTTTGGCATCGCCCTTCTCACCCGCTGCTTTGTTAACTTATACCGTATGCTTTTATTCAATATTTGGAATCATAACATCAGAAAACGTTACACATAGAGGCGTTTCGGCTTTAACCCAACTTTTCTCAACTGTAGTGTATTAGGAAAACTAAAGGAAAAAAAAAAAAAAAAACAGAACCTGCAAATGCAGAGTTTATTTGTCATTTGACCTCCCATCCAGCACATTACATGGGATACAGGACAATGTCCTGTACAAATAAGCCCTTATGAGAAACCTTGGAAAGAGGGGTGTAAAAAACGGAAATGTGAAAACAGAAATGGGCTTCGCATCAGATGGTGATAAATCATGGACAGGTAGAACTGGAAAGACATAGGCAAATCTCAGAGAAGTTTAACGCACGTATTACAACTTATTATAGTCACCACTTACGCTACATTCACACTACATATGGGGACGTATAACGGCCACGTATATACGGCCATATACGTCCCCCATACACTTCTATGGGCGCACGGCACCCTACGGGAGCGGTACGGTTGCAGCACACGTGCGGCACCGTACCTTTCCGTACCCGGAAAAAGATAGGACCTGTCCTATCTTTTCCCGTAATACGGTGCCGTGCGCCTGCTCTCTATGGAGAGGGGTGGGGGTGAGCTTGCTCACCTCCTCCTCCTCTCCCCCGTACACTGCCGTTGCCGCTACGCGTACGGTACGGGGCGGGGGCAACGGCAGTGTGAATATCGCCTTAGAGCTACATTCACACTGCCGTGCCCGCCCTACCGTACCGTAGGCGGCAACTGGCAGTGTACGGGGAGAGGAGGCGAGGTGACGCAGCTCGCCCCGCCCCTCTCCATGCAACCTATGTACGCACGCGCCGTATTTACGTGAAAAAGATAGGACAAGGTCCATCTTTTTCCCGGTAAGGACGTTACGGTGCCGCACTGTGGCAACCGTACCGCTCCCCCGTAGGTGCGTGCGCCCATAGAGTGTATGGGGGACGTCTATCGGCCGTATAGACGCGGCCGTTATACGTCCCCCCTACGTTCGTGTGAAGTAGCCTTGACTTAGTTCACACCTGCGTTTTTGCCACACTTTCCATTGTAGGAGAACGTACAAAACTAATAATGGAAGTTAAATAGAAGTCCTTTCCCATTGACTCCAATGCAGGAAGTTTGCCTCCTGTTACCACGTCCATTACAATCGATGGCTCTGCGCTATTTGTTCGGCGATTTGTCGGTGAACTGAGCCTAAGCGGTATTACATGTGCATAATAAGCATATACGGTCAGATTATATGGCGGTATAATTTTGGACACCAACTCAGGACGCATAACGATTTTATCTGGCAATTGTATATGTATAAGTACGCCAGAGCAGCACGCATTGCGCACTAGAGTCATAGGGCCTTCCCAAGCTGCTGGACCGCGCATGCGCAGCTATCGGGTGACCGCTCTGGGCTGCACGCGTGCGCAACGGCAGCACAATCACGGCACCGCGTCTCGCTCTACGGTAAGCGGCGCTCTTTTGCTTTACCTCCTGCACCATAGAGACGAAGAGCCTTGGATTGGCAGCAGGCGGCGGTCGGTACAATAAGAGGGTCGTTACGTAGTGCCACTTGTCTAGAGGAGCTTCTGTCTGTTCGCTCTGGTGCCCAGGCTTTTCAGACAGAGCGCGGGAGGCGGCAGGCCGGTTAGTACTGCAGGTTGAGGCTCCATATTGCTGCCGTATGGTCTATAACAAACACTATAAGCTGAGGGTGGGTGTGTATACATCTCTCTATTTATCTATATACTGTGTGTATAAATTATATCTATGTTACTGTGTTATTTATTCGCTATATCCTGTGTGTCGTTATAAACAAGTGCAGGTGGCTCACAGACATGAGGGACCCCTCTAATTCTCACCTTAAAAAGACCCCCTTTAACAAGGGCATTAGAAATTCATTAGATCCGACATTTACACTGATGGTAGGTGGATTGAGGGCAAACATCTCTCTACCTCTACCTATATACAGCTGGCCCTGCTTCTATGTTTGCCCCCCTTACCTCATATCTGTGTATTTTGAGTGGACCACTCTATAAGATATGCCCCAGTACTTACAGAAACCTATCGGGGGAATTTGGGACACAGACAGATAGATCCTGGACCAGTATTCAGTGTCCCAAATCACTGTTGTATATCATTCTGTCCAACTATGTTACCTGTTCTGGCTAATAGCCGTATAAGACAGCTCTGGGGGGGGGGGGGGGGGGTGGGGAATGAGTAGATATCTGTACTTCGTATGCTTCGTTTAGACATAGTTTCTCAGGCACCAGGACCGATGGTGATGAGTCCGATCGTTTTATTATTTATCTTTGTATCACAGTAATTTTTTTTCTTATTGCGGACGTAACAGATCGATTTGGGACACTAAACCACTGTAGTTGGTTTAGTGTCCCAAGTCGCCTGATGGCTTCTCTTTGAGTCTGGCGGAGCGCCTTTAATATCTTTGTACAGTGGGTGCCAAGAGGTTTTCAGCAACATCATATATCAACATCTGCAAAGAGTTTGAATGTTCTCTCCGTATTTGCGTGGGTTTCCTCCCACCTCCAAAACATACTGGTAGGGTGATTAGATTGTGAGCCTCCGGGGGGGACAGGGACTGATCTGCCAAGCTCGGTATAGCGCTGCTTAATCTTGTGCGCTATATAAATAAAGGAATTATTGTTATTATTTCTCTATATCCCTGTGGACTCTATGTCTCTTACATTGTCATGAGGAGTGATCACATGCAAAACAGTGTATGATCTCATCATTCGGTCTGGAGCGCCGCTGTAACCATCAGGATGTGACTGTTTTGCCACCTATATTTATAACAAAATCTACCCTTTCTCCAGACTTGGTTCTCAAACAGACCACCCTTTTTGGTCTGTGAATCGTACCGACACAGTGCAGAGGACTGGGCTTTGTGCATCAATCAATATTTGATGCAAAGAGTCCCTTGTTCCCTGCTGTAATCACTAGTACAGTTTTGCAGGAGAAGAATGGCTCCTTACTTATCTATTACTTTACACACAGAGCCCCCCAGTAGTGTGGGTGTCATCTGTATATTACCCATGAATGTGGAACTTTCCGCAGATCCTGATTGTGTTAGCAGCCATTAGGTTGTTGATATTGTAGACCCAGGTCGCTGCTGTATCTAAGCTGCCATTATGTAGGCATCCACCTTACATAGAGCTGAGCTGCTGTATCTAAGCTGCCATTATATAGGCATCCACCTTACATGGAGCCGAGCTGCTGTATCTAAGCTGCCATTATGTAGGAATCCACCTTGCATGGAGCCGAGCTGCTGTATCTAAGCTGCTTTTATATAAGCATCCACCTTACATAGAGCTGAGCTGCTGTATCTAAGCTGCAATTATACAGTCATCCACCTTACATAGAGCTGAAATGCTGTATCTAAGCTATCATTGCATATCCACCTTACCTAGAGCTGAGCTGCTGTATCTAAGCTGCCATTATATAGACATCCACCTTACATAGAGCCGAGCTGCTGTATCTAAGCTGCCATTATATAGGCACCCACCTTACATAGAGCCGAGCTGCTGTATCTAAGCTGCCAATATAGGCATCCACCTTACATAGAGCCGAGCTGCTGTATCTAAGCTTCCATTATATAGGCATCCACCTTACAAGGAGCTGAGCTGCTGTATCTAAGCTGACATTATATGGGCATCCACCTTACATGGAGCTGAGCTGCTGTATCTAAGCTGACATTATATAGGCATCCACCTTACATAGAGCTGAGCTGCTGTATCTAAGCTGCCATTTTATAGGCAGCTTACATGGAGCTGAGCTGCTGTATCTAAGCTGCCATTATACAGACATCCACCTTACATAGATCTGAAATGCTGTATATAAGCTTTCACTGCATATCCACCTTACCTAGAGCTGAGCTGCTGTATCTAAGCTGCCATTATATAGGCATCCACCTTGCATGGAGCAGAGCTGCTGTATCTAAGCTGCCATTATACAGGCATCCACCTTACAAGGAGCTGAGCTGCTGTATCTAAGCTGCCATTATACAGACATCCACCTTACATGGAGCTGAGCTGCTGTATCTAAGCTTCCATTATATAGGCATCCACCTTACATAGAGCTGAGCTGCTGTATCTAAGCTGCCATTATATAGGCATCCACCTTACATAGTACGCTGAGCTGCTGTATCTAAGCTGCCATTATAAAGGCATCCCACCTTACATAGAGCTGAGCTGCTGGTATCTAAGCTGCCATTATATAGGCATCCACCTTACATAGCAGCTTCTGTATCTAAGCGCCATTATATAGGCATCCACCTTACATAGAGCTGCTGTATCTAAGCTGCCATTTATAGGCATCCACCTTACATGAGCTGAGCTGCTGTATCTAGCTGTCATTATAGGCATCCACCTTACATAGAGCTGAGCTGCTGTATCTAAGCTGCCATTATATAGACATCACCTTACATAGAGCTGAGTGCTGTATCTAAGCTGCCATTATATAGGCATCCACCTTACATAGAGCTGAGCTTCTGTATCTAAGTGCCATTATTAGACATCACCTTACATAGAGCTGAGCTTCGTGTATCTAAGCTGCCATTATATAGGCATCCACCTACAATACAGCTGAGCTGATGTATCTAAGCTGCCATTATATAGGCATCCACTTACATACAGCTGAGCTGTGTATCTGCTGCCATTATATAGACATCTTCTTACATATAGGCTGAGCTTCTGTATCTAAGATGCCATTATATAGGATCCACCTTACATAGAGCTTAGCTGATGTATCTAAGCTGCCATTATATACACATCCATCTTACATAGAGTGAGCTGCTGTATCTAAGTGCCATATATAGGCATCCACCTTACAGAGCGAGCTTCTGTATCTAAGATGCCTTATTAGACTCCACCTTACTAGAGCTGAGCTGCTGATCTAAGCTGCCATTATATAGGCATCCACCTACATACAGCTGATCGGTGTGTATCTAAGCTGCCATTATATAGACATCCACCTTACATTAGGCTGAGCTCTGTATCTAAGCTGCCATTATTAGAGCTCACCTTACATAGAGTGAGGGTGTATCTAAGCTGCCATTATATAGGCATCACTACATTACAGCTGAGCTGATGTATCTAAGCTGCCATTATATAGACTCCACCTTACATAGACGCTGAGCTGCTGTATCTAAGCTGCCATTATATAGACATCCACCTTAATAGAGCTGAGCTTCTGTATCTAAGCTGCATTATATAGACATCCACCTACATAGAGCTGAGCTGCTTGTATCTAAGCTGCCATATATAGGCATCCACCTTACATACCGCTGAGCTGATGTATCTAAGCTGCCATTATATGACATCCACCTACATATAGCTGAGCTCTGTATCTAAGCTGCCATTATATAGCATCCACTTACATACAGTGGATGATGTATATAAGATGCATTATATAGACATCCTTCTACATAAGATGAGCTCTGTATCTAGGACCTTATATAGACATCCACCTTACATCGAGTGAGCTGCTGTATCTAAGTGCTGTCATTATATACACATCCATCTTACATAGAGCTGAGCTGCTGTATCTAAGCTGCCATATATAGGCATCCACCTTACAAGAGCTGAGCTTGTATCTAGAGCCATTATTAGACATCCACCTTAATAGAGCTGAGCTGCTGTATCTAAGCTGCCATTATATAGGCATCCACCTTACATACGCTGAGCTGAGTATCTAAGCTGCTTATATAGACATCCACCTTACATATAGCTGAGCTTCTGTATCTAAGCTGCCATTATTAGGCACCACCTACATAGAGCTGAGCTGCTGTATCTAAGCTGCCATATATAGCATCCACCTTACATAGAGCTGGCTGTATCTAAGCTGCCATATATAGACATCCACCTTACATAGAGCTGAGCTGCTGTAAACTAAGCTCCATTATACAGACACCATCCTGTATAGAGCTGAACTGCGTATCTAAGATGCTTCGAGTAGGCATCACCACCTACATAGAGTCAAGTGGTGTTATCTAAGCTAAATGATATGACATCCAATTACATATTATAGATGGCAGTATTTAAGCTGACATGTAAAAGCATCCACTGTACATAGAGCTGCGCTGCTGTATCTAATATGCCTAGTCAGAGTACATATGGATTTAGATGGGGGAAGTTGTATCTTTGGCCTGTGCAACTACATTTTGTGATGCTAATGTTGTATCAATGGGTCATGTAGCTGCTGAAAATATGAAGGAGGAATAGTTGGGTGGGGGCGCCAATATAAATGTCCCACAAGATGCTGGCCAACAGAGGGTACAACCTGGGGTTGCACGGTCCCTTGCAATTCAATATCATCTGTGTCCTTAGACTACACTGGCACTACTAGGGAGCCCTGCTAGGTGCCTTCTCGAGATACAAAGAGGAAGGATTATGTCATGAACGAATGGAATGGCTGGGTGATGTGGATGGTGCACATTATAACTGGGAGCAGGAACAGTGTGGGGCGTACATTTGTTGAGGGGGTACAATGGGGAATTGTTTTATTTAAACAGGTGGTAATGTGAGCAGTTCTTAATCAGGTTTCTATAAGGAAGAATTTCCACACTGCGCCCCTGATTAAAAATATATGGCCTACAGAGTCCTGTGCTTAAACCAAGTCCAATGCTAAAAAAATGACTCCCCTTTTTGAAGCAGTGGGCTTGTTTAAGGCAAGGGAGCTCTGTGGCCATTATTTTTTATCAGGGGGCAGTGGGAGCATTTCACAAAAGTCAAAGAAAACGTGCGTGAGGACAAAAATATTCTACACAACTTTATTTCATATCATTACCACACAACATAAAATTTAAAAACCTCTAAAAGTACTACAGTACATATAAACAAAGACGTATGTATGGGACCACAGTACATATAAAACGTACGGGGCGCAGTGGAAATGTTTTTTAATTAAAAAAAAAGGGTACAGTGTTGTGATTGATTTTTTTTTACCTTTAAACCCCCCAAAATAATAAAAGCTAGCCATATAAATTGTAGTGTCATCAAGAATGGTACCATGGAAAAAGTACAGTGCAACCTTCAATCTGCAACTTTAACAGAAAAATAGAAAAAAAAGCTTAAAATTGGGCTAGAATAAGAAAATAAAATATTTGAATGTCGATGAAAAAGTAAAAATCAGACACTTTTTGGGATGTTAAGGCCAAAATGGCTAGGTCATAAAGGTGAATGGACATTGGGGGTCATTTACTAAGGCACGAATCGCGTTTACCAGGGGTTACGTGAATTTTTGTTTTGCGACGATTTCCGTATTGCCCGGGTTTTTGGCGCACGCGATCGGATTGTGGGACATCAGCGCCGGCATGCACGCGACGGAATAGGAGGAGGGGGGCGTGGGCCGAACGAAAAACCCGACGGAATCGGGAAAAACCGCCGCATTTAAAAAAAAAAAAGTGTCGTGGGTCACGTGCTACTTCACCAAGTATAGGATCGTGCACTCCGTCGGGCTCGGGGAAATACCAGCACAGCAGCGCACATTGGTGGACGTCGGAGGAACTGCCTTAGTGAATCGCCAGAGACCCGAATCCACTGCAGAGAACGTGCCGCTGGATCGCGAATGGACCAGGTAAGTAAATCTGCCCAAATTCTAAATCCTCTGCAAAGAGTTTCTATGTTCTCTCAGTTTTTGAGTGGTTTTCCTCCGGGTCCTCCGGTTTCCTCCCACACTCAAAACATACTGGTAAGTGGATTAGATATTGATCCCATTGGGACTGGGACTGGATGGCAAACTCTGTGCTGTGGTATCTGTGTGCGCATATAAATAAAAGTCCAATTTACAAGATCCGAAATGGATCAGGGGTAAAAAATAAAATAATCAAACACCAGAAAACGCCCCCCTGAGGAAAGTCCAATAGAGAGAGAGATGGAAAATTTTCTGAAGTAATACCCGTCATTGTGAAACAAGGTCAGGGAATTTCACATTACAGTGGGTGACAGTATAAGTGCAGGATCAGCTATCTGCTAGAGTAACGTCAGCGAGCAATCATTCACTCACAATAAGATAAAGAACAAAAACCTCATTCAGCTCCCATACTAATTCATATATCAAGCTTCACTGCACCGCACTGTACTAATGTACCTGCCACTGACAGCCAGCTCCTGGTACCAGGAGAAGAAAAACATTAGTACCAAGAGATTCCAGAACTTTGGCGATTGTGAACATATATACAGGAGTCCCGGTTACATACAAGATAGGTTCTGTAGGTTTGTCTTAAGGGAATTGTATGTAAGTCGGAACTGTATATTTTTATAATTGTAGCCCAGCTAAAATTTTTTTGTCTCTGTGACAATTGGATTTTAAAAATGTTGGATTGTCATAAGAACCAGGATTAACAATAAAGCTCTCATTACAGACACCTTGGTAATTGTTATAGCTAATTATTGTAGCCTAAGGCTGCAAGTACAATAAATTACCAAATCCGTGGTCCGTTTGAACTAGGGATCGTCTATAAGTTGGGGAGTTCTTGCAGCCCAAATGGGCAATCTTTTATATGGGGGAACATAGGAAAGCGAGTTTGTGTGTTCTATCCGTGTTGTGTGGTTTCCTCCTCTAATAAACTTCATCACATCTCGGCCTCTACGGTGACTGAGCGACACTACACCGGCTCATGGAAGGAAGAGGTTAGTATAAAGTGTATTCTTTAAAGAGGACCTGTACCCAATTATCGGCACTAGGGCTGCTTACTACAGTAAGCAGCTCCTAGTGTGCTTGATCAAAAGCACGCGAGTGTTAGAGTGATAGCGTTACGGAAACCTCCGGTAACGCTATCAAACACTGCGGCGGGGTACAGTGTAATTGTCGGACAGCTCGCAAGCTGTCCAACGTATTCATGAGGGGGTGGGGTGGTTGGGGTGTGGTAGGTGCGGTGACTGCCGCCTAGCGGTGCAGTCAATGCCGGCTGGATCAAGCGGGGCGGTCCGGGGAAGAGGCAGCGCTTGGACCACCCCCTCATGAATCATCGGACAGTTGAAGCTGTCCGATGATTACACTGTACCCCGCCGCAGTTTGATAGCGTTACCGGAGGTTTAGTAAGCAGCTCCTAGTGCCGAAAATTTCGGTGACAGGTCCTCTTTAACTATAGATCTTATGATCTTTGTATAGATCATAAAAAATGTTAAGACTTATCACATTCACTAACATGTGTTGGTGCCACCTTGTGTTCATAGTGTATAGTAATGTGCACGTCCACCTATGAGATGTTACTGTGGACACACATGCTCAGTTACTCTCCTCATAAGAAGGTCGCTGCCCTGTGTGTCAGGAAATGAGCAGAGCTTCAAAATGAGACTTCCTACAAGGGGAACAAGAAAAATATATATCTCAGCAAATCACTGCATCCCACCGGAGGAGATCTGGGGCTCTGAAATGTACCTCTGTAATTTGAGATCATTACATGGTTCTTTTAATTACATAGTATAAAATTATCATTGATTATATTACATCTTATGTATGGTTTTATGTCTCTGCACATTCCGCCTTTCAGGAAAAGCCACCTGGAGAGTGGACACCAGAGCTCCAGCACCAGATCATGCTATGGAAGGGTGACCTGCAGGGGGCGATACAGCTGGCTGCAGAGAGGGGAGAACTCACAGACCAGCTACTTGCTATGGCACCAGTGGGTAGGTGTGGGGAGTATAAATTTCCACTTATATTAGGCATATGACTCTTTATTTAATGAGCAGGCTCTCTACGGATCGCTTTCCACCTTAAACCGGTAATTTAGAGCAATATGAAGGAGGCATGGAGCTCTGAGATGGATGAGTGGGGTCGTTATGCAAAAGGGGCATGAAACTGAGCATTTATGTGAAGAATTATGACATTCAAGAACATAGTATGGCGCCACCTTGTGTTCTTATTGTATAGTGATGTACGCGTCCACCTACTGAGCTGACCGCTTTGGACACGCATGCTCAGCTACCTTTCCCATAGCTAAGGTATCTGCTTAGTGATGCTGCGCTCATCCAGATTAGCTGGGGACCTAGAGTCAATCTGCAAAGAGTTTGTATGTTCTCTCGGTGTTTGCATGGGCTTTTCCTCCGGTTTCCTCCCACACTCCAAAACATACTGGTAGGTGATTAGATTGTGAGCCCATGGGTACACAGACATGATTTGGCAAACTCTAGTTCAAACATCAAGCTGAAAGTGAAGGGGTAATCCACACTGCCCAGAGCTGTAAAAACCAAACACAGGGAGAGTAGATGTATAACTCATAGTCAGCCGCATAGACACACACTATACAGACTGAAATACAGATCCATGCAAGAGGGAACATTGCTGCCTGTTCTCTTACAAAATAAAGCAGAATTTCTTAATAATGTATATAAAGAAATGTTCACAACCTCCCTACCCCAAATTACTAAAAATTATCTTAATTCAGGGTCAAAGGACATTGACCATATGGATTAAGAAGTGTAAACCAAGCACACTGACATACTGTGTGCCCCCCCCCCCCCCCCCCCCCCCGGCAAGATCTGCTCTTCCTCTAGTTTCTTATGCCTGGTTCAAGTCCCGGGTCAACATCTGCAAGAGTTGCATGTTCTCCCATGTTGCGTGGGTTCCTCCGGGTCCTCGGTTTCCTCCCACACATCCAAAAACACATGGTAGGTTGATTAGATTGTAAGCTCCATTGGGGACAGGGACCGATTTGGGAAGCTCTGTGCAGCGCTGCAGTATCTGCGCTATATAAATAAAGGAATTATTATTATTATAGATCTGTACATTTAATACTCCAGTCAGGCCTGGAAGAAGTCGTCATGGTATGCTGGGCCAGATGACAAAGGAGTAAGAGCTAAGACTTAAATATCAATGCAAACATGACATTTACACATAGGGGCATATTTATCGGGGTTATAGTGTTACATGAGGACAGAACTTGTGGATAATGAACAAAATTTTTTCATGTTTTTTCCATCCGATAATATTCTTGACCTGTCACCACAAAGCAGTAAACATGTTATTATCAGAGTGATACTGGAGAACTGTGATCATTGTGTACTGCCCTCTGTATTCTAGATGACACTTAGAAACTTCTGGTGCTGCCGAGTGTCCTGGCGTTACATTAATATACTAGTAAATACACATGTTGCAACGTGTTGACGGCAAATGCTTTGCTCCACTATCCACGGCAATGGCGTCAAGACGAGCTCATCCAAGAACATGGTAGCCATGACATCCGAGCTGATTATAGTGCACTACGAATGACATGATAACAGCAGCTCACAAAATCCTGTGTGGTTAATGTGAGTATAAGGCCCCTTCCACAATAGCGAGTGTGATGCGATGAATCGCATCACACTCGCAACGCAAGCTGCGGGAAACACGGCCCGAACGCTGCACCGCGGGAGTGAACTGACATGCTGGTTCACTCCCGCGGTGCAGCGTTCGGGCCGTGCGTCCCGGCAGCTTGCGTTGCGAGTGTGAGCGAGTTACGCATCACACTCGCTAGTGTGGAAGGGGCCTAACTTGTGATCACATGTGGGGACTAGAATCTGGACTAAACAGTGGTAAATTTAACCGCTAATTGTAACGGGTCCACCAGGGCCTAACAGAGTATGGGTGCATGCCACACGTGACTTTTTTTTAACCCATTTTGGTCCATTTTTAAGCAGTCTGTTAAAAAACGCATGCGTTTTTTGAAATGCATCCGTTTTTGACAGGTTTTACCAATTATCTTAATAAAACTGGTTAAAAAGGATGCGTTTTTGGACGGACTGCTTAAAAACGGTTCAAAACGCCATGTGTGGCATCATCACATGGCGACCATTATAGTCTAGCAGATGATGGCTGGGTGGTTAAGGCCAGCTTGTTGTCACAGCAGCTCTATCCTATAGAGGGCACTCTACAAATGCTGGCAGGGGGGTAGTAGTCAGTAAGAAGGAGAAGGGGGGCGCACAGTATTTAGGTTCCTCCTGGAGCATTCCCAGCTGGTAACAGTCCACAACTAATGTTATTGGGAGGCCCATGGTGCTAGCCCTGCAGTGACAGTCTACAGGATGGTCATCTTTTGTAGCCTCTTGGTTCTGATATATAACAGCTATAACATCCATTGTATCAGAACAAAGACTCATGTGCAAAGACCTGAGAACCAGGGAAGAACCGTAAATATTAAATATTGGAGTCTGTCCCTGGAATAACCTAGGGTTTTCAGCCAATAGCACAGCTGCTCCCACCAGGTGTCATGAATAGTAAACTTAAGATTTAAACAAAACACATTAAACCCTTAATGACGAGACTGAAAAAGGCCTTAACTCGATCCCGTCTGCCCACTGAAAAGATGCCTTTCAAACACTATAGTTTCTCCTGCTTCCACATATTGATGGTAGGAGGAAGGGTCTCCAGCTATAGACACAGCTGGAGACCCTAGGGTGAAGGCAGGAGTGTTCAATATCGTTTCTACCTTCTTTAACATTGTTTTCATTTTTAACTATCCCTATGTGTCACCAAAAAAAATAGCACAAAACATTTTTAAGATTATGCACAAAAAAATAGCCCTGGACCAATAAGTGTTAAATTCGCTAAAAATGCTGGGTCATTGAAGTCTTTTAAGGCATGGTCAGAAGGGGTTAATGACTGGGCATTTATAGCCAATTTACGTCCATAGAGGGCCACAATTTTATTTTTTTGTGTTCTATCTCAAAAATTTTTGATTGTGACACAAAAAAACAAGTGTTTTTTTGGGGGGGGAATGTAAAGTTGAAATGTGGAAAAAAAAGGCTTTTTTTATGTACAGTATATTATATACTGTTAAAAAACCTAGGAGCCGGGCTGCGGGAGTTTTTTTAAAAATAATGGGTACTACCTAGTCCGTGTTCCCGGTGTCTGGCACCACGGTCCTCTGTATCAGACTCTGGGACATGGTGATGGATGGGAGTGGCTCGCCCGTCTGGAAGTAGTCGGAGTGAAGCTTCCGTGAATCTGTAAAAAATTCGGGGAAACCAGCTCTGAAAGACTGGGCCCTCCCTAGTCCAGCTCCTAGAATTTTTTTTATCAACCCCTTAGGGTGGTGGGGTCCCCAACCAATTTCCGGGTAACAGTATGCCCAAAAATCGATACTGAATACATAATAAATCTATATTTATATAGCACCCATCAAATCACAACTTATCAGCAACTCAAATTCCCACTCAGATGCTGCAGAACCTCATAATACACACATCAAGCTGCTGATGAATCTCAATATCGCGCACAGCTTCAGCTGCTGCAGAACTACCCGCCACCTCAGTGCATCCGAACCCTATACTACTCTCCGTGAGTCGACCTCCCTACACGAACCTGTTCGTTGTGCGCGTTTAGTAAGAGCAATATCGAGGGGGCCGGGGGAGTTGGGGCTCGGATTGTCCTGGCCAAACCGCAAATCAAAGATCTCTGATGCCTTCAGTACAGGTTATTAGAATTGAGACATTTGTCTTAGACCTCATGCACACAAGTGCTATGGGGGACCATGATCTGGCCACAAGATCTGTGGCCACATCATGGCTCCACACAGGTCTACTGTGTCTCACCGCACTGTGACCAAGATGGCCCATAACTTGCCACAGAGCCGGGAGGTGGAAAGCCAAAATGGCCACCAGCATATTACAGCAAAAGATAAGACAAGTCTCATATTTTACATGGTGATGGCCACTCTGCTTTCTACAGAGAGGGGAGCACTCAGCCCCCTCCTCCCATGCTGTGTGCTCCCACTCCATACACCCTGGGCAAGCACGCAGTTGTCTGCATAAGGCCTTAAAATGGTTTGATAAAAGAAATCCTCAGTATGGAATTGGTAGAGTAGAATAGGCGCAAAGCTGCCTAGAAAACGGCGCCATTTCCGTCATCAGCTTATCTCTCCACCTCCCCTCCAAATCTTATACTGAAGACAATATCTGGAAACCCTCTCCAGTCCACCCCCCTCTATTGGTCCTTGCATCTCCTGGACGGGAGATTCTGCTGTCGCCTCCAGCACAAGCAGCTACACATAAATGTCTCCACTAAAAAACAAAATGAAACATCTTTATTTTACAAATTTAAAAAATAAATATTACCACGCGTCTAATCGCCATACATACATTGGCGGCGGAACTGAGGAGATTGTGTGTGAGCTCGTCCGCTCTCTCCCCCACTGCGCTCTGATATTAGTCTTTACGATACCAATTCTATGTTCACAGGGCTGTTTGTTTACATATGGGTCAGGGTGGGGGAACTCAGTGTACCTATCAACGAAAAAAAGGTTTCTACACTGGTAAATCGACATTCATCACATTAAAACGCTCACAGCCTAATTTTTTGCGATAATTTTACCCAATTTTTTGATCACAACGCAGTCAAAGGGGGGGGACAAAACATACACAACGAACACAGGGAGCCATTCTGATCACTTGCTAAGGAGTCTTAAACTCATCAGTATTTGGGACCACTCTTACCTCTTATGCTGCAGAGGTAAGATTTTAGTTGTACCGCCCCTTTAAGGACATAAAATGGCTGGAAATGGTCATCATTTTGGGGACAAAATAAGAAACCTCTGTTTTGTGGGTGAAAAACTGAAGACATGCACAGGACATAAAAGGCAAAAGGAAGGAAAGAAAGGGGGGGATTGCCAAAATTACTTGAGTTACATTAAACATAACTGAAACATATTTCACTTGGTCAGCCGATAAAGCGAGGGAGAAGGGGACAAAGAGAAACGCGCACTTTTATCTTTTTTTTTTTTGCTTGTTTTATTTGTGCAGATATAAACACGGCAGCCGTTTTGCTGGATAACGGAACAAAAGTTCGAGAGATAACGACGCCGATATCATCGTGAACGCTGGCGAGGTCACCTGCGCTATTTCTAGTCAGTAGCTTAACGACAGGTATTCTTAAAAAGAACTTCCAAAAAGTTTTTTTTGCCATTCTTTTGTATCGTTTTCTCCCAAAATTGAACGAAACTGAGAAAATGTGAACATTTGTATAGTTTTGGCACAAACTGCAGGCTTGAGCACTGCTGGTGTGTTCCATGGGTAACAGACTACAAAAACAATCCCTAAGGAGTCAGAACTTGTCCAGAGGTTGGAAAACATGGCTGTATTCTTCAAAAAAACAGCGCTCTCCCAAGCCAATGGATGGCTCTGGTACGGACAAACTAAGATCCATTCATCTTAACAGATAGCTGCCAATTGTGGGCCAATCTAGGATCACTGGTGGGGCGTTTCTGTTCTGGAAGAAGAAAAAAAAAAGCAGCCATGTTTTCAAACCTTGAAGCTCCATTGCAGGTGAATGAGCGTTAGCGAATGACAGAAAGAAGTAAGTGCGCATCCAGGACCAGACTACAAAGTGTTTGTTTGTAGTCTGTTACCATGTAAACACATCAGCCAGTATAGGAGCTTAGTCTTTTTGCAATATTGCATCATTTTCCTTTGTTTTAGAAGTGCAACACTACGGTTCGTACAAGTCAAAGTTTCGCTTGTCAATGTCGGATATATATCTGCGTGTCAATGCCCAAAAATTCAGATGTTTGAGGTCACGCGCTTAAGGCAAAACATATAGAGATGTACCTCAATTTTTTGATTATTTTAGAGGAAAGCCGAGAGACCTAGCGAGAACAGATTTACCTTCTATAGGCAACATCTGCCCTCAGGATGCAATATTTCCCCATAGATATTAAAGGGGATATCCCATTATGAAACCAAACACACAAATCTGGTCTCCGCTGTAACATACACAATGCAAATTTACCCCATACCTGCCGACCGGCTAAACTGATGTTAGTTCACATCCAATGAGGGCCCAGGGGCTGCCTTCACGACAGGCGGAGATCCCTTTAAGGGCAGGTTCGGATGAATGAGGACAAACACTGACCTCAAATTCTTCACAGTTCATACTGAAAGCAAAAAAAAAAAAAAAAAAAAAAAAAAAAAAAGGAAATACCTGCAAGTGCATGAAGAAGAGAAGCAAAAGGGTTAAACCACAGCCCCCAGAAAAAATGCTTGGAGAACTTGTTCGTCTCTGACGATTACTAACGTTTGCAAATGTTTTAGTTTTTTTTTTTTTTTTTTTTGGAGGGTGGGGGGTGCGGTTCTGCTGACTTCTTGAGTAAAAGTATTTTAAAACAATGAAACAATGTGACGTGTCTGGCACAAGATCTGTAATTACAGTCTTCTCAATAGCCGCATTACTGTACAGCTCCGGTGGAAGCAATGAGGCGAGCGGATCCTCTGCGAGGCGCGGATCCTCTAGGAAGAAGATGAAGCACATTGGCAAGATGTGGGAAGCCAAGGGGAACGGCGTCTCATTGCTGTCCGTTGTTGATCAGAGACATGATGCTGATCTTCTCCTCCGCCTCCTCGCTGGACTTGGGGGCCACTCCTGTTCCCAACCCGTAGAGGCGTCCGCAGTACTTGGCGTCATCAATGTGGTCCTCGAAGAACAGCTGGTAACAGGAAAAAACAAACAAAGGGAAGGCAAAATCTCTCCTATCATACCGAATTGCTGTCCGACCGGTCCCAGAGAAACCAATCTTCTGGGTCCACGTTCATCGACCCAGGACCATACCCTCTTGCCCTGTCAATGGTTTTACACGGTACTCAACCGACCCACGGCAGCCCTGAAGCCAGTCTTCCGCTGGCCCGCCCCTTTGTTACATGAACTCGTGCTCCACTTCAGCTGGAAGCACACCACTATTGGGGTGAAAAACAAAACCAAAATGTGTTGGCCTCCTCTTCCGCCCTTAACTACAGATATTCTCCTGCGAATCACAGCGTTGACCCCTCAGTATTGTCCAGCGATCGGTGTCATGACAGGAGTACTATTGAACCACTAAGCATCATAGTGGGGAATGAGACAGCTGCTGAACGAGGTCTGCGGACCCGCCCAAATTTTGTACGACCGAACACTGCATGGCCTCTCCAGCTGGTCATATGAGGGTGAAGAACTAAAAAAATTGGGACATTGAATGCACGCATCCTACAACCATATGATCAATCTTAAGGCTTAGTGGCCCAGGACAGTGAAGTGAGTCACTATGCTCTATAGGGAAGGGGCGGCGAACCTCTGGCATGTATGCCACATTGGGCATTCAGGGCAGTCTCTGTGGGCATGTGCGCCATCACCTCAGTCAACCCCTGCCCCCTTTAAACTACCAGCACCCTCTCATATGAAACCTATATAAAAAAAAAATCTCCTTGAAAGTCATGTGAAAATGAGCACACAAGAGTCATATGTTGCCCGAGACTGTAGGTGGAGCGTCACTTTAGACCCCCCCATCTTTGGTTCTACAGCACTTACAAACTTGCTACTGGTGTTATATTAAAGGACATCTACCACCAGGATCAAGGATCCATAGGTGTTATGGAGCCTGGAGCCCCTCAGGCTCATTTGCAGAATTCTAAAGTGTGCGGTTTACAATCCTTGTTCATAGATGTCCTTTAACGATATGAAGCTCATCTTTCAGGTTGCATCAGGATTCTGGTTCTCCAGCACCATAGATTCAGGTTTCTAGGTACTAATCATAATACATTCTTAATTTATAAAATTAAAGATTGGGCCATCTCAAGTTACTTTTCTCCTGCAGCCCCTAAACCTGACTCATCTGAGGCAAATATGACTCTTATCTGCTCATTATCAAATGTAGGAGTTTTGTTTTGTTTTTTCTCTCAATAGGTGGGATTTCACATAGGAGACGAAATGTTCATTCTAGAGTGTCCCATTTTAATTGATGGGAGCTTAAATAGTGTAGAATATTGTGACAGATTCCCTTTAAGGGACCCTATTGCCGGATCAGGCAGTGCAGGACGTGCCACACTCTGCGCCATATTAAAATTGCTCCTCCGGTGCTTCCTGGGACCAAAGGAGGAGCAAAGAGGAGAAGACAGGGACGGATCATCATTGCGGTGATTCTTCCTGTTCTCGGGGAAAAAAAGGGGGGGGGGGCTGCGATGATAATCCATATTTTCAATCCTTCTACAGGATGGGGAGGCAGTTGAAAACTATGGCAGATCAGCGGGCAATAAGTTAGTCACAAAAACAACGCATGGGACTTCAGACACCGAGTGCAGGAAAAGGCTTGACCCGCTCCACTGTCACTTAGTGAAAAATAAGTGGGTTTTAACTTGCAGTAGAGTAACTGGGAATTTCTAAGGCTCTCCCTCACTGATCTAGGAGTTGTTTCCTATTGGACCTGTACCAGGGCATAACCGCACAATGAATCACATTATCCCCCCCCCCACTTGCTTTAAGATTGTGGGACTTCAAGGAGCCCATTCTCAGTTTCTGTAACATACTCCGGTTACAATGCTGACCTCTTTCATACGGAAGAACGCCATGCCGGTCAGGAGGGAGTCAGAACCTGCTTGATGCTGTCGCCCGATCCTCTGCAGATCTAGCTGATCGGCCACCTCCTGCAGACCGCCCTGTACAAGAGAACAATGAATGTGACAAAGTTTTTGGTACAAAGTGCACTTGGCAAATTAAGTTCTGGTTCACACAAAGCATTAACAGCAGTTTTATATCCTACCTTTAGATTTTTGCAACTCTTCATTAAATATTTGACATCGTAGATGGATGGAAAGAAGAGGTTCAGTATATGAAAGAACTCGTGTTCCTCCTCCGGAAGCCGCGAATCTGTCAGAAGCTTCACCATATATCCAAAGTCATAGCCACTGCAGGCAACGAGAGAGTGAAAAGATGAGAACCAAACTGCAGAAATCTGCTACATATGCACGGCGGCGCCTGGACTGAGACGAGCATAAGGCTCTTTTTGAGCACAGTATATACTCTTCACATTCCCAGGAACACATGCAATATTAATAAACCGATGAAGATAGCGGTGCGTTTTGAAACCAACAATAAACCATAAATAAGCTTTTGGCCTCAACAATTTATTTCCGAATACAGAGTAGAAGATATTTCCATTTCTCTGGTTTCAAATTTATAGTATTTTTCAAATACTAAAATAAGACAAAAGATAAAGGCCCAATAAATTCACCCTATTTTTTGGACTATAAGACACTATTTAGAAAGAAAAAAAAAAAATCTTCGAATATAGACCATATAGTGCGATGGTCAGGGAGACAGCACTGCCAGATGCTCCTGACCGATGTAATGCACATCGGGTGAAGCGCTGACAAAGCACTTCATCTGACCTCCGAAAGAGCAGAGCCTCCTCACTGCTCTGTCCCTCTCCTGGTCGTCCTGACATGAGAAATCACATGCTTCCTGCAGCATTGCAAAGTCCTGTAACCCTTTACATGCTGACAGGTATATGCAGGGAAAGAACCAGGGAAAAACTTTCAGCTAGGAATGACTGGGTGTGTAAGCCTAAGTATATAGCAGGGCTATATCAATGAATGCACGTACATAGAAGTGCTGTGTGTAAGGGAAAGGATTTAGCAGAGCTGCGTGCATAAGTAAGCAAATGTAGCAGTGCTGTGCTTGTGTGTGACCATTAGGGAATTTTTAATTGGTCTATAAATTTTCCTCTTTTTTTTTTTTTTTTGGATGATCGGGGGGGGTGTCTCTTATAGTTAATTAAAAAACATATATGGTAAATGACACTGTTGGTTGAGGCTTCTAAAACGCATTCATAAACAAGCTTTCTCCATTGCAGATTTTAATCTGTGGGGAATTGGAATCAGCAAGGGGGGAGGGGGCACACACAATGTCACCGGACCCCCACCAATCAGTAAAACATGGGGTCTCAAGCTTCCCATTTCCACAGAGCGGTGCTCACTATTGTTCTCATCTATGTCCATGGAAGCAATTATTACTGACCAGAAGCACAAGAATAAGTGCACCCCCCAGTTATGTGATGGGCAAGGATCCCATTGGTAAGTCCTCACCTGTGGAACGAGAGCCACTTCACATTATCGCACAGAACCACCCCAGAAGTCATGAGCAGCTCAGCGAATGTCAGCGTGTCGATGCCTTCTTCTTCATGCTTCTGGAACTGAAGGCCAGAATTTGCCAGCAGATCGATGGAGTCTTGAGAATACATATCCTCCCTACAAAGATGAAATAGAAGGATAAAATCTCATGGCACAAGGCCAAACATTACTGGATGGTATAAACTCAGCTTTCCATTCTTGCAGATTTTATGCCTTGATACAAAGCTGCATAGAAAGAATGTGAGTACTGGAGCTTGTAAAGACTTACGTGAGGTTAAATTTGAAGTTGAATTGCCATGTGTTGGTGCCAGGTGGGTACTCCCCCTTTTCGTTCATGAAGGTGAGACCCAGCTGTATAATTTTTAGTAAATCCACGTTGCAGCGCAGGAGTTGGTACTGATAATCTATAGTGCTTCGAAACTCCCCAATCGGCCTCACAACCACACCGGGAAACTCTGTGTCCTGCGGAGACGACAGCAATTAATCACATACCCAGAATAGATGAAAGGGAGACGGACATTCACTCAATCTGGGTGTCTGTGCTATGCAGGACAGAACAGGACCTCCAGTTTGAGACCACAAGGACCAAAAGGTCATGATCTTTCCCAGTTTTGATTAAAACAGAGGTCGCCAGACTCAGTACATGAACGGGATGGTGGTTGGCAAATGTGACCACCTCTGCATTCACTTTTATGTCAATAATTAATCTTGCTGCATATCAATGGGCCATATTTATCAGGGCCTGTACACATGAGATCAAGTCTACAAGCTCTGAAATAGGCGCAGAGTATGAAGGCGTATGAAGGGGGCAGGGTGTACATTATAAATGTAATTAGTGGCAGAGTGGGCTGGGGCAGGGTGTTCCTGCCAGGCGCACTGCCTCTAGGGTCAGACCCGGCATAGAAGTGCCCCGCTGGCACACTGCATTGAAGCTGCTCGTCAAGATTTATCCAGAGGCAGGCACTAAGCACAAGCATATGATGAATGTGTCCCAATGCATCCCACAGAGATGAGTGGAGAGGAAGTGGTATTTGTGCCCACTTAATACTGTCAATCAGGGAACTAGGAAACCTTAGTTGATCACTGAAGGTCCTACTGGTCAGACCCTGGGCATATGGAAATAGGTTTTCTAAACTCGACAAATCCTTAAAGCTGGGGAACAGATGATACGGCTCCAAAGAGACTGTGCGTTAAGAAATTATACAGGAAATCACAGCATTCTGATCCTGTAACATGCAAACAATGGGCAACGACGGTACTTACCATTGCAATGTATCCATAAGTGCGGACCATCTCTCTGATTTTGCGCATCTCCTCCTCCAGGTTCACTGCCCATACCTCACAGATCACCTGGCTGTTGTCCACCACCGCAGCTGGCATCGTGATAGGGTGTGCGGTAACTGCAGGGTGAGGATTTGGGAAGAGGAAGGTAGGAAAAGGCTTGTGCTGGACAGAGGGATGGTTCTATACCTGTGCGGTGAATAGAATAGAGAAATATTAGCAGGGTCTCATCACGGAGAATAACCTACAGCGATACACAGTAAAGCATGTAGTGGAAGCCATGGGAGAGACTGCTCGGGTACATTATGTACTTGTACTCCAGGAACTTTTTTTTATTGTTATAATACTACTTTAAAACAATACCCCTAAAGAAGCCATAGTAATCAATGTTAAAACAGTGTTTGGGGCCTACATAAACATTTGCCTAGTTTCCCAGAATCACTCTTCCTATCTTGATAAGAAATCTGTGTCAACAAGACTCAAGTCATAGACTGCTACTCTGCGAGACCCCCAAATCCAGTGCAATCATAACCTTAAAGGAAACCTACCACTTGAAGTGGCAGGTTTCAGAAGAAAACACCGAGCACCAGCTCAGGGTGAGCTGGTGCCGGAGCTTATCTTTGTTAGTGTTTTAAACCGCGGTATCGCGGTTTAAAACACTTTTTAAACTGTACAGCCGGTGCAGGGAGGTACGCGCTCGGCGCTTACCATGCGCGCGGCTACATAGGAAGTGAAGGAGAGCCGCGCGCACGGTAAAGCACCGAGCGCGTACCTCCCTGGCCGGCTATACAGTTTAAAAAGTGTTTTAAACCGCGATACCGCGGTTTAAACACTAACAAAATAAGCTCCGGCACCAGCTCAGCCTGAGCTGGTGCTCGGTGTTTTCTTCTGAAACCTGCCACTTCAAGTGGTAGGTTTCCTTTAATCTGTGCAAGTACTTCCCCCAAAAAATCAGGATTAAAAAAAGCCTCAATCTTTGAAAATAATCAATACTGACACTTGGGTCTACAATATCAACAACCTAATGGCTGCTTAACACAATCAGGATCTGCGGAAAATGTTCCACATTCATGGTATAAATACAGTAGAACGACCACACTACTGGGGGGCTCTGTGTGTAATAGTAATAGATAATGTAAGGAGTCCATTCTTCCCTGCAAAACTGTACTCGTGATTACAGCAGGAACAAGGGACTTCTTGCATCAAATATTGATATGATGCACAAAGCCCAGTCCTCTGCACTGTGGTCGGTCTAAGATTCACAGACCAAAAAGGGTGGTCTGTTTGAGAACCAAGTCTGGAAAAGGGTAGATTTTGTATAAATATAGGGGGCAAAAACAGTCACATTCCTGATGGTTACAGCGGCGCTCTCCAGACCAGAGTGATGAGATCACGTACACTGTGCATGTGATCACTCCTTCATCTGACAATGTAAGCGACATAGACGTCCACAGGATATAGAGAAATAATAACATAATTCCTTTATTTATATAGCGCACACAGATTACGCAGCGCTATACCGAGCTTGGCAGATCAGTCCCTGTCCCCAGTGAGGCTCACAATCTAATCACCCTACCAGTATGTTTTGGAGTGTGGGAGGAAACCCACGCAAATACGGAGAACATTCAAACTCTTTGCAGATGTTGATATACTGATGTTGCCTGAAAACCTCTTGGCACCCACTGTACAAAGATATTAAAGGCGCTCCGCCAGACTCAAGAGAAGCCATCAGGACGACTTGGGACACTAAACAACTACATGTGGTTTAGTGTCCCAAATCGATCCTGTACGTCCGCAATAAGAAAAAAAAATTACTGCTGATACAAAGATAATAAAACGATCAGACTCATCACCATCGGTCCTGGTGCCTGAAACTATGCTAAACGAAGCCAACGTAGTACATTATACTCATTTTCCGGACCTAGAGTGTCTTATACCGGCATCATGAGCTCCAGAACAAGGTAAATAAAGGTAGGACAGAGATGATATACAGTACAGTGATTTGGGACACTGAAATACTGGTCCACAAGGATCTATCAGTGGTCTTGTGTCCCAATTCCCCCGATAGGTTTCCTGTAAGTACTGGGGCATATCTTATAGAGTGGTCCTACTAAAAATACACAGATATGAGTGTAAGGGGGGCAAACATAAAGCAGGGCAGCTGTAGTAGGTAAGAGGTAGAGATGTTGCCCTCAATCCACCTACCACTAGTGTAAATGTAGATATAATGAATTTCTAATGCCTTGTTAATAAGGGGGTCTTTAAGGTAAGATTAGGGGTCCCTCATGTCTGTGAGCAGCCCTGCACTATGTATGTTATAACGAGCTCCCTCCCCCATTCCCCCTCTTTCCTTCCTTTCCTTTCCAGTTTCCTTCACCCACCCACTTCAAGCCCACTTACCTCTGTCTCCGCCCCCCTTCCGACAAAGTCCCCCCTTCAATATAGAACCTCTCCCCCGATCTCCCCTCAACCCTCCCATTTATAACCCTCCTTCTGACTCTTCTATCCCCGAATCTACCGATGTCACTCATCTATATAATGCCAACACTGCATCCACCTCCTTCCCATTGCCAATATCAACCCTCCCCCCCTGTCTCACAATTTTGACAAAATCCCTTCCCGATAGATCCTCCCTTATTCCCGTACTTATCTCGATTCCATCTACAACTAACGTACACCTGCTTTCGCAAATATCATATTTCCCGTTAAAAACTAGTCCGGCGCCCCACATATTTCAATCTCGCGACTTGTCAACCCTGCTCCCCCATTGTCCACCTTTCTCTCCCCGCACACATCCCGCATCCATTACCTTCCCACATCCCCGCCACCTCCCCCGTTCCCCCCTTCCGGCCTGTTCCACCCTTCTCTTCCTCTGATGGTAATTGTTCCCCCTCCTTCTCTCTTTAGTCAGACTCCTACTCCCTTACAATATCTCTCCTTCATTTCATCTCCCCACACACAGATATAGCGGATAAAAACACAGATAACATGATATAATATATACACACAGATATAGATAAATAGAGGTGTATACACACCACCCTCAGCTTATAGTGTTGTTATAGACCATACGCAGCAAATATGAGCCTCACACCTGCAGTACTTCACCGGCCTGCCGCTCCCGCGCTCTGTCCTGAAACCGCGGGCACCAGAGCGCCAACAGACAGGAGCTCCTCTAAAGAAAGTGGCACATAGTAACGACTCTCTATTGGTACCGCCCCGCCCCCCCCTGCGCCAAGTCCAAGGCTTTAGTCTCTATTGGTGCAGGACGGTAAAGCAAAAGAAGCGCCGCTTACCGTAGAGCGAGACGCGGTGCCGTGATTGTGCTGCCGTTGCGCACGCGTGCAGCCCAGAGCGAGTCACCGCATAGCTGCGCATGCGCGGTCCGCAGCTGGGAAGAGCCCTATGACTTCTAGTGCGAATGCGGCTGGCTCTGGCGGACTGTATACATTAAAATATGCTAGATAAAATCGTTATGCAGTCCTGAGTTGGTGTCCAAAAATTATTACCAGCCATATAATCTGACCAGTATATGCACTTATATGAACACAGTAATACCGCTTAGGCTCAGTTCACATGACAAATCAGCCCGAACAAAAATAGCGCATGAGCATCATTGTAATGGACGTTGCGTAACTAGGAGGCAAACTTCATCATTGGAGTCAATGGGAAAGGACTTCTATTTAACTTCCATTATTAGTTTGTACGTCTCATACAATGGAAGTGTGGCAAAACGCAGGTGTGAACTAAGTCATAGCTACTTCACACGAACGTAGGGGGACGTATAACGGCCGCGTCATATACGGCCGATATACGCCCCCATACACTTCTATGGGGCGCACGCACCCTACGGGGAGCGGTACGGTTGCCGCACAGCTGCGGCACCGTACGTCCGTACCGGGATAAAAGATGGACTTGTCCTATCTTTTCCACGTAAATACGGACCGCTGGCGACCATAGGTTGCTATGGGAGAGGGGCGGGGGTGAGTGCGCTCACCTCTCCTCTCTCCCCCGCACACTGCCGTTGCCCGATACGGTACGGTACGGGCGGGCCAACGGCAGTGTGAATGTAGCCTAAGGCTATATTTTTCACACTGCCGTTGCCCGCCGTACCGGACCGGAGCGGGCAACGGCGTCACAGTGTACGGGGAGAGGAGGAGGAGGTGAGACCAAAGCTCACCCCCACCCCTCTCATAGGAGCATGCGCACGGCCCGTATACGGGAAAAGAAGGACAGGTCCTATCTTTTTCCCGGGTACGGAACGGTACGGTGCCGCCGGTGCTGCAAGTACCGCTCCCGTAGGGTGACGTGACGCCCATAGAAGATATTTATGAAAAAAGGGATATTTTGCCAAAAATTCTGAAATTCAAAACGTTCTGCTTTTCTGACACATATTCATAACACCAAAATAATTTGATAACTGACATTTACCTAATGTCTGCTTTTAGTTGACATGAATTTCTATGTGTCCTCTCATTTTTGTAGAATGTTATGAGGCTTTGAACTAAGATTTTAAAAATTTTCATAAAAAAGCAAAATCATATTTTTGAGGGACCTGCAATTTTAGACATATAATGGCTCATTTTCTGCAAAAATACTTCACTTTAGTGGGTCTTTAGCTTATTGATGATAAGATAATATGTTATCTTTATTCTATGCATCACTACGATTACAGTGATACCTCATTTATATAGTTTTTAAAAATATTTTTGCAATTTTACTGAAGAAAAACTACCGAATATACATATACTTACAATTTTTGTGCTAAAAAAGCCTCACTTTATATACTTAGGCTATATTCACACTGCTGTTGCCCGCCCGTACCGTAGCGGGCAACGGCCGTGTACGGGGAGAGGAGGAGGAGGTGAGCGCAGCTCACCCCCGCCCCTCTCCATAGCAACCTATGGCGCACAGCGCCGTTGGGACGGAAAAGATAGGACAGGTCCTATCTTTTTCCCGGGTACGGAACGGTACGGTGCCGCACGTGTGCGGCACCGTACCGCTCCCGTAGGGTGCCGTGCGCCCATAGAAGTGTATGGGGGACGTATATCGGCCGTATATACGGCGGCCGTATATACGTCCCCCATACGTTCGTGTGAATGTAGCCTTAGACTTAGTTCACACCTGCGTTTTTGCCACACTTTCCATTGTAGGAGAACGTAACAAAAACTAATAATGGAAGTTAAATAGAAAGTCCTTTCCCCATTGACTCCAATGCATGGAAGTTTGCCTCCTGTTACCACGTCCATTACAATAGATGGCTTCTGCGCTATTTTGTCGGCTATTTGTCAGGTGTGAACTGAGCCTAAGCGGTATTACATGTGCATAATAAAGGCATATACGGGTCAGATTATATGGCGGTATAATTTTGGACACCAACTCAGGAACTGCATAACGATTTTATCTGAGCATATTGTAATGTATAGAAGTACGCCAGAGCAGCACGCATGCGCACTAGAGTCATAGGGCCTTCCCAAGCTGCTGGGACCGCGCATGCGCAGCTATCGGGTGACGCGCTCTGGGCTGCACGCGTGCGCAACGGCAGCACATCACGGCACCGCGTCTCGCTCTACGGTAAGCGGCGCTCTTTTGCTTTACCTCCTGCACCATAGAGACGAAGAGCCTTGGAGTGGCAGCAGGGCGGCGGGCGGTACCATAGAGAGGTCGTTACGTAGGTGCCACTTTCTAGAGGAGCGTCTGTCTGTTCGCTCTGGTGCCCGGCGGGTTCAGGACAGAGCGCGGGAGGCGGCTAGGCCGGTGAGTACTGCAGGTGTGAGGCTCCATATTGCTGCCGTATGGTCTATATACACACACTATAAGCTGAGGGTGGTGTGTATACATCTCTATTTATCTATATACTGTGTGTATATTATTATATCTATGTATACTGTGTATTTATATCGCTATATACTGTGTGTCGTTATACATACATAGTGCAGGGCTGCTCACAGACATGAGGGACCCCTAATCTTACCTTAAAAGACCCCCCTTATTAACAAGGCATTAGAAATTCATTATATCCTACATTTACACTAGTGGTAGGTGGATTGAGGGCAACATCTCTACCTCTTACCTACTACAGCTGCCCTGCTTTATGTTTGCCCCCCTTACACTCATATCTGTGTATTTTTAGTAGGACCACTCTATAAGATATGCCCCAGTACTTACAGGAAACCTATCGGGGGAATTTGGGACACAAGACCACTGATAGATCCTTGTGGACCAGTATTTCAGTGTCCCAAATCACTGTACTGTATATCATCTCTGTCCTACCTTATATTTACCTTGTTCTGGAGCTCATGATGCCGGTATAAGACACTCTAGGTCCGGAAAATGAGTAATAATGTACTACGTTGGCTTCGTTTAAGCATAGTTTCAGGCACCAGGACCGATGGTGATGAGTCTGATTCGTTTTATTTATCTTTGTATCAGCAGTAATTTTTTTTTCTTATTGCGGACGTACAGGATCGATTTGGGACACTAAACCACATGTAGTTGGTTTAGTGTCCCAAGTCGTCCTGATGGCTTCTCTTTGAGTCTGGCGGAGCGCCTTTAATATCTTTGTACAGTGGGTGCCAAGAGGTTTTCAGGCAACATCAGTATATCAACATCTGCAAAGAGTTTGAATGTTCTCTCCGTATTTGCGTGGGTTTCCTCCCACACTCCAAAACATACTGGTAGGGTGATTAGATTGTGAGCCTCACTGGGGACAGGGACTGATCTGCCAAGCTCGGTATAGCGCTGCGTAATCTGTGTGCGCTATATAAATAAAGGAATTATTGTTATTATTTCTCTATATCCCTGTGGACGTCTATGTCGCTTACATTGTCAGATGAAGGAGTGATCACATGCACAGTGTACGTGATCTCATCACTTCTGGTCTGGAGAGCGCCGCTGTAACCATCAGGAATGTGACTGTTTTTGCCACCTATATTTATACAAAATCTACCCCTTTCTCCAGACTTGGTTCTCAAACAGACCACCCTTTTTGGTCTGTGAATCTTAGACCGACCACAGTGCAGAGGACTGGGCTTTGTGCATCATATCAATATTTGATGCAAGAAGTCCCTTGTTCCCTGCTGTAATCACGAGTACAGTTTTGCAGGGAAGAATGGACTCCTTACATTATCTATTACTATTACACACAGAGCCCCCCCAGTAGTGTGGTCGTTCTACTGTATTATATACCATGAATGTGGAACATTTTCCGCAGATCCTGATTGTGTTAAGCAGCCATTAGGTTGTTGATATTGTAGACCCAAGTGTCAGTATTGATTATTTTCAAAGATTAGAGGCTTTTTTTAATCCTGATATTTTTGGGGGAAGTACTTGCACAGATTAAAGGAAACCTACCACTTGAAGTGGCAGGTTTCAGAAGAAAACACCGAGCACCAGCTCAGGCTGAGCTGGTGCCGGAGCTTATTTTTGTTAGTGTTTTAAACCGCGGTATCGCGGTTTAAAACACTTTTTAAACTGTATAGCCGGCGCAGGGAGGTACGCGCTCGGTGCTTGGGGGGGGGGGGGGGGGGGGGGGTTGTGCGTAACGGGCTTGTGCGATTTTTGACTTCAGTAGTGTGTCCATGGTGTCCTGTGACAGGGTAGTTTGAGGCTAAATGGAGATTTGTATCAATTTGAGAAAGGAAGGGTCATATGTTTTGATGACCTGTATGTTGGTGAGGTTAAGTTAAAGGGATCCTGTTGGTGGATTTTGTGCATCTACATTGACAGTGTGCCTTAAAGGGGTTAAAGGTCCTAAACCTTTTTGCCTTTACTGTTTGTGTGATTTAGAACCCTAAACACCAGTTATTTAGGTGATCCAAACCTTCTGACAGGTTCTATTCAAACTTGTGAACTTAAATTAGTAGGAAAAGCTATTGGATTTTGTCCCTCTACAGTTCACACATTGTCACACACAGTGCATCCCCCTGCTGACAACATGATTATTTTTTTGGCTTTCAGCAGAGGAGTGAGTTTGCGTTTGTCGGCTGTTCGCAGTCTTTTGAATGGGGCAGGAATGTGCATTCCTACAATCTCCTATTTGGTCAATTATCTGGGTTTTCTGTCATATATCATGACAGTTTGCGTCTCTTCCATATGGTTTGTGTCCTGTTGTATACTAGCTCATCAGGCCGCAAAAAATGTACATGCTTAAGTCTCCAAAACTGTGTCCAAGTCCCCATAAATCTACTACGTAAATCTACCATGCTGCTGCATTGCACCAGGACTTCTAGGGGCTACTAGACTCGCGCTGTACAAGTGTTGGAAGTTTACAGGTCCTGCTCTAGCCAATCTGTGGCCTCCTCGGACCTGTGATCTGAGGTGACCGCTGATTTGCTAAAGCAGATGAGGACCCCCAACTCTTCTGGTTCTGGTGTGACCTGGGAGCTGCAGTGTGTTGAATACTCATTGAGGGAAAATGGTATTTAAAGTTTTGACCATGGCAGACTTTCTTTCTTGCAACATAGATCCCATTCTCATTGATTGGGGCAGTGGCACACTCGAATGTAGGCAATGACTGAAATAGCGGAGTACAGTGCACAGCTACCTCATCACCTCTACCCATCAGTGAGAACAGGATCCCTGTTCTCTGGAGACCTGGGGGTCTTGTTCTTGTGATCGCTGGTGGTTCCAACACTTGGACCTCCACCCCCCCCCCCCCCCCCCCCCTCCCCTGTCAAACAGCTATTTGTTCCCATTTCCTGTGGATAGGGGTTAACTTGTGTATATACTTGGGACAGCCCCTTTAAGTCCCCCTGAAAAACAGGTGACACCCAGTGTCCAAGGAGGCCACTCATTGGTTGAAGCAGGTCCTGATAGACAATGCTTGATTTGAAGGGTACATTTGACAGAAATTGACTTCTTTTTTGTATTTCTCATTTGTTGTGGTAGCCATGACAAAGAAAGCGGCCATATTGGTTGTTTTTTTTTTTTTGGTTTGCAAAAACTGATAACCAAATGCTTCCTCAGATATTGTTTGGATATTTATGACTGGAAATTAACTGGTACGACCGACATGGCTGTGCTTCCTGTTGTCACACTGGCAATGATGGCCGTCCACAATGAATAATGGTTGAAACTTTATGAATTGGTTGAAAATGAATTGGTTGAAACTTTACAAGAGCCTGTATCTGTGGTGAAGCTCCTTGTTGGGACATGGATAAGGAATATCGTGTGAGGAAAGTGTCAGAGTTGCCCTCATACACCATCCTCCAAAGAAGGGAAAAAAATAGCTTGGTCATGTTCAGGCTTGTTGCCGTATCGGTGAAGCCTCTTCTGATGTGGTGAGGTCAGCAGGAGAGGGCTTCAGGGTCACGCTGCGTTCTTCTGACTGGATTGGTTACAAAAATAGATATTAATGTATGTTGGGGCATGTTTACATGGCAAAATCCTGAAAAATTGATGGTGTGTTCTTGCTGTGGGGCCTGTGACAGAAATCCGAGCCCAAGTGTGGGCTTTCTGGTGTGGATTAAGTCCCTTAAAGGAAAAGGGGTTCCGTTTATTAATTGTTGTGTGGTTATCTACCAGTCGGTATGTAGCCCAGTAATATTTGAAAGGAATTTATAACGTTACGTGTATGCAGTATGTGCATGTTATGTGACTGGTCAGATCTTTTTGAAATTTGTGTGGGTGGCCTCCACCTGAGGGTTAAGTTACACGGTTCATTGAAAGTTTGAAGGAAATCTACCATCAAAATCCATCATGATAAACCAGAGACACTTACTCATAGATCCAGGCCCCGTGACTGTGGTAATCTTCTTATATTTGTAATCTATATCCGCCTCCTTTCTCAAATCAATGTACAAAATTATGCTAATAAACCCAAAGGGCTTGCTGCGCAAATGCTGAGGGTGCCGTGAGAGAGTGTAATGGCCTGTAAAGCCAGATCAGAGGGGCTAGTGTAGCCCCTGAGGCTCATCAGCATAATTTAAAAGTTTGATTTTAAAGGATAACAAATATAAGATGATTACCACAGTTGCTGTGCCTTAATCTAAGTATCCCTGGTTTATTATGATGGATTTTGATAAATTTCCTCTAAGGGCTCGTGCACACTAACGTATGGCTGCTGCTGTAGCCTGGCAGGCACAAGTCGGTGCGCAGGAGAGGGGGGGGTGTGCGCTGCTCCATAGCACTTATTGCGCTCATTGTACCTAGCCCGTGCTCCATAGCAGTCTATGGGGGACGTATGTATGACCGCAAGTTTGCATGTGCCCTAAAGGATGTATCTAGTTATTTATCCACACATTGCTTGAGAAAGGTGATAAACACCGAAACGTCGCTGGTTTTGGAATAAACCCTTCTTTTTTTTTCATCTGAATCTGGGGTGCTTTTTTTCGATTAACATAGTTATTTATCCTCTATCCTTTGGTTCTGATTCATGTTGATCTGGTTACTCGGACCAATTCTCACTAATTGATGGAGCATGGGGTCAAGCATACTGCCATTTAATTCATTTTTGGAGCTTCGGAAATACACTTTATTACATTGTTATTCCCAATTAGTGCTGTGGTAGGTATCTCTGGTGCTCCCGTAGGCAGTGACTGGAAGTACTCGACACACCAGAGATGTTCTTGGCCATTTCAGTCACTCCCATATGACTGAATGGGATGGCAATATGCATGCTCGGCCTGATGCTTGGTTAATTAGTGTGAACGGGACCCCAATTCTCGTGATTGTTTGGGTCGCGACTGCTGGGATCCCCATCAATCAAGATAGGAGGTAATAATGAAACTTGGTACAGAGGGCTACATTCACACGACAGTACGATTTCTTCAGTCCTGTATTTACGGACCGTATAAGCTCGCATATACGTGACGTTTGTATTTTATACATCTTCTATGACTTCTATGGCGTACGGAACTGAAATATGGGAGAAAATAGGACATGCTCTATATTTTTATACGGCTAGTGTACGGTATGCTACAGTGTCAAAAACGGTAATATAAATGGTTGGACGTATTGTCCATTGAAATTAATGTGGCCGTATGTCACCTGTGAAGAAACAGTACAGTACTAATATGGCCGTTTTCTAATAAGTCCGAGGGAGTGCAGCCTAACATCTAAAATTGCAACGATGACCATTGTAATAGGTTAATCCATGGAGAATACCGCACTTGGGTGCGAACCCTCAGCTCTTGTTTTCCTATCTTAAAATCTCATCCAAAAAACTTTGTGTGAACCTACCCTGATGCGTGTGGTCAGCCTACATGGGATGAGCACGAGATAAGGAATGTGATGTAGTTGCAAAGTTGTATAACTTTTTTTTTTTCCCTGATACAGATAAGAGGGATTGTCTGAGGTTAGGAAATGAGGATCTGTTAGTTTTTGTAATAACGGTGCCACGCTTGTTTTATAGAGCACACCTCTCCCCATAGTATGCTGCAATACCACTCGCTGACTATTGGGAAGTGTGGCGCTGTATTAACTTGTAGCTCTCTATTGAGATTTTGTGTATGGATAGGCCCTGACCCTTCCATGGCAGCAAGTGTGTGTTTTTTTTTTTTTTTTTTTTTAACTTGGTCAATGGCTACCCAAGGTACTACATGCATGCTCAGCCATGTGACAAAGGAATAGCTGTCCTAGTGTCTTGTGACATAGGGCACATCAAAGGGTGTGTTGTCAATTGTAATCGGGCTGAGGTGTTTCTCTTGTCACTATGGCCATGTTTAGAAATGGGTGCCAAGTAGCCCCAGGCAGTACTCCTCACCTGCCAGAGGAAATAGCGGGCCAGTGCAATGCGGCCACACCTGGGGGCACCTTTGTGTTTGCTCTGCAGGTGGGGGGGGGGGGGGGGGGTGTTTGCACACACAATGCGGTTTTATTTCAGGTGGCTGATAACATTAACATTTTCCCATATGTTACAGTATTATGTCGGCATTGCATTACAAAGGACTTGTTAGAATTTGGCCTTGTGAAGTCCTGGTGGCAAAACCCGCTTTTTGTTTTTTTTTAATGAGAAAGTAGTACAGTGTACTCCTCCTGATCCAATACACTGGGAACTAATGAGAAAGTAGTACAGTGTACTCCTCCTGATCCAATACGCTGGGAACCAATGAGAAAGTTGTACAGTGTACTCCTCCTGATCCAAAACACTGGGAACTAAAGGGTCAATCAGTCCTGACACCACTAAGGGGGCTATATGGGACATGATTCATACCTTCCTGCAGTGATGATTTCTCAGGGATTACATCAGAAGAAGAAGTTTGATCCTCTTCTTGATCCGACGTCCCATTCAGTGCCGGGGTAACAGGGCTTTCCTGATCCCTGCTCACCACTTCACCCCCGACCTCCTGAGTAACGTTATCAGTTTTCTTCTTCTTCTTTGCCTTGTTTTTTACTTGGAGTGACCGTTTCTTTTCCATGTCAATGGATTTCTTTCCTAAAAAGAGAAAGACGTATAGGAAGGGTTCCAAAATTAAGCAATTTTGGTTGACGACTTAATTAACTTTGGGTATGGGAACGGACCTTTTGGGGGGCGACTATGTTCCTGCTTTGATACGGACCAGTTGTGTAAGCAGAAGTCATCCGCTCCCGTCCATACTTTGTCAGCCTCCACTGGAGACCACTGGACACACAGCAAGCGTCCCTTGTGCCCCCGATAGTTACTAAGGGGCTCTTCTTGTAGTACGTCCCAAACCTGGGAAGAAGGAAATTTAGACCAATTCAATGGAATGAAAACAATGGTAACGAATCAGAGATCAGAGGGAACCTCAAAGAGTTAATGGTGAAATAGTCAAATATGTGAGACTCCAGGTACACAACGATTTTTTAGCAAATTATCATATGTTATTCCCCCTTTCAAAACAAACAGAACGATGCCCATATTGTGCTGTACGCCCTTTTCTTTCCGGAATTTTTCTGTTCTGAAACTACTTGTCATAAATCTTCTTCTGCAGCAAAGAAGTGGGTGGAGACTAAACACTTCCTGTCTTTGCCCTAAAGCCGAGTGTATTACCTCCTGCCCACACTTCCCATGATGCCTTGTGTTCTCTCAACTTAGTAGCAAATCCAATGAGAGTATAAGAAGTGAATCCACTGAGCTCAGAATAGTCTGTACGTAAAGGATCTATACAGGGTGTACCCTAACAGCTATCATCACATGGAGAAGCACATAATAATTAGTAGAAACCAGCAGTGAAATAATTACATGCAGTGTATAGTCTGTTATATTTGAGGGATAACAGTTTTCCTGCTTTGCAGAGAAGTGTTCGAGAAGTAGAAGGGAAGAGTCCTTGATATAGCTTGAGGTGCAGAGGGAAATATCAGGTTCTGCCAGTCTCTAGCTGAAGAACACTAGTCTTTTACTGCGCCAGATTTATCACTGTGATGATGAATTCTGGTTCATCATAAGACTGTCGGTTCCTACTTTAGACCTGGTTTTAGTTGGTCAAAATTTTGGGTGCACGGACGATTTCCCATAAGCCAAGCCCCTTTTCGCGAGGCCACGCCCTTTAGTTGGACAAGTGCCAAAAAAAGGTCTAAAAGCCTTGATAAATGTGGTGCAAGGCATTTAGACAGTTTTTGGCACGAAACCACCAGCATTGTGGTGCAAAAACGTCAATACATTCCCTCCAGAAAGTAATGCAGAATCACAGACTAGGTTTCAGGGACTAATGGGGTACACCAGTATATTTCTACCTTACTATAGTTCCAGGAGACTTCTGCATCCACAGATCTGCACAGGCACAGCTCTTCTGCTAGCTACACAGAGATTCATAACATGACCCTCTCTCCCTCCAGAGTGAGCAGGGAGAAGCAGCCCCTCCCATAGGATGATGGAGACGGCTGTCCTGGAATCCATGGATGTTAAATTTTTTAGGGTGTCAGCAGCCACTTACAGTAGTAAAGAGATTTCAAAGTCATGTGTATGACACCCAACTCCCTCCCTGTATCCAGATCACCAGTTACCCTCCATTTTATTGATCTTACCTGAGCGGTGCCATCATAGCCGGCAGATACCAGCCTAGCGTCATGATGAGGGCTCCACGACAGGCTTGTGATCTTAGCAGTGTGCCCTGACAAGGTGCGGAAAGGCTCTGTGATGGTGAGCGGTACTTCAGAAGAGTTCTCTGTAACAACACAAGATGATAACACCAAGAAGGATCTGACACTGATGACATATCCTAAAGACAAGTCGCCAGTATCGAGGTAAATTAATAGAAGACAACATCACAACGTAAGGAAGTGGAATCCTTACCTAGCGCCCCCTTCAGGTTATGGACATAAACCACAGCATTATTGGATCCGGATGCTAGAAGGAAGCTCAGGGCAGGATCCTCACAGTGATCATGGTGCCAGCGGAGACAATTGATGATCTTATGATGCTGCTGTATAGTGCAGAGAAGCTTAAGATGTGGAGCCAGGAAGATTTCGATACTCCTGTAATAACACAAAAGGAACAAGTCTATAGAGAAGTTATAAGAACTCTTCAATCATGCGATTCCTTGGTTATGGAAGGGGCATTCCCACATCTCAAAGAGGATCCCAGAGGTCAGCGTAAGGTGATGGCAGATCCTAGGGATGAGAATAGCCCTCTACCTGTATACGACCCGTATTACAGAAGGGATGACCTACCCATCTTCATTACCAATGGCTAAATGACGACAGTCCGGTTTCCAGTTGAGCTCTGTATGTGAAGGTAATTTGTGCTGATTAAACAAAAAAAAAAAAAAAAAATTAAAATTAATCCACAAAATCCCAGAATATTTTATATAGAGGCACGGTAAAAAATATCATCCACATGAGAAATATACATAACCCTTATATACATAGCCCTGTCCAACCTTTCAAATAGACCGTAATCTTCCTATTTTTTCAGGAGTATAGAAAACCTCAGGGGGTCGGGATAGGAATACTTACCTCTCTCTGGCTACTGCACGCTGGGGGGGCATTGGATCGCTTTGTACACTGAGTGGGCTTCTTGGATCAGTGGATGTCAAGTCCATTAGATAAAGGAAGTGACATCCCAGGTCCTAGAAGTCCACTCATTGGATGAAGCAGGTCCCGTGACCCAAGAACTTCCAGCCAGGTCCAGGCCCCAAAAAATTGGAAGTACCAGAACCATGCGGAAAATGGAATGGGTTAAAAATGTGTTCATTTTCCTGGAAAATCTACCACCACAATGTTCCTATGTTGCTTATAGGAGAGCTATATAGGGCAATCTATACTATGCTATGGGGTGGATCAAGAGGAGTGTCCAGCGGCCCCCATAGAAGGCAATGGAGCAACAGCCATGGATGCACATCAGTACTCAGCTGGGGGTCCCACTCCTTTCTGTAACCCACCACCTATTCACAGAAGTTTCATGATACAACCCAAATAAAGTCTTTGTGAAGTGTCCCGGAGGCACAGATAGATCCTTACTTTAATGTCATTGGTCTCCCGGATAAGCTTATTGATATCTTGGGCCTCCATAGTCAACTTCCAGGGATTGTGCTGGAAAATGATCCCCTCTCCACCACAACTATAGAGGGTGAACGGCGGCCGGTCCCCTTCAGCCCCTGACGAAGACAGAATATAGTCATTACATCGCTTTGTAGTGATTTCTTTGATGTCTATAAAAGGTAGAAAAGTATCTCACCAAAAGAGAAGGGGGGCAACGGCGGACCCCAGGACATGGAGTATACAGTCTTTTTGTGGTAAGTACTGGAGATCTGAGGAGGTCTGCGAATATATCATTAAAAATCAAAAATTAAAAGCTGAATTTACACTGAATTTACCATTTAACATCTCATTTGTCTATAGGATACATGTGCCCGTGTAAATACACTCCATGTATGGACCAGTATACAGTATTAGTCACGTATAGAACAGTATACAGTATTTGTAACATATGGACCAGTATACAGTATTAGTCACATACAGAACAGTATACAGTATTTGTAACATATGGACCAGCATACGGTATTTGCCACGTATGGACTAGTACAGAGTATTTGTCACATATAGACCAGTATATGGTATTTGTAACATGGACCAGTATACAGCATTTATCATGTATGGGCTAGTATACAGTATTTGCCACGTATAGACTAGTACAGAGTATTTGTCACATATAGACCAGTATATGGTATTTGTAACATGGACCAGTATACAGCATTTATCATGTATGGGCTAGTATACAGTATTTGCCACGTATGGACCAGCATACGGCATTTGTCCTGCGTCTTACTTGGTGGAAAAGACATCGTAAATCCCAACTTTTCCATCATCCGTCCCAAAGGCCAAACTGCCCTCTTTAGTTGGATGCCACGAGAGCTATGGAGAGTAGAGGATAAGGAGAGGCAAAATAAGTAAAATTTCAGAGCATCAATAAGGCAATTACCCAGTTGCCCCCAGGTCTTGGTACAGGATAAGATCTGATATCTCCATTGCTTGGCAGATGTGGGGATCCCAGCGTGTGCCCTCCCTTCCCATATAGGAGATCCGGATTATAGTATACTTACTGCGGTCACTTTAGATCGGATCCCTTGCCACAGTGTCTTCACATCATAGGAATTTACCACAGAGAGGGAGTTCCAGACACGGATCATGCCATCGCCCACGCCGACTGCCAGGCATCCGGATGCCACAGGAGAAAACGCCAGGCTGTACACAAAACCTCCTAGTGAGCTCAATGACCAGCAGCAGGAGAGGGAGCCCAGATCCCAACACTTCACCTACAAGGAGACAACAGCAACAATGACCTGTGGTAACATCAGCAAAGGGCTTGTATATAGACAATCATGGGATAGGGGGTAACAATCTGATGGGTAAGGGTCCGACTGCTGGGCTGGGACCCCCACAGATCACGAGAACAGAACCACCAGCAAAACAGGCGCGCGTTCTTATAGATAGAACAGAAAATAGCTAAACTTGGATTAGAGGATATTATACCCATACTGTAAAGGGCAGAAATATATATATATATATATATATATATATACACACACACCCACCGGTATATGCCAAAATTAAATTTTTTTTGCTTCCTGCCCCCCCCCCCCCCGAAAAATGTGTCAGATGTAACCCAAAATGGTACCAATTTAAACATCCTTATCCTGCAAAAAAACAAGCCCTTAATAAAGCTCCTTTGATGGAATAATGAATAATAATAATAGAATTATTGCTCTCAGAATATGGCTACACATAAATTAAAGGGTGTAAAACATAAGAAAATCTGTACATATTTGGAGTCTTCAAGCACACTAACCTATAGAATCATTCTAGCATTTTTTAATACTGCAGGCTGAACTGCACTGAACTTTAAAATTTAATCGATGGGGAGGGGGGGGGCATTCATTATTAGGGGTTTTAAAGAGATTCAACATATATGTGTTTGACAGGTCCTTAAAGGGGTTGTAAAAACTATTTAAAAGGGTTTCAGGTATACCTTTTTTGGGCTTTAAAAATAAAGAGCACAATCTCTTGTTTGTAGGAGCCAGCTCTGGCATCCCAACCACAGCCACGTGCCTACTACTGCCCAAATCAAATATTGTAGGAGCCCTACAGTTGTGGTCGGAGATAACAACCCCCATTGATTGAACGGTAGTGCGAACAGGTGTCCTGCTGCTCCATTCAATTGGACATTAGTGTCAGCAATTTCTGAGCACAGTTCTAGGATATCTCCAGATTGTTCGGTCCTGTTCTTGTGATCGGTGGGAGTCCCTACAGTCAGACCTTCATGGATCAGACGGTTATGCCCTCGACCCAAATGTAGTTGGTACAACCCCTTTAAAAATTCATTCCAATTTCCTTCCCAACATATTTCCATGTAGCGGAGGGTCCCCATGTACAGGACTGTGTCACCTTGATGGTCAGAATGGCTCCCATAACCCAGACCAAGCGAGATGTCACCAGGTTATGCGACACCAGCCCTTTATCACCATACAAACAGCACTTACATCCCGATCCATAGATGTAGACAGAAGCAGCTCCTTCCCCTCTTCTGTGACTAGGGAACAAAGGTTAAACACAATCCGGGAATGGTTCTGTCCCTCCGAGGAGCCTAGAAGGGTCCACTTCTGCTTTCCACTCCTACCCAACTCCCACAGAAGGAGCTCACCCCTGCAGAGACCATGAAAACATCATAATACATCAAGATATGGTGATACACTATAATGTCACGGACTGGACGGGGTAATACCACCAACCCAAAACAGCTGGATAAGATCTGTGTAGGATGCCCATGAGGCCAGTGGACAGTCAGCCACAAGCGGTCCTTCACCATCGGATCCATTCCTCCTCCTCCTCTCCTCTTCAGGTACGGCAACTTCAGAGTCATAATACCTATAGAAAAGAACAAAAATCAAATGAACCCTTTCATGACCGAGGATCATTAGTCCCGGAATGTTCAGGTCAGTTGTGACAGTTCTGTTCTGCTCTTCTCTAAATGGTCACATCTTTGGAACAGTTTTACCAGGACAATTTTGACTTAATTTTTTCTTCATTCCAAGTAAGACATGTTTTTTTCTTTATAGAATTAGCAGATAAATAACTAAAAATTGAGTAAACCTTTACCAAAATATGTTATTATACAAAGTGAACGGTGCAGAGGGTGCATGTGCATCTATAAACTCTCAGCTGTGTCTCCCTGCAGCTCCGTCTCCATTCATTGGTCAGCTGACAGACTGGAGGAGGGCACACTCCAAACAGTTATATCATTTGTAGCACCTAGAGAGAGTTCTGGTGTCATTTTAAAGGAAAGAATCACATTTTTAATATCAGATTGTGTTTCTGGGTGCCACAGATTTCTAACTGCAAATTCAAAAGTGGACATCTCCAGTTCTGAGTCACCTGCAAACTCAAGGGAAGATTCTCCCCTTTAGGGAATATTCTCCCCTTTAAAGGGAACCTGTCACCATAACCCCTATTTTTCATTATGCAGATATTCCAAAAGCCCATTACATGACAAATGCATAGCTTTTGTCATATTGGTAAGTAGTATGGGTTCGCTATAATCATATAGTGTATTTTTACTTGGCTCCCTGCCGGGCTTCCACACGGATTTTGATTTCCTACCTCCGGGAGCTCGGCAGGCACCCAAATACACTAAACGATTTTAGCGAACCTATACTACTCACAAACATGACAAAAGCAACTATGCAATTGTCATGTTATGGGCTTTTGGAACATGTGCGTGGTTAAAAATGGGGGGCTGTGGTGATAGGTTCCCTTTAATTATTGCTTCCGGTTGCGAGATGCAGCGAAAAGTTCTCTTAATGAATGAGGACTAAATAATGAAAGACAAAAAGTAACTGGACTTCTCCCCTTTAAAATGACACCAGAGCTGTGCTTTCAGGTGCCACAGATATAGCTGTTGGAAGTGCTATAGCGTCTGTAAATGTGCTAGCTGCACAGGGTATGTGTGGTTCGGACCTATACGGCCGTATGGCAGCCGTGAAGCAGTTAAGAGCTAAATGAAATAGAATGTATTCTGCGGATTATCCCAGATATATAATAGATTGTCGATCCCGCACGGAATGGAACGTTTCCCATTAATATTCATACCCTGAGGCAGCGCATGCACTCACCCTGCATAATAAGGATATGGGCAGGACACACCTGGGGGGCTCCTACCTTTGCCTGTGGAGGAACTCCAGATCCGGATGGTTTGATCTTTGCTGCCCGAGGCCACGTAGCAGCCCTTGTTCTCAGACTCCGGCAGGAGATCGCCATTGGTTGCGTTCAGTTCTCCTCCTGATGAAAAGTTAGAGAGAATCCGTATCAAAAAAACCAGGGAAGAGGCGGGTGTTTTCTCGATTACTAATGCATCCTCCATCTTCTATTCTTTTTTAGCCCGGCTTACAAAGAGACTAACAGATTTAAAAGGATTGCTGGACCGCGAGCCTGAAGTATTCATAGAAGACACATGGAGGCAAAATACACTGATCAAAAGTGTATGTCCGATTGGCTTGTCTAAGGTAAGATTGGGGGGGGGGGGGGGGTATCTATCCTACAAGTGGACTCAATCATAAAGGATGGGAACTTAAGATTCAACATACCCAATATTTCCTTCTTTACACCAACATCAGATGCCATGTTTAGATGGCAAGTCCAGGTAGTGGCGAGTACATTTAACAAGTACTCACCACTCCAGGGTCTACTCCTCCTGCTTTGTTCTGGCTCCTGAAGTGGAAGTGCCAACATCAGGTACCAGGAAAGGTCCAGTGTGGAGCAGGGAGCATAAACAAGAGTGATGAGTATTTCTGCCCTGGGATCGCCGGAATCATCAACAATGGTCTGTTCTGGGGTCTCCAGGAACAACAATGGTCTGCTCTGGGGTCTCCAGGATCAACAATGGTCTGTTCTGGGGTCTCCAGGAACAACAATGGTCTGCTCTGGGGTCTCCAGGAACAACAATGGTCTTTTAGAAAGCTTAAAGGCCTTGATATGCAAATTTTCTAAAGAGGCTACTGGGGCGTGGAGTAGCCGGAGCTGAGGCTACACGGCGTGGCTACTCCACACCCAAATCTTCGATCCTCCTACCAGATATCTTCAGCGCGCAGCTACAAGGAGCTGTGTGCACTCGTCCGCAAAGCCAGAGTTCTGCGCATGCGAAGAACACAGGCCAGCGGCTGTGCGATCTTGGCTCCAAAGCTGGAGCTATTGCGCAGAACGCCGTCTTCACGGATGTGCGCGCAGCTCATTGTAGCTGCCCGCTGAAGATATCTGGTTGGAGGATCAAAGAGGTTACTGGGGTGTGGAGTAGCCGCACTGTGTAGCCTCAGCTCCGGCTACTCCACACCCCAGTAGCCTCTTTAGAAAATTAGCATTTCAAGGCCATGAAACTTTCTAAAAGATTGTGGGGACTAAAGGATTAGCCCTAAAAAGGGCTATCCTTACATTTGTTACATGCACCAACCACCGGATCTACCTTAATAGGTAGATCCGTGGTGGTAGGTTTCCTTTAATGGTCTACTTGGGGTATCCAGGATTATTCATCATCTGGATGTAGTATTTGGTGTTTAGTGTTGGGTTCTGGGTTGGGGATCTAGGGTTCTGGTTACTAGTGCAGCCCCTTGAAGTTGAGCGGTATGACAATGCGGCCCCTCACTCCTATAAAGGCTGAGCATCCCTGCTCTATACAGAAGAGACCTATTTCTATAAAGACTTATAGGATCTGACAGGAGGTTACTCCATACCTTGTGTGTCATCTGCCTTTGGATACAGATCTTCCTCACGAGGATGAGGGCACCAAGCCAGGCTATGGACCTCGTCATCATGTCCACGCAAACGGTGGATGACCTCTCCTCTACGGCTCATATCTATGATGACTATCATCCCGTCCTTGTATCTGGGAAGAGCAGACAATTTTGGATGGTTCTGTGAGATGATGACATAACTTCTAGGGCAATCTCAGTCAGGCTGAGTCCCTCAGGGCAAGAATGTGAGGAGTTCCTGGCAATATTGAAGGGGCTTTCTTATGGACACCCCTCCTAATATGCACCAACTTGGTGGTTTCTTCACTACTTACCCTACTGCCACTAGATCCTCTTGGTGTGGTGCACAGGACAGACAGATGATGGTCCTCGGCTCTGGGAAGAACTGCTGCCCCTCATTTCGATTAGACCAAAAGCAAACCACTATCCCCTTCTCATCTCCGCTCACCAACAAATCCTTCACCAGGGGAGACCAGTGTAGGGCAGAGATTGTGTTCTGGAAGAAAACAGACCCATCTAGGTTAGGAGAACCACAAGGCCCATCATTCTGTAAGACAATGGCTGCTCTACTATAATTAGGACCCTCGGCTCTGAGTGACTGCTGCATTATCCAATCTGAAAGCCGGCACAGGTTTTACTCTGAAGGGGGGCTGAATTACAATTCAGAAAACTCAGAGCACAGCAGTGTTAGGACACATCATAGTTAGGACACTACATCATTTGAAACAAGAAGAATAGTCATTTTTTAGTCTGAAACAAGTCAAGTTTGGAGGCTGTATGGGAGTGTCACCTCCAATGCTCCCATCTTCAGTTCTTTAGTACCTAGAAATATGCAGCTGATGTCTTTTAACCCCTTAAGGACCAGGCCCTTTTTCGTTTTTGCGTCTTTATTTTTCACACCCCACCTTCAAAAATCCATAACTTTTTTATTTTTCCATGTAGAGAGCTGTGTCAAGGCTTGTTTTCTGCGTAACAAATTGCACTTCATAGTGATGGCATTTAATTGTCTATGCCATATACTGGGAAGCGGGAAAAAAATTCTGAATGCAGTGAAAATGGTGAAAAAACGCATTTGCGCCGTTTTCTTGTGGGCGTGGATTTTACGTCTTTCACTGTGCGCTCCAAATGACATGTCTAATTTCTTCATTGGGTCAATACGATCACATGGATACCAAATTTGTATAGGTTTTATAATGTTTTCATACATTTACAAAAATTAAAACCTCCTGTACAAAAAAAAAAATTCTTCATTTTGCCGTCTTCTTGCGCTAATAACTTTTTCATACTTTGGTGTATGGAGCTGTGGGTGGTGTCATTTTTTGCGACTTTTGATGACGTTTTCAATGCTTTTATTTTTAGAATTGTACGACTTTTTGATCACTTTTTATTGAATTTTTTATATTTTTCAAAATGGCAAAAAATGCCATTTGCGACTTTGGGCGCTATTTTCCGTTACGGGGTTAAACGCAGTAAAAAAAAACCCATTCTTATATTTTGATAGATCGGGCATTTTCGGACACGGCGATACCTAATGTGTTTATGATTTTTACTGTTTATTTATATTTATATCAGTTCTAGGGAAAGGGGGGTGATTTGAATTTTTAGGTTTTTTTAATATAATTTTTTATTTTTTTTTATTAAAATTTTTTACTATTTTTCAGACTCCCTAGGGTACTTTAACCCTAGGTTGTCTGATTGATCCTACCATATACTGCCATACTACAGTATGGCAGTATATGGGGATTTTGCACACCATCTATTTCAATGTGCAGTTCGCACATTGTAATAGATGGCCTAAAACATGATAGCCTCGGATCATTGTGTGATCCGAGGCTGTGATGGCAACGGATCGCCGCTCCCCGATGACGTCACGGGGAGCGGCGATCGGAGCCAAGATGGCGGCGCCCACGCGTCGCCGGCTCGTTAATGCCGCCGGTGGCGATGAAAGGGTTAACACCCGCGATCGGTACAAGCACCGATCGCGGGTGTTAGCGATGGGTGCTTACTTCATTGTGAAGCAAGCACCCGGCGTGTATGAAGAGGGCTCAGTCCGTGAACCCTCTTCATACTACCCCATGCGCAATAAAACGTACAGGTACGTCTTATTGCGCTATGGGGTTAAAGATAAGAATCTCATCTGTCATATAAATTCAGGCTTGTGGTCCTGTGGACTAAAGAACCAGAGAAACAGAGAAGTTAAAAAATAGTCTGAAATGTGATCTTCAGAAATCCAATTTTCGCCTGTATCTTCGGTTCTGTAGCTCATGAACCCTGATGCGACCTGAAAGATGAGATGCTTTCATATGGAACCAGAAGTATGTTTTTTGGTTCCATTTAGCCAAAGATAGAGGTGTCTGAGATGACTCTGCAGCATCAAGACTTGACTCATCTTGGGTAAAATCTGACTCTTCTCTTTTCACATATAAGAGGGGATTTTTCGAAAGGACATTTCACCCCCTACCTGAGGGGACTGGTAGTTTAATGGGCATTTAGGGAAAACCAGATAAGTAAACTATTCACTTAGCACTTTAATATGTGAACCCTTCTTATGTCCTATATTCAGACACGGATGTGAATCTCTTACTGAATCACATAATTCCAGTCATGATTTCCTATATGTTTGCCATATTTTCTAACATAGATACTTGTACAGATTGGTTCTTACCCGATGGAGCTTGTGTTCGGTCACTAGACTCTTGGTCTGGGTGTCCCATACTTTCACAGATCCGTCATCAGAGCTGCTGGCGCAGAGGTGCGACTGACCAGAGCAGTGAGAGAAGGCGAATCCGGAAACCCTCTCTGTATGTCCCACCAGCTCCCCTGAACAAGAAGGGGAAAATCATAAGTATATGCATGACGACAGACATAATGGGGAGATGCTGTAGTACTCCTGTATACACACTGACAGCCATGATGGGGAGGCGATGTAGTAATCCTGTATATACACTGACAGCCATGATGGGGAGGCGATGTAGTACTCCTGTATACACACTGACAGACATGATGGGGAGATGCTGTAGTAATCCTGTATATACACTGACAGACATGATGGGGAGATGCTGTAGTACTCCTGTATATACACTGACAGACACGATGGGGAGATGCTGTAGTAATCCTGTATATACACTGACAGACACGATGGGGAGATGCTGTAGTACTCCTGTATATACACTGACAGACACGATGGGGAGATGCTGTAGTAATCCTGTATATACACTGACAGACATGATGGGGAGGCGATGTAGTAATCCTGTATATACACTGACAGACATGATGGGGAGATGCTGTAGTAATCCTGTATATACACTGACAGACATGATGGGGAGATGCTGTAGTAATCCTGTATATACACTGACAGACATGATGGGGAGATGCGGTAGTACTCCTGTATATACACGGACAGACATGATGTGCACATGCTGAATGGAGCAGACGGCTGTGCATGTCCATTCTGCTTCATTCATCTCTATAGAGCTGACTGAGATTGCTGAGCACCGTCGACGAGGGGACTGACGGAGGTACAATCTGCAAATTAGGCCCTGTTCAGCAAAATAGGGCCTAAGTTGATTGGTGGGAAAACCCCTTTATCAGACCAAGGGACTGATAGAGATTATAGAGCACAAAACTGTTAAATCTTTAGTCCCATAGATACTAAATGCAGAGGTATGTCCAACCACCACGCCATTGATATGGAGTATACCTCAGTTATTGTGATCGGTGGGACAGTCAGTCAGTTTTTCATTCCCCATCCTGTCGGTAGGATATACACTACACTGGCTCAATATTTGTTATACAGAAATTTACCGTAGAATCCGGGCTCCTGGGGGCTGATACGTAGCAAGTAGACGGAATTCCGAGCAGCAAACCCAAACAGTCCTCCTGCGGCATCACTGGACCGACTGCAGTACCAATTGGGGGATGCGCTGAGCATCCGATCCGGATCCCCCATCCTTGTATCACCTGTCAGAACATAATACACAATGATCACAGACAGACACAGCGTATAGGTATTATATACAGTGTATGTGCACCATATACAGGGACATACCAGGATAACATATAGTGGATAGGTATTATATACAGATCGTTATTATATACAGTGCATGGGTATTATATACAATGATATTGTATACAGTGTAAGGGTACAATATACAGATTATTATAATTATATACAGAGCTACGGTATTATATACAGCGCATGGATATTATATATACAGATCATCATTATATACAGTGCATGGGTATTATATACAATGATATTGTATACAGTGTAAGGGTACAATATACAGATTATTAATATATACATTGCAACGGTACTATATACTATATATGGATACTATTTACAGTGTGCAGCTATAATATACAGATTATAGCTACAATGTACAGGGCATAGCTATTATATACAGTGCATCAGTATTATAGACAGTTTATAGCTATTATATACAGTGCATCAGTAGTATATACAGTATATAGCTAGAATATACAGTGCATCGGTATTATATACAGCGTATAGCTATTATATACAGTGTGCAGGTATATACACATTACATACAGGTCCCGCTCACCTCCCGCAGCCTCCCCCCAACACACGCTGCTTCTGCTGCAGCTCCTGTCGCTCGTGCTGCTGTCGTAAAGAGCCGGCTCACATGTCATCAGTGACAGCCAGCGCGCCGTAAAGCGAGCCACTCTCCAAGATGGCGGCGTCCGTGTCTGCGGGTGAGGCACGGGGAGGGCGAGGATGTCACTGCTGGGGAGAGGGGACCACGATGTGTCTGGACCCTCCGTGTCCGGGCAATGGAGGGTTATATCACATGTATTATAGGGGAACATGATAAGTACATGTCCTGTAATAACCCCGAGCCGTGTATTACTGGTGTAGTCATGAAACTACAACTCCCAGCATGCCCTGGAGACTTGTAGCTGTGCTGCTGATTCCTGTTCTTGTTAGGGCATGCTGGGAAATGTAGTTCTAGTGTAAGTGGAGTACATTATGCGGCTCTCTTTGGTTCTCTGTTATCAGACAGATGGGAAAAAACTATAGTATCTTTCTCTATTTTTTTAATTCCTACTTCTCGCACATCTGTAGAGCCCCTCCGTTATTCGTCATGGAAACGCATGAAATAATTGACCACTTTTGCTGCAAGTTTTACCATTTACTACATTTCTGACAAATATTTCATGTTTGTCTTACAGCCGTATGGGGGTCACTGTTCCGGATCCAGAGGGGGTGAGTACAAAACAATTTCTCACAGCTGAGGTTTTGGTACTATCTCCAGCCAGCTTGCCAAAATCATACCAAGCTTACCATACTGACAGCTTACATCTCTCCTCATGTCTGAATGGTTTGCTACAATGTGTCGGTGCAGACAAAATGTCTAAGAATTGCTAAGACTGGATACAATTGTAGCAAACTCCCAGCTCTGAATAGAGAACGTACATCTTGTTGCAGCCTGACAGCCGCTGGCAGCCTCCTGTCACACCGCGGCATCCACACCACCGCCGTCCTGGAGAAACGTGGCTGGGAGATGAAGAACAGAGTTGTCTACCCGCCTCAGCTTCCTGATGAGCCACGACGACCCGCAGTGAGTCCATTTTTATATCGTCTATAGGATAAGTCATCAGTCAGGTACTGTGGGGGGTCTGACACTCAGGACCCCCAGCGACAGAGAACGGAGGAGGATAAACAGCTCCCTTCTCTATGTACTGGCCGGTCCTAGAACTGCATGTCAGCTCCCATTCAAGTGCAGTAATGCAGCTCCATTTGATCCTCTATGGGGGCTTGTTTTTTGCGTCACGAATTGTACTTCCCAGTGACGGTATTTAATATTCCATACAAGGTACTGGGAAGCTGGAAAAAAATTCCAAATGCATTTGCGTCATTTTCTTGTAAGCTCTGCTTTTCAACTTTTACAGTTCGTGCAGAATGACACCTTCCCTTTATTTTTAGGGCCGGTACATTCACATAGATACCAGTTTTTATGCATTATGAACCAAACATACCTTGAGACTGCTGTAACTACACTGATGCAGAAACGTATCTTGTTTGATCCCTGAGCTGAGTGGTTTTGCTCAAAAAACAATTATAAAATTCAGGAGCTTGGGAAAGCTGGGTTGCATGCTGGTTGCTGTTTATAAACACATCACAGCTTACTGAACTGTCCAGACAGGACTAATCAACCTGAGCTGGATGACTCATACACAGCAGCTGGGGAATAGTGCAGCAACTGATTGGGCAACACAGTGATGACATTTTCTTGGTTTATGCTGGGCGGGACAAGGCTGGAGCAGTGCATAATTAGGGTAAGAGGAGAGGCCAGCCACAGGAGAGACCTCTTTATCATAATAGGGCACATTTACTAACTCGGTCCTGCGCGATCCTTGATCCGGAATGTCCGCCGGAATGCACATCTGCCGCGATTTAAGAAGGTTGTGCGCCCGATTAGTCCGAATCCGTCGGATTGTCCGACAGCCAGCCCCCTGATTTCTGTCGTATGGAAGCCGGTGCCAATGCGCAACAAAATCCCTGTCGCGATCCCCGAAAAGTCAGGAAACCCGACAAAAATGCGGCTGCGGGACCCTTCGTAAATAAGCCCCAAAATTATAATTGTTTTTTTCAGCAAAACCACTCACCTCAGGGATTAAACAAGATATGTTTCTGCATCAGTGTAGCTACAGCATTCTCAAGGTATGTTTGGTTCAAAATGCATAAAAGCGAATGGGAGGTTTCCTTTAAAACCTTTTGTACAAATTATTTTCGCTTCGCCATCTTCTGTCAATACATTTTCATACTTTGCACGCGGAGCTGTGTAAGGAGTCACTTCTTTTTTGCGGGACGTGATGACACTTCCATTGCAACCATTTTTGGGGATCACTTTTTATCACATGTTTTATGCTTTGCAAAATGACGAGAAAGTGGCGATTTGGACATTTTTTTTTTCCGTAACAGAGTTCACCCGCGGGAATAACTGATTTTATATTTTGATAGATTGGGACTTTTGCAATACCTAACATGTTGTCAGATTTTTTTGTTTATTTTATATTGGTTCTAGGGAAAGTGAGGTGATTTGATCTTTTACTTATGTTGTAATGTACACACTCTCTAGGATACTTTAACCCTAGGGGGTCTGATCATTCTTACCATATACTGCAATACAGCTGTATATGGTTATTTTGCCGATTTGTCACAGTGATCAAACCCCTGATGAAGTTACTATAGGTGTGCCTCTAACCTCATGCACAAGTTCTCTCCCCTTGGGTGGTGTATTGTGTTTTATTATGCGGGACAAGTGGTTTTGCTTTGGATCTATACATTAACTTTGATGGAGGACTGACTTATCCCACTTGACTTTTATGTATCGGTGTTGTTTGCACTTGAGCCTTGATTTGTCTTTAGACATTTAGAGACAGTTTTTTATTGTGCGCACTGATTACCTTTATACATATAGGGGGTGATTACCACATATTTTTGTGCATGTGAGGTTATATGTGGACACTCTGACCTTGTTTGTTGTCCTCGTGATTTCGGAAGTGTACCAATTCACATTTTAATTGTTATCTGTTGTGTCTGGACTAAATAAAATTTGTCATTTTTTTTTTTTCCTGCACAAACATTTCATTTCAAATTGTACAACATTTGTTGTAATTTGAAGATTTGTTACAGTATGCCTCTGGCACACTATAGCGGATGTCAGGAAATGACAAGCCCTGGTGTCTCTCATAGACTCTGGGCTGTCATATACCCCCACGGATCACAAGAATGGGGGTCCGTTGTACCTCAAGTGAATGGAGCGGTAGGTCAGACATGCGCACTGCCATTCCATTCACTTTAGTGAATCTATAGAAGTTGCTGATAACCATCTCGGTCTGTACCGTAGAGAAGAATGGAGCAGTAGGCACAACTAATGTGTTTGTTAGGGTTACATTGGACCCTTGTTCTTGTGATTACCCCCACTGGGACCCCCATTGATCAGTAAGTTAAGATGACACATCTAAACCTGATGTGGCTTGACAATCCCTTTAAATACAAGCAGCTACTATTCCGCAGGACTCTAGTCAGTCGGGTGGCCGATCATTTTGTATACACTCACTGGCCACTTTATTAGGTACACCATGCTAGTAACGGGTTGGACCCCCTTGATGCTCTATTGGATTGAGATCTGGTGACTGTGGAGGCCATTTGAGTGCAGTGACCTCATTGTCATGTTCAAGAAACCAGTCTGAGATGATTCCAGTCTGCCCATTCTCCTCTGACCTCTGGCATCAACAAGGCATTTCCGCACACAGAACTGCCGCTCACTGGATGTTTTTTCTTTTTCGGACCATTCTGTTAACGAGCAGTTGGACAGGTGTACCTAATAAAGTGGCCGGTGAGTTTATGTTATTATTCAGTTTTGGCTTAGCACAGTATATGGACTCAGATATGAGATCTTTTTCACCCTGACTTAGACCATATCGATATAATTTGTCTATTTATTCCCATAGGAAATCCACCATTGCCGCAGAGAGATAAAGTACAGCATGGACAAGATGTGGTATTTGGCCAAACTGGTAAGCAGCCATGTATAGGGTATTAAGTGTCCTGTACGGCTCAGGTAGCAAATAGAGAATCCTGTTGTTTTAAAAAAAAAAGGGGTCCTCCGGAGGTTAAGATTCTTAGCTGCTTTCTTCCAAGTACAGCGCCACACCTGACCATAGTTTGTGCCGGTATTGCAGTTCGGCTGTATAGAGATGAGGGGAGACGAGTTAGAATACCGGCACAAATCATGGTCGGCACAGGAGCAGTTTTTGGAAGAAAGCAGCCGCGTTGGACAACCCCTTTAAAGTGGCTCCTCCAGCCGCTATAGTGAAAAATCAAGTTCTTCACCTATCCATAGCATAGAAAATTGCTCTATCCAACCTGGCGCTTCATTCATTGGGGCTACCATGTGGAGCCCCTTTCTTGTGATTGGATCAGCAAGTTATCCTCTAATCACAGGATGTTGTGACTGGACAACCCCTTTAAATGGACATAAAATAGTCTCAGCAGCGTGAAATGACTTAAACAGGATAATTTACTATTTGAGTCTCTTCATAAATGGGATTAAGAAAGTTTTTCCCTAACAACACCTCTGATGAGGGGTAAGCCAATGAAAATTTGGAGTCAGACCACTCGATCACCTCACTATTCCTGAGTGAATAGGGCATAGTGCTTGTATGTCGACTACTCCATTTACTTACATAGGACTGATCGATAGCCAAGAACTCGGACCTATAGAAGTACAGGCGGTCCCCTACTTAAGAACACCTGACTTACAGACGACTCCTAGTTACAAACGGACCTCTGGATGTTGGCAATTTACTGTACTTTAGCCTTAGACTACAATGATCAGCTGTAACAGTTATCACTGGTGTCTGCAATGAAACTTTATTGTTAACCCTGGTTCTTATGACAATCCAACATTTTTAAAATCCAATTATCACAGAGACCAAAAAAAAATTTCTGTGGTTACAATGATAAAGTATACAGTTCCGACTTACATACAAATTCAACTTAAGAACAAACCTACAGACCCTATCTTGTATGTAACCCGGGGACTGCCTTGTAATTGGAAAAGCCCTGCACATGCGCTACTGCCCCATTCACACATATGGAGCGGAGGACCCCCGTTGGGGGTCGTCGATTCTTGGAAATACAGGAAGCATTGGTGATGGGTGCAGTAAATCCATTCACAAGCAAATAGCTCTGAGTGCTATAAGGAAACTGAAGGGTAAAATCTCAGGAGGTAATCTCCTATTCTGGACCCTTCTTTAGTATTTAGTGCCCACCAGAACAATGATTTAGATTTGCATTATGTAATACCCCATTTGTCCTGCGGGAGCGCTGCATAGAAAAGTTGCTTCCAGACATCAACATTACGTTATCTGTATTGCTGGGAGTCCAGTTCTTGTAACTGTTGTGGATCTCAGCAGTTGGACCCTCAACAATGTGATTGTTATCCCCTATCGCATGGATAGGAGAGAACTTGGGACAATCCCTTTAAGAATTTGGGTTTGTAAGCTGAATTACTGGCATTGGCAGGTAGTTAGTGTCATGACCATGGCCCCGGCTTTACCTGCAAAAGTTTATGAATGATTTCCGCACTCGGAGAAGACGGTCTTGCTCGAGAAATAAAATTTCATGAATCAAATCCCCGCCGGTTCCTTGTGATTAATTATCCAAATTCCAGAACTGGGGCTGAAACCACAAACAGACTTTTAGTAAAATTGAGTTTCTTAGTCATCAAAGTGAAATTGAGCAGAGTTATTAATTCATCTAGATGGTGGATGGAGATATGTAAATGACTCCGCATTTCCATAGAACGAGGCTCAAGCACGAAGCGTTGCGGCCCCCGGGGGCCTGTTTAGTAGCCGAATCGTAATCTATTAGTCACATGACCGTGGAAGATTAACCCTCTGCTTGTAACTCTAGATCAAGGGGATGTCTATAGACCAGGCGATCGCACAGCTGGAATTCGATGACAAGAAAGGAGCGAAGATAATGAAAGAGGTAAGATGAGGATAAGAAGAACATTCTGGTATGTCTCTCTATAACTACTGTTTCTATGCATATATATATATATTTTTGGAGGAGGATTTATGGGTAAATTTTGAGGACTCCTAGGTAAGAGTCCTGATTACCCGGCCCACACACAGTGATTGGCAGGGAGAGTCCTGGTTACCCCACCCACACACAGTGATTGGCAGGGAGAGTCCTGTTTACCCCGCCCATGCAGTGATTGGCAGGGCGAGTCCTGATTACTCCACCCACACCTAGTGATTGGAAGGGCGAGTCCTGATTACCCCACCCACACACAGTAATTGGCAGGGAGAGTCCTGGTTACCTGTCCATGCAGTGATTGGCAGGGCGAGTCCTGATTACCCCACCCACACCCAGTGCTTGCAAAGGCGAGTCCTGATTACCCCACCCACACCCAGTGATTGGCAGGAAGTCCTGATTACCCCACCCACACCCAGTGATTGGCAGGGAGAGTTCTGATTACCACCCACCCACCACCCAGTTGGCATGGCGGAGATTTCTGATACCCCCACCCACCCCCATTGATTGGCGGGAGAGTTCTGATTACCCCCACCCCACCAGTGATTGGCAGGGAGAGTTCTGATTACCCCACCCACACCCAGGGATTGGCAGGGAGAGTTCTGATTACCCACCCACCAGAGAAGGAGATTCATCTCACCACCCAGTGATTGGCAGGGAGAGTTCTGATTACCCCACCCACACCCAGTGATTGGCAGGGAGAGTTCTGATTACCCCACCCACACCCAGTGATTGGCAGGGAGAGTCGTGGTTACCCTGTAATTTTGCCATTTTATAATGATCTATTTAATGAAATTTATTTCCTTCACCTTCTGTGTTTTAGGTCTTGTTAGAAGCCCAAGAAATGGCAGTAAGGAACCACCATGTGGAATATAAATCTAACCTCTACGTAGGTAAGGAATTCATTCAAAGGAGGGATGCCTGATCCTTAAAGGGGGTTGTGCAAAGTTTTCAAGTTATCCCCTATTCACAGTTGATTGGTGGGGGTCTGATTGCTGGGACCCCCACTGGTTACGAGAACGGGGGTCAGTGGCGTGTCCTGCCAACCTATTCAATAGTCAGTGGAGAGACGGGATATGCGCTACTGCTACTGCACCATTCACTGCTGAGAATGGGAGCCCCACTAATCAGATTGTTATCCCCCTATGCTGCGCCAGTCCCAGCTAGGACCACCCCAGTTCTGCAGGTGGGATCTCCATCTGTAGCGTAACATTGAGATAGTTTTCTTTCATTAGTGGACTAAGTGGCACGCACCGATCCAAGTGAACAAATCTCAAGCCAGTGACTATGCATGTGTGTATCCCACGGGACATAAGGGGGGAAAACAGGCGTCATAGTGATGGCAAACAATCTTAAAACATATTTCTATACCAAATATTCCCACAAATCTGAACAACCTCATTCCCTTGATAGCATTAGCATGATTAAGGTACATATATATCTTTTTGGAATGATGCAGAAGAGGGAAGAAGGAAGGAAGGTATCGTACAAGTAACATATGGTATACGACACATATCAAATAAAAAACACACAGAGACCCCATCATATATCTAGATGCCAATTCATACACAAGACTCATTTTGTAATCACTAGGGGAAAACCTTCAACTCAATACGATCGTTCAGGCCGAATGTTATAGGGCGGCACGGTGGCTGATTGAGCAGCACTTCTGCATTGCAGCGCTGGGGTCCTGGGTTCGAAACCCACCCAGGTCAACATCTGCAAAGATGTTCTCTCCGTGTTTGCGTGGGTTTCCTCCCACACTCCAAAACATACTGGTAGGTAGTTTAGATTGGGAGCCCCATGGGGATAGGGACCAATTTGTCATGTTTTGTGCAGGGCTGCGTAATCTGTGTGCGCTATATAAATAAAGAATGCACCCATGGGCCTAAATTTCATAATGCATCTACTCTCCTGACGTAGAAGATTAAGGGAGCGATCCCCTCCTTCTGAGCTACATCCTACTTTCTCTATGCCCATAAACTTCAGTACATTCGCATCTCCATTGTGATGCTGTCTAACATGTTCAATGAGGCAGGGACAGCCACCTCCCGTAGTAATGGACCTCCTACGCTCCCTACAACGGGTGAAAAGACTCCTTATGGTCTTGCCAATGTAATGCCTTTGGCAGGGGCAGAACACCACATAGACACCAAAAGTGGACCTGCATGATATAAAGGCATTAACCAATTGAGTAACGAATTTGGGCAACCTGCAATAGCGACATGACCCGCATCTATAGTTCCCCTTCCGGATCCCTCTCTCTACTGAAGTTTATGGGCATAGAGAAAGTAGGATGTAGTTCAGAAGGAGGGGATCGCTCCCTAATCTTCTACGTCGGGAGAGTAGATGCATTATGATATTGGGGCCCATGGGTGCATTAGGCCTGAACGAAGGTTTTCCTCTAGTGATTACAAAATGAGTCTTGTGTATGAATATGCATCTAGATATATGATGGGGTCTCCTTAAGGCTACATGCACTCTGCCGTTGCCTGCTTACCATAGCATGGCAGGCACATGGCAGCGCACGGGGAGAGGAAGAGGTGAGTGCAGCTCTCCATAGGTATGTATGGTGCACCGCGCCGTAATACGAGAAAACATAGGACATGTCCTATCTTTTTCCAGGGTACGGAGCAGTACAGTGCCGTGCGCCCATGGGGAACATATGTACGGCTATATATACGTCGGCCATATATATGTCCCCCATGCGTCAGTGTGAATGTGGCCTATGTGTGGTTTTTATTTGATATGTGTCGTATACCATATGTTACTTGTACGATACCTTTCTTCCTTCTTCCCTCTTCTGCATCGTTCCAAAAAGATATATATGTACCTTAATCATGCTAACGCTATCGAGGGAATGAGGTTGTTCAGATTTGTGAGGAATATTTGGTATAGAAGTATGTTTTAAGATTGTTTGCTATCACTATGACGGTGCACGTCTGCTTGCCGCCTTATATCCGGTGGGATGCACGCATGCGTAGTCACTGGCTTGAGAAATCGCCGAGCACTGCGAAATTGCCCCGTCGGCTCTGCGGCTTTGTGCGCCTCCCTGTGTACAGTTTATATGAATAAAGAAGATTTGTTCACTTGTATCGGTGAGCGGCACTTCGTTTTCTTTCATTAGTGGATTTGTTCTGTTATGCTATGCAGTCTGAGCACAACCTATGTGGACGTGGATGTCTTCCCATGCCTTTACCTTCCCTGCTGTGAAACACTAATTGACCCACATAGAGACTGTGCCCGTATAGGTTCTGCTTCCGACTTGACGTAACATTTGAGATAGAATGGCTGTAAATATAGCGAAAATCTGACTCTATTCACACAAGCCTCTCTGTTCTACATGCAGCCGACTCCTTCTCCGGAAAAGGCACCTACCTGAAACGGATTCGCTACCACGGCCGGGGCAGGTTCGGCATCATGGACAAGGTGCACTGCCATTATTTTGTCAAGTTGGTTGAGGGACCACCGCCTCCAAAGGAAAAGCCCATCACCGGCTTCCAGCAAGCAACGGAATACGTGCAGAAGCTGCGAAACCGCACCATCATCCACAGCTTGTGAGGCCGCCATTCCCCGGATCACCATGGACTCAGTGGGGGGAGGGGGTCAGACCTTTATATGTAAAAATTCAATATTTGCTTATTAAAAGATTTAGAGTGAAATGTTGTGGTCTGTTGGGGGGGGGGGGGGGGTTGATGAGTGTTTACACCCTACGGGGGATACTTATCGTCTTCTGGGTCGGATACTTGGTCTCTACCTGATTAGGACATGTGGGTGCCCAGTTTTAGGCCTGTGGCCTCTGCAGCATACAAAGGAGCCATTTGTACTGAAAATGCCAATGACCAGGAGACCACCACGGTAATTTCAGTATTAAGCTTTTTGTTTTGTCCACAATTCGTGCAAATTCCCTTTAAAGGGGCGTTACCAAGTTTGCAAGTTATGTCAATCTGTTCATTGAGGGTCACAACCCGACTGATCATATTGTTTGTCCCCTGTGCATATTTGCACAACCGCTACAACACTGGTTTATGCTTCTTCTAGATCTCCATGCTTTACACTGCAGCACTGCACAAGGCTAATTTAAGCTCAGCATTAATGGTGTTCGCCCATGAAAGAAAGTTCTCAAATTTTAATCCCCTAGTCATGTTTACACAATAAAGATCATTTTGACCCCTTTAATTTTTTACTCAGTTTTATTGCTGTTTAAGCTGCTATCACTCAGTGATGGTCAGTGTAAGATTCAAGGTTGTGGACAAGGACTCTCTAAGCAGAGACTTCATGATCCCTCTAGTGCTGTGAGATGCTGTGTGCTGACAAAGTGCTTAGGTTATCAGGGTACAATAAAACGCAGTCAGCTCTGCTATGTCACCCCCTCCCCTGGGATCGAGCACTTATCTTGTCTGTAGAGCAGGTGCTACTGTGCCCTTTCCACGCTGCTAGAAGCACAGTCTATAGTGTGCTGTCTGCTTCCTATCCCTCACCCTTCTCCTGCAATGCAAGATAAGCTAGAGGGAACTGTCCAACCATAGTCAGAAGATTTTATGGTCGTATCCAAGGACAACCAAAATTGTACACATCAGGATAGAGACAGGTTGGAATTATATCTGTGAAATGCTTTTTTTTGTAATAACAGTGAATTAGAGTGTGTTATTTTGTTATCTAAGTATATTTAATAGTCCTGTCTTTGTGGGAATACCCCTTTAAGTCCTAATAAACTCGGCCATGGTATATTTTCACATCGTCCAACCTATATGTGCAGGAATTGTTGAGGTGTGCAAAACATGAATAATTACCGTACATTCTTCAAGATTTTTATTTGAAGTTGAATTTAATCAATATCTCCTTTCATTTGGATGCTGAATGTTCATGTTAGAATAGTAGAATAGTGTGATGTAATACCACCTTTGACCATCAGATGTCAGGGGAGTGCTACATTATTATTCTTATTATAATTCTTCATATAGCACCATCATATTCTGTAGTGCGGGATCATGGGAGACATACAGACAGAGCAATAACATGGTCATATGAAATAATAGGACTGACGATCCTGCTCACAAGAGCTTACAATCTATACTAGTATATAGAGGAATGTATACACCATCTGATTAATTGATGAGTGGCTATAGAAGAAAAACCCCTTTATGATGTTGAACTGCTGTCTGATGCACCTGTAGAATTTGTTAGGGGTTGACCGTCTATGAAGCCCTTGGTTTGATCCGACAAACTCACTTTATGTTCTTTTGGGATTTACTAAACAGAACCTGGAATCACTTAACTTAAAGGGGTCATCCCATTATCCCACCATTACAAATTTTCCTCTATCCACAGGATAGGGAATAACCAAGCTGGTGGGTGGGATCTGACTGCTGGGACCCTCTCCAGATTATGGGGGAAGGGGGGGAAGGTCCCGTTCTCATTCGATTCAATCCGTTCAATTCTATAGGAGTGACGGACATTGCTGAGCACAGCGCAGGCAGTCCCATATAATTGAATGGAGAGGCAGGACACATTCCCTTGGGTGTCCATGCCGTTAGACCGCCACCGATCACCTTGATATCCCCTATTTACGCAACTTGTAATGTTGTGACATCCCCTTTAACTCAGCATGCCCGTTCAGTTCAGTGACTCTATGTCCAGTCCAGTAAATATAACGTTAAATATCTGAATTTCCCCTTTAACCATGCCCCATACTTTTTGGAGAGAAGTATGGGGGGCAACCGCTTACTCACCACATGCATCCTTGATTGGGCTGAGCATACATGTGCATGTGCTAGTCAAGGGGATTACCTGCATGGTCTGAACCTGACCATAAATAGCGCAATGTCTCGCCGATATGTAACCTAATAGAGAAGCTTCACATAATGGGATGTTCCTGCGCACTGTGTTCAGTAATTTCCTATATCTAGTCCGAATTTGATCTTTTTTTTCGGGAAAAATTTCGCTTCGTCCCCATTCCCTTCGTCATAACATGCGGCTGTCACGCTAATGACTTACAATCTGCATGTGCGGCAGGACACCTTCCCGAATTATAGTCCCCCAGCAGGACGACAGAGCGAGCTGTAATAAATGTCACCCCCCCATCCGTGTCCGTACCAGTTTATATGAGGTGAGTGATGAAGTGACAGTCGCGTATCCGTGCTGAGGAGGAGGGGGGGGCGCTCTTCATGCTTCCCGTGGCGCGGCTCCTATTTAAGACACAAGTTGTAATTAGGGAAAAGTAAAAATAAAAAAACAACCAAAAACACGGTAATTAGCATGTAGGATGTCAGCTCTCAGAATCAGGACTCCGTATTCAGCAGTTTTACCCCTTGAAAGACATCGATACAGATAATTGAAGTAGAACGTTACGGTGACATTTTCTCGACGGCGTAAATTAAAGTCTTGCGTCGGCGACGCAATGTTCTAGATATGAACAAGCGTGTAATTAATCATTCACTCTCCGTGTTAGTCAGACACTTGTTGATCGCTGCCTCTCTGAGCCCTACAAAAAAAAAAAGTTTCGCGGCGTAAACTTATTATTTTTTTTAGAGCCTTTATTGTGAAGATGGCTTTAAGTGGCGTTCACCTTATGGTGGCATGTAAGTTCATGCTGAGCCGCATGACCGCAAAAATGGTCCACGTGCCATCTGTTTTTGTGGATCCACAAAAAAAACATGTCACTAGTTGTCTCGGCCCCTTTTAGGGATCACATGATTAGGTTGAAGCCTGGGCCCACCGGAGAATCCTCTGATTCTAAGGTGGGCCAGTCCGACACTGCATGCAAATCTAGTCTGACAGGAAACTATACAACTTAGCTCCCTCTAGTGGCACTTGCAGGTACGACAATGTTACAGCAAGTCTATGAAGAGTGCATGGACCTTTCCGCCAAAAGCAGCCATGTTTCTTCCATCCTTTCTCCCACCAGTACCAATTTATACATGAAAAAGAACAACATAAGGTAGCAGAATACTTCAGTAGCTTGCCCCAGCCCCTTGAAGGGTCACATGAATGTGTTAACTAGCAACTGATCCCCAAATGCAGACAGCATGCTGATGAGGCCTGTGTGGCATCCGTATTTTTCATGCTCCTATAGACTTTTATGGGAAGGCCCAAGCCGTAAACCCGTAAACTCAGGCAGGAATAGGAGAAGCCTCTGTTATAATTAATGAAAAACACATTCTTCTGCATGGGTCAATTAAATGTTTGTGTGCATGTAGCCTTAACATGTTAAAGGGATTGTCCACTTTCAGCGAATAATTGATTTAGCTCATGTAATGAAAACTTATGACGTTTTCCAATGTACTTTCTGTATCTCTTCCTCACGGTTTTCTAGATCTCTGCTTGCTGTCATTCTACATGTTTACTTCCAGTGGTTAGAAATCTGTCCATGGTTATGTGATGGACACGCAGGTGCACGAGCCCTTAACGTCATTACTCTCTGTGATAATAATGGTTCTTGCACATGCGTGTCCATCACATGAACAGATTTCAATCCACAGGCAGTAAACAATGAAGCTTTCTATAGAATGACAGCAAGCAGAGATCTAGGAAACGGTGAAGAATTGATACAGAAAGTATATTGGAAAATTATATAACTTTTCATTACACAAACAATATCAATTATTTGCTGAAAGTGGACAACCCCTTTAACTCCATGGTGCTGTACATCTAACATGGAGTTCAGGTACATTTAAAAACACAAGAACAAATAAGTACAAAAGACGCAAAAATAAATGGAACTGGAACATGTGGAAGGAGGTCCCTGCCCTTGAGGGCTCACAATCTACGTATATGGGATGGCAGATGGGAACACTAGGAGTTATATGGATTCAGTGTACATTTACGCATTATAAAACTCCGTAGTAGAGTGCAATGGCCAACGGTTTCATCTATATGTGTCGGGGGAATTGACATCTTTTGCCGTTTGGTAACAGATGTGATGCAGATTTTCCACATTGGGGCAGATTTACTTACCCGGTCCGTTCGCGATCCAGCGGCGCGTTCTCTGCGCTGGATTCGGGTCCGGCCGGGACTCATCAAGGTAGTTCCTCCGCCGTCCACCAGGTGGCGCTGCTGCGCTGAAAAGCATCTGAACGCAATGGAGTTCACCGGGCCGGACCAAGTGAAGGTAAGCGCGTCCAAAGCGACACATTTCTTTTTTTAAATGCGGCGGTTTTTCCGAATCCGTCGGGTTTTCGCTCGGCCACGCCCCCCGATTTCCGTCGCGTGCATGCCGGCGCCGATGCGCCACAATCCGCCAAAATCCCGGGGCAATACAGGGTAAATCGGCGCAAATCGGAAATATTTGGGTAACACGTCGTGAAAACGCGAATCGGGCCCTTAGTAAATGACCCAAATTGAGTTTAATGGGAAACCCAATTTGTTGGCAACTACTACAGTAAAGGGCCCCTATTATATGCACTCTAATAAGGTGACAATGGTTATGGATTTTATCATCCGGTATCCGCTGCAAAAAAAGAAATCCTCTGTGAATCTGCAGTAAAATTTGCAATAAAATACGCAGGTAATAAATGCAGGTTTTGCCTTGTATTTACCTGTGTATGTAACAAGTATCAGACTGGGGTTCTGTGGATTATTGTGAGGTTCTCACCGAGGAATTAGACCCTATCAGCCTCCTCCGGTATTAGATTGAGGCCAGGTCCCACCGGAGCACCCCCTGAACCTAAACCTAAAGCTAGCTCCCTCTAGTGGCACCTACAGTTATGACAATATTACATCAAGTTTCTAAAGAGTGCAACAACCCCTTTCTTAAAAATCCCCACAGCAGCCATGTTTCCTTCATCCCTTCTCACACCAGCACCAATTTATACAACCTATAGAATATGTATTAGATACCTCTCCTTTGGGTCACTAATACGTCCAGTGTTGGACTGAGGCTCTTTGGGCCCACCACATAAGCTTTTTTTCTAGTAGACTCTAAATTTGGATTGTCTTCTAATGGATATCTGGCTTCTAGTATGGAGTTAGAGCCTGGGCCCACAGGAGGATCCTCTGATTCTAAGGTGGGCCAGTCCAACACTGTTTGTAAGTATAGTCTAAGACAGGGCACTATCCAACCTAAAGCTAGCTCCCTCTACTGGCACCTACAGTTATGACAATGTTACATTTATGATGCTCTGTTGGGCCAGTCTGACATTGAATATGTCCTTGAATGATGGGCATCCCATTTAAATGTATATCCATCTGTTAGCAAGAGATGCATTATGGGAAGTGAAAGATATAAATGATTCAGACTTGTTTATATATCTTTTCAAAGGTCAGAGACAAGTATTATACCGGGTCCTGGATGAAGGAGTTACGGCAGATCCTTGTCGGGGGATGTTTCCTTGTAGTAATGCCCTACACAATGCCCACTGCTGACAATTAATGCCACTTTCTAACGTCTCTAGATCCTTGTCCGATATCCGGAGTATTCTGCGGCAGACACTCTGATCTTCGGGATTACTGGATTACGATAATGTAGTCGTCAGAGCTTTGTAGCTGCACTGAATGCCAAGTCCTTGTTTTCTATGGGATTTGTGCTGTGATATTATGGGAGATACAGAATCTCTGACCCGGTCTCCTCCTCAGTAGCGTGTGGAGACTAAAAATACAGCTCCGAGGACAAAGGGCCAGGCAGACTGGTCTCTAAGTCACCCCCAATGTGAATATGGGCCCCGTCGGGAAGGGGGGTACATGGGTTGTAGCACTTGGAGGACACCACAGCACTGGGCTGTAGCACAGATTACTAGTATATAAGAATAATGATGTATCCTTTATATTACTGGTCTCTTCCTATAAGAACTAGACAACTTATGGCCCCCTAAGGCCCCCGATTCCTGTTGCATATCCCCAAAGCTACGCCCCTTATGAGTCAGAACCCCTTATATATAAGGGACACCCAATATGTGCCTACCATTAACCATTTATAACCCAGGGACGCATACGTCTCTTGTAGCCAGCACTGCTAGTATCTTCATGGACAAGTCCGCGTGGCTATAAATAGGACTCCACACTAATTAGACGGCGAAAATAAGATCTGGGATGAGATTACGGCGAGAGAACCACTGAAATAATAAAGAAAGCAATGCAGAGATATTAAAGCCCCAGGCAGCCATCGGCACCGGATCACTGTCAGCGGAAACCATCAGCGGGCTGACACTAATCCGCCCAACTCCCCCAGTCACACACGTATCACCGCGCAGAACATGTGTGTTACTAGCACGCAGGGCAGGACTACATCGTCTGGGATTGTGAAAAAGATTTTGGGATTGAAGGAGCCTATGACTGCACCATGAACGTCATAGGCCCATGTATGTAGGATAGGAGTAGTAGTACTGCGCTGTGCCCATATATATATATATATGGGTCAGGAGTCATATTACCCAAAAACACGGGTTGACAGTCTTGACAGACAAAAGAAATGGTACAATGCAGTTTCCATATGTACAAATGCTCTCTAATAATCTTCCAGCTGGAGGAGTCTTCAATTGATTAAGGAACATGTAAATCGGGTTGATTTGAAGTTTGGGGATTTTTAATGTTATTTAGGTAAATTTATTTTACTTTACTTTATTTTTTACTATTTTTTCTGCCCTCTAGGTTGTTTTAACCCTAGGGAATCTGATTGCTCATACAATAAACATTAATACAACTGTATTACAGTATATTGTAAATGTAGTACATTTGGCTGACAAACATGTATTTGGAAGGGGGCTGCTGAACTTTAATATAAAGTTCAGCAGTCCCTCCTATTAATTTATATAGCAGCTCTCCGCTTAGTAATTAATATGAAGTTCAGCTGACCCCTTATTAAATTCAATAAGGGGACTCCTAGATAGTATATTAATTAATAGGCTACTGAACTCTGCATTAATTAATAAGGGGGCCTGATGAACTTTATATTAATTTATGAGGGGCTGCTATGCTACATATTTATTAAAGGAGGCACTGCTGACTGCATATAAATTGTTGAGGGGTTTTGCTTCTTGGCTACTTTTATTTATGTGAGTGCTGTGCTACATATTAATTAATGGTTGTCCTGCTTTGCTAAAAATTAATGAAGGGGTTTTGGCGCTGCACATAAAGTAATGAGGGGATGGCGGTGCTGTACATAAATTAATTAGTGGATTAAAATTAGTGGGTAGCCTACATAATCTTGTCCAGATGACACTATACTTTACATGACTGTTATAATTTTAGGGACACAGTGTGGAGATGTGATGCAAGAAACTGCAGACATGTGCAGACAGTGATAACTCACACCTGGGAGAAGTCATCAGGAACTTATGTAACTGATAGAATTGTCACCCGTGAAGAGGCCACCAGGATCAAGACCAGGGCAAAACAGACCAGCACAGAGCGTTAAGGAAGAAGCTGCACCACATTTATATATAAGTGATGTCTATATCTGCCTGATGGCAGCCCTGCTGTGCAGTACATTTTTTTTGCTGCTATCTAATAATGTGCAGTTTAATCCCTGCTGGTATATATCTATGTGTGTGGTGTATTCGTTTCTGGTATAGTGGCAGAATTTTATTGATATAAAGGTATTGTATAAAGGGTGTGGGTATGATATATTTGTGTGCACTGATACTTTAGTGATAGTGTGTGTGTAGCCTATATATGGTATATAAGTGTATTTGTATGTGTAGCTATATATAGTTTATGTGTGTATTATCAAGTTTAATACTGTATGTGTGAAAGGGACACCACTTTATACAAGCGAATGTGCAGTCAGTTTGTAAGTACTAGGACATGAACCGAACAAAGGACCGGAAGACATACGGGTGTATAGAAAAGGATTCTTTACAGTTAGAGTAGTTGAACTATGGAATAGAGGATAAAATGTCTGCATTTAGCAAAAGACACCGAGCATCATAAATAAGCAATGACTAATGTATAATTGATCGAGAATAGTAAAACTTGATAGAACTGTGAGTTTCTTTTCACCTATGTAATTGTGAGACAGACCCTTTAGATAGCCCACTGATTCTTTCCATGCAGTCAAGCTAAATCGTTCTAAGAAACACAATAAAAAATGCAAGACATTTATGGCGTTATGTACAGTATTTTTCGGCCTATAAGGCGCACTGGAGTATAAGGCGCACCTCTAATAAATGCCTGGTCAGCTGTCAGGTATGGGGGATTGTTTACCGATGATGATGATTGCCTCGTGGTCGGCACTATGGCAGCTCCAGTCTCTCCGTGCTAGGGGAGGGCAGGATGGGCACAATGTTAGTTGTGGTGCCAGGGCACTTCAGGAGCTAGGGACCCTGTATACTGTGTGGGAAGGTGCAGGAAATTTCTGGGGATGGAGCTATTAAACACTGCTAAATGTACAGTACATCTTGTCTGTAGTACATTTCTGTATAAGTTCATATATAAGGCGCACCGGCCTATAAGGCGCACCTTTGATTTCTGAGAAAATTAAAGGTGCGCCTTATAGGCCGAAAAATACGGTACAAGCAAAATGCAGAAAATACATAACAAAATGTATTCAGGTCTCTCAGGGTGTAGCTGCAGGAGTTGTCCTGTTGGGACCAGCCCTGTGACCAATTTCCTGAGACGTTGTCCTCAGAACATGAGCGTGTAACAGCTCTCCATATACTGTGATTTTTTTCTTCTTTTACACGTCAAATATCAACCTTTTCTCACATTCCCTAGTTGTTCATTGTGTTATCAGGTGGTTTCCCAAGTGAAAGGTCACCGGTCTGAATCGAGGAGCAGCCATGAAGAAGATTTTCCAAGAAAAGAGAAGCCGCATCATCCAGCTCACCGATAGCGGTTTCTTGGCCAAGAAAATTGCCATGCTGCATCATGTGGGGGCCATGACAGCTGGAAGAATAGAAAATGAAGGCTACTCATCTATCCCAAGGACAAGAGAAGAAAAGAAGTCAATGTAAAGCACGATGGGATGTTCATTACTCACAGTCTGGAATGGTGGAGTTGAAAACTTGTGAAGAAGAAGTATTGGCTCAAGTTTACAGAAAAGTACGAAATGTTGACCGTAGAAGATTGGAATCGGGTGATTGGAGGGATGAGGTTAAAGCTTGTCCCTCATGGCTGCAAATGGGTCTGGAAGAAAAGAGGGAAAAGGGGGCTAATGGATTGAGAAATTGAAGGGACTTTTAAGTTCGGTGTAGGAAGCTTGATGATCTGGTGTTGTTTCAAAGCTGTTGGATACTAGAGCAGGATTGATGAAGGTCTCAATGCTGAGCTATATGGGAGTATCCTACAAGTTGAGTTACTTTGTACACTAAAGTAATATGGTGGAGTGTACAACATATAGGGGCTCATTTACTAAGGGTCCGAAAGCTGCACTTTTGTCGGATTTCCCAAATATTTCCGTTTTGCACCGCATTGTCCTGGGATTTTGACGCACGCGATCGGACTTTGGCGCATCAGCACCGGCTTGCACGCGATAGAAATCGGGGGGCAAGCCGTTTGGACAACCTGACGGATTCGGACAAACCGCAGAGTTTAAAAAAGGATTTATGTCGCAAGATCAAGCACTCACATGCACCAGGAAGAAGCAGGTGAACTCCGGCAGACCTCGGTGCAGCAGCGACACATGCAGGAACTCAGACGCACGATGTTAGTGAATCGCGCCGGGGGATCGTGACGGGACCGGGTACGTAAATCTGCCCCATAGTGTTCCAGTAGGACAACTACCCAACATTGATGAAGAAAAGGTTCAATGACATTTTAATAGAGTTTCTGGATTGGCCCCCACAGTACCCAAACCTCAACTCAATCCAACACTTGGGTGTATTCATAACCCCATTGGTCTAGAAAAGACCTGCATAAGGCCCCATTCACACCACTGCATGGGGTGGTGGGGCGGTGATAGACCGCACAATTTGCGGCCAGATCAAAGCCACCCATATAGGTCTATGGCACCCAGTCATGGTGCAGTGAGCACATGGTGTCTCACTGCACCGTGCCTGAGTCAAGCAGCTTTCTATGGAGAGGCGCACTCACCCCTCCTCTCTCCTGCACCCGGCCACATGCTAATTCACTAAGCTCATGTCGAATAGTTGTAAGTCCCATTTTTGTATGAGGTAGTGAAGCTGATTATCTATAAAATGATGGCCTCCTCACAATCAAAGCTGCAGTAAATTGTGGGATACGATGCCTGAAAGTGAAAAGTTCCATAATTCCACCTCCACAACCTGATAGATTACATACATTGACCTATTTTTGTAGAATCGGCCCTCTGTGTGGGAACAGGCATGAAAGTATTGAACGTTTTCGACTAAGAACTTGATTTTATTCCAAACTATTACTGCGCCCAGCAGGTTCTGACATAGTTAATGCATTTTGCTTTCTGGCATTTACTTTCCCAGCTCCATGCACAGATTTTCTATTTTGGTCGGGTCGGGGGTTGGAGAGAGAGAGAGGGATTGGTTTGTCCTTAGCACATGTCACCAGAGAGGAAACTATTGTTGCTCGGGTTAGTACAGTTACTGCCAGGGTCGGCGTAACTGGTGCGGCAAACTGGGCATTCGCCCAGGGCCCCTTGTCCTTAGGGTCCCATATTACAGATTAGGTCCTACATACAACTGTTTGTAACCTACAAAGTGTTGTCATTGTGCAGGGATAAAGGAGCCTCTTACTGACTGTGACTGTTCCTACAATAGTTTTATTTTGGACCCCTCTTTTAGTTTTACCCAGGGCCCCACTGTGTCTAAAACCGGCCCTGGTTACTACATTACACTGGATGCAGTTTGCAGAAGCTCAAGGTTATCCTGGTGTAACAATGAGCGTTCAGGCTATAAATCGGCCATAATGTAACCACCATGAGGTCAGTGTCAGGGACTGTTACGGATCAGCCCACCAGTCCCCATCATCCAAAAAAAGTTTAGTCTTAACTTTTTAAAATTTGCTTCAAAAATGATTCATGATCCCTGTTTTTAGCAGCAAATTGTCAAGATTTTTCTCTGGCCTGAATGCGGCTTCATCTCATTGGCATCTCCCGCTGCTCTTCGCTATAGAGGAGATTTGGGAAAGTGCCTGTATTTAAGTAGGCGGTTTGATGGAGGTGATGGACTCAGATGCCCCATGTAAATGCAGTTTCCTAATCATATCTGTTGGAGCGGCACAATTATGATCCTTGCAGGGGGCGACTAGTCTGATGGCAGTAACCCATGAAGTGATTATGCACTCTGTATCATCATGTCTTATTAGGTTGCTCCTTCTGTACTAATCCATTTTTTTAAATTATATATGTAAAGTTTTATAAACTTTATATACTCCAGCCTTTTCCCCTGCTTTCTCTTTCCCTCTGCTTTACTAGCAATCCCCTAATGCCTCAGCACAGTATCATATAAGTATATAGAGACAACCATCTCTGACTGCTGAGGCTGCACTGTGATTATTCTCTATATCTATATTTCCCAGGCCAAGCTGCTAACTATTTGTGGCAAAGTTGATCAGTTAAGAAGTTCTGATGCTTGTGATGGGTGACACATAGATCTCCATAGACTCAGCTATAGAAAATGCGTCAGTACTGTGACATCACTGTGTGTATTGTCCCTGTACTGTGACATCACTGTGTATATTGTCTCTGTACTGTGACCTCACTGTGTGTATTATCCCTGTACTGTGACACCACTGTGTGTATTATCCCTGTACTGTGACATCACTCTGTGTATTATCCCTGTACTGTGACATCACTGTGTGTATTATTTCTATACTGTGACATTACTGTGTGTATTATCCAGGTACTGCAACATCACTGTGTATGTTATTTCTGTACTGTGACATCACTGTGTGTATTATCTCTGTACTGTGACATCACTGTGTGCATTATCCTGTAATGTTACATCACTGTGTGCATTATCCTGTACTGTGACATCACTGTGTGTATTATCCCTGTACTGTGACATCACTGTGTGTATTATCCCTGTACTGTAACATCTCTGTGTGTATATTTCCCTGTACTGTGACATCACTGTGTGTATTATCTCTGTACTGTGACATCACTGTGTGTATATTTCCCTGTACTGTGACATCACTGTGTGTATTATCCCTGTACTGTGACATCACTGTGTGTATTATCCCTGTACTGTGACATCACTGTGTGTATTATCCCTGTACTGTGACATCACTGTGTGTATTATCTCTGTACGTGTGACATCACTGGTGTGCATTATCCTGTACTGTGACATCACTGGTGTATTATCCTGTACTGTGACACACTGTGTGTATTATTCCCTGTACTTGAACATCTCTGTGTGTATATTTCCCTGGCTGTGACATCAGTGGTATTATTCTCTTGTACTGTGACATCACTTGGTGTATATTCCAGTTACTTGTGACATCACTGTGTGTATTATCTCTGTACTGTGACACCACTGTGTGTATATTTCCCTGTACTGTGACATCACTGTGTGTATTATCCCTGTACTGTGACATCACTGTGTGTATTATCTATGTACTGTGACATCACTGTGTGTATTACCCCTGTACTGTGACATCACTGTGTGTATTATCTCTGTACTGTGACATCACTGTGTGTATTATCCCTGTACTGTGACATCACTGTGTGTATTATACATGTACTGTGACATCACTGTGTGTATTATCTCTGTACTGTGACATCACTGTGTGTTATCTCTGTATTGTGACATTGGTATGTATATTATCCTTATACATTAGGGAACTAAATTATCATACACCCTGAACTTCTTGCTGATTCCCACCACCATCCATGAGAAGATAACATGGACAAGATATTGTTGGCTAATAATGACTTTAAGTGTTTTTCCGCACATTATTTAAACTCCTTTCCCCCGATATGAATATTCAGGAGTAAGTGTAACAACATGATTTACACACCTGGACTATTCTCTCCGTCTGTTCTCTTGGTTGCCCCAAGGTTTGTTAATGAGAACCAGTTATCTACCCCCCTCGATATTTACATAATCCATGAAACATAGAAATTATTTACATGGGCCAATTGACCCTCTGGCACATGCGCCAGCTGTCGTTACATCTGCAGCCATAGAAATAGACCATTTAATTGATCAATCCGCGATCCTCATTACATACATATTCCTTATAGCCCGGGATGCATTGCACGTGAGCGCCTCCAGATGCATTAGCGCCGTCTTTAATAGCTCCGGCCTTGGCTCCGCTCCACTATCTGTCTCTCTCTCGTGGATTTCCATCAGTCTTTGCCTCCATATGTTTTATACAGACACAACTTTCCATACAGTTTTTCCTGATGTTGTGGATATGGGTTCTTATATAGTTATTTCATGATTACAAGGTCTTTAGCATTGTCTGTAGCCAGGAGAACCAAGAGGGGCTCAGAAATGCTGAACGCCAGGGGGGCACCATAGCCCTAGCCATGGCATTTTGTTATGGATGCTTTGCTCTTAATTTAAGGAGTCTTCCTATCAACCAAAGTAGTTACGATAATTTGAGGACCACCAATTAAAAAAATATTGCAACAATATTCTGATCCTAGAACATGAGGTGGTCGGGCGGGAACAGAGATGTGCATTGTTTGCTGATGATGTTTCACTGTTTGTTTCCTCTACGCTCACCTTATTGCAGTTCGTTGGTCGTCTTTCCGGCCTTCGGTTAATTGGTGGCCCTTAATCTTAATGGGGCAGATTTACTTACCCGGTCCTGTCGCGATCCCGTAGTGCGTTGCCCCACGAGGATTTGGGTCCGGCTCGATTCACGTAGCTCGTGCGCCCAAGTTCCTGCATCCGTCGCTTCTGCGCCGAGGTCCGCTGGAGTTCACCTGCTTCTTCCCGGTGTATGTAAGTGTCTGTCTTGCGACACATTTCTAATTGTTAAATCCCTTGCATTATCCGAATCCGTGAGGTTGTCCGACGGACGGCCCCCGATTTCTGTTGCCTGCAAGCCGGCGCCGATGCGCCAAAATCCGATCGCGTGCGCCAAAATCCCGGGGCAATTCGTTGCAAAACGGAAATCGTCGGGAAACCCAACGAAAATGCATCCGACTTACCCTTAGTAAATGAGCCCAAATGTGTTGGATTTTGAAGTTGGGTTACTGAAGCTGAACTTTGATTTTGAGTGGAGAGAAAAGATTACTAATTTGGGGTTGCATCTAACCAGGGTCTGAAAGTCTATCCTTCTCATATGTTTCAGGTAAGCTCTTGTGACAATAGGCCACTTACAGATTGTCTTGGTTTTGGAGAACCTATAGATCCTATATCTGTTTCGTACCTTAACCATTCCTATGACCCTTAGGGACCTACAGTCTAAAATTCTGAGATTCGTTGGCTAGGCCTTGTATCCTGCTAACCAGCATGCATGCTCCAAGTGGTGGCTGGGTCTCCCATGACTTGATTTTTATGCGTTGCAGTTAGCACAATTGCCTATTATTTCAGCTTGGAGCGAATCCCTACTCTGGGCAGAAGTAGATTAACTTTGGAATCTATCTTCCGATAAGAGGGCTGGAACTGAACCCATGTTCTTTCATGACCTCCTGATCTTTTAGGGTCCTTATCCCTATGCCACAGTAGGGCATATGGGATATAGTTAGTGAGAGACAGACTTTGATATCCTCATAAGCCTCGGTTTTGTTTTTAGGGTACCTCAAAATTTGAGTGACATTATTTGAAGGCTTTTAGATGGTTGATCTCTTGATCGACCTAGTGGACAGGATGGGTTTTCGCTCCTTTGAATTTCTTAGATCTTCTCATTCTGTCCCAGAGTCTAAGCTTTTCAGATGTTGACAACATCCTCAATTATCACATATGTCTAAATGGGAGCAGTAACTTGAGAGTTCCCTCTCGGAGTGGCAGCAGGATGAGGATGAAGATTGCTCTAAATTGTCCATTAATGTGTTCTTGATGGAAGTGGGTTACATGGTATTAATATCCTGGTATCAAAGCCCCCAGAGACTCCACCATTTGGTCCCATAAGCCTAGAATCTTTGCTTTAGGGTCGGTGGACACATAGGATCCTTCCTGTATGTTTGGTGTTCCTGCTTGTGGTTACATCGTACAGGTTTATACTCTGATCCACAATATTTCAGATATTAATCTCCGGAAACCATTGTGCTTCTTAGCAGCCAAGCTACAGTAGCTATTGCGCGTTCTTGGAAGAAATCCTCAGTTTGTATTGATTTGGTTAAGCTGAAGCTCTTATGGATTATAGTTAACGAGAAATTGGCGGCCATTCTGCAAGACGGGGGGGTCACACTTCAGAAGACGTCTTCTGAATTTGAGGTTGTGGCTACTTATGCTGACATGGGAGCTTCTGCTTTAGTTGGTTCTTGCCCGGATGTGGTTGTTCCCCCGATTTTCTTTTCACTTTTATTTATTTTGTTTCTTTTTACTTCCTTTTTTTCCCGACTCTTTTTTTCCTCTCTTTTTCTTTTTGAAAAATCAATAAAACTTGTATGAACTAAGAAAAAAAATCCAGGTGCATTTCGGTACATAATAAGACATTTGTGTAATTTTTCGTCCCCATCCAAACCACCGACAGCTTTTCTACCCTTTGTTGGGGTTTTTCTTTTTTGCAGGACAAGTTGTAAAATAATCATTTTTATTAGTTCCATTTGATCATTTGATGATCATTTAATGATTGAGTCAAATCATTTATATGTTGTGATTGCTATGACTGCAGCATCTAGAGTGTTAACCACCCGCTCCATTCTCCTACCCTCATCGAGCGCCGCCTATTCAGGCCCTAACTGGACTATATAATGAGGATGTGAGTAGGCAGCAAACAGGGAGGATGATGACCTATGGAAATGAATGTTGCAGAGCCTGCAGTGACCAGCGACCACCACTATACTATGGGCAGAGCTTTGTACTTCTGGCTCCATCCATAGTGTCAAACAGTTGGGTGTGCCATATGTTGCACGGCCACTGATCTTCTATTTATGAGCCTTTAGGTCGTTATTAGTTTCATAGTTATTCCCTATCCACAGTATAGAGGACAACAAGTTGATCTGTGAGGGTCCAACGGTTGGAACCCCCACCAGTCACATGAATTGTATCACCTGCAATCCAGTATGCAATCCCATACTATTGGATGCAAGCATGCTGCTCTACCCATTATTAGAACAAGATCCCCGTTGTCCAGATTGCTGGAGGTCCTGTACTCATGATCAGTGGGGGTTCCAATAGGATCTTTGCCAATTACCATGTTACCCTTATCCTGTGGATCAATAATGATCCGACAGCAGGGACTCCCAACTATCACAAAAACAGGACCCCAGCAAACTAGAGAATAGGAGTCCTACTGCTCCACTCAATAGTATAGGATTGCATGGGGGGGCTCGTTCCTGTGATAAGTGGGGTTCCAGCCATTGGACCCTCACTGATCAGCATGTTATACCCTATCTTGAGGATCAATAATGATCCGACTGCTGGGAACCCGAACTATCACAAAAACCCCAGCATACTGGAGAATAGGAGTTCTACTGCTCCATTCAATAGTATGGGATTGCATGGTGGTCCCATTCTTGTGATAAGTGGGGTCCAAACCATCAGACCCTCACTGATCAGCTTGTTATCCTCTATCTTGTGGGTCAATGATGATCCAGCTGCTAGGATCCCCAACTATCACAAAAACAGGACCCCAGCAATCTGGAGAATAGGAGTCCTACTGCTCCATTCAATAGTATGGGATTGCATGGGAAGTCTTGTTCTTGTGATATGTGGGGTCCCAACCATCGGACTCTCATTAGTCAGCTTGTTATACCCTATCTTGTGGATCAATGATGATCCAGCTGCTAGGACCCCCACCAATCATAAAAACAGGAACTCCAGAAATCTGGATAATAGGAGTTGTAGGTGGAGGGCATGATGTGTATGTGTTCGACTGCTCCATTCAATAGTATAGGATTGCATACCGTAGGGGGGTCTCTTTCTTGTGATTGGTCCCAGCTATCAGACCCTCACTGATCAGCTTGAAAACTCAGTACATCCCCCTTTAAAGGTGTTTTCAAGCTAATAATAACCTAAAGGATGATAGATAGTAGATGAGCGGGTTGATGACACTGTGGATGGAACCAGAAGCAAACAACTTTAAGTCTTTAAATATAAGTTTCCATTTCCTGACAACAAGCAGAGACCTTGAAATTTGCTCTCAGTATTCTTGCCATCATTTCGCTGCCAAATAATGTCGATCCAGCTGAAATTTTAGAAACAACCTCTTTGGATAAGGTTTACAGCGTTGCAGTTTTGTTCTATTCTTCTTTTTTGCGGCTTGTATTGTTGTTTTAGTGGCCGCACTCTGGCACTGAATAATAGCAGATCAGGAGCCGGGGGTAACAGGTCACAAGGTGACTTCATCTCCACTCACTCACGCAGCGGGAAGCCAATGCAGAAAACAATTGTATTTGGGGAGAACATGGATTAGGTTATATTCCTAGTAGCATCTACAGAGAAGCCGGGGAGAGACCAAACAGCGGGCGATATAATGACAATTACTGTATAAGCTGGTGCCAAGGAGAAAAGGACAGAGGCAGCGCTAGGAAATATGAGATATTCACTGACTAAAGATCTGCTGATACCAGACTGAGTTGGTGTGTACGTATTTTCTTTTTACTAATGGAATTTATGTATTTATTATTTAATAATTATTATTTAAGATACCATAATATTAATACATCTTTCAGCATCAGGGTCAATGTTTAAAGGGCTTGTTAAAGGGAACCTGTCACTACGTTTACAGCTAGCGACAGGTTCCCATAGAGCCCTATTAACTAACTGACACCCTTCTTTTAGCTAAAAATTGTTTCCCTCAAATCCCCATAAAATCAGAGTTATAAACTCACCTGGTATCCAGGGAGATCTAATGCAAGTCCAGGTGGGTATGGCCTCCCCAGGCAACTGATCTCCATCCCTTCTCAGCATTTGGCAGTAACTTCATGAGACTGGGAGTGACATCATTTCAGGTCCTCTGGCTTCCTAACATTAGTAAACTGTACACCATGCATATATCTGAGCACATGAAATCACAGAAGACTTCTAATAATCTCCATCCTCCATGCAGACTGCTGTTATTTCATGTGATCAGATATGTGCATGGTGTAGAGTTTGTAAATGCAGGAGGCTAAAGGTCCTGAGATGATGTCAACCTGGTCAACCTAGGACATGCACCCTGACTCGCTCTGGATACCAGGTAAGTTTAAAGCTCCGATTTTATGGGGATGTAAAGAAACTATTTTTAGCTAAAAGAAGTATGTCAGTTAGTTAATAAGGCTCTATGGGAACCTGTCACTAGCTGTATTTTTGAATAATGTGTTGACAGGTTCCTTTTAAGTCACAACAAGTTATCACCTAATCCCCGGGTTAGGGAATAACTTGCCGATTGGTGGGGGTCCCACGGATCACGAGAATGCAGGTGCTTTGTACCACAAATGAATAGAGTGGCAGATCAGACATACATTATTGTCAATGGCAGTGGTGTACAATCTTTTTTGGTTCTAGCCGAACAACTTCAAGGGGTGAACTAGTAACCAGAAGACATATAATACTGGAGGTCAGCACAGCAGCCTATAATACTGGAGGCCCCCAAAGCAGATGTATAATACTAGAGGCCAGCAGAGCAGAAGTATATAAAATTAGAGGCACCTACAGAGAAACCTGGGCGAGACCAAACAATACCCCTCAGGGTATGTATAATAGTGGAGACCCCAAGAGCAGACTAATAAAAGTGGATCCCCGAAGCATATGTATGATAATGGAGACCCTCAGAGGAGATGTACAATAGTGGAAACCCCCAGAGCAGAGGTGTGAGAGTGGAAACCCCCAGAGTAGATGTGTAATAGTGGTGACCCCTCCAGAACAGACATACAATACTGGAGACCTCCAGAGCAGCCTTCTGCTCTGGGGTCTCCAGTATAATAAGTATAATAGTGACGACCCCTGGATAAGACAGATGAGCAGACGGATGACCCCAAGAGCAGACATGTAATAATAGAGACCCCCAGGGCAGACCTACAATACTGGAGACCCCCGGAGCAAGTATATAATAGTGAATAACCTCAGAACAGATTAGTACTGGAGAACCCCAGAGCAGACTATAATACTGGAGATCCCAGGTGCAGACATTTAACAGTGGAGACCCTCAGACCAGACGTATAATACTGGAGACCATCATAATAGACCTTTAATGGTGGAGACCCCAGAGTAGACATGTAATACTTTAGACCCCCAGTGCTGACTACAATAAAGAAGACCTCCAAATAAAATAAACAAATCCTCACCTCTCCAGGCTCCTCTTCTCCTTCCTGATGCACTTCTCAGGGTCCTGACGCTGGTTCTGTGTGCCATCATTAGGACCCAGCGCAGTGTGGCTCTTGGAGCAGGAGAGCAGGAGAGCAGTAGAGCAGTGAGTATAGAACAGCTGACATTAACTCTCTGCACAGGTTGTTTCCTGCTCCGGGCCCTGCACTGCCCTGGGTCCCAATGCCGGCACATACAGCTAGTTCCAGACGCCAAACAGGGGATACTGGGAGCGGTGAGTACTTGTCAGACATGCTCACCACTACCTGGCCTCCTGGATCGATGAGCGCGGCCATCATTGATGAGAGTGCTCATTGGTTGCTACGGACCACAACCAAGGCTTCTTCCTCTTCTCCCCTCCCTTCTGACAACGTCATCCTGTTTGAAAACGCTTGTGCTCTTGACTGATCTGCCACTGGGGTCGTTCTAGTGACACTACCTACCAGTGTTTGCACTGCCTGATGCCAGTGTGTATCCAAATACACCATTGGGCCACCCAACCTCCATTTAAGGTCTAAACCATAGATATAAACAGCCAAGTGCAGCACCTCTGTATCTACTAGTACGGTATATAGTGGTAGTAACTGGTGATGTTTGGTGGTATTAAACATATATATAGGAGTGTGTTTAAATGATATGGTCCGATTGGATCGATTTTCCATTTTATGTACTGGCATCCCATTTCTTGTGGCTACTATTTGGCCCAATGTATGTCCTGTAGTTGAGACCAGATAAGGATAAATCTCTCTTTGCGGGAAAATTAAAGATTCAAAGTTCATCAGGATGTAATTAAGATTCAGGACAGCAAAGGCCTCAACTCCACTAGAGATAAAACCAAATTAGAATCCGAGTCTGATGGTAAATTGCCTTTTATTCTTGATTGAGACAAGAGCTGTCCACCTTGTGAAGGTCTTCGACTCAAGACGTTTACAAGACATACATGACCTAACAAGAAATGAAGTATCCAAATGCTTCCTTGTCTTACTTAAAGGGGTTCTACATAAAAGGTTTTGTTCTCTCATTGATTTTTCACTTCAGTCAGTGATATACCTCTGGCATATGTCTACAATGTAAGACTACAAAGTATCCCACTGTATAGGCATATGGTAAGATACTGAAGATAGCGATGCCATGATCACCACTACCATGATCATCACAGCAACTTCTGTCATGAAGAGGGCACAAGTTGTGTGAGCACCGGAAACTTTTTATGCCCTAAGCCACACCCATTGTCCTGCCCCTAACCCCACCCCCATACCAACACAATTGGCCCTTAAATTGTATAATGTCCTTCTTAGTGGCCCCCAGATAGTATAATGCTGCCTTCGTGTGACACAGCGCCATGAATAATAACCCCTTTCCTGTTGCCCATCTACACTGTACAATGCCCTCTTTCTGTGGCCTACAATGTATTATGCCTCCTGTCATGTGAGACCCCCAAACTGTATAAGGCTCCTCTTGTACCCCATATCTAATACCACCTTATGTTCCCACCATCATATAATGCTCCTCCTTACTGTAGCACCCTCACATTTTAGCACCAACCGCCCTTTTTTGTTCCCTCACACTCATAAACACCCCTTATATGTGGCTCTGAAGTCGACAGGCGTGATGATGTCAAGTCTTCACGCCTCTTGGCTGCAGCAGGAAACAGCGTCGGCAAAGACCTAATGGTGGAGTGGGAAGCCGATTGTTCCCTGCTTCACCATTGCATTCCAGAGATTTCTTGACTTACCTTATATACTCGAGTATAAGCCTAGTTTTTCAGCACAAAAAATGTGCTGAAAAACCCAAACTCGGCTTATACTCGAGTCAAAAAAAATAAATATATCTAAACTCACCTTTCCGGCGACCCCTGTATATCTTCTGTGCGATCTGTTCGGCAGCGGCGGCAGGCTATATACACTGGGGCAGGGTCTGGCAGGCTATATACACTGGGGCAGGGTCTGGCAGGCTATATACACTGGGGAAGGGTCTGGCAGGCTATATACACTGGGGCAGGGGCTGGCTGGCTATATACTGGGGAAGCTGTGACCAATGCATTTCCCACCCTCGGCTTATACTCGAGTCAATAGGTTTTCCCAGTATTTTGTGGTAAAATTAGGGGCCTCGGCTTATACTCGGGTCGGCTTATACTCGAGTATATACGGTACTCCCCACTTCATGGGACAAATGGGTAGACCCTTGAAATCCAGTGCTGTCCTTCTAGATCTGAGGTGTTTGGGAGGTCTGAGATAGTCATCCAATCCTCCCTGCTGCTGCAATACCACGCCTAACCCATGTATGACATAGTTTTAGAGAGCGGCCATCTGACAACCCCGACAAGTCAAAGAAAGCACCAGCAGACATAAAATACATCTTTTAAAGGATTTCATTTATACAAGAAAAAAAAACAACTATCCCCACCAACTATCCATGTGTGAAAAAGTAATTGCCTCCAGACTCACTGAAAGAATTGTGTGTGTGTGACAAATATGCAAACACAAAAGGAAGCAGGAAAGTCGGCCATGTATCAGAATTGAGTTTTGATCTTTGGACTTCAAAACTAACATTAGGCAAAAGAGTTTTGAATAGGATTAAAGGTCACTCAAGGTCAGAATTGCTGTGGTCCATCAGCAAACTAGAGGCTCCTCCAGTGGAATAAACTCAGCATAATGGGCCTTTAGTAATAAGTTCTATATTGAGAGAGGGTGGCCCTTCTAACTTTCTATGTTCTCTGGTTCAGAAAAAAATTGAATTAGATCTAACTTTTTCAACTGATTCCATTAGGTTGCCATAGTTATACTGGACCTCCAGAATACCAGAGAATCCCCCACTAAGTCCAGGTTCTCAAATAGTACTGGACCCCAATTTTTAAGGCAGAATGCAACCCAACCGAGAGTTTACTTTGGAACCATAGATGATGTTAATCATTGATGATGTGCTAAACACTGTGGGGCAGATTTATCAAGCTGTCTGAAAGTCTCAATATATACCTAGTTGTCCATGGCAACCAATCACAGCTTAGCTTTCATTTTACCAGTGCTCATAAATATTTTAAAGGGGAGCTGTGATTGGTTGCCATGGGCAGCTAGGAATATTCTGACTTTCAGACAGCTTGATAAATCTGCCCCTGTCAGATTGAGCTTCTTTGCATGCCCAGATACAGTTAACATTTTATTATAATTGTTTATCAAATCAACATCTAATTTTTCTGTGAATTATCCTAAAAATGTTGACCCTATTGATAAGTAAACGGTCCCACAATCAGCTCCAAATGGAGTTGTCTTTTGGTGTATCTTGGGGAACCATTACCACTTCAGAACCAAGACCCAATGGAGGAACTTCACATGGGCCAGTTTGACCATGGTAGTGTGAACCCATGGCAATAATTTGGAGAGATATATCTAGTTGTTTTAGTAGAACAGATAAAAACCACAAACCATTGTCACACTGTAGTCATCTGGTTGCACCAGAGGGAAATAGAAGGTCTAACTTTTTAAACACTATACTCATAGGAGTAAAATCTAATTTTACAGAATTATAACACAAAAAGTTGACCCTAGTGATAAGTGAATTGACACTCAATCAGCTCCAAATGAAGTTGTCTTTTGTTGGATCTTTGAGATTCATCAACACTTTAGACCAAAGATTCAATGGAGCATCATCTGGTGGGCCAGTCTTACCATGCAGATGTAAACCCATGGCAAGCATTTGGAGACCAGATGTCAGACTGTGATCATCTGGTCCCACCAGAGGAAAATAGAAGGCCCAGCCCCTCTCCATTTTGAACCTACACAACTGTATCAGTGAGTTCTAATAAATTTTTGTCTGATAAATCACAGAAGGTACAAGAACCAAGTCATTAATCATTTCCAAATGGCATCTCCAGTGTCTTCTCCTAGACCTCCGAGATGCTAAGTCTGGTAGACCAGTACTGGATTCTAGATATAGGAACGAGGTGGAGAGACAAGAGGAGACAGAGAGCGCTCCTATGGTGTATTACCCTTGATAATATTGATATCAGTGTTGTGGTATTCCACTCACCTCTGAGAGAAGCTTCCGAGTAAGTCAGCGCCTGTCTCATGTCCCAAAACTTGAGGAGAACATCAACGCACCCCATTCGGATGCTCTTGAACACTGGTAGACCAGTACAACTCTTTTTGGAATTGTCATCTAATAGTGGCCATAGGAACAGATGTTTTTCATCTCCTTTCTATTGAACTTGGTATTTTTTCAGTATTTTCCCTCACATAATTCCACTTGGCTTTTTACCATACAGATAATTCATTAAAGGCAGATCCATAAAGTGATGCAAACTACGACCCTGCTTCTCTGTGGATCAATGTCTATGGTGTACTTTTCTCAGAAATGGAGGATATATTGACCCTAATATCAGATGAATCAAAGCCTCAGATCCATGCTACCCTGTCATGTTTTCATTAGAGCTCTACAGACGCTTTATATAAATGTAAAATCTACCGCTATGTATCTCAAGGGCACTTTCTGCTTCATATCTAAATATATCTGGTCCTTAAAGTAGTTGTTTCATGCCAACGACCCATTGAACTCTGAAGGGGGGGTTTATAGGCCTTAAAACACAGAACAAAATCCTCTCGATTTTAAGTCTTTTTATTTGCCTTAAAATATTTGTGTGGATGCAAGTTTTTACATTATTTTTTTCCGCCACACACACAGTAATCGAACTTTGGGTGACAGGCACAAAGGGATCAAATGGAAGGTGCCTATTATTGTGGGCAGAGGTGTAACGTAAACGCAACAGAAGAGGTGACTATAAGAGCTTTATTGTTTTTATACTCCCCTCATCCATATATATTATTTTTTTAATTCCCGGTCAACCCCTTTAACAACTGGTCTGGGTGAACCTGCATTCCAGCATTTGTAGGCCAAGGTAGGGGTGGCAAAAAACTAAAATGTACTTACCCTGCTCGGGAACTCACTTCACGCCAATACTTCTATTTTTCTGATGGGAAGTGTTAGGGGGTCAGAGGACAAACTTTTGCCAAACTGTGGCCTCCTTGAACCACAACATATTTCTAGTGATGTCAGAGGAACATTTTGTTGAGGAGACAAGCGATTCCTCAACACTTTCGACCGGTACCCAAGACTGGAAGTGCCATAGTGAATCAGAGAAAGAATTTCTGGAAAGCCCATATAATATTCCATATTATGACATATTCTGGATTATCAGAAGATCATGGTAGTCTTGTTTTTGGTCTTTGGTCCTAGTAAAATGCCAGTTAATCATGAAATTCTAGGCTGGAATATCAGAATTCCTGGATTCCTGCAACGACCCAAATATATGTTTCTTGTAAAATCTATTGAAGCCGCATAAGGAAACGTTTCGACCATTCGGCAAATGTTGTTATGGGAAACTTCTGTCCGGTGTTACACAACTCTGAAGATGGCTGTGAAAAGACTGCGAGCGGGGGAGCAGATATAACGCAGCTGTTATTTCTGGAGCCGCGCGGCGGACATGTTTCAGAATATTACAGCAATAAAGGGCTCGTAATTCAACCCGAGCAAAATATTAAAGAGAAGAGACAACACGTATAAATTGTGATGGATATGCGCATAAATAAATCCCGGAGTCGCTGCTAAGTGAATGTCATTCTCATTTATTAACCCTTTTATCTAGATTACTGTTGCTCAAATTGAATAGCCATGCTTCCTCGGCTCGACTAATTTATTAACACAATGTCTTTGGAGCCATCAAGGAGAAAGCGGCATCCATCTTGTGCCGCCGCCATGACACATGCTGCAGATATTATTGAAATATCACCTGTCTGTACTGTCCTTATTTTTGAAGAATATATGGAAATATGGCACAAGAGACAAATACTATCCGATTTTACTGCATGAGGTGGAAAGGGAAATTGTTCTTCTGCTACCAAAAGAGGACGGGCTGAAGCGATTGGTAAACTTGAAGATGCTCGGCTCCAGTGGAAAATCTGTAGCTATTCTATTGTTTTAAGTTCAGTTTTTTTCATATTGGGGCAAGAACCCTCCTGGTTCCTCCTGGAGATCCTGGAAAATATAGAGAGAATAAGTAAAATATATCACCAGGAGGGGGGCGGCTGTCCCACGTGTTTCCCCACCAAGCCTTGTGGCTTCTATCCATATATCTGTATATCGATGAGTCTCTTATCCAATTGTGTATCCATCTATACATTACTTCTATTTATTTATTTACTTCAATCCAAATATATATCTTCCCATCTCATATTGGTCTATCTATCTATTTAGAAAGTCTCTGTCTGTCTGTCTATCTATCTAGAAAAAGAAAAGTCCCATACAGAGCAGTGTATAAGCTTTCTATCTACCTATTTATCTATCTTTGTATCATTCTGCAACAACCCTACCAATGCATTGGGTACGTAGTTGTTGCGAACAGCACCCTCTCCATGTTGCCTAGGGAGACTGATCACCTCGCTAGGAGGTTTTTCAAAAGTGTGAGAGACTTGGGAGGCACTGCCTGGGTGGGCAATCGTTAACATATCAATTGTCTGTAACAATGATATGCTATGTTCTTAATGTAAAGCAAGCTGGAAGCTGATTGGAGAGTGCTGCCACCTCACTAGGGGAGTATAAAACCCCTTGTGGGCAGGAGCACGTGGGAATCAATTTGAGTAAGCAGAAGAGAGTGCAGCACCTGCCTGTGCTTGAAGCAAGAGTCACACTACCAGAAAGCAGAGGTGTCTCAGGCCATCTGCCTGACACCTATAGCCAGTCAGGAGACTAAACCCCAGAGCAGAGGTCCACTGTCCACGGACTCACTGCCCAGCCTTAAGCTACTACCAGGCAGTGAGCAACCCTTTCTGCAGACTAGTTATCTACTCTCTAGCCTGCTGAACCTGCTGCTGATGTTAGTCCATTGCCTGCTGATCAAGTTACAATAAATAACTGTGAGTTGATTTGCACAACATGCCTCCGTGTAATCCCCGGATCAGGCTGCTTCCCCATCACAGGCTCCCCATATACACCTCAGGGGTTGCCCTCTTTCATCAGCCTCTCCCTCCATATTTCTTGCAAGTGCCGGGGCCCCGGGGTACTGGAGGGGCCCACTCGGGCCCCCGGATCAATTGTACCAGTGTCGCTATAAGACACTGGTACAATTGATCACCATCCGGATCGATCACTTTTCTGCCTCTATGCTGCGCTGGTCGGGAGCGCAGCATAGAGGCAAAATCTAAAACTCACCTGTCCCGGTTCCCACGATGCAGCGCTCCGCAGGGTATGCGACGGCTCTGAAGCCGGCGCACATGATGACGTCATTGGATCACGTGTGCCGGCTTCAGAGCCGGCGCGTATGGGAGGCCCAGGCCGAAGACAGCTGCAGGAGCTGCTCCTGGGGAACCAGGAAAGGTGAATTCTTTTTTCTTTCCCGGAGGGTGGGGGGGTTCAGTGTGTCTGCAGGGAGAGGGGGGGGGGGGGGGGTCAGTGTGTCCGGAGGGGGGGGGGGGGCAGTGTGGCCACTGGAGGGCGGCCCACGGAGGGGCCCACTAAGGCTCTGTCGCCCAGGGGCCCACTAAAACCTGGAGCCGGCCCTGCTTGCACACACCACCTGCTGGAGACCTGCCAGGCTGTAGGCCCGTCTTCCGGTCCCAATACCAAGTACCATGACCATAACGTGCCCAAGGACTCACTAGCCAGCCACTCCGGTATTCTGGGCCTGGCTGCCTCCAGGCCCCAAGAAAAGACTAGGCCCCGGGTGGTGTGTGTTGCATATCTATCTATTTATCTATCTATCCATCAACTATCTATTAATGCGTTATCTATCTATTTCACATCTACTTATTTGTGTATTGTGTATCTAATATTTCTTTGTGTGTCTATTTATTTATCTATCTCTTATCATCTCATCCACCAATACACTATTCTCATATCTATCCACCTTCTCATATCTATCTATATTTATTTATAAATCAATATTTTTTTCAAAAAAATAGAACTACAAATTGTTCCTCCTCCATACCATGCATTTTTCATATAAGTGATTTCACTTGAACAAAGGATTCCCGTAGAGCGTTTCCAAAAATAGAAAATAACCTGATGTGCGGACGATAATTTCCCTACTGCTGGGGTCCATTAAACCATCAGGTTAAACAGGAGGGAATGAGAACACTTCTAGGAGTCGGGGATGGGTTGTTATGTAACAGATGCAGTGCGTGGAAAAACATATGTCTGGGCTCGAGAGAGTCTGCATCTGGCCTGAGACGTGATGATAGATGGGGCCCAGGGAGAGCGGCGCTAGGTTGGCCCTCCGCTGGGATTTCTATCATGTTATAGTGTAATAGATGCATATAGAGCTGCTCTGCTGATTCCTAATAGGGGACTGTATGGCAGCCGATGGCTTGTGGCACCTCGCTGTTCTGCCAGGTAATTTGCAGCCCCGGCTTCTCGCTGTGTAATGACATCCGGACATCAGGATGGGTTTTATACATGGAGCGGACGGGATGATGAGCCTGGTGTCAGCACATCAGACCAATACAAGACCATAATCATAAATAACAGCAAGTTAATCTAAGAAAAGCAACGCTGCGATCTCAAGGTGAAGAAGTAGCAAAGAGTCACTTATTACTTCCTACGTAGAAGTAAAAAATCTCGGCCTGGTAATAAGTGTCTCAGGCTACGCTGGACCGAACGGTGACATGTGATGACCCAGATCTCTGATCCTTGAAGTCCACTCGTATAAATATGGAACCTATGAAAGTCTGTGTTTCCTTGAAGTATTTGCAGCTTAATTTTCTTGCGTGATGGGACCTATACAAGACATCTTCATTAAAAATATTGTAGAATTTTTGTCCCTGTATTATAAAATTCTGTATAATTTGGACCATCTATATAAGCCAGATGTTGGTCGCCAATGGCATGGTCATATCTTTATATTACAGCTGTACGTAATATATATGATAGATAGATAGATAGATAGATAGATAGATAGATAGATAGATAGATAGATAGATAGATAGATAGATAGATAGAAGATAGATAGATGGATAGATAGATATGAGATAGATAGATAGATAGATAGATAGATAGATAGATAGATATGAGAGAGATAGATAGATAGATAGATAGATAGATAGATATGAGATAGATAGATAGATAGATAGATATGAGATAGATAGATAGATAGATAGATAGATATAAGATGGATAGATAGATAGATAGATAGATAGATAGATAGATAGCTAGATAGATATATAGATAGATAGATAGATAGATAGATAGATATGGGATAGATAGATAGATAGATAGATAGAAGATAGATATGGGATAGATAGTGTGCTGAGCCCATATATACAGGATAGGAGTAGTAGTACTGTGCTGTCCCAATTTATACTGAATAGGAGTATTTATTAGGACTTTTATATAAAATATTTGATAAGAGGAGCAGTAAATATTAGAAGAATAATTAAGTAGAGCATAATATAAAACTTAATAAATACATGAGAGCACTATAAGACTGTATAGATGAAATGATTAATAGGAAATTATATATTATGTATTTAGGTGCATCATATGAGGAGTCGCAATGTACTATTTCATTTATGGAGAGCACAGTATGGTTTTTGTTATGGGGGTATGTTTTGTATGTATGTATTTGTGGGTTCACAGTGTGGTCAGTTGTGAGTGGTAAATATTATTTATGAGCACATAGTAGGACATTGTTATCCAGGTGACATTGTGCTGTAGTGACCGTGATATTTTCAGTTGCACAGTGTGGAGCAATGCCTCATAGAGATGAAGATATCTGGTGGAAAATTCTCCAGTGATAAGAAAAAAAAAGGGAGAAGTTGTCCTGCAATTCAGTACCCAAAGGAGAAGTCGTGTGATATGTGAGGTATTGAATCCCACTTCTACGGTTGGTAACTGCGCCAGCATTTCGCAGTGGGATACATCAAGAGGCTTCTGCCTCTTGATCTATCGGGCCCAGAGGTTGAGCAACGTTTATTCTACGCCAGGCAGCAAGTGAGCCCAATCCTGGACGGCCGCACCCACCCCTCACGGCCCACTGGCGTGAAGGTAGCGGAGAGGGCAAATTGTCGCAAGTGCTAGCAATAAGCTAGCATTTGCGATTATTTCAGGGCCTCTGCCACGCCACGTTAGATCCTGATAAATATGCCCCCTTGTGTCTGGGGAACCCTTGGGAGATGGTGATATCTCCCGGATGACATGGTCCCTACTCTGCCGCTAACCTGAAACATCTCTCAGAAGGAGTCGATACAGATACAATATCGTGTGTAAGTCATTCAGTACCGCAAGTAACAGAACCTGGTATTGAACCGTTCTGGCTGGTATGTCTCTCAGAATGCCGAGGTGCTTTCTGGCATACCAGACAGTGTCCTTAAAACACTCACTGAGAAAGGAGGTCAGCACTCACTTATTCGTTAAGACGTGGCTTGATGGTGCTCTGCAATTTCCGTAAGCTCCATAGAGATTAATGGAGCAGAACGGTCATGCAAGGCTGTCTGCTCCACTAGTCTGACAGAGCGACGAGGGGTCCGACGGAAATACATCAAACTCCTCGTTTTCATGATCAGTGGGGGTCTCATCACTGAGACTCCCACTGATCAACAAGTTAGGATAGAGCCTAAATTCTGTTGGGGAAACCCCTTTAAAGAAACTTTTGGCACTAAGCCAAGTATCTCTTACACTATTGCTATGCATGGAAACGAGGCTAGGTGACAGGAGATTGCCCAATGTGGGAGCTTTTCTGATTGGAAATCTACAACCGTGTTGAAGAATAGGATGGAGCTTCTGATTTTGTAAAAGCATAGGTAGGTATTTTTTAATGATGCCTTGAATTTAGTTGACCTTTTCACTAAAGGTTGTGACAAACACCATTCTATGATTAAATTTGACTTTGTTTTGTGTCTGCATATGATCTGAACGTGATAGATTTTGGGTAATGTTTTTGGCCCTTAGTTACGTCTGGCCCTCAGCATTTCTCCAACTATAATTCCTTTTAATGAGTGGGTAGGGGAACTTGTCACCACAACCATCATTTTTCACCATGCACATGTTTCAAAAGCCCATAACATGTAATGTTTGGGAGCAGTAGCAGAAGTTTTCTATATCATTTAGTATATTTTACCTGGCTCCGTGCCAAGCTCCCAGTCCCGGCAGCAGGTATTCAAAATCAAACAGATCTTTTCCCCAGCCCACATGCTCCAGTCCCTCACTCTGACATCATGGATGGGCGGCAGCTAGGAAGTAGGCTTCCGTCCGTTTAAGTTTGAATTCCTACACCCGGACTCAGTGTGGGAGCTTGGCAAGGAGCCAGGTAAAATACACTATATGATTACAGCGAACCTATACTGTTCACAAAAATGACATAAGCAATCTATAATATTTTGTAACTTATGGCTAAATCGTGCTGTTGGATTATTGGGTAATACAGATCAATGGGGCAGATTTATCAAGTGTCTGAAAGCCAGAATATTTCCAGTTGCCCATGGCAACCAATCACAGCTCAGCTTTCATTTAACCAGAGCTCATGAATATTTTAAAGGGGAGCTGTGATTGGTTGCCATGGGCAACTGGAAATATTCTGACTTTCAGACACTTGATAAATCTGCCCCAATAAGTTCCATTTGCACATCTCCTGGAACTTATGTAAAATCAAAGTTCAAGAATAACAGGACAAAAATCTATGACTAAAGACCAACGGGAATGAAACTCGATACAGTGCCAAGAAGTAGCAGAGGGGAGAGTGAGGCAGTATATTAGCCTGTGAATCTGTAGTATGGAGGGGCTCCGGAAACTGCCCTAGTAACCTTTCAGGCTCATTCTCATAATTTTAAAAGTTGATTTCAGAAGGAAGGATGATAACAAATGTAAAAAATGTACCACAATCATAGTGCCTGGGTGTATGAGAAGGTGTCCCTGGTTTATCCATGCACCTAATTTTAACACAAAAAGCTGGGAAAACCTAATGACTCGGGTATAAGCCTAGGGTGGGAAATGCATTGGTCACAGCCTCCACCCAGTATATATCTAGCCATGTATAAATAATAATAATCTTACTGTTTTTAGGAAAGTACATTTTCTTCATATAAATATTCTGGATTTGTACGTATGTTATTGGAAATGTAAAATTTTCATGTAATTTTTGGATTTTATACCTGTTTGCTGCTAAGTTGCATGAAGGTAGTGTGTATGAATTTAATAGTAATTTTTTGTATACATGGTTGTCTGTGATTTCTGAAAAAATACGATTTTGACAGAAAAGGAGCTTTTTACTTTGTGCGTTATATATTTTTAAACACATCTGTGGTTTGCAACCAAATATTGCATGGTCTTTTGTTTTAGTATTTTTGGGAGTGTAAATTCTTGTTGATGTTGTGTATTGTGGTATATAAAAATCTGCTCACTTTGACTTATTACTTTTATATCCCTATTTGAGTGTAAACCTCTGCTTTGATGTGAGTTTTATGTAAAAATTTATGTTTTCAATATATCTTTTTAAATAATTTATGTTTATCAGAAAGTGGCATGATGGTGGTCCAGGCTATAAACAGTTAATAAAGCTCTGTGTAGCGCTGCATAATCTGTGTGTGCAGATAAATAAAGGAATTATTATTAATTAATTAATAGGGAGGACCAAATCTGCTTACTGACATTTCCTTTGCTTGAGTCTGTGTGACAGCACAGTATTCCAAGGTTTGTGTGTATGTTCCTCCCTTATATAAGTTGAGTCAGCCAAGACATCAATGAATTAATTGTCTATTACTGCTTGGTTAACCTGCTTTCTTTTGAGTTGTATTTGGGCAAACAAACCCATATATGTGTTGCCTCACAGACAGGCCCGTTTCTTCCACCAGGTGGGGCAGGTGTCAGCTGGTGAAGGAAACAGTGGCCGCCAGCAACATCACACTGCCCCCAGGAGATTAAAAAAACTCAGTACTCACCTTCTGTTGCTCCATGGGGCTCCTCTTCTCCCTAGTATTCTTCAGCAGTAGTGTGGGCAGAGCTAAGTCTGTGCGCTTTGCCCGCATGAACAGTAGCACCTAGACACTAGATACAGCACCCTACAGCTGCACACAGGCAGAGTGCATGGACTTGCCTCTACCAAAGCTACTTCTGTAGAATCCCGGTAGAAGTGTTTGAATTCTTTGAAGCTAGTTTTCTTCCTGTGGTTAATAATGCAGTGCTCCCGTCCTGCAGGGGTGATGCATCAGAGGTATACAGCGTGTGATAAATGGGGTCAGTCATTGATATGTATACAGATGCATCATCTAATATATAACGCTGAGTGTATGTGTATGTATGTCCACAAAAGGAATCTGCACTGTTGTGTTTACAATCACCAAATTTAGGACAGCCGCTCCTAGTGACTCAGGGAATGTTATAGACTAGGTTTTGAGTTTAAATTTTCACCCTGCGCTTTCCAAAATGACATTAATCAGCAACTACAGGAGCCATTTTCTGCTGGCTGCTGTGGTAGCCAATCACAGCTTGGCTTCCATTTTGCTGCAAGTCATTAATATGAGCTCTGAACTGTTATTGATAACTATAGGTAATGAGTATAAGATATCTTATGCGTGAGGTAAGATGATAGATAGACAGGTAGATAGATAGAAAGACATAGAGATAGATATGATCAGATAGTTAAAGCAGCACAACATAGAAAAATATTGCTTTACCAAAAACAGGTTGCACGCTGTTTGAGACTAGGCATAAGGTACCCCACAATTAGTCAAAGGAAAAAGAAGCACACCAAAAAAAAGTGAGCCTTTCTCAGGCTAAATATTAGTGACTACAATCAGATATTTATACAATATGGAGGACATCACATAACAATCTCCACCCATATACAAGTTCAAAGTTCAATAGTGCCTATATCATAACACATTCATCATAATAAGTAGTGCAATAGAGGCGGTCCCCTACTTAAGAACACTCGACTTACATACGACCCCTAGTTACAAACGGACCTCTGGATATTGGTAATTTATTGTGCTTTAGAAATAGGCTATATAATGATCAGCTGTAACAGTTATCAAATGTGTCTGTAATGAAGCTTTAGTGTTAATACTTATTCTTATGATAACACAACATTTTTAAATCCAATTGTCACAGAGACCAAAAAAGTTCTGGCTGGGATTACAATGATAAAATATACAGTTCCGACTTACATACAAATTCAACTTAAGAACAAACCTACAGAGCCTATCTTGTATGTAACCCGGGGACTGCCTGTACATAGTATACCAAATGTATAAAATAGGTGCATTAACACAAATAAGAAGAATAAGTGCCTTACATAGAATAAACATTGTTGTTCACAGCAGAAGTGCAATCGGACTAGTGCAAATTTAAAATCTACTTTTAGGTAGATAATGGATACTCACCCCATCGTCTCAGTTGTACAAAATCACAAAAAAGCACATGCAAATAAATTGATCGTGATAGTAATATTACATCCCTATCCCGAGAGTCCATACCGCTTTTGATACATGACAAGATCTTCCTGGCTTTAGAAGCAGCTGATTGACATTGCATGCTGTCATTTAATCTATGATCTACAAGTACCGCCAGGTCCTTCTCAACAAGTCTCAGATTTACAATGGTAACACAGCCACACGGCTGAAGTAATACAGCTCACCCCTTCAAGCCTTGAAGCCTTGAATCCACTACACTACACAAGAAGTGTTCGGATAAAAATAAAGCCTTTATTTGAGATATAGCAACCATACATCATTTATCGTGAAGCGACCTGTTTTGATGACACTGTTTTGAGTGTCTTAATCATGACCTAACATATGTACAAACAACACAAACACGCCAGTGGACGTTTCTTCACTAGCCCGATCACATGATCAACCTCACTTGTACTGGCGGCACATTTTAAAATCTTGCAGATTAAAATCAAATATTATTATATAAACAAGGACAACAATCAATGTTAAAGTGGAGGAAACAAAATAAATGTTTGATTTAAGAGGATTATAAATTATCATATAGATATACCGACCCAATGCATCTGCCTATATCTTAGCACTTTAAGATATCTTAAACTGATCAATAGGGAGTCCCTCGAGGCCTTAATACAAGGTTGAATCTTATCACCACATGGTAGGATGTGATCTTTATGTTTTGTCTCATTTATTGTTGGAATTTGGAAGAGCAGTACTATTGACGTCCCCAACAATTGCCATAAGGTTGAAAAAAAAAAATTTTTTTTAAATTATATATATAGTACTGGACATGGTTTTAACTTGTATGGACACTCTTCTTTTCATTAATGTTTGAGTTAATATATAAGCTTAGATGTAGGCGGATACATTGGGTCGGTATACATTATCTATATGACAAGTGATCAGGCTTGTGTAGGAACGCCCAGTGAAGTGTACACTAGATGGGCAGTTTAAATGTTTGCATTGTTTGTACATATGTTAGATCATGATTAAGATGCTCAGTCATTGAAATGTGTTGATCTGAATCATTTCACTATATATGCTGCATGGATGTTATACCTGAAATAAAGGCTTCATTTTTTTTGAAGACGTCTTGTGTAGTGATGGAGTTTCTACTATCTACCAGATTTACTCCTTCAAGGACATATGTTGTGAATTATTAGTCCCCAGATTCATAACCTTACATTTATCCACATTGAACTTGATTTGCCAAGTGGATGACCAAATGATCAGTTTGTCCAACTCACCCTGGAAAATACTCCATAGACTGTATTAAACTAGACAGCTTGGTTTCATCTGCAAAAATAGACACAGGGCTATTAATTCCTACCTCTACATCATTAATAAATATATTAAATAGTAGTGGGCCAAGCACAGAACCCTGGGGTACACCACTCATAACTGGTGACCATTCCGAGTAGGAATCATTGACCACAACTCTCTAAATATGATCCTGCAGCCAGTATTCAATCAAAGTGCAAACGATTCCTGCCAAACGAATAAATCTTATTTTACCCATCAGCCGTCTGTGAGGAAAGTCCAAGAACACAATATCTACAGAAGCTCCTCCATCGAGGCATCTGCTCCCCTCTTCATTGAAGCAGATCAGGTTAGTCTGACAACTTCTATTCTTAGTAAACCCATGCTGGCTGTCACTTATTATACCATTTGATGTTACATACTCCTGTATGTAGTCTTTTAGTAGCCCTTCCAATATTTTCCCCACAATGGAAGTTGATCTTACAGGCCTGTAATTGCCTGGCGAAGTTCTCAGTCACTTGGCACTGTAACAGTCATTAGGGAATTTCTGAAGATTTTAGACAGCAGCACAGCAGTAACAGAACTAAGTGCTTTAAGAACTCTGGGTTATAGCCAATCTGGTCCAGGGGCCTTGTACACATTTTATTTATATATATTTATATATAAGTTATTAGGAATATTTGGGGATTATGTATGGGTTCACTTGCCATAAGAACATATGGTAGTGTTACTAATTATGGTCTCCAATTTTTGCCATGTATTCCCTTTTAACCCTTACAGGATTCAGCCCTTTTAAGTTTTTGCGTTTCTGTTTTTTGCTACGCTCATTTCAAAAGCAATCATTTTTTTGTTTTTATGTGATCTGCTTGTTATCTGTGGGACAAATTGTACTTTTTTGTGGTGCTATTTAATATTCCATGTAATGTGCTGGATAGCTGGAAAAATATTGCAAGTGCAGTTAAATTGACAAAAAGACACATTTGTGGCGTTTTCTTATTGGCTCTGTTTTTACAGGTTTTATCATGCGCTCCAAATGACACTTTCTATTTATTCTTTGGGTCGGTACAATCACAAGGATATCACATTTATATAGGTTTAAAAGGCCAATAACTTTTCACACTTTGGTGTATGGACCCATGTAAGGTGGTAATTGTGGTATGTGCTGGCATATTAATTTATATCAATTATAGATCTATAGGACTTGTTAATTTATAGGAATTTTTATTCAAAAATGGGGAGATTCTGACATTTGGACGCTATTTTCCTTTACGGTGTTAATGGCCAGAAAAAAAATCTTTTTTTTTTTTTTAAATAACACGGCGATACCTATCATGTTTACTATTTTTACTGTTTATTTATTTTTTATATGTGTTCAAGGGAAAGGGGGGAGATTTAAACGTTTACTTTTCTTTACATTTTTTTTTTTTTACTTTTTTTTTACCATTTCAAACCCAGGGTGCTTTAACCCTGCAGGGTCTGATTGCTTATATTATATACTGCAATACTACTGTAATGCAGTATATAGCAATTTTACTGATTTCTAATGGCCTGCCATCTGCTGGCTACTGGAGATCATTACACATGGCAAGCCTACAAGTTTTAATGAGAGTGTAGGCTGCCATGGCAACATCATCAGAGGGCGACGATCAGCCATCCAAGATGGAGGTGCCCATGAAATGGTAAGTTAGGTGCCGTGGACGGGTTCGCGGCAGCAACAAGCGGGTGTATGGAGAGAGCTCAGCCCGTGAGCTCCCTCAATACACCCCCCACAGCACCAGGACATTTTAGTACGTCTTGCTGCGCCAAGGGGTTAAATGGAATGCATAATAGGATAATATGTAATTTTAAGTGCGTTTGAAACTGACATTCACCACTGAATTAGGAGAAATAGCAAAAAGATAAACGTCTCACCCATCCACTATGAATTCACATTAGTCCATCTGCTAGGTTCAGTGTGAACGGTGCCCTTGATGCGTGATCAGAAGATCCTGTGTTCCTGTCACTCATATACAGGAAAACAAAACTATACCTTTTTTAGATCTTCTCCTTACGGGTCACTCTGAAAAAAATACTATCGCTAGAAAACCCACCAGTGGTAACGCCATTTTGCATGCCACCAGCAACCATCCTAAACATGTTACCCATAATCTACCAGTGGGAGAATTTATTAGAGCCCGAAGAAGTTGTAGCGAAGATTCCACATTTAATCAGGAGTGTAAAATTATGAGGCAACGTCTACTGAATAGGGGATATGATAACCATATAATAGATATTGCTGAAAATAAAGCCAGAAATAAAGACAGAGAATCCCTATCACAGAACAAACTAAAATCCCCTGATAACCAACAGATGCAGGTAGTTTTCTCTACTCCATACAGTACGGATTACTACAAAATAATTAATATTTTGAAAACTTACCTGCCTATTCTTACTGGAGATGACAAACTCCATGAAATTTTTAAGAATGGCTGCCGTTTTGTAGCCCGAAAAAGCTACCTCTATAGGTGACATAATCTCACCTTCTGTGTACCAAAGCCATAGTAATACTCAATACAGTACTTGGCTTAATGTCAAAGGTTCATATCCCTGCGGAGGGACTAGATGTAACATATGTCCATATTTCTTGCCTCCGAAAACTTTTTCCTCTACACATACCAACAATACATTTGATATTCTATCCATGATAAATTGTAATAGCCGGAATGTAATATATCTGGCCACCTGTAAAATACAATAAGTGGGCAGCACTATTAGACCCCTTAAGACTAGAATATAGTCCTGTCTCTCTATTGCTCGTAAGTTGGTGACATTACCTTGATCTACATTGGGAAAGTGCCTAGAGAAGGTTACCGCCCCTAGACGAGGGGAGATGTACTGGATACTGAAATTGGACACACGTACACCTACACGTCTCAATAATAGAACAGATACTATGTACCTGTTTTGATTATATACAATATGTACCTATTTTTTTTTAGAACGTAGCAATTCCATGGCATTTACACTGTATGTTATCTGTTCCTCAAACACACCTGCAGACATTGTGAATGCGCATTTTATGCTTACTCACGCCCACAGGTTGTTTAAAAGTGCCATTCAGTACAGAAACTGTAGACCATGACTAAGGAGGAAATATGTAACGTCCGAAACGCGTAGGTCCATCTGTGCTATATTTTTTTTATCTTGTGTAAGCTTACTACTTTTTTCTAATATGTCATATTTTTCTATTTTTATGGAGTTACATTTAAGAAAATGGATTTTTAACCTTGAGAACATGAGTGCTGGATTTTCCACTTGTCTCTTACAAATTCACCACTGAATATTGGTTGAAAAACCTTTTCTTATATCTGTTTTCAAAGAGTAGTTTTTCATTTGCACATGGTCCGATTGCACTTCCATTATGGATAACACTGTTTATTCTATGTAAGGAACTTATCGATCTTAAATATGACGATCTGCATTTAGATTTTGCAGACTGACAATTGTAATATTGTCATTTGCACTGTTTAAAATATATTTTGTATACTATGTATTGCACTACTTATCATGATGAATGTGAATTATGATATATGCACTATTGCACTTTGACCTTTTATAGGGGTGTGGAGTTTATTATATCATCTGATTTTCTCCAACTTATATAAATATCTGTTTGTATGGATTATAGTGTATGCTGGACTATCCCCATAATTTACCTCAGACATCACTCTCCCATAATTAATTGTAACATATACAGTGTCAGGACCAGAGCCTTTTTCATTTTTCACTCACCACCTACAAAAATCTATAATTTTTTTTTAATTTTTCCATGTAAAGAGTTGTGTATGGGCTTGTTTTCTGCGTAACAAGTTGCACTTCATAGTGACGGTATTTATTATTCCATGCCGTGTACTGGGAAGCGGGAAAAAAATTCTGAATGCAGTGAAAATTATGAAAAACCGCATTTGCAACATTTCTTGTGGGCTTGGATTTTACGTCTTTCACTGTACAAAAAAAAGTCTTCACTTTGCCATCTTCTGGTGCTAATAACTATTTCATACTTTGGTGTACATAGCTGTGGGTGGTGTAATTTTTTACGACTTTTGATGACGTTTTCAATGCTTCTATTTTAAGGACTGTGCAACCTTTTGATAGCTTTTTATTGAAATGTTTATATTTTTCACATCTATTACAATGTGCAAATCTTTGTGTGACCCGAGGCTGTCATGGCAACGGATCGCCGCTCCCCTATGACGTCACTGGGAGCGACGATCGGTGACTGCTCGTTTGGCTAACACAAGGGTGTTAGCGACGGGTGTTTGGTTCATTGTGAAGCAAACACCCGGTGAGTATGAAGAGGGCTCAGCCCGTGAGCCCGCTTCATACTCCCCCCAATGCAGCTAGAAATAGAGATTTACATATATACTTCACCAGAACAAAGCTTAGTACATAAATAGAAAATCAATATGGAGGCCACATACAGCACAAGAATCGAGCAATGTACAGAAACATATGCCCTATATGCATATATTCAGTATCCAAAATGATTTTACATATGTACAGAACCCCCTAATTTACATGTATATAGAACCCCCATATATATGTATTTATATGTGATGATGCATCTGTACATATCATTGATCACACACTGTACCACTAACGTATCACTCTGCAGGAAGGGAGCGCTGCACTTAAAACCACAGGGAGAAAACTAAAGAATCCAAACCATGAATGTTCAGAACATCAGCTTAAAAACCTAATAAACCACCCTTTGTATATAGGGATCCAGCACACTGTAGACCCCCCCACCCAGTACATAGGGAGCCAGCACACTGAAGCCCCCCAGTATATAGGTAACCGAAGCATGCTGCAGACCCCAGTATATAGGCAGCCACCACACTGCTGCCCCCCCCCCCCAAGTATATAGGGAGCCAGAACAGTACAGTCCCTCCACTCCCAATACATTGGTAGCACCTGCACACTGAAGACCCACCCCAGTATATAGGTAACCCTAGCACACTGCAGCCCCCCAGTATATAGCAAGCCAGCACACTGCAGCCCATCCCCCAGTATATAGGGAGCCAGAACATTACAGTCCCTCCAATACATAGGTAGCTCCAGCACACTGCAACCCCCCACCCTCAGTATATAGGTGTCCCCAACACACTGCAGCCCCCACATCCCCATGTATATAGCCAGCCCTAGAACACTAAAATCAGCACACAGCAGCCTCCCAGTTTATAGGCAGCCAGCACACTGCAGCCCACCCCCAGTATATAGGGAGCCAGAACACTACATTCCCTCCACCCCCAATACATAAGTAGCTCCAGCACACATACATGAGTACATGTATATAGCAGAGCCCTAGCACACTGAAGGTGCCCACCCCAAGTATATAGGGAGCCAGCAAACTGCAGCCCACCCCCAGTATATAGGTAGCCAGGACACTGCAGCCCACCCCCAGTATATAGGGAGCCAGAATACTACAGTCACTCCACCCCAATACATAGGTAGCGCCAGCACACTGCAACCCCCCACCCTCCGCATATAGGTGTACCAAACACACTGCAGCCCCCCACACCCCCCATGTATATAGCTAGCCCTAGCACACTGGAGCCCATCCCAAGTATATAGTGTGTAGGGAGCCAGCACACTGGAGCCCCACGTACATAGGTAGCCCCAGCAGATTGCAGCCTCCCACCTCCCCAGTATATAGGTAAACAAAGCACACTGCAGCCTTACCCCCGGTATAAAGGTATCCCCAATGCACTGCAGCTCCCCCACCCAAAGTATATAGCTAGCCCCACACCCCCACATATAAAGTTAGCCCTAGCACACTGCAGTCCCTCCACCCCCAGTACATAGGTAGCCCCAGCACACTGCAGCCCATGCCCCAGTATATAGAGAGCCAGCACAGTGCAGCCCCCTCAGTATATAGGGAGCCAGCACACTGCAGTCCGCTACCCCCAATACATAGGTAGCTCTAGCACACTTAACGCTCAGTATATAAGTGGCCCCAACACACGGCAGTCCCCACGTATATAGGTAGCATTAGCACAATGAAGCCCACCCCAAGTATATAGGGAGCCAGCACACTGCAGCCCCTTCACCCCCAGTACATAGGTAGCCCCAGCAGACAGCAGACCCCCAGTATTAGGTATCCAGCACACTGCAGCCCCCACCTCCCCCAGTATATAGGTAGCCACAGCACACTGATGCCTATCCCCAGTATATAGGTATCCCCAGTGCACTGTAGTCCTTTTGCTCCCAGTATATAATTAGCCCCAGCACACTGCAGCCACCCCCAGTATATAGGGAGTAGTCCCAGTACACTGCAGCCACCCCCCAGTATATAGGGAGCCAGTACACTGCAGTCCCTCCACACCCAGTACATAGGTAGCCCCAGTACACTGCAACCCCCCACCCACAGTATATAGCTAGCCCCAACACACTGTACCCCTTATAACCCCCCCAGTATATATGGAGCCAGCACACTGCAGCCCCCTACCCCTAGTATATACACTCACCGGCCACTTTATTAGGTACACCTGTCCAACTGCTCGTTAACACTTAATTTCTAATCAGCCAATCACATGGCGGCAACTCAGTGCATTTAGGCATGTAGACATGGTCAAGACAATCTCCTGCAGTTCAAACCGAGCATCAGTATGGGGAAGAAAGGTAATTTGAGTGCCTTTGAACGTGGCATGGTTGTTGGTGCCAGAAGGGCTGGTCTGAGTATTTCAGAAACTGTTGATCTACTGGGATTTTCACGCACAACCATCTCTAGGGTTTACAGAGAATGGTCCAAAAAAGAAAAAAACATCTAGTGAGTGGCAGTTCTGTGGGCGGAAATGCCTTGTTGATGCCAGAGGTCAGAGGAGAATGGGCAGACTGGTTCGATCTGATAGAAAGGCAACAGTGACTCAAATCGCCACCCGTTACAACCAAGGTAGGCAGAAGAGCATCTCTTAACGCACAGTATGTCGAACTTTGAGGCAGATGGGCTACAGCAGCAGAAAACCACACCGGGTGCCACTCTTTTCAGCTAAGAACAGGAAACTGAGGCTACAATTTGCACAAGCTCATCGAAATTGGACACTAGAAGATTGGAAAAACGTTGCCTGGTCTGATGAGTCTCGATTTCTGCTGCGACATTCGGATGGTAGGGTCAGAATTTGGCGTCAACAACATGAAAGCATGGATCCATCGTGCCTTGTATCAACGGTTCAGGCTGGTGGTGTCATGGTGTGGAGAATATTTTCTTGCCACTCTTTGGGCCCCTTGGTACCAATTGAGCATCGTTGCAACGCCACAGCCTACCTGAGTATTGTTGCTGACCATGTTCATCCCTTTATGACCACAATGTACCCAACATCTGATGGCTACTTTCAGCAGGATAATGCGCCATGTCATAAAGCTGGAATCATCTCAGACTGGTTTCTTGAACATGACAATGAGTTCACTGTACTCAAATGGCCTCCACAGTCACCAGATCTCAATCCAATAGAGCATCTTTGGGATGTGGTGGAACGGGAGATTCGCATCATGGATGTGCAGCCGACAAATCTGCGGCAACTGTGTGATGCCATCATGTCAATATGGACCAAAATCTCTGAGGAATGCTTCCAGCACCTTGTTGAATTGAGGCAGTTCTGAAGGCAAAAGGGGGTCCAACCCGTTACTAGCATGGTGTACCTAATAAAGTGGCAGATGAGTGTAGGTAGCCATAGCACTCTGCAGCCCCTACAAACCTCAGTATATAGGTAGCACCAGCACACTGCAGCCCCCAGTATATAAGTAGATAAGTAACCCAAGCACACTGCAGCCCCCAGTATATAAGTAGCCCCAGCACACTACAGTCCACCCCTAGCGCAATGCAGCCCTCCCCACAATATAGGCTGTCCCCAACTCCCCAATATATAGGCAGTACCCCCCCCCCCCCACTCCCCAATATATAGGCTGCCCCCACATTCCCTGGTATTTTGGCGCCCTCCCACTATATTGGTAACCCTCCCCGCACTCCCCAGTATACAGGCAGCCCCCCCCCCCACTACCCAGTATACAGGCAGCCCCAGCTGATTAAAAAAACTGTCTCACCGTGGTCCTCTCCTCCTCTCTTCTATTTTCAGCAAGTATAAATACTTTTTTGCTTATGATGTCATCATCACATGATCCTTCTCCGTAGTACAGCCGCCGGTTAACGGAGGGGGGACAGATTTAGGGGAGGTTCTGTGTGAGAAGTGGGCCAGACCTGAGGGGGTTGCTGTGTGAGATAAGAAAATCCTGGACTTGGTATTTGAAAATATAGAGGAAGCCAAAAGGACTAAGATTGACCACCATTGGGCAGGTTAGACCACAATATTGGCAAACCAGCAGCTGGTCAAGAGAGTATACCCACTACTGGAATGTGTTTAAAAGGCTACGTACATCAATATGTAGGTCAATAATGTTACAGGGAACCATACATTCTGCTTAGACTCCATCATCCCTGAGGAAGAAGTCTGGTGCTACCCTAACAATAAGCAGTGGGTAACCAAGGAGCTAAAAAAAACACGCTGAATAGGGAAAATATTGCAATGAGAAAAAGGGATAGAGCTGCAATTAAAATGATATAGTCAGAATTAAGAGCCAAAATCCATGCAAGAGGGCATATGTGAGTAAACTGGAGGCCAAACTGAGCATTAATGACATGAAGGAAGTCTGGGCAGGCATGAGGAAAATCATTAGCATGGGGGCAAACAAAGATATAGCACAGAATGGGAACTAAAGGTGGACAAACTGAACCCATTCTTCAAAAGAGCTACAATGTCAATCAACACTGGGTATCGACCAAGGACACTCACTCCCACCTCACATCCACTACTACAACCCTTAACCAAGAAGTCAGCGGGGTTAAGGTATCAAAGGATGATGTGCAGCATATCTTGTCGGTCTTCAAACAGAGCAAAGACATTGGCCCTGTTCAAGAATTCTAAGAAGATACTCTCATGAGCTAAGCCACCTGCTTGAATACATTTTAATCAAGTTCTCAACTATGGAAAAGTACCGGAAATATGGAAGATATCCTGTTTGCGTCCACTGCAGAAGTCAACAAAATCAACCAAATGTAGTGAATTCAGGCCAATCCACCTAACTTCCCATATTATTAAGGTTTTTTAAAAAATCTGAAGGGAGTGGTAGAGGGGGAACTCGACCCACTACAGTTCACTTCCAATTAAAAAATGGAAGTTGAGGATGCAATGTTTCTATAACAAAAGGTCTACTCCTATCTGGAGCACACAGGCACCACTGAATGCAATCAATACCATCGACCATATTAGAAGAAATTTAATTTAATCTAACACTGCTAGAAGAAAAAATTATGAACCTTGACTTGGATCCAAAAGTAATCAACTGGATCCTCAACTACCTAAGGAACAGACCACAATTTGTACAAATGGGCAAAGTATGCTCAAACTTAGTAATTAGCAACCATGGACCACCACAAGGCAGTATTAGCCCTGTATCATTTTACCCTATATACCTCAGACACCAATCAGAACAATGTTGTCTACAAAAATTCTCTGACGACACGGTTATTGTTGGTTGTATTAGAAATGTAAGGACAACATCTACCGGGAAGTCATCAACAGTTCAACGAGTGGAGCAAGAGCAATAAACTCATCTTAAACATGAACAAAACCAAGGAGATGGTCATAGACCTGAGGAAATGTAACGCCAATTAAGATCAAGGGCTAGGTAATATACAGGGCCGACTCCAGCACCCAGTATACCTGGGAATAGAGCTGCTGTGGAGCACATCTGCACATCTTCACTGCCTGGATGCCCCCCTCATGAATACGCTGGACCTCTGCAAGTGCCACAGTGTGGCAGCGCTTATCAGTATGTTCTGCTACCTCAATGATTTTAACAGGAAGAGGTCTAGAAACAGCTTTTCATTAGTATGTAAAGCTAGTCCTGTTTTTTTAACTGACTAGTGTCAATTAAGATAAGCCCTGCCCCTTCTAAATAAAACAGGGTTCAGTTCCTAAAGATGATCTTCCTCTGGTTAAATTCATAGTATCATAGTATATAAGGTTGGGAAAAGACACAAGTCCATCACGTCCAATCTTAAAGAATTCAACAAATGTTTTTTCTCCATAACAGTTAACAGTTTTGACAGACCAGTTAGACTTCTAATCAATTCTTATAACTCTTATCTTATATAGTCACCTGTATAATATACTCCTGTCCACAGACTGCATTAATCTGTCAGGCTCTAACCTCTACAACATGTGTACGACCAAAGAGCTTTCCAAGGATGTTGGGGACAAGATCATAGACCTCCACAAAGCTGGAATGGGCTTACCATAAGTAAGGCGCTGGGTAAGAAGAGAAATGCTGTCTATGACCCAAAGAACACCGTCCACACTGTTAAGCATGGAGGATGAATCATCGGGACTCATTTACTAAGGTCCCTGCACCAGTTTTCTGGTGGACTTTGCACATTATTTCATGTGCAAACTGATTGCACATGTATAAGTAGTATATATTACCAATTTTTAATAAAATCACATGATCATAATTAATCTCAAATTTTTTTTATGAAAGAGTTGTGATCTGTAGGTAATATATACATGGTTCAGGAATAGCCCTTATACTGTATTTGGGTATTTGACACATACTTAAATTGGATTAGAGTTTTTCTTTGGTGTATACATGAAGTGCCTGTGACCCTTTTGTGTTGAGACTACACTATTCTTCACGCTACACAAATGGCCGCTCCAGTGCACAGTTGGACCGGACCATGCTCCACATTTAACAAGCAAAGTCCGACAGAAGTGTGTCGAACGCCCAATGTTAAAGTTGAACAAAAGTTGGTGCACTCTGTCGGGGCAGTGCAGGGAGCGCCAGATTCATGAAGAACAGGCGCTACAATTAATAAATCTGCCACCCTCTGCACACTACACAGGCAAACTGCACATACTGCAGTGCGCACTGTTTTTATGTGCCCGATTATGCTTTGGTGGTGTATCTCTGCTAAGGGCACAGCACTACTACACCACATGGGAGAATGGATGGAGCTATGTAAGATAAAATCATAAAAAGTGACAACCTTCTTCCCTCCACCAAAACATTAAAAAAGGGTTGTGGAATCTTCAGTGGCTGCTGGGGTGCACTGTGTCAGCTGGTGCGGCACTAGGGCGGCACTGTGGCTGCTGGCCAGGGGCCCTGTGGTTCTGTGGGGCATGGGGACTGTGGCTGCTTGGCGGGGACAATGTGGCTCATGGGGGGACACTGTGCCTGTCTGCAGGGCAATGTGGCTGGTGGGGAGCACTGTGGCTGGCTGCAGGGCAGTGTGGCTGCTGTGGGGGCAGTGTGGCTGCTGGGTGGCACTGTCGGGGCACTGTGGCTGTTTGTAGGGACTGTGCTTGCTTGTGCGGGCACTGTGGCTGTTTGGAGGGACTGTGCTTGCTTGTGCGGGCACTGTGGCTTCTAGGGAGGCACTGTGGGGTCTCTTCAGCAAAGAGTCTGAATACTTGTGACCATGATATTTCAGTTTTTTTTTGTTTAATTAGAATAAAATATCATTTTCTGTCAATACGGGATACAGAGTGTACATTAATGAGCAAAAAAAAGGTGTCTAAATACTTTCCGCACCCACTGTATAGTATGATCAATCAGACCCTGCAGGGTTAAAGTACCCTTGAGGGTCTAAAATAATTGTAAATAAATTATTTTTAAATAGTAAATAAAAAAAGGAAACGTTTAAACCACACCCCTTTCCCTAGAGCACATATAAAAATATCAAAATATAAAAAAGATTATTGCCGACCACGAACACCATAACGGAAAATAGCGCCCAAATGTCCAAATTACCATTTTTCCATCCATGAATATTTGAATAAAAAATTATCAATAATTAACATAGGTCCCAAATTGATATAAATTAAAATGCCAGCACGTACTTAAAAAAATGACATCTTAAATGCTACACCAAAGTGTGAAAAAGTTTTTGGCCTAAGAATTTGGCAAATTAACAAAAGATTTACACTTTTTAAAATCTACTGAAACCTATATAGAAATTTAGTATCCCTGTGATCGTTCCGCCCCAAAGAATAAAGGGGAAGTGCAGAGTGAAAGCCATAAAAACAGTGCCCAAAAGAAGTAGCTGAAAATGTGTTTTTTTGTCAATTTCAACTGCACTCTACATTTTTTTTCAGCTTTCCAGTACATTGTATGAAATATTAAATGAAGCCACTAAAAAGTAAAATTTATCTTGCAGATAACAAGCCCTAACACATCTCTGTAAACAGAAAAATAAAAAAAAGTTATCGCTTTTGGAATGAGGGGAGTAAAAAACAGAAATGAAAAACAAAAAAAGGTCCTGTAAGGGTTAACCCATCCCTGACAAGTATCTCCAACAACCCATCCTTAGGCCATAAGAAATATGAAACACTTATGAAATACTTCCTTGTTCCTTAAAGTTTTTCTGGGCTGTATAGTTCTTAGTACCAAGGTTACCATCTTAAAAGTTTTTTCATTATTACCCTGTTTCCCTGATAGTAAGACACCCCTGACAGTAAGACACCCCTGATAGTAAGATGTAGTGTGGGTTTTAGGGGGGTCGGCGTACCCCGACGTACCCCGAAAGTAAGACATAGTAAACTGTAAGTTGGAAAAATATAAGCCATAGTACCGGTACCTTTTGCTGCATTAACTGCGGGATGCGGACGGTTAGAGCTGGATGTGGACAGATCTGTAGCGGAATGAGCGGAGGGATGTGAAGGCCGCGGGAGCAGCAGTAATGTTCTCCGTGGTTGATCAAGACTATGGACAACATACAAAAATACGTTGCCTCAGTGCCCTCATGTGCAGCTGCTGGTTGCCCCGCTGACTGCCCAGCGGCTCCTGCATGAGGAAGAAGAAGCCACACCTCTACCCAGCACCGCAGAGGAATTGATCAGATCCCCATTACGGTACCAAGTAAGAAATTCACAAAATGCACCATGTAAAGTATAAGACATACCCTGAAAGTAAGACATAGTGGGACTTTTGGGGGTAAAAACAATGTATGACACTCTTACTTTCGGGGAAACACGTTTTTTTTTTTTTTTACAGCAATCTACTCATTATCAGCACATAAGGAGTGAAATGAAAAGTATCTGTAGATGAAAGTAAACAGAATCCACTATTCACATCAGGTGATGGTCAGGGCTTATGTATGCCTCATCCATGCACAGGCCAGTCTGAAAACTCCCATGAAAAACAAATCGTTATCCTGATGATGTTACATATGTAGAAGATGAATCAGTAATCAAAGTAAAACAAAAATAATAACAATAACAAAAATTTACGTCAATTAGTGTATGCCATCATTACCTGGTGAATCGGACCTTGCAGATTATGCACTCATATGGTTTCTCTCCAGTGTGAGTGCGTATGTGCCGAGGCAGCTTTCCTGCTCCCTGAATAACTTTTTCACAAATTGGACATTTTTGAAAGGCCTTAGCCCTCATTTTCTTCTCCACTTTTTGACTCCAGCCTGGATAGCCACCTCCCCCTTCTTCACCATCCTCTTCCTCCTCTTCTTCGTGAGGACCACTACGGAAATATTTCAAGTAATAGTCCATAATTCCCTCTTCACTCTCATCTTCTGCACCCACACCCTCTCTCTGAGAGGTACTCATGATGTGCTGCAACAGTGCACTTGCTGTTAGACTGTCCATTTCATCTAAACATGATGCTCCAGCAAGTCCTTCAAGCAATGGTGAGCCTTCTGCATCCTGTGGTTCAGTCCCCCTATCACAATTTTTATCCTCAGGCATTAGCCTGTAATGTCCATTCTGTGGAGGGTCATACATTTGGTCCTCATCTTTCCCTTGCCATTCATCCAAAAGCTGCCCATCTGACCCATTCTCTTGTAATGACTGGTTATATTCCTCTTCCAATTTAGAAGACAGCTCTGCTTCTTGTCCCAATGCACAAGTGCTTTCCCAAGGACTCCCTTCCTGTCCCTTACTTTGAAAGTACTCCAGATATTCCTGTGCTCGTGCCAAGTTCTGTGGATCAACCAAATGTTCAGATTCTTTATATTCTAAAAAAGGGCCATCGAGGAGGTCAGCACATACATTTCTAACTGTGCCAATATCCAACAACCGTGAGGCATCCAGAATTTCCCCTACATTCCCTGAACTCAGTGTTAAGGTGGCTGTATAAGCAAAGTCAAGAAGTGCAGAGAGGGATTCAGCAGTAACAAAGTCCAGCTGATACACAGTAAGTCTTTCAGCTGCTGGACCTGAGGTAAAGAGCTGCCTGAAGTAGAGGCTGCATGCTGCAAGGACTGAACGATGTGCAGGAAAATCCCGACCTTGGCAAAGAAGAAGTACATCACATAATTCCCCCCGCTGACGCTGCCCATTGAGAGCACACAACACATCACTACCGTGGTCCGGGAAGGGAATTCCAATTGGGCCATCAACAGCAGAAGATGCCATGCTGCTTCAACTCTGTAAGTAGATGAAAGGGAAATATGATTTGTTAAAAAGTAATGGCTAAACTCTGCAAATCAGAATTAATTTAAAAGTGTGATATTGAACTAAACCAGAAATGACTAAATCCGTCTAGTGTGTAAAATAGTCTTAAAACAATATCCCTTCACAACTGTCCTATTTGCACAAAACTTGTGTAGAGAATACATATATACACATCATGACAGTGTCAAACAAATGGTCGTATCCCCAGAACCGTGCCACTTTGAAACACCCTTCTGTCATATTAAAGAAGAAAATCTTACCTTTAGTATTATCTTACAATTGTATTTCTAAGTAAAACAGAACAGGAAAAAGGGGTGATTATCCTCTTTAATAAGACACCAGAACTGTGTTATAAGGTGTAGGCAGGATGCAGAAGACACAATTGACACAATTTACCAGGCAAAATTTACAAAACAAAGATACATTTTTCACATTTTTATTTGTGAAGTAGATGAATATTAGATGAATACAACTGTGAAAAACAGCCATGGCTGCACCAAAGGCAATACTTTTTAATGAATCATCGACCAAGGCCATTATTTTTAACAGACCGTGCAATCAATCTTTGAAGAATCTATTTGTTGAGTAACTTTTAGTTACCATATATACTTGTGTATAAGGCGAGTTTTTCAGCACAAAAAACGAGTCAATAAAAATAAAATAAACTTACATACTCACACTCGGCGCGGCTCCTCTTCTGTCTTCTCTATGGTTTATTAGTCGGAGGAGACACGTCCATGTGATCTGCCGGCCGGCGCACACAATGATGCAGCGGTCTCGCCGCTGATGCCGTCATAGTGTACGCTGGCCGGCAGATTGTATGGACACGTCTCTGCCGGCTGTTACAGCAAAGAGAAGAAAGAAGAGAAGCCAGGGACTGGAGCACTGGGGAGCTGCCCGGGCATCGGGACCGCCCGAAGGTGAGTATGTAGGTTTTTTTTTTTATGTGCTTGGCAAACTGCAGGCTGGCTAGCTGTATACTACATGGGCCTGGCTAGCTGTATACTACTGGGGACTGGCTGGCTATATACTTCTGGGGGCTGGCTATATACTACAGGGGGCTTGCTTGCTATATACTGGGAGGCTGTGACCAATGCATTTCCCACCCTCGGCTTATACTTGAGTCAGTAGGTTTTCCTGCTTTTTGGTGGTAAAATAAGGGGTCTCGGCTATACTCGAGTATATACGGTACTCTATGGAGAGGGTGGAAAAAAAACTTGAATCCCACCTTTAATTTTCTTTGCATTTTGAAGTCAATACAATTCTGTAATATGAAATATGCATCACCATACACTTCTTTAAAAAAAACATTTCATTAGTATGCTTTTTTCATATATTATTAACTTAAAACCTGATTGTTCTTTATTTAAGTTTTGGAAGACAGGATAAAAAAGCAGCAATTTTGTCCTTTTAAAAAAACAAAACAAAAACATCATAGTGCAGTTTGGTATTTTGATACATAAAGGCAGCAGGAAAAGGTAATTTTCCTTTATCTTGCATATTTTTAGTTTATTTCCATTTTTTTAAAGTTCCCCAGGAATATGTTAACATTAATGGATTCAATGATCATTGACATAAACTGCATTAATTACTGTGTAGTAAATACATTTCCATAAAGAGTTGTAATCTACGGGTATCAGAGAACCTGCAGGATGAGGTAAATATAAGTGTTGGAACATTTTACAGGTTCCTTCCCTTTCTTGCCCAATTTCCTGGGAGTAGAAGCAATCTCAATCAAGGCTGCATAGGAGGGACTAAGTAATGAAACTGGGCAAAAGAGGGTATACTGCACTTTGAGGGCACTCCATGGTGCACCAAAACAGAGTGCTTACATTTTGTCTTTGCACAGGTAATGGTTTGGATCTTGTGCTCCTTTCAGAGTGCCACAAAAATGTTTGCACCAGAAGAGCATAAAATGAGAATTCATCATTGTGGTCCTTTGTTCCTAGGAAAAATGTATCATTGTTTTATACATTTTTTTTTATATTTTCTGACTATTTATTGTTTAGGGACAGACAAACTACTAAGGGAGACACCTTTATTCTTCCTGTCTTTATTATACCACATTTCTTACAAAATTTTACTTGAAATGCATCACTGTAATTATGATTGACTAATAAAGTTTATATGATTTTTCAATACTCTTTTCTGCATACAAGTGTTTATTTAGCAGTGCTGTACGTTGAAATTTGTTTATCAAAGGATATTTAGCTTCTTTCACCCTGAATAGGTATATTTGTATAACGAATTATCATGTGGAGACAAAGAATCATACAATATTTTGTCACCACACAGTTTGTGTTTGTCAGCATCACATTGCTTGTTAACACCAGAGGATAAATAGTTCTCATGCCAAATGATAAATGTTGATCGTTGAGCGTGTTTAGATGGGCAATAATAAGGAAAACACAGCTGATCTTCGGTATAAAATGCTGTAAGCAACCAAAACATGGTGGGGTGCATTTACTTACAAGGTCACTCCAGTTCACCTTGGTGGTCTTTTTAGCATATTTCTAGGCCGTAGCATGATTGAAAAATTATCTTTTATTGCTTTGGAAGATGCAGTCAGGTAACCCAGCCTCCTACAGTCAGTTTTCTCTGCCCACTCCATGCATCTGACATGAAAGCCCCGCCTCATATGATATCATTCTCCCGGTATTTGGAGATCTAAGAGGCAGGGCTGGGACGCTAGATGCATGTGGGCAGAGAAAACTAATTGCAGGAGGAGGGATTTCCTGATTGCAGTAGGTGGGGTTGCCAGACAACTTGACTGCATCATCAAAAGAGTAAAAGATGAAAAGATAAAATTATTCATTCATGCTGCAACCTAGAAATATACTTAAAACATATCCAATGGACATACATATTACAGAAGAATGTACTGTTTGTAGGCTTGGGGGATTAATGTGGTGACATGTTCCCTTTAACAATGCTGCTTGGAGCCCTTGGTCAATAAAATGTGGTGCATGTTCTGTGTGTAAAACAAGGCAAAATGATGAAAACTGAGATGTGAAGTGTCAATAATTCTGATTTGAAGAGACAGACTTGGTATTTTAGTACAATGGCTTTGTTTTGTCAATGGTCTTCTTATAGATCCATTTATCTTGTGCAGTCAAAATAATTGAGCACAGAAATTTATGATAGCAATACACCATCTATGTATGTTTGTTGTCCTTTATTGTAATAAAAGCAATATTCAAAAAAATATTATAACCATACATGGGAACAATTCTGTAAGAATACTGCTTTACTAGAAAATTAGCCACAAAATTAGTACACTCACTAAAGCATAGGAAAGGAGACAATAGCAAACAATGGATCAGATCTATTAAACTGGCAGTGCAGGGTGTGCCATGATAATTGAAGAAGGTGCCAGTGTTCAATAATTTGGCGGACCCTGCACAGAAGTGCAGTTTGCATCACTTTTAATAAATCTGGGCCAATATCTTGTTCAGTTATTTTCAACTGAGAAGTCATTCTAAGATTTGTATTGTAAGTACCTAGGAGGCACTTGAATATTGCCAACACTCTGAATTTCCTTCTGATGCTTTTCTTTACAGGCTAGTGACAGATCAGACTGACTGCAAGTTTAAAATGTGCAGTAACAGTGGCGTAACTAGAAGCTGATGGGCCCCAGTGCAAAGTATGTGCCAGGCCCCCAACTATAATGTATGGTATATAGTAATAGTCTTCTCATATGGGGAAAGTGACACCATAAAGGCCCCGTAAACCTCTTGGGCCCGGGTGAGACCGCAACCTCTGCACCCCCTGAAGTTACGCCCATGTGCAGTAATATACATGGCATCATTGCCCACATATCTTCATTATGCTGTGCTTTTTCAGTGGGTGATTTACCTTCCTATACAAATTTCAGAAAGGAGCTGCCCCACCCTGTAACTCCCACAGGGTGATGTGTGCCCAGGATGCCTCACCCAACCGCCACAGAGATAGCATTTATATTTTATATATACTTTTAGCAAATAGCTTTACTTATTGAGGCCTTTGTGCCACCTGCGATACTTTGATCATTAATGTAAGAAGTCAGGATACAGCTGGGCACTTGCAGTGGCTCATTACTGAACCTAAGCATGACCTGTGCCTGCCCCTCAGCCCTGTCAGCTGACTGAATGTCTATCTGACAACACAAACGCAGTGGTTGCCACCATGTCTGAACATGACCTGGCACAGCCCTTCCCCCACACAGACTCTGCCACTTGTGTACATGACCCGACATCCCCCATGGTCTAGCCTACCCCTCTACTTCCCACTCTCACACCTGCGTCTGTATCGGATCCAGCTGCTCCCCAACAGCAGGGAGGCTCTCAGCTCACGGACACACACACGGAACAGTCACTGGCAGACTGGCATCCTGCCACCCTCCACCCACCCTATGCGAGGTGGGGCCTTGTGCTTCCCGCTCATGTTGGGGGGGGGGGGGCTGCTACAGCTGTACACTACTGTCAGGTTGGCACATTATAGCTACGCTGCCAGTCCAGCACTTCAAGCAGAACTGGTAGTCGGGCTGGCATATCACGGGCTAAGCTGTAGTATGTGGGCACCTGCCAGCACACTGCCAGACTGTGGGGAAGTCATTAAGCCGGTAGAGTCCATGGTCGCTCACCACGCAGCTCTTACAAGTCATCTTTATTACAGATGAGAGTCAACTTGACGCTACACCTGCAGGCGAAGGGTTAATGACCCGTACAAGAAACAGGAACTTGGTATTATAGGGCTGGGTACGATACTTGCCCCTCCCACCATTCCATCCTATTGGACGTGGTGCAGGGTTGTTATCCGTCCCTCGTATCAAGTCTGTCATTGGCTTCGCTGTCATTTGCGCTGAACCTTGGGATATGAAGTCCATCCGGGCCCTGTCATCTGGAGCGTAGGTTCTGTGCGGGGACTACAAGTCCCAGCTATTCAGAAGACTTCTCTGCAGAGACCGACCCGTGCGCGTATTGGCCCCCTCCACTCCCACGCTGTTACAACCTTTTAGATGGTGGCGTTTGGAAGTTCCCGCTGTCACACAGCAATCTGTAGTCGGACACAAACCACTCAGTCATTATGTAGAAGTCATGTGCGTTCCAGTCATGTCAGGGGCAAGAGAGCAGATGCTACGGCCGACATGGGGTTAATGCTTCCGGTCATCAGCTCCCACAGAACCGAGAGCGGCCCGGTCCTAAGTTGTGGGCGGTGCGCAGCTGCCTACCTGCTGCTGGGGAGGTAGATGTGTGCAGGCACCGTGCATAGACTTCTGCGCCGCCGCCGCTCTGCTGCTGCTGCTCCCTTCCTGGTTTCTGTGAGGACGCGCGGGGTACTCCCTTCTCTTAAAGGAGAAACGCTTTCTGCCACCTCTGCTGTGAAGGAGACTGGCACATGGTGCCAGTAGTGCCCACATGTTGCTATGGTAAGCCGCAAAGCCCATTTGTGGCACATGCTTAAAGGGCATCTACCATCAGAACAGCACCTCCCCGCCCAGTGCAATGCTATGATCGCACATACCGCGGAATTGCAGGGGGCAATCACACCGGGTGCTGTGACGGCGGAGCCCGTGCATCCGAGGGCCATGCGTAATTAGTAATTGGAGGAACCATGCATATTTTTAAAAAGCTTATTTCCCTGAAATGGTGCACTGCTTAGACATACTAAAACAACATTACAGCACCTCAGGACGGGGAGGTGAGTATAAGCGTCAACTCTTCTGATGGTATAAGCAGTGGTCCCCAACCTTGGCTGCACCCAAATGTTTTTTCCATGGATTGGAACCATGGTCCCCCTTTTTATACCACATATACTTGAGTATAAGTCAGCCTGAGTATAAGCTGAGGCATCTAATTTAACCACAAAATAAACTGGGAAACTTATTGACTTGAGTATAAGCCTAGTGTGGGAAATGCAGCCGCTACTCATTAACAAAATGTCCAAAGCAGGGCCCCCTCAAAAATGTACAGCCCAGAGTGCCGGAAATTGCCCCTTGGCTCTGTATCTCCTATTTCTAACTTTTATTTTTCAATTTACAGCAATCCCTGTGTGCCATGCTTAATGAAGACCAGGATCCAGGCTGGCTTGAAAATGCTAGTCTTTTGCTGTGCCAGATTTATCACTGTGAGAATAATTTCTGGTGCAGAAAAAGACTTGGGAGTATTGGTGGATAGTAATTTCAATTTGGTGACCAGTTCCAGGCGTCTGCTGCTAAAGCAAATAAAATAATGGGATGTATCAAACAAGGCATGGATTCTCATGATAAGGCTGGGTTCACAGCCAACTGCTGCTGCCAATGTACACAGGGGGAATACAGGGGGGAGGGGGATCCCTGGGCGACGTATCCCACTGTACAGGCATACAGTAGGATACGTCTGTGCCATACTTTGTGAGGACACGTCAGAATTCTCCTGACATGTCCTACAACATAGGACACAAAACATAGTGTGAACACAGCCTAAGGACATAGTTTTTCCCTATGGTCAGATCGCACATGGAATATTGCGGTGTATAAAATGGAAATAGTAGAACTGTAGCGGTTGCAGAGGAGAGAAACCAAGATTATTAGGGGAATGGAGGGACTAGAATACAACAACAAATTACTAAACTTAGGGTTATTCATCTTAGAAAAAATCTAACCAAAAATCTTTTTATAACTAGGCCTGTTTCCCGGACAAGGGGGCATCCTCTACGCCTAGAGGAGAGGCGGTTCTACCATCAACATAGATAATGGTTCTTTACTGTGCGAGCAGTGACATTATGGAACTCTCTGCCACAAGATGTTGCAATGACTGATAATTTGAACATGTTTAAGAGAGGCCTGGATGCCTTTAAGGAGAGCAAATATATCACATTGTATGGGAATAAAACTTTGTAAGTAGTACCTGTTGATCTAAGGCAGGAGTGTCAAATTCAGTTCCCACAGGGGCCATATCAGCCTTGAGGTTGCCTTAAAGGGGCTGAATGTCAATTTATTACTGTATAAATGTATCTATTAGAGCTGTTGAGTAGTTAGTTATACAGTACTACCATTATAATCACAACCACAAAGCTGAACATATTGTTAAGTGACGGAGACACCTCCATGGCAAGTGTACCACCCAAAAACTAGTCATTAGTCAGAGTGACCCCACAGCAGCCACCAGAGTTCCTGCCACAGTGCCCCCTACAGCTGTGATAGTGGCCGCCAGTGCTGCCAGTGTACCCCACAGTGCCCTCCACAGCTGCCAGAGTCCTGTCACACCAACCCCAGTGCACCACATAGTACTCACAGTTCCCCCACAGATGCCATAGTGGCCGCTATAGTAGTCACAGTGTCCCCATAGTAGCCAGCAGTCTCTGCCTCTCCCCGATGCATGTCCCTCTGTGAAAAAAAAATGTAACTCATCCACTCCCCTGTTGCAGCGGTAGTCATCTTTAATGACGGTTGTACATGCTTTAGAGCCGACACTTACAACCATCATTCACAGAAGTAAAGAAGACGACCACTGAATGGGGGTCACGCCCCTAGGCAAGTCAGAAAAGTGCCAAAAAAGGTCTAAGATCCTTGATAAATGCATCACAAGGCATTTTAGACAGTATTTTTAGCTGAAATCTGAGGTATGTGCGTTAATAAATTCCCCCTAATGTGTTCACACCAGATAATTGGTAGAAACACAGCGACAATTATGAGAGGAACAAAACAGAGGTACAGAAATCCAGTCTTCAGGAAGCAGGCATTAGGTGCAGATGAGAGAGCATATCCTGTATTAAATAGCTTCAAAGGATGTGACAAGTGATGGTTTATGCAAATGCCAAAACTTGACAATATTTCTCATACCCTTGACATGTCAGCAGGACAACTCATTGACACAGGCAAATGTGCAGTTGACAAAAGGTTTTCACAGCTGCTATGAATTAATATGTTCAATATCTCCAATCATTATAGCAACTAAGTGCTGCTGTTTTGCTGAGAAGAAGGGACTCCTTATATAATATATTACTGTATTCCCAACACTGTGGTTGGTCTGTGAGATCTATCCATGCACATGTGTGTCTGGCATTAAACATAACTGCATAGTTTTGAAGCAATCCAATATTTCTATGTACAGAGGGTCGGACTGGAGTACCTTGGGCCCACCAGAGGAAATAAGTTTTGGGGCCACACTATCTTTTTAGTAGAAAGAATACCAGACTACTAATAGAAGTATAAAACGCACAGATAACGTACAGTATTAAACATGTTGGGGCAGATTTATCAGAAGAATCTTAAGAGCATAACTGTTCTAGTTGCTTAAGGCAACCAGTCAGAGCTCAGCTTTCATTTTCTCATAGCAGCTTATGAAAATAAATCTGAGCTCTGATTGGTTGCCACGAGTCATATTAAAACACAAAACACTTGTAACTACTTACAGAACACAAATGTGTTTCATGCATTTTGCCCAAAGCATTTGAATTGCCAACGTATCATCAGAATGCGGCCTCTGACTGTGTTCACACTCTGCACTTGAATTACATTTAGGAAGGCAATTTTAGCGCAGCGCGCAGGAGTTTCTCCAGATCAAATCTGTGTTTACAGTGAAACACTTGGGATCAGGAATGTACGCTGTAGACAGGCAATCGGGAAACACTCCTCCCCGAACTGTGTTCCTAAATGTAATTCAAATGCAGTTTGTGAACACAACCATCAGGAATCTAAATGTGGCCACTAACCCTATGCAGGGAGCGCTGTGGTGGTGACATCACTGCTGTATCTCCATACATACAGACCAGAGGATGATAGGGGCATAGCGCTGGACGGGAGCATCAGAAGGGGTAATGTGAGACACTGAAGGGGTTAACTGTGGATGGGCGGTATGTTTCCCCTAGGTTTTGCTATTATGCAAGGCCTTAGTGCTGAGGTGTGTTGTCCAGCACCTTGGACACAGGTGATGGGAGCAGCCTAATCAGTCTCCATAAAGTGGCTCAGCAGAGCTAAGAGGGTGGTCTCTCTCTGAAAGGAGGCGGGAGAGCACACAGCCCTGACCTCTGTGCCTGGAGCAGCCAAGTGATTTTGTATAGTGGTGAGTTAGTGGAATACGTGTATAGTTAGCACCCTGACGGGTAGGATTTTTTGTTTATTTAATGCCTGAGTGTGAATGCTGTTTTATTTTGTACCTGCTGCAATAAACGCAGGCTAGACCTGTTTTGGACTGTATCTTGGTGTCACTGTCTTGAATTGCATCCCAGCACCCCGCTACCACGGTCTCTACTGGGCCGATCTCCCACATATGGTGGAGGATGCGGGCAGTTCAAAAGACATACACCTGAAAGGCTTGCTACATCCTGCAACAGTGCATGGCCTGGGTGAAAGCAGCAGGCAAATTGCAGGATAAAGCCAAGATGGAGGACTTTATTAAAGCCATGCTCCAGCAACAGGAGGAGAGATCCCGCCAGCAGCAGGAGGAGGCCAGAGCTAATCGGCAGCAGCAGCAGGAAGAGTCCCAGGCTAATCGGCAGCTGCAGCAAGCCATGCTCCAGCAGCAGGAGGAGAGGTCCCGCCAGCAGCAAGCCATGTTCCAGCTGCAGGAGGAGAGGTCCCGCCGCCAGGAAGAGTCCCGAGCCATGTTCCAGCTGATGATGGAAAAGTTTTCTGGCATTATGGCAGCACCGCAAGCGATGACTACTGAGGGGTCCCATACTGGTTTGCAAGGGTACCCGGTTGTCCAGCGTTCCGCACGGGCTGCAGTACAAAAGGCTTTACAAAAAATGACGGCGACCGACGACGTGGAGGCGTATCTCACTGTGTTCGAGCGAGTAGCTGAGCGAGAGGAGTTACCAGCTGAGCAGTGGGCAGATGTCCTGGCACCATTCCTGACCGGCGAGTCGCAGAAGGCTTACTACGACCTGAGTGAAACGGAGGCCCGTGAGTACCCCCAGCTAAAGGCGGAGATTCTGGCTCGTCTTGGGGTCACCGTTCAAGTTCGTTCCAGCCGGGTCCACCAGTGGGCATACTCAGAAAAACTACCCCCGCGCTCCCAAATGCATGACCTGGTCCATCTTGTCCGGAAGTGGCTACAACCAGAGGACTGCACCCCAGCACAGATGGTGGAGAGAGTGGTTCTCGACAAGTTCACCCGTTCTCTGCCCTCTCAGCTCCAGCGGTGGGTTGGACAGGCCGGTCCCACAAAAGCTGAGGAACTTGTGTCCCTAGTAGAGAGGTATCGGGCTACGGAGGATCTTCTACTTACCTCTCCCACACGAAGCAGTGCCAGTGTCAGGGTCACCAAACCATCTGGTAAGACTGCTACTGCGTAAAAGGGGAGACAGGTCAGGTTGGGAGGGGGTCCATTGGGGGGCGTGGATACCCAGAAACCCAGTGAGGCTCGTGACAGAGGTCATAGCCGTGTCCAGTGCTGGCAATGCCATGAAATGGGCCATATTGCTGCCAACTGTCCCCTGTCAGTGGAGCCAATGGACTGCAACCAGACCCGGCGAGTGTCACTGTTTGCCCGGCCGGTTCTGGCAGCCGAGTCGGCCACGGATTTGAAACCCCAAGTGTGTATGGTCACAATCGGTGGTCACACGGTGGAAGCCTTGCTAGACTCAGGGAGTCTGGTCACCCTGGTGCGGGGAACTTTGGTTGATCCTGGACTGTACAGCGGGCGGAAAGTGGGAGTGTTGTGTATACATGGGGACACTCGCGAATATCCCACTGCTGTCATCAACCTACATACCCCTTGTGGTACTATTACCCATGAAGTGGGGGTGGTGGGGACCCTGTTTCATGAGGCTATTATCGGCAGAGAACTACCGGTGTTTTGGGACCTCTGGAGACGAAGACCCACCTCAGGTGCTGTTGCAGATAATGGACATCACGTGTGTCCGGCCTTGGCCCCTGAACCCTTTGAGGCCAATGTACCCACACCAGCAGTAGGGGTGACCCCATGTGATGAATTCTCTCCCCTAGAGGTCCTAGCTGGTGAGGTCGAGGGCCACGAGGAGGTGGCCGACATGCCGGACTTTGAGATTTCCCGTGAAAATTTTGGGGCTGCACAGCTACAGGACCCTACCTTGTTTAAAGCACGGGAGAATGTTAAGGTGATAAATGGGGTACTCCAAATACCAGGGGCTGACAAAATATACCCCCGAATGGTGATTGTTGGAGAACTGTTGTACAGGGTCGACCAGATACGGGGTGAGGAGGTTGAGCAACTTGTAGTACCCCAATCTCACCGTAGGCTGGTGCTAGAGTTGGCACACAAACATGTGCTGGGAGGGCACTTAGGTGCTGAGAAGACCCGAGAGAGGATCCTGCAGAGATTTTTCTGGCCCGGGGTGTGGGAGGAGATAAACCGGTATTGTAGCTCCTGCCCTGAGTGTCAACTTACTGCCCCGGTGTCCCACTTCAGGAGTCCTTTGGTCCCGCTACCAATCATAGAGGTGCCATTTGAACGGATTGCAATGGATCTGGTTGGCCCCATAGTCAAATCCTCAAGGGGGCACCAATACATCCTGGTTATCCTGGACTACGCTACACGGTATCCCGAGGCGATTCCATTAAGGAACACCTCCTCCAAAAATATTGCTAGGGAGCTGTTCCAGGTATTCTCACGCACAGGCCTCCCCAAGGAAATCTTGACTGACCAGGGTACCCCATTCATGTCTAGGGTAATGAAGGAGATGTGTAAGTTACTACAGGTCAAACAGCTCCGCACCTCTGTGTATCATCCTCAGACAGATGGCCTGGTCGAGAGGTTTAACAAGACCTTGAAGGGGATGCTAAAGAGGGTGGTCAGCAAGGATGGGAAAGACTGGGATTGTTTGTTGCCCTATTTGATGTTTGCCATACGTGAAGTTCCCCAGTCCTCCACGGGTTTCTCACCCTTTGAGCTGTTATATGGCCGTTCCCCACGTGGGCTTTTGGATGTAGCCAAGGAGACCTGGGAACAGGAGAGAACACGTCGCCCTTATGCAGGACCGCATAGCGGCGGTAATGCCCCTTGTAAAGGAGCACATGACAAGGGCACAAGAGGCCCAGTCTAGGGTCTACAATAGGTCAGCCAGACTCAGGACCTTTAACCCAGGCGACAGAGTGCTAGTTCTGGTGCCCACCGTTGAAAGCAAGTTCTTGGCAAAATGGCAAGGACCATATGAGGTCATGGAGAAAGTGGGGGAGGTAACCTACAAGGTATCTCAGCCGGGGAGGAGGAAACCCGAACAGATATACCACGTGAACCTCCTAAAGCCATGGAGGGAAAGAGAGTCCCTGATGGCCGTGGGAGTAGAAAAAGCGTCTGTCCCCAAGAAGGGGACACCGGAGGTAGGTGTACCGATGCCAAGGTGCCTGAAGTACGGATCTCGGAGTCCCTCTCCAGGGCCCAGATTCAGGAAGCGAAGGAGTTTGTGCTCCGAAATGTGGATGTGTTCTCTAAGTTACCGGGACGTACTTCAGTCATCAAGCATGACATCATAACCGAACCCCACATCCGGGTACACCAAAAACCCTACCGGGTCCCTGAAGCGCGCCGGCTTGCCATATCCGAAGAAGTCAGGCACATGTTAGACCTGGGGGTTATCGAGGAGTCTAAAAGTGACTGGTCGAGTCCTATTGTGTTGATTCCCAAACCTGATGGTTCCCTACGGTTCTGCAATGACTTTAGGAAGTTGAACGAGGTGTCCAAATTTGATTCTTATCCCATGCCCAGGGTTGACGAGTTGATAGAACGACTTGGACAGGCTAGATTCTTCTCCACCCTTGACCTGACGAAAGGGTATTGGCAGGTACCCCTTACTGACAGGGCCAAAGAGAAGACCGCTTTTGTTACTCCTGATGGGCTTTTTCAGTACGTGGTACTCCCCTTTGGGCTACATGGGGCTCCCTCCACATTCCAGAGGTTAATGGATCTCGTGCTAAAACCTCACCGGAGATATGCCTCGGCCTACCTGGATGACATCATAGTCTATAGTAACGATTGGGAGAGTCACCTGGCCAAGGTGCAAGCAGTGGTAGACTCCCTGAGGGCAGCAGGGTTGACAGCGAACCCCCAAAAATGTGCGCTGGGTCTGGAAGAGGCCCGTTACCTGGGGTACTGTATTTGGCGAGGTGTCATCAAACCCCAAGTAAATTAAAGTGGAGGCGATCCAGCAGTGGCCACGACTTATGAGCAAGAAGCAAGTGAGGGCTTTCCTAGGCATAGTGGGCTATTACCGCCGATTTATCCACGATTTTGCTACAATAGCGGCACCCCTGACTGACCTGACCAAGGGTAGCAGGGCGGTGATGGTAAAGTGGAGTGAAGAGGCTGAGGGGGCGTTTCAGCGACTTAAGACGGTTTTGTGCGAGGGACCGGTACTGATCACCCCTAACTTCACCAAGACCTTTATTGTGCAGACTGACGCTTCTGACGTGGGCCTAGGGGCTGTCCTGTCCCAAGTAGTGGAGGGTGAGGAACATCCTGTGACATTCCTGAGCCGCAAGCTCACACCTCCTGAAAAGAACTATAGCATAGTTGAGAGGGAGGGCTTGGCGATAAAATGGGCTCTGGAATCCCTGAGATACTACTTGATAGGGCGACAGTTTACACTAGTGACGATCACTCTCCCCTCACCTGGATGAGTCAGGCCAAAGAGAGGAACGCCAGGGTCACAAGGTGGTTCCTAATGCTGCAGAATTTCAAATTCACGGTGGAACATCGAGCAGGAAAGCTGCATGGGAATGCCGATGCCCTGTCTCGTACCCACTGTCTGATGGCCAAAAGTGTTCGCCCCCACAGGGTCAAACAGAGGGGGAGGGTATGTGAGACACTGAAGGGGTTAACTGTGGATGGGCGGTATGTTTCCCCTAGGTTTTGCTATTACGCAAGGCCTTAGTGCTGAGGTGTGTTGTCCAGCACCTTGGACACAGGTGATGGGAGCAGCCTTATCAGTCTCCATAAAGTGGCTCAGCAGAGCTAAGCCCTGACCTCTGTGCCTGGAGCAGCCAAGTGATTTTGTATAGTGGTGAGTTAGTGGAATACGTGTATAGTTAGCACCCTGACGGGTAGGATTTTTTGTTTATTTAATGCCTGAGTGTGAATGCTGTTTTATTTTGTACCTGCTGCAATAAACGCAGGCTAGACCTGTTTTGGACTGTATCTTGGTGTCACTGTCTTGAACTGCATCCCAGCACCCCGCTACCACGGTCTCTACTGGGCCGATCTCCCACAGTAAGTACAACTGCTTTCTTGTTTTACAGCCTTCCCACTTCACTTGTAAAAAATACACAAGCCTGGACAACCCCTTTAACCCCTTAAGGACGCAACCTGTTTATAGATTAAGGCTCAGCCCCATTTTTTGTATTCTGACTTGCATCGCTTTATATGGTTATAACTTTTGAACTCTGTTACTTATAAAAGCGATTCTGAGATTGTTTTTTCCTCACGTTGTACTTCATTGTAGTGGTAAATGTTGACTGATAAGTTTTGCGTTTACCAAAAAAAGAAATCAATTTTTTTTTAAAATTTGCCAAAGTTAAAGAGGACCTGTCACCCAAATTTTCGGCACTAAGAGCTGCTTATTAAAGTATACCTAAAATTGGAGTTTTCTGGTACATCGCCATATCTCCTGTTCAGCATGCAGCCTGGTTGGTATTTATGAGCTACTTAAGCACTATGCACTTTATTTTGCCTTAACTGGCTATATGACCTCCTACCAGGTGTTAGGATCAGTGGATCCTCTGGACCACCGCGGGAGATGTAACTAGCCAACACCCGGAACCGGAGCCTAGCGGCACCTGGTTTTCACCAGAGCCCGCCGCAAAGCGGGTTGGACTTGCTGCGGCAGGATACCACTAGGTCGTTCCCAGCTGTGACTAGCCCACGGTGGCAGCCGAGGTCGAGGTACCTTAACGGATAACCAGAGCGTAGGTCCACTGTCCACGGACTCACTGCCCAGCCTTAACTATTACCAGGCATGAGCAACCCTTTGCAGGACTAGTTATCTACTCTCTAGCCTGCTAACCTGCTGCTGATGTTAGTCCATTGCCTGCTGATCAAGTTACAATAAATAACTGTGAGTTGATTTGCACAACATGCCTCCGTGTAATCCCCGGATCAGGCTGCTTCCCCATCACAGGCTCCCCATATACACCTCAGGGGTTGCCCTCTTTCATCAGCCTCTCCCTCCATATTTCTTGCAAGTGCCGGGGCCCGGGTACTGGAGGGCCCACTCGGCCCCCGGATCAAATACCAGTGTCGCTATAAGACACTGGTACAATTGATCACCATCGATCGATCACTTTTCTGCCTCTGCTGCGCTGGTCGGGAGCGCAGCATAGAGGCAAAATCTAAACTCACCTGTCCCGGTTCCCACGATGCAGCGCTCCGCAGGTATGCGACGGCTCTGAAGCCGGCGCACATGATGACGTCATTGGATCACGTGTGCCGGCTTCAGAGCGGCGCGTATGGGGCCCAGGCCGAAGACAGCTGCAGGAGCTGCTCCTGGGGAACCAGGAAAGGTGAATTTTTTTCTTTCCCGAGGGTGGGGGGTTCAGTGTGTCTGCAGGGAGAGGGGGGAGGGAGGGGGTCAGTGTGTCATCAGGAAGAGGGGGGGAGGGAGGGGGTCAGTGTGTCATCAGGGAGAGGGGGGGGGGGGGGGGAGGGGTCATTGTGTCAGCAGGGGGGGGGTTTCAGTGTGTCCGGAGGGGGGGGGGCAGTGTGTGTCGGAGGTGGGGGGGGGGCTGTGGCACTGGAGGCGGCCCACGGAGGGGCCCACTCAAGGCTCTGTCGCCCAGGGCCCACTAAAACCTGGCCGGCCTCCCCTCTGCCACACACCACCTGCTGGAGACCTGCCAGGCTGAGGCCCGTCTTCCGGTCCCAATACCAAGTACCATGACCATAACGTGCCAAGGACTCACTAGCCAGCCACTCGGTATTCTGGGCCTGGCTGCCTCCAGGCCCCAAGAAAAGACTAGGCCCCGGGTGTGTGTGTTGCATATCTATCTTATATCTATCTATCCATCACTTCTATATGCGTTATCTATCTATTTCACATCTACCTATTGTGTATTGTGTATCAATATTTCTTGTGTTGTCTATTTATTTATCTATCTCTTATCATCTCATCCACCAATACACTATTCTCATATCTATCCACCCTTCTATATATTAATATATATAAATAATTTTTTTCAAAAAATAGAACTACAAATTGTTCTCCCTCCATACCATGCATTTTTCATATAAGTGATTTCACTTGAACAAAGGATTCCCGTAGAGCGTTTCAAAAATAGAAAATAACCTGATGTGCGGACGATAATTTCCCTACTGCTGGGGTCCATTAAACCATCAGGTTAAACGGAGGGAATGAGAACACTTCTAGGAGTCGGGGATGGGTTGTTATGTAACAGATGCAGTGCGTGGAAAAACATATGTCTGGGCTCGAGAGAGTCTGCATCTGGCCTGAGACGTGATGATAGATGGGGCCCAGGGAGAGCGGCGCTAGGTTGGCCCTCCGCTGGGATTTCTATCATGTTATAGTGTAATAGATGCATATAGAGCTGCTCTGCTGATTCCTAATAGGGGACTGTATGGCAGCCGATGGCTTGTGGCACCTCGCTGTTCTGCAGGGGTATTTGCAGCCCCCGGCTTTCTCGCGTTAATGACATCCGGACATCGATGGGTTTTATACATGGAGCGGACGGATGATGAGCCTGGTGTCAGCACATCAGACCAATACAAGACCATAATCATAATAACAGCAAGTTAATCTAAGAAAAGCAACGCTGCGATCTCAAGGTGAAGAAGTAGCAAAGAGTCCTTTATTACTTCCTACGTCAGAAGTAAAAATCTCGGCCTGGTAAGATAGTGCTCAGGCTACGCTGGACCGAACGGTGACATGTGATGACCCAGATCTCTGATCCTTGAAGTCCACTCGTATAAATATGGAACCTATGAAAGTCTGTGTTTCCTTGAAGTATTTGCAGCTTAATTTTCTTGCGTGATGGGACCTATACAAGACATCTTCATTAAAAATATTGTAGAATTTTTGTCCCTGTATTATAAATTCTGTATAATTTGGACCATCTATATAAGCCAGATGTTGGTCGCCAATGGCATGGTCATACTTTATATTACAGCTGTACGTAATATATATGATTAGATAGATAGATAGCTAGATAGATAGATAGATAGAAGATAGATAGATAAATAGCTAGATATAGCTAGATGATAGAAGATAGATACGATGGATAGCATAGATATGTAGATAGATAGATAGATTAGATAGATAGATAGATAAGATAGATAGTATGCGTAGAGTAGATCGATAGATAGATAGATAGATAGATATGATAGATAGATAGAAAGATAGATATGAGATAGATAGATAGATAGATAGATAGATATAGATAGATGGATAGATAGATAGAGTAGCTGACGATAGATATGGTAGATAGCTAGATAGAAGATAGATAGGCTAGTAGATTAGATAGATAGATAGGATGTAGTGATAGATAGATAGATAGATAGATATGGGATAGATAGATAGATAGATAGATAGATAGATAGATAGATAGATAGATAGATAGGGGATAGATAGATAGATAGATAGATAGATAGATAGATAGATAGATAATGAGGATGAACAAATAGACATGGAAACTCTTCCGTTTGGAAAACATTACTGTCCCTTATTCTAAATCTACTTGATGAAATCCCACAGTCACCCCTGTATCGGACCAGACATGATTGTTTTAGTACTGTTCCAATCTATAATATTCCTGCGGCCAAGGAGAAGCTAAGCCTTGGGAACACATCCAAGGTCTCAAAGCAATAAGCAATATCCAGATAACATTTACATTGAGAATAAAGGTATATCGGCTGAGGATATTTGTAGTTGTAAAACCTAGTGACCAATACAAAAACTTAAACATAGACATCAAATGAATGATATAAACTAGTTACCCAGTCACCATCATCCTCTTTTCTGGGGACTTTTCCATTTGGCTCATTCTCTCGCCTGTTCAACCTCCTCCTCCATAGACTTCTATGGGGAGCTGTAATCTGATCCTTCAGTAAATGGATAATTTTTTTGTGAGAGCAAGATTCAGTGAGTGATCATGAAGAAAAATTGCCTAATACAATAAAATATAATGTTTACCATATTTTTTTTTTACCAGCCAATGTATATCTTGTATCAGGATTGCCTCTTTTGCCCTCTTATTTGTCTAAGGGGTTTCGGAAGTCTAATCTCATGTTTTACTCCCATTTCTATGCCCTCTATAGCTACAGCTCCTTAATTACCTAAAGTTTCCTATTAATTCGTTGTATTTTACTCCGAAATGAGTCTTGGTCATATTGTAAAGCGCCCCCTAGGGGTGAAGTAGAGAATACAGTGGTAATTATAAGGAGATAAGACAAAGTGTTAGGATGTAAGTGGCAGGTCTAAGTCTCTGGAGTTCAGGGATTCATGGATTTTGCTAGTGATGTTATTGTGGGATGTTTGTGTTTTCCCATTAGACAATTCTTCCCTTCATTCCATGCCTCTAATTACATAATTGAACAGCTAAAATCTCATTTTTCTAGGAAGCGCTAAACATTAGCATCTTAATGAAATCCTTAATGAGCTGTCTTGTGTGCATTCAGATCATTGGCGCTCCTGCAGCCCATGGTCAGGACAAGCCCCCCGTGAGGAGAGGTTTGCTTTGGATTTTTGCTAATACTGTGAGATGTCCAATTTTATTCAAGATGATTAGGCCGGGGGCTAAAACACCTGAGTACCCACTATGTGGATAGGAGGGGGGGTCATACATGTGCATACAGTCATATATGCATTGGCTGTGTATGATATTGCAGCTCATTCACACTTATTTTGTAGTGCAATACCGGACACGGCCTGAAACTGTAAGAGTGGCGCTGTTTCAGCCTATTTTTAATCCCGGATTCCTTGTACCTGCATGTGAAATTTTGGAGAAAATCCATGTAGTCCTAGTCTTAAATTCAATGAGGTCTTTCAGGCACTGTCTGGGGTCTGACACTGTTCTTTTTTCGAGGTATATGGACCCTGACATGCCCAGTAATGCTTCCTTTAATGTACAGATTGAATTGACCCTTCGGATTATGTGTTATGTGATAATATATACAGTAATGTTACAGTACAAGGACAATACTCACAGTGATGTCACAGTACAGGGATAATACACACAGTGATGTCACAGTACACGGGTAATACACACAGTGATGTCACAGTACAGAGATAATACACACAGTGATGTCACAATACATAGTACAACTTGGTGGAGTGAGTGGTCATCACTGGATTCCTCCTTTATGGTCCCCCTTTATTTATTCTATAACATTCGCTATATGTAGGGTCTGGAGCGGCAGGTTGGGGGATATACTATATATTATTTCTATATATATATATATAAAATAGAATTCTAGTTCTTATGTTTTAGCATATCTTTATATTTCCATATGCTTCCTATAGATGTGTTATAGTAAGTCCATCTCAGCGGTATTCCTTCAATAATTGAAGCCGAGCCATCTTATAAATAAGACATATTCCCTCTTATAGAGAAAAGCAGCATGGCGGCAGCGACATCCCATTGTATATATTCATTCGGCATCCAGGGCGATGTTCAATGTGAACTGATGATATGATAAAACTCAATTCACACATCGCCGGGCGCCGTTCCCTTTACTACGTTATAATGAAGGTGCTTCCTACCGTAACGATACCAACTGAAAGACCTAACCCCAAGGAATCGGATCGTCTCAAGGCTTTGATATGCGAACATCTCCCCTCGGCTCCAGTCTCTTCACGTTGGGAGAGCCGAGCAGCTCCGCAAAAACCTTTTTCCTTAAATGGGTTTTGTGTCAGATAAGTGGAAGCTTCAAATATTCATAATCCTTAATCTTTTCTTTTTGAATGCAAAGTATTAATTTTACTCTTCCGCTCCAGGGCCTGTCACATCTGTCGCCCTTCTCCGAACGCTGCCTGGGGCAGAGAGAACGCGCTGTACGTCTTTCTGAGAATGGTCATGGTCCTTCTAGGGAATGATGATGATTTAGGAGACATGGAGATGTCTAGGTATACCTGTAGCCTTCATTTATATCAATTTTTCATTGACCCGATTAAGGAATTCCAAAGTGAAAAGTAAACGATCGAGATCTTTGATTTCTAGATCCTCAGGATCATCTCTTGGAGAGAAGTTACATGGTGCATCTATCACCCTGGAGGACCCTCCCTGTTCTCGTTAAATACACAACCCTGTGGCACTGTGTAGTGCTCAACTTCTCCTGCGGGGGAGCTGCAGGAAAATAGCGCACCTATTGCACTGGGAAGGGGTATAGATTGATATATTGTTTGAATGCACTGCATGGGGGTTATTTATCATTGGTTTTCCTGGGCTTTTTTGGTGAAAAAAAGTCTCAAAAAAGTGACATTGAGGTTTTTTGGGACTTTTCACTGCTAAAAAAGGCTCACAGGGATATTTCTGCCACTTCATTTAATCTGGCATAAACATAGAACTATTATCCCTGTACTGTGACATCACTGTGTGTATTATCCCTGTACTGTGACATCACTCTGTGTATTATCCCTGTACTGTGACATCGCTGTGTGTATTATCCCTGTCCTGGGACATCACTGTGTGTATTATCCCTGTACTGTGACATCACTGTGTGTATTATCCCTGTACTGTGACATCACTGTGTGTATTATCTCTGTACTGTGACATCACGGTGTTTATTATCCCTGTACTGTGACATCACTGTGTGTATTATCCCTGTACTGTGACATCACTGTGTGTATTATCTCTGTACTGTGACATCACTCTGTGTATTATCCCTGTACTGTGACATCACTCTGTGTATTATCCCTGTACTGTGACATCACTCTGTGTATTATCCCTGTACTGTGACATCACTGTGTATTATCCCTGTACTGTGACATCACTGTGCATGTTGTCTTGTACTGTGACATCACTGTGTGTATTATCCCTGATCCGATTCCTTGGGGTTAGGTCTTTTTGTTGCATGTATCTATCATTTGGAGGCGCTGCATGTATCTATCATTTGGAGGCACTGCATGTATATATTATTATATTATTTGGAGGCGCTGCATGTATATATGATAAGAAGTGCTACATTTATGTATCATTGTGTACATAAAATTATCACAAACTAATGCTAATTAGATAATATCAGCTCCAAGTCTGCAAAATAAGCAAATTATTTGTCTATAGAAGATCCCCTGACCCCCAAACTCATTGATATGAATATATTAATTCCCTGCACAATGCTGCTGAATATGTCCAATGTATAAGCGATATTGAGCAGATTCGTATAATAGTTACATAGAAACAGATGTTAGGATTTTAAGGATATAATGTATATTGTAAGATACAAGGATGACATTGACATGGAACATAAGACCTTGAAGGAACAATCAGCCGCACAGCCGGATGTATAATCCTACATTCCACATCTATTTTATACACACTAGAGCTTCTTTCTATAATTCATACTCAGGGTTTGCTGTAAATCTATGTTATTCTGTATTCTTTCTTTATTATTTGGTAACCTTAGTTTTAGAAGCAGAAGAATCAGCGGAAACCTATAAGAACACATCCACGGGTAATGTATATGGAGAACTGGTGAATTCCACTCAGATCAGCCATAACGCGAGTCTATAGGGAGATTTATCAGAAGTTTTTGAGGTAAAACAGTTTCAGTTGCCCATGGAAACCAATCAGAGCTCAGCTTTAATCTTATAAACAGCTGTGGGGAAATGAAAGCTGAGCTCTGATTCGTTGCCATGAGAAACTAAAACTGTTCTGTTTTCAGACACTTCTGATAAATCTCCCCCTATGTGCTCAACTATTTTTGACACTCCCATAGGTTAAAATTAGGCCCGGCTGCAGGAAAGGGGGTCGTATTGGTCACCAAGATGGATGATACCTGCATCTAACATGTATTCCTGACATATCCTATGAATTTGTAGTAAATATTATACATAAGAACACCCCCTCTAGCCACTGGTTAAGTTGACCATCCACTGGGAAAATTTGGCTAAATTTAGGCATGAATAGTTCACATAACTAGTTCCTTCTACTATGTCTCTGGTGTCACCATTGCTTTATTCACCTCCCCTGTTGGGTCACTCCAAAAATTTCCAATGATTTTGTGAAAGCAGTTAGTAAGGATACCTGCAACAACGGGCCTCAAACTACAGATCTGTGGTCCATTGTATACATCAGTGACAACAGAAAAAGACTGAGCCTCTAATATGGACAAGAAGACAATCTGCTACATAATTTGCGGTTTGGGCAATCGGCTCATACACAGAGTGTGAAAACCATGGCAAAATTAATCACTTTTCCATGAAGAATGGGAACCTATGAGGGCCAGAAGCTAGATTTTGGCTTCTTTGGGCTTTAGCAAAAGAAGAATTAGTACTTGATGACATAAAGTCCAAATTGTCAAGATAACAAGTTCAGAACATCTCACAGACTACTGACAATGGTACAAAGAAAGATGATCAATGACCCAAAAATAGGGTCTGACTAAGGTGCACAGAAGTCCATGTATCATTAATCCATTAGTGGATTAGTGGATAAATGAATAAAAAGGATACTGTTCCTATTGTTTAGTGTGTATGCTATAGTCCTGATGAGATGATGAGGACAAGGAAGTGAACTAGAACCAGAATTACCCAGAATTGATTAATTTTGGAACCCCCCATCTGCACATGTGTATATATAAATATATATATATACACTCACCGGCCACTTTATCAGGTACACCTGTCCAACTGCTCGTTAACACTTAATTTCTAATCAGCCAATCACATGGCGGCAACTCAGTGCATTTAGGCATGTAGACATGGTCAAGACAATCTCCTGCAGTTCAAACCGAGCATCAGTATGGGAAGAAAGGTGATTTGAGTGCCTTTGAACGTGGCATGTTGTTGGTGCCAGAAGGGCTGGTCTGAGTATTTCAGAAACTGCTGATCTACTGGGATTTTTCACACGCACAACCATCTCTAGGGTTTACAGAGAATGGTCCGAAAAAGAAAAAAAACATCCATAGTGGCAGTTCCTGTGGGCGGAAATGCCTTGTTGATGCCAGAGGTCAGAGGAGAATGGGCAGACTGGTTCGAGCTCATCGAAATTGGACAGTAGAAGATTGGAAAAACGTTGCCTGATCTGATGAGTCTCGATTTCTGCTGCGACATTCGGATGGTAGGGTCAGAATTTGGCGTCAACAACATGAAAGCATGGATCCATCGTGCCTTGTATCAACGGTTCAGGCTGGTGGTGGTGGTGTCATGGTGTGGGGAATATTTTCTTGGCAATCTTTGGGCCCCTTGGTATCAATTGAGCATCGATGCAATGCCACAGCCTACCTGAGTATTGTTGCTGACCATGTCCATCCTGTGCTGAGCCCATATATACAGGATAGGAGTAGTAGTACTGTGCTGTCCCAATTTATACTGAATAGGAGTATTTATTAGGACTTTTATATAAAATATTTGATAAGAGGAGCAGTAAATATTAGAAGAATAATTAAGTAGAGCATAATATAAAACTTAATAAATACATGAGAGCACTATAAGACTGTATAGATGAAATGATTAATAGGAAATTATATATTATGTATTTAGGTGCATCATATGAGGAGTCGCAATGTACTATTTCATTTATGGAGAGCACAGTATGGTTTTTGTTATGGGGGTATGTTTTGTATGTATGTATTTGTGGGTTCACAGTGTGGTCAGTTGTGAGTGGTAAATATTATTTATGAGCACATAGTAGGACATTGTTATCCAGGTGACATTGTGCTGTAGTGACCGTGATATTTTCAGTTGCACAGTGTGGAGCAATGCCTCATAGAGATGAAGATATCTGGTGGAAAATTCTCCAGTGATAAGAAAAAAAAAGGGAGAAGTTGTCCTGCAATTCAGTACCCAAAGGAGAAGTCGTGTGATATGTGAGGTATTGAATCCCACTTCTACGGTTGGTAACTGCGCCAGCATTTCGCAGTGGGATACATCAAGAGGCTTCTGCCTCTTGATCTATCGGGCCCAGAGGTTGAGCAACGTTTATTCTACGCCAGGCAGCAAGTGAGCCCAATCCTGGACGGCCGCACCCACCCCTCACGGCCCACTGGCGTGAAGGTAGCGGAGAGGGCAAATTGTCGCAAGTGCTAGCAATAAGCTAGCATTTGCGATTATTTCAGGGCCTCTGCCACGCCACGTTAGATCCTGATAAATATGCCCCCTTGTGTCTGGGGAACCCTTGGGAGATGGTGATATCTCCCGGATGACATGGTCCCTACTCTGCCGCTAACCTGAAACATCTCTCAGAAGGAGTCGATACAGATACAATATCGTGTGTAAGTCATTCAGTACCGCAAGTAACAGAACCTGGTATTGAACCGTTCTGGCTGGTATGTCTCTCAGAATGCCGAGGTGCTTTCTGGCATACCAGACAGTGTCCTTAAAACACTCACTGAGAAAGGAGGTCAGCACTCACTTATTCGTTAAGACGTGGCTTGATGGTGCTCTGCAATTTCCGTAAGCTCCATAGAGATTAATGGAGCAGAACGGTCATGCAAGGCTGTCTGCTCCACTAGTCTGACAGAGCGACGAGGGGTCCGACGGAAATACATCAAACTCCTCGTTTTCATGATCAGTGGGGGTCTCATCACTGAGACTCCCACTGATCAACAAGTTAGGATAGAGCCTAAATTCTGTTGGGGAAACCCCTTTAAAGAAACTTTTGGCACTAAGCCAAGTATCTCTTACACTATTGCTATGCATGGAAACGAGGCTAGGTGACAGGAGATTGCCCAATGTGGGAGCTTTTCTGATTGGAAATCTACAACCGTGTTGAAGAATAGGATGGAGCTTCTGATTTTGTAAAAGCATAGGTAGGTATTTTTTAATGATGCCTTGAATTTAGTTGACCTTTTCACTAAAGGTTGTGACAAACACCATTCTATGATTAAATTTGACTTTGTTTTGTGTCTGCATATGATCTGAACGTGATAGATTTTGGGTAATGTTTTTGGCCCTTAGTTACGTCTGGCCCTCAGCATTTCTCCAACTATAATTCCTTTTAATGAGTGGGTAGGGGAACTTGTCACCACAACCATCATTTTTCACCATGCACATGTTTCAAAAGCCCATAACATGTAATGTTTGGGAGCAGTAGCAGAAGTTTTCTATATCATTTAGTATATTTTACCTGGCTCCGTGCCAAGCTCCCAGTCCCGGCAGCAGGTATTCAAAATCAAACAGATCTTTTCCCCAGCCCACATGCTCCAGTCCCTCACTCTGACATCATGGATGGGCGGCAGCTAGGAAGTAGGCTTCCGTCCGTTTAAGTTTGAATTCCTACACCCGGACTCAGTGTGGGAGCTTGGCAAGGAGCCAGGTAAAATACACTATATGATTACAGCGAACCTATACTGTTCACAAAAATGACATAAGCAATCTATAATATTTTGTAACTTATGGCTAAATCGTGCTGTTGGATTATTGGGTAATACAGATCAATGGGGCAGATTTATCAAGTGTCTGAAAGCCAGAATATTTCCAGTTGCCCATGGCAACCAATCACAGCTCAGCTTTCATTTAACCAGAGCTCATGAATATTTTAAAGGGGAGCTGTGATTGGTTGCCATGGGCAACTGGAAATATTCTGACTTTCAGACACTTGATAAATCTGCCCCAATAAGTTCCATTTGCACATCTCCTGGAACTTATGTAAAATCAAAGTTCAAGAATAACAGGACAAAAATCTATGACTAAAGACCAACGGGAATGAAACTCGATACAGTGCCAAGAAGTAGCAGAGGGGAGAGTGAGGCAGTATATTAGCCTGTGAATCTGTAGTATGGAGGGGCTCCGGAAACTGCCCTAGTAACCTTTCAGGCTCATTCTCATAATTTTAAAAGTTGATTTCAGAAGGAAGGATGATAACAAATGTAAAAAATGTACCACAATCATAGTGCCTGGGTGTATGAGAAGGTGTCCCTGGTTTATCCATGCACCTAATTTTAACACAAAAAGCTGGGAAAACCTAATGACTCGGGTATAAGCCTAGGGTGGGAAATGCATTGGTCACAGCCTCCACCCAGTATATATCTAGCCATGTATAAATAATAATAATCTTACTGTTTTTAGGAAAGTACATTTTCTTCATATAAATATTCTGGATTTGTACGTATGTTATTGGAAATGTAAAATTTTCATGTAATTTTTGGATTTTATACCTGTTTGCTGCTAAGTTGCATGAAGGTAGTGTGTATGAATTTAATAGTAATTTTTTGTATACATGGTTGTCTGTGATTTCTGAAAAAATACGATTTTGACAGAAAAGGAGCTTTTTACTTTGTGCGTTATATATTTTTAAACACATCTGTGGTTTGCAACCAAATATTGCATGGTCTTTTGTTTTAGTATTTTTGGGAGTGTAAATTCTTGTTGATGTTGTGTATTGTGGTATATAAAAATCTGCTCACTTTGACTTATTACTTTTATATCCCTATTTGAGTGTAAACCTCTGCTTTGATGTGAGTTTTATGTAAAAATTTATGTTTTCAATATATCTTTTTAAATAATTTATGTTTATCAGAAAGTGGCATGATGGTGGTCCAGGCTATAAACAGTTAATAAAGCTCTGTGTAGCGCTGCATAATCTGTGTGTGCAGATAAATAAAGGAATTATTATTAATTAATTAATAGGGAGGACCAAATCTGCTTACTGACATTTCCTTTGCTTGAGTCTGTGTGACAGCACAGTATTCCAAGGTTTGTGTGTATGTTCCTCCCTTATATAAGTTGAGTCAGCCAAGACATCAATGAATTAATTGTCTATTACTGCTTGGTTAACCTGCTTTCTTTTGAGTTGTATTTGGGCAAACAAACCCATATATGTGTTGCCTCACAGACAGGCCCGTTTCTTCCACCAGGTGGGGCAGGTGTCAGCTGGTGAAGGAAACAGTGGCCGCCAGCAACATCACACTGCCCCCAGGAGATTAAAAAAACTCAGTACTCACCTTCTGTTGCTCCATGGGGCTCCTCTTCTCCCTAGTATTCTTCAGCAGTAGTGTGGGCAGAGCTAAGTCTGTGCGCTTTGCCCGCATGAACAGTAGCACCTAGACACTAGATACAGCACCCTACAGCTGCACACAGGCAGAGTGCATGGACTTGCCTCTACCAAAGCTACTTCTGTAGAATCCCGGTAGAAGTGTTTGAATTCTTTGAAGCTAGTTTTCTTCCTGTGGTTAATAATGCAGTGCTCCCGTCCTGCAGGGGTGATGCATCAGAGGTATACAGCGTGTGATAAATGGGGTCAGTCATTGATATGTATACAGATGCATCATCTAATATATAACGCTGAGTGTATGTGTATGTATGTCCACAAAAGGAATCTGCACTGTTGTGTTTACAATCACCAAATTTAGGACAGCCGCTCCTAGTGACTCAGGGAATGTTATAGACTAGGTTTTGAGTTTAAATTTTCACCCTGCGCTTTCCAAAATGACATTAATCAGCAACTACAGGAGCCATTTTCTGCTGGCTGCTGTGGTAGCCAATCACAGCTTGGCTTCCATTTTGCTGCAAGTCATTAATATGAGCTCTGAACTGTTATTGATAACTATAGGTAATGAGTATAAGATATCTTATGCGTGAGGTAAGATGATAGATAGACAGGTAGATAGATAGAAAGACATAGAGATAGATATGATCAGATAGTTAAAGCAGCACAACATAGAAAAATATTGCTTTACCAAAAACAGGTTGCACGCTGTTTGAGACTAGGCATAAGGTACCCCACAATTAGTCAAAGGAAAAAGCAGCACACCAAAAAAAAGTGAGCCTTTCTCAGGCTAAATATTAGTGACTACAATCAGATATTTATACAATATGGAGGACATCACATAACAATCTCCACCCATATACAAGTTCAAAGTTCAATAGTGCCTATATCATAACACATTCATCATAATAAGTAGTGCAATAGAGGCGGTCCCCTACTTAAGAACACTCGACTTACATACGACCCCTAGTTACAAACGGACCTCTGGATATTGGTAATTTATTGTGCTTTAGAAATAGGCTATATAATGATCAGCTGTAACAGTTATCAAATGTGTCTGTAATGAAGCTTTAGTGTTAATACTTATTCTTATGATAACACAACATTTTTAAATCCAATTGTCACAGAGACCAAAAAAGTTCTGGCTGGGATTACAATGATAAAATATACAGTTCCGACTTACATACAAATTCAACTTAAGAACAAACCTACAGAGCCTATCTTGTATGTAACCCGGGGACTGCCTGTACATAGTATACCAAATGTATAAAATAGGTGCATTAACACAAATAAGAAGAATAAGTGCCTTACATAGAATAAACATTGTTGTTCACAGCAGAAGTGCAATCGGACTAGTGCAAATTTAAAATCTACTTTTAGGTAGATAATGGATACTCACCCCATCGTCTCAGTTGTACAAAATCACAAAAAAGCACATGCAAATAAATTGATCGTGATAGTAATATTACATCCCTATCCCGAGAGTCCATACCGCTTTTGATACATGACAAGATCTTCCTGGCTTTAGAAGCAGCTGATTGACATTGCATGCTGTCATTTAATCTATGATCTACAAGTACCGCCAGGTCCTTCTCAACAAGTCTCAGATTTACAATGGTAACACAGCCACACGGCTGAAGTAATACAGCTCACCCCTTCAAGCCTTGAAGCCTTGAATCCACTACACTACACAAGAAGTGTTCGGATAAAAATAAAGCCTTTATTTGAGATATAGCAACCATACATCATTTATCGTGAAGCGACCTGTTTTGATGACACTGTTTTGAGTGTCTTAATCATGACCTAACATATGTACAAACAACACAAACACGCCAGTGGACGTTTCTTCACTAGCCCGATCACATGATCAACCTCACTTGTACTGGCGGCACATTTTAAAATCTTGCAGATTAAAATCAAATATTATTATATAAACAAGGACAACAATCAATGTTAAAGTGGAGGAAACAAAATAAATGTTTGATTTAAGAGGATTATAAATTATCATATAGATATACCGACCCAATGCATCTGCCTATATCTTAGCACTTTAAGATATCTTAAACTGATCAATAGGGAGTCCCTCGAGGCCTTAATACAAGGTTGAATCTTATCACCACATGGTAGGATGTGATCTTTATGTTTTGTCTCATTTATTGTTGGAATTTGGAAGAGCAGTACTATTGACGTCCCCAACAATTGCCATAAGGTTGAAAAAAAAAAATTTTTTTTAAATTATATATATAGTACTGGACATGGTTTTAACTTGTATGGACACTCTTCTTTTCATTAATGTTTGAGTTAATATATAAGCTTAGATGTAGGCGGATACATTGGGTCGGTATACATTATCTATATGACAAGTGATCAGGCTTGTGTAGGAACGCCCAGTGAAGTGTACACTAGATGGGCAGTTTAAATGTTTGCATTGTTTGTACATATGTTAGATCATGATTAAGATGCTCAGTCATTGAAATGTGTTGATCTGAATCATTTCACTATATATGCTGCATGGATGTTATACCTGAAATAAAGGCTTCATTTTTTTTGAAGACGTCTTGTGTAGTGATGGAGTTTCTACTATCTACCAGATTTACTCCTTCAAGGACATATGTTGTGAATTATTAGTCCCCAGATTCATAACCTTACATTTATCCACATTGAACTTGATTTGCCAAGTGGATGACCAAATGATCAGTTTGTCCAACTCACCCTGGAAAATACTCCATAGACTGTATTAAACTAGACAGCTTGGTTTCATCTGCAAAAATAGACACAGGGCTATTAATTCCTACCTCTACATCATTAATAAATATATTAAATAGTAGTGGGCCAAGCACAGAACCCTGGGGTACACCACTCATAACTGGTGACCATTCCGAGTAGGAATCATTGACCACAACTCTCTAAATATGATCCTGCAGCCAGTATTCAATCAAAGTGCAAACGATTCCTGCCAAACGAATAAATCTTATTTTACCCATCAGCCGTCTGTGAGGAAAGTCCAAGAACACAATATCTACAGAAGCTCCTCCATCGAGGCATCTGCTCCCCTCTTCATTGAAGCAGATCAGGTTAGTCTGACAACTTCTATTCTTAGTAAACCCATGCTGGCTGTCACTTATTATACCATTTGATGTTACATACTCCTGTATGTAGTCTTTTAGTAGCCCTTCCAATATTTTCCCCACAATGGAAGTTGATCTTACAGGCCTGTAATTGCCTGGCGAAGTTCTCAGTCACTTGGCACTGTAACAGTCATTAGGGAATTTCTGAAGATTTTAGACAGCAGCACAGCAGTAACAGAACTAAGTGCTTTAAGAACTCTGGGTTATAGCCAATCTGGTCCAGGGGCCTTGTACACATTTTATTTATATATATTTATATATAAGTTATTAGGAATATTTGGGGATTATGTATGGGTTCACTTGCCATAAGAACATATGGTAGTGTTACTAATTATGGTCTCCAATTTTTGCCATGTATTCCCTTTTAACCCTTACAGGATTCAGCCCTTTTAAGTTTTTGCGTTTCTGTTTTTTGCTACGCTCATTTCAAAAGCAATCATTTTTTTGTTTTTATGTGATCTGCTTGTTATCTGTGGGACAAATTGTACTTTTTTGTGGTGCTATTTAATATTCCATGTAATGTGCTGGATAGCTGGAAAAATATTGCAAGTGCAGTTAAATTGACAAAAAGACACATTTGTGGCGTTTTCTTATTGGCTCTGTTTTTACAGGTTTTATCATGCGCTCCAAATGACACTTTCTATTTATTCTTTGGGTCGGTACAATCACAAGGATATCACATTTATATAGGTTTAAAAGGCCAATAACTTTTCACACTTTGGTGTATGGACCCATGTAAGGTGGTAATTGTGGTATGTGCTGGCATATTAATTTATATCAATTATAGATCTATAGGACTTGTTAATTTATAGGAATTTTTATTCAAAAATGGGGAGATTCTGACATTTGGACGCTATTTTCCTTTACGGTGTTAATGGCCAGAAAAAAAATCTTTTTTTTTTTTTTAAATAACACGGCGATACCTATCATGTTTACTATTTTTACTGTTTATTTATTTTTTATATGTGTTCAAGGGAAAGGGGGGAGATTTAAACGTTTACTTTTCTTTACATTTTTTTTTTTTTACTTTTTTTTTACCATTTCAAACCCAGGGTGCTTTAACCCTGCAGGGTCTGATTGCTTATATTATATACTGCAATACTACTGTAATGCAGTATATAGCAATTTTACTGATTTCTAATGGCCTGCCATCTGCTGGCTACTGGAGATCATTACACATGGCAAGCCTACAAGTTTTAATGAGAGTGTAGGCTGCCATGGCAACATCATCAGAGGGCGACGATCAGCCATCCAAGATGGAGGTGCCCATGAAATGGTAAGTTAGGTGCCGTGGACGGGTTCGCGGCAGCAACAAGCGGGTGTATGGAGAGAGCTCAGCCCGTGAGCTCCCTCAATACACCCCCCACAGCACCAGGACATTTTAGTACGTCTTGCTGCGCCAAGGGGTTAAATGGAATGCATAATAGGATAATATGTAATTTTAAGTGCGTTTGAAACTGACATTCACCACTGAATTAGGAGAAATAGCAAAAAGATAAACGTCTCACCCATCCACTATGAATTCACATTAGTCCATCTGCTAGGTTCAGTGTGAACGGTGCCCTTGATGCGTGATCAGAAGATCCTGTGTTCCTGTCACTCATATACAGGAAAACAAAACTATACCTTTTTTAGATCTTCTCCTTACGGGTCACTCTGAAAAAAATACTATCGCTAGAAAACCCACCAGTGGTAACGCCATTTTGCATGCCACCAGCAACCATCCTAAACATGTTACCCATAATCTACCAGTGGGAGAATTTATTAGAGCCCGAAGAAGTTGTAGCGAAGATTCCACATTTAATCAGGAGTGTAAAATTATGAGGCAACGTCTACTGAATAGGGGATATGATAACCATATAATAGATATTGCTGAAAATAAAGCCAGAAATAAAGACAGAGAATCCCTATCACAGAACAAACTAAAATCCCCTGATAACCAACAGATGCAGGTAGTTTTCTCTACTCCATACAGTACGGATTACTACAAAATAATTAATATTTTGAAAACTTACCTGCCTATTCTTACTGGAGATGACAAACTCCATGAAATTTTTAAGAATGGCTGCCGTTTTGTAGCCCGAAAAAGCTACCTCTATAGGTGACATAATCTCACCTTCTGTGTACCAAAGCCATAGTAATACTCAATACAGTACTTGGCTTAATGTCAAAGGTTCATATCCCTGCGGAGGGACTAGATGTAACATATGTCCATATTTCTTGCCTCCGAAAACTTTTTCCTCTACACATACCAACAATACATTTGATATTCTATCCATGATAAATTGTAATAGCCGGAATGTAATATATCTGGCCACCTGTAAAATACAATAAGTGGGCAGCACTATTAGACCCCTTAAGACTAGAATATAGTCCTGTCTCTCTATTGCTCGTAAGTTGGTGACATTACCTTGATCTACATTGGGAAAGTGCCTAGAGAAGGTTACCGCCCCTAGACGAGGGGAGATGTACTGGATACTGAAATTGGACACACGTACACCTACACGTCTCAATAATAGAACAGATACTATGTACCTGTTTTGATTATATACAATATGTACCTATTTTTTTTTAGAACGTAGCAATTCCATGGCATTTACACTGTATGTTATCTGTTCCTCAAACACACCTGCAGACATTGTGAATGCGCATTTTATGCTTACTCACGCCCACAGGTTGTTTAAAAGTGCCATTCAGTACAGAAACTGTAGACCATGACTAAGGAGGAAATATGTAACGTCCGAAACGCGTAGGTCCATCTGTGCTATATTTTTTTTATCTTGTGTAAGCTTACTACTTTTTTCTAATATGTCATATTTTTCTATTTTTATGGAGTTACATTTAAGAAAATGGATTTTTAACCTTGAGAACATGAGTGCTGGATTTTCCACTTGTCTCTTACAAATTCACCACTGAATATTGGTTGAAAAACCTTTTCTTATATCTGTTTTCAAAGAGTAGTTTTTCATTTGCACATGGTCCGATTGCACTTCCATTATGGATAACACTGTTTATTCTATGTAAGGAACTTATCGATCTTAAATATGACGATCTGCATTTAGATTTTGCAGACTGACAATTGTAATATTGTCATTTGCACTGTTTAAAATATATTTTGTATACTATGTATTGCACTACTTATCATGATGAATGTGAATTATGATATATGCACTATTGCACTTTGACCTTTTATAGGGGTGTGGAGTTTATTATATCATCTGATTTTCTCCAACTTATATAAATATCTGTTTGTATGGATTATAGTGTATGCTGGACTATCCCCATAATTTACCTCAGACATCACTCTCCCATAATTAATTGTAACATATACAGTGTCAGGACCAGAGCCTTTTTCATTTTTCACTCACCACCTACAAAAATCTATAATTTTTTTTTAATTTTTCCATGTAAAGAGTTGTGTATGGGCTTGTTTTCTGCGTAACAAGTTGCACTTCATAGTGACGGTATTTATTATTCCATGCCGTGTACTGGGAAGCGGGAAAAAAATTCTGAATGCAGTGAAAATTATGAAAAACCGCATTTGCAACATTTCTTGTGGGCTTGGATTTTACGTCTTTCACTGTACAAAAAAAAGTCTTCACTTTGCCATCTTCTGGTGCTAATAACTATTTCATACTTTGGTGTACATAGCTGTGGGTGGTGTAATTTTTTACGACTTTTGATGACGTTTTCAATGCTTCTATTTTAAGGACTGTGCAACCTTTTGATAGCTTTTTATTGAAATGTTTATATTTTTCACATCTATTACAATGTGCAAATCTTTGTGTGACCCGAGGCTGTCATGGCAACGGATCGCCGCTCCCCTATGACGTCACTGGGAGCGACGATCGGTGACTGCTCGTTTGGCTAACACAAGGGTGTTAGCGACGGGTGTTTGGTTCATTGTGAAGCAAACACCCGGTGAGTATGAAGAGGGCTCAGCCCGTGAGCCCGCTTCATACTCCCCCCAATGCAGCTAGAAATAGAGATTTACATATATACTTCACCAGAACAAAGCTTAGTACATAAATAGAAAATCAATATGGAGGCCACATACAGCACAAGAATCGAGCAATGTACAGAAACATATGCCCTATATGCATATATTCAGTATCCAAAATGATTTTACATATGTACAGAACCCCCTAATTTACATGTATATAGAACCCCCATATATATGTATTTATATGTGATGATGCATCTGTACATATCATTGATCACACACTGTACCACTAACGTATCACTCTGCAGGAAGGGAGCGCTGCACTTAAAACCACAGGGAGAAAACTAAAGAATCCAAACCATGAATGTTCAGAACATCAGCTTAAAAACCTAATAAACCACCCTTTGTATATAGGGATCCAGCACACTGTAGACCCCCCCACCCAGTACATAGGGAGCCAGCACACTGAAGCCCCCCAGTATATAGGTAACCGAAGCATGCTGCAGACCCCAGTATATAGGCAGCCACCACACTGCTGCCCCCCCCCCCCAAGTATATAGGGAGCCAGAACAGTACAGTCCCTCCACTCCCAATACATTGGTAGCACCTGCACACTGAAGACCCACCCCAGTATATAGGTAACCCTAGCACACTGCAGCCCCCCAGTATATAGCAAGCCAGCACACTGCAGCCCATCCCCCAGTATATAGGGAGCCAGAACATTACAGTCCCTCCAATACATAGGTAGCTCCAGCACACTGCAACCCCCCACCCTCAGTATATAGGTGTCCCCAACACACTGCAGCCCCCACATCCCCATGTATATAGCCAGCCCTAGAACACTAAAATCAGCACACAGCAGCCTCCCAGTTTATAGGCAGCCAGCACACTGCAGCCCACCCCCAGTATATAGGGAGCCAGAACACTACATTCCCTCCACCCCCAATACATAAGTAGCTCCAGCACACATACATGAGTACATGTATATAGCAGAGCCCTAGCACACTGAAGGTGCCCACCCCAAGTATATAGGGAGCCAGCAAACTGCAGCCCACCCCCAGTATATAGGTAGCCAGGACACTGCAGCCCACCCCCAGTATATAGGGAGCCAGAATACTACAGTCACTCCACCCCAATACATAGGTAGCGCCAGCACACTGCAACCCCCCACCCTCCGCATATAGGTGTACCAAACACACTGCAGCCCCCCACACCCCCCATGTATATAGCTAGCCCTAGCACACTGGAGCCCATCCCAAGTATATAGTGTGTAGGGAGCCAGCACACTGGAGCCCCACGTACATAGGTAGCCCCAGCAGATTGCAGCCTCCCACCTCCCCAGTATATAGGTAAACAAAGCACACTGCAGCCTTACCCCCGGTATAAAGGTATCCCCAATGCACTGCAGCTCCCCCACCCAAAGTATATAGCTAGCCCCACACCCCCACATATAAAGTTAGCCCTAGCACACTGCAGTCCCTCCACCCCCAGTACATAGGTAGCCCCAGCACACTGCAGCCCATGCCCCAGTATATAGAGAGCCAGCACAGTGCAGCCCCCTCAGTATATAGGGAGCCAGCACACTGCAGTCCGCTACCCCCAATACATAGGTAGCTCTAGCACACTTAACGCTCAGTATATAAGTGGCCCCAACACACGGCAGTCCCCACGTATATAGGTAGCATTAGCACAATGAAGCCCACCCCAAGTATATAGGGAGCCAGCACACTGCAGCCCCTTCACCCCCAGTACATAGGTAGCCCCAGCAGACAGCAGACCCCCAGTATTAGGTATCCAGCACACTGCAGCCCCCACCTCCCCCAGTATATAGGTAGCCACAGCACACTGATGCCTATCCCCAGTATATAGGTATCCCCAGTGCACTGTAGTCCTTTTGCTCCCAGTATATAATTAGCCCCAGCACACTGCAGCCACCCCCAGTATATAGGGAGTAGTCCCAGTACACTGCAGCCACCCCCCAGTATATAGGGAGCCAGTACACTGCAGTCCCTCCACACCCAGTACATAGGTAGCCCCAGTACACTGCAACCCCCCACCCACAGTATATAGCTAGCCCCAACACACTGTACCCCTTATAACCCCCCCAGTATATATGGAGCCAGCACACTGCAGCCCCCTACCCCTAGTATATACACTCACCGGCCACTTTATTAGGTACACCTGTCCAACTGCTCGTTAACACTTAATTTCTAATCAGCCAATCACATGGCGGCAACTCAGTGCATTTAGGCATGTAGACATGGTCAAGACAATCTCCTGCAGTTCAAACCGAGCATCAGTATGGGGAAGAAAGGTAATTTGAGTGCCTTTGAACGTGGCATGGTTGTTGGTGCCAGAAGGGCTGGTCTGAGTATTTCAGAAACTGTTGATCTACTGGGATTTTCACGCACAACCATCTCTAGGGTTTACAGAGAATGGTCCAAAAAAGAAAAAAACATCTAGTGAGTGGCAGTTCTGTGGGCGGAAATGCCTTGTTGATGCCAGAGGTCAGAGGAGAATGGGCAGACTGGTTCGATCTGATAGAAAGGCAACAGTGACTCAAATCGCCACCCGTTACAACCAAGGTAGGCAGAAGAGCATCTCTTAACGCACAGTATGTCGAACTTTGAGGCAGATGGGCTACAGCAGCAGAAAACCACACCGGGTGCCACTCTTTTCAGCTAAGAACAGGAAACTGAGGCTACAATTTGCACAAGCTCATCGAAATTGGACACTAGAAGATTGGAAAAACGTTGCCTGGTCTGATGAGTCTCGATTTCTGCTGCGACATTCGGATGGTAGGGTCAGAATTTGGCGTCAACAACATGAAAGCATGGATCCATCGTGCCTTGTATCAACGGTTCAGGCTGGTGGTGTCATGGTGTGGAGAATATTTTCTTGCCACTCTTTGGGCCCCTTGGTACCAATTGAGCATCGTTGCAACGCCACAGCCTACCTGAGTATTGTTGCTGACCATGTTCATCCCTTTATGACCACAATGTACCCAACATCTGATGGCTACTTTCAGCAGGATAATGCGCCATGTCATAAAGCTGGAATCATCTCAGACTGGTTTCTTGAACATGACAATGAGTTCACTGTACTCAAATGGCCTCCACAGTCACCAGATCTCAATCCAATAGAGCATCTTTGGGATGTGGTGGAACGGGAGATTCGCATCATGGATGTGCAGCCGACAAATCTGCGGCAACTGTGTGATGCCATCATGTCAATATGGACCAAAATCTCTGAGGAATGCTTCCAGCACCTTGTTGAATTGAGGCAGTTCTGAAGGCAAAAGGGGGTCCAACCCGTTACTAGCATGGTGTACCTAATAAAGTGGCAGATGAGTGTAGGTAGCCATAGCACTCTGCAGCCCCTACAAACCTCAGTATATAGGTAGCACCAGCACACTGCAGCCCCCAGTATATAAGTAGATAAGTAACCCAAGCACACTGCAGCCCCCAGTATATAAGTAGCCCCAGCACACTACAGTCCACCCCTAGCGCAATGCAGCCCTCCCCACAATATAGGCTGTCCCCAACTCCCCAATATATAGGCAGTACCCCCCCCCCCACTCCCCAATATATAGGCTGCCCCCACATTCCCTGGTATTTTGGCGCCCTCCCACTATATTGGTAACCCTCCCCGCACTCCCCAGTATACAGGCAGCCCCCCCCCCCACTACCCAGTATACAGGCAGCCCCAGCTGATTAAAAAAACTGTCTCACCGTGGTCCTCTCCTCCTCTCTTCTATTTTCAGCAAGTATAAATACTTTTTTGCTTATGATGTCATCATCACATGATCCTTCTCCGTAGTACAGCCGCCGGTTAACGGAGGGGGGACAGATTTAGGGGAGGTTCTGTGTGAGAAGTGGGCCAGACCTGAGGGGGTTGCTGTGTGAGATAAGAAAATCCTGGACTTGGTATTTGAAAATATAGAGGAAGCCAAAAGGACTAAGATTGACCACCATTGGGCAGGTTAGACCACAATATTGGCAAACCAGCAGCTGGTCAAGAGAGTATACCCACTACTGGAATGTGTTTAAAAGGCTACGTACATCAATATGTAGGTCAATAATGTTACAGGGAACCATACATTCTGCTTAGACTCCATCATCCCTGAGGAAGAAGTCTGGTGCTACCCTAACAATAAGCAGTGGGTAACCAAGGAGCTAAAAAAAACACGCTGAATAGGGAAAATATTGCAATGAGAAAAAGGGATAGAGCTGCAATTAAAATGATATAGTCAGAATTAAGAGCCAAAATCCATGCAAGAGGGCATATGTGAGTAAACTGGAGGCCAAACTGAGCATTAATGACATGAAGGAAGTCTGGGCAGGCATGAGGAAAATCATTAGCATGGGGGCAAACAAAGATATAGCACAGAATGGGAACTAAAGGTGGACAAACTGAACCCATTCTTCAAAAGAGCTACAATGTCAATCAACACTGGGTATCGACCAAGGACACTCACTCCCACCTCACATCCACTACTACAACCCTTAACCAAGAAGTCAGCGGGGTTAAGGTATCAAAGGATGATGTGCAGCATATCTTGTCGGTCTTCAAACAGAGCAAAGACATTGGCCCTGTTCAAGAATTCTAAGAAGATACTCTCATGAGCTAAGCCACCTGCTTGAATACATTTTAATCAAGTTCTCAACTATGGAAAAGTACCGGAAATATGGAAGATATCCTGTTTGCGTCCACTGCAGAAGTCAACAAAATCAACCAAATGTAGTGAATTCAGGCCAATCCACCTAACTTCCCATATTATTAAGGTTTTTTAAAAAATCTGAAGGGAGTGGTAGAGGGGGAACTCGACCCACTACAGTTCACTTCCAATTAAAAAATGGAAGTTGAGGATGCAATGTTTCTATAACAAAAGGTCTACTCCTATCTGGAGCACACAGGCACCACTGAATGCAATCAATACCATCGACCATATTAGAAGAAATTTAATTTAATCTAACACTGCTAGAAGAAAAAATTATGAACCTTGACTTGGATCCAAAAGTAATCAACTGGATCCTCAACTACCTAAGGAACAGACCACAATTTGTACAAATGGGCAAAGTATGCTCAAACTTAGTAATTAGCAACCATGGACCACCACAAGGCAGTATTAGCCCTGTATCATTTTACCCTATATACCTCAGACACCAATCAGAACAATGTTGTCTACAAAAATTCTCTGACAACACGGTTATTGTTGGTTGTATTAGAAATGTAAGGACAACATCTACCGGGAAGTCATCAACAGTTCAACGAGTGGAGCAAGAGCAATAAACTCATCTTAAACATGAACAAAACCAAGGAGATGGTCATAGACCTGAGGAAATGTAACGCCAATTAAGATCAAGGGCTAGGTAATATACAGGGCCGACTCCAGCACCCAGTATACCTGGGAATAGAGCTGCTGTGGAGCACATCTGCACATCTTCACTGCCTGGATGCCCCCCTCATGAATACGCTGGACCTCTGCAAGTGCCACAGTGTGGCAGCGCTTATCAGTATGTTCTGCTACCTCAATGATTTTAACAGGAAGAGGTCTAGAAACAGCTTTTCATTAGTATGTAAAGCTAGTCCTGTTTTTTTAACTGACTAGTGTCAATTAAGATAAGCCCTGCCCCTTCTAAATAAAACAGGGTTCAGTTCCTAAAGATGATCTTCCTCTGGTTAAATTCATAGTATCATAGTATATAAGGTTGGGAAAAGACACAAGTCCATCACGTCCAATCTTAAAGAATTCAACAAATGTTTTTTCTCCATAACAGTTAACAGTTTTGACAGACCAGTTAGACTTCTAATCAATTCTTATAACTCTTATCTTATATAGTCACCTGTATAATATACTCCTGTCCACAGACTGCATTAATCTGTCAGGCTCTAACCTCTACAACATGTGTACGACCAAAGAGCTTTCCAAGGATGTTGGGGACAAGATCATAGACCTCCACAAAGCTGGAATGGGCTTACCATAAGTAAGGCGCTGGGTAAGAAGAGAAATGCTGTCTATGACCCAAAGAACACCGTCCACACTGTTAAGCATGGAGGATGAATCATCGGGACTCATTTACTAAGGTCCCTGCACCAGTTTTCTGGTGGACTTTGCACATTATTTCATGTGCAAACTGATTGCACATGTATAAGTAGTATATATTACCAATTTTTAATAAAATCACATGATCATAATTAATCTCAAATTTTTTTTATGAAAGAGTTGTGATCTGTAGGTAATATATACATGGTTCAGGAATAGCCCTTATACTGTATTTGGGTATTTGACACATACTTAAATTGGATTAGAGTTTTTCTTTGGTGTATACATGAAGTGCCTGTGACCCTTTTGTGTTGAGACTACACTATTCTTCACGCTACACAAATGGCCGCTCCAGTGCACAGTTGGACCGGACCATGCTCCACATTTAACAAGCAAAGTCCGACAGAAGTGTGTCGAACGCCCAATGTTAAAGTTGAACAAAAGTTGGTGCACTCTGTCGGGGCAGTGCAGGGAGCGCCAGATTCATGAAGAACAGGCGCTACAATTAATAAATCTGCCACCCTCTGCACACTACACAGGCAAACTGCACATACTGCAGTGCGCACTGTTTTTATGTGCCCGATTATGCTTTGGTGGTGTATCTCTGCTAAGGGCACAGCACTACTACACCACATGGGAGAATGGATGGAGCTATGTAAGATAAAATCATAAAAAGTGACAACCTTCTTCCCTCCACCAAAACATTAAAAAAGGGTTGTGGAATCTTCAGTGGCTGCTGGGGTGCACTGTGTCAGCTGGTGCGGCACTAGGGCGGCACTGTGGCTGCTGGCCAGGGGCCCTGTGGTTCTGTGGGGCATGGGGACTGTGGCTGCTTGGCGGGGACAATGTGGCTCATGGGGGGACACTGTGCCTGTCTGCAGGGCAATGTGGCTGGTGGGGAGCACTGTGGCTGGCTGCAGGGCAGTGTGGCTGCTGTGGGGGCAGTGTGGCTGCTGGGTGGCACTGTCGGGGCACTGTGGCTGTTTGTAGGGACTGTGCTTGCTTGTGCGGGCACTGTGGCTGTTTGGAGGGACTGTGCTTGCTTGTGCGGGCACTGTGGCTTCTAGGGAGGCACTGTGGGGTCTCTTCAGCAAAGAGTCTGAATACTTGTGACCATGATATTTCAGTTTTTTTTTGTTTAATTAGAATAAAATATCATTTTCTGTCAATACGGGATACAGAGTGTACATTAATGAGCAAAAAAAAGGTGTCTAAATACTTTCCGCACCCACTGTATAGTATGATCAATCAGACCCTGCAGGGTTAAAGTACCCTTGAGGGTCTAAAATAATTGTAAATAAATTATTTTTAAATAGTAAATAAAAAAAGGAAACGTTTAAACCACACCCCTTTCCCTAGAGCACATATAAAAATATCAAAATATAAAAAAGATTATTGCCGACCACGAACACCATAACGGAAAATAGCGCCCAAATGTCCAAATTACCATTTTTCCATCCATGAATATTTGAATAAAAAATTATCAATAATTAACATAGGTCCCAAATTGATATAAATTAAAATGCCAGCACGTACTTAAAAAAATGACATCTTAAATGCTACACCAAAGTGTGAAAAAGTTTTTGGCCTAAGAATTTGGCAAATTAACAAAAGATTTACACTTTTTAAAATCTACTGAAACCTATATAGAAATTTAGTATCCCTGTGATCGTTCCGCCCCAAAGAATAAAGGGGAAGTGCAGAGTGAAAGCCATAAAAACAGTGCCCAAAAGAAGTAGCTGAAAATGTGTTTTTTTGTCAATTTCAACTGCACTCTACATTTTTTTTCAGCTTTCCAGTACATTGTATGAAATATTAAATGAAGCCACTAAAAAGTAAAATTTATCTTGCAGATAACAAGCCCTAACACATCTCTGTAAACAGAAAAATAAAAAAAAGTTATCGCTTTTGGAATGAGGGGAGTAAAAAACAGAAATGAAAAACAAAAAAAGGTCCTGTAAGGGTTAACCCATCCCTGACAAGTATCTCCAACAACCCATCCTTAGGCCATAAGAAATATGAAACACTTATGAAATACTTCCTTGTTCCTTAAAGTTTTTCTGGGCTGTATAGTTCTTAGTACCAAGGTTACCATCTTAAAAGTTTTTTCATTATTACCCTGTTTCCCTGATAGTAAGACACCCCTGACAGTAAGACACCCCTGATAGTAAGATGTAGTGTGGGTTTTAGGGGGGTCGGCGTACCCCGACGTACCCCGAAAGTAAGACATAGTAAACTGTAAGTTGGAAAAATATAAGCCATAGTACCGGTACCTTTTGCTGCATTAACTGCGGGATGCGGACGGTTAGAGCTGGATGTGGACAGATCTGTAGCGGAATGAGCGGAGGGATGTGAAGGCCGCGGGAGCAGCAGTAATGTTCTCCGTGGTTGATCAAGACTATGGACAACATACAAAAATACGTTGCCTCAGTGCCCTCATGTGCAGCTGCTGGTTGCCCCGCTGACTGCCCAGCGGCTCCTGCATGAGGAAGAAGAAGCCACACCTCTACCCAGCACCGCAGAGGAATTGATCAGATCCCCATTACGGTACCAAGTAAGAAATTCACAAAATGCACCATGTAAAGTATAAGACATACCCTGAAAGTAAGACATAGTGGGACTTTTGGGGGTAAAAACAATGTATGACACTCTTACTTTCGGGGAAACACGTTTTTTTTTTTTTTTTACAGCAATCTACTCATTATCAGCACATAAGGAGTGAAATGAAAAGTATCTGTAGATGAAAGTAAACAGAATCCACTATTCACATCAGGTGATGGTCAGGGCTTATGTATGCCTCATCCATGCACAGGCCAGTCTGAAAACTCCCATGAAAAACAAATCGTTATCCTGATGATGTTACATATGTAGAAGATGAATCAGTAATCAAAGTAAAACAAAAATAATAACAATAACAAAAATTTACGTCAATTAGTGTATGCCATCATTACCTGGTGAATCGGACCTTGCAGATTATGCACTCATATGGTTTCTCTCCAGTGTGAGTGCGTATGTGCCGAGGCAGCTTTCCTGCTCCCTGAATAACTTTTTCACAAATTGGACATTTTTGAAAGGCCTTAGCCCTCATTTTCTTCTCCACTTTTTGACTCCAGCCTGGATAGCCACCTCCCCCTTCTTCACCATCCTCTTCCTCCTCTTCTTCGTGAGGACCACTACGGAAATATTTCAAGTAATAGTCCATAATTCCCTCTTCACTCTCATCTTCTGCACCCACACCCTCTCTCTGAGAGGTACTCATGATGTGCTGCAACAGTGCACTTGCTGTTAGACTGTCCATTTCATCTAAACATGATGCTCCAGCAAGTCCTTCAAGCAATGGTGAGCCTTCTGCATCCTGTGGTTCAGTCCCCCTATCACAATTTTTATCCTCAGGCATTAGCCTGTAATGTCCATTCTGTGGAGGGTCATACATTTGGTCCTCATCTTTCCCTTGCCATTCATCCAAAAGCTGCCCATCTGACCCATTCTCTTGTAATGACTGGTTATATTCCTCTTCCAATTTAGAAGACAGCTCTGCTTCTTGTCCCAATGCACAAGTGCTTTCCCAAGGACTCCCTTCCTGTCCCTTACTTTGAAAGTACTCCAGATATTCCTGTGCTCGTGCCAAGTTCTGTGGATCAACCAAATGTTCAGATTCTTTATATTCTAAAAAAGGGCCATCGAGGAGGTCAGCACATACATTTCTAACTGTGCCAATATCCAACAACCGTGAGGCATCCAGAATTTCCCCTACATTCCCTGAACTCAGTGTTAAGGTGGCTGTATAAGCAAAGTCAAGAAGTGCAGAGAGGGATTCAGCAGTAACAAAGTCCAGCTGATACACAGTAAGTCTTTCAGCTGCTGGACCTGAGGTAAAGAGCTGCCTGAAGTAGAGGCTGCATGCTGCAAGGACTGAACGATGTGCAGGAAAATCCCGACCTTGGCAAAGAAGAAGTACATCACATAATTCCCCCCGCTGACGCTGCCCATTGAGAGCACACAACACATCACTACCGTGGTCCGGGAAGGGAATTCCAATTGGGCCATCAACAGCAGAAGATGCCATGCTGCTTCAACTCTGTAAGTAGATGAAAGGGAAATATGATTTGTTAAAAAGTAATGGCTAAACTCTGCAAATCAGAATTAATTTAAAAGTGTGATATTGAACTAAACCAGAAATGACTAAATCCGTCTAGTGTGTAAAATAGTCTTAAAACAATATCCCTTCACAACTGTCCTATTTGCACAAAACTTGTGTAGAGAATACATATATACACATCATGACAGTGTCAAACAAATGGTCGTATCCCCAGAACCGTGCCACTTTGAAACACCCTTCTGTCATATTAAAGAAGAAAATCTTACCTTTAGTATTATCTTACAATTGTATTTCTAAGTAAAACAGAACAGGAAAAAGGGGTGATTATCCTCTTTAATAAGACACCAGAACTGTGTTATAAGGTGTAGGCAGGATGCAGAAGACACAATTGACACAATTTACCAGGCAAAATTTACAAAACAAAGATACATTTTTCACATTTTTATTTGTGAAGTAGATGAATATTAGATGAATACAACTGTGAAAAACAGCCATGGCTGCACCAAAGGCAATACTTTTTAATGAATCATCGACCAAGGCCATTATTTTTAACAGACCGTGCAATCAATCTTTGAAGAATCTATTTGTTGAGTAACTTTTAGTTACCATATATACTTGTGTATAAGGCGAGTTTTTCAGCACAAAAAACGAGTCAATAAAAATAAAATAAACTTACATACTCACACTCGGCGCGGCTCCTCTTCTGTCTTCTCTATGGTTTATTAGTCGGAGGAGACACGTCCATGTGATCTGCCGGCCGGCGCACACAATGATGCAGCGGTCTCGCCGCTGATGCCGTCATAGTGTACGCTGGCCGGCAGATTGTATGGACACGTCTCTGCCGGCTGTTACAGCAAAGAGAAGAAAGAAGAGAAGCCAGGGACTGGAGCACTGGGGAGCTGCCCGGGCATCGGGACCGCCCGAAGGTGAGTATGTAGGTTTTTTTTTTTATGTGCTTGGCAAACTGCAGGCTGGCTAGCTGTATACTACATGGGCCTGGCTAGCTGTATACTACTGGGGACTGGCTGGCTATATACTTCTGGGGGCTGGCTATATACTACAGGGGGCTTGCTTGCTATATACTGGGAGGCTGTGACCAATGCATTTCCCACCCTCGGCTTATACTTGAGTCAGTAGGTTTTCCTGCTTTTTGGTGGTAAAATAAGGGGTCTCGGCTATACTCGAGTATATACGGTACTCTATGGAGAGGGTGGAAAAAAAACTTGAATCCCACCTTTAATTTTCTTTGCATTTTGAAGTCAATACAATTCTGTAATATGAAATATGCATCACCATACACTTCTTTAAAAAAAACATTTCATTAGTATGCTTTTTTCATATATTATTAACTTAAAACCTGATTGTTCTTTATTTAAGTTTTGGAAGACAGGATAAAAAAGCAGCAATTTTGTCCTTTTAAAAAAACAAAACAAAAACATCATAGTGCAGTTTGGTATTTTGATACATAAAGGCAGCAGGAAAAGGTAATTTTCCTTTATCTTGCATATTTTTAGTTTATTTCCATTTTTTTAAAGTTCCCCAGGAATATGTTAACATTAATGGATTCAATGATCATTGACATAAACTGCATTAATTACTGTGTAGTAAATACATTTCCATAAAGAGTTGTAATCTACGGGTATCAGAGAACCTGCAGGATGAGGTAAATATAAGTGTTGGAACATTTTACAGGTTCCTTCCCTTTCTTGCCCAATTTCCTGGGAGTAGAAGCAATCTCAATCAAGGCTGCATAGGAGGGACTAAGTAATGAAACTGGGCAAAAGAGGGTATACTGCACTTTGAGGGCACTCCATGGTGCACCAAAACAGAGTGCTTACATTTTGTCTTTGCACAGGTAATGGTTTGGATCTTGTGCTCCTTTCAGAGTGCCACAAAAATGTTTGCACCAGAAGAGCATAAAATGAGAATTCATCATTGTGGTCCTTTGTTCCTAGGAAAAATGTATCATTGTTTTATACATTTTTTTTTATATTTTCTGACTATTTATTGTTTAGGGACAGACAAACTACTAAGGGAGACACCTTTATTCTTCCTGTCTTTATTATACCACATTTCTTACAAAATTTTACTTGAAATGCATCACTGTAATTATGATTGACTAATAAAGTTTATATGATTTTTCAATACTCTTTTCTGCATACAAGTGTTTATTTAGCAGTGCTGTACGTTGAAATTTGTTTATCAAAGGATATTTAGCTTCTTTCACCCTGAATAGGTATATTTGTATAACGAATTATCATGTGGAGACAAAGAATCATACAATATTTTGTCACCACACAGTTTGTGTTTGTCAGCATCACATTGCTTGTTAACACCAGAGGATAAATAGTTCTCATGCCAAATGATAAATGTTGATCGTTGAGCGTGTTTAGATGGGCAATAATAAGGAAAACACAGCTGATCTTCGGTATAAAATGCTGTAAGCAACCAAAACATGGTGGGGTGCATTTACTTACAAGGTCACTCCAGTTCACCTTGGTGGTCTTTTTAGCATATTTCTAGGCCGTAGCATGATTGAAAAATTATCTTTTATTGCTTTGGAAGATGCAGTCAGGTAACCCAGCCTCCTACAGTCAGTTTTCTCTGCCCACTCCATGCATCTGACATGAAAGCCCCGCCTCATATGATATCATTCTCCCGGTATTTGGAGATCTAAGAGGCAGGGCTGGGACGCTAGATGCATGTGGGCAGAGAAAACTAATTGCAGGAGGAGGGATTTCCTGATTGCAGTAGGTGGGGTTGCCAGACAACTTGACTGCATCATCAAAAGAGTAAAAGATGAAAAGATAAAATTATTCATTCATGCTGCAACCTAGAAATATACTTAAAACATATCCAATGGACATACATATTACAGAAGAATGTACTGTTTGTAGGCTTGGGGATTAATGTGGTGACATGTTCCCTTTAACAATGCTGCTTGGAGCCCTTGGTCAATAAAATGTGGTGCATGTTCTGTGTGTAAAACAAGGCAAAATGATGAAAACTGAGATGTGAAGTGTCAATAATTCTGATTTGAAGAGACAGACTTGGTATTTTAGTACAATGGCTTTGTTTTGTCAATGGTCTTCTTATAGATCCATTTATCTTGTGCAGTCAAAATAATTGAGCACAGAAATTTATGATAGCAATACACCATCTATGTATGTTTGTTGTCCTTTATTGTAATAAAAGCAATATTCAAAAAAATATTATAACCATACATGGGAACAATTCTGTAAGAATACTGCTTTACTAGAAAATTAGCCACAAAATTAGTACACTCACTAAAGCATAGGAAAGGAGACAATAGCAAACAATGGATCAGATCTATTAAACTGGCAGTGCAGGGTGTGCCATGATAATTGAAGAAGGTGCCAGTGTTCAATAATTTGGCGGACCCTGCACAGAAGTGCAGTTTGCATCACTTTTAATAAATCTGGGCCAATATCTTGTTCAGTTATTTTCAACTGAGAAGTCATTCTAAGATTTGTATTGTAAGTACCTAGGAGGCACTTGAATATTGCCAACACTCTGAATTTCCTTCTGATGCTTTTCTTTACAGGCTAGTGACAGATCAGACTGACTGCAAGTTTAAAATGTGCAGTAACAGTGGCGTAACTAGAAGCTGATGGGCCCCAGTGCAAAGTATGTGCCAGGCCCCCAACTATAATGTATGGTATATAGTAATAGTCTTCTCATATGGGGAAAGTGACACCATAAAGGCCCCGTAAACCTCTTGGGCCCGGGTGAGACCGCAACCTCTGCACCCCCTGAAGTTACGCCCATGTGCAGTAATATACATGGCATCATTGCCCACATATCTTCATTATGCTGTGCTTTTTCAGTGGGTGATTTACCTTCCTATACAAATTTCAGAAAGGAGCTGCCCCACCCTGTAACTCCCACAGGGTGATGTGTGCCCAGGATGCCTCACCCAACCGCCACAGAGATAGCATTTATATTTTATATATACTTTTAGCAAATAGCTTTACTTATTGAGGCCTTTGTGCCACCTGCGATACTTTGATCATTAATGTAAGAAGTCAGGATACAGCTGGGCACTTGCAGTGGCTCATTACTGAACCTAAGCATGACCTGTGCCTGCCCCTCAGCCCTGTCAGCTGACTGAATGTCTATCTGACAACACAAACGCAGTGGTTGCCACCATGTCTGAACATGACCTGGCACAGCCCTTCCCCCACACAGACTCTGCCACTTGTGTACATGACCCGACATCCCCCATGGTCTAGCCTACCCCTCTACTTCCCACTCTCACACCTGCGTCTGTATCGGATCCAGCTGCTCCCCAACAGCAGGGAGGCTCTCAGCTCACGGACACACACACGGAACAGTCACTGGCAGACTGGCATCCTGCCACCCTCCACCCACCCTATGCGAGGTGGGGCCTTGTGCTTCCCGCTCATGTTGGGGGGGGGGGGGCTGCTACAGCTGTACACTACTGTCAGGTTGGCACATTATAGCTACGCTGCCAGTCCAGCACTTCAAGCAGAACTGGTAGTCGGGCTGGCATATCACGGGCTAAGCTGTAGTATGTGGGCACCTGCCAGCACACTGCCAGACTGTGGGGAAGTCATTAAGCCGGTAGAGTCCATGGTCGCTCACCACGCAGCTCTTACAAGTCATCTTTATTACAGATGAGAGTCAACTTGACGCTACACCTGCAGGCGAAGGGTTAATGACCCGTACAAGAAACAGGAACTTGGTATTATAGGGCTGGGTACGATACTTGCCCCTCCCACCATTCCATCCTATTGGACGTGGTGCAGGGTTGTTATCCGTCCCTCGTATCAAGTCTGTCATTGGCTTCGCTGTCATTTGCGCTGAACCTTGGGATATGAAGTCCATCCGGGCCCTGTCATCTGGAGCGTAGGTTCTGTGCGGGGACTACAAGTCCCAGCTATTCAGAAGACTTCTCTGCAGAGACCGACCCGTGCGCGTATTGGCCCCCTCCACTCCCACGCTGTTACAACCTTTTAGATGGTGGCGTTTGGAAGTTCCCGCTGTCACACAGCAATCTGTAGTCGGACACAAACCACTCAGTCATTATGTAGAAGTCATGTGCGTTCCAGTCATGTCAGGGGCAAGAGAGCAGATGCTACGGCCGACATGGGGTTAATGCTTCCGGTCATCAGCTCCCACAGAACCGAGAGCGGCCCGGTCCTAAGTTGTGGGCGGTGCGCAGCTGCCTACCTGCTGCTGGGGAGGTAGATGTGTGCAGGCACCGTGCATAGACTTCTGCGCCGCCGCCGCTCTGCTGCTGCTGCTCCCTTCCTGGTTTCTGTGAGGACGCGCGGGGTACTCCCTTCTCTTAAAGGAGAAACGCTTTCTGCCACCTCTGCTGTGAAGGAGACTGGCACATGGTGCCAGTAGTGCCCACATGTTGCTATGGTAAGCCGCAAAGCCCATTTGTGGCACATGCTTAAAGGGCATCTACCATCAGAACAGCACCTCCCCGCCCAGTGCAATGCTATGATCGCACATACCGCGGAATTGCAGGGGGCAATCACACCGGGTGCTGTGACGGCGGAGCCCGTGCATCCGAGGGCCATGCGTAATTAGTAATTGGAGGAACCATGCATATTTTTAAAAAGCTTATTTCCCTGAAATGGTGCACTGCTTAGACATACTAAAACAACATTACAGCACCTCAGGACGGGGAGGTGAGTATAAGCGTCAACTCTTCTGATGGTATAAGCAGTGGTCCCCAACCTTGGCTGCACCCAAATGTTTTTTCCATGGATTGGAACCATGGTCCCCCTTTTTATACCACATATACTTGAGTATAAGTCAGCCTGAGTATAAGCTGAGGCATCTAATTTAACCACAAAATAAACTGGGAAACTTATTGACTTGAGTATAAGCCTAGTGTGGGAAATGCAGCCGCTACTCATTAACAAAATGTCCAAAGCAGGGCCCCCTCAAAAATGTACAGCCCAGAGTGCCGGAAATTGCCCCTTGGCTCTGTATCTCCTATTTCTAACTTTTATTTTTCAATTTACAGCAATCCCTGTGTGCCATGCTTAATGAAGACCAGGATCCAGGCTGGCTTGAAAATGCTAGTCTTTTGCTGTGCCAGATTTATCACTGTGAGAATAATTTCTGGTGCAGAAAAAGACTTGGGAGTATTGGTGGATAGTAATTTCAATTTGGTGACCAGTTCCAGGCGTCTGCTGCTAAAGCAAATAAAATAATGGGATGTATCAAACAAGGCATGGATTCTCATGATAAGGCTGGGTTCACAGCCAACTGCTGCTGCCAATGTACACAGGGGGAATACAGGGGGGAGGGGGATCCCTGGGCGACGTATCCCACTGTACAGGCATACAGTAGGATACGTCTGTGCCATACTTTGTGAGGACACGTCAGAATTCTCCTGACATGTCCTACAACATAGGACACAAAACATAGTGTGAACACAGCCTAAGGACATAGTTTTTCCCTATGGTCAGATCGCACATGGAATATTGCGGTGTATAAAATGGAAATAGTAGAACTGTAGCGGTTGCAGAGGAGAGAAACCAAGATTATTAGGGGAATGGAGGGACTAGAATACAACAACAAATTACTAAACTTAGGGTTATTCATCTTAGAAAAAATCTAACCAAAAATCTTTTTATAACTAGGCCTGTTTCCCGGACAAGGGGGCATCCTCTACGCCTAGAGGAGAGGCGGTTCTACCATCAACATAGATAATGGTTCTTTACTGTGCGAGCAGTGACATTATGGAACTCTCTGCCACAAGATGTTGCAATGACTGATAATTTGAACATGTTTAAGAGAGGCCTGGATGCCTTTAAGGAGAGCAAATATATCACATTGTATGGGAATAAAACTTTGTAAGTAGTACCTGTTGATCTAAGGCAGGAGTGTCAAATTCAGTTCCCACAGGGGCCATATCAGCCTTGAGGTTGCCTTAAAGGGGCTGAATGTCAATTTATTACTGTATAAATGTATCTATTAGAGCTGTTGAGTAGTTAGTTATACAGTACTACCATTATAATCACAACCACAAAGCTGAACATATTGTTAAGTGACGGAGACACCTCCATGGCAAGTGTACCACCCAAAAACTAGTCATTAGTCAGAGTGACCCCACAGCAGCCACCAGAGTTCCTGCCACAGTGCCCCCTACAGCTGTGATAGTGGCCGCCAGTGCTGCCAGTGTACCCCACAGTGCCCTCCACAGCTGCCAGAGTCCTGTCACACCAACCCCAGTGCACCACATAGTACTCACAGTTCCCCCACAGATGCCATAGTGGCCGCTATAGTAGTCACAGTGTCCCCATAGTAGCCAGCAGTCTCTGCCTCTCCCCGATGCATGTCCCTCTGTGAAAAAAAAATGTAACTCATCCACTCCCCTGTTGCAGCGGTAGTCATCTTTAATGACGGTTGTACATGCTTTAGAGCCGACACTTACAACCATCATTCACAGAAGTAAAGAAGACGACCACTGAATGGGGGTCACGCCCCTAGGCAAGTCAGAAAAGTGCCAAAAAAGGTCTAAGATCCTTGATAAATGCATCACAAGGCATTTTAGACAGTATTTTTAGCTGAAATCTGAGGTATGTGCGTTAATAAATTCCCCCTAATGTGTTCACACCAGATAATTGGTAGAAACACAGCGACAATTATGAGAGGAACAAAACAGAGGTACAGAAATCCAGTCTTCAGGAAGCAGGCATTAGGTGCAGATGAGAGAGCATATCCTGTATTAAATAGCTTCAAAGGATGTGACAAGTGATGGTTTATGCAAATGCCAAAACTTGACAATATTTCTCATACCCTTGACATGTCAGCAGGACAACTCATTGACACAGGCAAATGTGCAGTTGACAAAAGGTTTTCACAGCTGCTATGAATTAATATGTTCAATATCTCCAATCATTATAGCAACTAAGTGCTGCTGTTTTGCTGAGAAGAAGGGACTCCTTATATAATATATTACTGTATTCCCAACACTGTGGTTGGTCTGTGAGATCTATCCATGCACATGTGTGTCTGGCATTAAACATAACTGCATAGTTTTGAAGCAATCCAATATTTCTATGTACAGAGGGTCGGACTGGAGTACCTTGGGCCCACCAGAGGAAATAAGTTTTGGGGCCACACTATCTTTTTAGTAGAAAGAATACCAGACTACTAATAGAAGTATAAAACGCACAGATAACGTACAGTATTAAACATGTTGGGGCAGATTTATCAGAAGAATCTTAAGAGCATAACTGTTCTAGTTGCTTAAGGCAACCAGTCAGAGCTCAGCTTTCATTTTCTCATAGCAGCTTATGAAAATAAATCTGAGCTCTGATTGGTTGCCACGAGTCATATTAAAACACAAAACACTTGTAACTACTTACAGAACACAAATGTGTTTCATGCATTTTGCCCAAAGCATTTGAATTGCCAACGTATCATCAGAATGCGGCCTCTGACTGTGTTCACACTCTGCACTTGAATTACATTTAGGAAGGCAATTTTAGCGCAGCGCGCAGGAGTTTCTCCAGATCAAATCTGTGTTTACAGTGAAACACTTGGGATCAGGAATGTACGCTGTAGACAGGCAATCGGGAAACACTCCTCCCCGAACTGTGTTCCTAAATGTAATTCAAATGCAGTTTGTGAACACAACCATCAGGAATCTAAATGTGGCCACTAACCCTATGCAGGGAGCGCTGTGGTGGTGACATCACTGCTGTATCTCCATACATACAGACCAGAGGATGATAGGGGCATAGCGCTGGACGGGAGCATCAGAAGGGGTAATGTGAGACACTGAAGGGGTTAACTGTGGATGGGCGGTATGTTTCCCCTAGGTTTTGCTATTATGCAAGGCCTTAGTGCTGAGGTGTGTTGTCCAGCACCTTGGACACAGGTGATGGGAGCAGCCTAATCAGTCTCCATAAAGTGGCTCAGCAGAGCTAAGAGGGTGGTCTCTCTCTGAAAGGAGGCGGGAGAGCACACAGCCCTGACCTCTGTGCCTGGAGCAGCCAAGTGATTTTGTATAGTGGTGAGTTAGTGGAATACGTGTATAGTTAGCACCCTGACGGGTAGGATTTTTTGTTTATTTAATGCCTGAGTGTGAATGCTGTTTTATTTTGTACCTGCTGCAATAAACGCAGGCTAGACCTGTTTTGGACTGTATCTTGGTGTCACTGTCTTGAATTGCATCCCAGCACCCCGCTACCACGGTCTCTACTGGGCCGATCTCCCACATATGGTGGAGGATGCGGGCAGTTCAAAAGACATACACCTGAAAGGCTTGCTACATCCTGCAACAGTGCATGGCCTGGGTGAAAGCAGCAGGCAAATTGCAGGATAAAGCCAAGATGGAGGACTTTATTAAAGCCATGCTCCAGCAACAGGAGGAGAGATCCCGCCAGCAGCAGGAGGAGGCCAGAGCTAATCGGCAGCAGCAGCAGGAAGAGTCCCAGGCTAATCGGCAGCTGCAGCAAGCCATGCTCCAGCAGCAGGAGGAGAGGTCCCGCCAGCAGCAAGCCATGTTCCAGCTGCAGGAGGAGAGGTCCCGCCGCCAGGAAGAGTCCCGAGCCATGTTCCAGCTGATGATGGAAAAGTTTTCTGGCATTATGGCAGCACCGCAAGCGATGACTACTGAGGGGTCCCATACTGGTTTGCAAGGGTACCCGGTTGTCCAGCGTTCCGCACGGGCTGCAGTACAAAAGGCTTTACAAAAAATGACGGCGACCGACGACGTGGAGGCGTATCTCACTGTGTTCGAGCGAGTAGCTGAGCGAGAGGAGTTACCAGCTGAGCAGTGGGCAGATGTCCTGGCACCATTCCTGACCGGCGAGTCGCAGAAGGCTTACTACGACCTGAGTGAAACGGAGGCCCGTGAGTACCCCCAGCTAAAGGCGGAGATTCTGGCTCGTCTTGGGGTCACCGTTCAAGTTCGTTCCAGCCGGGTCCACCAGTGGGCATACTCAGAAAAACTACCCCCGCGCTCCCAAATGCATGACCTGGTCCATCTTGTCCGGAAGTGGCTACAACCAGAGGACTGCACCCCAGCACAGATGGTGGAGAGAGTGGTTCTCGACAAGTTCACCCGTTCTCTGCCCTCTCAGCTCCAGCGGTGGGTTGGACAGGCCGGTCCCACAAAAGCTGAGGAACTTGTGTCCCTAGTAGAGAGGTATCGGGCTACGGAGGATCTTCTACTTACCTCTCCCACACGAAGCAGTGCCAGTGTCAGGGTCACCAAACCATCTGGTAAGACTGCTACTGCGTAAAAGGGGAGACAGGTCAGGTTGGGAGGGGGTCCATTGGGGGGCGTGGATACCCAGAAACCCAGTGAGGCTCGTGACAGAGGTCATAGCCGTGTCCAGTGCTGGCAATGCCATGAAATGGGCCATATTGCTGCCAACTGTCCCCTGTCAGTGGAGCCAATGGACTGCAACCAGACCCGGCGAGTGTCACTGTTTGCCCGGCCGGTTCTGGCAGCCGAGTCGGCCACGGATTTGAAACCCCAAGTGTGTATGGTCACAATCGGTGGTCACACGGTGGAAGCCTTGCTAGACTCAGGGAGTCTGGTCACCCTGGTGCGGGGAACTTTGGTTGATCCTGGACTGTACAGCGGGCGGAAAGTGGGAGTGTTGTGTATACATGGGGACACTCGCGAATATCCCACTGCTGTCATCAACCTACATACCCCTTGTGGTACTATTACCCATGAAGTGGGGGTGGTGGGGACCCTGTTTCATGAGGCTATTATCGGCAGAGAACTACCGGTGTTTTGGGACCTCTGGAGACGAAGACCCACCTCAGGTGCTGTTGCAGATAATGGACATCACGTGTGTCCGGCCTTGGCCCCTGAACCCTTTGAGGCCAATGTACCCACACCAGCAGTAGGGGTGACCCCATGTGATGAATTCTCTCCCCTAGAGGTCCTAGCTGGTGAGGTCGAGGGCCACGAGGAGGTGGCCGACATGCCGGACTTTGAGATTTCCCGTGAAAATTTTGGGGCTGCACAGCTACAGGACCCTACCTTGTTTAAAGCACGGGAGAATGTTAAGGTGATAAATGGGGTACTCCAAATACCAGGGGCTGACAAAATATACCCCCGAATGGTGATTGTTGGAGAACTGTTGTACAGGGTCGACCAGATACGGGGTGAGGAGGTTGAGCAACTTGTAGTACCCCAATCTCACCGTAGGCTGGTGCTAGAGTTGGCACACAAACATGTGCTGGGAGGGCACTTAGGTGCTGAGAAGACCCGAGAGAGGATCCTGCAGAGATTTTTCTGGCCCGGGGTGTGGGAGGAGATAAACCGGTATTGTAGCTCCTGCCCTGAGTGTCAACTTACTGCCCCGGTGTCCCACTTCAGGAGTCCTTTGGTCCCGCTACCAATCATAGAGGTGCCATTTGAACGGATTGCAATGGATCTGGTTGGCCCCATAGTCAAATCCTCAAGGGGGCACCAATACATCCTGGTTATCCTGGACTACGCTACACGGTATCCCGAGGCGATTCCATTAAGGAACACCTCCTCCAAAAATATTGCTAGGGAGCTGTTCCAGGTATTCTCACGCACAGGCCTCCCCAAGGAAATCTTGACTGACCAGGGTACCCCATTCATGTCTAGGGTAATGAAGGAGATGTGTAAGTTACTACAGGTCAAACAGCTCCGCACCTCTGTGTATCATCCTCAGACAGATGGCCTGGTCGAGAGGTTTAACAAGACCTTGAAGGGGATGCTAAAGAGGGTGGTCAGCAAGGATGGGAAAGACTGGGATTGTTTGTTGCCCTATTTGATGTTTGCCATACGTGAAGTTCCCCAGTCCTCCACGGGTTTCTCACCCTTTGAGCTGTTATATGGCCGTTCCCCACGTGGGCTTTTGGATGTAGCCAAGGAGACCTGGGAACAGGAGAGAACACGTCGCCCTTATGCAGGACCGCATAGCGGCGGTAATGCCCCTTGTAAAGGAGCACATGACAAGGGCACAAGAGGCCCAGTCTAGGGTCTACAATAGGTCAGCCAGACTCAGGACCTTTAACCCAGGCGACAGAGTGCTAGTTCTGGTGCCCACCGTTGAAAGCAAGTTCTTGGCAAAATGGCAAGGACCATATGAGGTCATGGAGAAAGTGGGGGAGGTAACCTACAAGGTATCTCAGCCGGGGAGGAGGAAACCCGAACAGATATACCACGTGAACCTCCTAAAGCCATGGAGGGAAAGAGAGTCCCTGATGGCCGTGGGAGTAGAAAAAGCGTCTGTCCCCAAGAAGGGGACACCGGAGGTAGGTGTACCGATGCCAAGGTGCCTGAAGTACGGATCTCGGAGTCCCTCTCCAGGGCCCAGATTCAGGAAGCGAAGGAGTTTGTGCTCCGAAATGTGGATGTGTTCTCTAAGTTACCGGGACGTACTTCAGTCATCAAGCATGACATCATAACCGAACCCCACATCCGGGTACACCAAAAACCCTACCGGGTCCCTGAAGCGCGCCGGCTTGCCATATCCGAAGAAGTCAGGCACATGTTAGACCTGGGGGTTATCGAGGAGTCTAAAAGTGACTGGTCGAGTCCTATTGTGTTGATTCCCAAACCTGATGGTTCCCTACGGTTCTGCAATGACTTTAGGAAGTTGAACGAGGTGTCCAAATTTGATTCTTATCCCATGCCCAGGGTTGACGAGTTGATAGAACGACTTGGACAGGCTAGATTCTTCTCCACCCTTGACCTGACGAAAGGGTATTGGCAGGTACCCCTTACTGACAGGGCCAAAGAGAAGACCGCTTTTGTTACTCCTGATGGGCTTTTTCAGTACGTGGTACTCCCCTTTGGGCTACATGGGGCTCCCTCCACATTCCAGAGGTTAATGGATCTCGTGCTAAAACCTCACCGGAGATATGCCTCGGCCTACCTGGATGACATCATAGTCTATAGTAACGATTGGGAGAGTCACCTGGCCAAGGTGCAAGCAGTGGTAGACTCCCTGAGGGCAGCAGGGTTGACAGCGAACCCCCAAAAATGTGCGCTGGGTCTGGAAGAGGCCCGTTACCTGGGGTACTGTATTTGGCGAGGTGTCATCAAACCCCAAGTAAATTAAAGTGGAGGCGATCCAGCAGTGGCCACGACTTATGAGCAAGAAGCAAGTGAGGGCTTTCCTAGGCATAGTGGGCTATTACCGCCGATTTATCCACGATTTTGCTACAATAGCGGCACCCCTGACTGACCTGACCAAGGGTAGCAGGGCGGTGATGGTAAAGTGGAGTGAAGAGGCTGAGGGGGCGTTTCAGCGACTTAAGACGGTTTTGTGCGAGGGACCGGTACTGATCACCCCTAACTTCACCAAGACCTTTATTGTGCAGACTGACGCTTCTGACGTGGGCCTAGGGGCTGTCCTGTCCCAAGTAGTGGAGGGTGAGGAACATCCTGTGACATTCCTGAGCCGCAAGCTCACACCTCCTGAAAAGAACTATAGCATAGTTGAGAGGGAGGGCTTGGCGATAAAATGGGCTCTGGAATCCCTGAGATACTACTTGATAGGGCGACAGTTTACACTAGTGACGATCACTCTCCCCTCACCTGGATGAGTCAGGCCAAAGAGAGGAACGCCAGGGTCACAAGGTGGTTCCTAATGCTGCAGAATTTCAAATTCACGGTGGAACATCGAGCAGGAAAGCTGCATGGGAATGCCGATGCCCTGTCTCGTACCCACTGTCTGATGGCCAAAAGTGTTCGCCCCCACAGGGTCAAACAGAGGGGGAGGGTATGTGAGACACTGAAGGGGTTAACTGTGGATGGGCGGTATGTTTCCCCTAGGTTTTGCTATTACGCAAGGCCTTAGTGCTGAGGTGTGTTGTCCAGCACCTTGGACACAGGTGATGGGAGCAGCCTTATCAGTCTCCATAAAGTGGCTCAGCAGAGCTAAGCCCTGACCTCTGTGCCTGGAGCAGCCAAGTGATTTTGTATAGTGGTGAGTTAGTGGAATACGTGTATAGTTAGCACCCTGACGGGTAGGATTTTTTGTTTATTTAATGCCTGAGTGTGAATGCTGTTTTATTTTGTACCTGCTGCAATAAACGCAGGCTAGACCTGTTTTGGACTGTATCTTGGTGTCACTGTCTTGAACTGCATCCCAGCACCCCGCTACCACGGTCTCTACTGGGCCGATCTCCCACAGTAAGTACAACTGCTTTCTTGTTTTACAGCCTTCCCACTTCACTTGTAAAAAATACACAAGCCTGGACAACCCCTTTAACCCCTTAAGGACGCAACCTGTTTATAGATTAAGGCTCAGCCCCATTTTTTGTATTCTGACTTGCATCGCTTTATATGGTTATAACTTTTGAACTCTGTTACTTATAAAAGCGATTCTGAGATTGTTTTTTCCTCACGTTGTACTTCATTGTAGTGGTAAATGTTGACTGATAAGTTTTGCGTTTACCAAAAAAAGAAATCAATTTTTTTTTAAAATTTGCCAAAGTTAAAGAGGACCTGTCACCCAAATTTTCGGCACTAAGAGCTGCTTATTAAAGTATACCTAAAATTGGAGTTTTCTGGTACATCGCCATATCTCCTGTTCAGCATGCAGCCTGGTTGGTATTTATGAGCTACTTAAGCACTATGCACTTTATTTTGCCTTAACTGGCTATATGACCTCCTACCAGGTGTTAGGATCAGTGGATCCTCTGGACCACCGCGGGAGATGTAACTAGCCAACACCCGGAACCGGAGCCTAGCGGCACCTGGTTTTCACCAGAGCCCGCCGCAAAGCGGGTTGGACTTGCTGCGGCAGGATACCACTAGGTCGTTCCCAGGTGTGACTAGCCCACGGTGGCAGCCGAGGTCGAGGTACCTTAACGGATAATTCCACTCTCTTGTGTGCCCACAAAATGTAATATCCCCCACTAAAAATTTCCTTCCACTTTTTTTGGCCCCCAGTTAAAATTCCCCCCTTGCTGAAGGCCCGAACTTCCCTCCCTTTTTCTGTAGCCCCTCAACTCATTATTTGTTGTATGCCTCCAGACTTATCACACTCCCCTTTTCTGTAGCCCCATATTATTCCTCCTTTCTGTAGCCCTTCACCTTCTGCTCCCACTCCTCTTTTCCACCACCTCATACCTTCCTTTTTTAAGCCCCCCCACCTTATCCCCCCCTTCCTCAACCCCCTTGCAATACTTCCCACTCCTTCTGTAGAAGTTAACAATATAAGGGTACATTCACACAACCTAGCCTGGGCGAACATACAGCCGCGCGCTAGAGCGGAGAATGGGTAAGCACTGTTCACCCCTCCCCTCTCCATAGAGGAGCAGGCATCCGGTACCGTAAGACAGAGAAATATAGGACATATCCTATATTTCGCCGTACACCATCACGTTGCAGTATTACAAAGTGTGTTAGCCGCACAGTGACCAGGTGCCATAGACATCAATGGGGACCGCATATTGGTCCCCATTACATTTGTGTGAATGAGCCGTTCTACTGCAGCAGCCATTGGCGCACATTTTAACTGGCTTGTGCGTCAGTTTTTTGACATGGTCAGGAATTTTCCCTATTTTCCTCCTTACATCACCTCTACCCGAAGTTGGTGTGAAGGAAGCGTGCCTGGCGGATCAGGGTGGCTGGTGTGCACTGACTATATCATGCGCCAGGTCACAACTGGCGAAGAAGTGCTCCCCCAGCACAGCGCAGGCCTCCTGATACATCCATCCGTTGCTGAGGCCGGGGGCACCATCATACACTGAATATAAGAAATATGGGGCACCTTTATCATATGCTGGGGCTTATTCAGGAGGCTCCGGCAAAGCACTGCTAGGCCAGGTCTGACCTTGTGTAGATTTGCGCCATAGCCTGCACCCATTCCGGAATGACCCACTGATCCCCCAGGATGCCCCCTTTTACACCAACTTCTTGCCCCCCATGCCATAGAGGTGACATATGCGGGGGGGGGGGGGGAGGCAAAATTCCTTCCCATATGCTGGGAACTGCGCCTATTTCAGGGCTTGTAACATGGAGTCTCTGCAGCAGAAGAAGATGGTACATCATACGTTGGTTATAACTCAACTCAAAATTAGAAAAACTAAACTTTCTTCTTTACATAATGAAAGGAAGAAGAGGAAAACCCAGCGACACATTGCACATTTATGTCTTTTTGAAGAAAATACTTTATTCCGGTAAGAATAGAAATAGGAGAAAAGAATTTGATGATTACAACAGCAGAGGGCACAATGAAGTTTATTCAGTCTGTAACAGGATAGTTACTATATATACCTAGATCTGTATTGACATACTGCTGGACTATTGCTTCGGGCCTTGAATGCCTTTAATATCCAATTAGAGCCGGGTAAACAGAGGCCTAAAATGATCTACACAGGAGTACAAGCTGAATGGGAGAGCGACAGTTCATTTGCTCAAAATCAATTCCTCCTCTTTCCCCTCCCGTATCCCCAACAACAATGATTTGTCTCTAATTACATGAAATGGAGCGGTCCTGGCCGGTCGTTTTTACTGACAGATCTTCCTCCCTGCCAATCAGCATGAGGGGCATAGTACATCAAAGTGACGTTCTATTCATACCGCTCGGCTCTCTTCACATTACCTCTGAGCCTTGACCACTTTGATTTCCCATAAGACTTACATTGGCTTTGCGGCACTCCATCAGCGGAAGCGTGGGACTCGGCTTAACAAGACTACACATGCCTGGTGCAGGCCGACATCGGGTTAAGTTCCTGCAAATCAGAATAATCTCTCCCTGCTGTTCCCTCGCGCTGCGTATCACAATTTCTATACACCATATAGAATATCATGAAGGAAAATCTCAAGCACAATGGGGGTCATTTATCGTTTCTTCCTTTTTTGAGACTTTTTTTTGGCCGCATTGCAATTTCTGCGCCTTTTTAGGGACTTTTTGAAATGTGCACTGAATTTGTTTCTTGTCAGTAAGACACGTTTACTTAGAAATTCGGAAAATGCACTAAAAGTAATCCGCAAGTGTATAATGCTGCGTGCGGCGATTCGCTAAGATCGTGCACCAGAAATCATGAATGTGTCGCTTCCCTGCTCAGGTCCGACAGAGTTCACCATCTTTTTTGTGGTGCATCTCTAACATAGGGCGTGTGACACAATTTGCAAGTTAAATACGGCGCTCCGTCAGAATCCATCGGCACGCCCCCTAATTTGTGTCACATGTAAGCCAGCGCAGCTGCACCACAAAAGTGTTGTGTGTGACATAATAGCGGCGCAGACACTTCTTAAATACCTGTGCGAGCCATTTCAGCCTATATGAACGTGCACAGTCCGACAAAAGTCGCCCTTAGTAAATGCGCCCCAATAACTTCCATCCCAGATGTGCTAAATGTCGCAAATGACATTTATCTTTTCAAATTGTCTAAAATTTGCTAAATTTTTTGGCTCAAAGTGAACGAAAAGCATGAACTTCAGACGAAACCATACGTAAAGGACATCTACGATCAGGATGAAGGACCGTATGCAAATGAGCCTGAGGGGCTCCAGGTTCCATAAGTGTTAACGGAGCCTGGAACACCTCATGCTCATTTGCATACAGTATTTTATCCTGGTGGTAGATGTCCTTTAAGAAAAACTTAGAAAATGGAAAAAATTGCCTTGAGACATTTGTGCGACATTTTTGCAAAACGGGATTTGAAAAAAAAAAAATTTAAAACAAGGAAAAAGTGAGATTGATAAATTACCAAAGTAGCAGATGGCAAAAATTAGCTAAAACAAACAGAGATAAGATAAACGACCCCCAATGTGTTATATAAATAGTTATGGATAAGGGTCTATCAAGTTTAACATTCACCTGACTTACAGACAGACCCCTAGTTACAGACAGGCCCACTGTGACCTCTGGTGGAGCACTCTGGATCCATGACTTTACTCCCAGGCTGCAATGATCAGCTGTCTGTAATGAAGTGTCATTCATAATCTTTGTACCCCTGACAGCACAAAATGTTGAAAAATCAATTGTCACAGGGACAAAGAAATTTTTTGTCCGGAGCTACAATTATAAAATATACCAGTTCTGGCTTACATTTAAATTCAACTTAAGTACAAACCCTGTACACACACATATTTATGTGTATATTATATATATATATATATATATATATATATATATATATATACCGTATATACTCGAGTATAAGCCGACCCAAGTATAAGCCGAGCCCCCTAATTTTACCACAAAATACTGGGAAAACCTATTGACTCGAGTATAAGCCGAGGGAGGGAAATGCATTGCTCACAGCCTACCAAGTATATAGCCAGCCAGCCCCTGCCCCAGTGTATATATTTGTGCTGAAAAACTAGGCTTATACTCGAGTATATAAGGTATATATAAAAAATATTTTTTAATATATTTTTAAATGATGTTGTAGTATCTGTCAATAAAACAACTTGTGGAAATGAAATTCGTAGTTACACACTGAAAATAATCCTTCCCTATATAAGTGCTAGGTCCTTTAAGATAAGCATCTTGCACATTGGAATGTGCTGCAATAGTATCTTCCATTACTACTACTTGTGGTGAGAAATATCTTAGTTATATCAGTTTAACTATAAAGAAATCTTTCATGTACGAATGCAATTTTCTGTAACATAAGCATTTGAAAAGAAAATCAACCATTCAAAATCAAGCATTGGCACTTACTCATAGATCCAGGCACAGTGTCTGTGATAACCTTCTTATTTTTGTTATCCTTCTTTCTAAAATCAACTTTAAGAATTATGCTAATGACCCTGAAGGGCTCTAGTGGGTGTTTCTGGAGCCTCTCCTTGCTATAGCTATACAGACTGTTACATTGTGAAGAACATCACTCAGCCAATCCCCTGCTCTCTCCCTCCTTACTCTGTCTGGGGCAGGAAGTGCAGGGGGAGGAGAGACCTGCTCTGTTCATTTTAACAGCCTTTGGAGCTATAGCTCTGAGGGGTTTTGGAAACACAAACGCCTTCAGGCTCTTTTGTAAAATTTTGAAAGTTGATTTTAGAAGGAAGGAGCTATGGATAACAAATATAAAGGATTACAGTCACGGTGCCTGGATCTATGAGTAAGTGTCCCTGGTTTATCATGATGGATTTTGATTTCCTTTAAATGCTCACTTAGTATTTACTAAGAACAGTTACACTACTGACTGTAAAGAACCCATTACTATATAAATGGCATTTTCTATTAGATAAACACGCTGACATAGTACTACTTCTACTTTGAGTAAGGAAATTACTAATCTAACTTAAAAAAATCCTTTTCTATGGATATGCTGTCTGCTATTAGATTATTATTAGTGCTGTAATGAAGGGACTAGTTTCAGGACAGTTCGGGAAAACAAACAGGACAGTGAGCTCTAAACAAAAGCCCCACAAAAGGCTCTCCCTGCTTACTTAATCCGCACTGTGGCCAGTAACTCCCTGCACAAAAGTGTAAAAACATGCACCGAAGTGCAAACAAGACAAACAGAGAAGAATAGTCAACAAGCTGGGTCACAACAGAGATAGCCATAAAGTACCAGTACGCAAAATAAAAGAATCGGATAATCGGAAAGATCGTAATATAAGAAATCCCTACAAACTCCTAATCTTGTAGATTTGGATTCCCCAAAAATCTTGTAGAAATCCTTCCCCAGTGTCGGAATAGGGTTTCTTGAACCCACCTGATAAAACCTTTCTGGGACCCTACAACAAGCTAGACTTCTGCTGGACCTCTTAGGCCTCTTATTTGGTTACAAAGAAATCTTATGATGCTATGGTGTGGCCATCTGACACTGGCCCTCCCAAAAGTGTATACAATTGGGGGGATTTATCAAACCAGCGATTGATGTTCCCCCTGCCCCTTATGACACTCTAGCCTCTTGGTATATCAAGTTCCCAACTGTGTGGCCAAATAATTCTAGGTCCCACCTAGTGTAGAATTGTGTTATAACCTTGACCAGTTTGTGGCACCACACGGCCTGGCAACATAGAGTTGTCATAAGGGGAGAAATAGTCATAATTCCTGGCCATGTGCCAAGAACTGTGACTTTATCAAGGCTCTTACATCCATTTGTAACTTTTATCATTTCCTTCACAAATTAAGATGGACAAACGCTTTAAATTTCTTCTGTTCCATCTACACAAGATGCAAACAGGCAATGGGGGTCATTTACTAAGGGCCCGATTTGCGTTTTAACGACGTGTTACCCAAATATTTCTGTTTTGCGTCGATTTTCCCTGTATTGCCCGGTGATTTTGGCGCACGCGATCGGATTGTGGCGCATCGGCGCTGGCATGCACGTGACGGAAATGGGGGGCGTGGCCGAACGAAAACCCAACGGATTCGGAAAAACCGCCCCATTAAAAAAAAAAAGTGTTGCGGGGCTCGCGCTTACCTTCACTAGGAATAGGCCGGTGTATTTCAATGCATTCCGGGGAACTTCAGCGCAGCAGCGCCACCTGGTAGAAGTCGGAGGAACTGCCTTAATGAATACCGTCCGGACCTGAATCCACCGCAGAGAACGCGCCGCTGGATCGCGAATGGACCGGGTAAGTAAATCTGCCCCATTATCTCTTTTATTGTTCTATAGATTGATTTACCTCTGAGTTTGGGTTGTTGTTATTTATGTCTTTATAGCTACATCTCTCTGTGTCTTACTTGTTCTGTTCTTTTTATTCTACATACAGATGATTATGTGTAGACTAAATGCATAACGTGACTTCCCCAGCTCATCCTATTACATGCTATTCTCAGTATCTGCAATTATTCTGTGTCTTGTACTTATTGAAAGAGTTTAAACTGGAAGGAATTTTATTATATACAGTCCAGTAGATATGACATGTCCCGGGAAATTGTATATAAATGTGTGTTTAAGCATTATATGCATGATTACACAGTACAGTCATATATTCTGGTATGATAGACTTGTCCTGTAGCGCATAACATCTAATTAACCCTATGTTAAAAGCACCGATTAACTATATTTCAGGAATCTTCCATAATGCACGTCACATTTTTGATAGAACTGTAATAACATAGGTTCTATGAATGGTTTTTGGTCAACACTCTACACTGTAGAAAAATTTGATTACTAATACAGACCGAGGTGGAGAATGGTCTGAATTCCCTGTTTGTAATTTTTATGTTTCCATTAGTAGGGAGTGATCAAGGTTCTTGAAAGATGGTGGCTAACCTAGAAGTGTCATACTACATACATACCAAGGGGTATAACTGCAGGGGTAGCCGCTATAGGACCACAGTGTCAGGGGGCGACAGCATCTGGGATATTGGGTGTGTATATGCTGTATGTGTGTGGTGTGTGTATATTCTGTATATGTGTGTATATGCTGCATGGGTCTATATGATACTGTATGTATGTGTCTATATTCTGTATGTATGTATATGTGGTGTGTGTATATATATAATATATATATACATAATACATATATAAATAAGAGTATATATGAGTGTATAAATATGTGGGATTGTAACTCACATGTGTGAGTATACATATATGCAGATTTTTTTAAGGAGCGAGGGGGCGCCGTTCAGAAGTCTGCTATGGGGACCTGCCTCTCCTAGTTGGGCCCCTGTGCATACCAGACGTATTAATTAGATAATTGATGGTGATATCAACAGGGTGTAACAATAATGGGGCACATTTACTTGGAGTTCACCAAAAGTGCATTGTCTGACTCCAATGCACTGTGCCACGATTCACTAATATCGTGTGCCCGATATCCTGCACTGCGTCACAATTGGAAAGTTAAATCTCAGCCTTGTTAAATACCTGTGCACAGCACGCCCCTAAATTGTGGTGCACAGTCCGACGCAGGGAGCACCAATGTGTATGATGGCGTCACACTACGCCCCCATGTCTACTGTCGGAGGGAACAATGTTTGGAATGTGGGAATTAAGGGGATAAGCAACTTACAGTATCTATCTCTTATACATAACCATTAAATTTTGGTTAACATTGCAGTGAGAAGGAAATAGCAAAGGGCAGTTGCCTAGGACCCTCCTCCCTGCTTTCTGATGTTTTTGACTAAATAATTTCTTACAATTATATTGCAGTATTACAGGTATGAAATATCCGATCTAAAATTCCCTCTTTTATAGGAAGTCTTGCCCATTTACATAAAAATCTCCTTCAAAATCATATGCAATTGAGAAAAGAAGAGTCATATTTTGCCTGAGATGAGTCAAGAGACTGCAGAGGGATGTTACTTCAGATGCTTCTATCTTAGGTTCTGTAGCACCTAGTAACATGGTGTCACAGTGGTGTTTTATAGATAAGAATCTCATCCTTCAGTTCATGCTCGTGGTTCTTAGAGCTACAGACAGCTAAAGACATCGTTGGTAATGCAAGTTACAGATTAAGATCCCGTTCTGACTATTTCTTTAACTGCCTGTATTTCCGGTCCAGTAGCGGCTGATGCCTGATGCAATCTAAAAGATGAGATTCTTTTTGTTTAATATGACACCAGAGTCATGTTTCTATGTATGATAGAACTGAACATAGACACATCTGATGAGACACTACAGCCTCTAAATTTGACTCATCTATGACAAATATGACTCTTCTCAGCTGATTTGCATTTGACTGTGGAAGAGATTTTTTTTTTATTGGAAAGGGTGAGATTTTCCATAAAAGAGACATTAAGTAGCTTAATGGGGTAAAATCTGGTGACAGTGTCCTTTGATAGGTCAAATACTGCTACTATACAATTTGTAAATAATTCTTTTATACAGTGTAAACATAATACTGCATATGCACCCCATGTAATACTGCAATATAATTGCAGTGTAAGAGACCTTGAATTCTATAGGAAAGTGTTTAGTCTAGAGGATCAAAAAGTCCTCTAATCTGAAGGGCCCTTGTAATCAGAGGTCCTGGGCAACTGCCTGGTTTCCCCCCCTAGAACTGGACAGATACAGTTATAGTGGATACAGTCTAAGATAGCCAAAGGCCCTGCCTAGAATCCTATGAGCGTACCCCCCTTTATGGAACTAATGCACCCCCAAAATTTTCCCCATTGTTTTTCCTATTTTTACAAAACATGATTGTGATGTCTAACACTGATTATCATGGCCCCAATCCTAAAACTAAGAATCCCATCTTCCGGAGTGGAGAGGTGACAGTCAGCAGGGCAGTGTTGTGTTAGGATTGACAAAGCTCTCTGCTTAATCTCTTGGCAAAAAAATCTATTTTTGGAGACTCCCAGATAATGAGTAGAGGAGAGAGTGACAGCTGGCAGGGACATATAGCCAGGACAAACATTGCAGCTTTCCCTGCGACCTCCTGATAATCCAACAAACAGACAGATTGCCACAGGCTTCCCTGGGACCATGATATATGTCTGTCAGATTCACACCCACCTTCCTCCTCCAGAGGAGTCTTGGAATTATGGTCGCCTTCTCCTGCTGCAGCTGGAACTACAGAAATAATAATAATTCCTTTATTTATATAGCGCACACAGATACCTCAGCGCTGCACAGAGCTTGCCAAATCGGTCCCTGTCCCCATGGGGCGCACAAACCTACTAGTATGTTTTGGAGGAAACCGGAGGACCCAGGGGAAACCCGTGCAAACGCGGAGAGAACATACAAACTCTTTGCACATATTGACCTGGGTGGGACTTGAACCCAGGACCACCGCGCTGCAAGGCTGTAGTGCTTACCACTGAGCCACCGTGCTGCCCAGATACTGAATGTTTGAGGCTGAGCACCGGAATACCCATTTCAGGGACAACAATTGTGTCGCGTTTAAATAGTGCAGCCGCCCCACAAAAGGGTTGTGTGCGACATATATGTAGCGCGGACACTTCTTAAATACCTGTGCAAGCAGTTTGCACATGAAAGAACATGCAAAGTCCAACAGAAAACTGATGCACGGGCCTTAGTAAATGTGCCCCACTTTTTTTAAGTGTCAGTTCCTGCTTTGTAGCATTTGACTGCACCTTTCATGCCGCCCCTCTATCTTGCTGCAGTCGGTGCTGCCCGAGGAGAGAGGCTCAACTTGCAACTTGACTGCAGGGGCTCTTTCCTTTCATCCAGACAGATAAAATCTGATTAGCTTGTTCCAAATGGAACGCAACCTAGGAAAAGTTGACAGAAGTTTGCCTGTTTTGTTCTCCTTGCTGTGTCTTTGGTAGATCTTGTTATATGAAATAATATTAAAGGAAAGGGATTGCAGATGTTAGGATTCCGCATCGCGTCTCCTCGGCGCTCCGTGTAATGTTGTGATAACGCTACATTTGTTTACATTGTATTCTAATTTCCCAGACTTTATCTGACATTTCTGCCTGCGCTGACAGACACGTTGCCTTATAAATAAAGCATAAAGTGATATCCATTATTCATGTTTTCTGCATTTTCTAGGAACGTTTATGCGCTGTTTTGCATGTTTGCCAGTGATGAGACCCGCACTCACAATTATTAATAATGGGTAATGTTGAGAGACTATGAGGACGGGGTGAATAATGGTGTCTCTGAATTTACAGCTCGCTCTGAAGGAATAGATTATAATTTACTGAGAACATTAATGTCTAATAGATTAGGTTCAGTTAGAGTAATACTTGAAGCTGAAGGGTCAAATATCTTGGGACTGTCCTAGAAAATGTGGGAGAGTTTGCAAGTTTTCCAGGGCCCAGGTCCTAAATCTTCATGAGGTCCTGTATAAATGTGTGTCCATGGGCAGGAATTTGGGGTGGTCCTATGTGTTGTGAATGGGTCAAGAGGTCCTATGTGCATTAAAATAGAAGGGGTACTATGTGTTCTGAGTAGGGAAATGCCACCCCATTTTTACATATACAGCTAGTGATAGGCTCCCATAGAGTCCTATTGACTAAATGATACCCTTCTTTTAGCTAATAATTGTTTCCCCCACATCCCCATAAAATCAACTTTATTTTATCCTAATTGGCATCAGAGGAGGCGTGTCCCTCCCATCTATTCCTCCCTAGGTCATCTAAGGTCCTTTACCCAGTTGCATTTGCAATGTTTACCCCATGTATCTATCTGATCATATGAAATCACAGCATGCTTCCGTGGAGGTATGGGGAGGAGTAAAAGTCCATGGAGGCATGCAGTGATTTCATGTGATCAGATACATACATAGGGTAGATGTTATTGTTACTGGGAAAAGCAAATGTTGCTGGGTAAAGGACCTTGGATGACATCACCCTGGTCACATGTTTTAAAGTGCTCAATGATGTAACAGAACTCTCTCTTAACTTTACAGTAAGGCATTGTGTAAACATTTGACACAACATTTTCTACCTACCTCTAATAATAAGTAAACAGAGCTATAAATGTCTGTAGTTGAATATTGGCAGACAGTCCCAAAGTACGAGTTCCATACAGCAGAATGTCCTAGCAGTGAGCAGTGACTCCATTAATATTGGACTCACCTCAGGTGAGTTGCATTTAAGTTTACAAATATATTTTTATCATTGCAGCTACAGAAACGAACCATTTAGGGTTAATAGCAATGGTTTTAAATTGTGGACATCTAAGGCTATATTCACACTGCCGTTGCCTGCCCGTACCGTACCGTAGCAGGCAACGGCAGTGCACGGGGAGAGGAGGAGGAGGTGAGCGCAGCTCACCCCCGCCCCTCTCCATAGGAAGTTATGGCGCACGGCACCGTACTACGGGTAAAGATAGGACAGGTCCTATCTTTTTCCCGGGTACGGAGCGGTACGGTGCCGCACGTGTGCCCATTGCCGTCTATGGAGGACGTATATCGGCCGTATATACGTCGGCCGTATATACGTCCTCCATACGTTAGTGTGAATGTAGCCTTAGTGTTAGTGTGGACATCTGCCCCAAAAAAGCCTTGTGTCCCAGACCGCCCATATTTTAATTCGCTACTGGTTCTGACGAGTTGTGAATGGGTGAAGAGGTCCTATGTGTTCTGAGTTAAGAATGTAAGAGTATTTGTGACTTAGTGATGAAATCCTATATAAGGCGTTAGTCTATATAATACACTAACCACATTCGTGTAATGCACCACCTTAAACCTTTATTACCATAAAAATGATCTGGCCACCCCTTTATTTTTGCATAATGTGTCCTTTTTCTGTAATAGGAATGAAAAAGGAAATTTCTCCACCAGGAAGAGCTAAATATAATTGAAAAAGCTGGGTGTTTCCTGCAGGACACAGAATATGCGGAAGTTAATGGGGGTCATTTATCTTTATTTTTCTTCCTTTTTCTTCTGTCTTTTTTGAGGGTTTTTTTTGGCGCATTGCAATTTTTGTGACTTTTTGGAATCCACCAAGACATTTGTTTATCATCAGTAAGACACATCTATCTTCCATTCCAGATTAAAGGAAACCTACCACTTGAAGTGGCAGGTTTCAGATGAAAATACCGAGCACCAGCGCAGGGTGAGCTGGTGCCGGAGCTTATTTTTGTTAATGTTTTAAACCGCTGTATTGCGGTTTAAAACACTTTTTAAACTTTATAGCCGGCGTGGGGAGGTACGCGCTCGGCGCTTACCGTGCGCGCAGCTACATAGGAAGTGAAGGAGAGCCGTGCGCATGGTAAGCGCCGAGCGCGTACCTCCCTGCGCCGGCTATAAAGTTTAAAAAGTGTTTTAAACCGCAATACAGCGGTTTAAAACACTAACAAAAATAAGCTCCGGCACCAGCTCACCCTGAGCTGGTGCTCGGTATTTCCATCTGAAACCTGCCACTTCAAGTGGTAGGTTTCCTTTAATGTCGCAAATTACATTTATCTTTTCAGTCTACAATTTGCAACATTTTTTGGCGCAAAAAAACTTCCACCATACTTAAGGAAAGCTTAGAAAATGTTAAGAAGTGACCTGAGACATTTGTGCAACATTTTTGAGACATTTGTAACAAATGTCACAAAAAACATATCGGAAAAAAAAATATAACACAAGGAAAAAGTGAGAATGATAACGGAAAAGAAGACAGGCAAAACCAAGCTAAAACAAATGAATAAATGACCCCCAATGAGTGTTAAGTAACATCCGATTGCTTTCAAGGGGTCATACCAAATTTGCAAGTTATCTGACTGCAGTGACTTCAACATACAGTATATACTCGTGTATAACCCGAGTTTATCAGCACAAAAAATGTGCTGAAAAACCTCACCACGGCTGATACATGAGTTTATTTAAAAAAACTTTACATACTCACCCTCTGGTGGCCCTGATGCTCGGCACAGCTCCTCTTCTATCTTTCCCACGACTCCTCTTCTTTTAACAGCCGGCATAGACGCGCCCATGTTATCTGCGGGCGCAGCACACTATGATGTCATCAGCGGCCGCATCATATTATGCGCCGGCCGACAGAGCAAATGTCTGTGTCTCTGCCGGCTGTTACAGAAGACCGAAGAAATAAGAGGGGCCGCGCCAGCATCGGGGAGCCGCACTGAGCATTGGGGCCGCTGGAGGGTGAGTATATAAGTTTATTTTTTTAACTGCTGGGTGGGCTGGCTGTATACTACAGGGGGAAGGCGGGCTGTATACTATAGGGGGCAGGCTGGCTGTATACTACAGGGGGCTGACTGGTTGTATACTACATGGAGCTTGCTGGCTGTATATTATATGGGGCTGGCTGGCTGTATACTACAGGGGGCTGACTGGTTGTATAGTACATCTGGCTGGCTGTATACTACATGGGGGCTGGAAGGCTGTATACTACAGGGGGCAGGCTGGCTGTATACTACAGGGGGCAGGCTGGCTGTATACTACAGGGGGCTGACTGGTTGTATACTACATGGGGCTTGCTGGCTGTATATTACATGGGGCTGGCTGGCCGTATACTACAGGGGGCTGGCTGGCTGTATACTACATGGGGCTGGCTGGCTATATACTACATGGGGGCTGGCAGGCTGTATACTACATGGAGCTGGCAGGCTGTATACTACATGGGGGCTGGCAGGCTGTATACTACTGGCAGCTGGCAGGCTGTATACTACAATGGGCAGGCTGGCTATATACTACTGGGGGCTGGCTGCTATATAATGGGGGTGGTGTGTGTGAACAATGCATTTCCCACCCTCGGCTTATACTCAAGTCAATAGTTTTTCCCAGTTTTTGGTGGTAAAATAAGGGGTCTCGTTTTGTACTCGGGTCGGCTTATACTCAAGTTTATTCAGCATATCACAAGAATGGGACCCACAGCAATCCAGAGAATGGGGTATTGCTCTCACTAATGGGTGAAGTGGCCGATCAAGAATCCTTCCTGCCGCTCCTTTAATTTCTAAATTCCAACTTTCTCACATAGGCAGTGACTGAGCATGTGCGAGATACCCGAACTCTGTGGGTGGCAATTTCTGACACTTCCATGTGGGAGGATGCATTCCCAACCTGCTGCTCAATCAATTATTGAGGACAGGGCCCCCATGTTCCATTCAGTTGAACCCCCTCAGATCATCCTGCGGATATGGGACAACTTGCGTTTTTGCTACGACCAACTTAAAAGGATTTTATTTGATCAGGAGGAGATAATAAAATAGAAGGAAGTCCATGTTGGACATTAATTTTCTGTAGTCATCAACCATCCAATTATTACTAAAAGGCTACTAAATATTTGTGTAGAAATTGGCAATTGGGTGTTACCACTCAGGTGCTTGTCCCTACAAAATTTGGCATTTTCCACTCAGTGCTCCCAAAAGGGACTAGGGACAACTCTCTATGGGGCACATTTACTTATCCGGTCAGCGGAGTTCACCGAAAGTGCATTGTCCAGCGATAATACGGTGTGCCATGATTCACTAAGATCGTGCGCCCGATATCCTGCATGTGTCGCTTCCCCGCTCAGGTCTACCAGAGTTCACCTTCTTCTTCCTGGTGCATGTAAGTGCATTGTCTTGCGACACAATTTGAAAATTAAATCCCGCGCTCAGTCCGAATCAGTCAGATTGTCCCATTAACTTCCCACTGGAAGTTCCTCCTAAATTATTATTTAGTTCCATGTATAAAGTATATGCAGTAAATTTCCCCTAATAACAGCTGCAGTCAAACGTTGAATTGTTATTCAGTGCGATGTCCTTGCAGAGGATTTGGAGCTGTGAGAAAAATTAAGCTCTGACGGCTTAGATGTATTAAGAAATGTCTCGGCACAAAATGTTGGTTCTAAAAATATCGTTGTGTTAAAAGGTGTGGAGTCTTCCTGAAAGGCTTGTAGCTCTTTAGTATGTGCTTAATGAAATGCCACTGTCACTGCCCCCTTGTCGTTAAAGCATCCTCTTCTCTTTTGAGAAACCCTCCCAAAAATAACGGCTGGCTAATGAAGGGTTCTACAAGTTCTTGCAGCTTCACCAACACCAGCAGGGAGCCAGAGCACCAGAAGAAAAAAGAAGACCCGTGGGAGGCATCGGAAAGGTGAGTACAGAGTTTAATTTTTCTATAGGCTGGGCATACTCGGGTTGGGGTTGACAGGCTATATACTGGGGGCATGGGCTGGGTATATACTAGGGGGCAGGGGCTGGCAGGATATATAATAGGGGGCATTGGTTACCTGGCTGTATACTGGGGGCATGAGCTGGATGGTTATATACTGGGGGGTATGGGCTGAATTGGTACTAGGGGGTAGGGGTCGGCAAGCTGTATACTAGGGAGCATTGGTTGGCTGGCTTTATATTGGGGGGCATGGACTGGCTGGTTATATACTAGGGGGCATGGATTGATTGGCTATATATTTAGTGGCATGAGCTGCCTGGCTATATACTGGGGAGCATGGGCTGGATAGCTATATACTAGAGGGTATGGGCTGGCTATATACTAGGGGGCATGTGCTGGCTATATACTGGGGGGTGTGGGCTGGTGGGCTGTATACTTTGGGGCTTGGGCTAGTTGGCTATATACTGGGAGGCATGGGCTGGCTGGCTATATACTGGGGGGCATGGCTGGCTGTCTCTATACTGGGGGGCATAGGATTGAAGGCTGTATACTAAAGGGCATGGGCTGGCTGTCTATATACTAGGGGGGTATAGGCTAGCTGGCAATATACTGGGAGGCATGGGCTGGCTGAATATATACTGGGGGGCATGGGCTGGCAGGCTATATACTGGAGCATGAGCTGGCTGGCTATATACTAGGGGGCATGGGCTGGTTATATCCTGGGAGGCATGAGCTGGCTATATACTGCGGGCATGAGCTGGCTATATACTGGAGGCATGGGCTGGCTAGCTATATAGTAGTGGGCATGGGCTGGCTGGCTATATACTAGGGGTGTGGGCTTGATGGCTATATACTAAAGGGCATGGGCTGGCTATATACTGGGAGGCATGGGCTGGCTGCCTATATACTGGGGGCATGGGCTGGCTAGCTATTTACTAAAGGGCATGGGCTAGCTGGCTATATACTAGGGGGTAAGGAGCTGAGTGGCATGTGACCAACCATTTCCCATCCTAGGTTTATACTAGAGTCAATAGTTTTTCCCAGTTTTTTGTGGTAAAATTAGGTACCTCGGCTTATACTTGCGTCGGCTTATACTCGAGTATATACTGTACTTCCAGAGTAATCAAAACTGTGTGATGCTAACGAGCTGTGCACCTGTGGGACATCACATCACCAGGGATATAACGAGCCTTGCACCTGTGTGACATCACATGACCAGGGATATAACGAGCCTTGCACCTGTGTGACATCACATGACCAGGGATATAATGAGCTGTGCAGCTGTGTGACATGACATAACCATGGACCAGTGTTTATATATAGAAAGTAAACAATGAAGCTTCCTATAGAAGTACAGCAAGCAGAGATCTAGAAAACCGCGAGGAATTGATACAGAAAGTGTATAGGAAAATTGTATAACTTTTCATTACAGAAACAATATTAATTATTTGCTGTCATGTGCTTAAAGTGGACAATTCCTTTAAGGGGCTTACTATGGAATAAGAGCTGGATATGTGCTATGACCGCTGGTAATTTAGGGGGGTTAAAGCTGGTGAGAACGTCCCTGTGATTAGCCAGTTTCCAGAAAGCGTCCAGGTCAGGCTTTATAACGCCGCGTTCAGACACTGCAGGACGTTTGGCTTTGTATTGGCCACTCGTACCATAAGATAGTGAAACACAACCTAATAATAGTGGAATAAAAGCATAACCCTCTATGGACTCCTCTTCCAGCCATATTGATCGGAGCCATTGACATGAAAACCGCTAGAAAATATAGTAACCCTTTGATTTCCTTTTTTTATAAAGCAGCAATAAGGACAACGAGTGGCATCCCGCTTAGTTCATGTATTGATTGTAATTCCTTGTAATTAGTCTGACTTAAGGAAGTGCCAACGTTTCACACAGTAATATCCACAGAACAACCATTAAGATAATGAAATCGGAAGGAACTCAATGCCCGACTCTCTCTCTATATCTGTCTCAATATCTCACCTCCATTACCCTACAACCTGTCAATCCCATGGGACAGATACTGTGGGAATATGCAGAAGCCTTGCAAATCATAGATTGGCTGCTATGGTACCTCATGGGTGGGTCCATTTAAAGGGAACCTGTCAACAGCTTTTACATTACAAAAATATCTGCCCCCTGAGATAGGGTGTGAATTATACATTCTAGAATTCCCTCTTTTATGTTAAATTTTGACCATTTACCTATAAAAATAACATCCAAAGTCTGAGAAGAGCCAGTTTGTGCATTAGACATGTCACTTTTAGAGGCTGTAGGCGAGTATCACTTTAGACCCCATTTCCTGAGCTTCATATTACCTAGAGCCATGGTTCTGGTATCATATCAAAGATAAAAATATGGTCTTTCAAAATGCATCAGGATTGTGGTTTATGAGCTACAGAAACAGAGACACAGGCGGCTAAAAACATAGTTGGGAATGCAAGCTGCAGATAATGATGACATTTCCTATACTATGGGGGTCATTTACTAAGGACACGATTTGCGTTTTCCCAACGTGTTACCCGAATATTTCCGATATTCGCTGATTTCCCCTGTATTGCCCCGGGATTTTGGCACACGCGATCGGATTGTGTCGCATCGGCGCCGGCATGCACGCGACAGAAATCGGGGGGCGTGACCGAACGAAAACCCAGCGGATTCGGAGAAACCGCCGCATTTAAAAAAAAAAAGTTGCCGCTGGACTCGCACTTACCTTCATCAGGAATAGGCTTGTGCATTCGGTGGGCCTCGGCGGACTTCAGCACAGCAGCACCGTCGGAGGAACTACCTTAGTGAATCCCGGACGGACCCGAATCCACCGCAGAGAACGCGCCGCTGGATCGCGAAGGGACCGGGTAAGTAAATCTGCCCCTATATCTCTAAAAGCCCTTATCTCCAGTTCTGTAGCTCACAGAACCACAATCTTAATGCAATTTGAAAGATAAGATTTCAATCTTGAATATGATAAATGCATGGTTCTATATATTATAGACCCCAACTTGGAATGTCTGAAGTTATGCAACCCAGCCTCTAAAAGTGACTCATCTTGGGTAAAAGGTGATTCTACTCAGCTTATTTGTATATAACTTTGGAGCCAATTTTTATTTTATAGATAAACAGACAGATTTTAACATAAAAGATGGATTTCTAGAAACGGATATTTCTTATCCTACCTAAAGGTACTGTTAGTTTAATGGTGTAGAAGCTGGTAATAGGTTCCCTTTAGGTTTATCTCATCCCCACTTGAAAGTTATTGGGGGTCATTTACTAAGGGCCCAAATCGCTATTTTTCGTCGATTTGTGCCGAATTGCCCTGGGTTTTTGGCGCACGCGATCGGATTGTGGCACATCCGCGCCGGCATGCATGCAACGGAAATCGAGTGGGGGGGCATATTCGTAAAAAACGCGGAATTTAAAAAAAAAATGCGTCACTTGCCACGCGCTTACCTGCCCCCAGGATAGGAAGGTGAACTCCGGTGGACTTCAGCGCAGCCGCGACACCTGGTGGACATTGGGCGCACTACCTTAGTGAATCGCGGGAATACCCGAATCCTCGATGGAGAACGCGCCGCTGGATCGCGACAGGACCGGGTAAGTAAATCTGCGCCAATGTTCTCAAACATAGAAGTGAGAAATGTTCTTCAGTAAAGTATGTTGGTATCATGCAGTACATGCTACTAGTGGCGGATGGAAAGTGGGTTGTATGAATATTATGGCCCCTACAAGTCTGGAGTCACTTCCTACTTATGGGACTAGAATGAGCTTCTTGGGGAATGGAGGATACATCCCTTCTGCCTGCTTTCAGTCTGCAGTTTCTGGACCTTTGGAGGTCCTGAATTGGCTTTTGTGTACATGTGCATTGGGAGTATGAACAGATGTATGAGGAATTAATGGGTGAAGGACCTTCTCAGTTTAAAGTTTGGTGGGTGGTTTGGATGGTCATGGGCCCCCTAGAAGACTTGGGCCCCGGGCTACTGCCCAAACCACCCAAATTGTAATCCACTACTGCATGCTACAGTACATTGCTATGTTGTCCTTCATCCTCTATTCATGGCACAGTGTTTGGATGCCAGTTGTAGCAATACCCACCACCCAAATAACACCTGTAGGTAAGTTCGGATAAGCCTAACGTTAACCATAGATATTAGATTCCTGATGGATCTATATGTCTATAGGGCCTCCTAAAATACCCTAATGGTGGATTCCGGTAGAGACGTGGATGGTCCTCTAAAGATTTTGCATTTTTGTTCTGTATATTCAGGCATAGGGTCATTTACCCTAGCCAAGGATTTGGATAGTTTTTAGAAACTATAACTGAGAACTATAGATGGTACAGGATATTCCTCCTCAATACGGTTTGTTCAAACACTTCGCCAATGGACTCCACTTGACAACATTTTTGGATATGGTTTTCAAGGTTTCCACCACCAGGACAAATAATAGATGAAATAGAGAACTGTCCTGTCTTTGATCTGGAGAGGACCACATCCATTCACTATGCCCCACCGAGTATGAAGACTATGGGGCACATTTACTTACCCGGTCCAGTCGCGATCCAGCGGCGGGTTCTGCCGGGATTCACTAAGGTCCGTGCGCCGATATCCATCAGGTGTTGCTGCTGTGCTGAAGTCCGTCGGAGTTCGCCGGAGTTCACCTTCTATTACTTGGTGCAGGTAAGTGCATGTCAAGCGACACTTTAAAAAAAAATAAATCTGCGTTTTTTCTGAATCCATCGGATTCTCCAACGGCCACGCCCCCCGATTTCCGTCGCATGCAACCCGGCGCAATTGCAGCAAAATCCGATCGCGTGCGCCAAAATCCCGGCGGAATTCGGCGCAAATCTGAAATCCTTTTACCCTTAGTAAATGACCCCCTATATGTATTTATGAGATGAACACCGCTCTGCCCCATCCTCTTACTCATTACTTAGTTTTCCTTCACATTAAAAAAAGACATCAGAGAAATTTACTCCAAATCTATATTCATAATATTTCAGCTGTCAAGATTTTCTCCTCTCCGACGCTCCCTCTCGCTGCCGCCTGCAGTTATATTAGAGAAGATCCAACCTCACCATATCCCCAATTTCAGGATTATATAAATTGAAAATCTTTGCAGACATACGACTTGTTCCTAATTTAGAAAACCTCAAGTTGAAATTCAGTCTTATCAGAAATTCCTTCTAAGCTTTTAAAGAAGTCTTGGATTAAGCATAAGACATCTCTCTGAGAACCTTGCAGGTATGGTACACAGCAGTGGTTAGGGAGGCTTTTCTTAAAGGGGCTTTCCAGGGGGCTCTAATGTTGATGAACTTTCCTCAGGACAGGTCATGGACATCAGATAAGTAGATGTATGACTCCCTGAACCTCCACCGATTGAAATGGTTGGGCTCCATTACTTCAACCACTTCAAACTGTTGGGTAATCTGTGATGGCGGGAGTAAGACCCCCCACCATTCTGATCCTTATTATAAGAGAAGGGGCTACTCAGAAGTGTCCATTATAAGTGTGGGGGTATTATAATTGGGGGTTATGCCATAGCAAACTGGGCATTATCAGTTGGTGTGGCGTTATGTGGGGGCCACAGTGAGGAATTATACAGCACAAGGGGCATAGGAAGAGGAATTATACTGTGTAGTGGAAACAGGAAGGGGGCATAATACAGTGTGCAGGGCACAGGAAGTAGGTATTATACGGGGGATACAGGAATGGGTATTATACAGAACAGGGGCTCATTGAGGGGGCATTAAACAGTGCGGGGGGCACAGAAGTGGATATTATACTGGGGGGCACAGGAATGGGCATTATACAGAGCAGGGGGACATGAGGGAGGCATGATACAGTGTGTGGGACACCAGAAGGTGGTATTATACAGGGGGGCGCATTATACAGCCCAGGTGCTCATGAAGGGGGCATTATACAGTGTAGGGGGCACAGAAGTGGGTATTATACAGGTGGGCACAGGAAGGGGGCATTATACAGTGAGGGGAACATCATAAGCGGTGTTACACAGGAGGGGGCACAGGAAGTGGGCATCATACAGAGCAGGGGCACATGAAGGGGGTATTATACAGGGGGGAGCACAGGAAGGGGCATTATTTATTGAGGGGGCACCAAAAGAGGGTAATACACAGGTGGAGGTACAAGAAGTGGGTATTATGCAGGCCAGGGACATAGGAAGGGGCATTATACAATGTGGGGGGCTCCAGAAGGAGGCATTGTACAGTACGGCTGGCACCAGAAGTGGGTATTTTACAGGTGGACACAGGAATTGGCATTATACAGAGCAGGGGGACAGCAAGGGGGCATGATACTGTGTGTGGGGCACCAGAAGGTGGTATTATACAGGAGGGCGCATTATACAGACCAGGGGCTCATTAAGGGGGCCTTATACAGTGTAGGGGGCACAGAAGTGGGTATTATACAGCTGGGCACAGCAACGGGGCCTTATACAGTGAGGGGGACATCGGAAGCAGTATTACACAGGAGGGGGCACCGGAAGTGGGCATCATACAGGGGGAGCACAGGAAGGGGGCATTATTCATTGAGGGGCCACCAAAAGAGAGTATTGCACAGGTAGAGGTACAGGAAGGGGGTATTATGCAGGCCAGGGACATAGGAAGGGGCATCTTACGGCTCGCACCACAAGTGCGTATAATACAGGTAAGGGCACAGGAAGAGTATGTTATGTCCTTTTTCGGCTTTTTCTCCCCTCCTTCAAAAAGACAGAACTATTTTTTTTTTTACATTTTTTTAGAAGGTTACTCCAAATTAGAATAGTAGAGGGGGTTAGGGGTTAGGGGACGGGTAGGTTTCTGGTAAGTGTTGGATTGATTTCTATACAAAAAAGTTTCTGGTTTACTATAAAACTTTTTTGAGTGGCACAGATATCAAATGTCTGATCATCAGGAATGCCTAATGTGCCCCCCACGGCAGGAAAAGTAGGCCATGTTTGAACATCTTTGCTTGAATACTAAAACAGTGTCGGCTCCAAAAACATATATCACACATGGCTGGGTCTGGATCTTTAATGTCCATGCTGAGTGGGACAGTTATGTTACTTCTGAGAAATCCTGTACTCGCTTTATTTCTTGTATCTTTTACTACAGACGCTTGTATTTGATTCATCGCCTGATTGATTTTTTCCCACCTCCATGAGACAGTCTGATGTAACCCGCTCCTGTCATAACGGATGAGAGTAAAGCAGGATGAAATGGTACCCTGGACAGAGGGAATCGCTAAATTGCCAATAAAGCTTCTTAATTCCAAAATCCACATATAAGAGGTCTCCAATATTACACCATGCAGTGGCGTCTCTAGGCTAAAAGATCCCGTGCCCCGTGCCGTGATGAGAGGGGCCACATATGAGGAGGGATATCACTATATGCCACTATATGATGGAGAGATAAGGGGGGACACAAATGACGGGGGATGTCAAAGGGGGCCACAATATGAGAGGGAGATAAGGAGGCTCACAATAAGAGGGATCGCACAATGAGAATTTACCCTCAATAAGAAGGGAGAGAGCAGAGGGGATCCTAAATAAGAGGGGGAGATAAGGGGACCACAATATGAGTAGGAGATGAGGGACCACAATATGAAGCTAGTTGAGGGGCCACAATATGAGGGGATATAAGAGGGGGCCATATTATCAGGGGAAGATGAGAGGGGCCATATGAGGAAGAGATAAGGGGGTCACAAATGAGGGGGGGAGATCAGAGGGAGCCCCAACAAAAGGGGGAAAATGAGCCACAATATGAAAGAAAGATAAGAGGCCCCAGTATGAAGAGGAGATGAGAATAGTAAAAATATGAGAAAGAGATAAGGGGCCACAATATGTGAGGGGGTGATGAGAGGGTCTACAATAAGAGAGGGGGAGATGAGAGGGGCCCACAATATAAGGGGAAGATGAAGGGTCACAATATTAGGGGTGGGGGTGGGGCCATAATATAAGGGGATAGATGAGTGGGACCACAATATGAAGGAAAGATGAAAGGGGCCACAGTGTAGAAGGCACAAATATCCTTAAATAAGAGGTCCTACTTTACATTGGACCTTAAGGGCATGTTAACAAGATGCAAATTGTGCAAGCGCACCTGGAATAACTTCTGCCTGTATGCAGATGTGGACACAGTACAGTACATTCAGAATTACATCATATGCACACATTGATACAGTATACACAGCATATACAAACATACACCATATACACACATACGTACAGTATATATAGAATATACGCAAACAAAATATACACTCATACAGCACATAAACACACACACCATATACACTTATACACCATATACGCACACAGTATATACAGACATACTGCATATACATACACCTTATACACTCATACAGCACATACATAGAGAGGGGCTTACCATCTTTGGAGGGCCATGGCATCGATCGATCGGGCGGGCTGTGGCATCAATCGGGTTGGCGGGCGGGCTGTGACATAGATCGGGCAGTTGGACAGGTGCCGTGCCAACGATCGATCGGGCAGACCATTGCATCCAGTGGGTGGCCGTGGCATTGGGCAGGCGGGCAGGCCATGGCATCGGTCGCGGGGGAGGGCGGGCGATATGGTCATGGTATCAATTGGGCAGGCCGGGCAGGACAGGTGTCAGTGGTGGCAGGCAGGCGACAAATCTTGGAGTTGGGCAGACAGGAAAAATGAGTGGGTGGGCCTGGTCAGAACAGGGCCCCATTACATTGCCACTGTTACTGCTGTGCTGTTGCTACACCCCGACACCTGTCATCAGGGAGGGGTGGGCCTGGGAGAACGGCCTTTATAAATTCTGGTTCTGCCTTCCATCTCGGGCCCCTGTGTAGCGCAGGCCCCGTAGAAGCTGCTACGGCAGTTGTTACACAACTGATAGATAAGATAACCCCCTATATTAAACCGATTGCAGCATATAGAGTTATAGGTCCTCACCTGTGTATAACCCCCTCACATGGCTTGTGTCCTCTCCTGTATATAACCCCTCACATGGCTTGTGTCCTCTCCTGTATATAACCCCCTCACATGGCTTGTATCCTCTCCTGTAAATAACCCCCACACATGGCTTGTGTCCACTCCTGTATATAACCCCCACATGGCTTGTATGCTCTCCTGTATATAACCCCCACACATGGCTTGTATCCTCTCCTGTATATAACCCCTCACATGGCTTGTGTCCTCTCCTGTATATAAAACCCCTCACATGGCTTGTATCCTCTCCTGTTTATAACCCCCTCACATGGCTTGTATCCTCTCCTGTATATAACCCCCTCACATGGCTTGTGTCCTCTTCTGTATATAACCCCTCACATGGCTTGTGTCCTCTCCTGCATATAACCCCCTCACATGGCTTGTATCCTCTCCTGTATATAACCCCCACACATGGCTTGTGTCCACTACTGTATATAACCCCTCACATGGCTTGTATCCTCTCCTGTATATAACCCCCACACATGGCTTGTATCCTCTCCTGTATATAACCCCCACACATGGCTTGTGTCCTCTCCTGTATATAACCCCTCACATGGCTTGTGTCCTCTCCTGTATATAACCCCTCACATGGCTTGTGTCCACGCCTGTATATAACCCCCTTACACGGCTTGTATCCTCTCCTGTACATAACCCCTCACATGGCTTGTGTCCTCTCCTGTATATAACCTCCTCACATGGCTTGTATCCTCTCCTATATATAACCCTCACATGGCTTGTGTCCTCTCCTGTATATAACCCCCTCACATGGCTTGTGTCCTCTCCTGTATATAACCCCCTCACATGGCTTGTGCCCTCTCCTGTATATAACCCCCTCACATGGCTTTTTTCCTCTTCTGTATATAACCCCTCACATGGCTTGTGTCCTCTCCTGTATATAACCCCCTCACATAGCTTGTATCCTCTCCTGTATATAACCCCTCACATGGCTTGTATCCTTTCCTTTATATAACCCCTCACATGGCTTGTATCCTCTCCTGTATATAACCCCTTACATGCAGGGGTGTAGCTAGCCTGTCTGCTGCCTGAGGCGAGCCATTGAGAGATGCCCCCTCCCGCACATATATGTAATATATCAGGGAGTGTCAGGACCAGATCCATCATATTGGTTTGGTGTAAGAAAAAGCAATGCAAAATGCATACAGCGTGCCACATAGTATAAAATGCATACAGCGTACTGCCATGTAGTATAAAATGCATACAGCGTGCCGCCATGTGTATAAAATGCATACAGCGTACCGCCATGTAGTATAAAATGCATTCAGCGTGCCGCCATGTAGTATAATATGCATACAGCATGCCGCCATGTAGTATAAAATGCATACAGCATGCCGCCATGTAGTATAAAATGGATACAGCGTACCACCATGTAGTATAAAATGCATACAGCATGCCACCATGTAGTATAAAATGCATACAGCATATCGCCATGGATCTAAAATTAAAATTTGTTGGTGAACAATCAACAACCAGTGGGACACAATTGTGAGGTAGAATGAAATTTATTGGATATTTTGAACTTTTGTAAAAAATAATGAACTGAAAAGTGGGGCGTGAAATATTATTTGGCCCCCTTAAAGGAAACCTACCACTTGAAGTGGCAGGTTCAAGACTCAAATATACAAAGGTAAACTAACAATAATAAAGCAATAATAGTAGTGTCCACACTGAGTAAAGATATAGGTAAAAAAATAGCAGAAACAATAGAGTTACCGTGTAACAATTGTAGAGCTGGGGAGAGCAGGGATGCCCCACGCGTATCGCCCGGTACAGGGGCTTCGTCAGGGGATGTCAACCTATTGTAAGTGTCAGGTTTAAATACCTCGTTGCTCTGACGCGGAACAAACCAGTCACCACCCCTGGGAAGTACCGTCCCCGTATGACATCATATCCGGTCATGCGCAGTGCACCTACCCAATATGGTTGTGCGTGTCACAGAACCGGAAGTAGGGGTGCGCGCACCCTGGAAAAATGGGAACGCAATAGGTGAGTATAAGGTTTCTACCTATACACAGTGAGCTTAGGATATATGGTCAGGCGTATGAACATAGCCAACTTGTAATGCATGAGGTAGGTATAAGGATAAGTTACCATTTGGAAATTATAGGCGCAAAATACAAATACAAATAAAAAAATCGGCGATACAGCTATAAATAAGTGAGGCGCGACTCAGAAAGTACATAATCAATAATACAAAACTATAAGTATTAAACGGCGCCGGTTAGGACAATGCATAACCGGGTAGAGAGTCTGGACCAGGTACCTTCAACGACTGCCGCACCTCATCGATGTATTGACGACAACTTGGAAGATCAAATTGACGGCGCACATCTCAGATTCAACAGTCGATTTTTTGGAGGTCCTCCATAGGTACGTTACATCCTAAACATCACCACAACCTTATTCGAAAGGAAATCGCTTCTAATAGCCTACTGCATTTCTCCAGTTTCCACCAGCCCACTAAGGAAGGAAGGAATACCCAAGGGCAATTTTTCGGGTGAAAAGGAATTGCACCAATGAAACAAGACTTTAGACACCATGCACGGGAAAAAACTACACGCTTCAAAAAAGAGGCTATCCACGCCAAGCTATTTAAGGGGTTTACCAAGGCTGCAACAGCGACAGACGGGACCTACTACAAACAAGCCGCGGCCCCCTGGATGCAAGACCTAGATTGATCACCACTTTAACAACCAATGGACGGAAGGAAATCATAAGATCTTAGATAAGAATGGGGCATCCTTAAGAGTGATAGTAGACTCACCCTTTTATCACTGACAAACATAATGACCGCTAGACGTGCCAAAACTTGAAGGATTGTCTTGACCAGGAGCCACTTTCAACGTCCAAAGTACATTTGGGACGAGGCATTCGCTTGTGTGGCTCTTTCCGTGTGGTGACTGCTCGTGTGCCCTTTATGGCACGGACCTTGGAGTTGAGGAACCGATGGAGCACAAAAAGTTCCAAATCAAAAGATTACATCAACTGCAAAACCAAGGGAGTAGTCTATGTTCTTACATGTCCATGCCATAAGCTCTATGTGGGCCAAACGGCCCAGGAATTCCGAAAAAGGTGTCAACAACACCTGTCGACAATACGCACGGCAGCCGCCGATCAGCAGAAAGGTAAAAAACTCACCTCGGTGGCCCTCCATTTCTTACAATATCACGGTAGCTGTACAAGAGGTCTCAGTTTTGCAGGTCTGGAGAAAGTGACACTGAACATCAGAGGAGGCAATCTTACACCCCTACTTTTACGTAGCGAATCCAGATGGATTTACACGTTGGATACCATGGCCCCGAGGGGCCTAAATGAGGAGCTTTTGTTCACCGGTCACTATAAAATATAATTCCGCGTACTCACCATCCCATTCCTTGTATACCTCGTTCGTATCACCTGTTTGTATCCCATGTCCTTTCCACATTGGTCCTCTTCTTCTACACATCACACCCAGTACACTCTATACACTTAGTCTGCCTTCACCATTTATTTACACTCATATTTTTGGACCCCCTATATTTTGTCTTTATTGGGCCCTCTTATCACTTTTTAGTTTGTCCATCCAGGTTTTTTTGTTTTGTCTTGCATTGTTTGGTTTTTCCTCACCCTTTTCTTTTAAGTTTCAGAGACTACTTACTCTTGTGGAATGGGTTGACCTGCGAGTTACTATAGACGATGAATCCGTCTTGGCTACGACATGCAACAGCATCCATTGTGTGTGCCTCTGTGATTCCTTTCTCCACTCTACGCTTTTCAGCGCTCCCTCTGAGTACATCCTCTTGACTCGGCGTGGACATTTTCCCAGCTATGAGTTTTCTCGTACAACTGTTTGTTCTTTGCTGTCTTCGGGTCTGTTTCTGGGCCATTGGGAGGTGTGGGGATCTCTGTGCTTATACATGTGGTTCTAGTGATCATCTCTAAATAAGAATTTAATAATTTTTTCATTTTTTATTTTATTCTGCTACATTTACTTTATTTATTTTAGTTTATACTATCTACATGTTTGACCATTTGTCTCGCTGCTCTGGCTCGGTCTTGCCCCTTCCCCCCCCCCCCCTTTTTTTATTATTATGTCCCCTGATCTATACTTACCGCTGCACTGATGAGGTATTATACACATATTTTGTGGTACTCAATAGGTATAATCTGCTCTATGTTTTGCCCTAGCATATCCAATGCGGATTCCTATTCTCCTTGATTTGGAGCCTTCCAATTGAGCCTCTTCAATTTGTTTGTCTCTATTCTGTTCACACTTCGCTCGGAGTGTGCCTTATATATCTATTCTATACCTAGGGGTAACCTTTATAGAGCCCCATACTATTAGGCTTTTTTTGCACATGTTTAACTTCAAAGGATATGCACGAGTCAGATTCATAGTTATCCAATGCGTACATGCTATGGTAATCCCCTCTCATAGTCTGTTTCAAGTGGTTTTTTCATATTTAGGTGGAGGTTATGTTTACAAGGCAATATCTGCGGAGCAATTGGTGTCGTCCAGCTAGCATCTATTACATGCTATGCATTTTACGCACTATATCACTTTATAAATCCCACATTTGTTGATAATACACCTTTATTTTATAGGTTACTGGACACAGATCCAACCCCTGCTTCATATTGACACTTTATACAGATGTTCTCTGTTTAACATAGTAGCTTATAGACTCGCGTTATGTCTCACTTTGTGTTTTACACTCTATATTGATTGATCTTGTTATAGTATATTCAAGTTTGGGCAATAGATTACACACTTGCATTTCGCCTTATACTTTATATGGTATCACTTTGCTAACTTATGCATAATTGTTTTGTACCTGGATAGGCGCCGTAAATAAAGCTCTGCATTTTGATCCAGCCTGGATGCAAGATTTTACATCCACACATTATCTCTTATATATATCATATACGTCGGCCACCTGTGATTTTTAGCGTCTATGGATACTGATATGTCGTCTTTTTGTTCATATCATGGTGTGATAGGGTATGCTTGGGACCTAGACAGAAACTATATTGTATCATTAAGCACTAGTCACTTTTAATTTTTCACTGGTACTGTAATCTTACCAATGGACAATAACTCTTATGGATTCCTACCTCTTGCAACAGTATCCTATAGGCTCGGTCCATTCGGTCTATGCTGCTACAGCGCTTTATCCAATATATGTTTTGGGCCTCCCTGCTGTGTATACATTCTCTGCACTCATGTATATTTCTTATATACTTTTAGGAGTTTCTTAATAGTTTGTAATTATATTCTGTGTTTTTTGTGATAGTTCGGCTCACGTTTATCCGCTTCATGTGTTTTGCGCTATGCCTCAGTATTCTTGTCTATTTCAGCGGTGCCACTTATCCCACCTAGTAGTGTCAACACTAGATTCATTTTGCCTTATGGAGATTATGCAACCTTCAGGACCATATTGTTTGCATTTTTTTCATCTTTTCGAGGGACCTTTTTGGACTCTCTACCATCGGTTATGCATTGTCCTAACCGGCGCCGTTTAATACTTATAGTTTGTATTATTGATTATGTACTTTCTGAGTCTGCGCCTCACATTATTTATAGCTTGTATCGCCGACTTTTTATTTGTATTTTGTATTTTTGCGCCATATAATGTCCACAGTGGTAACATTATCCTTATACCTACCTCATGCATTACAAGTTGGCTATGTTCATACGCCTGACCATATATCCTAAGCTCACTGTGTATAGGTAGATGTGAGGGGTTATATACAGGAGAGTGACAACAAGCCAGTGCGGGGGTTATATACAAGAGGATACAAGCCATGTGATGGGGTTAATACAGGTAAAGGATTACACGCCATGTGAGGGGTTATATACAGGAGAGGACAACATAGCCATGTGAGGGGGTTATATACCGGAGGATACACAAGCCTATGTGAGAGGTTATATACAGGAGGAGGACACAAGCCATGTGAGGGGGTTATATACAGGAGAGGACACAAAGCCATGTGAGGTTATATACACGAGAGGATCAGCATGATGAATGGGTTATATAAAGGAGAATACACGCCATGTGAGAGTTATATACAGGAGAGGGACACAAATCCATGTGAGGGGTTATATACGGAGAGGGACACAAGCCAGTGAGGGGTTTAATCCGAAGAGGACACAAGCCATGTGACGGGTTATATACAGGAGAGGGACCCAACCCAGTGTAGCAGGGTCGCACCTGCCATGAGGCAGGTGAAGCATCTCGCCTCAGGCGGCGCCCTCCTGCTCAACAAGGGGGCGGCACCGTGCTCTGCACGCCGGACGGGACCGCGTTGCAGAGCCCTCCCTCCGGCACCTTTCTCCCCGATGCTGCTGGCACTCCCTTGCGGCCCGCCCCCCGCCGGCACCCTTGCGCCCGCCCCCCGCCGGATGTTCCGCACCCCTGGCCGCCTGCATCAAACTCCCGCATCCGTCGGCCTGCGCCAAAACCCCCTGTTAAATGCGGTGAACGCATGAAAATCGGAAATTGGAAATAGTGGAAAACACCTGACGGAAATGAAGTCCGCGGACCCTCAGTAAATGTGCTCCGATTGTGTAGCTAGCAACGTACCCTTAACATTCTATGTCAACTTACATATCATGGGGGACATGCAATCATGTTTTTTCTTTCTTGCGTGAGTTTTTTAAGACCATTTGGAAGGTCTTTTTTGCCTTATGTACACTACGAAAAAAGCCGCAGGAAAAGTCGCAACATTAGGAAATTTGCAGAAATAAAAAAAAATACCTCACTGTGTGCTATAGAGGGTACACGTTGGCTATGGCATTTCCTCTCCCTGATGCAATTGGACAGGAGTCAACCTCAGCAGAAGATGAGATAATGATCGGCTGTTGCAATGTATTTAGGGTTCTAGTGAGGTTAGTTGCCCCCTATATGAAGACTACAATCACTGTAGACCTTCCTCTTGCTGAGGACTAGTTGTTCAGATGGGGGGCGATTTTTTATGGATTTAATATAGTAAATAATATATATTTTTAAAGTGGTATATAGGGGATAGGCAAAGTTTAGACAATAAGTATAACCCACATCTGAATGAAGTATAAGCAAGAAAACACAAAAGGCAGATGTATATGGGTGAAAGGGTATTACAAATTTTATTAGAAAAGGGTGGATTAAAACATTAAAAAACCCTAAACAAGAGGGTAACAACACGGCTTTCCCCCCAGCATTATTAAATTCATATAATAATACAAAGACATAAAGACATGGTAATATATATACATGCAAAACACTGGGTAAGTGAAAACAAACAAGGTAATCAGCAAAGGGGGGACACTCAAATATACAAAGGTAAACTAACAATAATAAAGCAATAATAGTAGTGTCCACACTGAGTAAAAGATATAGTAAAAAAATAGCAGAAACAATAGAGTTACCGGTGTAAACAATTGTAGAGCTGGGGAGAGCAGGGATGCCCCACGCGTATGCCCGGTACACGGGCTTCGTCAGGGGATGTCACCTATTGTAAGTGTCAGGTTTAATAAATACTCGCTGCTCTGACGCGGGAACAAACCAGCCACCCCCCTGGGAAGTACCGTCCCCGTATGGACATCATATCCGGTTCATGCGCAGTGCACTACCCAATATGGTTGTGCGTGTCACAGAACCGGAGTAGGGGTGCGCGCACCTGGAAAAATGGGGAAAGCCAAGAGGTGGAGTTTAAGTTGGCGTGTATCCTTTCCTTTATATAACCCCATCACATGGCTTGTATCCCCTCCTGTATATAACCCCTCACATGTCTTGTGTCCATGTGGATCTGAGACATTTGCAACAAAAAGTCTCAAAAAGAAGCCAAAACTCGCGCCTGCCAGGACAGGAGAAACTAAACATGTATCGCAAGAAATAAGACATCATCATACATAAGGTACAAAAAAGACTTCCCAAATGTCTCAATTATACACCAAAGAAAAAAAAACTATGATACATGTCCCCCAATGAAATCCCAATGAAATCCGACTTCCCAATTTTGAAACGAAAATCAGTCTCCTAAATGGGTGGTCTGCTCATAGAGAGGTCTTCACTATAAGGTCTGCGCCAATCTGATAACCTATGCTATGGGTAGGTCATCAGTATCTAGAAAGTAGAAAACCCCTTTAAGCACTATCTTTTCAATAAATTGCAGAGTTGCCAGGTTGAGGCTCTCCTTTCCATCACACACTAAAATGTTCCAATTCTTGAGTCTACTATTGTGGTCTGTGAGCTAATAGATCAAATGTAAAGAGAGATGGTCACCAGGAATTTAGACAGCTTTAAGCGGATGATCATTTCATTAGAATAGCCCAGAGGAAACCACGGCAGAAGAGATTTTATTTTGTGAAATGAATAAAAAGCGTAATAAGTTTGAGGATTGCACTCAATAATCATATAAATCATCTGAATAAGAAAGCAATCAATAAGTAGCCAGGAGCCTCTGACTAATGAATAAGGTTAAAAGAGAGAATATTGTATAATTTATAATCATCGTCATCACATAATCAATACTATATAAAATATAGGTACTTAGTATCAATACACCAAATCCAGGAGAGCAAAAATATAAAAAGAATTAGTAAAAAGATTAAGAAATAAGTAAAGAACCAATGTTTTTTATCATGGTATAATATTGTATGATTTATTATCATCGTCATCACATAATCAATACTACATAAAATATAGACACTAAGGGGTATATTTATCAGGTCCTCTGCGCCAATCGCAAATGCTATCTATTGCTATATTATTTTGCCCTCTCCCCCACCTTCAAACCAGTGGGGCGTGAGGGGGGGGGGCGCCTGGCCGGTAGTGGGCCGACGCTGGCACACTTGCTGCAGCAGGGCAATCATACAAAGGCGCACAAGCGTCGGTGCATGATAAATATTCCCCTTAGTATAAATATTCCCCTTAGTGCTCTAAATCCAGGAAAGCAAAAATATAAAAAAAAAATAGCAAAAGGCAAAAAAACACAAATGAGTTAAGAACCAATGTTTTGTATTATGTGGTGTTTAGGTATATTTTTATACCTAAATATAAACTTGGGGCCTTGTGGATACATTTGAAGAAAGAAAGAGGGCCAACCCAGTTAGTGTGTCTCTTTCAGCCTCTGTAGGCATCCTAGATAGTCTGATAGACATAGACACATACATTTCGAGGGAACTGGCGTTCTACAAACATGGCCCCATTGCAGTAGAAACTGCTTTCAGTATCTAGTGAATCTTGGTTGTTGAAGAAATGGAGATATCAACCTTATCAACCTTATCGGTCTAAAGAGCTAAATGTAGTTCATGGCCCTCAACAGAAATTTTTTACATCCTGGAGAAGTCAAGATGATCAGTTCAAGATCACAGATGGTCAGGAAGGGTCAGCGAGCATTGAGCATAAGCTTCGATGAATTCAGCAGCGTGGTCAGGTCAAGAATCACACTAAATCTTCTTACAATTTGTAACTATAGATTGGAGCTTGGTCTTTCAAGTAGAGAAGTCACCAGTAGACCATTGCTTCAGAACCAAAGCTCTGTATCAAGTGACGTTAAGGTATATTTTGACAAGTAATCTCGGGACCCTGTGGCTGAATTTGGAGACAGACAGAGAGCCAGCCAGGCTACTATGTCTCTTTCAGCCCTTGCAGACATCTTAGATATTCCTATCGATAGTAGGAAGGGGTTGGCTAATGGGTTCCAGTGCAGATGCATGCATTTCAAGGGCACTGGCCTTCTACAAACAAGGCCCCATTACAGCCAAGAGGCATTTATTATCTGGTTGATCTTGGATGTTGAGGAAATGGAATTGTCTATCGAAAGATGGATTCTAAAGAGCGACACATAGATCATGGCCCAAAGCTAGAATTTAGTTCATCATGGAGAAGGTACAAGATTTGTCAAGGTCAAGATGATCAGATCCATCCAAGGTCACAGATGGTCAGGGAGCATTTGAGGGCAAGCTTGGATTGTGATCAGATGAATTCAGGAGCTTGCTCGGGTCAAGGATCACACTAAATCATCATACCATTTGCACTACTGTATTTTTCGGACTATAAGGCGCACTGGATTATAAGATGCACCATCAATAAATGCCTGCTAAAACATCTAGGTTCATATATAAGGCGCACCGGATTATAAGCTGCACCTTATTATAAGGATGAATGACCAGCAGGTGGCAGACATGTGCACTGTGCAAGGCAGCTGTTGTCTGTAAGTACGATTCATATATAAGGCGCACTGGACTATAAGGCGCACCTTTGATTTCTGAGAAAATCAAAGGATTTTTTGTGCGCCTTATAGTCCGAAAAATACGGTAATAGTTTGGAGCTCATTTAGAGCCTGGCCTCTTGAAAATGTTGCATGCAGAGACATAACCATTGGACCACCCCTTGGTTGGATCCATGAGTATTACATAAGGGTCATGGGTGGAGGCCTATCTGATGACAGTATGATATTTATACAGACCATTCCATTTTATGGACCTCTCTCTGCAGAAGCTTTCCAATACCCCAAAAAATGTGAATTATTCATATTGTAGAACAAATGAAGGTGTAGGCTGTCCAATACAGCTAAATTACATGTATTTTTCCTGCTACTACGGCATTCAAAGCTTTAATACAGAGTAATCCATTAAAAGTGATGACGGTAAGCGTATGCGCACAGCTGACATTTTGTAGAACATTTTTATAACCTCAAAATAATGTTTTTGGATTTTTTTTTTATGTTTTTAGTGCCATTTCTTTCTTACTACCTCATTTACAATCCTCCCCTTAAATTTTTTTAGCTTGAAATGTGTTTCAGTTTGAATACCAACAATATATATTTTTCAGACTTCGGGCTGAAAAGTAAAGGCGGACTGACATATAAAGGAACAGTGATGAAAAACAACCACGAACTATAGAAATTGGTGGGAACAATAATGACCCAACATTTCGTTAATGTCACTCCTTGATGTTTTAAGTCGTTATACAACCGATCGATTCTATTGTTGCCGGCCAATCATATTTGACAATTTGATGGTTTTAAATATATTTTGTATTTGGGGTAGTTTGCTATTATGAGTCCAGCCCAATACCTCTTCTGGCTTTGCAGAAACAATGGACGTGGGTTCCGTTGAAAGAGACACCACCCAAATGTTAAAGGGGTTGACCATTTTACCTCATGTGTTTTGTAATGTGTGCATGGGATGGGGAGCAGGATATTAGGTAATTTACCAAAATACATCTATTAAATGTTCTGCACTGGTTTCTTGATATGTAAAGTGAATCCTCCTGTCTTTTACCTCTGCCAGAGATTCCTGACCATAAAATGGCCGCAGATGGAGGATCATGTGATCTCTAACTGTCCATGAACAATTACCCTGCCAAGACCTAAATCTTATATTCATGAACACAGTCATAAGGTCCTGGCAGGCCAATTGTTCGATATCAAGAAAAAGTTGCATAACTTTTAATAGATGTATATGGGTAAATTATCTAATATCCTGCCTCCCCTCCACACTTACACATACATTACAAAAACATGAGGAAAAGTGTAAAACCCCTTTAACATATATACATGGAGTTCAGGCTCCTGACCAAACTCCATATTGCCTGTTTTCTTTAGATTTTTATTCCACTATGCTGTCTGTTATCAATCCCATGATGCCTCATTAAAGTATGATATGAATAGTGTTGAGACAGGACAGTAACTCATCCTGATATGTGCTACAAGATGATGGGACGTCCAGGACATCCCAAAGTAAACAAATGATAAACAGTGATATCTTGATATTTTGGGTGGAAATCCTGTAGATAAAACAAGGTTTAATTTAATTTGGCTCCCTTCTGCTTCTGACTTTTAGACAACTGAGGTACAAAAAACATGAAGTAAATCTCATTTCTGAAGCCCCCCGTCCCCTGACTCCTGCTCTTTTTTCTGTAGCCCTCCAAATAAATAATTATCTATTTTTTGTTGCCCCGCACCTTCAAATTTAAATGTAAAAAATCTCTCCTGGTTTCCCATCACTAGTCCTCTTCACTGTTAAAGCCAGTAAGTTTTGTAATGTCACCACATTGCGTATCCCTGCCCCTAGCAACACACAGCTGAACAGACCCAAAATTTCTGGACTTTGAAGCTGAATTTAGGAGGTATGGCCTCAGGTTATTCTACAGGATACAGCAAAAGTTTGTTTCTTCTTCCTCCTGCTTGTGACATCCTTCTCCCTTCAGTTCTTACAAGCAGGAGGCAGGGTAGAGCAGTAGAAAGGAGCATCTCAGGTGAATACTCTGGAGAACCTGTACTGCACAGAGATGGCATGGAAGGTCAGGGGAGGTAATAATTGGACTTTGAGGCCAGTGTGGCTTACTGTTACTAAGCATTTTGCTGCTTAAAGGAAAACTACCATCACAGATCTACCTAATAAGGTAGATCCGGTGGCAGGTTCCTTTACTATAAACTATCTGCAACATCCCCCACCGGGGCTTAACCTTTTCTTGGGTCCTGGAGTCAGCCGGGCCACAGAATACCGGAGTGGTTGGCTACTGCGGCCTTGGGCACGCTGTGGTCACGGTGCTTGGTATGGGGACCGAGGGCTGACCTACAGCCTGGCAGGTCTCCAGTAGATGGTGTGTGCAAGAAATATGGAGGGGAGGCTGATGCAATGGATTCTCCCTGGGGCAACGCCTGAGGTGCCTGTAGGATAAATCCCTGGGTGATGGATGGGACCTGGTGTGGACCTCTGCTCTCGGGTTTAAGTCTCCTGATTTGCCTTCAGGTATCAGGCAGCGGCCTGAGGTACCCCTTCTTCCTGGTAGTGGGTCTGGACAGCAGCTCTGTGGGAGCTGCACACTAGACCTGCTTCTCTATCTACTGACTGAAATCCAAGACAATGTGCTCCCGCCCAGCAGGTGTTTATATAAGAACATCATTGGCCAAAACATTTCACAGTGTTGACTCTTGCCTTACCAGGCAGTGGCTACAGCTGCAATTACTAAGTTCTCCAGTACTTAGAGACCTCCTAGAGAGGTGATCAGTCTCCTTGACCTCTCCTGACATGGAGAGGGCACTATTCGCAACTACAACTTTGCCTATGCGTTGGCAGGGGTGTTGCATATCCTTTTTTGAACTATGTCTTTACTGGCCCAGAACTGTCTAAAAACCATGGAGCGAGTAGTGCCCCAGTAGCCTTTTTTCATTCCCTCCTACCCTATCTTCAGGGCACAGCTTGCTAGAGCTACTGTGCACTCATCTGAGAAGCTGGAGAAACTGCTCCACGTCCCAGTAGCTTCTTGAGAAAAATAGCATATATATCAGACTAAGTTTTTAGACAGTTCTGGGCCTGTAAAGATTGAGTTCCAAAAAACATAGGGCTCGTTCATAGTAAAGGAACCTTCCACCAGATCTATCTCATTAGGTAGATCCATGATGGTACATTTCCTTTAATGGGCATATGGTCTCTTTCGCCAAGTTACAAGTTTTAGGACAACACCTTCCACTTTATCGACAGTGCCCTGTTCCCTCTTCAAAACTGGTCCAAAAATGGTGCATTGGACCGAGCTGCTGCACTGATGGTGCACCCAAAATTCTTATTTGGTCATAGATAAAAATGCATGCATTCAGGCCACAGATAACAGGACACATCATTTTAAGTGATTTTTAATACCCTTCTTCATGTCTAGGTGTTTTAGCTAAGTTATTGGTCACATCTCACTGACCAAACAGAGCGAAAAAATGATGAAACGCGATATGAAATCCTTCTGATGTCCCTCGTCTAGAGATGCCCTAGGCCACTGTCAAGAAAAGCCCAACTCCAGTCATTTTAACAGTAATTTTTATCAAAGGTTGGCACTTTGTGTAAATGTTGTTCTCGCATGATCACAGGCTCTTAGCGTTTCTGACATGACATGCGTCGCCCTAGCACGCTGCCCCGCTACCTCTAATTGTGGCTATCACACGAATTTCATGAAAAAAACTGCTGATTCTCTCATAGTGGGACATCTCCGTGTCTGGGAACCTAACGCTTTCTGACACCTTTCCAAGTGTTTAGCTGGTGAGAGGAGTCTGATTAGCTTAAATGCTGAGTCGGGAGACTACCCGTGGCATCCCCAAGTTGACTGCGAGATTTAACGCCTCACCAGAGGCCGAGCTAAAATGAAATCTCAATTAAAAATAAAGCGAGAGGTCAAGCTGTGTATATAGGAGGACGTCTAAAGCCTCCTGAGGTGCATTTGCATATATTTTATACTGTCCGGTAGGGGCTCTTTTTTTTATTAATAGAGTACACATCCATTTCTGGATTCCTAAATTGAGTTGGGCGCCTTTCATTAAGTTATTAATGTATATAATCAATCAATTGCAGTAAAAAATGTGCAAATGGAGAATAAGGATTAAACATCAGCATTTTGTGCATCCTATGGAACAGATCCATGCAATTATCACATTTAAAGCGTCCGCTAGGATTAAGATCTACACTTCGGATGAGCCCTTTGTGATCAGCGAGCAGTAGTGGATTATAATATAGGCAGTAGACTTGGGCCCAAACCTTCTAGGGGGCTCATGGCCACCTAAACCACCCACCAAATTCTATATTGAGAAGGACCTTCACCCATGAAATCCTTGTACATCTGTTCACCTTTATCAGTTGTACAGTGTCTTTCAAATTAACTCTTTCATGATTGTCCTGGTACCAGGGACTTGAACATAAAACCAAGACACACGTCAGTCTCTTAGTCTATGTAAAAGATCTTCTTCTCCGTTTAATATCTCAAATGCATAATATTACAGACAGAAGAGTCATCAAAGAGGCGTGAATAGAATACTGTAATGCTATTGGCCGTAATGAATTTACCAGCACATTTCTCAGAAAACGCTAATAGACCTTGTTCCTGCTCTCATTACACATGAAGGTCCTCCAAAGGTCCTGAAACCGAAGGAAGAAAGGACACATCCTCCAGTCCCCAAAAAGATATATTCTAGTACCATATGTAGGAGGGGATTCCAGACTTGTAGGGTCTATAATATTCATACAGCCCAGGGCCCATGGAGGTCTTAATCCACCCCTGTCAGTGAGGGTTCAACAAAAAGATCAGTACTAAGGATGGGGTGAGCAGCCATTATGTCCAGGACCACTTATATGTATAACCTGATGTTTGCTAGAAAATAATAATGGAGAACATACTAGCCCCTTCAATATGGCCGGACTCCTACCATACATTGAGAAAAAAAAATCTTTGGTATCTGAAATAATTACTTGGTTAAAATAGTAAGAAATGTATTATAAATTATTCTATATTACACATGGATATCACTTATCTATTTTCTGTTGGCTGTAAGGTAACTGGCTGCAGCAGGAGCCTCCCCCATTGTTCTGCCACCAATTTAGGGGAAATAAGCACCACCCTCTTGGCTAAACCTCACACATCAGTTGTCAAAAAAACAGAAGGAGAAGGGAGCCAAATTAAATAAAATTTTGTTTTAGCCACAGGATTTCCACCCAAAAAAAATCAAGATATCACTCTTTATCATAAGGGATGTCCTGAACGTCCAATCATCTTGTAGCACCTAGCAGGATGAGTTACTGTTCTGTCTCAACACTATCCATATGAAACTCAGCTGATGCATCATGGGATTGATAACAGGCAGCAGAGAGGAATACAAATAGAAAACAGGCAATATGGAGTTTCATCAGGAGGCTAAAGGGGTTGGGCACTTTACCTCATGTAATGTGTGTGTAAGTGTTGGGGCAGGGCAGGATATTAGGTATTTTACCCAATTACATTAAAGGTTTCTCGATCTCTAACTGAAACTGCCAAGACCATGTGAAGATAATCATGAATCTAAGATTAAGGTCCAGGCAGGGCAGTAGTTTATGGACAGATAGAGATCACATGACCCTCCATCTGCCGCCATTTTATGGTCAGGAATGTCTGTCTGATGAGGTAAAAGACAGGAGGCTTCACTTTTCACTGTGTTCTGCTGGCCCCAACATCTTTATGCCATCACTGACCGCATACTGACCATTTCTATACGTAGACATCCGTTTTGTTCAAGAATCAGGGAGAAAAAAACAAAGGTTTCCATCGAAGTCAATGGGTGCATTTATCAAAGGCTGGTGTATCATACTTGATGTTCCCATCACCCCATCGGATACGCAGAATATAATAAGAGGCCCAGGCTGGAGTAGACTTTTGCCATAACCTTCTCCAGGGACTTCAGCAGGCTATAGCTGATACGCCAGCATGGAGCTCCCCCAGCCAGACCACTTTTAGGCCCGACACGGCCAACTACACATCGCTCCCCACCTATTTGGGGGTGTAAGGTGTCTGTGTGGAAATTTTCAAGGTTTGTATGCCTGTATAAGCCTAGATAAATACCCCCAGATGAGTCTGTAAAAAGATGATGCTGGGGAATCAGCTTTTTTGACACATTTGTAGATGTGAAGCGGACATGCCCTACTGAAAGAGCGGTTACCCACATTATGGCTACTTTGGTAAACAGGACCAGTGCCAACACTGGGTTGCCTGGGCAAGTGTCGGGGCCCAGGGCTGCTGGGGAGGGCCCACATAAGGCTGTATATAAGGAATCCATAGGGGTGAGGGGGGATGTATCTAATGAATGCATAGGAGGTGCTTTATATAAAATAACCATAAGGCTTTATATAAAATAACCATGAGGGGGCTGTTCAGTATGATATATATAATTTTAGGGAACAGGAGACTGTTTTAGTTTCTGAATTTTTAATGCCGCCATGTGAGTTCAGTGCAACGGGGCCTACTGAGACTCTGTCGCCCAGAGGCCTACTGAAACGTGGAGCCGACCCTGTTGGTAAGTATATAATAAAAGACAAATACTACGAAAGAATTAAACATTGCTCCGTGCCAACATCGCATCCCAGCGTTACTGTCTGTGTAATACTGTAGGAAATGCCAGGAGCGCATTGAGTTATTACACAGGGTTTCTTAGGTGAAGGCCATAAAACTTGACTTCAGGTTTTGGCTGATGACTGGATTTTCAATCAATAATACTGAATGCTCCGGATACTATATCTAAAACATAGCAAATCCTGTGACAATATCTCTTATAATATGTGAAATCAGAATTACTTCTGTATTTTCCACTGAATCATACATCACCGCGTATGCACAACAAGCAGTGCAGTATATACCGACATATCGCACCACATGCGGGTGTGTAATTATACATCGCAAGCCGGTTTACAATCACAAAATAATACATAATTACCCCAAAATTATACACAGATACACACTCAAACATACACAAGAGGCATAATTATGCTCAATTATTTCGGAGGCATGTGATTGTGGATGAGGCACGCATGAGAAATATGAACATTACTCGCTTGTTTAACGTACGAGTTGTATAGGCAAATTAAGAGGGACTACAAGCGTCAGCAAGTCTTGATGGCCTATAATTGGGGAAACTAGGCTATGATGTTTGAAAAAAAAATAGTTTGTGGTGATAACAGAGAAATATAGGTTTTTATGCGTCAATAGGCCACATTTATCACAGCTTGTATGCCTGAAAGCAGCCGTACAAGATGTGATTTAGTCACAATTCCTGTCACAGAGTTGGGAGTCCATTGGGAGTCCATTGGGAAAACCATATATCCTTCAACTCACTGTGGTTAAAGGCGCTCAGAGTGTTCAGACCCAGTTATTCCCTCTGTGGTAAAAGAATCAATGGGAAAACACATACAGTTACCACTGTCACTGGACTTTAGGAATATACGGATACAGTTATTACTGTCACTGGACTTTAGGAATATACAGATGCAGTTGTCACTGTCACTGGACTTTAGTAATATATGGATGCAGTTATCACTGTCACTGGACTTTAGGAATATACAGATGCAGTTGTCACTGTCACTGGACTTTAGGAATATACGGATACAGTTATTACTGTCACTGGACTTTAGTAATATATGGATGCAGTTATCACTGTCATTGAACGTTAAGAATAAACAAATGCAATTATCACTGTCTGATACAGTTCTTCATGATGGAGGCAGCAGCTCATCTTGATACTGAAAGTCCAGAGGGTGCAGAAGGTAATTCACTTGTTAAGTAAATAGACCTGACTGTAGAAGGTTCAGGGATCAAGTCCCGTGGGTGCTGAAGGAAATCTACTTGATCAGTGAATACATCTTTTGGAGGCAAATCCGGTGGGTTTGTCATATCCGAGTCCTTGGAGATAGCTGCCCGTCCACTGGTGATTGTAGGGACAGGGTTTTAGTAGAAGGAGATGACCCCCGATTATAATGTATGGTTTATAGCAGTGATGGCGAACCTTTTAGCAGCTGAGTGCCCAAAAAGCTACCAAACCCCCCCTTATTTATCGCGAGGTGCCAACCAAAAATTAAAGCAGTAACTTATTGCTCCATGTTCTTCAACAACTTTCAGTCATATTGGCCTCCTGAGGACAGCAACACAGAAGAAAGATGGAAAATGTTAGCTTCTTTCTGAAAGCAGCATGTTTTAAGTGGCTTGGAACTACAGAAAGATTCTTTGAGTCCTGTCTGGTGTGCTGGGGCGATGGCCCAAGTGCCCACAGAAAGGGCTCTAAGTGCCGCCTCTGGCACCAGTGCCATAGGTTCGCCACCACTGGTTTATAGTAATAGTCTTCTAATATGGGAAAGTAACACCATGAGGGCCCCCTAAACCCCCTGGGCCCGGGTGCGACCGCAACCTATGCACCCCCTCAAGTTACGCCCCACGGTCTGGAGCACTATACATGTCAAGTGAGTGCGAGGGTCGTTGGTATGTCCTGCACAACGGGAGTTTCGGTGCCGAGAACTCCGGATGTGAGTCCATTGTGCCTCATTGGACTCATATCTAGGAAAGTAAAAACTTTAGTTTTTTATTGTTGTGTCCACGGATAGATCTCATATGGGCCGATTTGGGACACTAGGGTCCGAAAGGACCTGTTGTTGCTTTAGTGCCAGGACAGGTCAGATTCTCTTTAAACATCTGGACCAATGTATAATTATCATAAGATCGGAGACACTTTCCGTCTACTAAGATCCTAAGACAATACGATTGTAGCTGCAAGAGTCAAGCTGTAAACATGTAAACTTTGCTGAAAATCCATTCTCTGTTTCCCTATAAATCAGAAGAGACACATAAAAGCTGCTTTTATGTGTCTACTTGATGTTCCCAGACCCAGTGTGTCTGCTAGAACAAGCTTAGCACAATGTCCAGCCGGGGGCGATAGTGCTGCAGTTGTTACCTCTCTTTAGAGGATAAAATGTGAGTTTTTACCTGCACTTTTATAATCTTTTTCTGTATTAAGTGGATTGTCAGCACAACTTAACATACACTGCATGGGAAAGAAAAGGTGGGTGGGGGGTAATCAAAAAAAGAAAGTCAATGTGTAAATGTATAAAAATGCTACAAAAATAACCAAGGTCAAATTATAATGTGGTCAAATAACACAGATCAATGCATTTACAGTCCCTAGTACCATATTATCACCTCTTGTGGTCCGGCTCACCTAACATATTTAAAGGTTATGGTTGTGATATTATTTGGGTTTGATATTTGACCAATGTAAGGCGCATAGTAGTTGAAAATACATGGCCTATTGTGCAGGCACGGCAGGGGGATTTATTATGACTGGATGCGCCAGTCACGATATTGCCCCCGTTGGTGCACGTTGCGTGTCATTTATTGAGAGGTTGTGCCTTAGTTGTCTCATCTGGACATTGACATTTAGCTTAATTCATCTGCCATACATATTTCTTCAATTTGAATTCTTCCAAAAATTCTACCAGTGTGAAGATAATTTCCCAAAAATTTAGGCATGTTGTCCCTTAACCCCTTCCCGACGTGCGCCGTACTAGTACGGCGCGCGCCGGGTCCCGGTGCATGGAGAGGGCTTGCGGGCCGAGCCCTCTCCATAGCCGGTAAGTCTTTGCTGTGATTCACGAAGATTGCCGCCGCCATCTTGCCGCGGATCGTCGCTCCCCGATGACGTCACGGGGAGCGGTGATCCGTTGCCATGACAGCTTCGGGTCTCACGAAGGCCCGAAGCTGTCTCGTTTTAACCCATTCATTACAATGTGCTATCACCACATTATAATGAATGAGGAGTAAAATCCCCATATACTGCCATATTGCAGTATGACAGTATATGGTAGGATCGATCGGACAACCTAGGGTTAAAGTACCCTAGGGAGTCTGAAAAATAGTAAAAGTAAAAGTAAAAAAAAATTATAATAAAAAAACCTAAAAATTCAAATCACCCCCCTTTCCCTAGAACTGATATTAATATTAATTATATCATAAATATTATAAACACATCAGGTATCGCCACGTCCGAAAATGTCCGATCTATTAAAATATAATAACAGTTTTTCACTGCGTTTAACCCCGTAACGGAAAATAGCGTCCAAAGTAAAAAATGAAATTTTTTTGCCATTTTGGAAAATATAAAAAAATTAATAAAAAGTGATCAAAAGGTCGTACATTCCTAAAAATGATAGCAATGAAAACGCCATCAAAAGTCACAAAAGATGACACCACCCACAGCTCCGTACACCAAAGTATGAAAAAGTTATTGGCGCCAGAAGATGGCAAAATCAAAAAAAAAAATTTTGAACAGGAGGTTTAAATTTTTTTTAAATGTATGAAAACATTATAAAACCTGTACAAATTTGGTATCTTTGTAGCAACCCAAAGAATAAAGTAGACATGTCATTTGGGGCACACAGTGAAAACTGTAAAATCCAAGCCCACAAGAAGACGTTGCAAATGTGTTTTTTCACCATTTTCACTGCATTTGGAATTTTTTTCCCGCTTCCCAGTACACGGCATGGAATATTAAATACCGTCACTACGAAGTGCAATTTATTACGCAGAAAATAAGCCATAACAAAGCTCTTTATGTGGAAAAATAAAAAGTTATAGATTTTTAAAGGTGGGGAGTGAAAATTGGAAGTGAAAAACTAAAAAAGGCCAAGTCGTTAAGGGGTTAAAAATGAGATTGTTGTCCTTGGATGCCGCCACCTCTGCTGGAGTGAGAGTACAAAGGAACAAATCGTTTTTCCTTATGAAATGACTGCATCTCCCATAACCTTGCTGTGGTATTGCACCCTGAATCCAGGTGATCAGACAGGCCTCAACTGTGCTTGTGTGGCCACGGCTGAAATAGTGCGTGGTGGGGGTTGTATCCAAGGACAGCTGTTTGTGTTTCTTGTGCGTGTGAACTGTGGCTTAGGTTTCTGTGTTTGGATTGATTGAGCCACCATCAGCAGCTGCCAGACGAAGTAAGTCCTCCCTGTCACCTTGTAGGGTCACTCAGGGACCGTTAGTTAGGTTCCTGATAATGGGTTTGCCCTTGTTAGGGCGGTTTTATCTGCTGTAGGCAGGACCATAGCCTGCAGGGACATCACAGGGTGAGTTCACCACCACTTACCCAGTCTGACAGCGGCAAACCTGGTTGTGGTAAAGGGAAAGCCATCAACATATTAACCACCTTCTCCAAGATGTATTACATATGTCTGATATATCTGTTCCTTCTGGAATAGATATACTGGTTTGGCATTAATCCTGCATCATGTCACTAGGCTTCCTGAAAGTCGTACTTGATGTCAAGGGGGTGGCCTTACACGGTAACTAAAGAGGCACTGCTTTCCTTATCCCATCCTGGAAAACTTATTTGCATAGTTCCCAGATTCCACTAATGGAACATCGATGGCTTTAAGTCTCCACATGCCTACTAGTTCCCTACACTGTACTGATGAGATGCCACGTCGAAAGAGCGCTGTCTACAGTTGGGAATCTGTTCCTTCTAGAATAGATTTTCTGGTTTTGCTTTAATCCTGAATCGTGTCATTAGGCATCCTGAAAGTCATGCTTGATATTATGGGGGCTGCCTTACAAGGTAGCTAAAGCGCCATTGTTTTCCTTATGCCATCCATGAAAACATATTTGCATATTTCCCATATGTGTGATAGAAATGGTGAATCACAGGCTAGACTGGCGAGTCTGATGGTCTGGGGTTAAGTGAGTTCAAGGTGCAGCATGAGAGAAGTCTTAAAAGTGAATAATCAGTAGATATTGGTCACTGTAATGTAGTGTGCACTATACATGATTAGTTCTACTAGGTTGAGCAAACGTAAAATTTGTTTTACATACAGTTTCGGACTGGCCCACCAGAGAATCTGAGGATCCCCTGGTGGGCCCAGGTTGTAACCCAATACTGGACCCCAGAGTTCCAGCAGTAGATTACTGGAGGGGTGTATTCCCTAAAGGTTGAGGAATGATGGGCCCCCAAGATTATTTGATTGCGTGGGTCCAATCCATTACTATAGGTAGAAGGGAGTAAATTCTTAGTTGTACGTTAATTTAGTTCATTAGATTGATTAGAAATATTCATCTCGCCACTCTAGTCCGCTATCAAAATACCCTGGCTCTTTGATGTCTGCCCTGGTACCATGTCTGCCAACTCCCCTGACCCCCTGGCCCTTATACATATAAATGTTAGAATTACTTGCTCTTTAATATTCTTCGTGTATCACTTAGACGCAATTAAAAAGCCATGTCCTGTCGGTTTCCTCCTAATAACCCTGGCAGAAATGTTTCCAAGACTATGGAGAAATTGCCTTCTGTAATGTCACTTCCAGATGCAGCGAGAGCCCAGTACAGAGGGCGACAGGTGCTGCAATGACAGATGGGATAGACGTACAGTACACACGCCAGTCATAAAGGGAGGGCACTGCTCTATATATGTCATCTGCTGGAAATAGCCCCTACACTCCAGACTAGGAAAGGATTCTCCCCGGGAGAACTTCACAACGGTAGGGAAGACAATTCTCTCTTAATGTCTCTTCTTCTGCTTTGTTTGGAGGAATTTTCCATAGACGGTGATTACTCTAAGTGTGTGTCAGCTGTACAGATGCCAGCCTCATTACGGACCACCAAATTAGGTCAATCACCCTGGCTGGGCCCTTGTAGTATCACTGTCACGTGAATGGAGGTGACCATTACTGAGCCTCAGCAGGTTCTGAACAACAATTAGAGGGCAGGGTAATATGTTATTTGATATAAAATTAACCACGTATGGTCCTAATATACTGTAGTTTGATACCAATTCTGGGAGATCAGGACAGTGGAGGTCCGAGGTTTGTTTACCTTAATTCCATGTGAGAGCAACTAGTCAATTCTGTTTTATATGGAGCAGCTGTGACGAGCTGAGACCTGAAGTCTTCTTGGTAGGAGGGATCAACGGCAACTCCACACCCCAATAGCTTATTTTGATCCCTCCTACCAAGAAGTCTTCAGCAAGGAGCTTGTCAAAGCTGCGCCAACTCATCTGTAAAGCCAGAGTTCTGCGCATGCATAGACTATGCAGAACATGCACGCTCGCAGATAAATGCGAGAAGCAGTGACCAGCTGGGCCCTGAAGACTTCTTGGTAGGAGGGATCAACGGCAACTCCACACCCCAGTAGCTTATTTTGATCCCTCCGAAAAGAGTAGCTAAATCAGCAAGGAGCTTTGTCAAGACTCGCCCACTCATCTGTGAAGCCGTTGTTCTGCGCATGCATAGACTTTGCAGAACATGCACGCTTGCAGATGAATGTGAAAAGCAGTGACAAGCTGGGCCCTGAAGACTTCTTGGTAGGAGGGATCAACGGCAACTCCACACCCCAGTAGCTTCTTTCAATCCCACCTACCAAGAAGTCTTCAGCAAGCATCTTGTCAAAGCTGTGCGCACTCATCTGCGAAACCAGTGTTCTGCGCATGCATAGACTATGCAGAGTGTGCATGCTCGCAGACGAATGCGAGCAGCTGTGATGAGCTGGGTAGGAGGGATTGAAAGAGGCTACTTGGGGGGGTGGAGTAGCCGTAGCTCCGGCTCCACGGTGCCGATACTCCACACCCCAGTAGCCACTAAACAAAATTTGCATATAGATTAGATTATATTTTTATAAAGTACTGGGCCACTAACAGTTTTATTAAAAAAACATGGAGCTATAATACATTAAAGGAACCTGCCACCAGATCTACCATATTAGGTAGATCTGTGTACTAGGTATCCTTTAATGGTGACAATGGTCATCACTAAGAGTAAAATGAATATTGTGAGAGTTCCCATTAGAGAGTTACATTAGGCATATAAGTTGGAAACCTCTTGTTGTTTCAAATGCTGTTGTACGGTATAAAGCTATACAAGGGCATAACAAGAAGGGGCAGGGCCCCATAGCAGACTTCTCCGTAGGGGCCTACTCGCCTTAAAAAATATATACATATTTGTACACACATTTAAAAACTCGTATATACATACATTTATATACTTATATACACACACACAAAGTTTTACACTCATACACACACTTTCATACACTTATACATACAGCATATACATACACACATATGCATATAATTACTCTCTGGCAGTCTTCTTATCCCAGGGGGGCATCAGAGGCCACAGATATGATTTCATGCAGCCCACCGGCTGTCTGACCACATGGGGGAAGTAGATGGCAGTAGTGATGTGACGTTCGCAATCGATCCGGCACAAAGAGCCGGCTCTTGTTCGTGAACGTCCTGAGCCAGCTCACCTCAGTGAACCGATGGCTCACTTAACCCCGCCCCTAACCGGCTAACCATGCCTCTTTTAACCCTATACAATCGGGTTAAAAGTGGAGTGGTGTGGGGTGAATGGCTGGCCTGTAGCTCCCTATTATATATTTAATAGGGAGCCGTTCAGGAGTCGGAAGAGATGGCTTTTCTTAGTGAGCGGAGCCTAATGATCCAGCTCACTAAGAAGAGCCGGAATTCCCATCACTAGATGGCAGGAAGTAGAGATGAAAGATGTGTCCATCGCCAATCAGCAGTGTGCTGGCCCTTTAAATGTGCGAGCGCCGGCACGCGCGCGCCATAGGAGGCAGGGATGGGTGCGCTGGGTAGCTGGGAAGAGAGCAGGAGCGTGGAAAGGTGAGTGGGGATGGGGGAGCGGCAGCCGTCACAGAGAGGGGCACGGGTGTGCCTGCGACCCTATTCCAATCAATAGGGCTGGGGTACAATACCAAGCATATACAATGTATGGTGCTGTGCATTTGTGACCAGTAAAGAGTCTGCAACCTTTTGTCCTAATGCTTCAATCTCTCCATACAGCGGATCCAGGCATATTCTGGGTATTGGACCCCCACCGACCTAATATTGACGACCAATCCTAAGGATAAGCCATTAATATTTATTTCTCAGGAAAATAATCCATTTACTGTATGACCATTGTAATGATGTATTAGGAAGACATACTGAAAGATAGCATTTACAATGTAAGCAGATGGAAATTAACTCTTAAATTACTGACAAATACAAAACAAACGACTGACTAAGTGGAATACAACAGGATTGTAATTGGCAATTACCGCATCATGCTCCAGCATTGTGTGATATTCCTTGGACAAGCTCCGGATATCAGGCAGCTTCTCTCCGGCATCAGTATGGAGAGAAAACTTTAGATGAAGAGCATGGATGAGCCCGAGCCAATCTTAATTATAGGAGGCATTATTAGGCAGTTGAATAACCTTCCCCAAATATTACTCCAAAACTAATTGTCTCTTTGGAATGCAGAGCGGACAATTGTAAAAGTGGTTTCATCACCCGACATCATAAAAAAAAATCTAACCAACGTTATTTACATAATAATGGTAGGATAATGTATGAACAACTAGTAAATTTACATAAATTATATTTGGAGGTATGGGTGACTTGTGTGGAATTGATTTTAGAGAAGGCGCTTACTTGGAACCTAAATTACATTGTGGACCTAGGAGTCTCTACTGATCAATTTCTCTAATGATCATTTGGTGACCCTGTTGATGACTCTATATCAAAATTAGTGGCTAGAGCTATCTTATTCTGTATCAAGACTTTCACTGCCCATCGGTGTGTGGATGGGGTAATCAGGACTCTCACTGTCAATCACTGTGTGTGGGCGGAGTAATCAGGACTCTCACTGTCAATCACGGTGTGTGGGTGGATTAATCAGGACTCTCATCGTCAATCACTGTGTGTGGTAATCAGAATCTTGTCCGTCTGTCAAAGTCAGAGGCTCTAAGTGTCTATTTAAAAATCTAATTAAGTTTTTTTTTTTTTTTTTTTTTTCCTCTCACCGTCCTTTTAATTCTAATTCTTCTAATTCTTATTATGACTCCGCCCATTCCAGGTTTTGTAAACCACACACTCTATAGGTCCACCCTTCCAAACCGGGTTGGCCGCCATTATAGGGCTGTGGCTGGGCACATGGCACTGTCGCCATTTTGGTTCCGCATTTCACATCTCTATCTAAAAACTTTACATATCCATATAGTACTTCCGCTTTTGCTGAACCACCATCTCCTTGCACTTCTGACCATCATTCAACTTGCAATGCTCTGGCCATTCTGTAGTGAGCCTGAGCAGCTTCCAGTATGCCCTTATCTTCTAACACACCTCTACTTGTGGTTAGAATTTACTTTCACACTGAAGGCTGCAGCCTTCCCTTTAAGGGCATATTAACATACTTGTACAACCTCGCACAATTATTAACATACTTTTTTCTTTCCTTTTTTTTAACAAGTTTGACTGCAGTCTCTGCCCCCTCGGGGAGGGTATGCCCTTTCTTAAACACACCTAATATCATATTCCACAAGGTACACGTTGGTGTAGCTACTCACTCAACGCAGGGGCCCCAGCTCACCGTCGTGTGTCAGCAAAATAACAAAGTCCCTAACCTACCAAAAACCACTGAACACACACCCGTTAGAACTTATTTAAAGTTCAAAAATTGTGCTTCCCTCGGTACCCCAATCAGCCGGTCTCCTAGTGAGCCAATGCTTATCTTCACGGTCTCTAACCCAGACCACCTTAATTCCCCTTTTTCCCTCCCCCCGTATAAAATAATAAAAACAACCCCCGGACACTTAATAGCCAGTGTCCCCAGAACAGAGGATGTCAATCTGTACTATTCTCAGTCCACAAACTTCCTCCCCAGCTTCTACAGAAGGGGGGCAGAGACTCTATATGTCACAATAAAGCTTTTTACTTTCACTTTCCACCCAGAGGTCTGATTCAGTGCCTGAGAAAATAAGGCGTGGTGATTCAGTGACACACCATAGAAAAGTGTCACTATGTATCAGTTCTAAACATAGCTCAGTGATCACCGTTATGTCAGTCTCACCACTCAAACAATCAGCCCTTAAACCCGAAGAGTATCAGAAGTTACTAACTTATTCCACACCAATGGTCACAGGGAAGTCCAACACATATATAATATGCATTAACTTACCGTGACTCAGTGAGGCCGCGCGGTCCTCTATTGGTGTGGACAAGCGTTCGTCCCCCGTCCTCTGGCTCGGGTCCTCGGGTGAACGGTATCAGCTGGCAACGTCCCGGGTTTCGGCACCATTTGACGGGGCAGCGCAAAACCGCCTTACACTCTTCTCTCAGACACCCCTGGGCACATGGCACTGTCGCCATTTTGGTTCCGCATTTCACATCTCTATCTAAAGGCTTCACATATCCATATAGCACTTCCGCTTTTGCTGAACCACCATCTCCTCGCACTTCTGACCATCATTCAACTTGCAATGCTCTGGCCACTCTGTAGTGAGCCTGAGCAGCTTCCAGTATGCCCTTATCTTCTAACACACCTCTACTTGTGGTTAGAATTTACTTCCACACTGAAGGCTGCAGCCTTCCCTTTGAGGGCATATCAACATACTTGTACAACCTCGCACAATTATTAACATACTTTTTTCCTTCCCTTTTTTCAACAAGTCTGACTGCAGTCTCTGCCCCCTCGGGGAGGGTATGCCCTTTCTTAAACACACCTAACATCATGTTCCACAAGGTACACGTTGGTGTAGCTACTCACTCAACGCAGGGGCCCCAGCTCACCGTCGTGTGTCAGCAAAATAACAAAGTCCCTAACCTACCAAAAACCACTGAACACACACCCGTTAGAACTTATTTAAAGTTCAAAAACCGTGCTTCCCTCGGTACCCCAATCAGCCGGTCTCCTAGTGAGCCAATGCTTATCTTCACGGTCTCTAACCCTAGACCACCTTAATTCCCTCCCCCCCGTATAAAACAATAAAACAATAAAACAATACAAACAATAAAAACAATCCGGACACGTAACCAGTGCCCAATATCCCCAGAACAGAGGATGTCAATCTGTACTATTCTCAGTCCGCAAACTTCCTCCCCAGCTTCTACAGAAGGGGGGCAGAGACTCTATATGTCACAATGAAGCCTTTTACTTTCACTTTCCACCCAGAGGTCTGACTCAGTGCCTGAGAGAATGAGGCGTGGTGATTATTCAGTGACACACCATAGGGAAGTGTCACTATACATCAGTTCTGAACCATCCCAGCGATCACCGTAAAGAAAATGAGTCTCACCACTCAGACAATCAGCCCTTAGACCCGAAAAGTATCAGAAGCTACTAACTTATTCCACACCAATGATCACAGGGAAGTCCAACACATATATAATATGCATCAACTTACCGTGACTCAGTGAGGCCGCGCGGTCCTCTATTGGTGTGGACAAGCGTTCGTCCTCCGTCCTCTGGTTCGGGTCCTCGGGTATACGGTATCAGCGGGGATGGCCCCACGTTGGGCGCCAGCTGTCAGGGTCGGGCCAATCCCGCCTTACACTCTTCTCTCAGACACTCATACATAGGTGGCAGTATTATAGTAGTAATATTCCTGTACATAGGGGGCAGTATTAGAGTAGTTATATTCTTGCACATAAGGGGCAGTATTATAGTAGTTATATTCTTGCACATAGGGGGCAGTATTATAGTAGTTATATTCTTGCACATAGGGGGCAGTATTATAGTAGTTATATTCTTGTACATAGGGGGCAGTCAAAACAAGTAGGTGTGGCCGTGTGATGTGGGTGGAGTTACTAAACTCCATACAAACTGTTAATAGATGGTCTAAATCAAACAGTACACCGCACAGAGAAGAGACTCATACTGCTCCTGTACAGGAATAATACTTCTATTTTAAGAGCACACAATTAATTACTGCCATATATGTACACTAAAAACATACTACAGTACCTCTCCAATAAACAAGAATGTAACTACTTTATAATAACTTACTGCCCCCTAAGTAAATATATTGTAAATATGCCCCCTATGTACAAGAACATAACTCCAATATACTGCCCCCTATGTGCAAGAATATAACTACTATAATACTGCCCCTATGTGCAAGATATACACTACTATAATATGCCCCCTATGTACAAGACTATAAACTAGTATAATACTGCCCCCTATGTACAAGAATATAACTACTATAATACTGCCCCCTATGTACAAGAATTAACTACTATAATAACTGCCCCTATGTACAGACATAACTAGTATAATCTTGCCCCCCCTATGTACAAGAATATAACATACAGCAGTTCCCCGGGTTAAATACAAAGATAGGGACTGTAGGTTTGTCTTACGTTGAATTTGTATGTAAGTCGAAAATGTATAATTTTATATTGTAGTTCCCGACAATTTTTTTTTTTTGCCCCAGTGACAATTGGAGTTTCAAATTTTTTGCTGTAATAGGACCAAGAATTATCAATAAAGCTTCATTGCAGACAATTTTAAGCTGATTATTGCAATCTGGGACTATTTTAAAGCATCCAGAGGCTCACCAGAGGTCACAGTGGGCAGAGGGGTTCCGTCTGTAACATGGGTTGTCTGTAAGTCGGGGGTCCTAAGTAGGGGACCACCTGTACTATAATACTGCCCCCTATGTACAAGAATATAACTACTATAAATACTGCCCTGTCGTACAAGAATATAACTACTATAATACTGCCCCCTATGTACAAATAATAACACTATAATACTGCCCCCTATGTACAAGAATAAATAAATACTAGATACTGGCCCCTATGTACAAGAATATAACTACTATAATACTGTCCCCTATGTACAAGAATATAACTACTATAATAGTGCCAACCTATGTACAAGAATATAACTACTATATACCGTCCCCTATGTACAAGAATAAAACTACTATAATACTGACCCCTATGTACAAGAATATAACTACGATAATACCGCCCCCTATGTACAAGAAATAACTCCTATAATACTGACCCCTATGTACAAGAATAGAACTACTATAATACTGCCCCCTAGTACAACGAAATAACTACATATACTGCCCTGTGTACCAGAATATTAACTACTATAATACGCCCCTATGTACAAGAATAAACTATATAATATGCCCCCTAGTACAACATAAGAACTATACTACTAGAATACTGGCCCCTATGTAAAGATATAAACTACAGTAATACTGTCCCCAGTACAAGAATATAATACTAATATAGTGCCACCTAGTAAAGAATATAAACTAATATAATACCGTCCCCTATGTACAAGAATAAACTCCTATAATACTGACCCTATGTACAAGAATATAACTACGATAATACCGCTCCCCATGTTACAAGAATATACTCCTATAATACTGACCCCTATGTACAAGAATATAACTACTATAATACTGTCCCCTATGTACAAGAATATAACTACTATAATACTGCCCCCTATGTACAGGAATATAACTACTATAATACTGCCCCCCTGGAAACTGACTGGGAATTTAAAGTGGCCCTGGAAAAAACTGTAAAGTTGCCCCATTCTGTGGGCGGAGTCAAACAAGTAGGTGTGGCCTTGTGATGTGGGTGGGAGTTACTAAACTCCCTACAAACGTTAATAGATGGTCTAAATCAAAATGACACCGCAGAGGAAAGAGACTCATAATGCACTCATTGGTACAGGAATAATACTTCTATTTTAAGAAGCACACAACTTAATACTGCCATATATGTAACTAAAAAAACAGACTACAGTACCTTCTCCAATAAACAAGAATGTAAACTATATAATACTACTGCCCTAAGTAAAATATATTGTAATACTGCCCCCCTATGTACAAGAACATAACTCCAATAATACTGCCCCCTATGTACAAAATATAACTACTATAATACTGCCCCCTATGTGACAAGAATATAACTACTATAATACAATGCCCCCTATGTAAAGACTAAACATAGTATAATACTGACCCCTAATGTCAAGAATATAACTCTATAATACTGCCCCCTATGTACAAGAAATATAACTACTATAATACTGCCCCCTATGTACAAGACTATAAACTGTATAATACTGCCCCTATGTACAAGAATATAAACTACTATAATACTGCCCCTATGCTACAAGAATATAACTACTATAATACTGCCCCTGTGTACAAGAATATAACTACTAATAATGCCCACCTATACAAGAATATAAACTACTAAATACTGCCCCTATGTACAAGAATATAACTACTAAATACTGGCCCCTATGTACAAGAATATAACTACTATAATACGTCCCTTTGACAAGAATATAACTACTATAATTGCACCTATGTACAAGAATATAACTACTATAATACCGTCCCTGTACAAGAATAAAACTCCTATAATACTGACCCTATGTAACAAGAATATAACACGATAATACCGCCCCTATGTACAAGATATAACTCCTATAATCCTGACCCCTATGGACAAGATAACTACTATAATACTGTCCCCTATGTACAAGAAATAATACTATAATACTGCCACTATGTACAGGAACTATAACTACTAAATACTGCCCCCCTGGAAACTGACTGGGAATTTAACAGTGGCCCTGGAAAAAACTGTTAAAAGTTGCCCCACTGTCGTGGGCGGAAGTCAAACAAGTAGGTGTGGCCTTGATGGTGGGTGAGTTACTAAACTCCTACAAACTGTTAATAGATGGTCTAAATCAACAGGTACACCGCAGAGAAAGAGGACTCATACTGCCTCCTTGTACAGGAATAATACTTCTATTTTAAGAGCACACAACTAATATGCCATATATGTACACTAAAAACATACTAAAGTACCTTCTCCAATAAACAAGGAAGTAACTACTATAATACTACTGCCCCTAAGTAAAATATATTGTAATACTGCCCCCTATGTACAAGAACATAACTCCAATAATACTGCCCCCTATGTACAAGAATATAACTACTCAATACTACCCCTATGTACAAGAATATAAACTACTATAATACTGCCCCCTATGTACAAGACTAAACTGTATAATACTGCCCCCTATGTACAAGAATATAACTACTAAATAGCCCCTATGTACAAAGATTAACACATAGACAACTGCCCCCTATGTACAAGAAGAAATAACTACTATAATACTGCCCCATATGTACAAGAGATATAACTACATAATACTGCCCACTATGTACAAGAATATAACTACAAATTGTGAGGGCCAAAGTAGATATTATGTGTCCACTAATAATTATAGCTTATGATTTATATATGTGCCCTTTGCCCTAGTATTTTTGTACATTGTCTGTTGAGAAATACAGAGCTTTTCCCTTACATCAGTTATTTAACCAGACATGCAACTTCAGCGGAACTCAAGTCTTGTGATGGAAAGCAGAAGATGGAAGGCAGATGTTTGTTAAGAATAGCTATCAGCATCCAGACTAGTGGTCAATTTATGTAGACAACGGTGACTGGAAATTCCCCTGGCATAGCAACCAAGGCCTAGTTTTGGAAGACCAATCAGCAAGAGCCGGGGGCCAGACATATTGCTTAGCTATAACCAATTATAATGATTTTAATGTATGTAACCACACCTTTTCTAGGGGTATAAGGGCTATTGTAATCAGGAAAAATAAACACAGTTATTTCTCTTTTCTGTGGCAAGTTAAGAGCATGAACCTAAGATAAAAACAGAATTTCAGTCTTCTGTTTTTCTATCCAAACGTGCACGCATGCTCAACTAATTGGAGTGTCTGAGAGAAGAGTGTAAGGCGGGATTGGCCCGACCCTGACAGCTGGCGCCCAACGTGGCCATCCCCGTGATACCGTACACCCGAGGGACCCGAACCAGAGGACGGAGGACGAACCTTGTCCACACAATAGAGGACCGCGCGGCCTCACTGAATCACGGTAAGTTAATGCATATATATATGTGTTGACTTCCCTGTGATCATTGGTGTGGAATAAGTTAGATAGCTTCTGATACTTTTCGGGTCTAAGGGCTGATGTCTGAGTGGTGAGACTCATTTTCTTTACGGTGATGCTGGGATGGTTCAGAACTGATGTATAGTGACACTTCCCTATGGTGTGTCAATGAAAATCACACGCCTCATTCTCTCAGGCACATGGTCAGACCTCTGGGTGGAAAGTGAAAGGAAAAAAAGGCTTCATTGTGATATATAGGATCTCTGCCCCCCTTCTGTAGAAGCGTGGGGAGGAAGTTTGCGGACTGAGAATAGTACAGATTGACATCCTCTGTTCTGGGGATATTGGGCACTGGTTACAGTGTCTGGATTGTTTTATTGTTTGTATTGTTTTATGTTTTATATGGGGGGGGGGAGGGAATTAAGGTGGTTCTAGGGTTAGAGACCGTGAAGATAAGCATTGGCTCACTAGGGAAGAGGCTGATTGGGGTACGCCGAGGGGAGCACGGTTTTGAACTTTAAATAAGTTCTAACGGGTGTGTGTCAGTGGTTTTTGGTAGGTTAGGGACTTTGTATTTTTGCGACACACGACGGTGAGCTGGGGCCCTGCGTTGAGTGAGTAGCTAACAAACGTGTACCTTGTGGAAATGATGTTAGGTGTTGTTAAGAAAGGGCATACCTCCCCGAGGGGGCAGAGACTGCAGTCCGACTACTGTTGAAAAAAGGGAAGGAAAAAAAGTATGTTATAATTGTGCGAGGTTGTACAAGTATGTTGATATGCCCTCAAAGGAAGGCTGGCAGCCTTCAGTGTGGAAGTGAATTCTAACCACAAGTAGAGGTGTGTTAGAAGATAAGGGCATACTGGAAGCTGCGCTACAGGCTCACTACCGAGTGGCCAGAGCATTGCAAGTTGAATGATGGTCAGAATGCGGGAGGGAGATGGTGGTTCAGCCAAAGCGGAAGTGCTATTGGATATGGTGAAGCCTTTAGATAGACAGTGGTGAAATGCGGAAACAAATGGCGACAGTGCATGTGCCCAGACCAGCCCTATAATGGCGGCCAACCCGGTCCGGAAGGGGGACCTGTAGAGTGTGTGGTTTACAAAATCTGGAATGGGCGGAGTCATGATAAGAATTAGAAGAATTAGAATTAAAAAGTCAGTGTGAGAAAAAAAAAAAAAAAAACTTGATCAGATTTTTTAAATAGACATTAGAGCCTCTGATTTTGACAGACGGACACCAGGACAGAGTGACAGGAAATTCTTCAGAGTGCCCGTTGAGAAGGAGACAGGTGATAAGGGACATTTCAAGAGATTTGAATGTAGAGATTGAGAAAAAGAGATGTTATTCTTTGACGGCTAAATTTCTCCATAGCTGCTTGTAATTGTGTTGAGAACTGGTCTTGAAGCGATCTGTGCTGTGCTTGGGAGAGAACAGACAGTGACTTTGCAAGTGCAAGTTTACGACGGGGGGGGGGGGCGGGACGATAGAGGGAATTGTGACATGAAAAGACAGAGGGAAAACTGAGACTAGTGTTTCACAGACCACAATAAGTAGGACTGACAAAAGTTTAGATTCCGGACGAGCCCAGTTTCAAGGGGGGCGTGCTTCCACTTGCGGGAGGAGCATATGAAGGATAATAAGTGAGAATCTGGGCCAGAGCAATAGGGGGGCGGGTAACTAACAAGGACGTCAGCAAGTACATGCCCACAGACAGCTTCTTTATTGTCAAACCCTCCCTGCTAGCCCAGTGATGATTTTAACCCATTCGCAGTCAAGAAAAAGACCCAGAAAGAACAACATATATGTTCGGATTGGTCCATGATCTCCAAGCTGCTAATGAGTGTCCCACACTGGCAGCGTCCCCGAGAGTGACAAATTATTCACTGTTATTGATTGGCAAATGTTCTTCTCTCTGTGCCCCTGCATGAAAATTGCCAGTATTTATTTGCCTTTACCAGTTCAGTATTCCAGTATACCTGAGGTAGACTCCCACAAGTGGGGGGGTAAAACTCACCCAGCCAATACCCCACGGCCCCTACAGGAAGTAGACTGACAGACTAGCCCCTACTGGATGTTCTCCTTTATCAGTTGTGGAGGAACCTACTGTTTTGTTTGCAGGATGCATTTATTGACCTATGTGTTTTCTGTTCCAGAAGGGTTGCAAAGTTCCAGAGATAAACTCCAGTACCGTCAGGAGAAGGTGGTCTTCTAGGCCACTGCTTCTCAGCCACAGGCAGATACCTGACAGAGGAAAGAAAGCTGGTGGTCCAGAATGTGCCCCTGCCCTGAGGCCCTAAGCCTTCTTCACATGTTTCTAGGACTGACCAGCTCCTGCAGGCCTGGGCTAGGTCTACTGCCTCCAGCCTGATTGCCCTTGATAAACATGAATTGCCTCTTCCCCATTTGCCCTTAGTCAGGAGGCAATTGATGCATTGCCATATCCCTAAGACTGGTAAATCCTGTCTGCCCCGGCCCTAGGCACATTCCCACTGAACCAGACATTTATTTTGCTTTGAGTATTCAGTCCATGCCATAGATGTTTTAGCACAGGAATATGGTGGCTCAGTGGCCCACTATTAGGCCCGGTTAGGACCCAGTTGTGAGGGGAGCCCCTCATGTGTAGTAGCTGCAGCCAGCAGCAATCTGCTCACCAAGGCCAGTGAGCTGATACTAGACCCTAGATCACTCAGTTACAGTGCAAACCCCACTTACCTTGCACAGTGTCCTCACCCAAGTACAGCCCAACATCTGAGCAAAGGCCAGACAGCTCAGACTCCAGCAGTGTGCACTCCTGATGCCCCAGGACACACTGATAAGGTGCACAGCTCTGAATCCTTACATTCTATCGCTAGTCTTCCAGGATTCAGAGAGGGGGGGGGAGAGAAGGGTGATTACCCAGATGTTGACGTTTTTTTTCTCATAGATGGCTCCAGTCTGCAGGAGAAGACAGATGGTTCTCTGAGGATATACAGTGGCATGTGGCGCGACATGAGGTAGTACAAGCAGAACCACCCTCCACACGGTCAGCGCAGGAGGGGTGAGAAGTGATGGCACTCAGGGAAGCGCTACAGCGGTTGGAAGGTAAAAGGACAAACATCTATATCAAGGTATGTCCTGGGGTCTAAACACGACTAGAACCCTTATGGAAGGCTAGAGATTTCCTCACCTCTGGCAGGGACCCCCTTAAGATGGCACGCTGGTTAAGGAGCTCAGGGATGCCGCTACGGGCAATAAGAGGGTGGGCGGATAGTAAAAGTAAAAGCACACACCAATTTGGTGACTCCACAAGCACAGGGCAAGTATGTGGCTGACGGGATGGCGAAGGCAGCGCTGCACAGATGGAGGTCCAGAGACTGTCCTGAAGTCTCAGCGGTGGGTGAGTTCTGAGCAAAGTTTGGATACCAGGTGTTCCAGTCCCTGGTGCCGAGAGAGTCAAGAAGTGAAGGAAGTGTGAGGAAAGCTGGAGCCCAGATGACGATGGGCCTGGGATGCTGGGAGAGAGGGTGTGGCCGCCGGAGCCCTGCACCCGACAGTGAGTCAGGTAGCCCACGGACACACACACATCCAAAATGGCCATGTGCTAGTGCTCATAAACCGCAAGTGGTTTGCCCCCGGCATTATACCCTTCACTAGACTAGTGAAAGCCTTTATAGTCTGTGCCGCCACAACCCGGGTAAGGTGGAAAAGACCCCACAGAAGGGGACACCCAAGCTGCTGTATCCCTTCCAAGAGAGCAGATGGATTTTATCCAGCTACCAAAAAGGTACGTAGGAATACGTGCCTGTGGGCATTGTCTTTCCAGGGGTCCAGAAGCTTCTGCATGACCAAGGCTATTGCCAAGCTTGCAGCCAAGAAGTGGTGAGTGAGATTTTTATGCAGGTTTGGACTTCCAGAGACCATAGAGTCCAGTCGCAGAACCCCACTTCACTGGACAGGTAAAAACCTGAAACATTGTCCCTCCTGGGTGCTAGAACAGGCGAGGGCTTTCCTGCTGCCCCACCATTCAGTTAAGACCACCTCCAACAGAAAATTGGGAGTTGCCCCCTTTTGAAGTACTTTTTTGGCTGCGGCACCTAGACTAGGCCCCACTTTCCCATAGACCCTATAGCTGATGGCAGGAAACAGGTGGAATACGCCACACAGCGAGCAGCCTGGAAAGGTCCGCAAAAGTGTTTCTGATTCCTTTTCAGATCCAGACAGACAGACCTCAGGATGCATAACCTGGAGCCTGGAGACTACGTAGGTGGTGTAAAGAGACACCAGAGAGAGGAGTTGGAGCTTGTAACGAACGGTCCTTTCCAAGTCCTGCTGACCAATGCCACGTCTGTGAAGCCGGAGGGAAGCCAGCATGCTGCCATGTTTTTTTATTGCAAACTTACTTATTCTTCCTGCTAGCTGGTCTCTTTCTGACTGGACTGTATGCTCAGGACCCACCCCAACCATGACTATCACTGATACCAGGGATGCCCCCAGGGGAGGAGACTTACCTACGGTTGGTGCAACAAGACAATGACCTTTTTTAACATTGACAGCACAGGAACCCTGTATTGCAGTGTCTGATGTGTACAGGATTTGTGGGGATAGGAGAGTCAGGTCAGGCTAGAGGTGGGAAGGTAGTGTACGGGAGATAAGATTTGTGCATTCCTTCCTCGTGATCCCCAGGGATAAGGTTGATCAGACACAAAGAAAAGGTTAGAGAATACCCAAAGGATTCTAAAGGTCTAAGAGAGCACATAGATGACCAACGTTTATATAGGATACACCAAGGGAGCCACAACATCGGGGAAGAGGAAAAAACTAAGCTTATGCCTGCATCCAGAGAATCTACTAGCCCCAGGAATCACACCGTCATTGCCGCATAACCAGGCCGTGTACCGTATGCGCCACTTGCAATCCCGCCCCTACAGCAAAGGTACCCCAACAAACACCTTGCCAAACCAGAATACCCATTTCAAAGGATCCAAGTGGACCCACATCCAGCTACCAAGGAGGGAAGGAAAACACGAATATGTATTTGTAGTAGTAGACATGTTCTCCGGATGGCCAGAGGCGTACCCAGTAGCTAAAATGACATCAAAAACTACGGCAAAGAAAAAGAAATTGATTACTGAGACAGTTTGTAGATTTGGTGAGTACCACAAGTTATAGAGTCAGACCAAGGGCCCTATTTTTCCTATTAGATATTCAGAGAGCTATGGAACATGTTGGGAGTAGACTTGGGGCCTTACACACACCATACCAACCCACAGAGCTCAGGAAAGGTAGAAGTGAAGAGGATGAATGGTACCCTAAAGAACAAATTGCTCAAAAATGACCAGGACAGTCCCCTCCCCTGGCCAGAACTGCCTCCCATTGCACGTATCATGTTCGACACCTCCCAGCCCAAGATGGTCTCACCCCCTATGAGATTTTGTTGGGGCCAACCACAGTTTTTCCCGGTATGATAAGTTTAAGCAGTGAATGTCTGAAAGTTGCATGATAAGATCTGACCAATACTTGTAATGCAATTGTCCAAGGATTAACAAATCGATGCATGCTGCCAGTGTTGCTTCTAGTATTCCAGAAGTTATCAGGCGGTGGCGGGACGCTATGTTCCACAACGTTCCAACAGGTGATCAAGTATATGTAGAAAGAAGCCATTTAGGACAGGCATTGGCTTCAACCCAGCGATTCGAGGGCCTTACACAGTGTCATGGTAACGCCTACAGCGGATTGATGAAACTTGAAGGGAAAGGAAACCAACCTGGATACACATACACTGCAAAGGGAAAACAAAATGAAGCTCTATATCCTTCATGCTTGAGTTGTTTATAATCCAGATAGACGCCAAATCACCACCTTTTGGAATACCACGGCCCCTGTATGAAGAGTATCCTTGATTTTGTGATGTGTGAGATTGTCGAGGCGACAGAGCGACATGTAGATGGGAGTCCATCATACCCAGTACAAGGGCGAAGCACAGTTCTACACTGGTAAACCCGTCCCGGGAATGGAACGCAATTCGAGTCAGATGTAGGGTGGGCAGAGTGAAAACTATACGTGTATCCTCTGACATTCACTAATGCCCAAAACTCCCCCTGGGGGGGTGGTTGAAAAAGATTTCTGTCCAAGAATTGGCTCCATGACCCAGATTAGGTCTGTGACCGCCCATTTAACTTCTTTCCTTGATGATGTCTTTTGGATTGTGGGAAGCATGGTAAGCTGAGAGAGGAGAACCGCCTCCCCCAATCATGGAGGGGTAAATGGGCCCGTAGTTAAATTAGTCCTGGCTTCTGTGTGTTACCCTGGATCCGACTCTATAAAAAGTGAACAGGTAAAGATATAAAGAGTTCACTAAGTAACACTGATTGACGACAAGACCATGATGTTTATATAGATAGTATCGGATTGTCCCAAGGGGGGATGTCCCAGGACCAGATTACAAGGCTCAGGATCAAGATTGCCAGCCGGATTTGCTTCTGCAATAATTCCCCAAGTGCAAATCAATGGAAAAATGTGGATTGGATAAATTATGTTGACTATAAGAACCAAGTGGCTTTGTAAATACAGTAGGGATCGCTTCACTAGTATTGTGGAAGAAAACTCGGGGCCCCAATATGAGAGATTTTTTACAAATAGAATGACCTAGATATGATACTCGAGAGACAGAAAAAGGTGGAGTGTATGGAATGAATAGGAGAAGATCGTTGCACCTCATCCCTCGAAGTCAGGTGCTGGGTGGTAAGACCCTGAGCAATAAAGAAAATTACAGCGATTGGCAACTGGAGAGGAAAGGAAAAATGCAAGGCAGGTAGATACTCCCCTGGGCAGCATGTTTACTAGTGGGCAGGAGGTGGAAGGCCCTTTTCCAAACAGATAGGATGTGGTATACTCGGGATGTTCATCCTGGCTCATTTCCTTGTGTTGTGTATGCCCATTGTATAAGAAGTTGGCTAAGGAAGGAGAAAAATGCGATAACAAGGCTAAAGGATGTTTTTCCGAATATCAAACGTCTGTTTTATATGTCTATGAGGATAGAAATTGCCCGATTTGCCCTGAGATCATCAGTTCTGTCAGAACAGGCCTGATGTCCAGTTCTGGAACACCCCAAATTCTTCCCGATAGAGACCTACACTTGCCATTGTGATCTCAGATACGTTAGCCCCTCTCCCCAATAGTGGAAGCTTATGTGTAAGGGTGAAAGAAGGAGGACTCATGGGTCAGACAGGTTACGTGCTGGGGAAATTGATTCCAGGCTGTCACAAGGGCACGTGGGTCAATGACTCAGTGACGCAATCCACTCCCCTCTCCACACCACATGGACAGCCTATAGGAAAAAAAACGAAATCGCGTGAAGTGTAGGGGAAAAGCTCAGTATTTAGGGTGGGAATGTGAGGCCAAGTAATGATTAATGTGTCCATAATCATTATATGCTTTATCGAGTATATAGTGCCCTTTGCCCTATAGTTTTCGTACATTGTCTGTTGAGAAATACAGAGCTGTTTCCCTTACCATCAGTTTTAACCAGACATGCAAACTGTCAGAGGGAACTCAAGTCTTGTAGATGGAAAGCAGGAAGCTGGAGAAAGAGCAGATGTTTGTTAAGAAAGCATTAGCATCCAGAATAGGGGTCAAAATTTACTGTAGACAACGGTGACTGGAAATTTCCCCTGGCATAGCAACAAGGCCTAGTTTTGGAAGACACATTAGACAAGAGCCGGGGGCCAGGACATATATGCTTAGCTTTAACCAAATTTAATGAATTTTACTGTATGTAACACCATCACCTTTTTTTTTCTATGGGTATAAGAGGTATGTATCAGGAAATAAAACAGTTCATTTCTCTTTTCTGTTCGGGCAGTAGGAGCATGAAACAAGATAAAACAGATTGTCAGTCTTCTGTTTTTCTATCCAAACGTGCACGACCTGCTACAACTAGAATGGGGAGGTTTGTAGAGAGAAGGAGTCGGTAAGGAGGGGATTCCCGACAAGAAAAAATAAATACTGCCCCTGTGTACAAGATAGAACGACTATAACTTGCCCATGAACGATAATTACATAATACTGCCCCCTTGACAGAAAAAACTATAGTAGCCAAGTACAGAATATAACTACGGTATATACTGCGCCCCTAATGTAAAGAATATACTACTAGAATACTGGCCCCTATGTACAAGAATATAACTATATAATACTGGCCCCATGACAAGAATTTAACTACTTAATACCTGTCCCCTATGTACAAGAATATAACTACCTATAATAGATGCCACACCGTATGGATACAAGAATATAACTCACTGAGATACGCCCCCTATGCAAATAAATGCTACACAAAATAGACCACTTACAGCCTAAATAGCTGATATACCGGACCCTATGTACAAGAATAACTCTATAATTACTGAACCATGTACGAATAACTACATAGGACCCCTATGTATCAGAGAATAAGCTACTATATACTGCCCCTAATGTACAGGAATATATAATACTATAATACTGCCCCCCAGTACAAGAATATAAACTACATATATAGGCCTATTCCGACTTAAGAATATAGATGACCAATGTGAATTAAACTCTATATCCTACCCTATACAGACATATGCTCAAAATTCCCTAGCCTATGTTAACCAATGACATAACTACTATAATCATGCCTCCTTTATGTAGAAGAATATTAACTACTATTAATACTGACCCCAGGTAAAGATATAAACTACTATTAATACTGCCCATATGTACAGAAATATAAACTCAAGATAGCATACTGCCACCCCTATGTTATACAAGGAATATAACTACTGAATTAATACTGCCCCCTAGCAAGAATATAACTACTCGTAATACTGCCCCTATGTACAAGAATATAAACACTAAATAATGCCCCCCCTATTGTACAGGAAGTATAAGCTACATATAATTACTGCCCCTATTGTACAGAATATAGCTACTATTACTAGTAGCAGAAACCACCTCCAACTCCAAGTTGTATATAGCCAGCCAACCCCCGGGTACAACTAGTCGAGGACCACCCAGCTATACATCCAGCCCAATGTAATATCTAATATTATATAGCCAGCCCCCAAGTCTCCTAGCTATTCAGTCCCCCCAGTACACGCCAGATGCCCCTGCCACAGTGTTACAGCCCCTGCCCAGTATACAGCCTGCAGCCCAGCCCCAGTGTACAGCCTGCCAGCCCATAGCCCCAGTATACATCCACTGCCCCAGTATACAGCCACTGCCCCAGTTATACAGCCCATAGCCCAGTTACAGCCCATAGCCCCCAGATACAGCCCACTAGCCCCAGTACAGCCCCATAGCCCCCAGTGTACAGCCCTGCCCCCAGTGACAGCCCGCCCCAGGTACAGCCGCTGCTCCCAGGTACCCCAGCGCTGTCCACTATATCAGCCCCTTGCCCCAGTTATAACCGCCCACTGCCCCAGTGTACAGCCTTGTCCCAGTGTCGCCCATAGCCCCAGTTACAGCCCTTTCAACAGTGTACAGCCACTGCCCTAGTGGTACAGCCCCTCCAGTGGACCAGACCCTGCCCAGTACACAGCCAATTAGCCCCAGTACACAGCCCCATGCCCCAGTGTACAGCCCCTGCCCCAGATACAGCCACGCACCAGTGTACAGCCCCTGACCCCAGTGTACAGCGCTGGGTCCCAGTTATACAGCCCGCTTCCCTCAGATACCCTCAGCCCGTCCCCAGTGTACAGGCCCACTGCCCAGTGCCACAGCCCATAGCCACAGTGTTACAGCCCCTTCCAAGTGTACAAGCCGCTGACCCCAGTGAGTACGCCCCAGTGTTACGCCCCAGCCAGTTTACACCCGCCAGGCCAGTATGCCCGCTCCTACCGCAGCCGCTTTATACAGCCCCACGCACCCGTAAAGCCCATGCCCCAGTACTACAAAGCCCTGCCCCAGTGTACAGCCCTGCCCCGTAGTATACAGCCCCGCACCAGGTATTACAGCCCCGCCCCAGTAGTGACAACCCTGCCCAGTGTACGCCCCATGCCCAGTGTTACAGCCATAGTCCCAGTATACAGCCACCTTTTCCCAGTGTACAGCCCTGCCCCACAGTGTACCGCCCTGCCCCCAGTAATACAGCCCTTCCCCAGTTGTACACCCCTTGCCCCAGTGTAAACCACGCCCCTGTACCCCAGTGTGTCGCCAAAGCCCCAGTATACCAGCCCCTTTCCCAGGTGTAAAGACCCTTCCACAGGTGTACAGCCCCGACCAGTGTACAGCCACGACTACCAGGTACAGCAACATAGACCCAGTATAGAACAGGGCAGCCCCTTTCCCAGTGTACAGCCCTTCCCCAGTGTACAGTCCTGCCCCAGTGTACAGCCCCTGCCCCAGTGTACAGCCCCTACCCCAGTATACAGGCCACCTCCCTGTATAGTACACCCATGCCCCAGTGTACAGCCCATAGCCCCAGTACCAGCCCATAGCCCAGTACACAGCCCCTGCCCCAAGTGTACAGCCCCGCCCTAGTATACAGCCCCTGCCCCCAGTGTACCCCGCCCCAATATACCGCCCCTAACCCAGTGTACAGCCCCTAGCCACCCTGCAGCCCTTAGCCCTGCCCAGTACTACAGCCCCTTGACCCAGTGTACAGCCCCTGGCCCAGTGTACAGCCCCTGCCCCACAGTGTACAGCCCCTTCCCCGTTATAAGCCCATGCCCCAGTGTGACAAGCCCTGCCCGGTACACAGGCCAGCCAGCACAGTACATAAAGATAAAAAAACACATGAACTCACCTTCCTATGCCCCGACGCTGCGTCCCGGTTGATTCAGTCCGGCCGCCGGGTGATCCGCTACGTAGGCCGGCGTCCACAGACCATGACGTCGGACAGCGGCTGACGTCATTACCTCCGCGGACACGGGCGCCGTACGGAGCTGTCACCGACGTAAGGTTGTCCGGGACTGAGGAACAGAGCAGGGGACGCGAGCGGTCGGGGGTCGGACGAGGGAGTTTATTGTGTTTTTTTTTTTGTCCACCGGTCCCCACCATGTCCCGCCGACCGACGCAAACCATCGGCACCGGTTCCCCGGGGGTATGCCGCCGCCCATAGCCATACCCCCACACACGATGGACTAAGGATTCCCACCACCACCTACGGGGAGCCTGTTACTCCACACATGATGCGGGGGTGATCTCCGCCACACAGTAGACAGTGGGCCTGAAACACAGGATGCGCAGGAGCTGTACCCACCCGCCATGATGGTGAGCGTCCTGGAATGCACCACACAGTGATACAGTAAGTCCTACTAACGACAGTGATGACAGTGAGAGTCCTGTACCCTAACATGATGACGGAGAGTCCTAATCCCCACACACGATGACGAGCTGATTACACTCCAGATGATGAGTCCGATTACTCGCCCCACACAACAATGATTGACAGTGAGACTGACTTATATGCCCCACACAGTGATTGAGAAGGATGAGTACTCGACTCACCCCCTATACACAGTGTGAGCTTATATCGACAAACTGATGCCGAGAGCCCTGATTACCCCACCCGCACAGTGATTGACAGTGAGAGTCTAATTCCCACGACGTAGATTTACCCCGCCAACACAAAGTGATTGACAGTGGAGTCCCGACTTCCCCACATGATTTGGTACATTTCCTCACCCACAGGAAGTTGCAGTGAGAGTCCTGATTATCCACCCACACACGATTGATTGACAGTGAGGTCCTGATTACTCCACCCCACATCACAGTGATTGACAGTGAGAGTCCTGTTCCCATCACGAGGGCTTATCTTATCAGAAATAGCTCTGCCACATTGGGGCAGCAACAGGATCCTCTGATATTATGGATCGAAGCTCTTGGCCAAAGTAGGTCCCAGTAGCTAAACATCACACACACCCATCTCCAAATGTATTGACTAGTGTTCTGATTATCCTACATAATAACGTGTTGACGATTGATGAGTCGGTGATGAATTATCCACTTTGCAACACCTACCTGTCAAAGATTGACTTAGTTGGAGCAGGTACCGAATTCTGGCGGTTTCAACGCACAGTCGATAAATTGAGCCGTTCCCATCCAATCACAAGGTCATGGGCCAGTAGATGCTTTCTCTAAGAGTTTATCTCCATCCACATCCAGGGATGACAGTGCTGTATCCGTGACTTGTCCCAGGAAATCAGCACAATGCTGACAGTGATGCGGACATCGAGATTACAATCGTGTATCCACTCAAAGCAGCAAAATGAGTATGAGTTCTGATTTCACACAGTATTTAGAGGATGAGGTCCATAAACTCATCACAGTAAGGGGAACTTAAGGGAGAGGGAGAGATCCAATGAAACTCCAAAAAAACAAGATTGACAAAAAAGGAAAAGGTCCAAAGAACACCACCACAACACGAAAAAAATGCAAAAAAATCAATATCAATACAAAAAAAAAAAAAAATACCTCACAAAATGGATTAGAAGCATAAACCTTGGGGTGGGGGGGGCACCAATGATTCATTCGAGCACAATCGACCTAGTAAACCCAGTCCAAAAAACCTGTTGTAAAATGAAGCCAAAAAAAATCAAACCACTCTCAAAAGAATAAAAACGAAAGACCTTACCTAAAATCACGTACAACACAATCACTCAAAAACGAATACCACAAAAATATAAGTTATAAATTACTTCTACATAAAAATATCATACATACTATGGAAAAAATAAAGATGAAAAAATCTTTTAAGTGTCGTACTAAACCCTGATCACCTTTCAATGGTCATGCTATCTCCTAGGACAGGGAAGGTTTTGGGTTTTGGGGAAACACATATAATCAAAACGCCTACATTAATGCACTCCCACAACCCATAATAAGAAAAACTAAAGCTCTCACACAACGATGAACAAAAACTCTATCATCTGAAGATTCGTATCACCTACTTCCAGAAGCTCCCTACTAATCAACGACGCTAAAGGTCCACTGAATTAAAAAACATAAAACAAACATATTGTCCTAAGGCCAGGCATGTTGCCCCGACATCCACCTACGAACCTGTATTGCAAAGTATGATCCTAGCAGCTTCAGTGGATGATTGTCAGTAATTTAACGTTAATTCACCCCTCGCATTACATTCTTAAAAGTACCTTTGAAAATAAAATCAAAAGTAAAAAACCAAAAAAAAATGGGTGTTGGGGGGTTGGGCTTCCCACATAAATACACGGATGTCCCCAACAAACCCAACCACATGCACGACCACCCCCCCCAAAATAACATGTACATGATCAGTAAATGGATTATTTCCTGAGAAATAAATATTAATGGCTTATCCTTAGGATTGGTCGTCAACTATTAGGGTCGGTGGGGGTCCAATACCAGCTAATATGCTGGATCCGACTGTATGAGAGATTGAAGCTTAATTAGACCAAAAGGTTGCAGACTCTTTACTGGCACAATGCAACACATCCTTACATTGTATAGTTCTTGGTATTGTACCCCAGCCTATTGATGGAATAGGGGCGCAGGCACACCAGTGCCCCCTCCTCTGTGACGGCTGCGCTCCCCCAATCACATCACTAAACTTTACAAGCGAAGGCTCTGCTATTACCCAGATACCCAGCGCCACCCATCCCTGCCTCACGTATGGCGGCGCGGCGTGCCGGCGCAGCACAGATTTTTAAAGGGCCAGCACACCTGTGATTGGCGATGGACACATCTTGTCATCTCTACTTCCTCCATCTAGTGATGGGAATTCCGGCTATTCTAGTGGAGCTGGATCAATTAGTACGTCACTAAGAAAGCCATCTCTCGACCTCTATGAACGGGCTCGACACTATTAAATAATAATAGGGAGCTACAGGCACAGCCATTTACCCCACACCCACTCCACTTTTAACCACGATGTAAGGGTTGTAAAAAGAGGGCATGGTTAGACGGTTGGGCGGGTGGGGTGGTTAGTTAAGTGAGCCATCGGTTCCTGAGGATGAGCTGGTCAGGACGTCGGCGGAAAAGAGCCGGCTCTTTGTGACGGACGGAATGCTGAAGATTCCACATCATACTGCCATCTATTCCCCCATGTGGTCACAGGCGCCAGTGGGCTGATGAAATCATTCTGGACTTCTGAGCCCCCCTGGGATAAGAAGACTGATTACCAAGAGAGTTACGATGTATAGCATAGTGTGTGTGGTTAATGTCTGTATGTATAGTGTTGAAGTGGTGTATGAGTGTAAAACTTGGTGTGTGGTGTATATACAAGTTATATAAATGTATGTATATACGAGTTTTAAAGTGTGTTACAAAGATAGTAATATTATTTAAGGCGAGTAGGCCCTACGGAGAAGTTTGCTATGGGGCTCGGCCCCTCTTTTATGCCCTGTATAGCTGAGTCTATAGCGTAAAACAGATTGAAACAACCAAGAGGTTTCCAACTGTATATGCCTAATGTAAATCTCTAATGGGACTCTCAAAATATTCATTTTACCTTAGTGATGGACCATTGTACATTAAAGGGATCCTAGTACACAGATCTAACATATGGAGTAGATCGTAGGTGGCACGGTCCTTTTAATGTATTATAGCTCATGTTTTTTTAAAAACTGTTAGTTGCGCCAGTACTTTGAGGTATATAAAAATATAATCTAATCTATATGCAAATGTTGTGTTTAGCGTGGCTAAACTGGGGTGATGGAGAGGAGTATCGGCAACGTTGGAGCCGGAGCTACGGCTCGTTTAGCTCCACCCCCCCAAGTAGCCTCTGTCAATCCCTCCTACCCAGCCATCACAGGCTGCTCGCAAATTCGTCTTCGAGCATGCACACTCGGCATAGTCTATGCATGCGCAGACACTGGTTTAGCAGAGGAGGTGCGCACAGCTTTGACAAGATGCTTGATGAAGACTTTCTTGGGTAGGTGGGATTGAAAGAAGCTACTGGGGTGTGGAGTTGCCGTTGATCCCTCCTCCCAAGAAGTCTTCAGGGCCCAGCTGTCAAGCTTTTCACATTAATCTGCAAGCGTGCATGGTTCTGCCAAAGTCTATTGAATGCGCAGAACAAGCTGCACAGATGAAGTGGGCGAAGCTTGACAAGCTCCTGCTGAAGAATCTTGGGAGGAGGGATCAAAAGAAAGATACTGGGGTGTGGAGTTTGCCGTTGATCCTCATACCAAGAAGTCTTCAGGGCCCCCAGCGGTCACGCTTCTCGCATTTATCGCGAGCGTGCATGTTCTGCATAGTCTATGCATTGCGCAGTACTCTGGCTTGACAGATGAGTGGCGCAGCTTTGACAAGATCCGTGCTGAAGACTTCTTGGTAGGAGGGATCAAAATAAAGCTATTGGGGTGTGAGTTGCCGTTGATCCCCCTACAAAGAAGGACTTCAGGGTCTCAGCTCGTCACAGGCTGCTCCATATAAAACAGAATTGGACTAGTTGCTCTCAGGAAATTAAGGTAAACAAACCTCGACCTACACTGTCCTGATCTCCCAGAATTGGTTATCAAATACAGATATTAGGACCTATACGTGGTTAATTTATATCAAATAACATATTACCCTGCCCTCTATTGTTGTTCAGAACCTGCTGAGGCCTAAGTAATTGGTCACTCCATTTACGTGACAGTGATACTACAAGGGCCCAGCCAGGGTGATTGACCCTAATTTGGTGGTCCGTAATGAGGCTGGCATCTGTACAGCGGCACACACACCTTAGATAATAAACGTCATGGAAAATGCCTCCAAACCAAGCCGAAGAAGAGACATTAAGAGAGAATTGTCTACCTAACGTTGTGAAGTTCTCCCGGGGAGAACCTTTCCTAGTCTGGAGGGGTAGGGCTTTCCAGCGATGACATATATAGAGCAGGGCCCTCCATTTATGACTGGCGGGGGTACTGTACGTCATCCCAGCTGTCATTGCAGCACCGTCGCCTTTGGTACTGGGCTATCGCTGAATCTGGAAGTGACATACAGAAGGCAATTTCTCCATAGTCTTGGAAACATTTTGCCAGGGTTATTAGGAGGGGAAACCGGACAGGGACTGGCTTTTTAATGCGTTAGTGATACCACGAAGATATAAAGAGCAAGTAATCTAACATTTATTATGTATAAGGGAAGGGGTGGTAGGGGAGGTTGGCAGACATTGGTCAGGCAGCATCCAAAGAGACAGGGTATTTGAGTAGCGGCTAGAGTGGCGAGATGGAATATTTTCTAATTCAATCTAATGAAATAATAACGTACAACTAAGAATTTACTCCCTTCTACATATAGTAAGGATTGGACCCACGCAATCACCTAATCTTGGGGGCCCATCATTCCTCAACCTTTAGGGAATTACACCCCTCCAGTAAAGTAATCTACTGCTGGAAAACTTGCGGGTCCAGTCCAGTATTGGGTTAAAAACTGCCCACGGGGTCCTCAGATTCTCTGGTGGCCACAGTCAGAAAAGATGTAAAACAAAAATTTTCCGTTTGATCAACCAGGAGAACTAATCATGTATAGTGCACACTACATTTCAGGACCAATATCTATATTACACTTTTAAACTTTCTCATGCGGACACCCTTGTGAACTCAATTAACCCCAAGACCATAAGACTCGCCAGTTCTAGACTGGTGTGATTCACCATTCTATCACAATATGGGAAATATGCAAATATGTTTTCATGGATGGCATAAGGAAACAATGGCACGCTTTAGTACCTGGTAAGGCAGCCCCCATAATATCAAGCATGACTTTCGGATGACTAAGACCGATTCAGGATTAAAGCAAAACCAGAAAAGCTATTATAGAAGGAACAGATTCCCACAGTTAGACAGCGCTCTTTCGACGTGGCATCTCATCCATTACAGTGTAGGGAACTAGTAGGCATGTGGTAGACATAAAGCCATCGATGTTCCAGTAGTGGAATTGGGGAACTATGCAAATAAGTTTTCCAGGATGGGGATAAGGAACAGCAGTGCCTCTGAGTTACCGTGTAAGGCCACCCCCTTGACATCAAGAAGACTTCGGAAGCATAAGTGACATGAGCAGGAATTCATGCCAAAACCAGTATATCGATTCCAGAAGGAAAAGATAATATCAGACATATGTAATAATCTGGGAGACGGGGTGAATATGTTGATGGCTTTCCCTTTACACAACAGGTTTGGGGGGCCGCTGTCAGGACTGGGGGTATAGGGGGGGTGAACTCACCCTGTGATGGCCCGGCAGGCGATGGTCCTGCCATACAGCAGATAAAAAAGCCCCTAACAAGGGCAAAACCCATTATCAGGCAACCTAAATTAACGGTCCCTGAGTGACCCTACCAAAGGTGACAGGGAGACTCTTCGTCTGCAGCTGCTGATGGTGGCTAATCAATCCAAACACAGAAAACTAAGCCACAGTTCACACGCACCACGAAACACACAAACAGCTGTCATTGGATACAACCCCCACCACGCACATTCAAGCCGTGCACACAAGCACAGTTGAGGCCTGTTCATGATCACCTGGGATTCAGGGTGCAATACCACAGCAAGGTTATGGGAGAGATGCAGTCATTTCATAAGGAACACGATTTGTTCCTTGTACTCTCACCCAGCAGAGGGTGGGGAAGAGTAGGTGGCGGATCCAAGGACAAACAATCTCATTTTTAACCCATTAACGACCTTGGCCTTTTTTAGTTTTTCACTTACAATTTTCACTACCCACTTTAAAAAATCTATAACTTTTTATTTTTCAACAATAAGAGCTTTTGTTATGGTTATTTTCGCGGATAAATTGCAACTCCGTAGTGACGGTATTTACTATTCCAATGCCGTGTGTACTGGGGAAGCGGGAAAAAAAAAATTCCAAATGCAGTGAAAATGGTGTGAAAAACAAAACATTGAACGTCTGCTTGGGGGCTTGATTTTACAGTTCATAGGTGTGCCCCAAAGACAGTCTACTGTATGTTCTTGGGTTGCTACAAAGATACCAAAATTTGTAAGTGTATAATGTTGCATACATTTAAAAAAAAATTAAAACTCCTGTCAAAATTTTTTTTGTTTGCCATCTTATGGAGCACAATAACTGTTTCATAATTTGTGTACGGAGCTGGGGGTGGGTGTCATATTTGTGGACTTTGATGGCGCGGTTTCATGCTATCATTTTAGGAATGTACGACCTTTGATCACTTTTTAGTAATTTTTCTATTTACAAAATGGCAAAAAAATTTCTTTTTACTTATGTGGACGCTAGTTTCCGTTTTACGGGGGGTTAAACGCAGTGAAAAAATGTTATTAGATTTTAATAGATCGGGACAGTTTAGGACGTGGCGATACCTGATTGTTATAATATTATGATATAATTAATATTAATATCGTGCTAGGAAAGGGGGGAGTGAGGTGATTTATGAATTTAGTTTTTATTATAATTTTGGTATTGTTAATTTAATTTTTCAGACTCCATAGGGGAGCTAACCCTAGGGGTACGACCGATGCCTACAGATAATGTCAACTGCAATATGGCAGTATATGGGGATTTTACTCTCCCATTCAATTAATGTGGTGATAGCAATGTAAGGATGGGTTAAAAGGGACAGCTTCGGGCCATTCGGAGACCCCGAAGCGTCATGGCACCGGAGCACGATAAGTGACGTAACGGGGTGGGGCGGACGATCGCGGCAAGTGGAGGCGCAATTCTTCGTGAATCACAGCAAAGACTACCGGCTAGGAGAGGGCTCGGCCCGCAAGCCCTCTCCATGGCACGGGACCGCGCGCGCTACTCGTACGGCGCATAGGAAGGGGGTAAGGACACCTGCTAAATTTTTGGGGATAATTCTTCCATGGTAGAATTTGGGAATTAAATTGAGAAATCGATGGAAGTTGAATATTAAGCTAAATGTCAAGTCCAGATGAGACAATAAGGCACAACCCCTCCAATAATAATGACACCGCCACCGTGACCAACGGGGCATACGGCGGCGGATCCAGCATATAAATACCGCGGCCGACAAAGGCCCATGATTTCAACGACTATGGCCTTAATGGCAAATATCACACCAAAATCAACCCCAACCGAAATAGTTAGGGGAGAGGACAAGAGGGAAATATGGTACTGGGACGATGCTTGTAAGGGTATGAAATGTTACTGAAGGGTATTTGCGTAGATAAATAAAAAAGGATTTAGTTGATAACCCCCCCCCACCCACCACCTTCTCTGCATCGATGGAAGTGGAAACCAGAAAAGACAAAGGGGAAACACTACATATCTTAAAGCTGATGTTGGCCCCGCAAGAAAGAGACCGGATGGAGTGCAGCGCAGAGAATAATGGTTTGGTAAAAAGAACTGGGGGGGTAAGAAGAGGAGGTATTATATAGGGAAAGTGGGCGTCCTTCTCTTCCCCTTCCCTTTCCCCTCCTCTCTTTCCCCCCCTTTCCTCCCTCACCCCTCTCTTCCCCCCTTTCCTTCTTTTCTCCCTCCTTCTTCACAAGGCCACACCTACTTGTTTTGACTCCGCCCACAGAATGGGGCCACTTTTACAGTTTTTTCCAGGGCCACTTTAAATTCCCAGTCCGCCCCTGACTCTCACTGTCAATTACTGTGTGTGGGTGGAGTAATCAGGGCTCTCACTGTCAATCACTGTGTGTGGGTGGAGTAATCAGGACTCTCACTGTCAAGCACTGTCTGTGGGTGGAGTAATCAGGACTCTCACTGTCAATCACTGTGTGTGGGTGGAGTAATCAGGACTCTCACTGTCAATCACTGTGTGTGGGTGGAGTAATCAGGGCTCTCACTGTCAATCACTGTGTGTGGATGGGGTAGTCAGGACTTTCCCTGTCAATTACTGTGTGTGGGTGGAGTTATCATAACACTTTCACTGTCAATCAATGTGTGGGGGCTGAATAATCCCAACTTTCCACTATATGTGCAGGTGGAGTTATCAGGACCTTTACTGTCAATCACTATTTACAGGCAGGGCAATCAGGACTCTTACTGTCTGAGTTAGGAGTCCTGTGAGCATTTAATCTTTCTTTTCAGTAATCCTGCTCCAAATAATAAAACCTTTATATCATGTCCTTCCACAGGCAGGACAGCAAAACTAGATTTTAATTAATAAAGATCACTTTGTCAATAATCTTTTTAATTTTTTTCACTGTTAAAAAAAAAAAAAAAAAAAAAAAGCTAAACTATTACACGATAAAACCTAAGCATGTAAAGCAGGTTTATACTTTCTGTAGACATTTTGTTATGTGGTATTTTGGGGATTACACATGTGCACATACCAATATACCCTTTTATGGTGTTGCTGTCCCTTTACACAATGTCATTCCTTATAAGATCACAGCATGTTAAATATGAAGAAGGGCACGGCCATGCTGTGCAGCGGGTTCTCATTAAATGAAGTGTTAAACGCATGGAGCAGCATGTCCCGAAACCGTAAATGAGTGCTCAAGGTTTGGATGTAAGATGCAGCAATCATACTGAAGGTGTGAGACTGTACACTGTCAAATCCATTCTACGCACCCAGGGGAAATATCACTTAGACGGACACAGTGGCCACTCGAGGCTGATTGAGATGTTCCTTGTATTCCTTTACGCTCTATATGAAAAGACGTCTTGTAATGTCTTAATAGTATCACAGTGAAAAGACGTCTTGTAATGTCCTAATAGTATCACCGTGAACAATACCGCGCCGCTCAGATCTTCCTACTCGTCAATCTTCTTACCCCCCTCTTCCTCTAAGAACCTTCAATATCCCTTTATTTTGTATCCCCCCACCTCCCCCTCCCAGTTGGTGATTTCCCTCCTCGAGTCGATTTATTGATTAGGATAATTGGTAAGAATGAACTCGCATCAGGAACTTGGTGGAGTTCGCAGTCTCCCGGTCGCTCAAAAGTGTTTTGCTCTTTTAAGACATTTGAAATTCCCATCAGGCTCATTAACTGCATCTGCAAAGAGTCAGATCCAAGCTTTGTCAATACTTTCAGTAAAACTATGCAGAATGACAGAAAAATAGTACACGGAAATGCACCCTCATGTGACCCCCCCCCTCTAATCAAGGCAGCTTAGGGATATGCTAGCGCGGAGCAGGCTAGACTAATAGGACTGGATCTGATGTGATGGTTACAAAATGTGGATACTCTTTAGGGAGATCAGGATATTATATGGCTTAGAGCGGCTATAGACACAATCATTTTTGGCCAGGAGTATTTTGACAGCTAGTGAATGGCTCATTAACATGCACATTTGGCTTGGCCATACATGAGTGTTACTATATCTCTATGGACAGGGATGATAAGTGGCTGCCAGGCATCATTGGCATCATCTATCTTGGGAGAAACAATAGCAAGCAACCCAGGCCGGTATAATTTCACTCAGCATGACCCACCCAACAGGGAGCAGCTTTATGATGCATCTATTTATGGACTTCTCATTTGGAGATGATTTGCATAGAGTTGTAAAAAAAAAAAAATAGTATAAACATCAATTTCCTAATTTATGGATATTAATACAATTGTTCCAATTAGGAGCAATAAGAAGCCAAAAATATAGAAACCATTGTAGGGGGATTTCAAGATATCAGGAGAAACAGTCAAGACATCATTGTAGTTAAGGGGGTTCTACAACTCTGCAAGCTGATTGACAAGTGTCCGACTACCGAGACCCTCAACGATAATGGTAACTGGACTACCAGCAACCTGAGAATGATATTTTGTTTTAGCTGTTGGGGGGAGCTAAAACTATGAGAGTCTCAGAATTTTCCGAGCCCGGTACTCGGTTATCTTTGGCACTCTCTTAGACAACGAATGGGAGTATTGGAGATACCTGAGCGTTGTCCTTGCAACTACTATTGAATAGAGCGGAAGGGCGCATGCACCATCCATTAGCCAGAACGGGACTCCAGTTCTCCGGATTCCTGGGGGTTCTGATCTCATGATTGGTTGAGGGTTCCAATCTCATGATCGGTCAAGGGTTCCAATCTCATGATCGGTCAAGGGTTCCAATCTCATGATCGGTCGAGAAGGTAAACCCCTTTAATATCCCCTTTTATCTCTGCAGAATGGTTTATAGGATGTTTATTCTGGTTTATTCCGTTTGTTTTTCCTTGTGTTTTTAGTTTTTCTTTGATTGGACACTACATTCTGGTGGGCACTAGAGTCGGCCCTTTTGAGGTATAGCAGCTATATAATGTATGGTGCTTATATTGGTAACATTGGCGTAATTGATAAGTGATAAATCTGTACCAGGCCCCCAATGATGATGGATTGTTTACTAGTTTTCTAGTAAAAAATACACCTTATGGGCCCCCTAAAACTCTTGGGCCCAGTTACTACTGCACCCTCAAGTTACACCCTTGCTTGATAAGAATTGAAGCGGCAACAGTTCTCATCTGAATACTTCAGTCCTTTCACACAGAAGATTAGTAGGGGAACTGGTTGTTGGACCCCAATGATCTGCCTAAAAATAGATTATTGTCCCATAGAACTCCCTTTTATCCAATTCTGGCTTTCACTACATGGTAAGCAATTGTACATGGTACATGGTAACCCCCCATTACTAATGACCTTTATCAATAACAGTGGAGTGAAGGGACTGTTCCGGGTAAGGTTGGACATGTCCGCAAAGGTGAAGATGTGTGGCCACTTCATTCTTCACTAGGCACAGCTTCTTACATTTGGTAGTGACTGTGTACTAAGGTACATCTTAGCTGCAGTACCAGGTGCAGCCACTCCAAAATATATGGCGCTGTGCCTGATAAAAGATGAAGAAGCAAGTAGATTGGGAAGGGTGCTCCCACAGCTTTTACATTAATGGCCTATCCTAAAGCTGACCATCTACATTAGATGTATACCACCTGATCATCTCACCATCTAATTTGTTTTATTATTGAGTAAATTAGATAAGGATAACTTGGATTTCAGCTGCCCAATATTTTTGTTCTGCATAGCATACTTATAAATATTATAGTAGAATAAGGATGCTTAGCTCTCACCCTTGAGATCTCACATGTCCAAGTCTAAATCAAAGGGGGGGAGGTCACTTTTGGGTGACACTTCATAACCTCAACCAGGGGCGTAACTACAGGGGTAGCAGCCATAGCATCTGCTATGGGGCCCACAGTGACAGGGGGCCCATGCATCTTGGATATTGCATGTGAATATGCTATATGTGATGTGTATATGCTCCAAATGTGTATGCATATGTGATGTGTATATGTTGTATGTCTGTGTATATGATGCATGGGTGCATATGGTAATGTATGTATGTGTGTATATATGGTGTATGTATATTTTTTAAGGGGTAAATTGGGCCCCATTCAGAAGTCCACTATGGGGCTCTGCCTCTCCTAGTTACGCCACTGACCGCAACCACCTTTCTGTGGTGTCTTGTGCCAGAACTTACTGAAAAGCAAGGACTCTCCCAGCAAATTTGTGATCGCTAGCAGAGCATGGAATACCCGGAACGAGGAGAAATTATGAATGAGTCCTATTTCCGTCTTCTATTCACTACTAGTCATAAAGAGATTTTCATTCTTTGCAGTTTTCCGTAAGAATCTTCTGCAATCCACACTTAATCCTCCTACCTGACTCAGACTCCTTACGTAAGAAGGTCTTTTATCCTCTGACTTCCTTGGAGCCTGTCAACTCGGTTGACAATATAGAATTCTAAAGATCTGATGTACTCAGAGGACATTTAATAGAGGAGTGAGGAATAATCAATTGCATCTTGGGACATGGATCAATATTATACAAGGGACGGCTGAATCCCTATTAGGAGCTTTAAAAGCTGAGACTTGGAGAGGTCGAGTGGGACTTGGTATGTTGTTGGAGGCACAGGTAGGAATGGTAATCTCCACTGCCAGAATGCATTCATTATTTCTAGGAACAGGATACTTATCTGTCAGCTTCTGCGCCCGAGACGTCCTGCAGTTTAACCGTTTACTGGATGCCTTATTATTGTTTTATTTCATATCCTACAGTCATCCTCAGCCCGGGCCTAATGCATTGTAATTGATATCTCAGATCATTACTTATTGATATTTTAGTTACAAATCTTTTCAGTAACATCATGTACATATCCCTTACAATGATAGCTGGGCTGAATGATTTCTTGTACAGAACTGGATTATAGCACAAGCAAAGGACGGCCACCATCTCCATCATACATGAACTGAAGGTGAGCATCGTGGTGGCAGCCCAGGGGGCCAATACGATCCCATATGTAGCCCCCCTTTATTATTTTATTGTATTTGTGTGTTTAAGGCTGGATTGACACCTTGTTTTTATAGTTTGAAGCTAGGATATATATTGGGAAGGCTCATACAGTGGGGTACTTCCTACTGTTTCTCCCTCTTCCTCCTAAAAGTAGGCGGAGGAGTGATTGGCTGCTGCTGATGTTCAGGGTGTATTCCCAGTGACGTCACTGTCCTTATATGGACAGTGAGTGACATCAGCATAGACAGTCCTCCTGCTGAGCGATGTATACGCTCAGCAGAGGCCAGGTGAAGGATGCAATACAATGCATCCGTTGCCTCCAATGACCTCCACTGAGCATATAATAATAATTTCTTTATTTATATAGCACCAACAGATACCGCAGCGCTGCACAGAGCTTGCAAGATCAGTCCCTGTCCCCAATGGGGCTCACAATCTAATCAACCTACAAGTATGTTTTGGAGTGTGGGAAGAAAATGGAGGATTCTTATCTTTTATAACTGAGGATTCTTATCTTTTATATGGCACTAGCATGTTTCTAGGTGCTATTGAACCAAAGGGCTGTCTTTAGTGATCAGTGCTCCATGTGCAGCCCTCTACACTTGACTCATCTCAGGCAAAAACTGACTCTCCTCAAATGACTCCTCAATTTCAAGTGACTTTGCCAGAGATTTTTGGTAAATGGGGGAGATTTCACATGAAAGAGGGAATTTTAGAACGGACATTTCATTCCCTAACTGAAGGGCTAGTAGTTTAATGAGGCAAAATCTAGTGACTGGTTACCTTTAAGTGTCAGTATAAAAAAACTTTGGGGGAAATTCAATGAAACTGGCATTTTAACATAAAATAAGTTAGATCCTATCCACAGGATGGAGCCTACCTTGCTGATTGATGGGGTCTCAGTGATGAGACCCCCACAAGTCATGAGAACAGGGGGTCCAGGGTACGTCCATCAGACTCCTCTTTGCTCCCCGAGATGAGTAAAGCAGCCGGTCATGCATATCCAGACTGCCCCATTCATCTCTATTGAGATGACGGAGATTGCTGAGTATGGCGCTAACAATCTCCGTCAGCTCTATAGATATGAGTAGGGTAGCCCAGACAATGGTGACCAGCGGCTCCGCTCAGCTCGGAGAGCAAAGAGGGGTCCGACTGAGGTACCTAGGACTCCATCGGACCCCCTGTTCTAGTGATCTTTGAGGGTCTCATTACTCATCACCCCCAACTTTCAGCAAGTTAGGCCCTATCCACAGGATAGGGCCTTACATGTTTTGTGGGAAAACACCATTCCTTAAATTTTCACCACAGGCAGTCCAGTGCCCGTATCTCATAAGAGGTTCCAGCCATCAGGTGCAGTTCGGACCTGTAAACAAGGCCTAATCTGGCAGAGTTTTCCGTTTGGGTCGGTGAAGGGGGAGATGGCAGGGATGGGGAGATTTATGTAACTTGCCCTTTGCATCATGGCAAATCCAGGTTTTGATTCTTGGAAAGCTGTAAAGTCACAGTGGGCACTAATTGACCACAGAAGAAGCAGAACCTATCCGTAACCCTCTGGTGATAATAGCCCTTATTTCTTGTTGTGACAAGTCTAGTGTTCTATTACCGTTCCAAAGAATAATTTCATTTGTCTGGAAATCTCATAACCTTTTCGAAGAAGCAAATTGACATTAATAACGTCCAGGTCAAAGAGGGAGTAAGTGAAGCGAAACAGAGTCTTAATTTCCTTGATCTATCACATGGTGGTTAGATAACGTGTGGCCTGTCAATGCGCCCATTCTCTTCGTACAATATCTTTGTGTCGAGATGACCAGCAAATGGAGATCCTTGACAAAGCAAACGCAACACGTACTTGAGATGTGATAATTATACTGAAAACTATTAGTGGAAAACCAGTTTAGGGGAAGGTAATTGGTTTTATCTCATTGTAGAAGATCCAAACATTTTACATGAATCGAGAGGGCAACACAACTCTGGTAGCAACTTCTGAAGCGTAGTGAAGATGCTGGTCTGACAAGTCCCTAAAAGTGATAAAGAGTTTGGTTGAAATATTCTAGATCCGGGGGTGAACCTAAACTCTCTGCTACCTGAGGCGAGCTATAGAACAGCGCCCCCTCTTCTCCAGCCAGTAGTAATATATCAGGTTATTTTTATTAGTAAGTGGCTCACGCCAATGATGATGTCGGATGTAAAGAGACACTGGGGCACATTTACTAAGGGTCCGAACCGCTCTTTTTCGTCGGGTTTCCCGAAAATTACCGGTTTGCGCCAAATTGCCCCGGGTTTTTGGATTGTGGACATCGGGCGCACGACCTTAGTGAGTCGCCGGAAGACCCGAATCTTCGACGGAAAACGCGCCGCTGGATCGCGACAGGACCGGGTAAGTAAATGACCCCCACTATTTTTAATTGTCAGGCCCTGCTTTGTAGCAGGTGACTGTGCCCCGATGCTGCCCCCTATCTTGCTGAGGTAGTGCTGCCTGAGGCGAGAGACTCAACTCGCCTCATGGCTGGTGCCTAGATCCGGAACACTTGTCCTGAGCCGCACAAAATCTTTCGAAAAATGCATCCTTATAGTCAGGATGAAACTTTATCTGCCGTGTAATACGTCATAGGGGCTTTGATGGGGGTCCGAGATACAATTATTTCAATATCTTCAGACTTGTGTATGCAGACTTACACCCCAGTGATAAAACACACACAAAAAAAGCCAAAATACTGTTAAACAGGACCCAATAACATTATGGTTTATAACATAGTTACAGTGCTCATATAGTGGAACGATGGTGTCCCTATGATTGCATAAAGTATTTGTCAACATTTCTAAATATGCAAATTTTTTGAGACTTTATTAAAAAAGACTTTGAATAAAATTGAGCTTGTAGTCCCATTTTTACTAAACAGTAAAACCCCTAGTTACAAACGGCCCTCTGAATTTTTGTAATAGACTGTACTTTAATCCTAGGCTACAGTAAAGAGCTATAACAGTTATCACTGGTGTCTGTAATTAAGATTTATTGTTAATCCTGGTTCTTATGACAACCCAACATTTTTAAAATCCAATAGTCATAGAGACCCAAAAGATTTTTCCTGGAGCTACAATTATAAAGTATACGGTTCCGCCTTACATACAGATTCAACTTAAGAACAAACTTGCAGAACCTATCTTGTACATAACCCGGGGACTGCCTGTATTTATAACTATGTCAATGTACCAGGCAACACAGTGACCCCATAGAAAAATAGCAGCCACAACACTGCTCACATAATAGTACCAGTCACATCCCTGCCCCATATCACAGTACCAGTCACAGCAATTCTCACGGAATAGTACCAGACACATCCGTGCCCCATAGAAAAATAGCAGCCACAACACTGCTCACGTAATAGTACCGGCCACATCCCTGCCCCATATAATAGTACCAGCCACTACACTGCTGACGTAATAGTACCAGCCACATCCCTGCCCCATATAATAGTACCAGCCACATGAACTGAAGGTGAGGCATCTGGTGGCCAGCCAAGGGGGCCCAATAGATCCCATATGTAGCCCCCCTTTCTATTTGTTATGTATTGTGTGGCTGTCAGGCTGGATTGGACACCATTGTTTTTATAGTTTGAAGCTAGGATATATATTGGGCAAGGCTCATACAGTGGGGTACTTCCTACTGTTTCTCCCTCTTCCTCCTAAAAGTAGGCGCGAGAGGAGTGATTGGCTCTGCTGATGTTAGGGTGTATTCCCAGTGACGCACTGTCCTTATATGGACAGTGAGTGACATCAGCATAGACAGTCCTCCTGCTGAGGCGATGTATACGCCTCAGCAGGGGCCAGGTGAAGGATGCAATACAATGCATCGTGCCCCCAATGACCTAACTGAGACAGTAATAAAAATAATTTCTTTATTTATATAGCCACCCAACAAATACCGCAGCGCGGCACAGAGCCTATTTGCAAATCAGTCCCTGTCCCCAATGGGGCTCACAATCTAATAACCTACAAGTATGTTTTGGAGTGTGGGAAGAAATGGAGGATTCTTATCTTTATAACTGAGGATTCTTATCTTTATATGGCACTAGGCATAGTTTCTAGGTGCTATGAACCAAAGGGCTGTCTTTAGTGATCAGTGCTCCATGTGCAGCCCTCTACACTTGACTCATCTCAGGCAAAAACTGACTCTCCTCAAATGAGCCTCCTCAATTCAAGTTGACTTTGCCAGAGATTTTTGGTAGATGGGGGGATTTCACATGAAAGAGGGAATTTTAGACGGACATTTCGATTCCCTAACTGAAGGGCTAGTAGTTTAATGAGGCAAAATCTAGTGACTGGTTACCTTTAAGTGTCAGTATAAAAAAACTTTGGGGGAAAATTCAACTGAAAATGGCATTTAACCATAAAATAAGTTATGATCCTATCCACAGGATGGAGCCTACCTTGCTGATTGATGGGGTCTCAGGATGAGACCCGCAAGTCATGAGAAAAAGGGGGGTCCAGGGTAACGTCCATCAGATCCTCTTTGCTCCCCGAGATGAGTAAAGCAGCCAGCGTCAGCATATCCAGACTGCCCATTCATCTCTATTGAGATGACGGAGATTGGCGAGTATTGGCGCTAAAAAACATCCCGTCAGCTCTATAGATATGAGTAGGGTAGCGCCCAGACATGGTGACCAGCGGCTCCGCTCAGCCGCGATGAGCAAGAGGGGTCGACTGTATGGTACCTAGGACTCCATCGGACCCCCTGTTCTAGTGATCTTTGAGGTCTCATTACTCATCACCCCCAACTTTCAGAAGTTAGGCCCCTACCAAAGGATAGGGCCTACGATGTTTTTTGGGGAAAACACCATTCCTTAATTTTCACCACAGGCAGTCCAGTGCCCGTATCTCCATAAGAGGTTCCAGCCAGTCAGGTGCAGTTCGGACCTGTAAACAAGGCCTAATCTGGCGGAGTTTTCCGTTGGTGGTCGAGTGAAGGGGGTGAGAGATGGCATGAGGAGGAGGGATTTATGTAACTTGCCCTTTGAATCATGGCAAATCCAGTGTTTTGATTCTGGAAGCTGTAAGTCACCGTGGGCACTAATTGACACAGAAGAAGCAGAACCTATCGCGTAACCCTTGGTGATAATAGCCCTTATTTCTGTTGTGACAAGTCTAGTGTTCATTACCGTTCCAAAGAATAATTTCATTTGTCTGGAAATCTCATAACCTTTTTCGAAGAATCAAATTGACATTAATAACGTCCAGGTCAAAGAGGAGTAAGCTGAAGCGAACAGAGTCTTAATTTCCTTGATCTATCACATGGTGGTTTTAGATAACTTTGGCCTTCAATGCCGCGCCAGTCTCTCGTACAATATCTTTGTGTCGAGATGACCAGCAAATGGAGATCCTTGACCAAGCAACGCAACACGACTTGAGATGTGATAATATACTGAAACCAAACTATTAGTGGGGAAAACCAGTTTAGGGAAGGTAATTGGTTTTATCTCATTGTAAGATCCAAACTTTTACATGAACGATCTAGAGGGCACACAACTCTGGTAGACAACTATTCTGAAGCGTAGTGAAGATGCTGGTCGACAAGTCCCTAAAAGTTGATAAAGAGTTTGGTTGAAATATTCTAGATCCGGGGGGTGAACCTAACCTCTGCTACACTGAGGCGAGAGCATAGAACAGCCGCCCCCTCTTCTCCAGCCAGTATAATAATCAGGGTATTTTTATTAGTAAGTGGCTCACGCCAATGTGATTGTCGGATTGTAAAGAGACACTGGGGCACATTTACTAAGGGTCCGAAACCGTCTTTTTCGTCGGCGGGTTTCCCGAAAACTTACCGGTTTTGCGCAACCAAATTGCCCCGCGGGTTTTGTGGATTGTGGACATCGGGCGCACACCTTAGTGAGTCGCCGAAAGACCCGAATCTTCGACGGACAACCGCCGCTGGATCGCAGACAGGATCCGGGTAAGTAAATGACCCCCACTATTTTTAATTGTCAGGCCCTGCTTTGTAGCAGGTGACTGTGCCCCGATTTGCCCCCTATCTTGCTGAGGTAGTGCTGCCGGAAGGCGAGAGACTCAACTCGCCTCATTGGCTGGTGCCTAGATCCGGAACACTTGTCCTGAGCCGCACAAAATCTTTCGAAAAAATGCATCCTTTAGTAGGATGAAACGTATCTGCCGTGTAATACGTCATAGGGGCTTTGATGGGGTGCCGAGATACAATTATTTCAATATCTTCAGACTTGTGTATGCAGACTTACACCCCAGGGATAAAAAACACACAAAAAAAGCCAAAATACTGTTAAACAGGACCCCAATAAACATTATGGTTTATAACATGTTTACAGTGCTCATATAGTGGAACGATGGGTGTCCCTATGATTGCATAAAGTATTTGTCAACATTTCTAAATATGCAAATTTTGTGAGACTTTATTAAAAAAGACTTTGAATATAAAAATTGAGCTTGTAGTCCCATTTTACTAAACAGTAAACCCCTAGTTACAAACGGCCCTCTGAATTTTTGTAATTAATGACTGCTATAATCCTAGCTACAGTAAAGAGCTATATAACAGTTATCACTGGTGTCTGTAATTAAGATTTATTGTTAATCCTGGTTCTTATGACACCCAACTTTTTAAAATCCAATAGTCATAGAGACCCAAAAATTTTTCGCTGCGAGCTACCAATTATAAAGTCATACGCGTTCCGCCTACATACAGATTCAACTTAAGAACAAACTTGGCAGAACCTATCTTGTACATAACCCGGGGACTGCCTGTATATTATAACTATGTCAATGTACCAGGCCACCAGCTGACCCCATAGAAAAAATAGCGCCACAACACTGCTCACATAATAGTACCAGTCACATCCCTGCCCCATATCACAGTACCAGTCACAGCAATTCTCACGAATAGTACCAGACACATCCGTGCCCCCATAGAAAAATAGCAGCCACAACACTGCTCACGTAAAGTACCGGCCACATCCCTGCCCCATAATAGTACCAGCCACTAACACTGCTTGACGTAATAGAACCAGCCACATCCCTGCCACAACATAATGTACACAGCCCCAACTACACTGCTCACGTAATAGTACCAACCACATCCGTACCCCATAGAAAAATACTAGCCACAACACTGCTCAGCTAATAGTACCAGCCACCATAAGTGCCCCAGATAACAGACATCCAAATAAGTTGCCCCAGATAACTATACCGCCAAATAAGTGCCCCCATAAGGTAATAACAGTACAGAACCACAACACTGCCCAAATAGTACCAGCGACATCCCTGCCCCATATAATAGTACCAGCCACTACACTGCTCACGTAATAGTACCAGCCACATCACTGCCCCATATCACAGTACCAGCCACGACACTGCTCACGGAATAGCACCAGCCACATCCGTGCCCCATATAATAGTACCAGCCACATCCCTGCCCCATATAATAGTACCAGCCACAACACTGCTCACGTAATAGTACCAGCCACATCCGTGCTCCCATAAAACTAGTACAGCAACAGACACTGCTCACGGTAATAGCACAGCCACATCCGCCTGCCCCATATGATAGCACCAGCCACTACACTGCTCTAGTAATAGTACCAGCCACATCCGTACCCCATAGAACAATACCAGCCACAACACTGCTCACGTAATAGTACCAGCCACATCCGTGCCCCATATAATAGTGCCAGCCACAACACTGCTCACGTAATAGTACCAGCCACATCCATACCCCATTTAACAGTACCAGCCACTACACTGCTCCCGTAATAGTACCAGCCACATCCCTGCCCCATATAATAGTACCAGCCACTACACTGACCACGTAATAGTACCAACCACATCCGTGCCCCATACAACAGTACCAGCCACAGCCCTATTAGGTCTGCAGACATGACTTCCACACATAACAGTGCCAGCCACAACATTGCCCAAATAAAAGCACCTACCGTCACCCCTACCACGGAAAATATATTCATTCTAGACAATTTACGAGGGCTCCCATCCAAAAACACGACACATTTAATGAACGCTGAATACATGAGATATGTGCACATCTGCTAATGTGGTTTTTTTTTTTTTTACTCCATGAGAAGAATACCACCGCATGGAGCTAATGGATTAAAATACCTCCATTTACCAGAGGTGAACTTGACCGAGCGGTAATGGACTTCCCATTTGTTTTAAGTTCTCTGCACAGCGATTAAAAGATGTGCATTTTTAGGTACGGGTACATCTGTTACCTAGTTACTAACGTGTGGAAGACAATACATCTGAACATTCTTCACTATGTAATCACATGTCTTTATGCAAAATTGTAAGTTATATAACACTTCTTGCTCAAACTACTTATTATTGCAAACGTTTCTTCCCCAACGTGTGCTCCTGTGTAGACATTAACCAAAATTAAAAAGGATTTTTTTTTTTACGCCTTGTGTTTATTGCTTATATATTATATTTCAAGAAAGGCTTTATATTTCAAGAAGGCTTTATGGTCATACACTTCACCCCAAGACTAGTAAACAACTAAATAATGTTTCTCATCTGCCTACTAGCCCATTATACAGAGTAGAGGGCCACAAAGGAGGCATTATACCAGGACCGGCGCCAGCACTGGGCATACCGAGTCAAGTGCCGGGGCCCAGAGCTGCAGAGGGGCCCCACCTAAGGCTGTACATAAGGAGTCCATGAGGTTGAGGGCCTTATATCTAATAAACCCATAGGGGGTGAGGGGGGTTTTATATAAAATAACCATGCTGAAGCTGTTTAGGATGATAAACTAGGGAATATTTTAGGTAACAGGAGACTGTTTTAGTTTCTGAATTTTTAACTACGCCATGTGAGTTCACTGCAAAGGGGCCCAGGGAGGCTCTGCCGCCGAGGGGCTGAAACCTGGAGTCGGCCCGCATTATACTATCTGTTCGCTGCAAGGGGGCATTGTACTGTGTAGAGGCAACAATGGAGGTGTTATATAGTGTGGGAGGTCGCAAGGGGGCATTTTACAGATTTAGGGCCACAAATGTGGGGGGGGGGGGGCACAACAGAGGTTAATCAATAGTATTGGTGGAAGAAAATGTTATTATACTGCGTATTTGATGGTAAGGGGGGTGGGTCATATACTTTGAGATGCACAGAGGGAACGTTTTAAAGCTAGCCGGGACATTATATTATGTAGGGGCCACAAAGGAGGCTTTATATAGTTTGTGGGCCACAAGAGAGGTCAATATATAGTATGGGAGGAAGAAGGGGGCATTATACTGTGAGTGGGTGTGTGTGGAAGGGAGCTATATACTTTGTGGGGCACATAAGGGGCATTGTAGGGGCTTGAAAGGTGCAATTTACTATGTAGGGGGGGAGGGAGAGGGCATTATACATTGTTGGTCAACTAAAAAGGAAAATTTGTGTGGACACTAAAGGGGTTCATCAGTGTCCCTACACAGTATTAAAAATTCTTTAAAGGAAACCTACTATCTCGGATCTACCTATTAAGGTAGATCCCGTGGTAGGTTCAGATAATAAATGCCATCGTAGCCCTTTTTAGGGCTAATTCTTTAGTGGCCGCTGTGTTTGGAAAAGTTTTATTGCCCTAATATGCAAATTTGTGAAAGAGGCTACTGGGGCGTGGAGTAGCCGTGCCATGTAGCCTCAGCTCCGGCTACTCCATGCCCCAAGTAGCCTCTGAAAGTAATCTGCATAAAAATTAAATAAAGTTTGTAAAAAAAAATTATAAAAACTGTGGGGGTGACTGATATTTGGGGAACCTACAGTCAGGACCTAGATTCTTGACAATATATCCTTTAAGAAAATTACAAAAAACACCTTCAAGAGATTTGAGAGCCAATGTAAAAATATACTATTTTAGAGAGATTGTTATATTAACTGTATCCTAGTATGATAAAAGTAGATTGTTTTGGCACAAATTTGCAATTTTAGGCAAATTGGCGCTATGCTATCCACAGTCCTTGACATGTGGTTATAATGAGGTGCCCAATGGACCAGCAAATTTACAATGATTTATGCGTGGATTTGAGATTCTGCAGGAAATTTGCCTAAATTATTATCAGTTCCTTTCTCAATTTGTCCCGCTTCAATCCAGGGCAGTTGGGTAAATACAAATAAATATACCCCTTTGGGATATTATATTTTTGTCCACATGAAGTATCCTTGGCGGACAATGAACATCGTTGTTATTGGAGGACTCAAGGAGTCCGTGTTTTACAGAATATAGATGGGCAAAGTGTAATACTTGATACATCCTGTGGTAGCGCTGTAGGGAAACTGGAGACTCACTGCCCAGTTCCTTGATAGATTACAGCCGTATGTTCAGGGTCAAAGCAAGAGGATATTAATAAACCGATCATCTGAGGACAAAGATTGAACAAAGCACAAAAACACATTAAAAACTATTTTAACGTCTCCCTCCCTCAAGAGCAAATTGCACAAGTGATTAACAACTATTAAGCAGTTTTGATAAATTCCAGACTGGCAAGAGCAATCTCCGTCTTCCCAAAACAAACAGACGATGATCATTATCTTTTAATCAACCTTGTAAATTGTATCGGGCCTAGGATTTCCTATGTGTTAGAACCCTTTCATCCCAGCGTAAAAATAAGAAAGCAAAAAAAAAACTCGGCATATACCGAGCTAATGTTTTAGAACAAGAAAATATCGGATCATTAGTTGGAATAGAAAGACTTGTCAGCGCCTGTGCCTCAGCATATTAAAAATCAGATACAAAAACATAAGATGGGGTGAGGAACGGAGACAAATGGACAGAGGAACCTCAAGGTGTGATAAAGTAGTATAAGCAAAAGCAGTAATAACCTAGTAGTAACACAAACAACAAAGATGGAGATGGTGGTAGAGTACATGCATGAGGCATGCAATAGCAAAGACATCAGCCGAGAGGTTGAAAAATTGACACCAAGGTAATAAAACAGAGAGAGAGGTTTCTCGAAGAGAACAATAGGAGATGGTTGTGTGAAGGAGAACCGGAGCAGGATTTATGTGCCGGGCGGCAGGTGTAAAGTGCATGGAAATAAAGAGGGGAAGTCTAGTGTTTATTATTGGGGACCTTGGAAAAAGGAAGTGAGATAATAACATTGCTATGGTTAATACGTGAACAATAGATAATGGATAGGAAGTCATACTTTCATTATCTATGTAGAAAAAATGGATATATATGAGATATGTGCCGACGGGAGATGAATAGAGTCAGGACATTACCAATATATATACCATTTTGGAGTGATTAAGACAGACATCAGGATGGATAGGCTATGTAGGACTGGATTTTGATGGAGTTGACCACCTAAAAATCTGATCTAAAAAGCCCCCTAAGATTGGGGCAAGAAAGCTAAGACTGGTTTTATGACAATGTTTTTCATGGGGGTTTAGCCTCACTAATGTAATGTGGTTGTTACATCTTTACTCTTTCGGGCTTCAAAGCCATCCTCTGTCTGTAAAGTACGGCTGAGGATGCACTGATGGGTGGGATTTTGTTATTACATTGGGGCAAATTTACCTATCTGGTCCTGTCGCAATCCCCAATTCGGACTGTTCGACGAAGATGAAGTCCGGCGCGATTCATGTAGCTCGTGCACCCGTGTTCCTGCATCCGTTCCTTCCCCGCCGAGGTCCGCCGGAGTTCACCTTTTTCTTCCTGGTGCTTGTGGGACACAATTTGAAACGTTAAATCCCGCGCGTAGTCTGAATCCCTCGTGTTGTTTGACGACCCGCCCCCTGATTTGTGCACCGCCGATGCACCAAAATCCGATCGCGTGCGCCAAAGTCCCTTGTTAAATGTGGCACAAAATGGAAATCGTTGGGAAACCCGACGAAAATGCGCTTCGGGGGCCCTTAGTAAATGGGCCCCATTCTGTCCTTACTAGTCTGGACACTACTCATTTCATTCCTGGTTGACTTAATTGATTTCCACCAAACCAGTCTGTCACCTGTCGATTATGTACTGCATTGTCCTCTTGGTTCTGACTTGTATTTGTCCAATACTGTTCTATGCTTGTACTGTCCATTCTTTGTCTCAGTGTTTTGGGTAGCTTAGGGTAGACAGGGCATTTAGGTAAGAACATCAGGGCTCACTATTTTTGTCTTTCCTTTCAGTCCATTTTAGCCATTCCCTCACTGCAATACAGTGGTTTATGAGTGCGCACCCACCTGACAAAAGAACCAAGGCAATATAAGGGATGACAATTTTGGATCAGATTTTGAGTCGGAAGACTGCCTTCGTGAAGTGTAAAGTTGATAGAATGCGGAACATTTCCTAAGAACAGTGTAGTCAGGACTTCTGTTGCCCGTTCTTCATGAATGTGGCATCCTCTGCACTCCCCCAACAGTGCACCACTTTTATATGGTGTATGCAACACAATTCTGTCAGACTTTGCATGTTACATCTGGTGTGCGCTCCGACTGATCCCCGGAACAACCCCTTCAGTGCAGAAATTTGTGTCGCATTAAGAATAGTGCAGCCGCAGCACAAAGAGGTTATGTACGACACATAAGGGGCGCCGACCTGTCACCCCAAATTAGTGCCCCCATCCAAACATACCTACTGAATCTACTCCCCGGGCCCCTTTCTAATGCTGCCCATTTCAAAGTCCTGGCATTAATCAAACTTTAGTAATCGGCGCTATAGCAGATGACACATAACATACATAACGACGGACAAGCAGTCTGGCTTATTCATTAGGGGGCCGTCCAGGCACTCCTCTGGACGGCCTGGACGGCCTCCTAATGAATAAGCCCACCCGTCAATCGGACATCATGTATGTTATGTGTCATATGCTATAGCCCCGATTACTGAAGTTTGGTTAATGCCAGGGTTTTGAAATGGGCAGTAGATTCAGTAGGTATGTTTGGATGGGGGCACTAATTTGGGGTGACAGGTCCTCTTTAAATACCTGTGCAAGCAGTAACTCCAGGAAGAACGTAGAGGAAACTGGCGCACTGAGGTTAGTAAATGTGCCCCAGTATCTTGAACTTCAGCTGGGTTGATTATGGACTATGGAAATTCTAGTGAAGTGTTAAAGCATGCCGCTCTTCTATAGAAACATGGTAGTAAGAGAATCATGAATAGTACAGTATATCATGTGTGTTGTAAAATTACAAGTGTATTAAAAGATAGAAAACCAGAAATTATAAAAAGATGAAGTGGTAAATCGAAAACAATGGGGGACATTAAGAATTGTTGGAGGGGATCAAAATCTTAGAAAATGGAATCTTAGAAAATGGAAGAATGAATCAGGGAAATAAGACCTACCAAAGTTTGATGAAGTAAATCAGGATGTTAGGAGATGAAGGAAATAATAAGGAATAGTAGAAGTTGATGAAGTGTATCAGGAACCACAGGAGATATAAGGAAATGTATCACAGAAACGAGATATTAGGAGACATACGAGAGAGGGCCATGGAGAACCTAGAGAAATGTTAGATGATTGGAGCTGCTGTAGTTAATCTTAAAGACCACGAAATATGAGCATAGGACAGTGGTGGCGAACCTATGGCACGGGTGCCAGAGGTGGCACTCGGAGCCCTCTCTATGGGCACCCATGCCATCAACCCACCGCAGACTTCGCCAGACAGGACTCAAGGCATCTTGCAGCCCCAGGCACCCCAGGACCCTAGAAGGAAGCTACAATGATAACCAAAGCTTTTGGTCCTTCTTTCTTCTGTATTGGTGTCCTCAGGTGCCTATACAATTTAACCTTTTGACAGAGCAGGGAGTAATAAGTTACTGTTTAAATTGACGCATCGGCACTTTGCGAAAAATATGTGGGTTTTGGATGTAGTTTGGGCACTTGGCGTCTAAAAGGTTTGCCATCACTGGCATAGGATGTAGTTAATAAGGAATTATTGGAAATAACAAACAATGGTGGGAGAAGGAAAAACAAACCGGAGCCGAAAGAGCAACCCAAGAAGACAACAAGAGATTAAGAAATGATAGGATGTTAGGATGAGAGAATCAAAGTCAAAGAGAACCAAGAAAGCGAAGAAAAGTTTATGATGGCCTCTGGTGGACTGCATTTTCTATATATGGTGACCACAGTTATCACGTGTAGGCAATTTAGCTTCCTGCAAAATGAAGAAGACTGTCCATGTGATGTCATCTGTTGGTAGCTCTGCTCAGCAAATTATAGAACCCTGAAACCTAACTAAGAATTTTATCCAAGTGAGAGGATTCTCCAAAAGAGATCAACCATCTTGTTCTTCATCAGTGCTAAGTAGACTGCTTGTATGCCAAGTAAGTAATAATCTTCCTACAGGAGAATGACTTTCCTTTGGTTAAAATCTAAAGCCTCGTGTCAAGGTTCCTATTGGGTTAGACAATGGGGCACATTAACTTACCCGTTCCTGTCGCGATCCAGCGGCGCGGTCTCCGGCGAGGATTCGGGTCTTCCGGCGATTCACTAAGGTCGTGCGCCCGATGTCCACTAGGTGTCACTGCTGCGCTGAAGTCCGCCGGAATTCACCTCCTCCGTCTCGATGTATGTGAGTGCTATTTTTGCGACACAAATTTTTTTTTTCCGAATCCGTTGGGTTTTCAGATGACCACGCCCCCCGATTTCTGTCACGTGAAAGCCAGCGCTGATGCGCCACAATCCGATCACGTGCGCCAAAATCCCGCCGCAATTCGTTGCAAATAGGAAAAATTCGGGAAACCAGGCGGAGAAACGTGATTCGGACCCTTAGTAAATGTGCCCCATAGACTTCCAGTTTAGCTAACTGAATATAAGAGATAATTCACATAATAGAGATTACAATCTGAGAAACACAAACACAACTAGGAAGAATGACAGAAGATGAATGAATGAATGAATGAATGAATGAATGAATGAATGAATGAATGAATGACTTTATCAAAAGTAATAGTCGAATTTTGAGGAGTAGGTAAAGAGAATTGAAAATAACTTTTGGGTGAATGAATTATGTGGAACAGTAGACCTTAGAAGATGGTAAAAGACATTAATATGAAAAGTGGATTTTAGAAGGTGAACGAACATTTTGAAGAAGAATCGTAGAAAATTGAATTGACAAAGACACCCAAGAAGAACATAAGTGATGAGAAATTTTAGCCGGATAGATGATGAGGAGCAGATGTAAGGAGATGTGAGAGAACACTACATTTTGGGTAAAATATCGTAATCAAGGTGGGAAGAACATTCAAAAATCTTGAGTCTTCCTGGAATTAACCAAGTTTGGTGATGAGGGGAACAGACGATGTTAGGAAATTGAATGCATTAAAAATTGGGTGTAAGATCAGGATTAAAAATTGAAGAGAATATAAAATGTTGGAGTCAATCCGGAATTAAGTAAGACAAGAAGATACTTGAAGCTGGAGAAATGAGCCTTGAAGTACAGGACATACTAAAACTTTATGGTGTGACTGAGGAGTATGGAGGAATATGAGATCTCAGAAGATGGAAGAGCGTTTCTGGATAAAAACGGATATTAATAGATCGGGGAGGCAAGGATGAAAAGCAAGAGTGGTTATATCATTAAGATGAGAATCTTGAAGGGAAAATAATTGTTGGAAATACAATGAGCAGAGGATATTTGGAGATGGTGGAGATATACCAGTTGTAAACTAGTGGTTGAAAATACTAGAAGATGGTTGAATGTGGAGGATATAAGATGCTCAATATCAACAGGGTAAATCTAGAGGTGTTGTCATCCATACCATGTCTGTCTGAAAGAAATAATAGGCGTTTTGAGCAATTTGAAAAGCAAGAAGCATCACAGCAAATATTGTGTGACACATAAGGGCTGCACTCATACCTAGGGGGTGTAAACTATTGTGGAAAATTGGGTTCATGGTCACATTGAGTGACTAGAGGCTCCATAAGATGTTGTTTTACCTTTGTCTTTTAAAATGCCACAGAAACTCTCAGAAAAGGGACTCCCAAAACAATTTACTGTTTTTCTGCATGGTGGGGTCTTCTTGGATTCTGGAACAAGCACAAGACATTTGGAGAGCTAAGATCATGTTCCAGAATCTATAGATAATACTGTAGGGACAAGTCACTTTGAGCTACAGATTTGTTAAGGTTAGGTATATGAAAAATTTTCTACAGCTAAGCTTCGGGTAATTATACCCAGGTCAAGGGCAAGGTGTTGACTACTCAAGTTAGTGTTTTGGGGTCTACAAAGCTCAGGTATAACTGTCTGTCTAGGTCAGAGTGCAGTTGCCTGTGAAGTTAGGGGTGCTAAGGTCTCCTGATGGTGTGTGCTAGGCTCTACTGAGGCACTTCTCCAGAGAGTTAATGCACTGGGGTCAGTATTGGGGTGTACAAGGATTTGAGTTCTGGTATCTACTGCAATCTCTTGGGCTTTGGATGCTGAGGTCAACTGAGTTCTTGACCCAATATGTTCGGAGACCTTAATCCAGGAGTTGACAAAAATCTAGGTGCCAGATTATGTAGAAATCTGGACAATGTGGTCAACTAAGGTCTGGGTGCCATCTTGTGCAGATATCTGGGTACTGTGGTCAACTAAGGTTTGGTGCCAGTTTGTTCTAAGATGAGCGTATTGTTCTCAACTAAGGTCTGGGTGCCAAATTGTATGGTAATCTAGAAAACATGGGCAACCAATGTCTGCATATATGGACCCTGAGTTCAATGTGCCAGCTGGTAGAGATACCTGACACTGTGGTCAAGTAAAGTCTGTGTGCCAGGTTGTGCAGAAATCTAGGTGATGTGATCAACTAAGGTCTGGATGCTATAGATCGCTGTGCTCTGTGTGCTGCAATAAACAAAACTATGGGTGCTGTTAGGCATATCTGGACACTGTGGTCAATTAAGATACGAAGGACAGATTTTGCGGATATCTGGGCACCATAGTCATTTTAGGTTTGGTGCCCGATTGTGTAGAAGTCTGGGTGATGTGGCCAACTAAAGTCTGTGTGCCAGGGTATACTGAGATCTGGTTGCTGTGTTCAGCTGTGGTATTGGTGCCCAATCCTACTGAGATCTGGGTGCTTTGGTCAAATAAGATCTGGGTGCCTTTCCTATTGTGATCTGGTTGCCATGATCAGCTGAAGTCTTGGTGTCAGATCTGGGTGCTGTGTTCAGTTGAGGTCTTGGTGCCCGATCAACTGAGATCTGGGTGCTGTGGTCAAATAACAAATGGGTGCCTTTTCTGCCGTGATCAACTTAGGTCTTGGTCTCATATCCTTCTGAGATATCTGTGCTGTGTTCAAATAAGATCTGGGTGCTGTGTTCAGCTGAGGTCTTGGTGCCCAATCTTACTGAGATCTGGTTGTTGTGGTCAAATAAGATCTGGGTGCCTTTCCTACTGTGATCTGGTTGCCATGATCAGCTGAGGTCTTGGTGCCATATCCTTCTGAGATCTGGGTGCTCTAGTGAACTAAAATCTGGGTGCCTTTTCTACTGTGATCTGGTTGCAGTGATCAGCTGAGATCTTATTGCCAGATGCTTCTGAGATCTGGGTGCTGTGGTCAAATAAGATCTGGGTGCTGTGTTCAGCTGAGCTCTTGGTGCTGGATCCTACTAAGATCTGGGTGTTGTGGTCAAATAAGATATGGGTGCTGTGTTCAGCTGAGGTCTTGGTGCCCGATCCTACTGATATCTGGGTGCTGAGGTCAAATAAGATATGGGTGCTGTGTTCAGCTGAGGTCTTGGTGCCCGATCCTACTGATATGTGGGTGCTGTGGTCAAATAAGATATGGGTGCCTTTCCTACTGTGTTCTGGGTGCCGTCATCAGCTGAGGTCTTGGTGCCGGATCCTACTAAGATCTGGGTGCTGTGGTCAAATAAGATCTGGGTGCTGTGTTCAGCTGAGGTTTTGGTGCCCGATCCTACTAAGATCTGGGTGCTGTGGTCAAATAAGATCTGGGTGCCTTTCCTACTGTGTTCTGGGTTCCCTAATCAGCTGAGGTCTTGGTGCCAGATCCTTCTGGGTGCTGTGGTCAAATAAGAACTGGGTGCCTTTCCTACTGTGTTCTGGGTTCCCTGATCAGCCCTTCTGAAATCTGGGTGCTGTGGATAAATAGGCTCAGGGTGCTGGTGTCTAATATCCAAGTTGTTTACTCTGTATTAAGACACATTTCAGTCCAGTTAATGCAGACTTAATGGAGGTGACAGGGGGTTTGGACATTGCTAATATATGAAGGAGTGTGACAAATGTGTAAAGATTTTGTGGACTGTGTAACCCTACAGAGACTTTGGTGGGATATGTAATAGGGAATAGTTGTATGAGGTAAATGAGGAGTCGATGAGGAGATGTGTGGAGATGAGGGCGCCAGTGTGTGAGGTGATGTGCTGTGTACATGGAGCACAGCTCTGGGTGATGGGAGGAGGAGGGGGAGGAGGAGGGGGAGGAGGAGGAGGAGGAGGACGGGAGGCTGAGGGAGTGCTGACTGATCAGAGGCCGTCCTGCTCCCGGGCTACTCATGGACTTTCCCGGAGCCTCCGGCCGCTGCTCCTGGATATCTGGACCATAGACAGGAGAGCTGTGCATCTGGGTGAGTGTTACTACCGGGGCACCGTGCCCCCTGCTGTGGGCATCACTGCATACACACGCACACACGGAGCTTCTCTCTGGCACCCACATCTGGGCATGCCAGCTGCGACTGGCACTGGTGGGTGCACGGCATTCATCAGCGGGCACCGGTGCCATGATCCGGGGGGTCGCCTGGTGTCATTAGTAATCCGTGACTGTCCTTACTGACTCAGCCCTGGCATGCAAGTGGCACCTGGCACCAGAAACTGGGGCACGGGCAAGCTGAAGTTCAAGATCCGTCTGGCGATGCAATACATAGGACAGAAAGTAGGGTGCTCAATAGTCACTGGAAACGTGGGTGCCAACAGATGGGGTGTTGTGTAACACAATAGAAAGTAGGGTGCCAACACTGCTGATCTACTTGGTGCCAACACATGGGGTGCTGAGTAAGTTGGGTGCCAACCCTGATCAATAATATGTGAATTGCAGAAAATTATATTTTGGGGTGCTGACATTGTCCAGTTATATTTGGGGAGCCAGTATTGTAAAGTGGGGTGGCAGCACTGTACAGTCATATGTTGAAAGGTGACATTGTAAAATGTGGTGCCAGCACTGATTACTACTATATGGGGTGCCAGCTGTGCTCTAATAATGTATAGGGTGGCAGCAGTGCTCCAGTAATATATGGGGTGCTTTTGGTGCTCTACTAATATATAAGGTGCCAGCAGTGTTCCAGTATTATATGGGGTGCCTGAATTGATCTTGTAATATGTGGGGTGCTCTTGGTGCTTAATAATATGTGGGGTGCCAGCATTGTTCCAGTAATATATGGGGGTGCCAGCATTGTTCCTGTAATATGTAGGGTGCCAGCATTGTTCCAGTAATATGGGGGGTGTCTGCATTGTTCCAGTAATATGTGGGGTGCCTGCATGTCTCTGGTAATATATGGGGGTGCCAGCATTGTTCCTGTAATATGTGGGGTGCCAGTATTGTTCCAGTAATATGTGGGGTGTCTGCATTGTTCCAGTAATATGTGGGGTGCCTGCATGTCTTGGTAATATTTGGGGTGTCTGCATTGTTCCAGTAATATTTGGGGTGTCTGCATTGTTCCAGTAATATGTGGGGTGCCAGCATTGTTCCAGTAATATGTTAGGTGCCAGTATTACTTCATTGATATATATGGTGCACCTGGTGCCCAATAATAAGTGGGGTACCAGAATTTCTAGATAATAAGTGTGGTGCCCATATCATACAATGTGAAACTGTATCTGCAAATGATCAACAGGGGTGCCAACCTATTAATACAATGTGGGCAACCTCACCAGCTGTGCACAACAATAAGTGCTGAGCCCACATGGCAGCATTGCCAACTACTGGACGATTATATGGGGGCTGGCATCGCCATTGAGGCGACTGCTGGCAACACTGGAAAGTTATGTAGGGCTTGTGTTAGTCGGCAGCAGTAATGTGCAGAGCTGATATTGTGCAGAGATGTAGCAGAGCTGGATGTGTCATTGAACTGTGTTGAGGTTTACCACCTCTGGGAGTAGTGCCAGGTGCCCGCTCCTGTAAGATGCCACTTGTGGCTGGTGTAATAGGATGGTCTTGGGTGATACCGTGCCTGGTGCTATGGGCTGTGTGCCGGATGACTGTCCTTTCCATCGCATTGTTCCATAGGCTGCGGAATATTTATGATCGGGAGGAATTAGCATTTTACTGACGCTGTAATTTACGGCATTATCTCATTTTCTACATTAGAGGATTGGAACCTTCATCATGGAGCTGACAGCAGGGAAATACAAGGATCCTATAGAATCTTCTATAGAATAGTCATGGAGACATCATGTGGAATATTCCATCCGGGAAGGAGAATGTTATTATATAACCTCTTCATGGATAATGTGACGATGAGGCATCTACTACAAGGCGCCCCGTGCTGCTAAATGGGGAGGCGGGTTATGGGCATTAACAATATCTGATTGGTTCACAAATATTACCCAATAAAACGTCACTCCGCCCTTTAGACCCCCAGAGGTGTCCCACCGCACATATTATGGGGAAGGGTGGGAATTAACTCTTAATCAGCTGTATATTGGGATTTAATGGTTGATTTCGCTGGATGTCTAGATATAGATAGATATGAAATAGATAGATAGATAGATAGATAGATAGATAGATAGATAGGAGATAGATGATAGATAGGTAGATGAGCTTGGTCTTTCTGTATTATCCCTATATATTGTATGACATAACATGGTCCTCAGTGTTACGGTCGTTGCCTTCGTCCTCTCGGTACAGGATCCTGTGGTGATGGGATCATGGAGTATGTCCTATATACTGGTTCTATCACACATGTGGGATCATCTCTTCCTGAAGAGGTTTCCATGTATCACTTATTTACAGAGAATTAGTAATTGGAAGCTAGATAGACAGATGGATAGATTCATATGAGATAAGTAGGTAGATTGATAGACAGATAGATATGAGATAGATAGATAGATAGATAGATAGATAGATAGAAGATAGATAGATAGACAGATAGATGATAGATATGAGATAGATAGATAGATAGATAGATAGATAGATAGAAGATAGATAGATAGACAGATAAATGATAGATATGAGATAGATAGATAGATAGATAGGAGATAGATAGATAGATAGATAGATAGGAGATAGATAGATAGATACATGATAGATAGATAGGAGATAGATAGATACAATGATAGTATCGATAGGAGATAGATAGTGTGATAGATAGAAGATAGATAGATAATAGATAGATAGATAGATAGATAGATCAGGATAGATAGATGAGATATAGAAGAGATGATGGATAGATAGCTAGATAGATAGAAGATAGATCGATAGAGATAGTAGATTATATGATAGATAGTAGATAGATAGATATAGATGTAGATAGATACATGATAGAATAGAAGATATGAGATAGATATAGATAGTGATAGATGTGGGATGATAGATAGTTAGAAAGCTAATAGATAGATAGATAGATAGAATAAAGATAATAGATAGATATGAGATAGATAGATAGATAGATAATAGATAGATAGATAGATAGATGATAGATAGATAGATAGATATGAGATAGATAGATACATACATGATAGATAGATAGGAGATAGATAGATAGATGTAGATAGATCATATGAGATAAGTAGGTAGATTGATAGACAGATAGATATGAGATAGATTGATAGATAGATGATAGATATGCGATAGATAGATAGATAGATAGATAGATAGATACATGATAGATAGGAGATAGATAGATAGATAGATAGATAGATAGATAATAGGAGATAGATAGGAGATAGATAGATAGATAGATAGTAGATAGGTAGATAGGATCATGATAGAATAGAAGATAGATAGATGAGATAGAATAGATATGTGGAGATAGATAGTTCAGAAAGATAGTAGATAGATAGAAATAGATCGATAGATAGATAAAGATGATATGAGATAGATAGATAGATAGATAGATGATAGATAGATAGATAGTATATATATATATAGTAGATGAGATAGATAGATAGAGATGATAGAAAGATAGATAGATAGATGATCTGATAAAGATGATATAGAATAGATAGATAATAGAGATGTAAGATAGATATCATAGATTAAGATAGATAGAATAGAGTAATAGATACAATATAGATGAATAGATAGATAGATAGATTGGATAGATAGATACATGATAAGAAAATGATAGATAGATACATGATGAGATAGATAGATAGATAGATAGTAGTAGATAGATAGATAGATAGATAGAAGATAATAGATAGATAGATAGATGATAGATAGATAGATAGTAGATAGATAGATAGATAGATAGATGATGATAGATAGATAGATGATAGATAAGATAGATAAATAGTTGATAGATAGATGATAATGATAGATAGATAGATAGATAATAGATGATAGATAGATAGATAGATGATAGATAGATAGATAGATAGATAGATAGATAGATGATAGATAAATAGTTGATAGATAGATAGATAGATAGATAGATAGATAGATAGATTCGGGCACAGGCTGAAGAACAGATCTAAGACAGGCTGGCATCCACAACACCGGATATGTATCGGGATAGATCCAGCGGGGATGGGGTTTGGTTTTACGGCAGCGCATGATGTGGCACCATATGATAAATCCCCCATTGTACAATGAGAGATAAGTGATGGAGGGATATAACCAGAGCAGTCATGGATATATCATTAGAAGATGATGGATATAGTTAAGCTCAGTTTTTGTGTATTATCATTTGGGACTCTTTATCAGGACTTGAAGTGTTTTGCGCAATTATATGGCCAAAAAATTTTAGCGCAAATCAATGTGCCTGGATCAGGTGCAAACATCTGGAAGCAGGAGGAATACAAAGACAAATTAGGCGCAAACCAGAAAACTGCTACACGGAGAACTTCGGAGAACCACTGGACAAAGGTGCAAGAAATTGTACTAATGCCCCAATGCATAATAGATGATGATAGATAGAAATTAGATAGATAGATAGTATAATATAGATGATATATAGAATGTAGATGATAGAATAGATAGGAGATGTCCTATATAGATCGATAGATAGATCGGAATGGATAGCTCGCATCCCTATCAGCTAGATGAGATAGCGAAGCTAGATAGAAATTAGATCGCCGACTCGCTCGCTCGCTCGCTCGTTGCTCCTCTAGCTGCTAGTTAGACTAGATCTCTACGCTCGAGATAGCTAGACTACGATAGATCAGATCGACTAGAAAATAAACTCACGATAGCGACTCGAGACTCGATCGCTCGCTCGTCTCGATCGCTCCCGTCGTCGCTCGCTCGCTCGCCTCTCTAGCTCGGTCGCTCTGTTGCTATCTTTGTGGGTCGCTCGCTCGTATCGCTCGCTCGCTGTTCGCGGAGCTCTGCTCGCTCGCTAGCTCGCTCGCTCGACTCGCTAGACTCTCTCGCTCGATCGCTGCTGGTTAGCGATCGTCTCTCGCTCGACTCGGCTCGACTGCTCCTCTCTCTCTCGCTCTCTCCTCTGCCTGCTCGTGCTTCGCTCGCTAGCTCGACTGCTCTCGCGGGCATTCTCGCTCGCCTCGCTCGCTCGCTCTCTCGCTCGCTGCTGCTCGCTCGCTCGCTACTGGCTCCTCTCGATCGCGATAGTTCGCGCGCTGCTCCTCGCTGCTACGATTAGATAGTAGTCTGAGACTCGATACGTGCTACTGACCGATGATGACTGCTACGCCGCTACTGGTAGATGCTCGCTCCTAGCTGACTCGATGACATGACGCTGGATATAGATGGCTTGCCATATGCATCATTTTGCCATACTTGGATAGATGGCAGTCGGTCAGACATAAACCAGCTAGTACGACGTCATACTACTGTATGAACTAGATGTAGCTTCTCATTTAATATATAGGCCTTAGCTCGTATCTGTCTTGCCGAATGTGGTTATACAACATGAATCAGCCTCATTTTCACATGACCCGTTCTATACATATGCTATAGAGGAGCCTTAACGGTTCTGGTCCGAGGTGGTCTGGATTGTAGCCTCTTTCCTTATAGATGTGCCGCTAAATCCTTCTGTATAGGCTCCTAATAACAGGAATTTTTCATTATTCAATAATCTGCGTCAGGATAAAAGTTTATATATTCACAAATCACTTTGGGAGCGATATAAGTCTCTCTGTGTATAATACCGTACATGCTGGTATACCTGCCACCCATAAGATTAGGAAGGGGAAGTACCCAGCTATGTGTGTTCCATGGGGACAGAACATCCAGCCCGTTTACTGGTTCGGAGCTCTGACCTGGGATTATCTGCTGGGTTTTCACTATTTCCTCACTCATCAGAATATCCTACTAGTATCATAGTGAGGCTGTACACCAGAAGAAAACATCCGTTGGGTTAAAGGGATACAAACTGCCTGCTCCGGATCCTCTCCCACCTCCTCCAGTTATTATTTTAGTTTGCCCTTTTTAAAATTCTATTTCCATCATTGAAACCTTCCTGTGTCGAGTTGTTGGGTTCTACGCGTCTCCAGTTTACAGAAAGACGTAAACGTTACAATAGAGAGAAACACCGACAACCCCAGTGTCCTCACATGGATGCACAGACCCCGAATAAAGCGGTAAAGGACCGAGAGTATGGGGTTTATATCAGCAGCTACGATGATTCATCTATCTATCTCATATCTATCTACTATCTATCTACTCATATCTATCTATCTATCTATCTATCTATCTATCTTCATCTCTATCTCATTCTCTCTTCATATCTATTCTATCTATCTATCTTATCTCTCTATCTCCTATCTATCTCATATCTATCTCATATCTATCTATCTATCTCTCTATCTTCGATCTTCTCATATCTACTATCTAATCTCTCTCCTATCTATCTATCTATCTCCTATCATATCTGCTATCTATCTACTATCTGTCTCCTATCTATCTATCTATTTCTCTCCTATCTATCTATCTATCTATCTATCTCACTCTATTTATCTTCTCATATCTATCTCCTATCTATCTATCTATCTATCCTAGCTCATATCTAGCTCATTCTATATCATATCTATCTCATATCTCATCCATATCTATCTCATATCTATCATCTATCTATCTATCTATCTATCTATCTATCTATCTATCTATCTATCTATCTATCTATCTATCTATGATTTTTCTACCAGCCACCCTGGGATATATTTCTGTATACTTTACCCTCCTCGGCTCCATCTTTCAGGGGTTGTGTTGCATAGACAGATTAAGAAAATAACCGGTGAATGACTTAATGATTTTGGTTGAATATCCGCCTTTGCACTAATTGGTTTGCAAATTAAAATGTAGATTTTTGCTAACTCCAATTTAATCAGGAGAACCTAGCTCCAAGGTATTCCATGCTGTAGATATTTTGTTTAGGGGTCCATGACCTATCATTCTATTCATTCTACATTACAAAATCTATTATATTGTGGGGGGATTTATCATGTACTGGCACATTGTGCTCCAGCATATGATTTAACCCCGTTTCTCTCCCTGGGTTTATCAGGAAGCTCCAGCTGCACTGCACTGAAGTTTACCAATGAATGGGGTAAGGACCACCCCCTTTATCAGTGCTGTAATTTTAGAATACACTCTCTACTGTCAGGTGGGCGGTCCTAGACCAGAAGAGATAGCCTGGCACTGCCCACCTGACAGCAAAGAAGCTCCTTCGAATTTTGGATTCCATTATTAACTGCATACATTTTTTGGAGATCGGTGGGGTCTACAGAAAAAAAATCCAAATGTGCTGGGATCATTGGACTTTCAAAGTTGGTCGAGGTTGAGTAAAATCCTTTTTGAGACACAAAACATGTCCAGCCTATGAACAGATGAGGTTTGCCGTACCCTAAGTGGCTCATTTAGGCTCTAAATCATTTTTAAAAGGAGGAAAACTTAAACAGATACCAATTAGACCACATAAAAGTCAGTGGGATCTGATGGTTTCGGTTGGTGGTCGTCCGCCCTTGAGAAATTCTCGTTTCTTTGCCCCTAAATGATATAAACAACAGGCATCCTAGTCAGGATGGTTGTCCGTAAGCCTCATTACAAGATTTAGGTATCACAAAAGGGAGTTATTCTACCATGACACCTTTTATTTGGTGTTAGTGACCATGTCCTCCATTGATCAGTGGATTTTCTAGGTGGCTTGTTAGGGCAGCTAGGGTTGGCGTAAGAGTCATTGGCTCTACTCAAGGTCCAAAGAACATTTCAACCTCAAAGTCAAAAGAAAAAGTGACTTGAATATCTGTGGTAGTTACTTAGAAGAGTGGATGGGTGGACGTTCCATAAAGACAGCCCACGAGGTGTCTCCAAGAAGGTAAGGTAAGCACTAAAGGCAGAGCAACTTGAGCAAAGGACATCACATGGATTACAAAGGTTGTGGAGGCACGTACCTACTGTATGTCCAGGAAGAAAACCATGGAAGACCAAGAGAAGTATAAATAAGAACGGTTAAGGGGCCTGGCATGGATTTTGGAATGGGGTCGAGAAGTTTAAGTTCTTAGAGACGTTAAAAGGAACAGGGGGGGCTTTCACCACCTTCCTCGTGTAGAAAAGAAAGCTGGTCAAGTGGGTGAAGAAACATTGGCCAGTTCTCATCCAAAATGTGTGGTGATGGTACAATCAACGCATGAAAAGGTCTTCATTAAGACTTTGGAACCCATCTTTTCTCAATTTTTGAAGGACTACTAGACCAACGTAGATAAATTTAATACAGAATGTGGTAAAGAAATTTGTGACTGGGACAGTGTGAAGACTGAGAAAGGAGCAGGTGAGGTGAATTGAAAAAGGAGCTTTATTAGAGGAAACAAAGTTATCCAGTTACGTCTCGAGCAAAGAGAAGAAACACAAAAGAGTAGAAGGAAATTGTGTACATTTCTTGCTGAGTAAGAAGAAAGACGAGGCGCCTGTTATTGGCATTTTCCTCTCAGATTCTCCGCTGTGGTGTAATGTCTTTCATACCTCTTTTAACACAGCGGCAGCTCTGATGTACCCGCTGCTCTGTTTACATTACTTATGCTGTGGCTTCCATGTAATCGAGCATTACTCTTACCGCCGAGCTTCTGCATGGAGTATACCGAGGCGGCCATGCCTTCTGTTACTATGTCCACTGTGAAAGCTAGGGTCCCTAATGCCCTCCTTATCTCCGATCATCCTCAGTTATTCAATGCCACTTCCTTGCCATATTTCCATTGTAGCCGGATGAGCGGTAATCCACTCCAAGATAAGATCTTGTAGATAAACTCTTCTTCTCTGGAGAGTCGGACGGAAGCTAGAGACAGATAAAATACTTCCCTACTTCCACTCACATCGGTGTTAGAGAAGCACTCGGGCAAATAGACCTAGATTTTTGGTGTTTTGTTTGAAAGGGACAATGACATATCTGATACCTCAGCAAGTAATGGGCAAGGGGCAGTATTGGATTATAACACAGGAGTTTTGGGCGGTAGCCTGGGGCCCAAGCCTTCTAGGTGATCCATGGCCACCCAAACCAAATGTTATGCCAAGAAGGACCTTTACCCATGAAATCCTCACATCTGTTCCTGCTCTCAATACACATGTACATAAGAGCCATTTCAGGACCTTTCAAGGTTCTTCAAACCAGGCAGAAAGGACACATCCATTCCCCAAGAAGCGTGATTCTGGTACCATATGTAGGAAGACAATTCTAGACTTGTATAATATTCATACAGCCCGGAGCCCATTGCAGTCTTAATCCACCCATTGCGAGGTGGGCCTATCTTTTAGCCTGAAACATGGCTGCCATCTTGAAAACCAACATATTGGGGCAGATTTACTTACCCGGTCCTGTCGTGATCCCGCGGTGTGTTGTCCGACGAGGATTCAAGTCTGCCGCGATTCACTAAGATCGTGCGCCCAAGTTCCTGCATGTGTCGCTTCTGCGCCGAGGTCCGCCGGAGTTCACCTGCTTCTTCCTGGTGCATGTGAGTGCTTGATCTTGCGACAAAATTCCGTTGTTAAATTCCGCTTTTGTCTGAATCCGTCGGGTTGTCCGACGGCCACGCTCCCCGATTTCTGTTGCATGCAAGCCGGCCGCGATGCGCCACAAACCGATCGCGTGTGCCTAAAATCCGGGGCAATTCAGTGCAGTCATGTAGAAGATCTAGGAACACCAGAATTCTCTCCGGAATTGATCAAAACTATCAGATGTGCAATATCTCTGGTGGTTCAAAAGTTATCACCACCGAGATTCTCCGTAGGTTCTCATGAGGGGTCAGATCTGTGTTTACCACATCATATAGCTTTGCGTTAAAGGGAACGTTTCTGGTCGTTCTGATAAAAATAAAATTAAGCTGCATCTAGTGAAACACTGTTCAGGTGATATTCTCATTGTAAATCAGCAGTAATGACGTCCATTGCCTAAGGTGAATGGGATAATTTTCGAGTGATTTTGTAAGAAGGGACATTGTGGTATTTAAGTGGTAAAAGTCATTTAAATTGACTGTTTTGTGCTCCTATTAATTGGCGCAGTGACTCCCGACTGAAGGGCCTTTATTACAGCGGCTTCAAAGGCACATACTGTTTGTAATTTTAATATCAATGAACAATAGGCCCTTTTGTCAAGCATCATTAGTGGCCAAGACCCAGATTTGCATATCTTTTGCCCTGGTGTGTTAATTCTTTCTTAATTATGGTTTTGTTTAGGAAGAAAAAAAAACGATTTAACGTTTTCAGTAGAACAAAAATGTTCCTTTCACATTGGTCAGAATGTACAGTATATATAACCAGAGTGTTCCGTGCAAAGTAAGAACAAAAAAAGAAACAATTGTAACCGAATTCCGAATAGTCAGGCCCCGGATTCTAAAAAAATTCCGGCTCTAGTTTTTATTTTCAAGGCATCTGGATGGGATTTCAATGAATCTCATCTGCTATCCTTGAACTGTGTGACTATGTATAAAAGGAGACCTATTTTCCGCAAGTGGAATTTTCCGCCCACGAAAAAAAAAAAAAAGTGACATGGCTTATATTTTGAAAACATTACACTAAAAATTTAGGGTGTGCCAGTCAAAATCTGTGTTGGGAGCCTGGGAACTGGCTTTTGATGCAGAATTTGGTGCACTGGTCGTGGGTTAGCAGTGTGTGTTCACAGCCATAGTGGGTCCTAGAATCCCAGAAATACAAGGATACAGAAATAGACCCCTTCTAGATCATTCCCCTCAGTAAACCCCACTATATAGGAGGAAAAAAGTAATTTTTAACCGTTATAAATCTCAGTTTCTGAAACAAAAACCTGAAAATGGCCCCTCATCCCCTCTATAAACCCACTGCTTGGGGGGTCAAGGTGGGTAAGAAAAACACTGCTGGGGGGTCAGGGTGGGTAAAAAAAAACACTTCTGGGGGGTCAGGGTGGGTAATAAAAAACACTTCTGGGGTGTCAGGGTGGGTAAAAAAAACACTTCTGGGGGGTCAGGGTGGGTAATAAAAAACACTTCTGGGGGATCAGGGTGGTAAAAAAACACTGCTGGGGGTTTAGGTTAGGGTGGGTAAAAATAAACACTACTGGGGGGTGGTTAGGGTGAGTATAAAACACTTCTTAGGGGGTCAGGGTGGGAAAAAACACTGCTGGGAGGTTAGGGTGAGTAACAAAAAACACTGCTGGGGGTCAGTTTGAGTAAAAAAAAGCACTGCTAGGGAGTCGAGGTGGGTAAAAAAAACACTGCTGGGAGGTCAGGGTGGTAAAAAAAACAATGCAAGGGGGTCAGGATGGGAAAAAAACACAGTTTGGGGGTCAGATGGTAAAAGAAAACACTGATAGGGGTTCAGGGTGGAAAAAAACACTGCTAGGAGGTCAGGGTAAAAGGAAACCCTGTAAGGCAGTGATGGCGAACCTTTAAGAGACCGAGTGCCCAAACTATAACCAAAATGCACTTGATTACCGCAAAGTGCCAACATTGAATTTTAAGTAACTTATTGCTACCTGCTCTTCAACATCTATCAATCGTATCGGCCCCTTGAGGCCACTAATACAGTTGAAAGAAGGAGGGCACATTCAGACTATCATTGTAGCTTCTCACCAGGGTCTCTCTGTACAGTAAGAATGTAGGGTCCAGTAGGATAACCTACAAAGATAATGCAGTTATATCAACACTTTCTCACTTTTACAGTAGTTCCCAGCATCCAATGAAGTGTCGTTTTAAAAAAGCGCTGATTGTAGCATCTCTTAAATCGCCTGGATCTGCAGGAAGATTTGGTGAATTTGCTACTGTTTGGTGAGCTCTGTCTTGGGATCAATGGCCTGAGTGCCCACAGAAAGGGCTCTGAGTGCCACCTCTGGCACCTGTGCCATAGGTTCGCCACCACTGCTGTAAGGGGTCGGGTGTTAAAAATAAAAAAAACGCTGGTACGGGTCAGGGTGGGACACACACTGCTAGGGGGTCAGGGTTGTTAAAGGAAACACTGTTAGGATTTGGGTGGGAAAAGAAAACACTACTAGGGGACCAGGGTGGGGAAAAACACTGCTAGGGGGGTTAGGGTAGGAGAAAAAAATACTGTTAGGGGTCGGGTGGTAAAAGAAAACACTGCCAGGGGGTCAGGGTGTGAAAAAGCACTGGTAGTGGGTCAGGATGGGGAAAAAACTGCTATGGGGAAAAGGTGGGGAAAAAAAAACCCACTACTAAAGGGTGTGAAAAATTACTTACCACATTCTGTCACTAGGTGCATTACTTTACTTCCACCAGCTTCATTTAATTATGGGTGCCACTTCAGTTTTTCACTTTGTTATCCCCTGTTCCGATTGAAGTATGTATTTTTGCCCTCCCCTCTGGAACTTCCGACCAGATAAAGGATCGAAAATCAGAGAAATACGGAAGCTGATCTCCCCCCGATCTTCTGGGGTTTTCCCATATAACCGGTCTTGTAAAAGAAAACATTTTTAAAAACTCTTAGGCTACATTCACACTGCCGTTGCCCGCCCGTACCGTACCGTAGCGGGCAACGGCAGTGTACGGGGAGAGGAGGAGGAGGTGAGCGCAGCTCACCCCCGCCCCTCTCCATAGCAACCTATAGCGCACGGCCCCGTATTACGGGAAAAGATAGGACATGTCCTATCTTTTTCCCGGGTACGGAACGGTACGGTGCCGCACGTGTGCTGCACCGTACCGCTCCCGTAGGGTGCCGTGCGCTCATAGGAGTGTATGGGGGACGTATATCGGCCGTATATACGTTGGCCGTATATACGTCCCCCATACGTTCGTGTGAATGTAGCCTTACTTTGTAGAAACATTCATTTTCCTTAAAGGAACACTAGGCATAGAGAAATCTAGAAGGAAATCTTCTCTCTATGTCTAAAAAGCTGTAAAATGCCCCTTCTCCTAATCCTCTGAATGTCGGGCTGTAAGACAACTGGCTGGAGCAGCAGCCTCCCTGATGTGTCTACTATAGGACAAACAGTTTTTAAGGCCCTACTCCTTGGCTAAGTCCTGTCTTAGTCTCATAGGGGGCAAGAGTTTACTTTAAAATCTTTTTGATCAAGTGAAGGACTACTATTTGATGACATTCATGGGAGCGGGATACAGCCAGTTGTCTGTGCAAACGTGTTCACATTAGCTAGTAACGCCAAGGACAATCTGTCTCGTTCTTGGCAAGTCCTGTAACATCTAATACGTGTGCAGGTGCCGTCGCCATAAAACATGCAGTTAAAGAAAGGAATGAGTCTCGCCCTGCATAATAACTAATAGCCATATGTTTCAATGAACAGCCAGTGATAAATTACAAAAATTTTTTTAAAAAAAACCTCCTTAAGACACTTATTAAAAGCCATATATTATGAAAGGTATATCTCAGAATTTGTCTACAGATTCTGCGACTTAACGGCCATAAATTAAGTCTTACCTTTCATTAAAATGGGGCATCCCCACAAAAAACCTATGCTTATTACGAACTGTCTTGCCGGTCCGTGAGAAAGCTGTTTATTATTTATTATTGTAACTACTCTATGAGCACTGGAGGCGTGTCCTCACACTGCTGTGCTCTTAGTTCTCTGCATTGAGCTTTTCTATAGCCCCTCCCTTCTTCCCTAAGTTGAAACTTTAGCAGACTTCTGGTTGAATACTTCAATAGGCCCTCATAGTGGCTGGGAGGGGGCTGTGCAGAGAACTAAGAGCATTGCAGTGTGAGGACACACATCTAGCACAATTTTTTTACAGTCCTGCTGCTACTAACAAAATGCAAAAAAGGTATCATCACACATATCTCCAGGATCAACACCTAACACTATCTACATGGTCAAAACTGCTTATGGTTCCCTTTAAATTGGTTGACAGTGGACTCTGTAGTTACACATTAACTAAAACTTTCCACCAGTTGTCTCCTCCCCAACATAAAGGTAATTTAAAGAGTAACCATCATTACAGATGATTTTTGATATTGTGTGTTGGGGGATAAGTTGTGAACATTTTTGTAATATACTTAATTAGGAAATTCTGCTTAGTTTGCAAAGAAGCAGACTGCTAAGCGACCCTTATTTACAATGTTACTTCTACGTTGCTATGGCAAATCTGTCTACAGGATTGATGACGGGCCTCTCTCTCCTCTCCTGTTTGTTACACAGCTGTAAGTGTTAACCATTCCTACTCTCTCACTGACTGTAGTATGCTATGTGCAGTATATTTAAAGATCAAGCTGCAAATGAAGGAATAATGCCTCCCTTCTCAGAGCTGTGTAACCACTGTGTAACCTGCTTAGTTTGTAAAGAAACAGACTGCTAAGTGGGCCTTACTTATTATGTTACTACTATGTTGTTATGGCAAATCTGTCTACAGGATTGATGATGGGCCTCTCTTTCCTCTCCTGATTGTTACACAGGTGTGAGTGTTAACCCTTCCTGCTATCTCCCTGGCTGTAGTATGCTATGTGCAGTATTTTCAAAGATCAAGCTGCAGGTAAACAGGATAATTTTTCCTTCTCAGAGCTTTGTAACCAAACACAGGGAGAATAGTCGTGAGCTCTTGCAGACTCCATAGACACACTATACCAGTTGGAATGCGCTTCTCTACGGAAGGGAGCAGTTTGCTTTTATTTTTTTCTACAGACCAAGTAGAATTTGTAAATGAAGTATATTGTAAGGGTTGATTTGCATATAATCTCCCTGTGTTTTGTCAAACAGCTCTGAAAGGGGAGGATTAGCTTAATTTTTTAATGTAAACTAATCAGAATTTATTAATGAATGAATATTAGAAAAATGTTCACCACATCCCCCCGCGCACAATATAAAAAAGTATCTCAAATGACGGTTACGCTTCAAATATAGAAGCTGCCCCTTTAATCGGGCCGTATTATAGTAGCAGTCAAAATAGTTTCACATGATCGATGCCCTGTCATCCATAGGAGCCAAATAGCAGTAGATGTAATTATTCTGCTAAGCTCCAAGTCCTTCCAGAAGTTGCCCTAGGTGAGACCGCTCTCCACTCATTCCTGTAACTTCTGTGCAGGCTGCCAACTGCTATCTGCACTAAGTGGTTAAAGGCGCAGAGTATAAATGGTCTTGTCATTGTGGCGGAGACAGACAGTTGATGTTCTGGAGATGATGGGAGAGAAGTGGCCTCCTTATCGAGGTCCTCAGGGATTCTTGTCACTCAGATACTTAGACTTAGAGCAGTTCCACTTATCGGCACTGCTACAGCGGGCGATGCAGAGGTCCCTGGCAGATACAAGATTCAAGAAAAACTACAAGAATCTTCTCATGGAAGGTCATCCCTAACCTTGGTCTGATGTAGTCTCCTACTAATATGCATATATAATACAGCGTAAAAACATGGTGGAGCGCAGTCACTTCTAACTTCTTCGATCTTGACCTCAGCAGTCAAAGATGACAAATCTGGTGGTTGAGACACTTGTTAAGGTCACCACGAAATGTAAGGTCTCTGCTGTCATGGTGGAATTTTTCGAACATATGGAAATAGATTTTTCTCTTCTCGGCGGCGTTGTTATGCAGAAGTGGACGTGGCTCTCTGACAGTCGGGAAGTTTACGGCACACGCTGGTTTTGTTATGCATTTATGACTGGCTGAGGTGAATGAGCGCCATGCGTCGCATGCTGAGCGCTTGTACCGAGTCATCAGAGTTAAACAGTGAAGTCCTTCTGTAGTGCGAGTTCCCTGATGAATTAATATTCCTCAAAATAGACAAATGAAAGACACCTTCCAAGTGGGATGTGTGACCGGAATGCAGAGAGCAGGGACGGTATGGAGAGAAGGGTTTATTTTCACCTTCCCTTTCTTTTTACCTTTCTCCCATCCATTTCTGTTCTTGCTGCTTTCTTTTCTCTCTCTTAATCTTTTCTTTTCTTTTCTTTCTTGAATATCTGTTTACTTAAATGGGAAAGAAGTTTCCTTCTTCCCTTCCTATTTTCCTTCCAAACGTTTTCCTGATTCCCTTCCTTCTTTATTTACCTCCCTTCTCTTAAGATCTTTTTCAATTTTCTTTCTTCCTTTTTGGTTAACCTGATTCCTCTGCTGCCCTTTTTCTCCTTTCATTTTTTTTCTACTTACGTTCCTCACTTCCCTACCTTCTACTTCCTTCCTTCATTTATACTTTTCTTTCTGTTTCGCCTACCTTCTACTTCCCATATTCTTTTCTACCTCCCTCACTTCCTGTTACGGTTACCTCCTACTTCCCTCATTTTTTATTCTTGCCACAGATATCTTATACTTTCCTCATTCTTTTCTACTTCCCTCCCTGTTATACCTACGTTCTACTTCCTTTATTCTTGTATACCCTCCCTTCTTGTTACACCTACCTTTTACTTCCCTTATACTATTCTACTTCCCTCCCTTCCTATTACATCTGCTTTCTACTTCCCTCACACTATTCCACATGCCTCTCTCCCTGTTTGCCTACCTTCTAATTCCTTAATTTGTTACTACTTACCTTCCTTTTTGTTGCACCTACCTTCTACTTACCTCAAATTATTCCACTTCCCTTTCTTCCTGTTACACCTGCCTTCTCCTTCCCTCATGTTATTCCCAATGCCTCTCTTCCTGTTTACCTACCTTCTACTTCCTTTATCCTTCTACTACTTCCCCCTCTCCCTGTTATACTACCTTCTTGTTCCATAATTCTTCTTTTACTTCTTTCCCTTCCTGTGACTCCTACCTTTTACTTCTCTCATTCTTTTCTAATTTCCTTCCTTCCTGTGAATCCTACCTTCTACTTCCCACATTCGTTCCTAGTTCTGTCCTTTCGTGTTACCCCTACCCATTTACTTCTGTCATTCCCTTCTCCCTCCCTTCCTCTTCTTCTCTTCTTTCTAGTAATGTTTACTTACCTTACTTTGTTTGCTATCAATTGAATCCCTTCTTCCTTCTTCTCTATTTACGTCTCTTCTATTACACCCACCTCATTCTTTACTCCTCTGACTATGTTCCTTATCTTTTCCCCATTTCGATCATCCTTTATTCTTTTCTATTTACATCTTTTTCCTTTTATCCTATTTCCTTCATCCTTAATTCTTAATTTCTTCTTACTTTTACGCCCAATGTTGTCCAACATTCCGTCTTTCTTTCGTTCTTACTTCACGTCCAGTTCTTTCTTTCTTGCCATTATTTTTTTCTACCTGTCTCCCCATTTGAAGTATCTTCCTCCTTGCCATTTAGTTTTTCTTTTCATTTACTATTCTCCAGTGCCCTTGCTACTCCTTTTATTAATCACTTTGGGGCAGATTTACTTACCCGGTCCATTCGTGATCCAGCGGTGCGTTCTCTGCGGTGGATTCAGGTCTTCCGGCGATTCACTAAGGCAGTTCCTCCGACGTCCACCAAGTGTCGCTGCTGCGCTGAAGTCCGCCGAGGTCCGCCGGAGTCCACAATCCATTGCTGGGTGAAGGTAAGCGCGTGTCCAGCGACACTTTTTTTTAAAAAAAATGCGGCGTTTTTTCAGAATCCATCAGGTTTTTGTTTGGCCACCCCCCCCCCCCCCCCCCGATTTCCGTCGCGTGCATGCTAGCGCCCGATGCACCACAATCCGATCGCCTGCGCCAAAATTCAGGAAAATTCGGCGCAAATTGGAAATATTCGGGTAACACGTCGGGAAAACGCGAATCGGGACCTTAGTAAATGAACCCCTTTATCTTTTTCTTCCCTCAATCATTATCACACCACACACCAGTGTGCAGAAACTTGAAAATAAAGTGAGAAAAGTGATAGATTTTACTCTCAAAATGTTTGCCGGTCCACTTTTTGCTGCTGGCTTGGTGTGGGCCCCTTATACGGGTACTACATGAGATAATTAGTAGAAGGTGGTGCAGAATAGTAGCATCTAAGTCATGAGATCATTGAAGATAAGGGTCTAACGTAATAAAGCAAATTAGTTTCTGACTGTAATGTTATTATTCCTGGTGTTATGAAATCTTGCTGCATATAAGTCAGGATTCTGTACATGCCGCTCCCTTTTACATGTCACGTTCTGTGATGTCATCAGCGGCTGGTGACGAGGACACATGGCACTGGCAGGGGAGGATACTTACAAAGTGCAATATCAAGGGAAATGGTTTCTTACAACTCGAGAGCGTTCCAACTTTGACTTTATAGGTATAAATGTTTGATTGTAACTAGTTTTTCCACATACCACAAATATGAATATATTGTCGAAAAGCAAGATCTAGGTTCTAGGCTTCAATAGAAACAGAGGACAAAAATCTGTACCAGTCAACTCACTAATAGACAGGAACAATGTTCTTTTTCCATGATGACCAAACAGATCCCTTCCCTTCCTTGGTTGAACTTGATGGACAAGTGTCTTTTTTCAACCGTATAAACTATGAAACTATGAAACTTCCCTAGAGCAGTGATGGCGAATCTTTTAGAGACCAAGTGCCCAAACTTCAACCCATACCCACCTGTTTATCACAAAGTGTCATCATGGCAATTATTCCCTAACTTATTGCTCCTTTCAATCGTATATCAGTGTTCTGGGGACACCAATACAGTAGATAGAAGGAGGGCCAATTCTTCCTGTTCCCCAGATCAGGAGGAATTTTTTTGCCTAGAGAAGAAGCTACAAAGATAATTCTTATCTGTCCACGCCTTCCTACTACTCCTGTAGTCCTAGGCAGCGCTGTTGCTTTATAATAACATTGGGCGTGACAAGACCTGGGCTGCTTGGGAGTGCAAGTAGATACCTTGAGGCCTTTTTGGTGAAGGCCTGGGTGCCTATAGAGAGGGCTCTGTGTGCCACCTCCTGCACCTGTGCCATAGGTTCGCCACCACTGCCCTAGAGCTCGGTAGTTTTGCAACGGTCAAGACTGGTATTAGATAAAATGTAGACGTGATTATGAAATGATTACTCAATGGCCATTTATTTCCTTCAGTGATCTCTATTTTTGGAATAGGGCCATTACGTTCTCAAAACCAAAGATTATACTACCCTTCGTCCATTTATCAAAGATTGTGTCCCCTTCCAATAGCAAGGACCATGATTTTTCCTAGAGGTCATCACAAATTATTGTCTTGCCTGACTATAACGGTAACAGTGCCGCCATGTGTCTATCACATGGGCAATATGGATTTTCATCTTGAAGACCAAAAAAAAAATCCACTGCAAGTAGGCATCTTGAAAGCCATATAGAAATCGATCCAAGTGGTATTTTGTAGAATTTTCTGATCCGTTATTGTCCCCATCCCTTTTCTAAAACACAGTCCAATCAGCCAGTCTTTGACTAAGTAGTTCAGAGAGTATAGACTGGTTGGTGACCTGGAATCAGTGGGTTCATTCTTTTTCTCTTTTTGTTTTTAACATTGTGAAAGTAAGCAGAAAGTACCGTATTTTTTGGACTATAAGACACAGTTTTCAGCAAGAAAAAATCTTGCTAAAAAGTGGCTGCGTCTTATAGACCGAAGGTCAGGAGGATGACCACTGTAAGGGAGATCGGGTGATGCCCTAATATAAAGCTGCACCCGATCTCCTAGAGAGGAGCCTCCACACTGCTCTCTCCCTCTGCCTACAGGTACAGGACCTGCCATGATGTCATAATCATGTGACTGATCACATGCTTCTTACATCACCACTTGCTGCAGAGAATGGGGACATGATGCCCTGGGAGAGGGTAAGAAGAAGAGTGGAAGGGGTTCTGTGTGTGTATAGTAGAGCTGTGTGTATCTTCATGTGTATAGTAGAGCTGTGTGTGTAACTGTATGGAGAAAGCAGAGCTGTGTGTGTGTTTTTTGGAAGCCTAAATCTAGGGTGCGTCCTATAGTAAGAAGCGTCTTGTAGTCTGAAAAATACAGGTATATGATGGATGAAAAGAAATGTGACTGATGAGTCAGACTACAAAGCATTTGTTTGTAGTCTGTAACCATGGAGACAGAGCTTGAACATTCATAAACAAAGAGCAGGGGAATATTTGTATATAAACTCTTGACTATATTTTTATTTTAGGCAAATTGAAGTCATAAAAATAGTTTGAATGGTACATATTTCCCATAATAAGCTTAGAACCACCTTCCGTATCTAATTGAAGAGGTTACCATCGAAATTGAACCTGTACTGGGAAGCAAGAGTTAAAAAAACAGAGGGTTTACTCCGAAATTCCCTGACTTAAATGCATTTGCAGAAAGGCAGCTGAGCTATGTAATGATCGCGCCTGGTGTACTGGGGACATTGTGACAAATACCATTGTCAATATAGAGAAATGGTCTCTTTGTATTCTGCTTCATTGTAAAATCCCACAACTAATGTTCCCTGCTTCAGATATTTCCTCGTTCTGCATAGTAGTAGGGAAATAAAAGCTGGCGTGAAAGTCGGCAGATCTTCTAGTTGTGTTTACGGCGCTAAAAACAGATTTCGCTTTTCATTATTGCATTTATGACAGCAAACAAAAGATGGTTGTTCCTAATTAGATCCGTGCACAGTGCCAGGGAAGAGGCCTGTTGTGTAAGATTCTGCCGGATTTATGTCTGGGGGTGTTGCAATCCGCGGATTAATTACATTTCGCTCAACTTTATTTTCTCTAATTGTTGTTAAATTGCTTATTTCAAACATTTATTAAAATATGTGCCCGCTGTTATTAAGCGGCACACCGGTTAGTCTCACACACGGCGTACCTGTGCAAGCGCCATTTGCGGGGCGGGGATAACGATACACTATCTTTGTATGAATTTTTGAAGCATCTTACGTAACCATTGAGGACCTTTAACCACTTCCAATTGAATCTCTTTGCAGTCGCTCTACTGATGCCAACGCTGTAAGACTTTTTTCTCTTGCCCGCACCATTCCAGAGCAATCCCCATTACTAGTTTATTAGTTTCCTTACAGTCAGATGGGTGGACCTTAGCTGAAGTACACAGGCTGGAACCACCTACCTGACAGTAGAGAGGCATGACACTGATTGCATAGAAACAATGGGCTAGTGAAAATATTCTGACTATGCCGATCAGTGGATCGAAACCTACTCAAGGATGCAAAGGACTCAATGGGGAACATTCACTTACCCGGTCCTGTCGCGATCCCCGAGGTGCGTTGTCCGATGACGATGAAGTCCAGCATGATTCACTAAGCTTGTGAGCCCGATTGTCTGCCGGAGTTCACCTTCTTCTTCCCGGTGTATGTGAGTGAAAGTTGGTCCGATTGCGCCAAAATCTGATTGCATCCACTAAAAACCACTGTTAAATGCGGTGCAAATCTGAAATAGACTGGAAACCTGACGGAAATGCGGTGTGCGGACCCTTAGTAAATGTGCCCCAATATTGGGAAGGTTGAGAAAAGTTCTTTCCTTCATGTGAGGTGTTAACTGAATTTCCATAGTTTTTTGTGTTTTTTTGTCTTCTTTGTCCTGTCCAATTTTCTGCTGTTCAAAATGGAATTTTTTTGTCCTTCCTCACTGCAAACTTTCGGTTCTCTTTGGGACTTACATAACTTGTACCTCAGTCTCATGCTCACCTATTCTCTCTCTGCTCGTAACCCCTCGGCCTTTTCCTTCCATTGCCTATATATACTGTATATGTTTTTTTTTTATATAAAACCCTTGTTTTTCTGTCCTACTCCATATCTTGCTTCTATGCAGCCCATGCCTTACCTCCTTGAACGGTCACACCCTTCTTACGGTTCTTATATTGAGTTTCCTTTCCATCTTCTCGTCTGTTTTTCAACAATCTACAGACTTTTTTTAACCAAACTTTTTGTCCTCCATGTCACCTTCTTTACCACTCTTGCCCTGCTGTTTGGTGTCCAGTTACCGGCTGTTCTCTCCAGTCACATGCCTTCCTATTCCCCATCTAGCTTCTGGTCATGACCTGACGTCCTTACCTACTTCATCTTTGTGCACCCTGTCCAGCCTCGACCAATTTTCTCTTTTGTTCTTCACCCATCTCCAACCTTTTTACCTCCTTTATGTCCTCCCTTCCATCCTCTTTGTTACACTTACTAGCTGTTCTCCACCCAACTACTGGATGTTCTCTCTAGTCTCTTGCCTTCCTAAATCCTGCCCAGTTCCTGTTCATGACCTGATGTTCTTTCTTCCTTGTCTTTGTGCTCTCTTTTCAGCCACTACCGATTTCTGTTGTCCTCCCAGCTACTGGCTGTTCTATCCCATTGTTTGGGACTATTTCGGACCCAATTCCTTCTTGTGACCTGACATCCTTCATAACTCATCTTCTTGCTCGCTCTTCAGCCTTTAACCATTTTCTGTTCACCACCCATCTACACACTTTTTAACCTCACTTTCAGTCCTCCCTTTTATTTTCTTTCCAACCCTGAGCGCCCAGCTACCAGCTTTTCTATCCCATCACTTACCTTCTTATTACGAACCTTATTTGGAACATACCTTACGTTACCAATTCCCTACTGAGCTCCTGTCCTTTCTACCCCATCTTCATTTTCTCTGTCTAGACTCTACTCATATTCTTTTTTGTTTTATTCATTTTTTGTCCTAGTTTCCAGCTTCTTTGTAACCCTTACCCCACTTTCCTACGGCCAGCTACTAACCATTCTATCCCATCTCTTGACTTCATATTCAACTCACTTATTGATTTTCTTGGTCGACCCCTTGGTACCTTCCTATACTGTTCAAGCTCTTCCAAAGATCTTCTTCTATTCTCGTCTTTAGCACTTGTCTTTTGTTCATTTATTATTCACTCCTCCCTCCTTAACTTTTCAATCCATACTTCCCAGCTGTTCCTACTCTTCTGTCTCACACCTGTCATATTCCTTGCGTAGGTTTTGATGAGGTCAGTCCTGGTGCATGCCTGTAAACCCTGCACTCCTTCTATATTAGCATCCTATTGCATACCTCTATTTATAGAAGCCTTACTTTTGGCTCCTTCGCTGGTAGAAGGACTTAGTCACTGCACTATTAATGTTAGCAGGTCTATTATTGTGTGTGCTTAGCTCTTATATTTATACACAAGCCTAGAGCACACCGCATATATCAATGCCAAAAAGGAGTCTGACACCAACAAATCCGAGGCAGGTTTATGTGGCGCATTAACATAACTGGCTTGTATCAGCAAATTCATTGCAAAAATATGGATAAAACAAAAGCTGTAATCAGTATACCCGAACCAGGGTGAGGATGACGTCTCCGAAATGTGAGAAACCATATTTTTATGGGCAATTTTAGATTGATTTAAGGTGGATTTGGAATCTTTTTGGTCATGTGTACCCTAAGTTCCCACTACCATCACAGCCGTGAAGTAAAACATCCATTGAAACCATCAAAGAATCGTAAAGGCAGTAGTCACATGTTTGTAAAGCAGTATTTTTACGTGACTATTGACTAATACGTGTATAAAATATGTAGGATAGAACTAAGGTAAACACGGTACACGTCTTACAGGTTCTTATGTAGTTTTTTCCATTATGTGGACCTGAAACAATCGGCAACCAGAATACTATAACGCCAACATCACAGAGGAGCCCCAGAATAATAGGGAAAAGGTTCAAAATTAAACTCTGGAAGAAGTTCAAGGGGTTGTCTATTGAAGACACCCGTATGCTGATCAGTTGACTTTGATGGGTCTTCAACCCCTATTGATCGTTTGGGCCACACATTTCCACTGTAGAGGCAATTTTTTATTAGTAAATGCCAGCAAAAATCCTTCCACCTTTACAAAATAATTCACAGTTCTTTGTTTGACTACCTTTATAATATTCATGAACACTCAAGGGGCATATGGGCAGGGGTTGTCCTCATAGAACAGCCCCTTAATGTCCATCACGCCTTGCCTCGGTAGAGGGTATACCATAGGGCAGTGGTGGCGAACCTATGGCATGGTTGCCAGAGGTGGCACTCATAGCCCTTTCTGTGGGCACCCAGGCCATCGCTAAACAGGACCACATCCACCAAATCTTCTAGAAAAGTGAGAAGGTGTTGACTGAACTGCATGGTCTTTGGAGGTCATCCTGCTGGACCCACCATTCTTCCTGGAGAGAAGCTACAATGATAGTCTGAATTTGCCCTCCTTCTTTCAACTGCATTGGTGGCCTTAGGAGAGCCAATACAATTGAATGATGTTGAAGAACAGGTAGCAATAAGTTACTGCTTGAAATGCCATGTTGGCACTTCATGGTAAATAAGTGGATTTTGCTTATAGTTTGGGCACTCGGTCTCTGAAAGGTTCGCCATCACTGCCATAGGGAACTGCAATAAAGCTTCAGTGATCTTCATTAGAAGGTGGTCGGACTAGTTACCTTTTTCCTAAAAAATGTGATTAATTGTAGAGGGCTTTTCTCCCTCCAAATCATGACAAGTGGATGGATGGACAAGAAGGCAGGTGACCACAAATTCATGGACCTCATGTTGCTGAATACTGGGGTATTATGACATGAATGATTAGGAGGTCCAATTTGATTGTTATTGAGGTGCATTCTTGCTCGTTGGATGTGGGCAAATTGATGAATTTTCATTACATGCTGCCAAACTTTACCTTATTTTGTACTAGCTCTGTACAGGTTCCATGTACATGGATGAAGACGCCACAGACGGTAAATTTCACTTTGAGGAATGATATATCCTTTAAATTCTCAAAACTGTTTGCTTTGCAAATAAGGGTTTATCACACAAAATGTTATCCCATCTACCGAGGTTCACTGAGTCGTCAGAATATTTATTTTGTCTAAATTAAGTTATCTCATTGGCAGAAGAAATGAGACACTTGTTTTCCATTCCTGAAGAACATTTCCATTTACAAGATTACATGAATCAAATGGACCTGACTTAGATGCTCTTTGCATAGTAAGAAAATGATAAGGGTATTGTATAGGCTGCCAAATTTGACAGGCGAAACACGTTGTGAGCAACTTTTAAGGTAGAATAGCAAAAAAGAAACTATATCCTGTAGCAGTCCAAATCCTCTTGCTTTCCACATTATCGGCTTGGAACAAAATTGGGCTCACCGAAACAAGCAAATTAAGTTTTCCAGACACTCAACTTCCCCCACTCTACCCAAATTGCCTTAATTGTCTATACAAATGCTAGTTTTAAAATATTATATTGCTATTCAATACCAAAATTATAACATATAAATAGTATACTGTGTTTACAGTCCAGATGATGCTTCCATATGAAAAGAGAGAAAACTCTGCAGCTAAAATTTAACAGCCGCATAGTTCTCTCTATCGTAGTTTGCACCAATTAGTGTATATGATCTACACACCCGATTATTGAAGCTGGCAAAGCAGAATATTTCCTTTACCATTTTAGTTTACTCTTGTGAATCTTATTCTCAGGTCAAACCTTGAAGTCCTGGGCACTATTTTGCAACCCTCTAAAAAGCTGTGCGTATATCGAGACTCAGCTTAGTAGGCCTCCTAGGGTACTTCATCACTTAAAGAGGACCTGTCACCCAATTTATCGGCACTAAGAGCTGCTTACTAAAGTAAGCAGCTCCTAGTGCTTGATCAAACGCCCCTGTGTTAGAGTGATAGCGTTACCGGAAACCTCCGGTAACGCTATCAAACACTACGGCGGGGTACAATGTAATTGTCGGACAGCTCGCAAAGCTGTCCGACGTATTCATGAGGGGGCGGGGTTGGGGCGTGGCTAGGGGCGGCCTATGGAGCGAGCGGGGCGGTCCAGGGAAGAGGCAGCGCCTCGGACCGCCCCCTCATGAATACATCAGACAGCTTTGCAAGCAGTCCGATGATTACACTGTACCCCGCCACAGTGTTTAATAGCGTTACCGGATGTTTCTGGTAACACTATCACTATAACACTGCAGCGTTTGATCAAGCACTAGGAGCTGCTTACTTTAGTAAGCAGCTCCTAGTCCCGAAAATTTAGGTGACAGGTCCTCTTTAATGATTGTGTCCCTAGGCATTTACAAATCCTGATCATATATGGGTCTGATAAAGATTTTTTTTAAGTTTTACTTCTCCATTTGGGTGTCCTTGGTTGTCTGGCTGTGGACGGAACTACAGTTGTGTTCTATGGGATAGAGCTGCACTTCCCTTGGTCTACACCTGAGTACACAGTGACCGTGTTGAATTTGTTCTGTGGTTCTTACGTTTCCGGGAAAGTGGTCTAGAGGTCAAACCACAACCTTCACAAAGTGATGGTAGATCCTAGCGAGATGCCGTTACTTCATGAGATATGAGGAGTATGCCAGTGTTTTTATCACCAGCTGACAAGAAACATAAGAAATCAGCTGAGGGCTCATACGTTATGTGATAGATTTATTTGTACAAGGCGTGTGACATGTCTCGGGGTGTATCAGCTGCCTTGTGTTTCAAACCAATGCCAAAAAAATAGTTAAAGGGAAAATGTTTTTTTTAAGTATGTTCTAAAATCATCTATAATATTTTTAGAAAATTATCTACTGTTACTTTGTCAGAACTTTCCTGCAAAACTCACATAATAACTTGTTGAGTGGTGAATTTAAAGTTGACAACCAAGATGGCCGCACTTCCTGTCGTTACCTGTATATCACAGTTTTTATTCTTATGGGTGGAAATCACCTGAGTGAAGTTGGCCCCCCCACCTTGTTCAAATCAAACAAAATTGGTGTCAAACGTTTGTGCTACGTTTGTGCTGGTTTGTGCAGCAGAAATTTTCGTTTGTGCCGCTATCGTTTTTAAGATATTAATGAGAGTTTCCAGAGGTCATCAGAGGTCAACCAGCCCCCCCACCTTGCCCAAACCAAACCAAACTGGTGCCGTACAATTCTGCTACGTTTGTGCTGGTTTGTGCTGCTCAAGTTTTTGTTTGTGCTGCTTTTGTTTTGAATAAATGAACAAAAAATTAAAGTTCAAAAGTTCAAGAAGCCCCCCCACATTAACCGAATCAAACAAAACTGGTGTCATGCGTTAGTGCTACGTTTGTGCTGGTTTGTGCAGCAAAAATTTTCATTTGTGCCGCTATCATTTTTACGGTATGTTCAGGTGTTTACATAGGTTAAAGGTGTTTAGGATGAACTGGTAAAAAACAAACTTAGTGACACTTCCCTAGTTTGATCACCAGGGGGAGCTAGCAAACACATTGTACTTTGGAAGAAATGAACTCTGATGACCTCTGGAAAAAAGTATGAATATATTAAAAATGATAGCAGCACAAACGAAAATTTTTGCTGCACAAACCAGTACAAATGGAGCACTAACGTTTGACACCAGTTTTGTTCGATTTGGTTAATGTGGGGGGGCTGCTTGAACTTTTGACTTCATTTTTTGTTCATATATTCAAAACAAAAGCAGCACAAACAAAAATTTGAGCAGCACAAACCAGCACAAACATAGCAGAATTCTTAGGCACCAGTTTTGTTTGGTTTGGACAATGTGGGGGGGGGGGCTGGTTGACCTCTGATGACCTCTGGAAACTCTCATTAATATCTTAAAAACGATAGCGGCACAAACGAAAATTTTTGCTGCACAAACCAGCACAAACATTTGACACCAATTTTGTTTGATTTGAACAAGGTGGGGGGGGGGGGGGGGCAACTTCACTCAGGTGTGGAAATCCTCTTTAAATGAGCCTTCTTGTTCACATACTTTAGTTATTGTGTAGCAGATGTTAGATTAAGTAGTAACAAGCCTGCAGGCTCTTCTTTACATATTGTTTGACCTTATAAAGAAGCAAAAAAAACAATAGCTATGAATAATTTTATATTTTCAACTATTGCAATCTGCTGTACATATATATAGTACATTGTACAATAATAGTAATAATAATCATACTATAGTGTAATACCATAAATACATTCAATGTTTACACCATGTAATTATAGTACATTGGCCAGGTGGACATCTGGTATACAACTGGCCAATCACAGCCATGACTAGTTGCTAGAGGTGTAAAGCTGCCTAATTGGCTGCTCTGCAGCCCATCAAGCAACATATCCAGGTTACACGGAGCTGGCGAGCAATCGCCCTGCCAGGACCTTAATCTTATATTCATGAATACTATCATGGCAGGGCGATTGCTCTTGGACAGTTAGAGGTCCAAAAACCAGAGCAGAACTATTAATTCCTTCCCGCACATAAACAAGCTATTACGTCCTGATTCTGGCACCAGCTCACAAGCAGAGCCGGCACCAGACGCAGCAGGTGACGACTGTATATCACAGCTGATACCGCACTCTAATTTCCGTGATCGGAGCCGTCTCCAATCGGTGGTTGTTAATCCCTTACACAACGCTATCAAGTATAACTGTGGTGTGTAAGAGGCTTCCCCCTAGGGATAGGAACCCCGTCCCCCCATACCGCCTACCGAGCGCAGCCCTGAAGTCTGTCTGTATACGGTCTGCGCATGCGTCTGCACACTCAGTTTGCACTACAATACATTAGTATGTAGATCAGTGTCTTGAACTAGCGATCAGAGCATCACTGATTCAAGTCCAAGTTTGTATTAAGTAAAATGTAAGTTTAAAACTCTCTTTAAAAATACATAAATAAAATATAGGCTCCTAAAATTACACATTCACATACAAACACTCAATAAATCATAAAAAAACACAAATACACAACCCCCCCCCCCCCCCCCCCATAATTGGCATTGCTGCATCCGTAACAATCTGTATAATAAAACAGAATCATTATTAGACCCATGAATGCTGTAAAAAAAAAGAAAAACAACTTTCAGGAAACAAGATCATTCTCTTCTTGCAAAAAATAAGCCCTAACTAGATTTGTCAGCTGAAAATTAAAAAAAAGTTACCTTATATACTCGAGTATAAGCCTAGTTTTTCAGCACAAAAAATGTGCTGAAAAGCCCAAACTCGGCTTATACTCGAGTCAAAATAATAAATATATCTAAACCCACCTTTCCGGCGACCCCTGTATATCTTCTGTGCGACCTGTCCGGCAGCGGCAGCAGGCTATATACACTGGGGCAGGGTCTGGCAGGCTATATACACTGGGGCAGGGTCTGGCAGGCTATATACATTGGGGCAGGGTCTGGCAGGCTATATACATTGGGGCAGGGGCTGGCAGGCTATATACACTGGGGCAGGGGCTGGCTGGCTATATACTGGGGAGGCTGTGACCAATGCATTTCCCACCCTTGGCTTATACTCGAGTCAATAGGTTTTCCCAGTATTTTTTGGTAAAATTAGGGGCCTCGGGTTATACTCGGGTCGGCTTATACTCGAGTATATACGGTATGCCTCCGAAAAGATGTTAATGCTAACAAGATTTTCTCCAAATCAGTTTTTATTCAGTAAAATTAGGAAAAATAAAAAAAATCCATATAAATTATGTATTTTCGTAATCATGGTGACGCATAGAATAAAAATAACACTCTGTACTATAAGCTTTAATAAAAATCAGTTTAAAAAAAGAAATAACGTTAATTTTATTTTTATGGTATGGTGAACAGCCCCAAAAAAATTTCTGATTTTCAATTCCTAAACCGGCAAAGAGTTAATAAAATCTTAGCAATTCGCTCCAGATGCACCAAAATTATATACCAGAAAAGCGCATCTCATGTGGCAAAAATAAGCCCCTATATATTCACATTAAAAAATAAAAAAATGATAGCCTGTATAATTTGACAAAGTAAATGTGGTCTGGATCCTTCCATTCTATGGCCGGCCGTGTGCCCATACAGCAAGTTACCACCACACATGGGTAAAAACTCTGGAGAAAATGGGTATCAAACTTTGTGGAGCTTTTTGTCATTTAATCCATTGCGAATGTTTCATTTTCCACCCAAAATGAATGTATTGTCCAAAAACAATTACAACTTGTAAACCGCACCTCACTTCTTAAAAGTGCTTTATCATATGTTGTGCAGGCCCCTCTAAATACAGGTTTTGCCAATTTTCCCCCAAAATTTGAATGGCACCCAATTCTAAGCCTCATAACATTCTAGAAAAATAAGTGGATTCTTAAAAAACCATGGCAACATAAAGCAGGGATTTGGGGAATGTAAATTATGAAATAACTTGGGTGCTATGACTATCTACTTCAAAATTAGAGAATTTTGAAAATGGAGAATCTTTTAAAATTTTTGCCAAATTTCCTTTTTTTTATAACTAAACACAAAAAATATAATCCAAATTTTTAAATAATTTGAAGTACAAGGTGTCACGAAAAAACATTCTCAAAATCCCATGGATATTTTATAGCGTTCCAAAGCTATAGGGCAGATTTGAAAAATGGGACTGTGTCCTTCAGTCCAAAATAGGCTGAGTCCTGAAGGGGTTAATAGATGTATATTGGTAAATTACATAATATCCTGCCCCCCACACATTGCAAAAAACATGAGAAAAAGTGGCCAGCCCCTTTAAGCAGTGGTTAAGTGGAATTGGCCACTGCCTTATTTAATGACTTCCATACCTGAACAACATCTGGTCATGTTACCTTTGAACCTCTGTCCAAAAACTGAAGGAACAAAAAAATCAATGCTATACACTCCTATGGGGCAGGTGGAGACAGTGTCCCTGACTTAGGTCATCTTATTACTTCCCCATCTTTTAATCTTCGGCTTTCATTCTCCTGGTTGGCTGGTCTTCCCTCCCATAGAACCATGTAGTTGATGGCTAATGGAGCCCTACAATAGTGGCACAAAAAAGGGTGACCAAAAAAAAAGTCAAAACACATTACGTTAGATGTTCCAATCACCTAATTAAATAATGTAAATATTCAGATATGAGGTGTTGGAACGGGATACAGTTTTGCATTAAGAGACTCTGTTCTGAGGAATGGTGTCGAAGGAGGGGAAATTTAAAATTGTTGGTTAAAATTAGTCCCGAAATGACCATTATCTGTTAGGGATTTCAAAAACCCAATCCCTTTTTGGGATTCTTGCCAACATTTACAGAAGATGAGATCTTCAAATCCATTTAAGTTCTGAATTTCTCTCTTTTTGTGACATGGACCTTTTAGAGATTACACATAACTTAACTATATCACCTAAAACTGACTTTGGGAAACATTGGCTACTTTACCAGGAGGTCCTCAGCGTCCCAGATTTTCCTGTAGGGTTGTCATGTATGATTTTTTAGTTCTAGACCGGCTAAAGTTACTAAGATTGTTAAACTTCAGGGCAGTCCTACATTTCATCGTTTTGGCCATTGTCTTACTGAAGCCTCCTTACAGATTAGATGATTGTCGTCCAATATGCCAATTTTGTCTAAAATTTGGGTTAAAAGCAACCATGATTCTTAAAGGGGTTATCCGGGTCTTAACAATTACTGAAGGCCGGGCTGGGGAGGGCTATTTAAAAATAATAAACATGTACTTACCTCGTCCGGCGCCGCCGATGTCCCGCGCTGCGGCCCATCTCCTCTTTCATTGCAAGGGCACCCAGGGAGCTTCTGGCCGGCTGGAAGCTCCCATCCGACACAATCTCCCAGCGCTTACAACTCTCAGAGATAGGGACGGATGGGAGGAGTCGGCCACGTCGATGGCCGGAAGCTGCCTGTGTGCGCGGATCGAAGGGACCGCGGCGCATGACATCAGCAGTTCCGGACGAGGTAAGTAGATGTTTATTATTTTTAAATAGACCAGCCCGGCCCTAAGCAATTTTTAAAACCCGGATAACCCCTTTAAAACTCTTTAAATCTTGGACTAGGGAATAAAGGAATTTTAGGGGTTTATCATTTGCGAAACGTTTTAAGACAAGTCAGGATTGGAGATGCTTGGACTCATGACCAGGGCTGACCGCGAGATTTAGGTGGCTCATGCTAACTCTATCATCAGGTTTTGACCATATCTCTTCCCCTGTCTTTCATTTTGACTGCATATTAAGTTAGTTATTAAGAATAAATTCTCTCATCACATATTATCCTGCTCCTTCCCATGATCCATTTACCAATCTAACGCAGTATATAGTAAGATTTTATCGAAGTATACCGTTCCTGCAATCCTGAAAGTTTGAGCTGAAGTTAACCTTGTGTTCGAGATGTGAATCCGATGCACCAGGCATGAAAAATTAATTTATTACATTTGATGCACTAACAAAAGAAAGTTATGGTAAATAATAGATGAACTACATGTTGTTACTACAGTCTATTTGATTCATCGCAGCCTCTATCTCGAATGATGCGCTAGCCGAAAAGAAATCACAGTCTTTTCAGAACATTTTACATAAGGTTAAACTCGGAGGTGTTACTGGTAGCTCCTGAGCTCATGACAACCAACATATACAAAGCAAATTCACAATCTAAACAAAAACAAATATAGAGGTCTACCATAAACCATGGAATGTGGTTTCACATCTAACTTACCAGATATTGTCAAACTTCTACGTTACAGTTAACTTTTGGATTCCCCCAGGCTCAAGTGTTGAGGTCCCGATATAGTTTCATTACCTTCATAGCAATGAGACTCCGTAAGAACTCTACTTCCATACCTAACTCAAAAAATATCTTGTTGGAGAATGTGGACCTCGACAACAAATTTTGAACAGAGTGGACTCATATTGCCATCCCTACTCTAAGGTACCTACTTTTACACATCTTTGATTTGATATGGATTTCCTTCTAAAATCCACATCAGATTCAATGATATGTATGACCTACACATGAATGGGAAGAATGCAAATTTGTTTTCCAAGGTGTTAAATGGAAAACAATACCTCCTTTTGCTACATTGAAAGGCAGCCCCCTTAACACCAAGTATGACCTACAAGAAGTCTAAAAACATGGTGTGGGATTAAGCCAAACCAGTATATCTATTCTGGAAGGAACAGACTCCCAACTGTAGACAGCACTGTTTTGACCTGGTTGGGTCTCCTCAGTACAGTGTAGGGAACTGATTTGGCTGTGTGAGAGGCTATTGAACACGGTAGGTGTTCTCCTTATGGAGAGATTGCCAATTGAGGCCACCTTAAAGGTGAATGGTTTTTCAGCAGAGTATTATCTGCTCCAAAATTAGATTCATCAGAGATAACTGAAAGTTGCGTCCTCAATATCTCAAATCCACACAAGATTTAATGTAATGAGATTAGATGTTAATTTAGAAACATTTAATTTCTAAAGGTTGAAATAAAAGGTTCTGCAAAAACTCCTTCAACTATGATCCTTCAGCTAATCTTGAGAACTGTACATCGGTGGCCGTCTTCTTTCGAATAACTATTTGGGAAGTTAAGACATCTGCAGGGTCAAGTGGAACCGGTAACAGTAGAAGGCCACACACATACATGTCATAACCTCATAATGTCTTTAAGACCTGTGTTCTACTGTATGTCTTGAATCAAATTTTGGAAATTTTTTTTTTTGTAAAAAAGAAATTCAGATTTTTAGACCAAAAAAATTTGATAGCAGGTCCTCTGCTTTCTCAATCTTTGCAATTGTGTAACATTGCATGCCATGTTTTATTGTTTGATAGAGGTGGCCCTAACTCAAAAACATTACTCAAATATTTGTAAAATGTTGAAATAGTCTGTCAGTTTTGATAAGTTTAGTTTACTATAACAGGTGTATATACCAGACATAGTATTATTGTACCTGTACCTGGGATAGGTGATCGATGTCTGAATCTGACCTCTATCTTCTCCACCGATATTCTCTCTTCTGCTCTTTCCTTACTTGTGATAGGTTGTATGATATGTTTTTGCCCATTATCCCACTATGTGACTAGTTCTTCAGAATGAAAGAAAGACTAGGGTCTCCCATGTTTCAGAGACACTTCTAGACAAAACCTGCCCTCAATCCAGTATGGTGTTTTACAAGATGGTGGCCATGTTCCAGACATAGTCTAAAAGATAGCCCCTCTCTCCCTCATTAATTCCTGGGGTATTTAATTATTTCATTTTCCCTTTTGTTTCTGAGATAAGGTGGGGTTGTGGGACTTTTGTCTCTCCCTGTATATTGGTAACAGTACAATGGTTCCTAATTTTAAGCTTAGGGGATACAAAGATTTTCAATAGCTTTGTTGAATATACTTGTTTTCGGGGTTGGTAATTGTCAGCAAAAATATCTACAGTATTAACTTTAGTCACCATTACAAGAAAAGTAAGAAACCTTGTATGGCTTTTCCCAAAAATGTTCCCATAAGGAACATCCTTAGAAAACTATGTTTAATAGATAAGTTGTTTAAGGTTCCTGTTCTACTTTATGTAACATGTAACTTGAATTTTTTACGCCTTGAGCAAATTTTAGGTCATATGGATGTCCTAGATTCTAATCTCTAATTGATGGAAGCTCTCGGCATATTTCACGTAAAAAATTTTTACGTCCTGTCATGCCATAAGAGTTTTTACATATCTATGGGTGTATTTCACATTTAGTGGCTGTTAAGTTGTTTTATGCTGTTTGAATAAAAGTAACAACAGTCGTTTTATGAAATCCATTTATTACCCGAGCTTGTGAAAGTCAAGTTATTAAAGACGATGGTGGTAATTTGATATTATCAACATTAATTTCAGCTTTACGAAGGGTCCCCTTTATCACCGTGGCACAGCGAGACTGAACGGTCCTTATTAAAAGCTTATGACTGTAGTGTCTGTGGTCGACTTTGACCTATTTCTAGGCTATCTACTGTGGGCAGAATATGATGGGGAAGAAACTCTTGCATTTAATGAAAGACATTGATAATGGTGATAAGAGTACGTGGACGGGAATGAAATCACATGTGGCCCTTAAAATCGGTAGTGTAAGCTCATAAGAGGTCATGGGAATACAGGCTCTTTCTTCCGTCCCGTCAAGATGTAATAAGTGACCTTTGCTGGAAAGGTCAGCCATGTGTCAAGCAAGAAAGAGGTAGATATGGATTGACAGCACAAAAGCTCATTTGAGTGAATTATTTGTGTTGATTGGTGAACTTGGAGCAGATTTATCACCGTCCCTCAGAGGACACTGCCGTTCAAGGTAAAAACGAGATTCATTTTCTACCGGGGTTCTTTTTTTTTTTTTCTATTGACCTGTATTAAGCAATCTCCAAGACCTTCTGTTCAAGACGATAAAAATATCCGAGTTCAAAGTAAAATTATCTGTAGGCTATAGGAGATAGAAGTAAGGATAATAACACTACACTGAGGTTTTTGTAAAGGTTGATTTAATAAGTTGCTGTTTAATCCACAATTTATCTGATGAATGCCCTGAAGAGAAATGATACTGGATTAAACCGCAGCCAAACCTTTCGGTTCAACGAAAGTGGAAGGGTTTTTCTTCAACCCTTCAGTACTTTACCGTACAATGGTCCTCAAGTTATGAGAACCATGCTGGATATGGATCTCGGTCGAAGTTTGAGGATGGTGTAAATGTTTGGGACATCTTTATCAAGTAACTATTCCCTAATTTGTGGGTCAAAGTCCTCAAAAGGCGGCATGTGCTTTGACAATCCATTATTACTCTACATACTCTCTCCATTTTCTGAGAAAGTGCATAGACATCACGGAGGCATGATCTGAGAAACAGTTGACCCAATCTGAATTTCTTAGGGCATTGGTTAAAGGGGTTGTCCGAGTCCTACTTACCTTCCAGTGCCCTCCGGTGTCCAGCGGTGCTGTCGCTCCGGTCCGGGCGCCATGTAAACAAACATGGCCGCCGGAGTAGCGCTGCATTCAGCTTCCGTCCGTGGGCCTGGTAACGCCTATCGTCCCATATTCACAGCATTGTGAAATGCGGCCGAAGGTTGTCGGGTCCGCCCGGAAGGTGAATGCAGCGCTGCTCCGGCGGCCATGTTTGTTTAAATGGCGGCCGGACCGGAGCGACAGCAGCGCTGGATACTGAAGGGCACCGGAAGGTAAGTACATCTTTATTGTTTTAAGCAGCCCGCTCCCGGCCACCTATAGTTTTTTTTTCAGAACTCGGACAACCCCTTTAATGGTTGTTTGTCTCCACTGAAAACAATATATTAGACAACCATGTGGTGGATCAGAGATAAATTATTTTATTCCACTTTTTTGCCAATCGTTCTTAGATGATCAGTGAAAAACAGATGCTAGGTAGATGCAGATTGTCTGGAAAAAAAAATAAAGCTTATTTTGGCATGGCTGAGAGTAGGATACAGTTGAATTAATATTGTCTTAAACAAGCCATAAACTCTACTTATCTCCAAACATGTTCAACCAATTACTACTCTCCCAGACACCACAACGCATATGGAAATCTAAAAAGTTTTGGACAGTTTCCTTTGGTGGTGGTCTATCTCCAAATTTAAGACACTTTTCAGAAATGTTGAAATGGAACATGTACAAACCTTCTCTCCTTGACATCTGCCATTGAGGAATATAAGAACCACCATTTTATCGATGGTCAGCTTTAGTTTTTTAGTTTGATGGGTGTTGAGAATTTAAAGGTCCGTATAAGGATGTGAATTAATCACTCAAATATTATGACCCAGAGATAGGCAAACAAACCCCAAGTTCTCCTGTACTAGTTGGTTAAGGATATGGTAACCTTTTAATGTTAGCAAACTGTTCACCATGCATATATCTGAGCACATGAAATCACTGCATCCTCCATAGACTTCTAATTTTCTTCATGGCTCCATGCAGGCATGCCGTGATTTCGATTGCTCAGATGTGTTCATGGTGTACAGTTTGCTAATGTTACCTAAGATGATGTCACCCTGGTCACATGACATTAGGCCACGCCCCTGTCTCGCTCTAGATATCCCTGGATACCAGGCACGTTTATAACTCTGATTTTATGGGGATGTAAGGGAAACAATTTTTAGCTAAAAGAAGGGTGTCAGTTAGTTAATAGGGTTCCGAGGGAACTTGTCACTAGCTGTATTTGTGAAAAATGTGGCGACAGGTTCCCTTTAATAGTAAAAACACTGTGGTAGGGAAAATTAGAGCAATAACGAACTGATGTCAACGATCCTAATGTTTAATAGTCGTAGTGTTTAGTAGTAGGCAACTCTTTTCAGCGTAGGACTGGCCCACTGGAAAATCAGTGCATACTCTGGTGGGCCCAGGCTCTACTCTTATACTGAGCCCCAGAGATACAGCAGAAGATGATTTTATTTGGAGGGTACTAGGATCTATTTTTTCAGGACGATGGAGGGATGGCTAAATATTACCATGAATGTCATATGTCAGTGCCTCTTATTGGTTAGGTCATCTAAAATATCACTAAATTTGAGTCCAGATATTGAATGTGGATAACCTTGTATTTTTTAGATCTAAGAGTCAAATTTTATCTGAATTCTATAAATTGTCAGCAAGGGTAAGCATCACCCTTAATATTACTGTAAACACAGACATAATGATATCATTTCGAGTCGCCGATAACGATTTGATTTAGAAGGTGAGAACCAGTCAGCCAGCTCAGCCCATTAAACATATCACATCATTAGATCAATGCGGTCTGCATCTTAAAATAGGACATTCTCATTAGCATTGTCAGCGCCGATTCCATGTATGAAAGCCCCCGGCCGCTTATAACGGGTTTTATATTGCGCCGATTAATTATCTTTATCAATGCGATACCTTGAAAGTGGTCAAAGATGGAGGCTAAATCATATTGTCAGCTTATCAATAAGGAAGAGCAGATGAGACAATGGCCGGTGATCTTTATAGGAGGGGGTTAAGCGGCATCTTTAGCCTTTACTCATTAGATCTGTCAGTATTTGCTTATTAAATGTGTGTCATTTATTACCTTTTTGGTGAATGAATTATTTTGTCAATTTCTGCAATAAAAATGATGGAAGATCCGATTAAATTCCGTCTCCGGCTTAGCCGTAAGAGGAGGCAGAGTGCTTATTGAAGCAGCTGTTATAACCCGTCCTAATCACATCTCTCACCGTAGAAGCCTCCATTTCTTCTCTACTTTGGAGAAATATTGGTGTGAAATATTTTTTTATATGACCTTTAAAAAAAAAAATGTCCTCCGTCATGGTGTTTGGATGGGGGGTATTGCAAGAATTTGCCGGATTTTCGTTCTTCCCTACTGATCTTGGCTTTTTCCAACTGAGAAGGTAGTTAATTGACTTTCTATAACTTCTTACATCTGAATCACTCGCCAAAGGTCAGGAGACACATAGCAAAGTAGGTGCGATAACTTGCCGCTCCATAAGATCAGTTATTTTTTACATTCAGAGTATGGTCACTATATATACAGTATACAGGAAGTCCCCGGGTTACGTACACGTTAGGTTCTGTTGGTTTGTTTTTAAGTTGAATTTGTATGTAAGTCGGAACTGTATATTTTATAATTGTAACCCCAGTCAAAATGTCTTTGGTCTCTGTGACAAATGGATTTTAAAAATGTTGGGTTGTTATAAGAACCAGAAATAACAATAAAGCTTCATTACAGACACCTGTGATAACTGTTATAGCTGATCATTATAACCTAGGGCGAAAGTACAGTAATTACCAACATCCAGAGGTCCGTTTGTAACTAGGGGGTTTTTGTAAGTCGGGTGTTCTTAGGTATGGGACCGCCTGTATATATATATATATATATATATATATATATATACAGGTTCTAAAAAAAAATGTTGGGGCAGTGGAATATCTCGCACATAATACAATTATAAAATATACATTTCCGACTTACATACAAATTAAACTTAAGAACAAAGTTACGAAACCTATCTTGTACGTAACCTGGGGAATGCCTGTCTATATATATATATAGACAGGCATTCCCCAGGTTACGTACAAGATAGGGTCTGTAGGTTTGTTCTTAAGTCGAATTTGTATGTAAGTCGGAACTGTATATTTTATAATTGTAGATCCAGCCAGAATTTTTTTGGTCTCTGTAACAATTGGATTTTAAAAATGTTAGGTTGTCATAAGGACCAGGATTAACAATAAAGCTTCATTACAGACACCTTTAATAACAGTTATATCTGATTATTGTAGCCTAAGGCTAAAGTACAGTAAATTACTAATATCCAGTGGTCCGTTTGTAACTAGGGGTCGTCTGTAAGTCGGGTGTTCTTAAGTAGGGGACCGCCTGTATATATATATATATATATATATATATATATATATATATGTGTTATTGTATATGTGGTAATGGTCCTACAGAATATTTCAGTGGCAGTGCATTATACATGTGTATTACAAACCTTTATCCTGCCATATGAGCTCCATATGATACAGTAACTCACAAAGAAGCCAAATATTGTAGGAAAAGATAGCCCCTGGTTGTTGGGAGAACTGGGAGAACTTTTCCTCTATCAAAGACCCTTATGACCTATCTTATTAATAGTCGGTAATTTAAGTGTCAAACTTGGGACAATTCCTTCAAGCCTCTTTTTAAAAAAAAAGTCTTTTAAGAAGATTGAAGCGTTACTTGGAACATTTATTATACTTTTTTTTTTTTTCAATTTTTTAACCTTTGAAAAGAGAAAAGTGTTCAATAGGTACAACAAGGCAAAAAAAAGGCAAAAACGAACACAATTTATAAAAAAAAAATTTAATATCTTTCAAAAAGCTGTTTTAGATATATATCAAGGTCTGGACACAGCAGCCAAAATTGCAAAAAAAATAGATATAAACATTGTGGGGATGGGACTTATCTAAGTCTGGTCCATCCCACAAGACTCCAGATATAACCGGCGGCAGGACTTGGTGTAGAACTGTGCTATAACCTGCACCAGTTCCTGGCCCACATTACCATTGAAGAGCGGTGTGGCGAAAGGGGGGGCAAATTTGCAACTAAATTGGAACTATTTCAAAGGAAGCCTATGAGTACGGGGTGTTTAGTGTAGGAATGGAAACCAAAAAACTTCAAAGAGACTACAAAGCCATAAAGGGAACATACAATAATGAGAGACTCTATGCATGCTGTGTTTGTAGTCTGTAACCATAGAGACAAATAATTCTGAGCTGTATGCTAAAATAAGTACAGGCTACATTTTTGTATTGTAAAATTGTTGAAAAATTCAGGCAAGTGTTGAAAACAATAGCAGTCTATTGTGTAGTTTGCAGCACCGTTTTTGCCTTCAGTAATTTTTGCTTCCGTTTGGGTAGTATAATTTTTTTTCCTGATATTAAATTTATATTTTAGTACAAAGAACAAAATTGGAGTCCAAGAAAATCAGAAGGTTTCAGAAAGTAAAAACAGAACCTCTAGAAGTTCTTGAGTAGAGTAATGGTGACCTATTTTGTAGTTTGCCGCACCGTTTTTTCCTTATGTAATTTTTACTTCTTTTGGGAGTAGTATACTTTTTTTTCCTAATTTTAAATTGCTATTTTAGTATAAAGAACAAATTTGCAGTCCAAGAAAATCAGAAGGCTTCAGAAAGTAAAAACGGAACCTCTAGAAGTTCTTGAGTAGAGTAATTGCTACCTATTGCGTAGTTTGCAGCACCGTTTTAGCCTTCAGTCATTTTTGCTTCTGTTTGGGTAGTATAATTTTTTGCCTATTATTAAATTTATATTTTAGTACAAAGAACAAATCTGCAGTCCAAGAAAATCAGAAGGCTTCAGAACGTAAAATCGGAACCTTTAGAAGTTCTTGAGTAGAGTAGTTGTGACCCATTGTATAGTTTGCAGCACCGTTTTTTCCTTAAGTAATTTTTACTTGTGTTGGGGATAGTATAATTTTTCTCCTAATATTAAATTGATATTTTAGTACAAAAGAACAAATCTGCAGTCCAAGAAAATCAGAAGGTTTCAAAAAGTAAAAACGGAACTTCTAGAAGTTCTTGAGTAGAGTAATTGTGAACTTATCAGATAGGCAGAGGCTGAAGCCGGCGAATGTCTAATATCACACTGTTTCCAATTCTCTTATTATTCTTATTCTTTTCCGCTCGGCTGTTCTAGTAAACTGCTAATAAAATATGCATTACCGACAAAATGGTGCAGTGAACCTGATAAGACACTAGAAAATGAGCTTCAAAGTGACTCTAATGCTTAAAAATAAAAAGGTGTCATATGTATTTAAGTACTGAGGACTCCGGGAGTGGTTTGTCCTGTTTTTTTGCATCTAATCTTTCTTTGAGCGTCAGCTCTATTGTAACTTGAATATTACACATATACTTTCTATAAAGATATAAATGATTCTTATCTGAAATAATCTAGAAAGTCTTAATTATCTGAATTTAGCAACTTAAGACCTGATGCAGTAAAATCGATAGATATAACCAAGTTGTAATGCAATGTAAGGAATTTCTATAGATTCCAAAACACAAATTAATGTGCATTCCTATACACTACCCTTTGGTGTTCACTATTGCGCCTTGCAAGAAGAATTGGTCTTGAAAGTGCTGCCTTCTGGAAATGACACCAAAAGTAAACCCAGGACTAGAACTAGATGGAGAGGAACCTAAGCCAAGAAGGTCCAAGAGAGGATGGAAGTTACTCAAAACAGTAAGCAAAGGAATAATCCAGTACACAAGCCAGGATGAAGCCTGGAGAAAGTAGATAAGGCCAGAACAATGGGTAAGAGGGAGGTCCAGGTAACAAACCAACGATCACAGAGCTAAGCGAGTGGAAGTTCAAACATCTCATCAAGTACTAGACAACCTCAAACATCTGCTGGTCTGCTGATTTGAATACCTTGACCAGGATTTTTTCCCCATATTTCCAATTGGTCTAAAAGTCAATGGAGCTCTGTCCTGTGCTCCATTGCTGCTGATGGTCCTCCCTGTCAAAAAACACTCTAACATATTTAGGCATGGACTCCATAAGACCTCAGAAAGCATCCTGTGATCCTTGGTACCAATATTTAGCTGTAGATCCTGTCATAATAATAATAGTCCTTGAGGACCCATTATCCTTTTCTTTCTTGGAGTAATTATGGTTGGTACAAATCACTGAATAGCAGACAAAACTCAAAAGACTACTCACTGCAATGTCTTGACTCACTTTTTAGACATCACACTAAATCCACAAAGTGACTAAGGCCCCTTCCACACTTGCGTTGCAGATCACGTCAGAGTCTGATCAGGGTGCGATCAGGGTTTGGTCAGTGAAAAACGCACATTTTGCATCAGAGTGCAATCAGTTTTCAGTCAGAGTTTGTTCAGTGTCTCAGTTTTTCACGCGCGTTTTCAATGCAATTTCAATGCGTTTTTCACGCGCAGAAAATGCGCGTGAAATGGACTCAGGACTGAGCTCTATCTTTTCTATGGCAATTGATGCGTGAAAAACGCATTGCACTTGCAAGTGTCTCAGAGTGCGATGCGTTTTTGATGCATCTCCATAGACTCGTATGGTGCGTTTTTCACGCGCGTGACTTGCAAAAGTAGAGCATGTCGAGATTTAAAAGCGCGTTAAAAAAACCGCGCGTGTGTGCGTGAAAAAAAATGCAAGTCTGAAAAGACCCATTGGTTACAATGGGTCAGACTGCAATGCAAGTTCTGCGCGTCAAAAGCACGCGCAGAAAACGCGCGTGAAGAGCGCAAGTGTGGAAGGGGCCTAAGGCGTAGCGTTGCATTTCACGTCAGGGTGCAATGCGTGAAAAACTGACGTTTTTGCCTGCGTTTTTGTTCCATTTTTCCTTGGAGTAATTAGCGTTTTTGCGTTTTTCACGCGCGTGTTGTTAGCGCGATTCAATGGGAGACTCGAGCATTTTTCAAAGGGACCATGGTTTGGGATTAAAATGTGTTATTTAATTGAAAAATAATGTCTTCTGATAATTTGCAAACATCTGCGATCTATTCTTCACTGTTCCGCGCGTATATTATCTCCCGACAAGTTAGCAGATGTGAAGAACAGTGAAGAATAGAATTTGTTTAAATACATCTGCAATGTGTTCTTCACACATATATATTGTTCTTCACATGCTATTTTGGGCACACCGTTCCGCGCGTATCTCCCGACAAGTAAGCAGATGTGCCGAACATCTGTAATCTATTCTGCACTGTGTTCTGCACTGTGTTTTTCTCTTAAATGATCCTGTGTTCACTGTGTTCAATGTTTTTATTCTATTCTTCACTGTTCTTCATTGTGATTTTTTAATTAAATGCTCGATCTCGAGCAGGGGAAATACTGTTATTCTGGTCACCTAGCAACCCTTACGTTTAAAACGCATTGCACTCGCATTGCACTTGCAATGATTGCGAGTGCAATGCGTTCTTGATGCATCTCCATAGACTTGAATGGGGCGTGAAAAACGCGCGTGACACGCAAAAGTAGAGCATGCTGCGATTTTGACGCGCGTGAAAACGAACGCAAGCACGCGCGTGAAAACCAACGCTAATGAAGAAAGACCCATTGAATACAATGGGACAGAGTGCAATGCAAGTTCTGCGCGTCAAATGCACGCGCAGAACTCGCGCGTGAAAAACGCCAGTGTGGAAGGGGCTTAAGTTGCCTCATTATGTTGGCTTAACATCAGCTTTAAAGAGGGCCTTTCAGAAACGCCACCATCTCCAACCTGGCATTGTTTATTACCTCACCTCACTGATTCTGGTGCAGTTTTATTCTTAGATTTGTCAGCCAATATTCTACTGTCAAGTGGATGGTGCCAGGATTTCTGCTCCGCCTACCTGGTAGTAAAGAAAATATTAGCATATAAGGTGCTAATACTAATTCCACTGATTACTCAGGAACAGTGTGGGAAAGAGAGAAATTCCAAGTGTACCAGAATCAGTGGACCAACAACTTTTGAAGGAAGTTGGGTTATATGAAGGTGGAATGAGGCCTTCTGAAAGTTCAGTTCCTTAAACAACTCTAAAGGCAAAGAATCCCTTATGGATGTTATGGCTGATAACATGAAAAATTACTGACTAGAGATTACATTACTTATTTTTGTACCTCAGAGACATATCAGAAGATCACATTGGTTGTTGCTCATGAAACGAGACCCTCCGACATTTCCCAGTATTAGGATGATACGTGTAGATCACATTGGATAAATAAAGGGCAAAAACTATTTGCTGTCATTTATAATTAGCAAATCATTGAATTACACTATGGAGGAAACAGCCACTTGAAGTCCTTTAAGTTTTCTCTGCTTCACAATTACGCCCTCATCTCCAGTCATCGTGACATTGAATCAGGAATTACACAATGACTTTTTAGTCAGCACTTAATAAAAATTACAGAGAAACAAAACAGAACGTGCTCATATTCCTGATATGTACCTTCGTGTCCATCTGAAAAGCAATAACTGTCCCTGATGTGGTTTCTTAAAGGGACGTTTAATGCAAAATTGATTTTTCCTAGACCAATATCTGTCAGTTCCTGAACATGTATTCCATCATGCTCGATGCAGTGTCTGCTTTTGGAGCATTACCTCACTTTTGCGTAATCTCAACAACAAAGCAGAAGTTGTGATCTTCCAGTACATAGTTAAATGGATCCATCCTTTAATTGTGTCGTCCTATTAAACTTAATTCCATATAATTTGCTCAAAGGAATTTTTTGGTTTGGAATATCCAACTAGGGCATTCTTAGTTAAATGAGTATTAGGAAAGCAGAACAAAATGGCTGCTTGCCTCAAAACTAATGGTTGTTGGTGTTGAAGTTGCTTAGGTAGATTCCCTTCAATCCATTCCTTAGGCATTTGTGGTGGTGTTTCTGGAGTTATGGCGCCATATTTTTCTCATTCTGACAATGAACAAAAAGATATCCACTTCAGAAGGATTGATTTTCCCTGTCAAAAAGTCCATGTTTTTCCCACCTAAGGCTACATTCACACTAACGTATGGGGGACGTATGTATGGCATATATACGTCCCCCATACATAGCAATGGCCTCACGGCGCCATACAGGAGCGGTATGGTGCAGCACATGTGCGGCACCATACCATTCCGTAGCCGTAGAAAAATAGGACATGTCCTATCTTTTGACGGAATATGGCGCCGGGCTCTATGTTAAGCGATGGAGAGGAGCGGGAGTGAATCCTGTAAATGTAGCCTAACAGGAATAACAGGAAATAGTTATCTGTTCAACTTTGGAGTTACCCAATTATAAAGAGATCATTGGATGTGATTTTTTTTAATGTCTCCGGATAATATCAGGTTAGACCATCATTTCCATATCAATTTGGAAATCTTGCCTAATAAACCTATGTGTGCCAATTTGGCAATTACGCTATGCATAACCCCACCAGTGTGTATTGTCTATGCCCTTCACAGAATGTTTTTGAACTAGATGTACTACATATGACCCTTGATTTTAACCTCAAAATAACTATATATCGCAGAATGGAATTTACTCGATCATTCCACCAAAAATTCAAGGCCTAGAACTGATCTTACATTGAAATGTGCCTACAGACCTGATCCCCAAGGAAACCGAGACCTCAGACCTTAAAGAGGTCCTTTCACCACCTTATACACGTGGAGATCAGCACACTGTAGGGGCTGCTACGCAGATTCAAGGACACTTAGAATTTTCTTTCTAGACCCCACAGTTGCTGAGGTATCAGAGAGGAGGTGCTTTAGGGGGAATGTGTTATTCTAATCTTCTCTGACAAGTAAAAGATTATCGTAACATACGCCTATACCTCAACTGAAGTTCCTCCACTCTGACAGTGGATAGGATTATAATAGTCAGATATTTTTATTGAAATATCAGCAACCTTGGGGGCTAGGAAGACAATTCAAAGGGCCCTCGAATCTCTGTGGCCGCCCCTACAGCATTGTATGTCCATCACCACATGAGGTGGTGAAAGGTCCTCTTTTACCTATTCCTTTTAGATCCCAGAACTGATCTTAAATTAAACTTAGAGCCCCAAACTGATCCCAAATTAGACTCTAGACCAGATCCAAAAATAGATATAGGCCTCAAAAGAAATTGGTCAATACCTAAAAACAGACTCTTAAATAAATTGACCAAATATCAGAACTCAAAGTATCTTCAGTCCTAAGACTTTCTAGTTGTACTAGGCTCAAATCTGTTAGGAGTCTCCGTTGTTGATCTTTGCAAAAATTCAGGGTAAAAATACCCTACGTAAAGGATTTATTTTTTTGTTCAGTTAGATGATTGAGATCTTTAAGGCTTCATTCAGGTCCTTTGGTTACTATAACAAAGCAGAGAGGTGGACATGACATCCACAGATGTGAACTGAGCCTAACATAGCTCTGCATATTTGTTCAGCATGCAAATGCACAAGGGTGACACGAGGAAACCCTCAGCTGTCGAAATGCCAGAAGTAGACCTGATTACCGTATTTTAGATCCACCATCAATGTTTTTGACATATCTAACAGACATATGAATAGTATTAATACTGGAGAACACCTGGGAAGACTCTTTTTGACACATAACTATGAAATGGCACGTAATAGGCTGATGGCACACCGTACGTTACAGATCACCAGTGTTCTTCTCTCCACCTAAGTAAGTCCAAGTGTCTGCAGTTGTTTCCCTGAGAGGAGAATCTCTGTCTCTTTCTATTCCTACTGAATTGTATTAATTCCCCAGAGCATGAAGCTGCCTGACCCCCACTCCCGGTGACGCATGATCAGTGCAGACATCTCGCCACTAGCCTGGACCTTGTCTCCCTGCTATAATGAGCTAAATTTCTGAATCGGGGGGAAGAAGTCTTTCCTATTTGGCTCAGAGCGAAGATGCTGATCGTGTAACCCATTGGATTATCCTTTCAGCAATTCACCGCGCGCACGTTCCTAATTAGCGCTAGACTGCTGTTTGATTTTCTTAGTTTACTGCCTTGTGTCGCTCTAATAAGTCTCACTCTCCCCGGCTCGTGTTTGCCATTCCCAGCAGTTGAAATCAGCCTTTTTAATTGCACTAGTGTAAGAGATGTCTCTCAGCACTCTGATTATCTCCCTCCCACAACGGAAGACGGCAGAGCAGACTTTCAGCCTCGGGCTGCGTGGTATCACGTCTGCTCCATCAAGTCTCGCTTGAACAACCGTGAGCTCGCTATGTCCAGATCCTCTTTAGTCTTGCGAATGTCACCAACTCCACTAGGTTTGTCCCAGCCCGTGGAGGACAGATGCTGCCAGCCCTCGGGCAATAAAGCAGAAAATAACTATCCACTTGAATTAAGCAGACACCCACCAAAATCTGTCAGTCATGGTGGTGGAGTCTACGGCTACCGGCCTACACATTGAGTCGAGAAATAAAAATCACTATTCCCGATTTTTATTTTTGTGCCAGAAGCTAAACTGAGAAAAACCCAAGAAATTTAGCCGTCTCCTTACTGCAGTCTGAAAAAACAATTCATTATTCGCCTCTTTTTCGTCTTATTACTTTTTATTCTCGACTTGGCGACACCGATGCAGGTGTATAATCAAAAATAACAGTGATTACCGTTTACTGGCAGGAAAATATTCCCTATGAGATTTATTATGCATGAAAAGGAAACATGCCTGAGGTGGAAGTGCAGTTTGTTTTATCTGGATTTCCCTATAAATATTCGGAAAAACAGAGGGATTTGAGCTAAGGCTCACACATTTGCATTTAATATGAGGCCAGATTGCAATATCGCTTTGGAAATTTCTGTATTTTGCATATATATATAATATTTTAGAGGGGTTTACAACAATCATAAAATGACTCCTTGAAAACCCCCTTAAGAATAGTTCATCAATATTCCAAGCGGACTAAGTGTAAGTAATCAGCTCCCGATTCACAGCAGTGATGGTTTGGCCAATCAGTGGCTTTGGTGGTGGCTGGTGATGTAGAACAACCCACTTTGGCCAATCAGTGGCTTCATCGGAGCTCAGCGATGTCACTTGTTTCATGTCATTGGGCATTGCTGGCCATCGACTGGCCAAACACTTCCACATCAGTCTGGAAACTGGGGACTGCACCAATGCTGAATCTGGAGCAGGATTAGTAAAACCCCTTTGAGATCAGTTATCAAAATCAGATCAGTGGAAGTATGTTACCTGCACCTCCTTCCATTAGTCATCCGACCCAGCTACATCTCCGTCCCATTCAATTGAATAGAACTTAGCTGCAATACCAAGAACAACCACTGTACAATGTACGGTACTGTGTTTGATGGACGTACAACAGATTTTTTCAATGCTGTGGTCTCTCTCATAAAAGCTGATTGTGTGGGGCCTCAACCAATCTGATGTCTATGACCTGGAAAAGGTCCCGGAAGCTTGAGGTGTTGTGAACATAAGCTTTAAAGGGGTATTCCAGGAATCAGCATAATTCATATACAAATGGGCACTCATAATAGAAGCTAATGTGTAATTAGTTGTTATTCAAAATTTTGCTTCCCTTAGCAGAAAATGCTGATGACATAGACTGTAATGAAGAATTAAAATGCTACTGGCCCTTTAATCAGTCCGTGAATTTCCTCCGCGCGGTCCGTTGCAGAGCAGACACAGGACAGAAGATGGCCGCTGGTCACATGTCCACATCACATGTCCTGCAGCTGCCTGGGCAGGTCATGTGATCACCACTAGTTTGGCTGTAGTCGGTTGGTTGCAGTGCATCCAGTATGGTCAGTGTTGTGGTGATGGCAGTTACACATCATTACTATGGTAACAGAGCAAGAAAACCTGTTACATCATCACTGGGAGCAGAGCATAAGAAGTAGGAGGAGTTACTGAGAACTAAAGGATCTTGGGACTTGTAGTTTCCAATGGCGGCCATCTTAGTGATAACTCCACCTACTTAAGAGAGGCCATAAATTTTGTAAATCATAAAATCAAACTATGTAAGCTTCATTTTGTGACAAATGACATTGAGTAATGTTGTACTCATTAATTTATATCATCATGGGTTTTTGCGTTCATATTCCCGGAATACCCCTTTAAGTTTAGACAACCCATTAAGAAATTCAGGATCAATTCTATTTGCTGTTTCAGATCCTTACCTATGGGGAGAACAGCTGTAATGAGAATCTTTAGCTCTGGAGGACTCAACACATCCATGCATTACATTTGTTATGAAACTTGTGTAATGCTTCATGTCCCCAGTGGGGGTGCTGTAAAGAAACCATACACTTCCTGCTAGCATCCTCCCCACAATATCTGACTGGGAGTGGTACTAGCAGAGGGACAACCTATTTATTTGTCTAGGAACCTGTTGAAATCCCTTGAAAAAATCTTTGACTCAAAGGATTCACAGTGGGGATGACGTTTTTCTAGGTCAAGTTTGTTGTCCTTATTTTTTAGGTTTTTAGAACCACTTCAACAATGAGCCAGAGTTTGCCACATCCGAGGTCATATGAGCCATATTTCGTCCCAATATTCATGCTCTCCAGTGTACGGTGCCAGCCACCGGCACACGATATTTGCTAGCCATAGGCTTCCATATTCTCCCGCTATGTGACCATCTAAGGGTCAGCTTGATGCCTCCATTATAATCTGCTACAGAAAAGATTCCTCAGTCATGATGGGTCTATGGCTCCTGAGGCCTTCCGCTTCACTTCTATATGGGGATGTGGTCTCCCACGAGACTGAGACTAGGCCGAAAATCTAATCTATTCAGAATTGAAATTCAGATGAGTGATTATTTTTTAGACAAGGCTGCTTTGAGTATTGATTCAGAAAAAACGGATGAGCTGAGAGCGCCACGTGTTTATGTGTTTTCGGCAAATTACTATGTGCATATAAAATCTTCCCCAAATCTTTGTGTTATCACAGTAAATTAATGGGTTATGACAAAATCAATGCCTCTGCCCATAAGCATGAAGCTGTGGCGCTTCTCATCTCAATCTTATATTCAATTAAACAGGACAAACCACCAAATAAATAATTAAAAATCCTGACTTGTCCTACCAGCCTTATCTTGACCAATTGTCTTGTTTTCTCACCTCGTTTAAAGACAATGAAATAGTCCAGGAATTAAATCTTATACAAAATGACACTCGAGCTAGAAACGCAGAAATACACAAAAAGGGAAAAAATAAAACCCCAAAAATTTTAATTAACATTTTAACATAAAACATTAGAAAAGGGAAGTGTTTTTCAGGGAGCGGGATGATAATACCAGCCTTGTCTGTTGGCTGTGTCTGATATTGCATCCAACTCATATTTATAGAGGAGGAGCTGCAATACCAAGCTCAGCCTGAAAACAAGAGTGGCACTGTTTATTGTTTTTTTTTAATCCTGTACAACCACTTTAACCCAAATCAAGCATGTTAAACCACATACACTTACCTATAGATCCAGGCACTGTGACTGTGGTAATCTTCTTTGTTATCCATGGCCTCCTTCCTTCTAAAATCAACTTTTAAAATTAGCCTAATAATCCATAAGGACTCTGGGGATGGTTCCTCGAACCCCTCTGTGCTTAAGATTCACAGGCTGTTACACTGTTCCGGGGACACATTCCCCCTCCCACTGTGTGCTCACTGCTGCCGATATTAAGGGAAGGGAGGAGGATGAGACTGAGACGTGCTGCTGCACAGTGTAACAACAGCTTGTGAAGCCAAAGCACAGAGGACTTCTGTAACACACCCAAAGCCCTTCTGGGTCATTAGCATAATTTTAAAAGTTGATTATAGAAGGAGTCCATGAATAACATATATAAGAAGATTACCATAGTCCCGGTGCCTGGATTTATGAGTAAGCGTCCCTGGTTTATCATGATCAATTTTGATGGTAGATTTCCTTTAATATCTAAATTGTAAACCATAAAAAGCCCGTTGCTAAGTTCACTCTTCTTTGTTCTGCTCAAATAATGGAGCAGACCAGTAAAAATATCAAAGCAAAATCTGCCCTAATGTACTTAGGTGGTGCCCAAAAGAACCCAGTGACTACTTTGTGGTCTGTTGGGATACTTCTAGAGTGTCGAGTTTTCTGTATTTTCCTTGGCAAAAGACCCCGGGATTCATGTGGTTTTAAACGATCCATGGGATTTTGAAGGATTCCTGGAAAACCTTTTTGATGTCCTATTAAAAAAAAAAACCAAAGGAACATTGAAAAGCTTAACAAACCATTGGCTGACTCTTTACCGTATAGACAAGGACATAATTAGCAGAGTCACTTCACTTTCCTTTAGAGGAATTACCTGAAAGATGTTGTATTACTAAAAGACTACAATATAGAGCTAAATACTTACCGTATACACTCACCGGCCACTTTATTAGGTACACCATGCTAGTAACGGGTTGGACCCCCTTTTGCCTTCAGAACTGCCTCAATTCTTCGTGGCATAGATTCAACAAGTTGCTGGAAGCATTCCTCAGAGATTTTGGTCCATATTGACATGAGGCATCACACAGTTGCCGCAGATTTGTCGGCTGCACATCCATGATGCGAATCTCCCGTTCCACCACATCCCAAAGATGCTCTATTGGATTGAGATCCGGTGACTGTGGAGGCCATTTGTGTCCAGTGACCTCATTGTCATGTTCAAGAAACCAGTCTGAGATGATTCCAGCTTTATGACATGGTGCATTATCCTGCTGAAAGTAGCCATCAGATGTTACAGGGTACATTGTAAACGGATGAGCTGAGGAGCGCCACGTGTTTATGTGTTTTCGGCAAATTACTATGTGCATATAAAATCTTCCCCAAATCTTGTGTTATCACAGTAAATTAATGGGTTATGACAAAATCAATGCCTCTGCCATAAGCATGAAGTGTGGCGCTTCTCATCTCAATCTTATATTCAATTAAACAGGACAAACCACCAAATAAAAATTAAAATCCTGACTTGTCCTACCAGCCTTATCTTGACCAATTGTCTTGTTTTCTCACCTCGTTTAAAGACAATGAAATAGTCCAGGAATTAAAAATTTATACAAAATGACACTCGAGCTAGAAACGCAGAAATACACAAAAAGGGAAAAAATAAAACCCCCAAAATTTTAATTAACATTTTAACATAAAACATTAGAAAAGGGAAGTGTTTTTCAGGGAGCGGATGATAATACCGCCTTGTCTGTTGGCGTGTCTGAATTGCATCCAACTCATATTTTAGAGAGAGAGCTGCAATACCAAGCTCAGCCTGAAAACAAGAGTGGCAATTTATTGTTTTTTTTTTAATCCTGTACAACCACTTTAACCCAAATCAAGCATGTTAAACCACATACACTTACCTATAGATCCAGGCACTGTGACTGTGTAATCTTCTTGTTATCCATGGCCTCCTTCCTTCTAAATCAACTTTAAAATTAGCCTAATAATCCATAAGGACTCTGGGGATGGTTCCTCGAACCCCTCTGTGCTTAAGATTCACAGGCTGTTACACTGTTCCGGGACACATTCCCCTCCCATGTGTGCTCACTGCTGCCGATATTAAGGGAAGGGAGGAGGATGAGACTGAGACGTGCTGCTGCACAGTGTAACAACAGCTTGTGAAGCCAAAGCACAGAGGACTTCTGTAACACACCCAAAGCCCTTCTGGGTCATTAGCTAATTTTAAAAGTTGATTATAGAAGGAGTCATGAATAACAATTAGAAGATACCATAGTCCCGGTGCCGGATTATGAGTAAGCGTCCTGGTTTATCATGATCATTTTGATGGTAGATTTCCTTTAATATCTAAATTGTAACCATAAAAGCCCGTTGCTAAGTTCACTCTTCTTTGTTTGCTCAAATAATGGAGCAGACCAGTAAAATATCAAAGCAAAATCTGCCCTATGTACTTAGGTGGTGCCCAAAGAACCCAGTGACACTTTGTGTCTGTTGGGATACTTTAGAGTGTCGAGTTTTCTGATTTCCTTGGCAAAAGACCCCGGGATTCATGTGGTTTTTAAACGATCCATGGGATTTTGAAGGATTCCTGGAAAACTTTTTGATGTCCTATTAAAAAAAAAACCAAAGGACATTGAAAAGCTTAACAAACCATGGGACGCTTTACGTATAGACAAGGATAATTAGCAGAGTCACTTCACTTTCCTTTAGAGGAATTACCTGAAGAGTGTTGTATTACTAAAAGACTACAATATAGAGCTAAATACTTACCGTATACACTCACCGGCCACTTTATTAGGTACACCATGATGTAACGGGTGACCCCTTTTGCCTTCAGAACTGCCTCAATTCTTCGTGGCATAGATTCAACACAGTTGCTGGAAGCATTCCTCAGAGATTTTGGTCCATATTGACATGATGGCATCACCAGTTGCCGCAGATTTGTCGGCTGCACATCCATGATGCGAATCTCCGTTCCACCACATCCAAAGATGCCTATTGGATTGGTCCGGTGACTGTAGGCCTTTGTGTCCAGTGACCTCATTGCATGTTCAAGAAACCAGTCTGAGATGATTCCAGCTTTATGACATGGTGCATTATCTGCTGAAAGTAGCCATCAGATGTTACAGGGTACATTGTGGTCATAAAGGGATGGACATGGTCAGCAACATACTCAGGTAGGCTGTGGTGTGTTGCAACGATGCTCAATTGGTACCAAGGGGCCCAAAGTGCCAAGAAAATATTCCCCACACCATGACACCACCACCACCAGCCTGAACCGTTGATACAAGGCGGATGGATCCATGCTTTCATGTGTTGACGCCAAATTCTGACCCCTACCATCCGAATGTCGCATTAGAAATCGAGACCATCAGACCAGGCACAACGTTTTTCAATCTTCTACTGTCCAATTCGATGAGCTTGTGCAAATTGTAGCCTCAGTTTCTGTTCTTAGCTGAAAGGAGTGGCACCCTAGTGGGTCTTCTGCTGCTGTAGCCATCTGCCTCAAAGTTCGACGTCTGTGCGTAGAGATGCTCTTCTGCTACCTTGGTTGATAACAAGTGGCGATTTGAGTACTGTTGCCTTTCTATCACCTCGAACCAGTCTGCCCATTCTCCTCTGACCTCTGGCATCAACAGCATTTCCGCCCACAGAACTGCCGCTCACTGGATGTTTTTGTCTTTTTCGGACCATCTCTGCTGTAAACCCTAGAGATGGTTGTGCGTGAAAATCAGTAGATCAGCAGTTTCTGAAATACTCAGACCAGCCCTTCTGGCACCAAAACCATGCCACGTTCAAAGGCACTCAAATCACCTTTTTCCCATACTGATGCTCGGTTGAACTGCAGGAGATTTTCTTGACCATGTCACATGCCTAATGCACTGAGTTGCCGCCATGTGATTGGCTGATTAGAAATGAAGTGTTAACGAGCAGTTGGACAGGTGTACCTAATAAAGTGGCCGGTGAGTGTATATAGCAAAAATTCTGTAAGCAACTCTCTTGATACTGATCTACGACTGATGCTACCCTTCACATGAACATTTTAGTGGTCGATTTCCATCACTCTGGCATCTGATTCTCACAGATGCTTATAAAGGGCATATTTACTTTTTGGCGGATCGGTTTACAACCCTTAAAAAAATCTTCCAAGGGCATGATGGAACAAAAACTATTGCATTAAGAGTAGCCGAATTTTGTTCAAAAAACTGTAGGCATGCAGATGATTTCACCGTTTTCTCATTTCTAAGGCTCCACCTTGTCTTCCATATGACGGTTATAGTATATGGACATATTCATGTCCACAGTGGTAGCTGCTATAAATCGTCCAACGCTGTGTGGTCTTTATAGACAAAAGATGTTTTTTTTATTTAGGGACAGTTTATGTTTTTATAGTTTTATACCCTCTTTAATCTCCACATGAGCAGGTTTGTGAGGTAAAAATCTATAAATGGGATTTTTTTTAACACTGCTCCTAGTATGGGATGTGGTATATGGCAATTATGTCTGTATTTTATGGAGGGGGAAATGTATAATTTCATTACAAGGAGCCATGTTTATGAGGAATGAGTGAGTAATGGCTGCCCATGACTTAGTGTTTTAGTTATTGCAAGGTGAAAGAGATAAGATCATATCAGCTAGGTCTGTCCTCCCGTAACCCTAGAAACAGATGGGCACTTCCTTTTTCACTAAGCGAGTCTACATGAGGCGAGCGGCAAGGTCAGGCGTGAATAATGTGAGAGCAGTGGGGCCTATTTGTATAGTACGTCCATCCCGCTGTTCAGGCACATGACAGCTTTGCTCAGCTTGAGGCCTGTAGTTTTCTGTCATTCACCTTAGCTGTGTTGAAATGTGGTGGTGTTAAAGAAGCATATATTGTAGAGTAGGGTCATAACATACTAATGGAATGTCACCACATACTAATGCAGTGTACCACATACTAATGGATGTCACCACATACTAATGCAGTGTCACCACATACTAATGGGATGTCACCACATACTAATCCAGTGTCACCACATGCAGGTGCAGTGGCTCACATGCTAATGGAAATCACCACATACTAGCAGTGTCACCACATACTAATGCAGTGTCACCACATACTAATCCAGTGTCACCACATGCAGGTGCAGTGTCTCCACATGCTAATGGAAATAACCACATACTAATGCAGTGTCACCACATACTATGCAGTGCACATACTAATGCAGTGTCACACTACTAATGGGATGTCACCACATGCTAATGCAGTGTCACCACATACTGGTGCAGTGTCTCCAAATGCTATAGAATGTCACCACATACTAATGCAGTGTCACCACATTCTGGTGCAGTATCTCCACATACTAATGCAGTGTCACCACATACGGTGTAGTGTCACCTCATAATGGTGTAGTGTCACCTCAGATCGTTGCAGTGTTACTTCTACTATGCAGTGTCTCCACATACGAATGCAGTTTTACCTCATACTAAAGGATGTCACCAATACTAGTGCAGTGTCACCTCATAATTAGTGATGTATCGTTACCGAATGAGGCGGCGGCACAAAGAGCCGTCTCTTGTTCGCCGACTCCCCTCAGTGAACTGATGGTTCCCTTAACCCGCCCCTAACCGGCTGACCATTCCCCTTACACCAATACACTCAGGTTAAAAGTGTACGGTGTCCGGTGACTGACTGGCCTGCAGCTCCTTGTTATATATAATAGGGAAATGTTCAGGAGCCAGAAGAGCGGCTCTGTTAGTGAACGGAGCCTTTGAGCCAGCTTACGAATAAGAGCCGGAATTCCCATTACTTATCCTAATGCAGTGTCCCACATATCATAGAATGTCACCACATAATAGTGCAGTGTCACCACATACTAGTGCAACTTCACCTCATACTAATGCAGTGTCTCCACATACTTATGCAATGAATTCACAAACATGTCCTTGTTTAAATAAGCAATCTTGTGATTTGCTATTTTAAAGATGAAAACATTAGCTCCATTATTGTCCACAGATTTGTCTGGTATTGCAGCACTTGGTGACAGCTCAACTTAAAGAAGAAAATGCATAAAAATGGAAGATTCTTGATCCCTCTTTACTCTGGTAGCATCTGCTAGGTACACCACATCAAGTGTTTATCCGGGGTGTGTAAAAAAATCTGACAGCATCTATGTTTGACAGATGTTGATCTTATGGCTATTGAGCCTTACTGGGGTAGATCTAGAATTAAAAGGAAGTCACCACATACTGGTGTAGTGTCACCTCATACTGGTGTAGGGTCACCTCACCCCGGTGCAGGGCACTTCATACTAAGCAATATCTCCACATTGGAAAACACCTTTTTCCGATGACCCTGTAACTACTGAATTTTATATGTAGGTTTAGACCTCCTCTGACTAGAGTGGTGGACAACCAAGCACAGTAGAAACTTCCTTTAAAGGTGTTGCCCCTAGTTTGATTGGGTTGTTATGTGACTGTCGGGACCCCTACCAGTCACGATAAGGGACGCCAACGATCATAGGAACGAAAATTGATGGTGTTTCCATGATCCAACTAACACTCCATTAGTTCTGAGGGACTCCGTTCACTGACTATTATAGTGCCATGTGATTTTAACAACTCTATAGTATTGAATAGAGTGTCAAGGTACATATTCGACCGCCGCTTCATAAATAGTGAAAATGGGGCCCTCATTCTTGATCAGGGGGAGGGGGGGGGGCACATCGTGTGAACATATTCTGCAGATGGGGCAAAATCATCCAACTCAGAAAAACCCCTTTGGGTAAAGTCCTTATAATGGGATTCTCAAACTAACCATCTTTGTTTAGACTTAGCTTCTGTGACTCACTACTCCCCCTCCTTCATAGAGCTCTGTGTGTAAGCTTTGCTACCTTTTTTAGGAAGACAGAATTCAGAATTTTAGAGTGAAAAGCAGTTAGGAAGGAAGGAGAATGGGTGATGGGACAGTAAGATGGACTTTGGTCTTATAAGATACCTCTTTCCTGAGACTAGCTGCTGTGAGTCACTGCTGCTTCTATATAGAGCTTCTGTCTAATCTGACACCACAGTGAGCTTCTTCCCTTCTTGTGAGCAAGACAGAATTCAGAATTTTAGAGTGAAAGCAGTTTAGGAAGGAAGGAGATAGGGTGATGGGACAGTAAGATGGGCTTTGGTCTTATAAGATACCATCTTTAATGAGACTTAGCAGCTGTGACTCACTGCTCTTTCTATATAGAGCTTCTTGTAATCTGCACCACAGTGAGCTTATTCCCTTCAGTGAGCAAGAAAGAATTCTGAAATTTAGAGTGAAAAGCCGTTAGGAAGAAGAGAAGGGTGATGGGACAGTAATAGGGACTTGCTCTTATAAGATACCATTTTGCTGGACTTAGCTGCTGTGACTCACTGCTCCCCCTCCCTTCTCCATAGAGCTTCTGTGTAACTGACACCACAGTGATCTTCTTCCCTTTTGTTAACAAGACAGAATTCAGAATTTTAGAGTGAAAAGCAGTTTGCAAGGAAGGAGCTAGGGTGATGGGACAGTAAGAGGGACTTTGGTCTTATAAGATACCATCTTTACTGAGACTTAGCTGGTGTGACTCACGGCTCCTTCTATATAGAGCTTCTGTGTAATCTGACACCACAGTGGTTCTCCATGCTTGCGAGCAAGACGAATTCAGAATTTTAGAGTGAAAAGCAGTTTAGGAAGGAAGGAGATAGGATGATGGGACAGTAAGAGGGACTGTGTTCTATAAGATACCATCTTTACTGAGACTTAGCTGCTGTGACTCACTGCTGCTTCTATATAGAGCTTCTGTGTAATCTGAACCACAGTGAGCTTCTTCCCTTCTTGGGGTAAGACAGAATTCAGAATTTAGAGTGAAAGCAGTTAGGAAGGAAGGAGATAGGGTGATGGGACAGTAAGATGGGCTTTGGTCTTATAAGATACCATCTTTACTGAGACTTAGCTGCTGTGAGTCACTGCTGCTTCTATATAGAGCTTCTGTCTAACTGACCACCACAGTGAGCTTCTTCCCTTCTTGTGAGCAAGACAGAATTCAGAATTTTAGAGTGAAAGCAGTTTAGGAAGGAAGGAGATAGGGTGATGGGACAGTAAGAGGGCTTTGGTCTTATAAGATACCATCTTTAATGAGACTTAGCAGCTATGACTCACTGCTCTTTCTATATAGAGCTTCTGTGTAATCGGACACCACAGTGAGCTTATCCCTCATGTGAGCAAGACAGAATTCTGAAATTTAGAGTGAAAAGCCGTTAGGAGGAAGGAGAATCGGTGATGGGACAGTAATAGGGACTTTGCTCTTATAAGATACCATTTTGGCTGAGACTTAGCTGCTGTGACTCACTGCTCCCCCTCCTTCTCCATAGAGCTTCTGTGTAATCTGACACCACAGTGATCTTCTTCCCTTTTGTAACAAGACAGAATTCAGAATTTTAGAGTGAAAGCAGTTAGCAAGGAAGGAGATAGGGTGATGGGACAGTAAGAGGGACTTTGGTCTTATAAGATACCATCTTTATGAGGACTTAGCTGCTGTGACTCAAGGCTCCTTCTATATAGAGCTTCTGTGTAACTGACACACACAGTGAGCTTCTTCCATGCTTGCGAGCAAGACAGAATCAGAATTTTAGAGTGAAAAGCAGTTTAGGAAGGAAGGAGATAGGATGATGGGACAGTAAGAGGGACTGTGTTCTTATAAGATACCATCTTTACTGAGACCTAGCTGCTGTGACTCACGGCTCCTTCTATATAGAGCTTCTGTGTAATCTAACACCACAGTGAGCTTCTTCCATGCTTGTGAGCAAGACAGAATTCAGAATTTTAGAGTGAAAAGCAGTTTAGGAAGGAAGGAGAATGGGTGATGGGACAATAAGAGGGACTTTGGTCTTATAAGATATATTATTACGTTTCTCGTTTTTATTTGTACTATTGGTTCATGGAAACTTTGTTGAACAGTTACTGACCATTCCAGCGCACGTTTTAATGGAAAACATCAGTGCATTTGCATTCTGCCATTTTCGCTGCCACCGTAGAAATCCTTTCCATTGATGGGATAATTGCCTGAACCTGCTGCATCTACAGCTTCAAGAAGAACACACTACACCTATTATCCATATGGTAACTGACTAACACAGCCCGGCACCAAGCTCAATGTCCCGGAAATGTTACCGGAGGTCAGTTGACAGCTTCATTCCGGCGTCGAGGAGCTTGCAATTACATGTGGTAAACTGTGTGAAGAAAACGTACATTTGCATTTTTTGTTAAATACATTTAAATAATGCTGATCACTGTGTTAACATGTTTAGACACAATACAGTGACATCCCATGAAAGCCTGACAAATTAAGAGAAAGAGGGGGAAAAAATAACGAAGAAATGTGAGGACATGAATATCATTTGCATAATGAGCCAGCCCGCTCTTTTGTTTGTCTTAAAATAACTACTTTCTTATGTTTTCAACCCTATCATTGCACCCGCAACAGTATTTCTGATTATGTCATCTGTCAAGTCGACGGCGACCCAGCTTGATAATGTTATAAAACACTTGGCAAATATCTTGTATTCCACAGTTTTGTTAATATTAGGCAGTCACATAGTGTTATTTGACAAAAATAGCCCTTGAAGTGTTACTAAAGTTTTTAGTAAAACTGCAAAAAAAAATAGTGCAGGCGAGCAGGCGAATAAGGTAAATTTTGTAGTATACTTCTTTGAAGTAAAATGTTCCTTTATCCTTTTTTTTACCCTTCCCTTTATTCCTACTTTTAGCAGTTTGTATAAAGCAGCTTCCCCTCATGTGCTCACACACAGCAGATAGATAACTACTTTTAGCAATTTGACTAAAGCAGCTTCCCCTCATGTGCTCACACGCAGCTGATAGATAAGGAGAAGTTGATAAAGTTTTCAACAACTTATCTCTTTACGGACAGTAAATACATAGTCTAGTATGTTTACAGAGCAGAATTATCAGGTGAAATATTCTTTATTCTTCAGTCTCCTTTCTGTATTTATCTGCTGTATACACACTTTAAAAGGGTTCTAGCTGCAGGAGAAGAAAGGAGCAAAAACTGTGACAGGAAAGCTTTATTTTCCCCTAAAGTGCTCAGCCCATCCTGTAAGATCCCCTAAAGTGTTCAGCCCATTCGATGCAATAGAAGGGTTATATCTAGCCGATTTGAAAATAGTTATTTAAAACATGAGATTAAAAGGTTGCCCCTCCCAGACTGCAGCCGCAGAAAGTTCTTAATGGTGTATTGTTATATGTTTGTTTGTGTTGTTTATATTTGTAAATGTATTTGTATTTTTGTATAATAAAAAAAAAAAATTGGTCACTATTACAAAAATTTACCTGGGTGAGAACAAATCCCTAATATGTTCAACCATATAGTATTTCAAATCAGTGGTTAGAGGGGCATGCGCGACCGGCTGCTCTCTTAATCTAGAGGGCAACACGGGTACAACGGACACCCGTTCACTGAGAACCCAACTGATCAGCAAGTTACTCCCTATCCTGTAGATAGTCTAACTTGCTATAACTGGGGAAACCCTTTAAGGACATATGCAAATGAACTGAGAAGAGTCACTTTTAGATTATTCCCCTTCTGGAGCCTGGTGAAGGATTATCACTTAAGACTCCTCTGTATCGGTTTCTGTAGCACCTATAGCCATGGTTCTGGTGTCATTGTAAAGATAAGAATTTAATTTTCCAAAATGGTTATAAGGCTCGGTTGACATAACGATTTTTGTATATGCTTAGCATATATGTCGGGAAATCTCCTGACATATACATCACGTTTTTTGTATATGCTCAGCATATACACCGGGAAATCTCCTGATGTATACACTGAGAGTACACATTGACAAATACTGACAGATGGAGGCATAGTTTTTGACCAGTATGCGATATATATTTTAAAAAAGACAGCATGGAAATATTTAGCAAGCTATGTCTTTCCATCCTGCTCCCTCCTGCTGATTTACGTATGTGTTCAGCGGAGGCAGTAGAAGCCTATGGGGAGCGGATGCAGCGTACTGCATCCTTCACCTAGCCTTGCTGTCCGGATACGTGGCTCAGCAGGAAGGGGGGACCCAGTGATGGGGAAACACCCCGTACATTGGCAGCAAAAATTAGTGCTGCCATTGTTCACTGCTTAAACCCCCCCCCCCCCCCGAATTCAAGGTCGAGTAGGGGTCTCAGAGCGACGTATCCAAATGTATAATCAAACAGTGGGATACGTCTGTGCCTTACTTTGTAATCTGCCTGACGTATCCTTACAACGCATAGCACAAGCGTGAAGTGAACCCAGCATAAGCCATGGCAGAAAGCCGAGGAAAACAGTAGAACAAACAGTAATAGTATATAAAATTATTAAATATACATAATTTTCCTCATTAATCCCATTCTATAACATGATTCCTGGTGGTCGCCCTTTGCAGAAACTTGTGGAGAAGTAGTGAATTTCCGCAAAACACGGTGGCACAGTGATTAGCACTATAGCCTTGCAGCGCTGGGGTCCTGGATTTAAGTCCTATTCAGGTCAATTTGTAAAGAGTTTGTATGTTCTCTCCGTGTTTGTGTGGGTTTCCTCCAGTTTCCTCCCACACTCCAAAGCATACTGGAAGGCTGATAAGATTGTTAGCCCAATTGGGGACAGGGACTGATCTAGCAAGGTCTGTGTAGCGCTGTGTGCACTATATCGATAAAAATAAAGGAATTTCCGCAGCGACGTGCAGGGCCGGTTCTAGACAAAGTGGGGCCCTGGGCAAAACTAAAAGTGGGGCCCCAAAATAAAACTATTTTATGACCAGTCACAGTCAGCAAGAGGCTCCCTTTAGTATGGTAAAACAAACTGTAATATGGGAGAATTTTATAGGAGATAAATGATAGGGAGATTTATGGGCAGCATGGTGGCTCCGTGATTAGCACTACAGCCTTACAGCGCTGGTCAACATCTGCAAAGATTTTGTATGTTCTCTCTGTGTCTGCGTGGGTTTCCTCCGGGTCCTCCGGTTTCCTCCCACACTCCAAAAAAATTACTGGTAGGTTGATTAGACTGTGAGGCCCATTGGGGAGAGGGACCGATATTTTCTGAAAGCAGACACTTGCCCCAATTTCAAAATTGCATCAAAGAGTTTATAGACATAGGCGCCTTCATGCAATTTTGATTCAAATTGAAACATTTGATAAAAAAAAAAATACTTAAAATTTGACTTTGATGGCAAAAAATTTGATCCAAACAGAAAATGTTTACCTTCACATCTCCTAAATGTAATGCATGGACATGTATAGAGTTCACAAATGTGCCCTATTGATATATTCACATAAATAAATCCACATAATATCACTAAAACTGTAATAACTAGATATCTGCTTTTCAGCTAGACATTTTTAGACAGTCTAAACCTCTCTAATTAGATAATAAAAGTCACTTTTAGATGTGCGCCATTGTATTAGCTGCACAATAACAGAACCCTCCGCGCTTCATAAGAATGAGAGTGAGAACGTCAGGTGTAAATAATGGAGGATGGTGGGAAATAAAAACTTTATTCCAGAACATGTGTGTGTTTTTGGTGTTACATATAACTTTATGGACATGTTCTGGTCACGGTGTAGTCACATTAGGCGAAGAGGATCGAATGCTCATCGTATCATTCAATTTTCCCAACAAGAAAAAACTATCACAAAATATAAGGGAATAAGAGGGAAAGGGCCACATTTATCACTTTTGTGCGCCTAAGTGAAGTAGTTGCGCCTAAATTCTGGTGCACTGTTTTCCAGAATTATCACAAGCTACAACCATCTGTGATAAGGTAATTTCCTGCCTCTTATTAATCACTTTACTTTAACACAATTTTGGCGCAGTTTCGGCGTAATGTTAGATTCGGGCACTTACATGTGATCCTGCTACAAGCTCCTCTCTTCTTCTCCCACATCCCAGAATGAAGATAACACTCACAGCAGCACCCAGGTGTGTGACACCCTGCACCCAGTGATCTCCTCAGCAGGGGCTTCTCCTGGAGGGGATCCCCCAGTGCTGGTCTCCTGCTGCACCCCTGTAATTCTGTACAGTATCCCCCTCAGACACACTGGTGATACTGTGCAGAATTACATGGGGGACACTTGTCTGTAGTATCTGCAACATTCTGCAACGTTCTCAGCTCTCTTGCTTTGAGCTCAGGATTCTGCAGAATGTTTTGTAAATAGAAGGTGATGAACTGTAAATAGAGTCTGCAGCTCCTGTCTGCAGAGTATCTAATGTCTGTATTATATGTTCTAGTGTCTGCAGAGTATCTAATGTCTGTATGATCTGTTCTAGTGTCTGGCTGAGCTTTGCTGCTAGAAATGAGCTGTTCTGCAAAGGGGCTCAGTGCTTTCTTCTCAGTTAACGCCACCTTCGGGCTGGAGTGTTTTTGCGGCCATTTTTGCGCCTAAATGAAAAGTTGCAAGTGATGAATATCATTAGGCGCAGCAAAACATCTGGATTGCTAGGATAAATGAGGAAAAGCTGGTTATTTTTGCTGCGCAGCTAGTTTGGCAAAAATGGCGCAAAAACGGTGCGGCCTAAATGAAAAGGCCCAAAAACAACAGAAAAAAAACGATTGATACATGTGGCCCAAAGTGTGTTCTTCGATAGTTCTGCATAGAGAAGGGTTAAAAACATGAATATTAGTTGATATTATCCATTCTCAAAATGTAGTAACATATAGAGTGAATATTTCCATTATCTGTGAGGTGCAGCAGCTCCTGTGTGCAGCTAATTCTCCCTGTACTGTATACTGATGGCTAAGAATCTGGAGGGGGGGGGGGGGGGGCTCTGTGAGGGATAGAACCTCACTTCTTTTTTCCTATGAAAGAAGAGAGTCTCCTCTTTTGTATGAATTTAAATTTGTGTTTCTATGTTTTAGGAAAACGGAGATAATAACTGTTAAACTGCTATTGGCAGTGATTTTTATATATAAAAATGGCACCTGATATTCTCACTTTAAACCTGAATATCTCTGGATCCATAGCACCTAGAAACACAATTCAAGATTCATTTGAAAGAAGAGATTCTCCTCTTCCAGGGGGCAGGGGGCCCTGGGCAATTGCCACCTCTGCCTACCCATAGCGCCGGCCCTGGCGACGTGTGAACATTTTTTTAAAAAGCTCAAGTTAAGGAGACCTTAAATCATGTTAATTTAATGGACGCAAATTAACGGGAATAAGCAGGGTCATAGATGAAAGGATAATTCTTAGCCATCCATTATGTCTCCCTGTTTCATTTATATTCCTTATCACTTCTCTCCTTCTCCATGAAGGCCTTTTATGCCCCCTTCTACACACTATATTAAGCTAAACGTGTGCAGACAGGCACTGCCCCTGGATATAACAGACAGAAATAACAGGATGCATTTATCAAACACGTCACCCTGTCAGGGCCTTGCAGCTCCGTTGAGGGACTTTATTATCGGGACCCGAGCCGGGAGAAAGCTGGAAAATAGGAAAGAGATTATTACTGTATTTTTATAAAGTGCTGATCTTGCAGACACGGCTTGATGGTATTAGTAAGAGAGCAATGTCACACGCTGAGAACTGGTTAAAGGTGCAGCAAAGCATTCTGGGACGGCTTGACCAGGAGATAGAGCCAGGAATTCGTGAATTTTGGGTTTTTATATAACTGAATGCACAAACCAGCAATAAAAATATATAGATATATATATATATATATATATATATATATATATATGGATATGCAAAATCTTACATTACTACGACACCATACATGCTTTTTACTAGATCACTTTTGGCTTTGTGGATACACTTAAAGGGGTTAATGAGACCCCCACAGATATCGAGAAAGAGGGGTCCAATGGAGGTTGCTGTGCTCGGAAATTTCCGTCAGCTCCATAGTATGGAGCAATGAGGGGTCCAACAGAGGTACCTGGGACCCCATTGGAACCCCTCGTTCTTTTGATCACTGAGACCCCCACCGATCAGCAAGATAGGCCCTATCCTCAGGATAGGGCTTAACTTGTTTGCTGGGAAAAACCCTTTAACCAAATTTGTTTTTTCACACCGGATTATAAGGCGCACCATCAATAAATGCCTGCTAATAAGGATGAATGACCAGCAGGTGGCAGACCTGTGCACAGTTCAAGGCAGCTGTTGTCTGTAAGTACAGTTCATATATAAGGCGCACTGGACTATAAGGCGCACCTTTGATTTCTGAGAAAATCAGAGGATTTTTTTTGTGCGCCTTAGAGTCCGAAAAATACGGTACTAACATTAGGTCTCCAATGAAGTAAAGTTTGATTGTTATCCCCTATCCATAATCTGATCAATGAGGATCTTAATTCTGTGAAAACTGATCAAGAGAACAGACCACCACAAATCACGAGAATTGATGGAGTAGAGTTCTGTCATTCTATTCAAAAGGAACATTGCATATAGCTGGAATTGGCCACAAACAAGGTCGGCTCCAGGTTTCAGTTGGCCCCTGGGCGATACAACCTCAGTGGGCCCCTTTGCAGTGAACTCACATGGCAGTATTAAAAATTGAGAAATTAAAACAGTCTCTTGTCCCCTAAAATATTCTCTAGTTTATCATCCCAAACCCTCATGGTTATTTTCTATAAAGCCCCCTCCCGCCCTGTTGATTTCTAATGTACAGCTTTATGTGGGCCCCCCCAGGAGTCCTGGGCCATGGCACTTGCCCAGGTATGCCCAGCGCTAGCGCCGACCCTGGCCAAAAACGATCAGACTTGTAAGAACCCCTATAAGCAAAATCCTAATTGTTCCGGTAAATCTGGCCAAAGGTTGGGTCAGTGGGTAAATGATTTGAAGATAGGAAAGCAAAATTCCACTCTAGCATTGACCGTCTTCAAGACGCTGTACCGAGCAATGTCTTCTTCTAATGAAGGAGTTAACGTAATAACACAAGACAGAAAATCCGGTTCTAGCATACAGTCCACTAGGCAGGAATCCTGAAAAACAATTAATTTTGTATGACGCATCTGTTAATGGAATTTACATTTACTACATTTCACAAGAAAATCTTTTGATTGTGGAGAAGCAATTTTCTTTGTGATTTCCTTTCCGTAGGTTGATATAGTTTAGGGGGATGTTCTTGACTGAATACGATACTAATAATTTATAATTTCATAAAAATCAAAGGTTCAGTATTATATTTGGGTTAAAATGTTAAATATTGGCTCCTATCCTTACCTAAAAAATGCTGCATATACAAAGTACTTCCGACTAGTTAAAGGGATTGGACACTTTCAGCAAGTAATCGATATTGTTTGTGGAATGAAAAGTTATACAATTTTCCTGTGTATTTTCTGTATCAATGCCTCAGATCTCTGCTAGTTGTCATTTTATTGGAAGCTTCATTGTTTACTTCCTGTGGATCAAAATTTTATCCCTGGTCATGTGATGTCACACAGGTGCACGGCTCGTTATATCCCTGGTCCATGGATTGTCACCAGGTGCACGGCTCGTATATCCCTGCGTCATGTGATGTCACACAGGTGCACGGCTCGTTATATCCCTGGTCATGTGATGTCACACAGGTGCACGGCTCGTTATATATCCCTGGTCATGTGATGTCACACAGGTGCACGGCTCGTTATATCCCTGGTCATATGATGTCACATTGGTGCAATACAGGAACAGAGGGATAGTACAAAGCAAGAGGGGCAATACATTGTACGAGAAATAGTACAGTGCAAGAGGGGCAATACATTGTACAAAGGAATAGTACAGTGCAAAAGGGGCAATACAGGCAGTATAAATAGGGTCCGGAGGTTTGTTCTTAAGTTGAAATTGTCGAAACTGTATATTTATAATTGTAGATCCAGACAAAAAAAGTTTGGCCCCAGTGACAATGAACTTTAAACATTTTTTGCTGTAATGGAACCAAGGATTATCAATAAAGCTTCATTACAGACACTTTACAGCTGATTATTGCAATCTGGGACTATAGTAAGCTTCACCAGAAAGCTTCACCAGAGGTCAGAGGGGTTTGTCTGTAAATATGGGTTGTCTGTAAGTCGGGTGTCCTTAAGTAGGGGACCGCCTGTACATTGTACAAATTAATACATTATGCAGAGGGGCAATACATTATACAGAGGAATAGTACAGAGCAAGAGGGCCAATACATTGTACAAAGGAATATTACAGAGCAAGAGGGACAATACATTGTACAGAGGAATAGTACAGAGCAAGAGGGCCAATACATTGTACAAAGGAATATTACAGAGCAAGAGGGACAATACATTGTACAAAGGAATAGTATAGAGCAAGAGGGGCAAATACTTGTGTCAGAGGAATACTACTGTGCAGAGGGGCAATACATTGTACAGAGAATACTACTGTGCAAGAGGGGGCAATACATTGTACAGAAGCATAGTACAGTGCAAGAGGGGCAATACATTGTACAGAGAAATAGAACAGTGCAAGAGGACGATACTTTGTACAGAAAATAGTACAGCGCAAGAGGGGCAATACATGTTACTGAGGAATAGTACAGAGCAGAGGACCATACATTGTACAGAGGAATAGTACAGAGCAAGAGGGACCAATACATTGTACAGGAATAGACAGAGCAGAGGGGGCAATATACATTGACAGAGGAATAGTACAGAGCAGGAGGACCCATACATTGTACAGAGGAATAGTACAGAGCAAGAGGGAAATACATTGTACAGAGGATAGTACAGAGCAACAGGGCCAATACATTGTACAAAGGAATATTACAGAGCAAGAGGGACAATACTTTGTACAGAGAAATAGTACAGCGCAAGAGGGGCAATACATTGTACTGAGGAATAGTACAGAGCAAGAGGACCAATACATTGTACAGAGGAATAGTACAGAGCAAGAGGACCAATACATTGTACAGAGGAATAGTACAGAGCAAGAGGACCAATACATTGTACAGAGGAATAGTACAGAGCAAGAGGACCAATACATTGTACAGAGGAATAGTACAGAGCAAGAGGGGCAATATACATTGTACAGAGGAATAGTACAGAGCAGGAGGACCAATACATTGTACAGAGGAATAGTACAGAGCAAGAGGGGAAATACATTGTACAGAGGAATAGTACAGAGCAACAGGGCCAATACATTGTACAAAGGAATATTACAGAGCAAGAGGGACAATATATTGTACAAAGGAATAGTACAGTGCAAGAGGGACAATATATTGTACAAAGGAATAGTACAGTGCAAGAGGGGCAATACATTGTACAGAAGAATAGTACAGTGCAGGGGGGCAATACATTGTACAGAGAAATAGAAGCAGTGCAGAAGGACAATACTTTGTACAGAGAAATAGTACGCGCAAGAGGGGCAAACATTGTACTGAGGAATAGTACAGAGCAAGAGGACCAATACATTGTACAGAGGAATAGTACAGAGCAAGGAGACCAATACATTGTACAGAGGAATAGTACAGAGCAAGAGGACCAATACATTGTACAGAGGATAGTACAGAGAGCAAGAGGACCATACATTGTACAGAGGAATAGTACAGAGCAAGAGGACCAATACATGTACAAGATAGTACAAGCAGGACCAATACATTGTACAGAGGAATTGTACAGTGCAAGAGGGGCAATACATTGCAGAGGTAAAATACAGGGCAAGAGGGGCAATACATTGTACAGGGAATAGTACAGTGCAATGTTCTAAAAATTAAAACCTCCTTGTCATTCCTTGAGAAAACCAAGTATGTAACATAATAGACGTGTAAGGAGAGCAGATGGCTGTTTTTATTTAGTTCATCTAATATCTGATATCGGCAGAAAATGACCAAATTGTGCTAATTATTCACTAGAAGCAGTTTACAGTATTATATGTTGAGTGCCTCTTCTTTTAGCAGGTCTGATACATTTTGTGTGGCTTCTGGAGGCAGTCTGCGACTCATGGGAATAAAGGAATAGGATATAAAAAGTTCTGTACCCTATTAGGCCTTTCGACCCACATTTAGTAGAGAGTGGATTTCAATCCTGGAGGACACTGTTTGTTTTTAATATTACACATATTGCAGTGTGATTTTATTGGGAAGCTTGTAATGCCCCATCTGCCCTGCGGGGGCACGTGGGAGAGTGAAACAATTACTGGTGTTTATAAATGATTCAGTTGACCCATAGCAGGACAACCTCTCACCTGCTTCATTTTATGGGACCCAGAGAGTAAGGATTATAAATAGTGGAAAACCTCGCATTAATGTGAATATATCACACAAAAAGAATCAGTTTAAAGTATTTTCATGCCACATTCAGATAAGCACCGCATGCATGTGTATAGGGGAAGATGATAGGAATAGCAGGCAACAGCTACCTATGGTTATGGCCAGCCTTAGATGGTATGTAGATATGGGATATATATAAGATAGATAATAGACTTAAAGGGAACCTGTCACCAGGAGACCCATTTTAGCACTCCCCCAGTCCCCACAGAGCATAGTTACATACACTGCCAAAGTGTTTCTGTATTAAAAATGGTTTTACAGAAAAAAAGATATGTTATATTGTACCTCTCTTACCATCTGCTGTGTGACTAGGCAGTTGCCTTGGGAGGAGCTGGAAAGGAGCAGTTCCCCCCACCCTTGGGATTCAGCTACTCCATGTGACCTTTACAAATATATGAAAACACCCATCACTGGACTTAGCGACGCCCCCTGCTCCTCTAACAGCCAATCCTGAGTGTGGGGAGTTATTCATATATTTGAAAAGGTCACATGTTTCCCAAGGGGGGGGGGGCTGCTCCTTTCCGACCCCTCCAATTGGCAACTGCCTAGTCACAAGCAGATGCTAATGAAAGGTACAATATAACATATCTTTTTTTCTGTAAAACCAATTTTTTTTATACAAAAACACTTGGCAGGTATGTACTATGCTCTGTGGGGACTGGGGGAGTGATAAAAATGGTTCTGGTGACAGGTTCTCTTAATAATAATATTCCCTGAATGTTCATCAAGTGATTCAGCATTCCGGCTACTTACAGTAGTGCTGTTCATGAATCTTTTTCTACATGTCTGAGCCCTGATGAATATGAGGAGCTGTAGCGGAGATTATTACTCTCATCTTATGTTTCCCCTCTTCCCTCTCCCCATGTCTGTCAGTTAGAAGGACTGTGAGAGAAAGAGGAACAGCTGGTGACACCATTAAATGGGTTTGCATAAAAATTTACCCCAAGAAATCTAGATAGATAGATAGAAGATATATTTAGTTCATATGTTTTCCCCATTTTCCTTCTTTACTATTGTACTTTTGATGTTAAAAGGGATGGACACTCTTTGACATACATTTCCTATGTGCTTTTGCGACCTTAATAATAAATTCCCGAAGTTCATCAAGTGATTCAGCATTCCGGCTACTTACAGTAGTGCTGTTCGTGAATCTTTTTCTACATGTCTGAGCCCTGATGATTAGGAGGAGCTGTAGCAGGAGATTATTACTCATCTTATGCTCTCACACCCCTCCCCTCCCCCGTGTCTGTCAGTTAGAAGGACTGTGAAAGAAAGAGGAACAGCTGGTGACGCCAAATTAAAAATTTACCCAAGAAATCTATTCCCAATAACATGGCGGTTAATTTCCTATGCTATTACAGTGCCTTTACTACTCAGGATTCATCAGGATCATGTTGTCTGTAGGTCACCTGGAAGTCATAAACAGGCAGTCCCGGGTTACATACAAGATAGGGTCCGGAGGTTTGTTCTTAAGTTGAATTTGTATGTAAGTCGAAACTGTATATTTTAATTGAAGTTCTATGACAAATGTTTTGTCAGTGATAACTGCAGTTTCAACATTTTTTTGCTGAGATTGGACCAAGGATTATCAATAAGCTTCATTACAGACACCTTACAGCTGATCATTACAGTCTGGGACTATAGTAACATCAGAGAGCTTCACCAGAGGTCACTGGGGTCAGAGGGGTCTGTCTGTAACTATGGGTTTCGTAAGTCGGGTGTCCCCTTAAGTAGGGACCACATTGTACCGATGAATGGAGAGCAGGACAAGTTTGATCCCAGAAGTCTTTGCAGTATAGGCAAATGAGGAGGACCACCGCCATCAGACAAACCCCCTAATGTTAGCAATGAGTGGAATCGCTGTATAACATCGATGGTATAACTTGCATGTGAGCCGGAGGGATCTGATCGAGGAACCAAGGATAAAACTAAGTCATAAGTCATAGGGCAGTGATGGCGAACCTTTTAGAGACCGAGTGCCCAAACTATAACCAAATCCACTTATTTATCCTGATGTGCCAATGCGCCATTTAAGCAGTAACTTCTTGCTCCCTGTTCTTCACTTCTTTAATTGTATCAGCCGTCTGAGGCCACCAATACAGTTGAAGAAAGAGTACAATTCATAAATTGCCTAGGACTGAGAAGGATTAAGATTTAATGGATTTGTTTGTTTGGTGAACTCTATCCTAGGCTGATGGCCGGGTGCCACGAAAGGGCTCTGAGTGCCACCTCTGGCACCCGTGCCATAGGTTCGCCATCACTGTCATGGGGAAATATGTATTTTGGGCAAAATGACTTTTTAATAAACGTTAGAAATCGTTTCTAATATGTAACGATTCGCTGTGAAGTCATCGGATGGAAAAGAACGGTCACTTCAATAACAAAACTTCACAGAAAAGTTCATCATTTTTAAAGGGATAGAAATGGCTTATAAGAAATGGCTGCTTCTTATAGCTTGAGGCTTCCCCCCCCTTGTCAGAACAGATACCGGGGGCTTCTATACCGCTGGCAGGTGCCTTGCTTTGTACTGATGAGGAACAAGAACCCAGAGAAAAATTCATGTGGGTCTCCTTATGAGGAGAGTCTCTGATATTCTTATATCCCTAGTGGGTGTTCTACCCTACATGACCAATCAATTATGTTGTTTTCTCTATCATCTCAATACAAGACGTCATAAAGTTGTTCTATTTTTTTTTTTACCACAGCTTTCCAAAACATGTGACTTTTAAAAAGTTCTGTTACAGTTTTAATATGAGGGCTTAAAGGGAACCTGTCACCAGGAGACCGTTTTTAGCACTCCCCCAGTCCAACAGGCATGGTACATACACTGCCAAGTGTTTTTGTATTAAAAATTGGTTTTGCAGAAAAAAAGATATGTTATATTGTCCTTTCATTAGCATCTGCTGTGTGACTAGGCAGTTGCCAATTGGGAGGGCTGGAAAGGAGCAGTTCCCCATGTGACCTTTTCAAATGTTATGAAACACACCCTTCACTGTGCTTAGCGACGCCCCTGCTCCTCTAACAGCCAATCCGAGTGAGGGGAGTTATTCATCTATTTGAAAAGGTAATGTTTCCCAAGGGGAGGGGAACTGCTCCCTTTCCAGCCCTCTCCAATTGGCAACTGCCTAGTCACACAGCAAGTGCTAATGAAAGTACAATTAACACATATTTGTTTTCTGCAAAACCAATTTTTTTTATACAAAAACACTTGGCAGTGTATTACATGCTATGTGGGGGACGGGGGAGTGCTAAAATGGCTCTCCGGGTGACAGGTTCCCTTTAACTTTTGTGTGGATGATCTATGGTTTTTGTAGAGGCTGTTGTACTGTATAGCTTGGATCATTACAGATATGTCCATCAGGGCCTTGAACAACAACTATATCTATTCTGATCGTAGACTCCATGGGGGTCATTTACTAAGGCCCTGAATCGTTTTTTTTCGACGGGTTTCCCTAATTTTCCGATCTGCGGAATTGCCCTGGGTTTTTTGGCGCAGCAATCGGATTGGTGGCGCATCAGCGCAGCATGCAAGTGACGGAAAATCGGCGCGGCGTGCCGCGAGAAAACCTGGCGGATCGGCCAAAAACGCGTAATTTAAAAAAAAATGTGGTCGCTGCACGCGCTTACCTGACAACCAGCAACGGATGGTGAACTCCGGCGAACTTCAGTTGCAGCAGCGACACCTGGTGACATCGGCGCACTACCTTAGTGAATCGCCGGAAGACCCGAATCTTTGAACGGAGAACGCGCCGCTGGACGGACAGGACCGGGTAGTAAATCTGCCCCCTTGTTCTCAGCGTAAAGTCAGTGGTTCCCCACTGCCTGAAACCCATGGACCACAAAGGTCCAATAAGGAAGAGGAGCCCTTTCCTAATTTTGCAGGACTACAGATGCATTCTTTCCAAAGTTAGGTCCAAGCCGCTAGGGGAACCAGAAAGATGGCTGATGTTTGTCCACCTAGGCAAACCAAACCCTCTAGAGCTAAATGATGAGCTTATATGTATCCTTAGGTAATGCAGGCTTGAACTTATGTATCATAAAGGTATGCTATATGCTTCTATGTTTGGAAGAGATGTTTAATGTTCCCACATCCTTTGCACAGGAAGTCAGTTCACTTTCCCACACTCCTTTGCACAGGAAATTGTCACAAGGGCTAAAAAGCATACAATACTCATTTTATATCACAGTGACTGCACCACTCCAGAACTTCAAGTTTCGGACATCATCCAACTGGAAGGTCTTGGGACAAACCCGATGTAGCTAATAAGTGGCCTCCTGGATAACGGTAAAGCAAGGGATGACCCAATGTAGCTAATGAGTGGCCTTCCGCGGGTAAACGGGACAACAAGGAAGGAGGTCCCGAGATTTAGAGGCCACTCGTTGGTAAAGCAAGCCCATAGACAAACAAAGGAAGTTACGTCCGTTGGGCACTTATTGGCTGAAGCAGGTCCCAAGACTATAAGAAGCGATGTCTAGTTGATAGAGCAAGGTGACTTCAGTGGTCATTCAAGGAGGACCTCTCATGGTTGATAGGGGAATTTCTGACCAGATGCTTGTGAAAACTGGAAGTATTGGATTGTTCGGAGATATTTGCGCACATCTTCAGTTACACATGAGCAGAGTTTTTGAAAAAAATGACCTTTAAAATACCATGAAATGCAAAAACTAGCACTTTTTAATTAACTAATTTCTGATTTACGGTCTGGAGAATTATTTCTACCTGAACCTTTAAATAGTTCACCTTTATTGGTTTCAAGAGAGCTCGTACACAGCAATAAGAGGCCCCTTCCGAGAGCGGATGCCCCTGATATCGATTAGGTTCTAGGAACGGACATTACATTCAACCAGCTCCATACAGGACGGAACCATCGAAAGGCGAATATCTCATGGGTCCCCAAAGCAGCTCATCAAATAAGATAATCCGTTTAACCCCATAAGAAGAATCAACTATCTGATTGGTGCCGTGGGTTACAGCACCGCTAAGTCATTTATGCCGCTTGTTTAGTTGCTATTAACATCTCTCCGCATGTTCTTACGTCTCCTACGCTACGAGTGGAGGACGCAGGTACAACATATGATATTGTTATACTGACACTAATTGAAGAAACGTGCGTGGGTCGCGCTCGCCAGCATGGTGGACGTATACGGACAATGGAATAACATTCTCTCAATAACAGGGAGATGAAAGGGGCATTGCCTCTGTGAGGAGCTGGAGATGTCAGCCAGCGATAAGTAATATCAACGATTCTTCCATTTTATAAATGCATTCAGGTCTTTCGAATGACGCTATATTAGAAGGGGTCTAAAGTGTACCTTATAAACATAATATTGCGGTAACAGTTTAATAGCTCAAATTATAGTTACTAAATGATACCCCCATATAGTGATCAATATTTACACTCCACGCCCACAGTAGCCGCATAATAAAATTAGCATACAAGTTTGATAAAAGTTACTAAAAAAAGTGCGGGGACGTAGAGATTTTGTGGGTGTAGGTTCCCTTTAATTAAAATATTTTAGTAACTCATCCACCCCCATTTAGTGCTTATACTATACCACCATTTAGTGCTCATTACTATCCACCATTAGTGCTCATACTATACCCACCATTTAGTGCTTATTACTATACCACCATTAGTGCTCATACTATACACCATTTAGTGCTCATACTATACCGCCATTTATTGCTCATTTACAGTACCGCATTTAGTGCTCATACTATACCCATTTAGTGGCTCATACTATACCAGCCATTTAGTGCTCATACTATACCACCATTTAGTGCTCATACATACCGCCATTTAGTGCTCTCCTACTATACCACATTAGTGCTAATACTATACAGCCATTAGTGCTCATACTATACCACCATTTGCTTTCATACTATACCACATAGTGCTCATATTATACCACCATTTAGGCTTGCATATTATACCACCATTTAGTGCTCATATATACCACCATTTAGTGCCTCATACTATATACATACACCATCTAGTGCTCATATTTACCACCATCTAGTGATCATATTATACCACCATTTAGTGCTCATACTATACGCCATTAGTGCTCATAATTCCTATACCACCATTTAGTGCTCTATTATACCACATTTGTGTCATACTATACAGGCATTAGTGCTCATACTATACCACCAGTTAGTCTCATCTTATCCACCCATTTAGGAAACAAAACACGGTGCGGCAGCCACTCAAGAATACCTCCACACGGATGATACTGTTAAAAGCCTTCTTTTATTGCATCACAGATTAAAATGGGATGGATACAGGAAGGACCTACGCGTTTCACGCTACTGAGTGTAGGATCATGATTTAAGACGCAGTAGTGTTGGGGATCCAACAATCGGCCACCAGCAAACGGAGTGTTATCCATAATGTTGTAGATGTAGATAACACTGGACCCTGGTACCACCTCATTATACTAGATCATTTTAGTAATTCTTCCTGTAATAATTAATTAGTCAATGGGAAAAGTAGAAGGATATATATATATATAATATATAAGGGTTATAGGTTATCCATTTCTCTTTATTCGTGGCCAAGAAAGTAGCCGTACAGATGTGGCTTCCTTTACATAACTTGTATCATTGGGATTCATCTCCCGTTGGTTCTGCCACCAAGACTCTCTTACATTGATGTCGGCCGCCTTTGCCTAATGGTTGACAACACTTTGAACCCGTTACTGCTACTTACCGTGGACATGTATTGATGAGGGGAGGCTGCGGATGAAATTTTTGAAGTTTCTGCTGCTTGAAGGACAGAATTTTAGATCTTTTATGGAAAGGAAGTTGCCTGTAACATGACAATTCGTATCCTGGAAAGAAGGGAATCAATCACGAGATACATAATCAAGTAGAGTGCGGGGTGTCGGGGCTCCACATTCATCATTTTTATGTGAACAGCGTCAGCTGCTCATTCCCATTCCTTAAACCTTATTGTGGCCCAGCGGTTGCAGATTATGCATATATATATAATATATATAATATTATATATAAAATAATAATTTATGGCATCCATCACGAATGATCACAAGCGTAGCGGTATACTAGTTCTCATCGCCTGTATAGGAAGTGCTGGGTTGTTGGCCTTGTCATACATTTCCCAGATTGTGTTCTTTAGACTAAACCTCATCTAAAACAATTTTCAGAGTTTCGGCGAGCGTGCAATTGCTTGTATGTATGAGATCTAAGCAAACCGCATAAGGTCTGGATAATATGAAATGAGGGTTCAGGATGGGGAGGAGGCAGATTATAGTGATGTGGGTTGGAGACGGCATCACATACGGAATGTAATGTCGTATTTGTCGTAATGGCTGTTGACCTTGAAAAAAAAATTTATTTAATTTTTGAATATAATTTAATTATTATTTTAGTGATTTTTTGATAATCATCATACTCAGTGTCAGATTGGGAAGTTTAGAGTTCACCACTAAAATCCATTTTTGGGAACCACCAGTTGGTGACACAGATATAGTGACCAGGGAGCCCTGTAGGTAACCTACTGACTGGTTCTAGGTACTAACTTCGGCCCTTAACTCTGTGTGCCATTTTATTATATGTGAAACATAGGATGGATGAAATGCTGAATATCTATGAATTACTGAGGGTAATGTGTCATACATCATTCATGCAGTGACTGGGGGCCCACCTATCCCAGGGGCCCTCTGGTGAAGTCCCCATTTCACCTTTGGTCCATTCTGGGACCTGACCACACTGGTCAGAAGTATTACAATAGGCTGAAAATTCTCCTAGTTCACGTTTTTTACTTATCGTATAGGTTAGGAGATGATGTGCAGGGTCACTTCATTATCAATATAAGGGAAATATAGTGACAGGTTTATTGTTATGTGGGAATGCCTAGCTAATGTGAGATTGTAACACGAAACACATATATGGTCTGTATACAGTTCCTTGGTCTAGACTATACTCAACTTAACATCAGATGTTATCTTTCATTCAGTAAGGGGATTTTCCATGAATAGAAACATAATCTATTTCGACTCCTGCTTCCCGTTTTGCTTGGTACTCCATGGTCATGGGCTGATCACTTCATTTCCAGGGGATGTAATTTATTGTGTGATCCTCTTCATCAATGGATGAAGCAGGTGGTTCCCCAGAAAATCCCAGACACCTATGGTAATCTCATCAGCCTAGGAATGTCATAGTAAGTTGTAAGGGATGGGAGGAGAAAGGGAGAGGAGGGCTTGAGAGAGGATGAAGGGTAGGGGATGGGGAGGAGAAGGGAAGGAGGGCTGGGAGAGGATGAGGGGTAGGGGGATGGGGAGGAGGAAAGGAAGAGAGGGCTGGAGAGGATGAGGGGTGGTAGGGGGATGGGGAGGAGAGGGAAGGAGGGACTGGAGAGGAGTGAGGGTAGGGGGAGGAGGAAAAGGGAGGGGATGCGGGAGGGAAGGATGGCGAGGGAGGGGGAAGGGGGAAGGGAAGAGGGATGGAGAGTGAGGGGGGTAGGGGGATGGGGATGGAGGAATGGGAGGAGGGAGGAGAGAGAGAGGGGTACGCGGGATGCGGGAGATGGGGAAGGTAAGGAGAGGGGATGGATGAGGATGAGGGGTAGGGGGATGGAGGTGAGAGAGAAAGGGAAAGGAGGTGGCGAGGATGAGGGGGGTAGGGGGGAAGGGATGGAGGAGGGGAAGGGAAGGAGGACTGGTAGGAGGATTGGGGGTAGGTGGAGGAGGAAGGGGGGGATGGGGAGGAGGAATGGCGAGGGGATGGGGAGAGGATGGGCAGGGGATAGGGAGGAGGAGGGAGGTTATGGGGAGGGGAAGGGGTGGAGAAGGGGAATGGGGAAGGGGAGAGGGGAAGGACAGCCACCTGCAAAGACTTTTTATCTGAAACAGAGACTTTCGACCGTGTAGAACCATTCTTTCATCAAAACACCTCCTGGGCCCTAATGCTAAAATATAAAAAAATAAGAATTTTAATGGTGGAATAGAATGCCCCTTTTCAAGGTTGTGTTTGAGTTTAATTCTCCTTTAAAACTTAGACAGCGGTAACCGTTTATTGTAAATCTTTTCTTCTTATGAATCGTATGATGTTGTATTCCAGGAGAGCAGATTATACGGTATAGGATGGAATACTTCGCTTTTAGCAGTGGGAAACATTTTAATTCAGAATATCATGATAATAAATAATGCCCTTCACTGCTATATACAAATATAATGGGAATTATGGCCCTCCTTCGTAAGAGGGGACAGGTTGAAGCGGGATATAGTTAGTAAGTGGAAATGGAGTGCCGACCCTGGGCGTCTACCACACATGGATGTCGCATCTGGCGGCTGCTGCTAAGATCTACGTGTGTTGTTTTTGCTTCGGGGTAGTGGCGGTTAGTTTATGACTCTCTGAGCGCCCTCCACCGTAAAGTACTCGTCTCCAGATTCATCATAACCACTGAACTGAAATGCCCAGACGTGTATCTTATTTTTTCTATTTGAATGGTATCTACTTTTAAGGGCAAAAACATTTCAACGAGTCGAAATAATCCCCTAAACAATGATGGCTCTAAGCGATCTTCGGTACATATTCCGGTTTTAATGACCTAAAAATAATTTAGAAAATTATCCACCTTACTGGGGTACAGGATATCTTTATTAAAAAAAGAGGGATTTGCCGAACTTAACAATGGAACTTTCACTGGCGGATTCTGAGTGATGTAGCTGGGTCTGCTTCCAGTTTTATATGAGTTGGGGTTGGTGGGGGCGGGATACTGGTATTGTACCGGCCAATTAAAATTCCAGAAAAGAGAAAAAACTACTTCTTAAAGGGTTTCTACGAAACGAATAGGGCCCTAATTGCTGATTGGTGGGGGTTGGCGCTTCATTCATCTCCATAGAGATGAATGGGAGCAGAATTTGAAAACATGCAGACAAAGGATAGGGCTAATAGCGGATCTGTGGGGTCTCAGTGATGAGACCCCCCACAGATCACGAGAAAAAAGGCAGAAAACGGATGGCGGAGAGGGAGGATGGAGGGATGTAAGGGGGAGGGGGGGGGTAGGGGAGGTGAGATTATTGTGGTGTGGGGAGGGTAGTTGTCTATATTTTTTGTTTTCCGATGGGGTCCAAGGCACTTCCGTCTGACCCCTCGTCGCTCCCCAAGAGAGCAGACGGTTTTGCGCATGTCCGTTTTTTCTGCTCCATTCATCTCTACGGAGGCTGATGGAGAGATGCCGAGAGCGGGACCCCACCGGTCAGAGAAGTTAGACCCCATCTGGGCGATAGGGCCTTAATTGTTTTGTGTAAAAACCCTGTAAAAGAAGGGTCCTTGTGCACCGCCTGCAAAAACTCTGATTCCGCTCCCCCACACTTGCCAGTTGAAATAGAAGGAAGAGTCCCCGGGTTACATACAAGATAGTTCCATAGGTGTTGTTAAGTGAATTGTATGTAAGTCAGAAGACGATTGTATGTTTTATAATTGTAGATCCAGACCAAAAAATTTTTTTCCCCAGTGACAATGGAGTTTCAAAAAATTTTGCTTGCTATTTGTGACTAGGATTATCATTGAAGTTCATTACAGACCACCTTACAAGCTGATCATTGCAGTATGGGACTATAGTAAACCAGCGAGCTTCACAGCAGAAGTCAGAGGGGGGACAGAGGGGTCCTGCTTTTAAACTGGGGTCGTGTGTAAGTCAGGCGTCTTTAAGTTAGGAGATCGCCCTGTATACAAATTTTGCTTTCTACATTCAGGGTGGGCAGTGCCAATCGTTGTTCGACCCTCGGCCTGCCACCTGAGAGTATAGGCCATATTGGATTATTGAAACTTGGAGTTCACATTCCTGATAACGGTGGAGGCTAAACACAAAATTTGCTAGAAGTAGAGTGGGAGATTGAGAAGTGGAGAACTTTGCCAATCTTATGGAGTAACGCCGATTAAAAAGCACAGGTGGTGGTGAAAAGTCCGTTAATTGGTACATATGTAAGATGGTTGTGGGGGGGGGGACATTCAAGGGAATAACAAAGCAGTAGCAAGCCATAGCAGCTGCTCTGAGGGACCCGCAGTGGCAGTGGGCCCCGTGGGACAGATCTGGTTCTCGTAGTTCATACTAACTGTATATATTTGTGCATTATGTGTACACAAAGTGTAGCAATATGTATATTTTCTGGGGAGGGGGGGGCAAAGGGCCCATTTAGAAGTCTGCTATGCGGGCCATGAGCTTCGCCTAGTTATTCCCATGAGGTACATGGTAAATTTGTTATTGTGTGTGGGAATGGAGTATTTTTTTTTTCCCTCCCCCTTCCCCATTGCAATCCCATTTACAATTGCTGTCTGTTGACCCCCGCCGATACCGTATATTACTCGAGTATAAAGCCGACCCGAAGATAGTATAAGCCGAAGGCCCTTAATGTTCCATCACAAAAAACTGGGAAAACCTATTGATTCAAGTATAAGCCGAGGGTGGGAACATTGAATTGGCCCCCACAGCCTCTCAGTATGCACAAGGCAAGCACTGGCCCCCAGTGTATATAGGGAATGCCCAGACCCTGCCAACAGTTTTTGAATAGCTGCCAGCAAGTTGCCCCAGTTGTTTGTATATAGCCTGCCAGGGGACCACGGCCCCAAGTGATATATGCCGCCAGCCCCTTGCCCCAGTGTATATAGCATTGCCTAGACCCTGCCCAGTGTTATAGCACTGCCAGCCCCTCCCCAGTGTATATAGCCTGCCAGACCTGCCAAGTGTTAGTATAGCCGCCAGCCAATTGCCCCAGGGGCATATAGCTTGCCAGCAAAGTCTGCCCAAGTGTATAAGGCTGCAGACACTGCCCCGGATATAGCAGCCCAGCCCTTGCCCAGTGTATCTAGGATGCCAGCCATTGCCACAGTGTATAGAGACACACCAGCAAAACGAAAAGTGGAGAGGCTGCAAGAACGAAAAGGTATAGCCAGCCAACGACACGACCCAGGTTATATGTGACAGACCAACAGTTTTATATAGAATGCAGACCCTGCCCCAGTGTAGGTTGTATTCGAGCCTGCCAGCCCCTGCCCCAGTGTATATGGCAGACCTCGCCCCAGGGCGATTATAGCTGCAGGGCCACAATGCACCCAGTTATAAGCGGCCTGCCAGCCTGCCAGATTGATATAGCCCCCTCCGCGGCGCACACAATACGGATGGATCGCACCAAGAAGATAACGGGTGGCCAGAAAGAGTTTGATTTAGTCATGTGATGTCACACAGGTGCACGGCTCGTTATATCCCTGGTCATATGATGTCACATTGGTGCAATACAGGAACAGAGGGATAGTACAAAGCAAGAGGGGCAATACATTGTACAGAGAAATAGTACAGTGCAAGAGGGGCAATACATTGTACAAAGGAATAGTACAGTGCAAAAGGGGCAATACAGGCAGTATAAGATAGGGTCCGGAGGTTTGTTCTTAAGTTGAAATTGTCGAAACTGTATATTTTATAATTGTAGATCCAGACAAAAAAATGTTTGGCCCCAGTGACAATTGAACTTTAAACATTTTTTGCTGTAATGGAACCAAGGATTATCAATAAAGCTTCATTACAGACACTTTACAGCTGATTATTGCAATCTGGGACTATAGTAAGCTTCACCAGAAAGCTTCACCAGAGGTCAGAGGGGTTTGTCTGTAAATATGGGTTGTCTGTAAGTCGGGTGTCCTTAAGTAGGGGACCGCCTGTACATTGTACAAATTAATACATTATGCAGAGGGGCAATACATTATACAGAGGAATAGTACAGAGCAAGAGGGCCAATACATTGTACAAAGGAAACGGATGAGCTGAGGAGCGCCACGTGTTTATGTGTTTTCGGGCAAATTACTATGTGCATATAAAATCTTCCCCAAATCTTGTGTTATCACAGTAAATTAATGGGTATGACAAAATTCATGCCTCGCCAATAAGCATGAAGATGTGGCGCTTCTCATTCAATCTTATATTCAATTAAACAGGACAAACACCAAATAAAAATTAAAATCCTGACTTGGTCCTACCAGCCTTATCTGACCAATTGTCTTGTTTTCTCACCTCGTTTAAAAGACAATGAAATAGTCAGGAATTAAAAATCTTATACAAAATGACACTCGAGCTAGAAACGCCAGAAATACACAAAAAGGGAAAAAATAAAACCCCCAAAAATTTTAATTAACATTTTAAATAAAACATTAGAAAAGGAAGTGTTTTCAGGGAGGGGATGATAATACCAGCCTTGTCTGTTGGCGTGTTGAATTGCATCCAACTCATATTTAGAGAGAGAGCTGCAATACCAAGCTCAGCCTGAAAACAAGAGTGGCATGGTTTATGTTTTTTTTTTAATCCTGTACAACCACTTTAACCCAAATCAAGCAATGTTAAAACCAATACACTTACCTATAGATCCAGGCATGTGACTGTGTAATCTTCTTGTTATCCATGGCCTCCTTCCTTCTAAATCACTTTAAAATTAGACCTAATAATCCATAAGGACTCTGGGGATGGTTCCCGAACCCCCTCTGTGCTTAAGATTCACAAGGCTGTTACACTGTTCCGGGACACATTCCCCTCCCACTGTGTGCTCACTGCTGCCGATATTAAGGGAAGGGAGGGAGGATGAGACTGAGACGTGTGCTGCACAGTGTAACAACAGTGTGAAGCCAAAGCACAGAGGACTTCTGTAACACACCCAAAGCCCTTGGGTCATTCGCTAATTTTAAAAGTTGATTATAGAAGGAGTCATGAATAACATATTAAGAAGATTACCATAGTCCCGGTGCTCGGATTTATGAGTAAGCGTCCCTGGGTTTATCATGATCCATTTTGATGGTAGATTTCCTTTAATATCTAAATTGTAAACATAAAAGCCGTTGCTAAGTTCACTCTTCTTTGTTTGCTCAAAAATGGAGCAGACCAGTAAAATATCAAAGCAAAATCTGCCCTATGACTTAGGTGGTGCCCAAGAACCCAGTGGACGACTTTGTGTCTGTGGGATACTTATAGAGTGTCGAGTTTTCTGATTTCCTTGGCAAAAGACCCCGGGATTCATGTGGTTTTTTTAAACGATCCATGGGATTTTGAAGGATCCTGGAAACTTTTTGATGTCCTATTAAAAAAAAAACAAAGGAACATGAAAAGCTTAACAAACCATGGAGACTCTTTACCGTATAGACAAGGAAATAATTAGCAGAGTCACTTCACTTTCCTTTAGAGGAATTACCTGAAAAGGTGTTGTATTACTAAAAGACTACAATATAGAGTAAATACTTACCGTATACACTCACCGGCACTATTAGGTACACCTGATGCTAACGGGTGACCCCCTTTTGCCTTCAGAACTGCCTCATTCTCGTGGAAGATTCAACAAGTTGCTGGAAGCATTCCTCAGAGATTTTGGTCCATATTGACATGATGGCATTCACCAGTTGCCGCAGATTTGTCGGCTGCACATCCATGATGCGAACTCCCGTTTTCCACCACATCCAAAGATGCGCTATTGGATTGAGATCCGGTGACTGTTAGGCCCTTTGTTCCAGTGACCTCACTGCATGTTCAAGAAACCATCTGAGATGATTCCAGCTTTATGACATGGTGCATTATCTGGCTGAAAGTAGCCATCAGATGTTACAGGGTAATTGTGGTCATAAAGGGATGGAATGGTCAGCAACAATACTGGTAGGGCTGTGGTGTGTTGCACACGATGCTCAATTGGTACCAAGGGGCCCAAAGCGTGCCAAGAAAATATTCCCCACACCATGACACCACCACCACCAGCCTGAACCGTTTGATACAAAGGCCGGATGGCATCCATGACTTCATGGTGTTGACGCCAAATTCTGACCCTTACCATCGAATGTCGCATTAGAAATCGAGACTCATCAGACCAGGCACAACGTTTTTCAATCTTCTACTGTCCATTTCGATGAGCTTGTGCAAATTGTAGCATCAGTTTCTGTCTTAGCTGAAAGGAGTGGCACCCGTAGTGGTCTTCTGCTGCTGTAGCCATCTGCTCAAGTTCGACGTATGTGCGTTCAGAGATGCTCTTCATGCCTACCTGGTTGTAACAAGTGGGATTTGAGTCACTGTTGCCTTTCTATCAACCTCGAACCAGTCTGCCCATTCTCCTCGACCTCTGGTATCAACAGGCATTTCCGGCCCACAGAACTGCCGCTCACTGGATGTTTTGTCTTTTCGGACATCTCTGCTGTAAAACCCTAGAGATGTTGTGCGTGTGAAAATCCAGTAGATCAGCAGTTTTCTGAAATACTCAGACCAGCCCTTCTGGCACCAACAACCATGCCACGTTCAAAGGCACTCAATCACCTTTTTCCCATACTGATGCTCGGTTGAATGCAGGAGATTTTTTGACCATGTCAACATGCCTAATGCACTGAGTTGCCGCCATGTGATTGGCTGATTAGAAATGAAGTGTTAACGAGCAGTTGGACAGGTGTACACTAATAAAGTGGCCGGTGAGTGTCATATAGCAAAAATTCTGTAAGCAACTCCTTGATACTGATTCTACGACTGATGCTACCCTTCACATGAACATTTTAGTGGTCGATTTCCATCACTCTGGCATCTGATTTCACAGATGCTTATAAAGGAATATTTACTTTTTGGCGGATCGGTTTACAACCCTTAAAAAAATCTTCCAAGGGCACTGATGGAACAAAAACTATTGATTAAGAGTAGCCGAATTTGTTCTAAAAACTGTAGGCATGCAGATGATTTTCACCGTTTTCTCATTCTAAGGCTCCACCTTGTCTTCCATTAGACGGTTATAGTATATGGACATATTCATGTCCACAGTGGTAGCTGCTATAAATGTCCAACGCTTGTGTGGTCTTATAGACAAAAGATGTTTTTTATTTAGGGACAGTTTATGTTTTTATAGTTTTATACCCTCTTATCTCCACATGAGCAGGTTTGTGAGGTAAAAACATCTATAAATGGGATTTTTTTTAACACTGCTCCTAGTATGGGATGGTATATGGCAATTATGTCTGTATTTTATGGGAGGGAAATGTATAATTTCATTACAAGGAGCCTGTTTATGAGGAGAGTGTAGTAATGGCTGCCCATGACTAGTGTTTTAGTATTGCTAGGTGAAAGAGATAAGATCATTATCAGCTAGGTCTGTCCTCCCGTAACCAAGAAGCAGATGGGCACTTCCTTTTTCACTAATGCGAGTCTACATGAGGCGAGCGGCAAGGTCAGGCGTGAATAATGTGAGAGCAGTGGGGCATTTGTATAGTACGTCCATCCCTGCTGTTCAGGCACATGACAGCTTTGTCAGCTTGAGGCCTGTAGTTTTCTGTCATTCCCTTAGCTGTGTGAAATGGTGTGGTGTTAAAGAAGCATATATTGTAGAGTAGGGTCATACATACTAATGGAATGTCACACATACTAATGCAGTGTACCACATACTAATGGGATGTCACCACATACTAAGCAGTGTCACCACATACTAATGGGATGTAACCACATACTAATCCAGTGTCACCACATGCAGGTGCAGTGTCTCCACATGCTAATGGAAAATCCCACATACTAGCTAGGTCACCACATTACTAAGGGCAGTGTCACCACATACTAATCAGTGTCACCACATGCAGGTGCAGTGTCTCCACATTGCTAATGGAAATCACCACATACTAATGCAGTGTCACCACATACTATGCAAGTGCATCCCATACTAATCAGTGTCACCACCTACTAATGGATGTCACCACATGCTAATGCAGTGTCACCAATACTGGTGCAGTGTCTCCAAATGCTAATAGAATGTCACCACATACTAATGCAGTGTCACCACTTCTGGTGCAGTATCTCCACATACTAATGCAGTGTCACCAACATACGTGTAGTGTCACCTCATACTGGTGGTAGGTACACCTCAGATCGTGCAGTGTTACTTCCTACTAATGCAGTGTGCTCCACATACGAAGCAGTTTTACCTATACTAAAGGATGTCACCAATACTAGTGCAGTGTCACCTACTAATTAGTGATGTATCGTTACCGAATGAGGCGGCGGCACAAAGAGCAGTCTCTTGTTCGCCGACTCCCCTCAGTGAACTGATGGTTCCCTTAACCCGCCCCTAACCGGCTGACCATTCCCCTTACACCAATACACTCAGGTTAAAAGTGTACGGTGTCCGGGACTGACTGGCCTGCAGCTCCTGTTATATATAATAGGGACAATGTTTTCAGGAGCCAGAAGAGCCGGCTCTGTTAGTGAACGGAGCCTTTGAGCCAGCTTACGAATAGAGCCGGAATTCCCATTACTTATCCTAATGCAGTGTCTCCACATATAATAGAATGTCACCACATAATAGTGCAGTGTCACACATACTAGTGCAACTTGACCTTTACTAATGCAGTGTCTCCACATACTTATGCAATGAATTCACAAACATGTCCTTGTGTTAAATAAGCAATCTTGTGATTTGCATTTTTAAAGATTGAAACATTAGCTCCATTATTGTCCAAGATTTGTCTGGTATTGCAGCACTTGGTGACAGCTCAACTTAAAGAAGAAAATGCATAAAAAATGGAAGATCTTGATCCCTCTTTACTCTGGTCGCATCTTGGTACACCACTCAAGGTTATCCGGGGTGTATGTAAAAATCTGACAGCATCTATGTTTGACAGATGTTGATCTTATGGCTATTGAGCCTTACTGGGGTAGATCTAGAACTTAAAAGGAAGTCACCAATACTGGTGTAGTGTCACCTCATATGGTGTAGGGTCACCTCACCCGGTGCAGGGGCACTTTCTACTAAGCAATATCTCCACATGGAAAAACACGTATTTTTCGATGACCCTGTAACTACTGAATTTATATGTAGGTTTAGACCTCCTCTGACTAGAGTGGTGGACAACCAAGCACAGTAGAAACTTCCTTTAAAGGTGTTGCCCCCTAGTTGATTGGGTTGTTATGTGACTGTCGGGACCCCTACCAGTCACGATAAGGGACGCCAACGATCATAGGAACGAAAATTGATGGTGTTTCCATGATCCAACTAAACACTCCATTAGTTCTGAGTGGACTCCGTTGCACGACTATTATAGTGCCATGTGATTTTAAACAACTCATAGTATTGAATAGAGTGTCAAGGTACATATTCGACCGCCGCTCCATAAAATAAGTGAAAATGGGGCCCTCATTCTTGATCAGGGGGAGGGGGGGGGGCACATCGTGTGAACATATTTGCAGATGGGGCAAAATCATCCAACTCAAGAAAAAAACCCCTTTGGGTAAAGTCCTTATAATGGGATTCTACAAACTAACCATCTTTGTTAGGACTTAGCTTCTGTGATCACTACTCCCCCTCCTTCATAGAGCTTCTGTGTGGTAAGCTTTGCTACCTTTTTTAGGAAGACAGAATTAGAATTTTAGAGTGAAAAGCAGTAGTTAGGAAGGAAGGAGAATGGGTGGTGATGGGACAGTAAGATGGACTTTGGTCTATAAGATACCTCTTTCCGGAGCTAGCTGCTGTGAGTCACTGCTGCTTCTATATAGAGCTTCTGTCTAATCTGACACCACAGTGAGCTTTTCCTTCTTGTGAGCAAGACAGAATTCAGAATTTTAGAGTGAAAAGCATTTAGGAAGGAAGGAGATAGGGTGATGGGACAGTAAGATGGGCTTTGGTCTTATAAGATACCATCTTTAATGAGACTTAGCAGCTGTGACTCATGCTCTTTCTATATAGAGCTTCTTGTAATCTGACACCACAGTGAGCTTATTCCCTTCATGTGAGCAAGACAGAATTCTGAAATTAGAGTGAAAGCCGGGTTAGGAAGAAGGAGAAGGGTGATGGGACAGTAATAGGGACTTTGCTCTTATAAGATACATTTTGCTGGACTTAGCTGCTGTGACTCACTGCTCCCCCTCCCTTCTCCATAGAGCTTCGTGTAATCTGACACCACAGTGATCTTCTTCCCTTTTGTTAACAAGACAGAATTCAGAATTTAGAGTGAAAAGCAGTTTAGCAAGGAAGGAGCTAGGTGATGGGACAGTAAGAGGGACTTTGGTTTATAAGATACCATCTTTACTGAGACTTAGCTGCGTGTGACTCACGGCTCCTTCTATATAGAGCTTCTGTGTAATCTGACACCACAGTGAGCTTCTTCCATGCTGCGAGCAAGACACGATTCAGAATTTTAGAGTGAAAGCAGTTTAGGAAGGAAGGAGATAGGATGATGGGACAGTAAGAGGACTGTGTCTATAAGATACCATCTTACTGAGACTAGCTGCTGTGACTCACTGCTGCTTCTATATGAGCTTTGTGTAATCTGCAACCACAGTGAGCTTCTTCCCTCTTGTGAGTAAGACAGAATTCGGATTTAGAGTGAAAGCAGTGTTAGGAAGGAAGGAGATAGGGTGGATGGGACAGTAAGATGGGCTTTGGTCTTATAAGATACCATCTTTACTGAGACTTAGCTGCTGTGAGTCACGCTGCTTCTAATAGAGTCTGTCTAATGACACCACAGTGAGCTTCTTCCCTTCTTGTGAGCAAGACAGAATTCAGAATTTTAGAGTGAAAGCAGTTTAGGAAGGAAGGAGATAGGGTGATGGGGACAGTAAAGAGGGCTTTGGTCTTATAAGATACCATCTTTAATGAGATAGCAGCTATGATCATGCTCTTTCTATATAGAGCTTCTGTGTAATCTGACACCACAGTGAGCTTATCCCTTCTGTGAGCAAGACAGAATTCTGAAATTTAGAGTGAAAAAGCCGTTAGGAGGAAGGAGGAATCGGTGATGGGACAGTAATAGGGACTTTGCTCTTATAGATACCATTTGGTGAGACTTAGCTGCTGTGACTCATGCTCCCCTCCCTTCTCCATAGAGCTTCTGTGTAATCTGAACACAGTGATCTTCTTCCCTTTTGTAACAAAGACAGATTCAGAATTTTAGAGTGAAAGCAGTGTAGCAAGGAAGGAGATAGGGTGATGGACAGTAAGAGGGACTTTGGTCTTATAAGATACCATCTGTCTAGAGGACTTAGCTGCTGTGACTCAAGGCTCCTTATATAGAGCTTCTGTTAATCTGACACCACAGTGAGCTTCTTCCATGCTTGCGGCAAGACAGAATCAGAATTTTAGAGTTGAAAGCAGTTAGGAAGGAAGGAAGATAGGATGATGGACAGTAAGGGGACTTGGTTCTTATAAGATACCATCTTACTGAGACCTAGCTGCTGTGACTCAGCTCCTTCTATATAGAGCTTCTGTGTAATCTAACACCACAGTGAGCTTCTTCCATGGCTTGTGAGCAAGACAGAATCAGAATTTAGAGTGAAAAGCAGTTTAGAAGGAAGGAGAATGGGTGATGGGAACAATAAGAGGGACTGTTGGTCTTATAAGATATTATTAGGTTTTCGTTTTATTTGTACTATTGGTTCATGGAAAACTTTGTTGAACAGTTACTTGACCCATTCCAGCGCACGTTTTAATGGAAAAAACATCAGTGCATTGCATTCTGCCATTTTCGCTTGCCACCGTAGAAATCCTTTCCATTGATGGGATAATTGCCTGAACTGCTGCATCTACAGCTTCAAGAAGAACACACTACACCTATTATCCATAGGTAACTGACTAACCAGCCCGGCACCAAGCTCAATGTACCGAAATGTTACCGGAGGTCAGTTGACAGGTTCATTCCGGCGTCGAGAGCTTGCAATTACATGGTAAACTGGTGTGAAGAAACGTACTTTGCATTTTTGTTTAAATACATTAAATAATGCTGATCACTGTGTTAACATGTTTAGACACATACAGTGACATCCCATGAAAGCCTGACAAATTAAGAGAAAGAGGGGGAAAAAAATAACGACAGAAATGTGAGGACATGAATATCATTGCATAATGAGCCAGCCCGATCTTTTGTTGTCTTAAAATAACTACTTTCTTATGTTTTCAACCCTATCATTGCACCGCAACACGATTTCTGATTATGTCATCTGTCAAGTCGACGGCGACCAGCTTGTAAATGTTATAAAACATTGGCAAATCTTGTATCCACAGTTTGTTAATATTAGGCAGTCACATAGTGTATTTGACAAAAATAGCCCTTGAGTGTTACTAAGTTTTAGTTAAAACTGCCAAAAAAAAATAGTGCAGGCGAGCAGGCGAATAAGGTAAATTTTGTAGTATACTTCTTTGAAGTAAAATGTTCCTTTCCGTTTTTTTACCCTTCCTTTACCTACTTTAGGCGAGTTTAGCAGTGTATAAAGCAGCTCCCTCATGTGCTCACACACCAGCGAGATAGATAACTACTTAGCAATTTGACTAAAGCAGCTTCCCCTCATGTGCTCACACGCAGCTGATAGATAAGGAGAAGTGATAAAGGTTCAACACTTATCTCTTTACGGACAGTAAAGTACATAGTCTAGTATGTTTACAGAGCAGAATTATCAGGTGAAATATTCTTTATTCTTCAGTCTCCTTTCGTATTTATTGCTGTATACACACTTTAAAAGGGTTCTAGCGCGGAAGAAGAAAGGAGCAAAAACTGTGACAGGAAAGCTTATTGTTCCCTAAAGTGCTCAGCCCATCCGTAAGATCCCTAAAGTGTTCAGCCCATTCGATGCAATAGAAGGGTTATACTAGCCGATTTGAAAATGTTATTTAAAACATGAGATTAAGGTGGCCCTCCCAGACTGCAGCCGCAGAAAGTTCTTAATGGTGTATTGTTATATGTTGTTTGTGTTGTTTATATTGTAATGTATTTGTATTTTTTATAATAAAAAAAAAAAATTGGTCACTATTACAAAAATTACCTGGGTGAGAACAAATCCCTATATGTTCAACCATATGTTTCAAATCAGTGGTTAGAGGGGCTGGCGACGGCTGCTCTCTTAATCTAGAGGGCAACCACGGGTACAACGGAACACCCGTTCATGAGAAACCAACTGATCAGCAAGTTACTCCCTATCCTGTAGATAGTCTAACTTGCTATAACTGGGAAACCTTTAAGGACATATGAAATGAACTGAGAGAGTCACTTTTAGATTATTCCCCTCTGGAGCCTGGTGAGGATTATCACTTAAGACTCCTCTGTATCGGTTCTGTAGCACCTATAGCCATGGTTCTGGTGTCATGTTAAAGATAAGAATTTAATTTTCCAAAAGGTTAAAGGCTCGGTTGACATAACGATTTTTGTATATTTAGCATATATGTCGGGAAATCTCCTGACATATACATCACGTTTTTGTTATATGCTCAGCATATACACCGGGAAATCTCCTGATGTATACCTGAGAGTACACATTGAAAAATACTGACAGATGGAGGCATAAGTTTTTGACCAGTATGCGATAATATTTAAAAAAGACAGCCATGGAAATATTTAGCAAGCTATGTCTTCCATCCTGCTCCCTCCTGCTGATTTACGTATGTGTTCAGCGGAGGCAGTAGAAGCCTATGGGGAGCGGATGCAGCGTACTGCATCCTCACCAGCCTTGCTGTCCGGATAAGGCTCAGCAGGAAGGGGGGACCCAGTGATGGGGAAACACCCGTACATTGGCAGCAAAAATTAGTGCTGCCATTGTTCACTGCTTAACCCCCCCCCCCCCGAATTCAGGTCGAGTAGGGGTCTCAGGCGACGTATCCAAATGTATAATCAAACAGTGGGATACGTCGTGCCTTACTTTGTAACTCCTGACGTATCCTTACAACGCATAGCACAAGCGTTGAAGTGAACCCAGCATAACCATGGCAGAAGCCGAGGAAGGAAAACAGTGAACAAACAGTAATAGTATATAAAATATTAAATATACATAATTTCCTCATTAATCCATTCTATAAACATGATTCCTGGTGGTCGCCCTTTGCAGAAACTTGTGGAGAAGTAGGTGAATTTCCGCAAACACGGTGGCACAGTGATTAGCACTATAGCCTTGCAGCGCGGGGTCCTGATTAAGTCCATTCAGGTCAATTTGTAAAGAGTTTGTATGTTCTCTCCGTGTTTGTGTGGGTTTCCTCCAGTTTTCCTCCACACTCAAAGCATACATGGAAGGCTGATAAGATTGTTAGCCCAATGGGGAAGGGACTGATCTAGCAAGGTCTGTGGTGTACGCGTTGTGCACTATATCGATAAAAATAAAGAATTTCCGCAGCGACGTGCAGGGCCGGTTCTAGACAAAGTGGGGCCTGGCAAAACTAAAAGTGGGGCCCCAAACATAAAAACTATTTATGACCAGTCACAGTCAGCAAGAGGCTCCCTTTAGTATGGTAAAACAAACTGTAATATGGGAGAATTTATAGGAGATAAATGATAGGGAGATTTTGGGCAGCATGGTGGCTCCGTGATTAGCACTACAGCCTTACAGCGCGGTCAACATCTGCAAAGATTTTGTATGTTCTCTCGTGTCTGCGGGGGTTTCCTCCGGGTCCTCCGGTTTCCTCCCACCTCCAAAAAATTACTGGTAGGTTGATTAGACTGTGAGGCCATGGGGAGAGGGACGATATTTTCTGAAGCAGACACATTGCCCCCATTTCAAAATTGCATCAAAGAGTTTATAGACATAGGCGCCTTCATGCAATTTGATTCAAATTGAAACATTGATAAAAAAAAAAATACTAAAATTTGACTTTGATGGCAAAAAATTTGATCCAAACAGAAAGTTTACCTTCACATCTCCTAAATGTAATGCATGGACATGTATAGAGTTCACAAATGTGCCCATTGATATATTCACATATAAATCCACATAATATCACTAAACTGTAATAACTAGATATCTGCTTTTCAGCTAGACATTTTTAGACAGTCTAAACCTCTCTAATTAGATAAAAAGTCACTTTTAGATGTGCGCCATTGTATTAGGACCACATAACAGAACCCTCCGCGCTTCATAAGAAGAGAGTGAGAACGTCAGGTGTAAAAATGGAGGATGGTGGGAAATAAAAACTTTATTCCAGAACATGTGTGTGTTTTGGTGTTACATTATACTTTATGGACATGTTCTGGTCACGGTGTAGTCACATTAGGCGAAGAGGATCGAATGCTCATCGTATCATTCAATTTTCCCAACAAGAAAAAACTATCACAAAATATAAGGGAATAAGAGGGAAAGGGCCACATTTATCACTTTTGTGCGCCTAGTGAGTAAGTAGTTGCGCCTAAATTCTGGCACTGTTTTCCCGAATTATCCAAGCTACAACCATCTGTGATAAGGTAATTTCCTGCTCTTATTAATCACTTACTTTAACACAATTTTGGCGCAGTTTCGGCGTAATGTTAGATTCGGGCACTTACATGTGATCCTGCTACAAGCTCCTCTCTTCTTCTCCCAATCCCAAGATGAAGATAACACTCACAGCAGCACCCAGGTGTGTGACACCGCACCCAGTGATCTCCTCAGCAGGGCTTCTCCTGGAGGGGATCCCCAGTGTGGTCTCCGCTGCACCCTGTAATTCTGTACAGTATCCCCCTCAGACACACTGGTGATACTGTGCAGAATTACATTGGGGACACTTGTCTGTAGTATCTGCAACATTCTGCAACGTTCTCAGCTCTCTGCTTTGAGCTCAGGATTCTGCAGAATGTTTTGTAAATAGAAGGTGATGAACTGTAAATAGAGTCTGCAGCTCCTGTTGCAGAGTATCTAATGTCTGTATTATGTTCTAGTGTCTGCAGAGTATCTAATGTCTGTATGATCTGTTCTAGTGTCTGGCTGAGCTTTGCTGCTAGAAATGAGCTGTTCTGCAAAGGGGCTCAGTGCTTCTCAGTTAACGCCACCTTCGGGCTGTGGAGTGTTTTTGCGGCCATTTGCGCCTAAATGAAAAGTTGCAAGTGATGAATATCATTAGGCGCAGCAAAACCTCTGGATTGCTAGGATAAATGAGGAAAAGCTGGTTATTTTGCTGCGCAGCTAGTTTGGCAAAATGGCGCAAAAACGGTGCGGCCTAAATGAAAAGGCCCAAACAACAGAAAAAAAAACGATTGATACAGGGGCCCAAAGTGTGTTCTTCGATAGTTCTCGCATAGAGAAGGGTTAAAAACATGAATATAGTTGATATTATCCATTCTCAAAATGTAGTAACATATAGAGTGAATATTCCATTATCTGTGAGGTGCAGCAGCTCCTGTGTGCAGTAATTCTCCCTGTACTGTATACTGATGGCTAAGAATCTGGAGGGGGGGGGGGGGGGCATTTCGGGGGCTGTACCTCTGGCTCTGTGAGACATAGAACCTCACTTCTTTTTTCCTATGAAAGAAGAGAGTCTCCTCTTTTGTATGAATTAAATTTGTGTTTTATGTTTAGGAAAACGGAGATAATAACTGTTAAACTGCTATTGGCAGTGATTTTTATATATAAAAATGGCACCTGATATTCTCACTAAACTGAATATCTCTGGATCCATAGAACTAGAAACACAATTCAAGATTCATTTGAAAGAAGAGTTCTCTCTTCCAGGGGGCAGGGGGCCCTGGGCAATTGCCAACTCTGCCACCCTAGCGCCGGCCCTGGCGAGTGTGAACATTTTTTTAAAAAGCTCAAGTTAAGGAGACCTTAAATCATGTTATTTTAATGACGCAAATTAAGGGAATAAGCAGGGTCATAGATAAAGGATATTCTTAGCCATCCATTATGTCTCCTGTTTCATTTATATTCCTTATCACTTCTCTCCTCTCCATGAAGGCCTTTTATGCCCCCTTCTACACACTATATTAAGCTAAACGTGTGCAGACAGGCACTGCCCCTGGTATACAGACAGAAATAACAGGATGCATTTATCAAACAAGTCACCCTGTCAGGGCCTTGCAGCTCCGTTGAGGGACTTTATTATCGGGACCCGAGCCGGGAGAAAGCTGGAAATAGGAAAGAGATTATTACTGTATTTTTATAAAGTGCTGACTTGCAGACACGGCTTGATGGTATTAGTAAGAGAGCAATGTCACACGCTGAGAAACTGGTTTAAAGGTGCAGCAAAGCCTTTGGGACGGCTTGACCAGGAGATGAGCCAGGAATTCGTGTGAATTTTGGGTTTTTATATACTGAAGCACAAACCAGCAATAAATATAAATATAAGATATAATATATATATATATAATATGATATGCAAAATCTTACATTACTACGACACCATACATGCTTTTTACTAGATCACTTTTGGCTTTGGGATACACTTAAAGGGGTTAATGAGACCCCCACAGATATCGAGAAAGAGGGGTCCAATGGAGGTTGTGTGCTCGGAAATTTCCGTCAGCTCCATATATGGAGAATGAGGGGTCCAACAGAGGTACCTGGGACCCCATTGGAACCCTCGTTCTTTTGATCACTGAGACCCCACCGATCAGCAAGATAGGCCCTATCCTCAGGATAGGGTCTTAACTTGTTGCTGGGAAAAACCCTTTAACCAAATTGTGTTTTTCAACCGGATTATAAGGCGCACCATCAATAAATGCTGTAATAAGGATGAATGACCAGCAGGTGGCAGACCTGTGCACAGTTCAAGGCAGCTGTTGTCTGTAAGTACAGTTCATATATAAGGCGCACTGGACTATAAGGCGCACCTTGATTTCTGAGAAAATCAGAGGATTTTTTTGTGCGCTTAGAGTCCGAAAAACTGGTACTACATTAGGTCTCCAATGAAGTAAAGTTGATTGTTATCCCCTATCCATAATTGATCAATGAGGATCTTAATTCTGTGAAAACTGATCAAGAACGAACAGACCACCACAAATCACGAGAATTGATGGAGTAGAGTTCTGTCATCTATTCAAAAGAACATTGCATATAGCTGGAATTGGCCACAAACAAGGTCGGCTCCAGGTTTCAGTTGGCCCCTGGGCGATACAACCTCAGTGGGCCCCTTTGCATGAACTCAATGGCAGTATTAAAAATTGAGAAATTAAAACAGTCTCTTGTCCCCTAAAAATATTCTCTAGTTATCATCCCAAACCCTCATGGTATTTTCTATAAAGCCCCCTCCCGCCCTGTTGATTTCTAATGTACAGCTATGTGGGCCCCCCCAGGAGTCCTGGCCATGGCACTTGCCCAGGTATGCCCAGCGTAGCGCCGACCCTGGCCAAAAACGATCAGACTTGTAAGAACCCCTATAAGCAAAATCCTAATTGTTCCGGTAAATCTGGCCAAAGGTTGGGTACGTGGGTAAATGATTTGAAGATAGGAAAGCAAAATTCCACTCTAGCATTGACCGTCTTCAAGACGCTGTACCGAGCAAGTCTTCTTCTAATGAAGGAGGTTAACGTAATAACACAAGACAGAAATCCTCGTTCTAGCATACAGTCCACTAGGCAGGAATCCTGAAAAACAATTAATTTTGTATGACGCATCGTTAATGGAATTTACATTTACTACATTTCACAGAAAATCTTTTGATTGTGGAGAAGCAATTTCTTTGTGATTCCTTTCCGTAGGTTGATATAGTTTGGGGGATGTTCTTGACTGAATACGATACTAATAATTTATATATAATTCATAAAAATCAAAGGTCAGTTATTATATTTGGGTTAAAATGTTAAATATTGGCTCCTATCCTTACCTAAAAAATGCTGCATATACAAGTACTTCCGACTAGTTAAAGGGATTGGACACTTTCAGCAAGTAATCGATATTGTTTGTGGAATGAAAGTTATACAATTTTCCTGTGTATTTTCTGTATAAAGCTCAGATCTCTGCTAGTTGTCATTTTAGGAAGTTCATTGTTTACTTCCTGTGGATCAAAATTTTACCCTGGTCAGTGATGTCACACGTGCACGGCTCGTTATATCCCTGGTCATGGATGTCACACAGGTGCACGGCTCGTTATATCCCTGTCATGTGATGTCACACAGGTGCACGCTCGTTATACCCTGGTCATGTGATGTCACCACAGGTGCACGGCTCGTTATATATCCCTGGTCATGTGATGTCACACGGTGCACGGCTCGTTATATCCCTGGTCATATGATGTCACATTGGTGCAATACAGGAACAGAGGATAGTACAAGCAAGAGGGGCATACATTTACGAGAAATAGTACAGTGCAAGAGGGGCAATACATTGTACAAAGGAATAGTTACAGTGCAAAAGGGGCAATACAGGCAGTATAAGATAGGGTCCGGAGGTTTGTTCTTAAGTTGAAATTGTCGAAACTGTATATTTATAATTGTAGATCCAGACAAAAAAAGTTTGGCCCCAGTGACAATTGAACTTTAAACATTTTTTGCTGTAATGGAACCAAGGATTATCAATAAAGCTCATTACAGACACTTACAGCTGATTATTGCAATCTGGGACTATAGTAAGCTTCACCAGAAAGCTTCACAGAGGTCAGAGGGGTTTGTCTGTAAATATGGGTTGTTGTAAGTCGGGTGTCCTTAAGTAGGGGACCGCCTGTACATTGTACAAATTAATACATTATGCAGAGGGGCAATACATTATACAGAGGAATAGTACAGAGCAAGAGGGCCAATACATTGTACAAAGGAATATTACAGAGCAAGAGGGACAATACATTGTACAGAGGAAAGTACAGAGCAAGAGGGCCAATACATTGTACAAAGGAATATTACAGAGCAAGAGGGACAATACATTGTACAAAGGAATAGTATAGAGCAAGAGGGGCAATACTTTGTACAGAGGAATACTACTGTGCAAGAGGGGCAATACATTGTACAGAGGAATACTACTGTGCAAGAGGGGCAATACATTGTACAGAAGCATAGTACAGTGCAAGAGGGGCAATACATTGTACAGAGAAATAGAACAGTGCAAGAAGGACGATACTTTGTACAGAGAAATAGTACAGCGCAAGAGGGGCAATACATGTTACTGAGGAATAGTACAGAGCAGAGGACCATACATTGTACAGAGGAATAGTACAGAGCAAGAGGGACCAATACATTGTACGAGGAATAGACAGAGCAGAGGGGGCAATATACATTGACAGAGGAATAGTACAGAGCAGGAGGACCCATACATTGTACAGAGGAATAGTACAGAGCAAGAGGGAAATACATTGTACAGAGGATAGTACAGAGCAACAGGGCCAATACATTGTACAAAGGAATATACAGAGCAGAGGGACAATATTTGTACAGAGAAATAGTACAGCGCAAGAGGGCCATACATTGTAACTGAGGAATAGTACAGAGCAAGAGGACCAATACATTGTACAGAGGAATAGTACAGAGCAAGAGGACCAATACATTGTACAGAGGAATAGTACAGAGCAAGAGGACCATACATTATACGAGGAATAGTACAGAGCAAGAGGACCAAAATTGTACAGAGGAATAGTACAGAGCAAGAGGGGGCAATATACATTGTACAGAGGAATAGTACAGAGCAGGAGGACCAATACATTGTACAGAGGAATAGTACAGAGCAAGAGGGGAAATACATTGTACAGAGGAATAGTACAGAGCAACAGGGCCAATACATTGTACAAAGGAATATTACAGAGCAAGAGGGACAATATATTGTACAAAGGAATAGTACAGTGCAAGAGGGACAATATATTGTACAAAGGAATAGTACAGTGCAAGAGGGGCAATACATTGTACAGAAGAATAGTACAGTGCAGGAGGGGCAATACATTGTACAGAGAAATAGAACAGTGCAAGAAGGACAATACTTTGTACAGAGAAATAGTACAGCGCAAGAGGGGCAATACATTGTACTGAGGAATAGTACAGAGCAAGAGGACCAATACATTGTACAGAGGAATAGTACAGAGCAAGAGGACCAATACATTGTACAGAGGAATAGTACAGAGCAAGAGGACCAATACATTGTACAGAGGAATAGTACAGAGCAAGAGGACCAATACATTGTACAGAGGAATAGTACAGAGCAAGAGGACCAATACATTGTACAGAGGAATTGTACAGTGCAAGAGGGGCAATACATTATGCAGAGGTAAAATACAGGGCAAGAGGGGCAATACATTGTACAGAGGAATAGTACAGTGCAATGTTCTAAAAATTAAAACCTCCTTTGTCATTCCTTGAGAAAACCAAGTATGTAACATAATAGACGTGTAAGGAGAGCAGATGGCTGTTCTTTATTTAGTTCATCTAATATCTGATATCGGCAGAAAATGACCAAATTGTGCTAATTATTCACTTAGAAGCCATTGTTTACAGTATTAATATGTGAGTGCCTCTTCTTTTAGCAGGTCTGATACATTTGTTTGTGTGGCTTCTGGAGTGCAGTCTGCGACTCATGGGAATAAAGAGAATAGGATATTAAAAAGTTCTGTATACCCTATTAGGCCTTTCAGACCCACATTTAGTAGAGAGTGGATTTCAATCTCTGGAGGACACTGTTTGTTTTTAATATTACACATATTGCAGTGTGATTTTATTGGGAAGCTTGTAATGCCCCATCTGCCCTGCGGGGGCACTGTGGGAGAGTGAAACAATTACTGGTGTTTATAAATGATTCTAGTTGACCCTATAGCAGGACAACCTCTCACCTGCTTCATTTTATGGGACCCAGAGAGTAAAGGATTATAAATAGTTGGAAAACCTGCATTAATGTGAATATATCACACAACAGAATCAGTTTAAAGTATTTTCATGCCACATTCAGATAAGCACAGCATGCATGTGTATAGGGGAAGATGATAGGAATAGCAGGCAACAGCTACCTATTGGTTATGGCCAGCCTTAAGATGGTATGTAGATATGGGATATATATAAGATAGATAATAGACCTTAAAGGGAACCTGTCACCAGGAGACCCATTTTTAGCACTCCCCCAGTCCCCACAGAGCATAGTACATACACTGCCAAAGTGTTTCTGTATTAAAAATTGGTTTTACAGAAAAAAAGATATGTTATATTGTACCTCTCATTACCATCTGCTGTGTGACTAGGCAGTTGCCTTTTGGGAGGAGCTGGAAAGGAGCAGTTCCCCCCCACCCTTGGGATTCAGCTACTCCATGTGACCTTTACAAATATATGAAAACACCCATCACTGGACTTAGCGACGCCCCCTGCTCCTCTACAGCCAATCCTGAGTGTGGGGAGTTATTCATATATTTGAAAAGGTCACATGTTTCCCAAGGGGGGGGGGGCTGCTCCTTTCCGACCCCTCCCAATTGGCAACTGCCTAGTCACACAGCAGATGCTAATGAAAGGTACAATATAACATATCTTTTTTTCTGTAAAACCAATTTTTTTTATACAAAAACACTTTGGCAGTGTATGTACTATGCTCTGTGGGGACTGGGGGAGTGATAAAAATGGGTCTCCTGGTGACAGGTTCTCTTTAATAATAATATTCCCTGAATGTTCATCAAGTGATTCAGCATTCCGGCTACTTACAGTAGTGCTGTTCATGAATCTTTTTCTACATGTCTGAGCCCTGATGAATATGAGGAGCTGTAGCAGGAGATTATTACTCATCTTATGTTCTCCCCCTTCCCCTCTCCCCATGTCTGTCAGTTAGAAGGACTGTGAGAGAAAGAGGAACAGCTGGTGACACCATTAAATGGGTTTTGCCATAAAAATTTACCCCAAGAAATCTAGATAGATAGATAGAAGATATATTTAGTTCATATGTTTTCCCCATTTTCCTTCTTTACTATTGTACTTTTGATGTTAAAAGGGATGGACACTCTTTGACATACATTTCCTATGTGCTTTTGCGACCTTAATAATAAATTCCCTGAATGTTCATCAAGTGATTCAGCATTCCGGCTACTTACAGTAGTGCTGTTCGTGAATCTTTTTCTACATGTCTGAGCCCTGATGATTAGGAGGAGCTGTAGCAGGAGATTATTACTCATCTTATGCTCTCACCCCTCCCCTCTCCCCGTGTCTGTCAGTTAGAAGGACTGTGAAAGAAAGAGGAACAGCTGGTGACGCCAAATTAAAAATTTACCCCAAGAAATCTATTCCAATAACATGGGACGGTAATTTCCTATGCTATTACAGTGCCTTTACTACTCAGGATCATCAGGATCATGTTGTCCTGTAGGTCACCTGGAAGTCATAAACAGGCAGTCCCCGGGTTACATACAAGATAGGGTCCGGAGGTTTGTTCTTAAGTTGAATTTGTATGTAAGTCGAAACTGTATATTTTATAATTGAAGTTCTAGACAAATGTTTTGTCCCAGTGATAACTGCAGTTTCAACATTTTTTGCTGAGATTGGACCAAGGATTATCAATAAAGCTTCATTACAGACACCTTACAGCTGATCATTACAGTCTGGGACTATAGTAACATCCAGAGAGCTTCACCAGAGGTCACTGGGGTCAGAGGGGTCTGTCTGTAACTATGGGTTGTCTGTAAGTCGGGTGTCCTTAAGTAGGGGACCACATGTACCGATGAATGGAGAGCAGGACAAGTGTGATCCCAGAAGTCCTTTGCAGTATAGGCAAATGAGGAGGACCACCGCCATCAGACAAACCCCCTTAATGTTAGCAATGAGTGGAATCGCTGTATAACATCGATGGGTATAACTTGCATGTGAGCCGGAGGGATCTGATCGAGGTAAACCAAGGATAAACTAAGTCATAAGTCATAGGGCAGTGATGGCGAACCTTTTAGAGACCGAGTGCCCAAACTATAACCAAAATCCACTTATTTATCCTGATGTGCCAATGCGCCATTTTAAGCAGTAACTTCTTGCTCCCTGTTCTTCCACTTCTTTAATTGTATCAGCCGTCTGAGGCCACCAATACAGTTGAAAGAAAGAGTACAAATTCATAAATTGCCTAGGACTGAAGGAAGATTTAATGGATTTGTTCCTGTTTGGTGAACTCTATCCTAGGCTGATGGCCTGGGTGCCCACAGAAAGGGCTCTGAGTGCCACCTCTGGCACCCGTGCCATAGGTTCGCCATCACTGTCATAGGGGAAATATGTATTTTGGGCAAAATGACTTTTTAATTAAAACGTTAGAAATCGTTTCTAATATAAGTAAATTGATTCGCTGTGAAGTCATCGGATGAGAACACAGGTCACTTCAATAACAAAACTTCACAGAAAAGTTCATCATTTTTAAAGGGATAGAAATGGCTTATAGAGAAATGGCTGCTTTCTTATAGCTTGAGGCTTCCCCCCCCTTGTCAGAACAGATACCGGGGGCTTCTATACCTGCTGGCAGGTGCCTTGCTTTGTACTGATGAGGAACAAGAACCCAGAAAAAATTCATGTGGGTCTCCTTATGGAGGAGTCTCTGATATTCCTTATATCCCTAGTGGTGTTCTACCCTACATGACCAATCAATTATGTTTGTTTCTCTATCATCTCAATACAAGATCGATAAAGTTGTTCTTATTTTTTTTTTTGTACCACAGCTTTCCAAAACATGTGACTTTTAAAAAGTTCTGTTAACAGTTTTAATATGAGGGCTTAAAGGGAACCTGTCACCAGGAGACCCGTTTTTAGCACTCCCCCAGTCCCACAGAGCATGGTACATACACTGCCAAAGTGTTTTTGTATTAAAAATTGGTTTTGCAGAAAAAAAGATATGTTATATTGTACCTTTCATTAGCATCTGCTGTGTGACTAGGCAGTTGCCAATTGGGAGGGGCTGGAAAGGAGCAGTTCCCCCATGTGACCTTTTCAAATGTATGAAAACACCCTTCACTTGGCTTAGCGACGCCCCCTGCTCCTCTACAGCCAATCCCGAGTGAGGGGAGTTATTCATCTATTTGAAAAGGTCACATGTTTCCCAAGGGTGGAGGGGAACTGCTCCTTTCCAGCCCCTCCCAATTGGCAACTGCCTAGTCACACAGCAGATGCTAATGAAAGGTACAATATAACATATCTTTTTTTCTGCAAAACCAATTTTTTTATACAAAAACACTTTGGCAGTGTATGTACTATGCTCTGTGGGGACTGGGGGAGTGCTAAAAATGGCTCTCCGGGTGACAGGTTCCCTTTAACTTTTGTGTGATGATCTATGTTTTTATGATAGATGGCTGTACTGTATAGCTTGGATCATTACAGATATGTCCCATCAGGGGCCTTGTAACAACTATATCTATTCTGATCGCTATGACTCCATGGGGGTCATTTACTAAGGGCCTGAATCGTTTTTTTTCGACGGGTTTCCCTAATTTTTCCGATCTGCGCCGAATTGCCCTGGGTTTTTGGCGCACGCAATCGGATTGTGGCGCATCAGCGCAGCATGCAAGTGACGGAAATCGGGCGGCGTTGCCGCTGGAAAACCTGGCGGATTCGGCAAAAAACGCGTAATTTAAAAAAAAAATGTGTCGCTTGACACGCGCTTACCTGCACCCAGCAACGGATGGTGAACTCCGGCGAACTTCAGTGCAGCAGCGACACCTGGTGGACATCGGGCGCACTACCTTAGTGAATCGCCGGAAGACCCGAATCTTTGACGGAGAACGCGCCGCTGGATCGCGACAGGACCGGGTAAGTAAATCTGCCCCCTTGTCTCAGCGTAAAGCTCAGTGGTTCCCCACTGCCTGAAGACCCATGGACCACAAAGGTCCCAATAAAGGAAGAGGAGCCCTTTTCCTAATTTTGCAGGACTTACAGATGCATTCTTTCAAAGTTAGGTCCAAGCCGCTAGGTGGAACCAGAAAGATGGCTGATGTTGTCCACCTAGGCAAACCATAACCCTCTAGAGCTAAATGATGAGCTTATATGTATCCTTAGGTAATGCAGGCTTGAACTTATGTATCATAAAGGTATGCTATATGCTTCTATGTTTGGAAGAGATGTTAATGTTCCCACAATCCTTTGCACAGGAAGTCAAGTTCACTTTCCCACACTCCTTTGCACAGGAAGTGATGTCACAAGGGCTAAAAAGCATACATACTCATTTTCAGTTCACAGTGACTGCACCACTCCAGAACTTCAAGTTTTCGGTACATCATCCAACTGGAAGGTCTTGGGACAACCCGATGTAGCTAATAAGTGGCCTCCTTGGGATAACGGTAAAGCAAGGGATGACCCAATGTAGCTAATGAGTGGCCTCCGCGGGATAACGGGACAACAAGGAAGTGAGGTCCCGAGATTTTAGGAGGCCACTCGTTGGTAGAAGCAAGCCCATAGACAACAAAGGAAGTTACGTCCTGTTGGGCACTTATTGGCTGAAGCAGGTCCCAAGACTACTAAGGAAGCGATGTCTAGTTGATAGAGGAAGTGACTTCCAGTGGTTCAAGGAGGCCTCTCATTGGTTGATAGGGGAATTTCTGACCAGATGCATTGCTGAAAACTGGAAGTATTGGATTGTTCGGAGATATTTGCGCACATCTTCAGTTCAACATGGAGCAAAGTTTTTGAAAAAAATGACCTTTAAAATACCATGAAATGCATAAAACTAGCACTTTTTAAATTAACTAAATTTCTGATTTACGGTCTGGAGACATATTTCTACCTGAACCTTTAAATAGTTCACCTTTAATTGGTTTCAAGAGCTGCGTACACAGCAATAAGAGGCCCCTTCCGCAGAGCGGATGCCCCTGATTATACGATTAGGTTCTAGAACGACATTAACATTCAACCAGCTCCATACAGGACGGAACCATCGAAAGGCGAAATATCTCATGGTCCCCAAAGCAGCATCAAATAAGATAATCCGTTTAACCCCATAATGGAATCAACTATCTGATTGGTTGCCGTGGGTTACAGACCGCTAAGTCATTTATGCCGCTTGTTTAGTTGCTATTAACATCTCTCCGCATGTTCTTACGTCTCCTACGCTACGAGTGGAGGACGCAGTACAACATCTGATATTGTTATATCTGACACTAATTGAAGAAACGTTGCGTGGCGTCGCTCGCCAGCCTGGTGACGTATACGGACAATGGAATATACATTCTTCTCAATAACAGGGAGATTGAAAGGGGCATTGCCTCTGTGAGGAGCCTGGAGATGTCAGCCAGCGATAAGTAATTATCAACGATTCTTCCATTTTATAAATGCATTCAGGTCTTCGAATGACCGACTATATTTAGAAGGGGTCTACAAGTGTACCTTAAACCATACTATTGCGGTAAACAGTTTAATAGCTCAAATTATAGTACTAGAATGATACCCCCATATAGTGATCAAATTATTTAACTCCACGCCCCAGTAGCCGCATAATAAAATTAGCATACAAGTTTGATAAAAGTTACTAAAAAAGTGCGGGGACGTGAGGATTGATTTGTGGTGGTAGGTTCCCTTTAATTAAAATATTTTTAGTACTCATACTATACCCCCATTTAGTGCTTATACTATACCACCATTTAGTGCTCATACTATACCACCATTTAGTGCTCATACTATACCACCATTTAGTGCTTATACTATACCACCATTTAGTGCTCATACTATACAGCCATTTAGTGCTCATACTATACCACCATTTAGTGCTCATACTATACCGCCATTTAGTGCTCATACTATACCACCATTTAGTGCTCATACTATACAGCCATTTAGTGCTCATACTATACCACCATTTAGTGCTCATACTATACCACCATCTAGTGCTCATATTATACCACCATTTAGTGCTCATATTATACCACCATTTAGTGCTCATATTATACCACCATTTAGTGCTCATACTATACCACCATTTAGTGCTCATACTATACCACCATCTAGTGCTCATATTATACCACCATCTAGTGCTCATATTATACCACCATTTAGTGCTCATACTATACCGCCATTTAGTGCTCATACTATACCACCATTTAGTGCTCATATTATACCACCATTTAGTGCTCATACTATACAGCCATTTAGTGCTCATACTATACCACCATTTAGTCTTCATACTATACCACCATTTAGGAAACAAAACACGGTGCGGCAGCACTCAGAATACCTCCACACGGATGATACTGTTAAAAGCCTTCTTTTATTGCATCACAGATTAAAATGGGATGGATACAGGAAGGACCTACGCGTTTCAACGCTACTGCGTTGTAGGATCATGATTAAGACGCAGTAGTGTTGGGGATCCAACAATCGGACCACCAGCAAACGGAGTGTTATCCTATATGTTGTAGATGTAAGATAACACTCGGACCTGGTACCACCCCATTATACTAGATCATTTTAGTAATTCTTCCTGTAATAATTATATTAGTCAATGGAAAAGTAGAAGGATATATATATATATAATATATAAGGGTTATAGGTTATCCATTTCTTCTCTTCATTCGTGGCCAAGAAAGTAGCCGTACAGATGTGGCTTCCTTTACATAACTTGATCATTTGGGATTCATCTCCCGTTGGTTCTGCCACCAAGACTCCTCTTTACATTGATGTCGGCCGCCTTTGCCTAATGGTTGACAACACTTTGAACCCGTTACTGCCTACTACCGTTGACATGTATTGATGAGGGGAGGCTGCGGATGAAATTTTTGAAGTTTTCTGCTGCTTGAAGGAACAGAATTTTTAGATCTTTTATGGAAAGGAAGTTGCCTGTCACATGACAACTCGTATCCTGGAAGAAAGGGAATCAATCACGAGATTACATAATCAAGTAGAGTGCCGGGTGTCGGGGCTCCACATTCATCATTTTATGTGAAACGCGTCAGCTGCTCATTCCCATTCCTTAATACCTTATTGTGGCCCAGCGGTTGCAGATTATGCATATATATATATATATATATATATATATATATATAATATATATATTTATGGCATCCATCACGAATGATCACAAGAGTAGCGGTATACTAGTTCTCATCGCCTCTGTATAGGAGATGCTGGGTTGTTGGCTGTCATAACATTTCCCAGATTGTGTTTCTTTAGACTCAAACCTAATCTAACAATTTTCAGAGTTTCGGTCGAGCGTGCAATTGCTTGTATGTATGAGATCTAAGCAACCGCATAAGGTCTGGGATAATATTGAAATGAGGTTCAGGCATGGAGGAGGCCAGATTATAGTGATGTGGTTGGAGACGGCATCACATTACGGAATGTAAATGTCGTATTTGTCGTAATGGCTGTTGACCTTGAAAAAAAAATTTATTTTAATTTTTGAATATAATTTTAATTATTTTAGTGATTTTTTTTGATAATCATCATACTCAGTGTCAGATTGGGAAGTTTAGAGTCCACCACTAAAATCCATTTTTGGGAACCACCAGTTGGTGACACAGACTATAGTGACCAGGGAGCCCTGTAGGTAACCTACTGACTGGTTCTAGTTACTAACTTCGGCCCTCTTAACTCTGTGTGCCATTTTATTATGTGAACACATAGGATGGATGAAATGCTGAATATCTGTATGAATTACAGTGAGGGTACTGTGTCATACATCATTCATGCAGTGACTGGGGGCCCACCTATCCCAGGGGCCCTCTGGTGAAGTCCCCATTTCACCTTTGGTCCATTCTGAGCCTGACCACACTGGTCAGAAGTATTACAATAGGCTGATAAATTCTCTAGTTCACGTTTACTTTATCGTATAGGTTAGGAGATGATGTGCAGGGTCACTTCATTATCAATATAAGGGAAATATAGTGACAGGTTTTATTGTATGGTGGAATGCCTAGCTAATGTGAGATTGTAACACGAAACACATATATGGCTCTGTATACAGTTCCTTTGGTCTAGACTATACTCAACTTAACAATCAGATGTTATCTTTCATTCAGTAAGGGGATTTTCCATGAAATAGAAACATAATCTATTTCGACTCCTGCTTCCCGTTTTGCTTTGGTACTCCATGGTCATGGGCTATCACTTCCATTTTCCAGGGGATGTAATTTATTGTGTTATCCTCTTCATCAATGGATGAAGCAGGTTCCCCAGAAATTCCCAGACACCTATGGTCATCTCATCAGCCTATGAATGTCATATTAAAGTGTAAGGGGATGGGGAGGAGAAAGGGAAGGAGGGCTGGAGAGGATGAAGGGTAGGGGGATGGGGAGGAGGAAGGGAAGGAGGGCTGGAGAGGATGAGGGGTAGGGGGAGGAGGAAAAGGGAGGGGATGCGGGAGGGAAGGAATGGCGGGGGATGGGGAGGAGGAAGGGAAGGAGGCTGGAGAGGATGAGGGGTAGGGGGATGGGGAGGAGGAAAGGAAGGAGGGCTGGAGAGGATGAGGGGTAGGGGGATGGGGAGGAGAAAGGGAAGGAGGGCTGGAGAGGATGAGGGGTAGGGGGAGGAGGAAAGGGAGGGGATGGGGAGGAGGAATGGGAGGGGATGGGGAGGGGGAAGGGAAGGAGGGCTGGAGAGGATGAGGGGTAGGGGGATGGGGAGGAGAGAAGAAAGAAAAAGGGAAAGGGAGGGTGTGGCGAGGATGAGGGGGGTAGGGGGGAAGGGATGGGGAGGAGGGGAAGGGAAGGATGGACTGGTAAGAGGATGAGGGGTAGGTGGAGGAGGAAAGGGAGGGGATGGGGAGGAGGAATGGGAGGGGATGGGGAGGAGGAATGGGAGGGGATAGGGAGGAGGAATGGGAGGTTAATGGGGAGGAGGAAGGGGTGGAGAAGGGGAATGGGGAAGGGGAGAGGGGAAGGACAGCCACCTGCAACTGACTTTTTAATCTGAAACAGAGACTTTCGACCGTGTAGAACCATTCCTTTCATTCAAAACACCTCCTGGGCCCTAATGCTAAAATATAAAAAAATAAGAATTTTAATGGTGGAATATAATGCTCCCTTTTCAATGGTTGTGTTTGAGTTTAAATTCTCCTTTAAAAACTAAGACCCGGTAACCGTTTATTGTAAATCTTTCTTTCTTATGTGAATCGTATGATGTTGTATCCAGGAGAGCAGTATACGGTTATAGGATGGAATACTTCTGCTTTATTGCAGTGGGAATACATTTTAATTCAGAATATCATGATAATAAATAATGCCCTTCACTGCTATATACAAAATATATGGGGATTTATGGCCTCCTTTAGTAAGAGGGGACAGGTTGAAGCTGGGATATGAGTTATGGAAATGGATGAGTGCCGAGCCCTGGGTCTACCACACATGATGTCGCATCTGGCGGCTGCTGCTAAGATCTACGTGTTGTTTTGCTCTCGGTAGTGAGCGGTTAGTTATGACTCTCTGAGCGCCTCCACCGTAAAGTACTCGTCTCCAGATTCATCATCACCACTGAACTGAAATTGCCAGACGTGTATCTTATTTTTTCTATTTTGAAGGATATCTACTTTTAAGGGCCAAAAACATTTTCACCGATCGAAATAATCCCCTAAACAATGATGGCGTAAGCGATCTTCGGTTACATCTTCCGTGTTTTAATGACTAAAAATAAATTTAGAAAATTATCCACCTATACTGGGGTACAGGATATCTTTTATTAAAAAAAGAGGGATTTGCCGAACTTACAATATGTAACTTTCACTGGCCGGATCTGAGTGATTGTAGCGGTCTGCTTCCAGTTTTATATAGTTGGGGTTGGGGGCGGGATACTGGGTATTGTACCCCTGCCAATTAAAATTCCCAGAAAACTACTTAAAGGGTTTTCCTACGAAACTAATAGGGCCTAATTTGCTGATTGGTGGGGGTTGGCGCTTCATCATCTCCATAGAGATGAATGGAGCAGAATGAACATGCACGACCAACGGATAGGGCCTAATATGCTGATCTGTGGGGGTCTCAGTGATGAGACCCCCACAGATCACGAGAACAAGGGGTCCGATGGGGTCCAAGGCACTTCCGTCTGACCCCTCGTCGCTCCCCAAGATGAGCAGACGGTTGCGCATGTCCGTTCTGCTCCATTCATCTCTACGGAGCTGATGGAGATTGCCGAGCGCCGACCCCACCGGTCAGAAAGTTAGACCCCATCTGGTGGATAGGGCCTAACTTGTTTTGTGTAAAAACCCCTTTAAAAGAAGACCTTGCACCGCCTGCAAAAACTCTGATTCCGCTGCAGTTGAAATAGAAGGAAGTCCCCGGGTTACATACAAGATAGTGTCCATAGGTTTGTTGTTAAGTTGAATTTGTATGTAAGTCGAAACTGTATGTTTTATAATTGTAGATCCAGACCAAAAAATTTTTTTCCCCAGTGACAATTGGAGTTTCAAAACATTTTGCTGTATTTGGACTAAGGATTATCAATGAAGCTTCATTACAGACACCTTACAGCTGATCATTGCAGTCTGGGACTATAGTAAACCAGAGAGCTTCAGCAGAAGTCATAGGGGGCAGAGGGGTCCGTCTTTAACTAGGGGTCGTGTGTAAGTCAGGCGTCTTTAAGTAGGAGATCGCCTGTATACAAATTTTGCTTTCTACATTCAGGTGGGCAGTGCCAATCTGTCTGCTTCGACCCTCGGCCTGCCACCTGAGAGTATAGGCATATTTGGTATTGAAACTTGTAGTTCACATTCCCTGATAACGGTGGAGGCTAAACACAAAATTTGCTAGAAGTAGAGTGGAGAAGTGGAGAACTTTGCCAGAATCTATGGAGTAACGCCTAATAAAAGGCACAGGTGGTGGTGAAAAGTCCTGTAATTGGTATTCATATGTAAGATGAGTTGTGGGGAGGGGGACATTCAAGGGAATAACTAAAGCAGTAGCAGCCATAGCAGCTGCTCTGGGGCCCGCAGTGGCAGGGGGCCCCGGGACAGATCTGTGTAAGTGTATAAATGTATATATTTGTGCATATATGTGTACACATAAGTGTAGCAATATGTATATTTTCTGGGGGAGGGGGGGGGCAAAGGGGCCCCATTTAGAAGTCTGCTATGGGGCCCTAGCTCTCCTAGTTATGCCCCTGGGTACATTGGTAAATTATGTGTGTGGAATGGAGTATCCCATTGCAATCCCATTTCCAATGCTGTCTGGTTTGACCCCCGCCGATTACCGTATATACTCGAGTATAAGCCGACCCGAGTATAAGCCGAGGCCCCTAATTTTACCACAAAAAACTGGGAAAACCTATTGACTCAAGTATAAGCCGAGGGTGGGAAATGCATTGGTCACAGCCTCTCCAGTATGTAGCCAGCCAGCCCCTGCCCCAGTGTATATAGCCTGCCAGACCCTGCCCCAGTGTATATAGCCTGCCAGCCCCTGCCCCAGTGTATATAGCCTGCCAGACCCTGCCCCAGTGTATATAGCCTGCCAGCCCCTGCCCCAGTGTATATAGCCTGCCAGACCCTGCCCCAGTGTATATAGCCAGCCAGCCCCTGCCCCAGTGTATATAGCTTGCCAGCCCCTGCCCCAGTGTATATAGGCTGCCAGACCCTGCCCCAGTGTATATAGCCAGCCAGCCCCTGCCCCAGTGTATATAGGCTGCCAGCCCCTGCCCCAGTGTATATAGCCAGCCAGCCCCTGCCCCAGTGTATATAGGCTGCCAGACCCTGCCCCAGTGTATATAGCCTGCCAGACCCTGCCCCAGTGTATATAGCCTGCCAGCCCCTGCCCCAGTATATATAGCCTGCCAGCCCCTGCCCCAGTGTATATAGCCCCCCCCTTCCCCGTCGTGCAGCACAACAATACCGGATGGATCGCACAGAAGATCTACGGGTGCTGCCAGAAAGAGTTTTGATTTATTTATTTTTTTGACTCGAGTATAAGCCGAGTTTGGGGTTTTCAGCACATTTTTTTGTGCTGAAAAACTAGGCTTATACTCGAGTACATATCCCGCAGGTATCATCCATAAAACTACATATCTATCATAAACCTTTCCTCTCTTCTTCGCAATGTAAAAAAAAAGCACGCCAACATTCTAAAATTCCAATAAATCTCATATTAAAAAGAGAGATAATGAGAACAGTCGGACATAATCTCGCGCCGCAGCCATAAATACGTTTATCGTAGTTCTCTAAGTTTTACGGCTCCTTGCAAGTTTTATTTTATTGATGTTTTTTTGTTTTTTGTTTTTTGTTTTTTTTTTAAACTACACATCTTCACTTAATTATAGCGAGATCTATTTAGGAGCGCGGCACAATAGCTATAAAACAAATAGGTCTAAACCAGAAAAAGCATATGAGCTATCAAAATGTAGGCGCCGAAGAGCTATTGCTTGTTTTTCAATTTACTTTGCTTTCTAGCCCAGTAGTTATGCGAAAACACATGTATACCGAAAATATCGCCTGCGGTATATTTATGTTTTTAATCAAGCCAGGCCTCTGTGTGCGCTTATAGTCATGTCACCGCAAATATCATCTGTAATAAAAGCCGAGCACGTAGGGGCGTCTCTCTCTCTCATGTGATTTTAATCTGTTCTGCAGAGATTTAAGGCTACTTTATAGCTGGTGTAGTGTATAAAGATGGCGGTATTATTTATGCACTATGTGGCGGTATATTTGTATTGTATATCTGTGTTCGTATGCTACATTGGGATATCACCTGGCTATTGAATTGTCTGATAGTAAAATTTAAAGGGCATCTCCAACAGCTCTTAGCTCTTTGTACCTTTTAAGAGATATTATTACGCTGATTCCAGTGCAGTTGGAATTTTTTCTGTAGGCCTCACCATTCCCAAGCATTCAATGCATGCATATTTTTTATTCAATATGCTCATCTGGATCTCTATCGTAGGTGGGTGTGTCTAATCTGACCAGGACATCTAGGCACCGCCTACAAAATTTTCATCTCTGATTACTTAGGGATGGTGAGGGCTAGAGAAAAAATTCCAACTATGCCAGAATCAGAAGAGTGACACCGATAAAAGCCAACTTGCCACCAGGAATGTCATTTTTAGAAATTTAAAAGTGACTTTGTCAGCATTCTGAATAATTTCATTACTTTTTAATAGTTTATTTCAGAATAAGCTAAATATTTTATTCATCATCTTGACTGTTATAATTTACAATCTCTATGTTGTCTTCGATCATTTCCATGATGTCTCAGCATCTATGCCTGCTGGGAGGACAGTGTAATTGCACTTTTCTCTCTTTCTCTTCCTCTTTATCCAAGAGACAATCAATACTTCAGGGTGGCTGAAGTTCTGACTTTAACTTTATAACTATGGAGTTATGTGCCCGGAGGGTTCCGATAAGATCATGTGACCCAACAGAATTGAAAAATTACTGGAATCTTCAGATAGAAAGAAATAACTGAATATTAATAATTATAAGTGAATTATATTGATGAGAGACATAGGGACATCATGATTTTTTTTTTTCGGACAGCTTTACTAACTTTGGACAAGAACAGAGAATAATGTTTTCTTTCAAAAATATTTTTCAGAATAAGCAAAATATTTTATCTCTATGCTGTCTTCATTCATTTCCATGATGCCTCAGCATCTCTGCCTGCTGGGAGGACAGTGTAATTGCACTTCTCTCTTTTTATCTTCCTCTTTATCCAAGAGACAATCAATACTTCTGTCTTTATCTTTATAACTATGGAGTCATGTGCCCAGAGGGTTACTATAAGATCACATGACCCAACAGAATTGAAAAATTACTGGATTCTTCAGATAGAAAGAAATAACTGGATATAAATAATTATAAGTGAATTATATTGATGAGAGGCATAGGGACATCATGACATTTTTTTTTTCCGGAGAGCTTTATTAACTTTGGACATGAACACAGAAAATAATTTTTCTAAAATATTTCAGAATAAGCAAAATATTTGGAAAGAAAATGTGATTGGTCAACCGAATGTGGACGCTTTGTGTTTCCTTTAATGGCATAGGGCTTAACATATTTGGCAGATATGTGTTGTCAGATGCTCAAGGCGTTAAGCCCCCCCTTCACACTACTCATCAGCAAAGGAAAGTCATTGCCTTTCCTACTGCAATCTAAGCTCCTGGCTCCGGCATCTTTTTCCTCCTTTCCCCAGGAAAGTGACTTCTCTGTATCAGTTCCTCCTTCTGCAGATAAAGTCTGCAGGATTTATAGTTTTTCATCCAGTCACAGATCCGTTTCCCAGCTGCTGTGTGGATTACTGTATGTTCAGTCTCTCCTTCTCAGTACCTCCGCCTCCACCTCCTTCTTCTTCTCCCTCGCCTCCCCCGCTCACTCCTTCATGTCACAGATAATAGAGCTTTAAAGCATTTCATGGGCTCAGCGACGGGACAGAACAATTTCAGGCTGATTTTCACATACCAGCCGAGTTTCCCCGGTACCAATGTGATATTTATGAAAAATTACTAAACTAATTTAATATCCAGCAAGGGCATGCAAGGACGAGGAGGTACCTTGTGGGCACAAGAGCTGCTGTGCCAGCCAAGACGAGCTGGCACTTGTTTAAAGAATTTATCCTAAAACTTCCATTATCTCTTCGACTGACCAGGAAACTTAAAAAAAAGAAGTAAGGAACTCTGCCAGAGGAAACAATAAGTGGAAAGTTAATTTGCATACCTTTTCCCAGAAAGCATTGCCTAAAACTCTCGGAATCTCTCCAAAACCTGTGGATATTCTCTAAGATGTAAGTATGAAACGCTGTCTACCCAGTAGAGGGTATGTTAATGTATAAGTAGGCTGCCTTTGCCATATTGGACCTTTTAACTTTCCCCCAGCATCTATATTCATAGAAGACTGTTTCACTCTTTTAGTACTCAGCAGTGCAGTAGAGGGTTTCCTTTGCATACCATGGAAAACCTAGGTAAGTAATATGCAAATAAACTATGCCTCCACTTTTGTGTGAGACTTTCAAGTAGTATAAGGACATGATGTGGGATAATAACTAAACTATAGTGAATAGACATGGAAACAATTGTAGAAAGCGCAACAGTTATTACATCTTGTCAGTGCGGTAGAGGGAACTGACTTAGCTAGGTAAGAGGCCATGAACATAGGTAAGAAAAGAACTGTATTTCCATATGGAAATTTCCTTTGCCGGCCATCTTTTTAGGCATACAGTTACTTAGGGGCCTTGCATACTCCCTTGGGGATTCTATGTAAGGAATATGCAAATACATTTTCAAGGGTGGTAGAAGGAAAACTGCCTGCACAGTCATATAACACCTCGGCTTCATTACGCATCTGTTGATGCTTGTTCAATGATGCCGGGAGGTATTTCTCCAGCTTCATTGAATAACTGAGCAGGGGCCAGGAGCACCAGAGATGGGTCCGATACAACTCTTCAGACCCAGACAGAGCAATTGTGGCCTCAGAGAGAACTCTTCCATGATTTGAGACACTGGAACCATGAGGACCTATGTTGGGTTTAGTGTCGCTCTGACAGGTCTTCTTTAAATAAGGTTAATTAAATAATTGCTAAACCAGTCTTTTCCAAAAAGAAATATCCACAGTACAGTATAAGGAACTGCTTCGCCTGGGTGAGGGACCATTGATTTTAGGAAGGATTTAATTGTCCTGATGGAGATTGCCTTTGCAGGCATACAATGGGGCAAATTTATCAAGCTTTCTGAGAGTCAGAATATTTCTATTTGTCCATGGCAACCAGTCACAGCTCAGCTTTCATTTTACCAGTGCTCATGGATATTTTAAACAGGAGCTGTGATTGGTTGATAAATCTGCCCCAATGTCTTAAAGGCCACTGCAGATTCTGGGTAATAAATATTCATTAAAAACCTATTGCAAGCAGTTGCCCATTTAAGGACACCCGACATATGACCTCTAGTTACAGACGGACCTTTCTACCCACTGGGACCACTGGTGAAGATCTCTTGATGCTTTACTTTAGACCCCGGCTACAGCCGTAAGGTGTCTGTAATGAAGTTTTGTAATCCTTGGTCCCATAACAGCACAAAATGTTGAACATAAAATTGTCAAATGGAACAAAAAAAAATGTTGTCTGGAGTTATAATTATAAAATATAGCTGTTCCGACATAAATACAAATTCAGCTTCAGTACAAACCTAAAGAGCCTATCCTGTACGTAACCCAGGGACTGCCTCAGTTGGCGCTAAGCTTGGCAATCTCCGTCAGCTCCATTGAGAGCAGAACGGACATCTGCTCCACTCATCTCTGGGAGCGACAATGGGTCTGACAGAGGTACCTCGGACCTTGTCTGACACCCATTCTCGTTTTGTGGGGGGCACATCACTGAGACCCCCACCGATCAGCAAGTTAGGCGCTATCCTGTATATGGCTTGCAATCCCATGTTTATGCTGATATTAAAGGGGTTGTCCTGTAATAGACACTTTTCCAAAGAACATGATGATACATCACTAAGATTTCTCTTTGTATAAAGAGGTATCTAGTATAAAGACCATCATTCTGAGAATAAAAGTCACCAAAGAAATCTCACATAATGTTTGGAGAGTTGATTCTGACACTTGTGTTGTTCTAGGACTATAAAACAGGCAGCAGCTCAAAAAAAAATAAACTACTAAAAAACATTAACTATACATTAACTATGTAAGAACTAGTGCAGGACCTGAGGTGGGAGGGGCATATCAAAGGTTTTGCCCCTCCCCTTAAGGTCCTGGACTAGGCCTGACACAATGGGGCAGATTTACTTACCTGGTCCTGTCGCGATCCAGCGGCGCGTTCTCAGAGGAGGATTCGGGTCTTCCGGCTATTCACTAAGGTCGTGCGCCCGATGTCCACTAGGTGTCGCTGCTGCGCTGAAGTCCGCCGAGGTCCGCTGGAGTTCACCAACTCATTCCCGGTGCGTGTGAGTGATTGATTTTGCGACACAATTAGTTTTTTAAATTCTGCTGTTTTTCCGAATCCGTCGGGTTTTCTGACGGCCACACCCCCTGATTTCTGTCGCGTGAAAGCTGGCGAGATTGTGCCAAAATCCGAGCGTGTGCGGCAAAATCCGGGTGGAATTCGGCGCAAAACGGAAAAAATCGGGAAACCCGACTAAAGTGCGGCCGTGGAGCCCTTAGTAAATGAGCCCTAGTGTATCACTTCTGCATGGAATATTCCTTTAATTTTCAGGCTGGCACGTCGCGCTACTTCTAATGAGTATCATTAATCCTTACGCCTTCTGTTCACCTTCGCCATCTACTTTCTTTTAAGAGCACAATCTTAGAGACTTCTTATAGAGAATCCAATAAATTTGTGACCGTGCTCTTATTGACTCCATCCTTGAGTTCATTCCTAGTTCAATATAATGAAGGAAAATGAGATAAGAAGTGTCACAATCTACAATTTAGAAGATTATATCTATTTACCTTATCATTGATGCATTAAATTACAGATTACACTGCAATATACTGTATACCGGGGCCTACGTCGGAAGGTTTTATCTTATGTTAATCTCCCCACAGGGGACTCATTAGCAGCCGATATTTTATATTCTGCCAGAATCCTACTAATAAATGCAGAAACTATGATTAATAAAGTTTTGTTTGTTGTACACCTTATCGTACACAATACGGTGCGTCGGGAGACACCACACCGGCCCTGTAGTCACAGTCTCATCAATCACATCAGTCTTTGTCGGAGCAGGACTTGCAATTTAATTTCCCGGGGAACAGTAAATACTAGGGGAGAGGTCATGAGATGTCACTCCGGATTATGAGAAAACACAAAGGTGCCTTGGAAAGATGGAAAAATATAACGTACAATATAAAGTACACAATGATGGTACCGAATAGATTTATGGGTTAGGTATTGCTAGTCAACGTATTCTAACAGAGATGTAACTTGAGAGTCTATGGTCCAAATGCAAAATGGGTCTATTCAACACTAAAGGCATGGTATTTTTCAATAGGGGTTATCACTAGTAATGAGTGGACCGAAGCCAATTTCGGGACCGGGTTAGGCACAACTCCCCCCCCCCCCCCACCACCGATTGCAGGCGTTAAGTCTTTAAATATTGCTGGGATAGTTGGCAAAAACACCACGTGCCGGCACTAGCAATGCTGCATTTTGGGGAGGATTGTCAATCCCCAATGACATCATCGTGATTCGACAATCATGCCGCCTACACAGCTGGGATCATTTAAAGGGGCCAGCAGCTTTTAAACAGTTAATACCCATGATTGGTGCTGCCAATGATCACAGTGGTCACTGGGGGAGGGGGGGAGAATTTTGATGGGTCTGCCAATCACTAGTTTTCACTCTGCTAGCCATAGATTGCCAAAGGGTGAACCCTGCAGTAGGGCTCCTATACACATTTTCCAAAATTTTTTGAAATGGACATCCTGAGTAAAGAGTCCAAGAAAGTGGCAAGAGAGTTTTATATCAGGTCCTTCCTTACTCTATTCCCATCTATCACATATTGATGACACAAGCTTCCTCGGTGTCCATAAGGAATTGTTTGGTTCCGGAATTCTAATCATGAACCAGTAGGAAGCTCGGGAGGAAAAATGCTATAGGTCCTTCTTAAATCTATAATTATCTTCAGTAATCAGAACTATATAGAAATATATATGAAACCCTATGGTTAAGACCCTTTATTTCATCCCTTTTACCTATGGGTTAGATGTACCGTTTTATCACAGTGTATATTGACTATGCCTTAAGCAACAACAACTGTAAAAAAAAAAAAACCCTGATAGTAAAAGCTATGAGAAGGGATGGAGGCTATTAATAACAAATGAACCCAGGACAAGGGCTGACCTTGTAAAGCTGGAATCACTATTACTACTGATAAATGGGATCTAAGAACTTTGTCCTATTACTCAAGGTCATTTCAAGGTTACAGCTTGGGCTATGCTGCTATAAGATCTATTTGCTATTTTTATATTTATTTTGAGGGTTTAGCCTTAGAAAATATGTAAATGTAAAATCTGAGACGTTTGTGGTGGGTACAAAGCCACCTGTCAACAATGACCTGGTCAAGGTAAAGCTCTACCAGATGAAGGTTAGCAACAAAAATAGCATCCATTCTGCCGAACCAGATTTCATGCTACGTGGTCCTTCTGGTATCAGTTATCTTAGACCTTGAGATTCATAGTGTAAAAGTAGGTAAGGATGAAAAAATATCTATGGTTCTATGTTGTTGATCCAGGGGAACTCGAAACAAAAACACTAGAGATGAGCGAACACTAAAATGCTCGGGTACTCGTTATTCGAGACGAACTTTTCCCGATGCTCGAGTGCTCGTCTCGAATAACGAACCCCATTGAAGTCAATGGGAGACTCGAGCATTTTTCAAGGGGACCAAGGCTCTGCACAGGGAAGCTTGGCCAAACACCTGGGAACCTCAGAAAAGGATGGAAACACCACGGAAATGGACAGGAAACAGCAGGGGCAGCATGCATGGATGCCTCTGAGGCTGCATAATCGCAACATTATGCCAAAATTATGGGCAACAGCATGGCCATGACAGAGTGACAGAATGAAGCTAGATAGCATCTAAAACATCCAATAATTGACCCTGACACTATAGGGGACGGCATGCAGAGGCAGCGGCAGCAGGCTAGAGAGTGTCATGGCGACATACCCTAAATGGACTCAGGCTTCAAACCAATGGGTGGCAGAGAGGAACCAAAGGAGGTGAGCAAGAAGCGCTCAAATAATATCGGTACATGATAAAAGTTTGCCAGTATATTTTGTGGATTACACAGCAGGGTGGCGACAAAGTTAACATGGAAGCCATGAAAACAACCCAAAATTCTGCCTGACACAGCTCGTTTGATAAGGGGACCATGTATGCTTACCACTGATCTTATATAGAAAGGTTTCTTAGAAGTGGCTGTTTGGGATAGCCTTATAGACAGGGGCTTGGATTGGGGCTGAAAGCTCGTCCTGCAGGCGGAGCGGCAAGCTCCACTGTGCCTAAGCATCTTCAACTAACGATAGTTTTACCTGTCAGGCCACGCTTTATCTATGTCTACGGTAGTTCATAATTCACGTTGCCTTCGCCGCCGTCCACCAGGTGGCGCTGCTGCGCTGAAAGTCATCTCATCGCGCCGGAATGCACCACCTCGGACCAGGTGAAGGTAAGCGCTCCCCAAGCGACACTTTTTCGGTTTTTAAATGCGGCGGTTTTTCCGAATACGTCGGGTTTTCGTTCGGCCACGCCCCCCGATTACCACCACCAATACCTCTGGATCACCCCTAAACTATCCTTGTAACATTCTTGTAAAATGTAAACTCTAATTGCAAATTCTAATGTCTATGACAATGGCGCACATACACCACTGCCGTTTTGCATGCTCCTTCCACTACATCATGCCACACTCATCATGTGTGTATGTGTTAAGGTTCATGCACGCGTGCATGGTACCATTACCTTGTTTGTTGTTGTCCTTCCTTTTTATTTCCATCCATTACCATTATTATTTTTATTATTATTTTTTTTATTATTATTATTTGCTTTTTCACCTTACAAATTATAAACTTTGGAGTACGATATGTATATCTTTTTTATCATATCCTTTTTTTTATTATATATTTTGATCTCCCTTCTCTGTACTGTTCTACTTGAGTGCACACACCTGGGTGCACGTCCCGTGTATATGTACATATTCATTTACATGTTCACATACACATGCATGTAAATAATCATTCAAGTATGTTCTTTCTCTCTTTTTTTGTAAATTATTATGAATTGTGAAATATATTTTTAAGAGCAGAAGACTATCGGTTTTCATTTTTCTTATTCTCTTGTAACAATACCTCATTTGTGTCACACAGCCACATCCCCTCATTTATGTCCATAATTACTTATCCACATAGCATACATTTACAAGCCTATTCTACTTAACTCCTCCATCTTTTCATTTACACTCTAATTATTCACCCATAACAAGTATTGCCAGCATATTCCCCATGCAAATCTTCTCACCGCCTCATCTCACACTCCTATCCATCGCATGCCCGCTCCGTCACCCGCGCATGCGCTCACCAATTCGGCTGTCAATCAAATAAAACCCGCGTGTCTTCTCGGCGCGCGCCCTGTTCATCCCGCGCCAGTGACAGCCATGTTACAGCACGCATCCTCCTTCCTTGCTGCACTGAAACAACCGCGTTAAGTATTCTCCCATTCCACTACCCCCTGACCCCTACTCCTCATTCTGACTATCTGCATCATCTTTACCCTTCCCTCCCACCACCATATTTGGACACTTAGGCAGCTCACATCCTTCCACAAAACCACAGGACATCTGCAGTACTTTACTTACCCCTTACCCACCTTACAACAACCTCATCATCCTTCAATCAATAATTTCTAGATTGTATTTAATTTTAATTTATTTATTTAATTACTTAATGTATTAATATATTTAAATTTAAATTCATTTATTACTCTATTCAACATATTTATTACATATAACCCATCCCCTCGCCATCCCTCTATGATGCACCTCATCCCCGACTCTATCCATGTTAATCAAATCCTACTAATACCATTTCATTTATTCAGTATTCAGTTGTTTAGTTATTTATGTATTGATCCATCCAATCATTACCCCCTTATATATGTCCAACAAACTGTACTCCTACATATGTCTATTGTATTTATTTCACATAATGGTCTATAGATATATATATATATATATATAATAATTATATCTTCTATTCATAGGGCGTTACACTGTCTATATGAATCAAACATCTTTTTAAATAAAAACCATTTTAATAATTACAACATTGTTACCATTGTTTTACTAAACCATCGTTTTTATGAAATCTTGTGCCTGTCAAGCTCACCTAGCCTAACCTTAACCGTCATGTTCCTGTTTTTTCTGTGTTTTGTCTCGTATACTGTAAATTTACAGTTTTTTTTGACTCGAGTGAGCGACAAACCGTTCGGTTTGAACACGCGTATCCTATTTCCAATTAAAATAAAATAATAATATCACTCTGGATGTAAGCGCTCCTCACTATTCGAACCCCGTCTTTTCTCCCTTTTCCTTGTTTAATAGCAATGGTGGGCGACATAGTGACCAAGTTCCATAACGTTTCTGTCTGTGAACAAAACTCTAAAATGAGCCTTACACAGCTGTTTTTATAATGGGAGACGACATGTGGAGGAAAGCATGGAGACACCTTCCATGATTAAGAGCGACAGTATGGGCATCCATATTGCGCTGTTATGATGCAAACTTCAGACAGGTCTCCAGCATGCGTGGCGACATATGGCCTGTCAGGGTCGGGCCAATCCCCCCGCCTTACAACTCGTTCTCTCAGAACACTCTTTCCTCTCAGACACCCAAATTAGTTGAGTCAGCGTGCACGTTTGGATAAGAAAATACAGAAGAGACTGAAATTCTGTTTTTAAATCTTAGTTCATGCTCTTAACTTTCCGAACAGAAAAGCGAGATGAACTGTGTTTACTTCCTGATTACATAGCTTTTTATCACCCCTAGGGAAAGGTGTGGTTTACATACACATGTAAAATCCATTAAATTGGTTATAGTCAAGCATATATGTCCTGGGTGTCTGGTCCTCCTAGCTCCTGCTGATTGGGTCTTTTTTTCCACTTAATTATGTTTGCCATGCAGCGTCAATCTTCTGTAGACCTGAAGATTGGAAGTTGACCGTTACTATTTTACTTACTCTTTACTCTTCTTACTCCAAAAACCTGGGCTATCTTTTGAAGCAACATCTCTGCTTCTTCCATCTTCTGCTCGCGTTTCCGCAAAATCACAAGACTTAATTCCGTTGACAGTTGCAATGTCTGGTTAAAGCTGATGTAAGGGAAAAGCTCTGTATTCTCAACAGACAAGCACAAATATAGAGCAAAGGGCACATGTATACAATCACAGCGCCCTATAAAAATCATCGAAGCATATAATCATACTTTTGGCCCTCACAATTCCCCCCTAAATACGATCTTTTCCCGACACTCATTTTCCCTACAATTTCGTTTTTCCCTATAGGCTGTCCTGTGGTGGAGAGGGGAGTGGATGGCTTCACTGAGTCATTGACCCTACGTGCCTTGTGACACGACCTGGATCACTTTCCCAGCATAACCTCCTTGCTGAGACACATGGGAGTCCTCGCTTCTTTCCTTACACGAAAGCTTCCACTATTGGGGAGGGGGGCTAAGTAATTCCTGAAGATCCCACATGGCAGGTAGGGTCATCTATCGGGAAGAAATTGGGTGGTCCAGGAACTGGGAACATCAGGCTGTTTCTGCGAACTGAGATCTCAGGCAAATGGGCAGATGTCTATTCCTGTCATGGACATATAACAAACAGACTGTTTATCGATATTCTCGGAAAACTCCTTTATCCTTGTTCTCTTCGCAATTTTTCTGGCCAACCGGCTTGTATAAGGTATACCAACCCACATAAGAGAAAATGGAGCCAAGGATGAACATCCCCGAGTAGTACCAATCCTATCTGTTGGAAAAGGGGCATTCCATCCGTCCTGCCCACTGTAAAACCATGCTGCCCAGGAGGTATCTACCCCTGCATTTTCCGTCATCTCAGTTGCCATGCTGTAATTTTCTTTGATTGCTAATAAGTGTCTTAACCACAGCTCCTGAATTCTGAGGGTTTAGTGTCAACAGTCTCCTCCTATCATGCCACACAACACTCCACCTTTTTCCTTCTGCGAGTATCCATCTCTTAGGGTCATTCTATTTTGTAAAGTCATTCTAGTAATTGGGGCCCTTTTTCACAATACTATTGAAAGCAATCCCTACTATAATGTACAAACTCTTGGCTCAGTATAGTCAACGTAATTTATCCAATCCACACATTGTTTTATGATTTGCACTTGGGGAATTATTGGCAATCCTTCCGGCTGCAAATCTGAATCTGAGCCTTTATCGGTTCTGGGACCCCCCCCTTGAAGACAACCAATCATATCTATGTAAACATCCGTCTTGCCATAACATTGTTATTAGTGACCTTTTTTAACTTATACCTGTTTCATTTTTTATGAGTTGGACTCCCCGGGTAACATCAAGAAAGGGCAGGACTAATTTAACTAGAGGCACATGACGCCTTCCATGATGGGGTAGCGATTCTCAGCTTACCTTCCCCACAAGCCAAAGACAAATCATAAGGAAAGAAGTAATTGTCGGACAATAATCTGGTCTATGTGACATCTCTTGGCAGAAACCTTTTTTCAAACAACCCCCATGGGAGTTTTGGCATTGTAGTCCAAGGATACACAGTAAGGGTTTCCCTGCTTCCCTACATCTGACCATGAATGCAGTTCTCATTCCCGGGACCGGGTTACACAGATTGTAGAACTGGTCTCCCCTTGTACGTGGGTATTATGGATCCCACTAATGTCCCTCTGTCCCTCGACAATTCTACAACATTCACAAAAACAAAGAAATACGCTTCATACGGGGCCTGTGTTATTGTCCCAAACGGTTGTGGATTTGGCAATTTATCTGTGATTATTCACACTTAAAGCAGGAAAGGATCTAGAGCTTCATTTTGTCTTCCCCTTGCAGTGTGATGCGTGTATCCCCGGTGGGTTTCCATTCAAGTTTCATCAAACCATCACAATCCATCACACAATCAACCTCTTTAGTCGTTACCAGACCACTGTGTAAGGTCCCTCAAATCTGGGTTGGAAGCAATCTTTCCTATATGCTTCTTCACATACCTTGATCACCTGGTTGGAAGTGTGTGAACTACGTCACCCGGATGACTTGTAAGAGAAGCACAAACTGCAGCATGCAGATTAGTTTTCCTTGGACAATTCAATATACATAGTGTATCAGCTTATCATGAGCTTTCAGACAATTCCTTGCTTACTTATCACTGGAAAAAACTGTGTTGGCAAACAACATCTCATAGGGGGTGACCCATGTTTCGATTATCCTGGGCAGTAGTGGTACGAACATGATACAGATCATGGGAGTAATTCGGCCAGGGGAGGGGACTATCCTGGGTCATTTTAAGTACTTGTCCTTTAGGTTACCATCATCCTCGCTATAACCTTTCCTAAGCTCTGTGGGTGTATGGTGTGTGTAGCCCAAATCTTACTCCCAACATATTCCATACTCTCTGAATATCTGAGAGGAAAAGCAGAAGGCCTTTGGTCTGACTCTATAACTTGTGGTACTCCAAATCTTCAAACTGTCTCAGTGATCAATTTCTTTGCTGTAGTTTTGATGTCATGTTGCTCTTGTACCGCCCTGGTCTCTGGCCATCCTGAGACCATTGCTACTACCACAAGTAATACATATTCGTGTTTTCCCCCTCCTTGGTGAGCGGATGTGGTCCACTTGGATCCTTTGAAATGGGTATTCTGGTTTGGCAAGGTTTGTTGGGTACCTTCGTTGTAGGTCGGGATGCAATGGCGCATACGTACCAGGCCTTGTTGTATGCGGCATGGCAGGTTTGATTCCTGGGGCAATAGTAGATTCTCTGGAATGCAGGCATAGGCTTGGTTCTTTCCCCTCTTTCCTTTCCCCGATTTGTGGCTCCCTTGGTGTATCTATATAAACGTTGTCATCTAGGTGCTCCTCTAGACCTTTAGAATCCTTTGGATTCTCTAAAACCTTTTCTTATGTGTCTGATCAACTTTCCCTGGGGATCACAGGAGGAATGCACAAATCTTATCAATCACCGTACACTAACTTCCCAGCCTCTAGGCCTGACCTGACTCTCCTATCATCTCCCCAACAAATCCAGTACACACCACCATAACTGCTACTTACATTTACCTGTGTCTGTCAATGTTAAAGAAGGTCATTGTCTTGTGCAACACAACCGTAGTAACTTCTCCTACCCCTGGGGGCACTCTGGTTTACAGTGATAGAGTCATTTGTTGGGGTGGCCCTGAGCATACAGTCCGTCAGAAGAGACTCGCTAGCAGGAAGAATAAGTAAGTTTGCAATCAAAAACGTGGCAGCATGCTGACTTCCCTCCTGCTATCACTCACACAGACGTGCATTGGTTCAGCAGGACTGGAGGAAAGGACGCGTCGTAGCGAGGCGCCCAGACTCTCTCTCTCTCTCGCTGTGTCCTTTACCACCACAATAGTCTCCAGCTCCATGTACGCATCCTGAGGTCATCTGTCTTGGATCAACTTCTTGCTGCGGCGCGGATAGCCTTGGTCATGGCAGAAGCTTCTTGGCCACCCTGGAAAGAGATCATGCCACAGGCAGTATTCCTACGTACAACTTTTTGGAGCTGGATAAAATCCATCTGCAGTCTTTGGAATGGATACAAACAGAGCTTGGGTGTCACCTTTCTGTGGGGTCCTTTTCCACCTTACCCCGGTTGTGGCGGGCAAGACTCTAAAGGCTTTCATTCACTAGTCAGTGACAGAGGGGTAGTAATATCCGGGGCAACCACTGTGCTGTTATGAGCACTAGCATGGCCAGTTTTGCTATTGTGTGTGCGTTTCCGTGGGTACTTGACTTCCGTCGGGTGCCAGGGCTCTGTGCAGTCCACCCTCTCTCGTCCCCGCCTCCTTTCCATCGCATCTGTGGCTCGCCATCTTTCTGTCCTCCACACTTCCTTCACTTTCTGATGACCTCGGGGCCCACCAGGGAACTGGAGCACCTGTTGATCAAACTTTTAGCTCAGAACTCCACCGCTTGAGACTTCAGGGACGGGCTCCGGGCTCCATCTGTGCAGCTGCCTCGCCATCCCGTCAGCCACATACTTGCCTTTGCTTGGGGAGTTCCAAATTGTGGTGTGCTTTTTCTTTTACTTATCCATCCCCACCTCTTATGAAGTAAGAGAGGCATCCATGAGCTCTTCCAGCCGTGCTCATGCTTCTCGTGGAGTCCCTGCAGAGGTGAGGAAATGTCTTAAGACTTCCAATAAGGTTCTAGTCGTGTTTATACCCCAGGCCTAACCGTGAGTATAGATGTTTGCCCTTTTAATACCTTTCCACCACTGTATCGCTTCCCTGAGTGCCGTCACTTCCCGCCTGCGCTGACCTGTGTGGGGGAGTGGTTCTGCTTGTACGACCTCATGTGCGCCACTAACCCTGTATATCCCGTTGGTAAGAAAGAACCGTCTGTCTTCTTCTCCTGCAGACCCGGGAGCCAATATTAGAAAAAAACTCAACATCTGGGTTAATTCACCCTTCTCCCTCCTTCTCGCTCTCATCCCCCCCCCCTCTCTGAATCCTGAAAGACGGGCGAAATGAAGGAGTCAGAGCTGTGCACCTAGCAGTGTTTCCTGGGGCCCCTGGAGTCTGACTTTGTGTCTTGGCTTGCTCATATATTTGGGCTTGTACTGGTGTTCATGACACTGTGCAAGGTAAGTGGGGTTTTTTTGCACTGTAACTGAGTGATCGAGGGTCTAAGGACATCTCACTGCCTTACTGATCAGATTTGCTGCGGCAGCTACTGCACATAAAAAGGGCTCCCTCACGCTGAGTCTAAACCAACCGGGCCTAATAGTGGGCCACTGGGGCGGCCACCATATCCTCCTTTCCTGGGGCTAAAACATCTATGGCATGGCTGGATCCTCAAAGCAAAATAAATGTCTGGTTCATTGGAAGTGCCTAGGGCCGGGGCAGACAGGAATTTACCAGCTTAGGATCTGGATGCATCACTTGCCTCCTGACTAATGGCAAGGGGAAGAGTCAATACATTTTATATCAAGGGGCAACATCAGGCTGATTGCACATCAGACTGGAGCATCGACCTTATCCCAGCTGGCAGTAGCTGGCGTCCTAGATCATGTGAAAGGCTTAGGGCCCTCAGGGCAGGGGCACTTCTGGACCACCAGCTTCCCTTTCCTCTGTCAGGTTGTCTGCCTTGTCTGAGAACAGTGGCCCCTAGTAAGACCACCTTCTCCTGGCGTACTGGAGTTTGTCTCCGGAAAACTTTTTCAACCCTTCTGGAACAGAAAACACTAAGGTCATAATGGCATCCTGTGCAACACAACCAGTAGGGGTCCATTCCCGCATACTGAAAGGTAGACATCCAGTAAGGGGCTAGTCGTCAGTCTACTCCCTGTAGGGCCGTGGGGTTTGGCTGGGTGATTTTTACCCCCCTTGTGGGAATCTACACATGTATACTGGAATACTGAACTGGGTAAGGCAATAGGTAATGGCATTTTCATGCAAGGGCACAAAAGGAAACATTTGCCAAATCAATAACATTGAAAATTTGTCACTCTCGGGGACTTAGCTTGCCAGTGTGGGACACTCATTAGTCAGCTTGGAGATCATGGACCATCCTACATGTATGTGGTTCTTTTTCTCTTGGTCTTTTTCTTGACTGTGAATGGGTTCAATCATCACTTGGCCTACAGTGGGAGGGTTTGACAATAAGAGAAGCTTCTGGGGCATGTACTTGCTGACGTCCTTTAGTTAACCGCCCCCTCTTAGAATATGGCCACTCACTTAGTCACTTCAGTAATGTCTCCTCTCCTCCCAGCAAGTGGAAGCACCCCCCTTGAACTGGGTCCTCCGGAACGCAACTTTTTTTTGGTCATCCATACTTATTGTGTGTCTGTGAAACACTAGTCCTTCATGTTCCCTCTGTCTTTCAGTCACAGTTCCCTCTATCGCCCCCCCCCTCCTTGTAAACTACTGCCCCCCAACTTGCAAAGTCACTGTCTGTTTCTTCTCCCAAGCACAGCACAGATCGCTGCAAGACCAGTTCTCAAACACAAATTACAGCAGCTTATGGAGAAATTTAGGCCGCATCAAGAAAAAAAGCGCTTTTCTAAATTCTCTACACATCAACATCTCTAAATGCCCCTTACACCTTCTCTTCTCTTTCTCAACGGCATCTGAAGAATTCCTGTCACTTCACTCTGTCCTGGTGTCCGTCTTTTCAAATCAGGAGGCCCTCTAAGTATTTTTTTTTTTTTCTTTTTTCTTCCTCCCGTCCTTTTAATTCTAATTCTTCTCAATTCTTTCAGGACTCCGCCCTTCCACCGGTTTTTGTAAACCACACACTCTACGGTCCACCCTTCCGGACCGGGGTGGTCCGCATTAATAGTGCTGTGGCTGGCACATGGTGCGGTCGCCATTTTATGTTCCACATTGCTCATCTCTATCCGGAAAGTTCACATCCCAATCGCACTTCTGCTTTGTTTGACAACCATCTCCTCGCACTTCTGACCATCATTCCACTTGCAAGCTCTGGACCTCTGTAGTGAGCCTAGCACTTCAGTATGCCCTTATCTGCTACACACCTCTAAAAACCCCCCCTTGGTGGTTATAATTTGCTTCCCCACGAGGCTGTAGCCTTCCCTTTGAGGGGGCATATCAACATCCTTGTACACCTCGCACAATTATTAACTATACTTTGTTCCTTCCTTTTTTTCAACAAGTCTGACTGCAGTCCTCTGCCCCCCGGGGAGGGTATGGCCCTTTCTTAAACAGCCCCTAACATCATGTTCCAACAAGTACACCGTGGTGTAGCTACTCACTCAATGCCGGGGCCCCCAGCTCACCGCGTGGTGTCGCAAAATACAAAGTCCCTAACCAACCTACCAAAACCACTGACACGACACCTTAGAACTTATTTAAAGTTCAAAAACTGTGCTTCCCTCGGTATACCCTCCACCACCACCAATAGCAGGTCTCCCTAGTGAGCCAATGCTTATCTTCCAAAGTCTCTAACCCGAGACCACCTTAATTTCCCTCCCCCCCCCCGTATCAAACAATACAACAATACAAACCATAAAAACAATCCGGACACGTAACCATGCCCCAATACCCCCAAACAGAGGATGTCAATCTGGTACTATTCTCATCCCGCAAAACTTTCCTCCCCCCAGCTTCTACGAAGGGGGCAAGAGCTCTATATGTCACAATGAATGAAGCCTTTGACTGTCACTTTCCACCCAGAGGTCTGACGCAATGCCTTATGAGATAATGGGCGTGGTTGATTATTCAGTGACACCCCATAGGGAAGTGTCACTATAAACATCAGTTTCTGAACCATCCCAAGCGATCACCGTAAAGAACAAGGAGTCTCACCACTCAGACAATCAGCCCTTAAGACCGGAAAAGTATCAGAAGCTAACTAACTTATTCCCACACCAAAAATGATCACAGGAATCCACACATTTATATATGCTTAACTTACCGTGATTCAGTAGTCCCTTGCGCGTCCTCTATTGGTGTGGACAAGCGTTCGTCCTCCGTCCTCTGGTTCGGGTCCTCTCGGGTGTAAGCGGTATCGACAGCGGGGATGGCCACTTTCGTTAACTCAAGCTGTCAGGGGTCGGGCAATCCCGCCTTAAACTCTTCTCTCAGACACTCCAAATTAGTTGAGCATCGTTCACGTTTGGATAAGGAAAGACAGAAGACTGAAATTCTGTTTAATTATCTTAGGTTCATGCTCTTAACTTTGCCGAACAGAAAGAGAGATGAACTGTGTTTTATTTTCCTGATTCCCTAGCTTTTTATTACCCCTAGGAAAGGTGTGGGTACATAATTAAAATCATTAGAATTGGTTATAGTCAAGCATATATGTCTGGATGTCGGTCCTCAGCCCTGCTGATTGGTCTTCCAACTGATTATGGTTGCCATGCAGGCTTCATCTTCGTAGCCGAAGATTCGAAGTTGACCGTTACTTCCAAAAACCTGGTGCTATCTTTGGAGCAACATCTGTCTCTTTCATCTTCTGTTTTCATCACAAGACTTAAATTCCTATTGACAGTTGCATGTCCTGGTTAAAGCTAGTACGGGACAGCTCTGTATTTCTCACAGACAAGCACAAAAATATAGAGCACAGGGCACATGTTACAATTCACAAGGCCTATAATCATTAGAAGCATTACAATCATTAACTTTGGGCCCTCACATCCGAGTTCCATATGTATCTTGTGAAACACCCTGAAATTCTTCTGCATGACACATCTCCGTTTGATAGGTGCGATGTGTTTGGGGCAGTGAAGAGAGTATATTAAAGGTTGCTACAGTTAAAACTATGTTAGTTGGATCTTGGACGGAGCGGGCGCTCCGCTGCCAGGCGGCTTTCGCCTATCCTATCCCCTGTCTCTCGGCTACTCCCAAAAAAGCACTTCTAAGAACCTTTTGTTAAGATCAAGTGTAGTAGTGTTCTTATCAGTTTGGGTTATTTCGGGTGAGGGGAATGTACAACGATGGCGCAAGAAGCGCTGAAATAATATCGGGAAAATGATAAAGTTTTGCCAGTATATTTTGTGGCTTACCCAACACAGCCGGTGGCGACCAAGTTCCAGTTTGATGTGGAAGCCAATGAAAACAACCAAAATTCTGCCTTGAACAGCACGTTTGATAAGGGGACGATGTAATGGGAGGCATCTATATGACAACTTTGTGGAGGCAGCTATGGTGATGATGGTGTGGAGGAATCAATGGAGACAATGTTTGGAGGTAGCTAAAAAGACGACGTGTGGGAGCTGCTATGGAGACATTTTATTTGATAGTGCCTGTATGTTGCACTCCCGAAATTTTTAAAACAGAGGACCGGGTAGTGGTCCCCCAGAAAATTAAATACCTAGAGTACATAGCTAGAGCCATTGGCCGGGCAAAAAATCCAAGTTTCCCCTGTGCTTATTGTACAAAGAGGAGGAGAAGAAGGACAAGTAGGAGGAGGAGTCATACATTATTCGGTTGAGCTTCTTTCAACTGGTGGAGAATGGAAATCCTAGAAATCCAGCTTTATTCATCTTGATAGCGTCAGCCTGTCGGCGCTGTCAGTCGACATGTGTGTATGCTTATCGGTGAATGCCACCAGCTGCACTGAAAACCCCTCGATAACACGCTAGCGTCGGGCAGGCAATAACCTCCAGCGCTTCATGCCAGTTCGGTGCACATGTCCAGCTTTGAAACCCAGTAGTTTTGTAGGAGCTGTGTGATCATTTAGGACGATGGTATGGTCAGCTCGTACTCCCTCACCATTCTTTCTGTAAAGATCAGCCTACTCTGCCGAGACTGGGGACATGTGACAGTGGTCTTGCTGGGGTGACATAAAACTGCAAGGCCTTGTAAGCGTAACCTGCGTTCTGGACCACTGTCCTGCTCGCCTACTCTCCTTGCTACTTGTCCCTCAGAAGTACCTCTCGGCCCCGCTATCACCTGTCAGAAGGGAAATTGTTTCAGCTGTGCACCAGGGCCTGCTGATTCATGCATTCTCAACAACTCCTTTTCCTCTCCAAGGAGAGAGTGGAAAGATTTGGCTTGTAACCGTGGTCCACAGGAGAGTAATATACCCAGTAATCGGTGCTGGAATAAATTCTTTGAACGCGAGGGTCCGGGTGAGGCCGCCTACCTGAAATCGCCATATGCGCCAGAGTACCAAGGCAATAATTCATTCCCGTCACTGGCCTGACTCTCTCCATTTCCTCCTCCTCCGTGTGCGTCCTCTTCTCTGCACATAAGGCAGAACACCTGAAGAGTGAAAGACTGACCAATGGCCCTCTTTGTCTCGCCAACATCTCGCTCCTCTTCCTCCTCATCCTCCTCCTCTCACTCCACCTCCTCTCGATATGCGCTGAGTAAACAGAACTGATGGTGCTTTGGCTATCAATCAAGGAATATTGCTTCCCTGTCCCTCTTGTGACGATCGCAAAGCTTCCGACTTCATTCTGACCAGAGAGTTTTGCAACAGCCAAGCATCGGATGGTGAGCAAGAACCCAACGAGCCCTTCTTAGGGCTTACAATAACGTTCTACTTTTTTTTTTTTTTATTTTGCATCTAGTACCATTTTGTGAGGAATTAGCAGGGGGACTTGCACCGTTGTGTTTAGCTCTTAGTGGACACATATCCACCTCAAACACCAAAGTGGGAAAATTTAGTAGGGGTTGGTTTCAATTAGGCCAGTCTGCCATTTTTCCTTTTTTATTTTACGTTTATGTGTTAATAATCAGTGTCATCTCATCTGGCATAGTAGTGTGCTTTCATACTGGCTAGAAAATAGCCATAGGAGAATCCCAACGGCTTACGCCTACAGTAAAGTTATATATTGATTTCTGGTTGATCTGCTGGTGGCTGTACTTGCTGCAGTGGATCTACTAGCCAATTGTCGCAATTTGTAGTGAGACTTGCGACCGCTGTTTTTGCGCTTAGTGAAGCAACATATCCATTGCAAAGACCAAAAGTGGGAAAATTGTAGGGGTTGGATCAATTAGGACAGTCTGCCATTTGTCCTTTTTATTTACGGTTTATTTTGTTTAATAAACTCAGTGTCATCTCCATCTGGCTTAGTAGTGTGCTTTCATATGGCTAGAAAAGCCACATAGCAATAGGATAGCTCGTTTGGTTTAAAAACTCAAAACACAAAAAAAAACAAAAAAACAAAAAAAACAAAAAACAAAAAAACACAAAAAAAACAAAAACAAAAAAAAGTTAAAAAAATTAAAGTTATAAACTCTCATTTAAAAAATGTTTAACCCGAGGGATAGGGGTGGTAAGGACGAGGCGGTCGACGTGGGCGTCCAACTACTGCAGGGGTCAGAAGAGCCGTGGTTCCTGGGCGGGTGAGACACCACCTGCTTATGAGGGGAGGGGAACGCCGCAGAGCTACATCCATGGTTCATGTCTGAAGTTACTGGGAATCGTGGGTTAGTAGAGAGCACTGTTGAGGCCAGCAGAACAGTGCGAACAGGTGATGTCGGGGATGCTGACAATTGCTTCGAGCAATTTGTCCACCAGTCAGTCTTCCACGCAGTCCACCCATGTCACCGAAATCGCCACTCCTCCAGCTCCTGCACTCAGCCTCCTCCCCCCCAGTCTGCCCCCTCCCAGGAAAATTGGCATTGAACCGGCATACTATGAGGAACTGTTTTCTGGACCCTTCCCACAGTCACCAACCATGTCGGTTGATGCTGAGCAATTTTCCGATGCCCAGGTTTTCACCAGTCACAGTCTGTGGGGATGATGACCTTCTTGACGTAGTGGAAGGTTGTAAAGAGATGTGTCCGACGATGAGGAGACACGGTTGTCAGACAGTGGGGAAGTTGTTGTCAGGGCAGGAAGTCGAAGGGGGGAGCAGACGAGGGATCGAGGATGATGAGGTGACAGACCAAGCTGGGTGAGAGGCCGGGTGAACACAGTGCTTCTGAGACGGAGGAGAGTAGCTCGACAGCAGAACAGGTTGAAAGGGCAGTGGTGGGGCCAGAAGGAGAGGCAGGGGCCAGACTGGTGCAATCAGCGCCAAATGTGTCAACTATGTGAAGCTCACGTGGATGAGGGCTCTTGCCGGCGAGGGTAGATCTTCAGGGAAGTTCTGGAGGGGCGGAGAGAATCACTCCTGCCTAACAGTAAGCTAATAGAACACCCTAACGCTTTCCCTGACCAGCAGCAGCTCTCTCCCTAGCGGCATCCAGAGACAGAATGATCCGAGCAGCGCGGGCAGCGGCTAGTCTATCCCAGGGTCACCTGATCTGGCCAGCCAACCACTGCTATCGACGTGTAAGGGTACCACGTCATGCTGGGTGGAGTGCAGAGTCTCCTGGCTTGTGATTGGCTCTGTTTCTGGCCGCCAAAAAGCAAAACGGCGGGAGCTGCCATTTTCTCGAGCGGGCGAAGTATTCGTCCGAGCAACGAGCAGTTTCGAGTACGCTAATGCTCGACCGAGCATCAAGCTCGGACGAGCATGTTCGCTCATCTCTAAAAAACACCCTACAAGACTCATGCCAATTGGCCCAGTTGGTAAAATTCCAATATATTGTAACTCGTAACGTATCAAAATTACATTAACAAAATGTTTTGTCCCCCAAACCTATGATATGCTTTCTATCAATAAAGGAAGATCATGTTCTGAACAGCCACTAAGCAAGAAAGAGTTGTGTCTACTTCATTACAGTGGGCACCACAGGGTGGGTCTAGGGCCAACTAACTGTATTTCCCCTTACCCTATTATTTTGTCTCGTATCTTTTATTGTCAGAAGTTTATTGTTGTTCAAGATAGTTCGCTGAATAATACATAGTGCAGGGCCTAAGGGAGGAGCATGACTCATTTTCATTGTATTCCTAGAACCTTGCTAGAACCTAGTCCTAGGGGAGTCCTGCTCGTCCCCTTCAGGTATAACTAAATGAATCAGCTGTGACTGGAGTGTTCCTTTAAGTCTTTTTTATCCAATCTCTTAAAATGTTTTGTTAATGTTACATACTCTCCGTATTTTTACGGCCTTTTGGACTTTGGGGAGCTGGGACTGATTTCATTAAGAATTTTTATTTCAAAATACAGCAGCTCTCTCAGATATTCTAACGTCCATGGAAAGAGGTTCCTCTGTCCACAAATGGTAGATTAGGTGGCGTTAATTTCTGGATGTGAACTATGGCTGAGGTTTCTTCTGTGTTTGGAATGATTGAGCTACACCCTACTCTCTGCAGTGTCGCTCTGTCCAGCAGAGGGTTACTAGTCTGATGGGCAGAGGCGTGCCAGAATCTACTTTATATACCTGCCCAGTACCATCAAACATGGATTGTACCTTAGACTGTCCCTATTGAACTCTGATTCTGTACTGTTTAAAGGGAACCTGTCACCAGGAGAGCCATTTTTAGCACTCCCCCAGTCCCCACAGAGCATAGTACATACACTGCCAAAGTGTTTTTGTATAAAAAATAGGTTTTACAGAAAAAAAGATATGTTATATTGTACCTTTCATTAGCATCTGCTGTGTGACTAGGCAGTTGCCCACGGGGAGGGGCTGGAAAGGAGCAGTTCCCCCCCACCCTTGGGAAACATGTGACCTTTTCAAATATATGAATAACTCTCCACACTCGGGATTGGCTGTAGAGGAGCAGGGGGCTTCGCTAAGCCAAGTGATGGGTGTTTTCATATATTTGAAAAGAACACATGGAGGAGCTGTTTCCCATGGGTGGGGGGGGGAGACTGCTCCTTTCCAGCCCCTCCCTGTGGGCAACTGCCTAGTCACACAGCAGATGCTAATGAAAGGTACAATATAACATCTTTTTTTCTGTAAAACCAACTTTTAATACAAAAACACTTTGGCAGCGTATATACAATGCTCTGTGGGGACTGGGGGAGTGCTAAAAATGGGTCTCCTGGTGGCAGGTTCCCTTTAAGCTATCTCTGTTGTGACACGGACCCCTGATTTCACTTTCTGTGTTGATTGTTTGTAAGTCTTATTTTGTGTCTGCACTGTAGCTTAGGAGAGCCTGTCCTATTGGTTGTACAATATCACCTTGGACACTGGAGGCAAGTAGGCAGGTGACAGCTTTGGGGGACTCAGTTTAGGGTTCACTGTTCTGTCTGCCCTTCCTGTGCCCCAGACCGCTCCCACCTTACAGATATTTATGTTATGAGCTGCTCCTAGAGGAATTCTGTATATTTTTGTTTGGTTTTATTATCTAAAAAATACTTTTATAAAATAATATTAAATAATTGTCTAACACCTGTGCCCTTTTGGGCTTCAGCACCATCCTCTGCCCATAAATTACAATAGAAGATGCCCTGCTGATTTTGATTTTGTACTTAGTTTGCATTTTGTCCTGCACTGGTCCGAACACTGGCTTATTTTACTCAGGGCTGTCTTAATTGATTTCAACCACACCTGTCCGTTTGCAGGTGACTTTGTTCTGGGCCACAGATGGATATGCTAGCTGTGATTGACAGATACCTCTCCTGCTCACATTCCTCCCTTGCTAGTCTGTTTTGTCTTGATGTCAGGGGACCGGTCCAATAACAGGGACTTTGATATCTCATAAGAGGTATGCCTGCCAACTTCCCAGTGCTACTTGTTCAAGCTCTTCTTTGGAGCTTGCTAGCATTTTCTGGACTTTCATATTTTTTAATGTTGTGACCTTAGCTTGTCTTCTGACCATCTGTTTGTCTCTTGATTATGTATTGTTTTTTCCTCTTGGTTTTGACCCAAGTTTGTATCACTATTCTTCTGTGTTTGATGTGTTTTCGTCACTGGCATAGAAAGGAAACATTGACCAGTTATCACCTACTGTTTTAGGTAGTATTGTCAAGTAGGTAGGGACACCCGCGTGGGTCTAGCTTTAGAGCTCACTATCTGAGTGTGTCTTTTGATTTTCATTCTTATAGTCGGCTTCCAAACAGCAACAATACAGACGGTTCCTCTCTAAAATTTCTTGCAAATTGCAAAAAAGGACATCAAAAAGCAGAATGGGCTTCAGTTAATTGAAATATTCCCTACAGAATAAATTATACGATGACATTGATTGTAACTTTAAAGGCAGTGACAGATGCTCTTTAATTTGCTATTTGTATTAAAATCCCGGCTCAACTAAAAAGGGAAACAGTGAAATAAATCCTTATCTGATTATCATAACACAACCTTTTTTGGCGGCCTCAATGCTTACTATGCACTACTATTTTTTGGCTTAAAATAAAGAAATTTTTTAGGATATTTTAAATGCAGCAGAAGTAGTACGTACAAATAAATGTTAGCCCCTTTGGAAATATATACAATTGAAGTGTTCAAAATAACTACAGCACCCCCACAGGCCAAATGGAGCATAACACATTTGTCTTCGTAATGAATATCCTTACAACTAATTGTATAATCAATAAGCATTTACATTGTCTTACTCATCTCTGAATCTACATTGTGGGTCTGGATATTTGAGTGAGCAGTTTGACTAAGGGAAATTTGAGGCTCTCACAGGAAATCAAAACCAAAGTCATTTTGCCCAAACAACTTACTTAATCGGTACAATGGGAACCATTTCTAGGACTAAGACTTAAGATGTAATGGCCCCCAAAATACCATTGTTGTCTGTGTTATTGCTCACTTCCCTGTCTACTACATTCTTCTGAATATTTACTCTGTTGCTGTGTACAGATATTTTATGAAATCTGTCTACATTACTAGGTTAGTTGAGTTTGGCTTTAAAGAACCTTTCTGTCCAAAAGCCAAAAAAAACAAAAACAAAAAAAACCCAGTTCATTTTTGGTTATTACACTCCAGACCAGTGGTTCTCAACTTTTCTAATGCTGTGACCCCGCAATACAGTTCCTCATGCTGTGGTGACCCCAAACCATGCAACACACCGTAAAAACACAGTAAAATTGCGTCTCCCATGGCTTTAGGCGACCCCCGGCTTTGGTCGTTCGACCCCCGTTGGGGTCCCGACCCACAGGTTGAGAACCACTGCTCTAGACCATATACATTCATAACTTCTGTTTCCTCAAGGAGGCTTAAATCTTATGTTTTGGGACTGAAGAAGGAAATCCTCAAAAGCATAAGGAGTGGAGAAGAGCAAATGTATGTGTTGGTTCCAGTAGTGGATTGTAATATAGGTGGTTTGGGCGGTAGCCCGGGGCCCAAGCCTTCTAGGGGGTCTATGGCCACCCAAACCATCCAACAAATTTTATACTGAGAAGGACCTTCAACCATGATATCCTCATACATCTGTTCCTGCTCTCAATACACATGTACACAAGAGCCATTTCAGGAACTTTTAAATTCCAGTAGTGGATTGTAATATAAGTGGTTTGGGCAGTAGCCCAGAAACCAAGTCTTCTAGGGGGCCCATGGCCACCCAAACCACCCACCTAATTTTTTACTGAGAAGGACCTTTACCTATGAAATCCTCATACATCTGCTCCTGCTCTCAATACACATGTACAAAAGAGCCATTTCAGGAAATTTCAAGTACCTCCAGAGGTCCTGAAACAGGCAGTCCTTTCGATGAGTTTGGACTACAAATTTACAACAAACGCCCACATCTAAGCCATAATAGCTACTAACACATAAGACTTTAGTATAGAAGACCACTCATTTCCAGGAAAAGATTGGTTGAATAGTTGCATTGCATAGTTCCGAACCTGAATCGGATCTTTTGAAAAATATAAGAAGGCTTCTACGAATCTGTGATGAGGACCTACAGAGACAAACCAATCACATTGAAAGCCAGGACTTTGGCATTGCTGGTAGCAAAAACCGCTAAGCCACTGTGGGGCACATTTACTTACCCGGTCCATTCCCGATCCTGCGGCGCGTTGTCCGACGAGGATTCGGGTATGCCAGGATTCACTAAGGTCGTGCACCCGATATCCAGCCGAGGTCCGCCGGAGTTCACCTTCTTCTTCCCGGTGCATGTAAGCTCGTGATCTTGCGACACAAATCGTTTTTTAAATTCCGCCGTTTTTCCGAATCCGTCGTGTTGTCCGATGGCCATGCCCCCAATTTCTGTCGCGTGAAAGCCGGCGCCGATGCGCCACAATCCGATCGCGTGCACCAAAATCCCAGGCCAATTCGGCGCAAAACGGAAATATTCGGGAAACCCGACGAAAGTGCGACGTTTGGACCCTTAGTAAATGAGCCCCTATGTTTCATACCTGAAGGAAGATGACCACTGACATTCAATATTTCCCCTTAGGTGATTATATTTAGCTCACAAAATCGGATACTTGGAGAGTATATGGACAACAGTAGTTGTACACGTGTATGATACTCAGGGGGCTACAATAGAATTTGTGAATATCAAATCTTCCAATGTTTTATGGCTTTTTATTGTTTAATCCCAAACTGGTGTATGGATGGGAATGTGTTACTGCTTGGACTAAAGAACCAACTCAGCCATAAGCTCCAATTACTTTGAGTGCAGATGTAAGCCATGATGTTCACGTTTTCCAAATATATACATATGTATGTCAGACAAAAGATGGATATAGGAAGGAAGTAATCCTGGCACAGATCCACAGCAGATGAAGTGCAAACAATGCTTCTTCATTGATGAAGATAAAACACACGTATGTAGATAAAAAACGGCAAGCTGACCTACGTGTTTCGGCTAAACAGCCTTATGGTTGAGACCATGAATAAAGCTCTTTAGCCGAAATGCGTAGGTTAGCTCGCCGTTTTTTTTATATTTATCACTAAAGAAGAAGTGTTTGCTCTTCATATGCTGTGGATCCATGCCAGGATTACTTCCTTTCAATGTTTTACTCTTGAACTTCTAAGTGAATCTGCGTATACCGGCAGCTAAAGTTAGACCAGGTGGATGGGGTAATCCTGTAAAGATTTGTTTGTACTAAAAGATGGATATATTCGTATAGAAATGGCATGAAAATCCATGTACAAGTCATCAAAACCACATCATTGTAAGGGTATGGAGACAAGGGACAACTCCAACAGGAACTCCACCATTTAAAGACTCATCTCCCGTCCCATGAAGTTATTGGAGCATCTCACATGGTGACTTTTTTTAGGCACTGTAGAAAATGATATTGTATTGTAGATTATGTTATGTATAACGCTGTTATGTGTGCACAGTATGGCACCCATAGAAACATTGGGGGAGATTTATAAGACGTGTCTGAGAGCTCAACTGTACTAGTTGCCCACGGGAACCAATCAGAGGTCAATTTTCATTTTCCCACAGCTGTTTATAAAATTAAAGCTGAGATCTGATTGGTTTCCATGGGCAACTAGAACAGTTTTACCTCAGACACTTCTGATAAATGACCCCCATCCTTTAGATTAGGCCCATCCAGTTGGTCCAAGGTGTAACTTTTCCCAATGCAAGATCTGCACCAAGTCTTACAACTATAAATTAGAGTTTATAGGAATAATTCCCTCATATGGGGGAGATGGATATTGTACAACTCTAATGATCCTAGGCCTGGATGCCACTGAACCCTCTGTAGCACCCCTGCCTAGATATGTTTCTAGTAGAGCTTATTTACTACGATAGGGTTGTTGTCTAATTTTTCAAAATTTTCATAATTCATTACCATATGACCAACCTGTGACCGGCCCAACCTGGTTAATGTTTTTTTTAAAGGTTCGTTAGTAACCATAGTAACTGTGATCAAAAAAATTAGATGTCCATCTCTGGTCACTAGATCCAAGAGCCTAAATGTTGGTCAAGATATTCGAATTACTACTTTGAACCTGAATGGCAGGAAATCTTCAACTTTTTGACTTTGCAACTCAAGTTAGTAAAGTCCAAGTAACATAACTAAGAGATTTTTAACTTGACGTTTCAAGCTTTTTGGCCAAAGTGAAAGATTAAGAAAGATAACCATGTGCCATTTATGATTTTGCTGTGGTTTTATATGCAAGATGGGCATTTGGCCCTTCGAGGGGCCAAGGACTAGGGGCATATATTTACTTAATCTCTTCTAAATTCCTAACTCCCTGTAGTTGAAACATCACATGGTTTGTATGTTAGTATAGCTGTTAGTATAGCTCCTATCAGCTGTAAGAGGCCAATAGTCGAAGGAAATTAAGTTGGTGGAAAAATTGAACTATTGACATAAGGGAGGATGACTCCGCACTAAACCTATTGTTAATTGGTGTCCTATAAAATTGATGTGTTGTAAATTAATTAACAGTAGATTGTTATTATTCCCTAAGGAAAACTTAATCCTTCGTGGTTAGCAGCCTCATAAGTCATGAATTTAACACTCAACGTATCACTGAGCTGTCTCCCATGTAGTCACCATTAATCTCCATGTAGAAGATCGGCAGTGTGATATATAATGACTGACGGTATCAATAGTAATTACAATCATTGAGAAATAGCTGAATACATTGTAAGTTTTTGGAATGATAAACACAATTTAATTGGTTGGGAATTATATAGGTAATTAAAACCGAATTATAAACTGTATTATGGCATGAGGGTCTCCACCCCTGAGAGACCATAACCAACTTATCTTCTACCTTGGTACCTGGATGAAAGAGTTTAATTTGAGGGCTGGCACAGACATCGTAAAAGGTTGGTGGTGTAACCAACACCAACTAGTAGGACCCTGGTGACGAATCTATGGCACGGGTGGCACTCAGAGCCCTCTCTATGGGTACCCACGCCATCAACTCACCGCCAAGTTCACTAGACAGGACTCAAAGCCTCTTGCAGTCCCAGACATCCCAGGACCCTACCATGATAATCCAAACTTCTTCTCCTTCTTTATACTGTATTGGTGTCCTCGGGTGCCAATACAATTTAAACATGTGACAGATCAGGGAGTAATAAGTTACTGTTTAAATTGTCGCATCGAAACTTTGCAAAAAATATGTGGGTTTTGGATGTAGTTTGGGCACTCGGCGTCTAAAAGTTTTGCCATCACTGTAATAGGAAGTGCAAATTATAACTAGACTGTCTATGTGCCTTCTATTTTTTCACTTAGTCTTACCTTATCAGAAAAAAGTGCTGTGCAATTTCAGTGCAGTTTTGTTCACATCTACTTTTACTTGCCAAACCTATATCCTGATAAGCCACTCCCCTTTCTGAACTAATCGTAAAAGCAGCTGAAATCTGTCTAAACGCTTAGGAAATGGAGTACAAACCATGTAAGATAATTTGTTCCTCATCTTTCTTAAAGTGGTTGTCCAAGAGTAAGCAAATAATAGCGAGGTGGCTGGGGGAGCGCTGCATAAAAAATGAACTAGTACTTACCTCTTCCGGCTCTCCTGGTGTCCCATGTCGCGATCCCTTCGTGTTGTTCCACTATTTGTTTGCAAGAGAACTGAACTTGGCTTGGACAGCTTCAGGGCGGCCATGTTCTGTTCCAGCATTGTGTCAGGCCTGGGACAGGAGATGGGTCTGTCTGGGTAAAGCTTGCGTGCCCCTGTAAGCAAACAGGGGTGTGGCATGGAGGGACCGCGGTGCAGGAGCGCCAAACGAGGTAGGTTCTAGTTAATTTTTTATGCAGCACCCCCCCCCCCTCACCTACGGCCACCTTGCTAACTTTTGCTTACTCTCGGACAACCCTGTTTCATTAACTTTCACTGTTTCTGAGTGGTATCACTTACCTGTTGGGAGTCTTAACAATGAACCTCTTTTAGATGTACTATAAATGTCTTACTTATAAAGTAATCATACAGTTATCAGATACTTATATCTGTCTAGGTTACCGTATTGTAGATTGGGAACACGTAGCCCTGGTTATCAGTGCAGATGCCGCCGTGTCACTCTAATAGCCCCAGGTAACAGCACTACCAGCTAAGTAAGCTTCCTGGAAGATTTGGTTCCCCGGTGACTTTACTGAAAATTTTGTGTTTTCTTATACAGGATTAGGATGCAAATGACATTCAGTAACTCCAATTTGGGGAAAAATGATACAAGGGTTTGAAGTTCTGTGTGCCTTGGATACGCCATACGCCGCTGCGTGTAAAGCCTTAATTAAGCAGACCTGACAGGCCTCTGCAAGTAGGTCATCATATTCCTGGATGAGCCACTGCAAGAGTCTCCTTCGTCGCGATGGGTACATAGGTGGCATGATGACAGGTAGCAGAAGGACCTACTTAACCCTTAACTGCAAGAGGTATTGCCTGCCTTTGTCATTGTCTCTGTACAAATGTGCTGCATATGTATGAGAGGAGGGACTGTACATTATCCTGCAGCAGTATATTTGGGAGACAGCAAAACCTTATCTCAATCCTCATCTCTGGTCCAGTGTGGCCCTCACCATCCCTACGTGGCATCGACTGCAGCCCTAATACAGGCCACAGACTGAAGCTGTAGCTAGTAGTCAACTTGCTATCATGGCTGAGCCTCTGTGTACCAACAGTGACTGATGGTGAAAGTAGGCGCCACTAGTGTCGGACTTGCCCTCTAGAGCACCACAGGATGCTTTGGTGGGTCCTACCTTCAACCCAATGCTGGACAGAAGAAGATATCCTTGTGTGGAGACTACGAATGTCTATTTACTCGGGGTTGATGGATGATGGGCCCCCAGAATATCTAGTGGGACCAAGGACCCCAGTCTGACTTTAGGCGCCATGTTGGACTGGAGGTAAGGACCAAGGTAAGTTTAGGCTCTTTCTTGTTTTCAAACCACCTGGGACCCATAGTAAAATAATCTTTTTTCTTTAAGCATCCCATATCTCCATCTTGTATGCCATATTACCTCCTAAGAAATCTAAATATCGTAACCTCAGGGTGGGTTTAAAGTATTCTGTAAACAAATGGTAGAGTTATGAATTCTGCCTAATATTATAACAGAATACCAATTGCACCCTATAGACCATAGTGGTGCGTTTTCTAGAAAAATCAAACATGTTCCTCTTAGACTACTCCTTTAAATACAAACATGGGCAATAACACGTGGCCCAATTTGATCAGATCCTTTTAAGTTTCATTTTCATCTTTGTGATGGAGCCAACTACTAATATCTTAATCTTCAACAGTTGTTATTATTATCCAAGTCGTTAAATGTGCTGGGTTCTCTACACCCAGAATTTGGCTATACAATAGGCACAAATAGTAAAAGGGGTTTTCCGAGACCTAAAAAAACTGCTATGTGGTCAGGAGGGGGCAGCATAAAAAATAAACACATACTTACCTCTGCGGTCCCTCCCTGTGTCCCATGCCGCGGTCTCTCCGAACCATGCCCCTGGATCAGGTGCTTGGATATGGGGAAGGGTGGACATGACCGGCCACCAAGCTGGTCTGAGCAGAGCCCAGGCACGGCCTGGAGAGACCTCGGCGCGGGACACCTGGAGAGAGGTAAGTACATGTTTATTTTTTTAAGGAGCCCCCTCCTGGTCATATAGAAGTTTTTTAATAGGTCTCAGACAACCCCTTTAACATACTTGTTGCCATCCATTTTGCTGTGGGTGTGTGGGTTTCTCAGTCAAGGCTCTTCAAAAATGCCCGCTGGTTTCTTCATGGAAGCCAATGGTAAGGTCTCAAGCAACGACCATATTTTCCGTCTTTGAACTGGCCAATCCAAGTTGCGGCTAACTCAGGCCCGGATAGACTTATATTGTGCATGATCATGGTGCAGTGAGGTCACAAATGATAAAGTAGGTCCTTTTCCTGATTCACTTCACGGACAGGCATTTTTAATGGACATTGGCGGGGTGAAAATACCTGAAAATCAGGTATGTTGGCGATGTATGCCTAATGTATAGTCTAATCTTATTTTTAACATGGAGGGTCCCTTTAAGTTTTCCAGTGTCTGGATAAAGAAATGAGGAAAGGGCTAGGTATTTTATTATTGTAACTTACAATGGAGTTGAAATAGTCCTAGTTCAAATCCAAAAAAATACACAAAACCTATATAGGACAACGAGCCACTGGGGGGATTTAGGATATACTAAAATATAAGTCTTTCATTAGTAGATATCTCTAGATATCTCAGGGCAGAGGGAACATCTCTTTGGGGAGTGCAGTATGAACAGATTTGAAAAAAATAAAATAAAAAATAGAAATTGATCTTGAACCTTTTGTTCTTAGTCTTCAACACAGAGCGGAGACTGAGGGAGAAAAGTCATTTCAAGAGATGCCTCTGGCGATGCAGCCACCTCAAGGACGACTGTAGTGACATCATATAGCAGCAATATCGCCGTGACTGCTAATAAACACGGAAAGGGATTAGATGGAGTAATTACAATGAGTAATTTATTGCATTTTGCTGCTAGGTTTTATTGATTGAAAAACCTTAAAATTGCAAATAGTGAATTAGCAAATGAATAAAAGTTTAACAATTAGAAAATAAATCAGCAAATAATCTCATTTTTACATTCATTTGGACTGAGGAAAAGTAACATATCGATGCCTATAAATAAAAAAAAAAGTCCCTAACATCCTAATATTTCAGCAACTAAATGGAAAAATTAAATTTATGAATACCCCAGATAGTGATAATGGTTCTCAACCTTCCTAATGCCATCACCCTTTAATACAGTTCCTCATGTTATGGTGACCCCCAACCATTTTCGTTGCTACTTCATAACTGTAATTTTTCTATTGTTATGAATCGTAATTGTAGTCACAGTGATACCCCAGTAGCCAGTAGTCACAGTGATACCCCCAGTAGTCACAAAGCCTGCCCCAGTAGCCAGTAGACACAATGATGTCCCCATTAGTCACAGCACCTGCCCCCATAGCCAATAGTCACAGTGATGCACCCAATAGTCACAGCACCTGCCCCCAGTAGCCTACAGTCACATTGCTGCCCCAGTAGACAGTAGTCACAGTGATGCCCCCAGTAGCCAGTACTCACATCGAATCCTGCTGTAACCAGTAATCACAGTGATGCCCTCAGTAGTCAGAGTCAGTCAGTAGTCAGAGTAATACCCCGAGTAGTCAGTAGTCACAGTTGTGCCCTCAGTAGCCAGTAGTGACAGGAATGCCTCCAGTAGCCAGCACTCACAGTGATTCCCCCAGTAGTCACAGTGGTGCCCCAAGTAGTCAGCAGCTGCAGTGATGTCCCCAGTAACCGGTAGTTGCAGTGATCCCCCAGTGAGCACAGAAATGCCCCAGAAGTGACAGGAATGCCCCCAGTGACATAAGGAAAAAGAATAAAACACACTTATCTTGTTTCTCTTGCATTTTCTTTATTCTGATGCTGGAGCTGCATAGATTCTTATGCAGGTCCATAACAACTGGATCCAGTGCATTCAGATCTGTGTTCTAAGGAACAAAAAACCTATGATCCAAATGTTTCCTGGGTCTAAACATGGATTAAAAGTTGAAGAATTTCGTGGTTCACCAGGATCGTGGTTATGACTCACATTACACAATTTGCATTACAGGGGGCAAATACGGTACATGTGCAAATACAGGGGGCACACAAATAAGCTATTTTTCATAAAGAAACCTGGAAAGCTGATAATGTGCTGTAGACAATGCTCAGGTGATTTAGGAGCAGGTAGACTGCCTTGAAATGTGGTATAGAAGGGAATTGGGGAGGGTTGTACATGGAAGCCATGTGGATTTTGGTTTCCGGCAAAGACATCTCTGTGGGATTACCAATTACCACCTTAACTGGATTGACATGAATGTGGTTTTCGAACCTTGAAGGCCAAGTGTGAATATGGGTGGATTCTGACCTGCACCAAATGCCATCTTTCTCTGATTGTCATTAACAGTGGTGAGTTAATGGACATTCACAAGATTTTGTGTTACAACCTTTGGAACCAATTGTCTTAGTGTCTTGCTCGTTAAGGAGGACACCAAGAAAAGTTGGTAATCCACAACCATTGTTTCTTTATGGTAAGAAGAAGTCTTTTTTTTTTGCATCTTTTGTCTTTCTCCAGTCTTGATATAATGGTTTTCTAATCTTTGTAGCACCTAGGCTGAATTATTCAGTAAAAGGAAAGATATAAGCACACATCTCATGAGCGTTGGGCTTCAGGCTGTTTATTGAGATGCTCTTCTTTTATCATGTCATGCGTGTGACTTGTATGTCCGGTGTGGTAAATGTAGCCTGACATGTGAGAGGTGATATGTGTAGTCATTACGTCATTCTCTGATGCATTTAGCCAGTGGGACTTCTACATTATCATGGCTCAATGGAGGGGCCGGTAGCTACATGATATATTGAGTTGTTGTGAGATACGAGAGCATGGGCGGGTGAAGAGGATTCTCACTTTCCTCTTGGAAAGCTCCATGGTTTCTATTAAAAGCACAGCAGATTTGTACGAGTTTATGTAGATGTACTCGGCTGTGCTTCTCTTGGTCTAACACTTGGCACGGACGCCTGGATAACATTTAAATCAGGCTGGAAGTGTAATTAAGCCGATTTCATCAGCGCAGCCCTGCAATTTTATACATGACGACTTTGAAACATGACAATTTAGAGGGCTCAGGAGCTGCAAATTGGGCCAATAAAACAGGACATGTTAGCTGAATGAGAGCTAACGTTTACTTCAAAAGAAAAGAGATTATACAACTGGTTCAGAATTCTGGCCCGTATGAACCAACCTGCCGCCAAACGGATCCTCAGTACATAGAGTAGTATAACCTGCTCCAAAGTGGGTGCCAGCTTACGCTACAAGCAGGAAAGTGCTGAAAAAAATATTTACCTTTTAACAAGAACAGGAGCTTTCACCAAATCCACCTCTTCCCATTCTTAGTTTCCTTCCATAGGTGGCGCTCTACTAATTCTGGCACAATCAGAATTTTCTTTAGTCCCCATTTAGTCCCGATAGTTTCTGAGCAATCAATTGAGTACATTTTTGCACTTAAGCTATTTGGGTTCCGTAGTGGCAGGTGGGTGGTTTAGTGAGGCCTGGACCACCCGTATGACAATAATGCATCATATTGAGCGCCAAAACTAGGTTGAGAATGGTGGGCTAAAGAGAAATTTCCAGTGATGCTGAATTCGTTGGAGTAATACCTAAGAAAGGATAAAGGGTTGGAGCTGGTGGAGGTGGTAAAGCCAAGACTTTGTTAACATTGCTCCCTCTTCAACCCATGAGTACCTGTGTCTGTCTTTACCTGTGTCTGTTTGAGTAGATATGTGAATAGACAATGATTTTGCTCAGAATGGGACACCTTCAAAAGTTGATAGATCAATGATACCAACAGAAGGCTTTTGGACCTCAGTATCATGTACCATTTATAATTTAGTTTTTTTCTATGTCAGTGGAACATCTTTAACCATCATTAGGTTCCTGTTTACGTGTGACTGTTTATTTGGCATTCCTTGAATCAAAGCTTCCAGTTGACTTATCCACATAAAGAGGCCCTTTCACCACCTCCACCAACCCCAACTACTTACATTTAATAGTTGTGGTTCAACTGTAGTATCTGGAATCTTGTGGTCTAGAACAGCGGTCCTCAACTTCCAGGCCACAGGCCAAAGAACTTTAACTTAAAAAACCCCACTCTATACCTCCGGCTTCTTCACCCCACAGCTCAGTCTTCTACTCTTCCTAGGCAAAGCGGACAGAGGCACATCTACGTGGCATGCCCTGCACATAAACGTGACTCTGTCCGCTTTGTCTGGGAAGACAAGAAGACGGAGCCGCAGGAACAAAAGATAAGTATAGAGTGTTTTTTTTTTTTTAAAGGGAGCTCTGCTGTGGACATTTTATTAATGGGAAGGGGGGCAATTTATTAGCAATGGGAGCTCTGCTGTGGATATTTAATTACCGAGCGTGTCTCTTCTGTGGACATTTCATTAAATTGGGGGTTCTGCTGTGGATATCTCTTTCGTGGAGGAAGGGAGAGGGGGAGACTCTGTTGTTGATGTCTACTTCAGCCCAGGGCCACTCATCTGACAGTAAAGAGCCTGGCCAGTTTGGGTAGTTTCAATACCCAGTTTGGTACTTAGGCTCCCTCCTGTGAGAATGGTAGTCCTGGGTTGGAACAGACAATCGTCTGACAATAGAGATCTGAGAATTATGGCATAGATTGCTCAAGAACTATCCCATCTCTGCAAAAATCAGTGGAGTAGAACCTTCTAAAGAATGGAAGAATTGGAGTCGGTTGAAATGGTGAAAGGTCCCCTTTAAGTACTATATAAAATGTAATAGGGTAAATTCTCACTTGTATTAGTGGGATTGATTTTTCTTTCTGCTTTTGACAGATACCAAAACTGGAACAAGGGAAAACATCCCTTAACCTTTTCTACTAGAATGTTTTCTCCTGTTTAGTCTTTTGGGATCTGTTCCCATTTGTGGTAAAACACTTGTAAGCATTGCTCTAACACAGTATTTTTCTACCCGACTCCTTTCTTCTGTACAGGCGGTCCCCTACTTAAGAACACCTGACTTACATACGACCCCTAGTTACAAACGGACCTCTGGATTTTGGTAATTTACTGTACTTTAGTCCTTGGCTACAATAATCAGCTATAACAGTTATCAATGGTGCCGGTAATTAAGATTTATTGGTAATCCTGGTTCTTATGAGAATCCAACATTTTTAAAATCCAATTGTCACAGAGACCAAAAAAATTTTGACTGGGGTTACAATAATAAAGTATACGGTTCTGTCTTACATACAAACTCAACTTAAGAACAAACCTACAGAACCTATCTTGTATGTAACCCGGGGACTGCCTGTACTTGACTTTTCCGTCTCTTATCATAGGATCTTGGAAACAGAACTACTATTCTGTAAGACAAAGGTGTGTCTGTGATAACCATGACTGAGAAAGTGAGATACAGGTTTATAAATATGTCAAATTTCAACAAAAACAACTAAACCAATGGAGTAATTATTAATTTTTGGTGGAACTTTATTATAGGCTTGAAAAACTATTGTGTTAACATCATGCAGCAGCTTTAAAGAGATGTGTACTTTTAACCATCCTTGAGCTGGTCCTACACATAACATAATGATTGGCAATGTAGCCGATCAATTGACTACAGGCGGTCCCTTACTTAAGAACACTGGACTTACATATGACCCATAGTTACAAACAAACCTCTGGATATTGGTAATTTATTGTACTTTAGTCCTACCCTACAATGATCAGCTGTAACAGTTATCACAGGTGTCTGTAATGAAGCTTTAGTGTTAATCCTGATTCTTATGACAATCCAACATTTTTAAAATCCAATTGTCACAGAGACCAAAAAAGTTCTGGCTGGTGTTACAATGATAAAATATACAGTTCCGACTTACATACAAATTCAACTTAAGAACAAACCTACAGACCCTATCTTGTATGTAACCCGGGGACTGCCTGTATAACATCGTTCATGCGATTGATCCTACTAGCAATAGAAGAGATCTGGTCCGAAAAAAACCCTCACCTTACCATTGATCAACTGAATTTGGCCAATAATCTCATTTTGGTTGACCACGGACAAAATATTCTAAACTGGGCAGTCACTTTTTTTGGTAGGTAGAAATCTTCTGTAAACCACTGCTTTCAAATTTAACATTTTCCAAAATTCTGGAATGATTCCATGACAAATAAAAAAATGTATTTCCGGGATTAGATAGGGGGTGGAGTTTCGGACGATTGGTAGGGGGTGAAGGGGATAAAGGGAGAGGGGGCCTGTGCTTGGTGTTTTTTTTTCGATTTTTCTCTATTCTTCCCCTTCTTCCCCCTTTTTTGTGTAACGAGTACAATCCATATCTTGATATTATGCATCTGTGGACAGGAAGGAGGAAGGGATTGTCATATATATATAGAAGGCACCTATGGTGTTGGGTAGGTATAATATCTTGATATTAGTTATTAATGGGTGGGAATGGGTTGTTATTTACATATGGATTGTGTTTGTGTTTTTCGAAGCATATGTAAATATCTGGAAAAAGTTTAAATAAATAAAGAATTTTAAAAAAAATGTTTACATTTTCCAAAATTCTGGAATGATTCCATGACAAATAAAAAAAATCCTTTATTTGATCCCCTGCTAGGACACCCAGCTGTCAATCAAAAATGTTTCCAAATGTCAGCAAGTCCTAACATTGTCACTACTATCTCTTAGTCCATGAGGATACTGAACATGGAACCACCTCTACGAGCTAAGAATTCCCTAATTATGGAGATAAAAATAGGTTTTATAAACTAGACAACCCTGCTGTCATCATCATCATCATGTCCTTGACTGATTCAGCCATCCCTAACACCAACAAGAGAAGATGCTCACACTTAGTCTTTCTTGATTTTATTTCCCTTATTAGTGTTTCGATTGATTAAGACGGAGTCGGTTCGCAGGCTTTGGTGGATGTGCTTTATGTGCAGCTGTGCCCTCTAATCTGTGCAGCTCACCTTCCTAACATCCTTCATCCTGTGATAGGGTCCTATTTATCACTTTCTACTCTCGGGACCAGCCACTGCCCTCAGCTCCCCTTGACCTCCTCTCTTGGGCTGGAATGATGACTATTTCTCAGTAGCTTTGGCCCTAGATAAATGGTTCTCAGAGGGGTAAATGAGGGAAGAATATGTATTAACCTTATAAGCTCAAGATAATCTTGTAATGCGGAAGGAGTCTATCCTTGGAAGTCATTGGGATGAACTATGGACCTCATTGATATTACCTTGATTAATTCATTCTGTGTCTGTTGTTAGGTCACCACACGTCTATGTCATCTCAATATTTGTATGTTTAGATTTCACAGGTTTTTTTTAATCTTCCAGATATCACCTAAAAAGTCTTATTGATCAAATTTAGTAACATGAATTTGTTTCCAATTTCAAAAAATACTTTTTGACCACAGTTACAGGCGGTCCCCTACTTAAGAACACCCAACTTACAGGCGACTCCTAGTTACAAACGGACCTCTGGATGTTGGTAATTTACTGTACTTTTGCCGTAGGCTACAATAATCAGCTGTAACACTTATCACAGGCGTCTGTAATGAAGCTTTAGTGTTCATCCTGGTTCTTATGACAATCCAATATTTTTAGAATCCAATTGTCACAGAGACCAATAAAATTTTGGCTGGGGTTACAATTATAAAATATACAGTTCCGACTTACATACAAATTCAACTTAAGAACAAACCTACAGAACCTATGTTGTACGCAACCTGAGGACTGCCTGTATTGTTATAAAAGACTGGGGAATAGGCAAATAGTCTCAAAATTCCTGGATAATTGCATTGCCTACTATATGAATCTTTGAAAATGCGTTTATTTTGAAGAATCATATTTGGGCATTGAATAAGTTTCTAAGAACACATAGATCAGTGCTTCTCAACCTTTGTAATGCTGTAACCCCGCAATACAGTTCCTTATGTTGACCCCAAACCATGTGATTCGCTACAAAAACGTGATAAAATCGTGGCTCAGATGACTTTAGGCGACCCCTGTGTTTTGGTCGTTCGACCCCCGCTGGGGACGCGACCCACAGGTTGAGAACTGCTGACATAGACAGTGAATAACTATGAAAGCCATCTTCCCGCTTGAGATGAGCACCACATTATCTAGACCAGATTGCACGTGTCACATATTTAGTTCTACCAGACATTGCTGTCTCATCTTCTCAGAGAGGTTTCTTCATACTAGTGTTTGGGGCCTTGTCTCTCTCTCTCTCTTGCTCTATTTCTCATGACTGGTATAAATGACTATTATGATAATTGTTAAATTAACCCTCAGTTTTATGATGATGATTTATCAAGGCATGTAATAGATCTGTGGAAACCTCGTGTTTCTTGGTCCTTCACTAGGGTCTCCATGAAAGACGGAACTGGTTGAACTCCTACTAGAAGGCAGTTTAGGAATGGCCCACCAGGGTGTCAGAGGATGTTTTGGTCAGCCCAGGCTGTAACCCGATAGTGGATCCCAGAAATACAGCAGAAGACAACGTAATTTTGAGGCTAGTAGAGTCTGATTCTTATGGGATGTGGAATGGTGGGAATGGTTTATCAAATTTAGCCCCAACCTGACACTGCTATTAGAGTAGGGATGAGTAGTCGTATAGGAGAATTGTTAACTTAGGTTGAATGTTACTAATCTATTATTTTAAAATCACCTTCATCCCATCTTCTCACTCATGGAAGAGTAATTTAATAATCTAGATCAAATACAGTAGTCATTACAGTAATGAATCCAATGGATAGGGATATATCTTCTTATTGTTAAGTCATTTATAGAAGTCATCGTATAGAATGCTTTCTCATGGGAATCAAGGTGTCATTTTTGTCCTACAAGGTTTTATTTCCTCTGCATTATTAATAAGAAGGCTTACTATTCTCTACACAGCTGAAGGCAACTACTCCGGAACATTCACATTAGCCTTTTCTGTAGGTTAACCCAACATATTTATCTCATCATGTCTTTTATTTAACCGAGGGTCGTGAGGGAGTTGGCTGGTTTGCGTTTCTCAGTTGGAGTAGAGAGTCTTATCGGGCCATAAGTTATCCCTTGAAAAGCTGTGTGGAAATTAACTCTTATCTAGGAGTAATCCCAATAGTGCAGACTTTTCATAAATGCCTGTTGCTCCACCAAAAACTTGCCTAATTGTCATTAACATTTTTTCCCATTGGAGTAACCATACAAAATCTAATCCGGATCATACAATGATGCCGAAGACATTCATAGCATGTGCAATAAATACTTTATCACTACCCCTAGGGTGCTTATTGGTTCCATGGTGATTTCTACTTTCAGTGACTGTTGCAGAACACTGGAAATATTCTTTCAGCCAATCACTGGTGGCAGAAGGAGACTGCTTCAAAAACTGATTGGCCGAGAGGACTTTTCTGCTACTTCCTGTGTGTCAGGATGGTGACAGGAAGTAGAGAACTGTTGGAACCAGGTAAGCTTCACAATGGTATAATTTTTAAGATTTTATTCTATTGTGAGCATGTTCTGAAAAGTTGTTTCCCTGCTAATTTAACGGGATATATTGGAATATTGAGCATTACATTTTTTCATCTTGTTTTGCTTATTATGTCAAAGGCCAGGTGAAAAAAAGTGGTAAAAATTCTAAACCAAGATGTAACCTCCATGGCTTCTAGCCCCCACAGAACACAGATTTGTAGTCATTTACTTGACGTGATATCAGCGCTCATGTGGAGCAGTTCAAAAGCGACAGATGGGAAGTGAAGGGATTTGCCACGTAATCACATACCTAATCATGGCGCAACATGGGGCATAAGTGTTTCTTTAATTAACAAAAGGCGTATTAGATGTCTCTTTAAGAAGTGCACAGTTGTATACAAGAAAGGTAATTACTGGAGCTGTGGACCTCCTCCAGAGTGAGGTGACGAACCGGGGACAAAGGAGTAACTGAGAAGAATCAACAAGACAAGCAAAAACTACAACTAGTATTAATAATAGCGTCTAAAAATACAGTTTTCTTAGAGATTGTCTTTACTATATTAGATACTGTAGAAAGGTCATGGGAATGAAATGGGAACTATACAGTGCCCAACTTAATGTGGTACTGTCAACTCAAATAATCTCTATTGGGTTTAGGTCAGAAAATTTTTTAAATTGAGTTGAATGATTAAGGACTCCTAAACACGCTTCCTTTATCACTTCAACACAACATGGTGTGTGTTTTGTGTTATCATGGTCCAACTATGCTAAATCAGATGGCCAGCATTGGACAAACTGACCTGATTTTGAGGAGCTCCAAAGAGGAAGTAGAAGTCTTTTGGAGTTGACTTAAGAGCTGGTCACTGCCTGAAGGATCTACAGTATTATTTATAAACTTTTTCTCAAAAACATTTTCGACCTGTCCTGTGTAAGTTGATAATAACATGACCTTACTTTTGATCTGTGCAAAGGGTGTCCCATCATTTTTGGGTACAAGGAACTCCATCTAAACATTGAAGAAGGGATAGAGTTCAGTTACTGAATGCTGGGGTTGGATTAACCAAGTTAAAAATGTATCTTAATTCCCAGGTTATATAATATCTAGAGATGAACGGGCCTGATGCTCATATTTGGCATTCAGGTTTGGCTGCATGACCCGAACATATAGCCGGAATGGGGGCCAAACAGCCAATCTGGCAAATTTACGCAACTAGTCATGGCCAAAGCCATGGCTAGTTGCTATGGGTGTCAATTTGCCAGATAGGCTCTTTGGCCGCCAGATAGGCTGTTTGGCCGCTAGATAGGCTGTTTGGCTGAAGTCGAATTTGAACCCGTCCATTGCGTCTCCTTACCTCTAATAATAACCTTCCGATTAGTGAGGGTGCAACCATTAAGATCCCTGTCAATCCTGAAAAGGGGGTCCTATTTTATTATACGAATAGACTGCAAGGTCAAGCTCCATTCTTCTTTTTTGGGGTCTACAGCCTGGGGTAGTTCCAATAGAATTAAAGGAAACCTACCACTTACCGTGGTAGGTTTTAAACTTTATAGCCGTAGGAAATGTGGTTATAGAAGGGAATGGGGATGGTTGTACATGGAAGCCATGTGGATTTTGGTTCCGCCAAAGACATCTCTGTGGGATTACCAATTACCACCTTAACTGGATTGACATGAATGTGGTTTTCGAACCTTGAAGGCAAGTGTGAATATGGGTGGATTCTGACCTGCACCAAATGCAATTTCTCTGATTGTCATTAACAGTGGTGAGTTAATGGACATTCACAAGATTTTGTGTTACAACCTTTGAACCAATTGTCTTAGTGTCTTGCTCGTTAAGGAGGACACCAAGAAAGTGTGGTAATCCACAACCATTGTTTCTTTTATGGTAAGAAGAAGTCTTTTTTTTGCATCTTTGTCTTTCTCAGTCTGATATAATGGTTTTCTATATCTTGTAGCACCTAGGCTGAATTATTCAGTTAAAGGAAAGATATAAGCACAAATCTCATGAGCGTTGGGCTTCAGGCTGTTTATTGAGATGCTCTTCTTTTATCATGTCATGCGTGGTGGAATTGTATGTCCGGTGTGGTAAATGTAGCCTGACATGGAGAGGTGATATGTGTAGTCATTACGTCATTCTCTGATGCATTTAGCCAGGGGACTTCTACATTATCATGGCTCAATGGAGGGGCGGTAGCTACATGATATATTGAGTTTGTGAGATACGAGAGCATGGGGCGGGTGAAGAGGATTCTCCTTTCCTCTTGGAAAGCTCCATGGTTCTATTAAAAGCACAGCAGATTTGTACGAGTTTATGTAGATGTACTCGGCGTGCTTTCTTGGTCTAACACTTGGCACAGGAGCCATGGATAACATTAAATCAGGCTGGAAGTGTAATTAAGCCGATTTCATCAGCGCAGCCCTGCAATTTTATACATGACGACTTTGAAACATGACAATTTAGAGGGCTCAGGAGTGCAAATTGGGCCAATAAAACAGGACATGTTAGCTGAATGAGAGCTAACGTTTACTTCAAAAGAAAAGAGATTATACAACTGGTTTCAGAATTCTGGGCGTATAACCAAACCTGCCGCCAAACGGAGTCCTCAGTACATAGAGTAGTATAACCTGCTCCAAGTGGGTGCCAGCTTACGTACAAGCAGGAAAGTGCTGAAAAAATATTTACCTTTTAACAAGAACAGGAGCTTTCACCAAATCCACCTCTTCCCATCTCTAGTTCCTTCCATAGTGGGCGCTCTACTAATTTGGCACAATCAGAATTTCTTTAGTCCCCTTTAGTCCCGATAGTTTCGAGCAACTCAATTGAGTGACATTTTTGCACTTAAGCATTTGGGTCCGTAGTGGCAGGTGGGTGGTTTAGTGAGGCTGGACCACCGTATGACAATAATGCATCATATTGAGCGCCAAAACTAGGTTGAGAATGGTGGGCAAAGAGAAATTTCCAGTGAGTGATGTGAATTCGTTGGAGTAATACTAAGAAAGGATAAAGGGTTGGAGCTGGTGGAGGTGGTAAAGCCAAGACTTTGTAACATTGCTCCCTCTTCAACCCATGAGTACCTGTGTCGTCTTTACCTGTGTCTGTTTGAGTAGATATGTGAATAGACAATGATTTGCTCAGAATGGGACACCTTCAAAAGTTGATAGATCAATGATACCAACAGAAAGGCTTTTGGACCTCAGTTATCATTACCATTTATAATTTAGTTTTTTTTCTATGTCAGTGGAAAACATTTAACCATCAATTAGGTTCCTGTTAGTGTGACTGTTTATTTGGATTCCTTGAATCAAAGCTTCCAGTTGACTTATCCACATAAAGAGGCCCTTCACCACCTCACCAACCCCAACTACTATACATTAATAGTTGTGGTTCAACTGTAGTATCTGGAATCTTGTGGTCACATAGAGCGGTCCTCAATTCCAGGCCACAGGCCAAAGAACTTTAACTTAAAAAACCCCAACTATACTCCGGCTTCTTCACCCCACAGCTCAGTCTTACTCTTCCTAGGCAAAGCGGACAGTAGGCACATCTACGTGGCATGCCCTGCAACATAAACGTGACTCTGTCCGCTTGTCTGGGGAAGACAAGAAGACGAGCCGCAGGAACAAAAAGTAAGTATAGAGTGTTTTTTTTTTTTTAAAGGGAGCGCTGTAAGTGGCATTTTTAATGGGAAGGGGGGCAATTTATTAGCAATGGGAGCTCTGCTGTGGATATTTAATTAGCCGAGCGGTCTCTCTGTGGACATTTCATTAAATTGGGGGTTCTGCTGTGGGATATCTCTTTTCGTGAGAGGGAGGGGGGGGAGACTCTTGTGTTGATGTCTACTTCAGCCCAGGGCCACTCATCTGACAGTAAAGAGCCTGGCCAGTTTGGGTAGTTTCAATACCAGTTTGGTACTTAGGTCCTCCCTGTGAGAATGGTAGTCTGGGTTGGAACAGACAATGTCTCTGACAATAGAGATCTGAGAATTATGGCATAGATTGCTCAAGAACTATCCCATCTCTGCAAAAATCAGTGGTAGTAGAACCTTCTAAAGAATGGAAGAATTGGAGTCGGTTGAAATGGTGTGAGAAGGTCCCCTTTAGTACATATAAAATGTAATAGTTGGTAAATCTCACTTGTATTAGGGGATTGATTTTTTCTTTCTGCTTTTGACAGATACAAAACTGGAACAAGGGAAAAACATCCCTTAACCTTTCTACTAGAATGTTTTCTCCTGTTTAGTCTTTTGGGATTTTGTTCCCATTTGTGGTAAAACACTTGTAAGCATTGCTCTAACACAGTATTTTTTCTACCCGACTCCTTCTTCTGTACAGGCGGTCTCCTACTTTAAGAACAACTGACTTACATACGCCCCTAGTTACAAACGGACCTTGGATTTTGGTAATTTACTGTACTTTAGTCCTTGGCTACAATAATCAGCTAAACAGTTATCAATGGTGCCGGTTAATTAAGATTTATGGTAATCCTGGTTCTTATGAGAATCCAACATTTTTAAAATCCAATTGTCACAGAGACCAAAAAAATTTTGACTGGGGTGTACATAATAAAGTGATACGGTTTGTCTTACATACAAACTCAACTTAAGAACAAACCTACAGAACCTATCTTGTATGTAACCCGGGGACTGCCTGTACTTGACTTTTCCGTCTCTATCATAGGATCTTGGAAACAGAACTACATTCTGTAGACAAAGGTGTGTCTGTGATAACCATGACTGAGAAAGTGAGATACAGGTTATAATATGTCAAATTTCAACAAAAACAACTAAACAATGAGTAATTATTATTTTTGTGTGGAACTTTATATATGGACTTATTGAAAAACTATTGTGTTAACATCATGCAAGCAGTTTAAAGAGATGTGTACTTTAAACCATCCTTGAGCTGGTCCTACACATAACTAATGATTGGCAATGTAGCCGATCAATTGACTACAGGCGGTCCTCTTACTTAAGAACACTGGACTTACATATGACCCATAGTACAAACAAACCTCTGGATATTGGTAATTTATTGTACTTTAGTCCTACCCTACAATGATCAGCTGTAACAGTTATCACAGGTGTCTGTAATGAGCTTTAGTGTTAATCCCTGATTCTTATGACATCCAACATTTTTAAAACCAATTGTCCACAGAGGACCAAAAAAGTTGGCTGGTGTTACCATGATAAAATATACAGTTCCGACTTACATAAAAATTCAACTTAAGAACAAACCTACAGACCCTATCTTGTATGTAACCCGGGGGACTGCCTGTATAACATCGTTCATGCGATATGATCCTACTAGCAATAGAAGAGATCTGGTCCGAAAAAAACCCTCACCTTACCATTGATCAACTGAATTTGGCCAATAACCATTTTGGTTGACCACGGACAAAATATTCTAAACTGGGCAGTCATTTTTTTGGTAGTAGAAATCTTCTGTAACCACTGCTTTCAAATTTAACATTTTCCAAATTCTGGAATGATTCCATGACAAATAAAAAATGTATTTCCGGGATTAGATAGGGGGTGGAGTTCGGACGATTGTGTAGGGGGTGAAGGGGGATAAAGGGAGAGGAGGGGCCTGTGCTTGGTGTTGTTTTTTTTTCGATTTTCTCTATTCTTCCCCTTCTCCCCCCTTTTGTGTAACGAGTACCATCCATATCTTGATAGTATGCATCTGTGGACAGGAAGGAGGAAGGGTTGTCATATATATTATAGAAGGCACCCTATGTGTTGGGTAGGTATAATATCTTGATATTAGTTATATGGGTGGGAATGGGTTGTTATTTAATATGGATTGTGTTGTGTTTTTCGAAGCTATGTAAATATCTGGAAAAAGTATTAACTAAATAAAGAATTTTAAAAAAAATGTTACATTTTCCAAAATTCTGGACTGATTCCATGACAAATAAAAAAAATCCTTTATTTGATCCCCTGTAGGACAACACACGCTGTCAATCAAAAATGTTTCCAAATGTCAGCAAGTCTAACATTGTCACTACTATCTCTTAGTCCATGAGAGGATACTGAACATGGAACCACCTCTACGAGCTAAGAATTCCCTTAATTATGGAGATAAAAATAGGTTTTATAAACTAGACAACCCTGCTGTCATCAATCATCATGTCCTTGATGATTCACCATCCCTAACACCAACAGAGAGATGCTCACACTTAGTCTTTCTTGATTTTATTTCCCTTATTAGTGTTTCGATTGATTAACGGAGTCGGTCGCAGGCTTTGGTGGATGTGCTTTATGTGCAGCTGTGCCCTCTAATCTGTGCAGCTCACCTTCCAACATCCTTCATCCTGTGATAGGGTTCCTATTTATCACTCTACTCTCGGGACCAGCCTGCCCTCAGCTCCCCTTGACTCCTCTCTTGGCTGGAATGATGACTATTTCTCAGTAGTTTGGCCCTAGATAAATGGTTCTCAGAGGGGTAAATGAGGGAAAGAATATGTGTATTAAACTTTAAGCTCAAGATAATCTGTAATGCGGAAGGAATGTTATCCTGGAAGTCATTGGGATGAACTATGGACCTCATTGATATTACCTTGATTAATTCATTCTGTGTCTGTTGTTAGGTCACCACACGTCTATGTCATCTCAATATTGTATGTTAGATTCACAGGTTTTTTTTTTTAATCTTCCGAGATATCATCCTAAAAGTCTTATTGATCAAATTAGTAACATGAATTTGTTCCAATTCAAAAAATACTTTTTGACACAGTTACAGGCGGTCCCTACTAAAACACCCAACTTACAGGCGAACTCTAGTTAACAAACGGACCTCTGGATGTGGATTTACTGTACTTTGCGTAGGCTACAATAATCAGCTGTACACTTATCACAGGCGTCTGTAATGAAGCTTAGTGTTCATCCTGGTTCTTATGCAATCAATATTTTAGAATCCAATGTCACAGAGACCAATAAAATTTTGGTGGGGTTACAATTATATAAATATAAGTTCCGAATACATACAAATTCAACTTAAGAACAAAACTACAGAACCTATGTTGTACGCAACCTGAGGACTGCCGTCTGTATTGTTTATAAAAGACTGGGGAATAGGCAAAATAGTCAAAATTCCTGGATAATTGCATTGCTACTATATGAATCTTTGAAAATGCGTTATTTGAAGATCATATTTGGGCATTGAATAAGTTTCTAAGAACACATAGATCAGTGCTTCTCAACCTTTGTAATGCTGAACCCCGCAATACAGTTCCTTATGTGACCCCAAAACCAGTGATTGCCGTACAAAAACGTGATAAAATCGGTGGCTCAGATGACTTTAGGCGACCCCTGTGTTTTGGTCGTTCGACCCCCGCTGGGGACGCGACCCACAGGTTGAGAACTGCTGAATAGACAGTGAATAACTATGAAAGCCATCTTCCGCTTGAGATGAGCACCACATTATCTAGACCAGATTGCACGTGTCACATATTTAGTTCAACCAGACATTGCTGTCTCATCTTCTCAGAGAGGTTTCTTCATACTGTGTTGGGGCCTTGTCTCTCTTCTCTCTTGCTCTATTTTCATGATGGTATAAATGACTATTATGATAATTGTTAAATTAACCCTCAGTTTTATGATGATGATTTATCAAGGCATGGAATAGATCTGTGGAAACCTCGTGTGTCTTGGTCCTTCACTAGGGTCTCATGAAGAGCGGGAACTGGGTTGAACTCCTACTAGAAAGGCAGTTTAGGAATGGCCCACCAGGGTGTCAGAGGATGTTTTGGTCAGCCCAGGCTGTAACCCGATAGTGGATCCCAGAAATACAGCAGAAGACAACGTAATTTTGAGGCTAGTAGAGTCTGATTCTTATGGGATGTGGAATGGTGGGAATGGTTTATCAAATTTAGCCCCAACCTGACACTGCTATTAGAGTAGGGATGAGTAGTCGTATAGGAGAATTGTTAACTAGGTGAATGTTACTAAATTTATTTTAAAAATCACCTTCATCCCATCTTCTACTCATGGAAGAGTAATTTAATAATCTAGATCAAATCAGTAGTCATTACAGTAATGAATCCAATGGATAGGGATTATCTTCTTATTGTTAAGATCATTTATAGAAGTCATCGTATAGAATGCTTTCTCATGGGAATCAAGGGGTCATTTTTGTCCTCAAGGTTTTATTTCCTCTGCATATTAATAAGAAGGCTTACTATCTCTACACAGCTGAAGGCAACTACTCCGGAACATCACATTAGCCTTTTTGTAGGTTAACCCAACATATTATCTCATCATGTCTGTTATTTAACCGAGGGTCGGAGGGAGTTGGCTGGTTTGCGTTTCTCAGTTGAGAGTAGAGAGTCTTATCGGGCATAAGTTATCCCTTGAAAAGCTGTGTGGAAATTAATCTTATCTAGGAGTAATCCAATAGTGCAGACCTTTCATAAATGCCTGTTGTCACCAAAAACTTGCCTAATTGTCATTAACATTTTTTCCATTGGAGTAACCATACAAAATCTAATCCGGATCATACAATGATGCCGAAGACATTCATAGCATGTGCAATAAAATACTTTATCACTACCCTAGGGTGCTTATTGGTTCCATGGTGGATTTTACTTTCAGGACTGTTGCAGAACACTGGAAATATCTTTCAGCCAATCACTGGTGGCAGAGGAGACTGCTTCAAAAACTGATTGGCGAGAGGACTTTCTGCTAATTCCTGTGTGTCAGGCATGGTGACAGGAAGAGAGGTAGAGAACTGTTGAAACAGGGTAAGCTTCACAATGGTATAATTTTAAGATTTTTATCTATTGTGAGCATGTTCTGAAAAGTTGTTTCCCTGCTAATTTAACGGGGATATATTGGAATATTGAGCATTACATTTTTTCATCTTGTTTTGCTATTATGTCAAAGGCCAGGTGAAAAAAAGTGGTAAAAATTCTAAACCAAGATGTAACCTCCATCTTAGCCCCACAGAAACAAGATTTGTAGTCATTACTTGACGTGATATCAGCGCTATGTGGAGCAGTTCAAAAGCGACAGATGGGAAGTGAAGGATTTGCCACGTAATCACATACCTAATATGGCGCACATGGGGCATAAGTGTTCTTATTAAAAAAAGGCGTATTAGATGTCTCTTTAAGAAGTGCACAGTGTATACAAGAAAGGTAATTACTGGGCTGTGGACCTCCTCCAGAGTGAGGTGACGAACCGGGGACAAAGGAGTAACTGAGAAGAATCAAACAAGACAAGCAAAAACTACAACTAGATTAATAATAGCGTCTAAAAACATGTTCTTAGAGATTGTCTTTACTATATTAGATACTGTAGAAAGGTCATGGGAATGAAATGGGAACTATACCGTGCCCAACTTAATGTGGTACTGTCAACTCAAATAATCTCTATTGGGTTTAGGTCAGAAAATTTTTTAAATGTAGTTGAATGATTAAGGACTCCTAAACACGCTTCCTTTATCACTTCAACACAACATGGTGTGTGTTTTGTGTGTATCATGGTCCAACTATGCTAAATCAGATGGCCAGCATGGACAAACTGACCTGATTTTGAGGAGCTCCAAAGAGGAAGTAGAAGTCTTTTGGAGTTGATTAAGAGCTGGTCACTGCCTGAAGGATCTACAGATTATTATAAACTTTTTCTCAAAAACATTTTCGACCTGTCCTGTGTAAGTTGATAATAAATGACCTTACTTTTGATCTGTGCAAAGGTTGTCCCATCATTTTTGGGTACAAGGAACATCCATCTAAACATTGAAGAAGGGATAGATTCAGTTACTGAATGCTGGGGTTGGATTAACCAAGTAAAAATGTATCTTAATTCCCAGGTTTATATAATATCGTAGAGATAACGGCCTGAGCTCATATTTGGCATTCAGGGTTGGCTGCATGACCCGAACATATAGCCGGAATGGGGGGCCAAACAGCAATCTGGCAAATTTACGCAACTAGTCATGGCCAAAGCCATGGCTAGTGCTATGGGTGTCAATTTGCCAGATAGGCTCTTTGGCCGCCAGATAGGCTGTTTGGCCGCTAGATAGGCTGTTTGGCTGAAGTCGAATTTGAACCCGTCCCATTGCGTCTCCTTACCTCTAATAATAACCTTCCGATTAGTGAGGGTGCAACCATTAAGATCCCTGTCAATCCTGAAAAGGGGGGTCCTATTTTATTAACGAATAGACGCAAGGTCAAGCTCCATTCTTCTTTTTGGGGTCTACAGCCTGGGGGGTAGTTCCATAGAAAAAGGAAACCTACCACTTACCGTGGTGGTTTAAACTATAGCCGCGCAGCAGGTACGCGCTCGGCGCTTACCGTCGCGCGCTGCTAATAGAAGTGAATGAGAGCCGCGCGCATGGTAAGCGCCGAGCGCGTACCTGCCTGCGCCGGCTATAAAGTTTAAAAAGTGTTTTAAACCGCGATACCGCGGTTTAAAACACTAACTAAAATAAGCTCCGTCACCAGCTCACCCTGAGCTGGTGCTCGGTATTGCCATCGGAAACCTGCCACTACAAGTGGTAGGTTTCCTTTAAATGTGTGTGTCCTACTTCACCAACACTCATCAATCAAACACAGTTTTATTTTTTCTGCTTTGAGAGATGGAACTTTTGGAATTTTTTTTTTTTACTTTGAACTAGGCTCTAATAAGAAATCGGCGACAGGGTCTACCATAACACACCTTTGGGACCCTTCTGTTCTCAGAACCTAGTTGTTTTTGATACCTCTGTACCTATAGCGAACACTATGTAGATTTCAGTTTTTAAAAATCTTTGGATGAACATCATCAATGGTCTGTGTTACATGTATACAATTATGGGAGGTAAATAATTCTCCAGAACTAGAAAGAGGCCCCTTGGTATTTTGCGTTCATGATCTGTTGTAGCGACTATCCACTTCGAAGCTCATACAAGGTGGCCCTATAATTGGGTTACAACTCGGCCTCTTATAGTAAAATCTGTATAAAATGCATGCATAAATAATGTACAATTGCATATGGCCAAGTTTATACTTGCTTTGGAAATTACATTATTCTGTTCCGACGTATGAACAGAAAAATGGACTTCAACCTGATGGATCGTTACATATTCAGAGTCCTATTGACTTATAATTGGGTCCCTCCATTTCCATCGTCATTCTACCAGAAGAAAATAACACAACATCTTGCTCCATTTTTCTGACTGAATTTTTCAACAGATCCTACAATGCAAATGTGAACAGAGCCTAAAACCAAAAATAGATTTAATTAGTTAACACATAAAACCATATGTACTTACTTTGCCTTGGTTCAATACTGGAATAAATTATAATGTGTTTTTTTTTCTTAGCAGGCACGGGGCCCCTGGAAATGGACGCCTTGTAGCTGAGTTCCTCTAGGACCCTTTGTGTTCTCAAGGTAAACAAATACAATTCTCTGTCTGTAAAGTACATAGTAATCTACTAATGCATTCCCTGGCAAAGGCTACAACCCCTTGCTGTCAGGCCATGATGTAAAAGTGTAAACGCACTTTTTTTCCCCCACAAAATTTGTCGACGTCCTAAGAAACATAAAAGTCAGTTTGTAACTCAAACATTTTTATTGCTTTGTATGGAAGGATAAAACATGATTAGCTCTAGAAATTATTTGGGTATTGTTGGATGAACATAATGTTATTTTGTAATTTTTTTTGTGGTTCATTAATAAAAAGTGATATAAATTTTTTCAAGTGGCTTACTTTGCATAGGGTAAAGAGGATTTCCAGGAGTTATGGGGCAGAAGCCCTACATACCCTGTCCTGGCTCATTCAAGTATTTTTGTTTTTAAGCTTCTGCAATGTGCTTGCCAGAGATAATGTTGGTTACAGGACCCATTTTGGCCAAAGGGTGGCCTCCTACGACCACTGGACATGACTTCCACTATGTCAACAGTAGCCTGAGGAAGCCACTGGCCAAAACAGGACCCATGACCCTTGTAACTTCAGGCCGCCTGTGCCCTGGTGATGAAGACCAGAAGTACTGGAACAACTCCAGAGAAACTTTCTTTTTTTTTGCCACCCCTGACTGATTCCCCAACTTCTATGGACTATGAGGCCTTATGTGTTTGAACAGAACCTCCCCTCTAAATTGTGGATCTTAGATCCCAACACAGTAACAAGAAATTTCTAATACAGACAGTCCCCAGGTTACTTAGAAGATACGTTCTGTAAATTTGTTCTTAAGTTGAATTTGTATGTAAGTCGAAACAGGTATATTTTGTAATATCAGGGAAAAAATGTCCTTGTGAAAATTGAATTTTCAAATTGTTAGCTTAACTATAAAGCTTCATTTCAGATTCCTAAGATAATTCTTACAGTTGATCATTGAAGCATACGGCTACAGTTCACTAAAATATCAGTATCCACAGGTGTGTCTGTAAATAGGAGTCGTCTGTACATTGGGTGTACTTAAGTCAGGACTGTCTGTATGTGACCTTCATCGATCTCTACCCCTTACCCCTGTTATCCAAAGGGGGCCATAAATGCTCATGTAAGCTGAATTCTTCAATGTCTGATCACATAAAATCTAAAATGAGTGTTGACAACCCCTCATGTTAGAGAACCAACAATTGGTCATGTTCTCTGAGGGTTTGCTCTCCAAATAAGTTGAAAAAATTGCTACATTTTTGATTTCTTGAACGTCATTTAGTAATGCTCAAGGTTTTCTGGCATCTTAGAACTGAGTCTGATCACCTATCATCTAAAATGAGCGTTGACAACCCCTTAGATGAACAAAAATAAGAGATCGAGATCAAGCAATGTTCTATGATGCTTTGCTCTCCAAATGAGCAGAAATTGTAGAAAAGACTATAAATTTCATAATGTATTTTTTTATTGAAGATATTGTCACAGTGTTGTGTACCCTGGAATCTTTACATTTTGAATTAGTTATGCTATAAAAGTGTGTCCTAGCTTTAGTATGTGTTATAAAGTTTCTGTTGGTTTTAGACTGTCTCCATACAAAGGGAAATGTGTATGTATCATTTGGTACCAATTAATTTTGAGATTCCCAAAATTTCCCCCTCTATTCAAACGTCTCTCTCTTCCAAAGCACCGTGACTGCCAAATACTGTTATCTTGTGGTCTGTGAATCACTTTTTATTTGGATGACAGATCATTAGAGATTATCACTCCATTATGTTGTCATCATTAAGCAAAACATCAAAGAGTAAGAAGCTGCTTTGAGTTTATAAAACTTTACAATTAGCAGACGAGGTGAATATGATGAAAAAGTTGGATTTGCGCTTAAAAAAAATCAAAAAAATCAGTTCATCAAAATCATAACTTTGCCCAATTGATCATACAATTTAGTGGGATCACACACATTTACTTCTTATATTCATACAATCTACATCATAAAGTAGTAGAAATTTGCAAACACAAATGCATTAGTTAATTTTTTCATCTTGAAATAGTTTCATGCTTTTAAAAGATATATTTTTAAATAACTTATAAAAAAGTTTGCTTTAACAAAGAACATTCTCTGTTCTATTAACCAAAGCTGTTTTAAAAGTGAATTCAATCCAGGATCCAGCATGTCATGGCACACACATGCATTTAATTGGGCACTGTGTTATTCTTCATTTCACCTTTGGTGGCGCTGTATGGGAACTGAACACTTTGGGGCAGATTTACTGACCCGGTGCCATCGCAATTCTGCGATGCGTTGTCCGACAAGGATTCGGGTCTGGCACGATTCACGATTCATGCATGTGTCGCTGCTGTACTGAGGTCCGCCGGAGTTCACCTGCTTCTTCCTGGTGCATGTGAGTGCTTGATCTTGCGGCACAAATCCTTTTTTAAATTCCGTGGTTTGTCCGAATCCGTCCGATCGTGTGTGCCAAAATCCATGGGCAATTCGGCGCAAAATGGAAATATTCAGGAAACCCGATGAAAGTGCAGCATTCGGACCTTTAGTAAATGAGCCTCTTTCTGTCACTCAATGAATTGTCCAAAACGGCAATTTTTTCAGAATTTGTTCATTTTCAAAAAATTGTCATAGTCTTCTTCAGGTCTATTCTGCTTCCATGATAGACAGAATATTCATTTTCTTCTTTTCTGCCTGAGAAAACCTAGAGAAAAAATGTCACTTGGACCTATCAGCATGTCTTTGGATCCATCACAGCTAATGAGATCTGTCAATTTAGATTGTGATTTCTCAAAGGTCATTTAGTAATACTCAAGGTATTCCAGGGATATAACTTCTTAAAACCTATGGATCAACAGACGAAAGAAAAATTGTAATATTACATGCTAGCCATTCAATTGCTTGAGCAACCAAGCAATACCTGAGTTCTAGGTCCTCCAGAGTTCTCAAAATCAAGCATGATAATCCAGGGACACTACTCATAGATCCAGACACTGTGACTGTGGTAATATTCGTATATTTAAGATATTTTATGCTAATGAGCCTGAAAGGCTATGGGCAGGTTATCAGAGCCCCTCCGTGCTGCAGATTAAAAGGCTGTTACATTCTGAAGGAGCACTTCCCCCTCCCACTGTTTGCTCAATTCTAAAGAAAGTGTAGGGAAGGAGGGTGAGACTGCGACTGCTTCTGTGCAGTGTAACAACAGTTTGTGAAGCCAGAGTACAGAGGGTTTTTGTATGTTTTTTTTCAGTAAGAAAGAGGCAATGGATAACAAAAATACTGTATTTTTCGGACTATAAGGCACACCGGATTATAAGGAGCACCATCAATAAATACCTGCTAAAACGTCTAGGTTCATATATAAGGCGCACCAGATTATAAGGCGCACCTGACTATAAGGATGAATGACCAGCAGGTGGCAGACCTGTGCACAGTTCAAGGCAGCTGTTGTCTGTAAGTAAGGTTCATATATAAGGCGCACTGGACTATAAGGCGCACCTTTGATTTCTGAGAAAATCAAAGGATTTTTTGTGCACCTTATAGTCCGAAAAATACGGTAAGTAGATTACCACAGTCACAGTGCCGGGATCTATGTGTAAGTGCCCCTGGTTTATCATGCGTCATTTTGGTTGTCCTAAAAAAATTGACAGAGAACTGGTCGACCTATCATTTTAAGGCTTTGTGGCCCCTTTATATGGTGCACTGAGCTTCTGATTGGTGCAGGGGGCAGATGACCCCACCAATCAACTATTTATGGTCTATTCTGAGGATATGTAATGAATTGTAATTGCAGTAACATGAAGGATATTCATCGGTCAATAGGCAAGTTCAGTTGACGTCAACCTGATATGAATTCCTTCCTTTTCTTTCTCCTAACTAATATAATGTTTGCACCTTGTGAGGAGTCATACTGTAGATCACTTGAAGGTTTTCGTACACAATAGACTACATCCTCTCGGATACAATTCACAAGGCTCTATTATTATCTGTGTAGGCCTCACATATTAAAGGATGAGATTGGAAGCTCAACAGGTCAGAGGTGACCAAGATTGTAAACATGACAGTGCCCTATAAACATAAAATATTATCTTTTTATATTTTTTATAAATTGACTTTTGGTGGTTTGGGTATTGTATGGTTCAGTGAAGATTGTACCGAAGACCTATATAGGTCATGGACAATGGGGAAATTACTTTTTTTTTAATGTATGGTCAAGGGTCCTTATCTCTGATCATTTGTTATTGCCTGGCTCTGTAATCCACTTTTCTTTTTTCTACATATCCCACCATTCTTCTCTTTGGTAGTCATGTATAAAACTAATATATTATTGTACTAATGGAATAAAATTAATGTAGCATTTTTAGTTCTTTTAATTTTTTGAAAAATTTTCTCTGAAAATAATAGTAAGAACCGATACTACCATGAGTGAAGGGAAGACATGCAGAAGGTAGGGCAGCTTTTTGTGAACCCCTCGGTAAGTCCTACAAAACATCATTCCTCTATTGGTGCTCTGGGGAAGATGGTGAATAATGCATGCATTTAGATGGGTCTTCTTAGTCATTGGCTTGGGATGCCAAGCCAGTCCAGCCTCCAGTTCATCCTCCACTCAAGGGCAAATAAGGGGTAAAGAGGGGAAACTTTACCCGTTATTGCTTTGGTGTATTATGTTGGAACTCATTCCCTATGTCTTGTTTGCCACTCTTCTTCTATTCTCGTGTTTGGTCACATCCATGCATCTTGGCATCCGGTATCTGACATCATAGTCGGCAGTTGCGACCAGTGCCCTAGAAGCCAAGTTCCTAATGCCTTGGGCAGGAACTGTGGTAAAAACCAACCCTGTAGTGTTCAACCACTTTGGATTATTATGGATGAATGTTTTAAGGATAATGGGTCCTACAAGGATATATCTGGATGACTTTCTGACAGAATTTACCCAACTGGATCATCATTCATAATTCGACACATCAAGATTGAATACCAGGCCAAGCAATGGTCCGGAGTGTCCTGGTTTCTTTGAAAAAACCCTTTAATCTACCATTAGAGCATTATATATAGTGTGATATACAAGATCATTCATTTCCATGTTGTTTACTTATACCCTATGGATATTATTTGTGAACAGACAGAAGTCTGCAGGCTATTTCCCTTAAAAGTGTATGTTTAATCAATTCAATTTGCTAGGAAACAGGCAGATTGCTGCAAGCATCCCCAGAACGGAGAACTAACTGATATTTAGGTACGACAGCAACTTTAGGATGTTATCATAGTGTTCTTTTGACCTTCAAATATATGGTGTGGAAATATCAAATGGTGTGGAATATTAGGTTGGGGGGTCACACATTTTGGGGTATTTTTTAACAATGGTGAGTTTGAAGTTGGAAGGCAACTTGGCCAAATTAAAATTTTATTTATATGTAATAGAGACTGCATAGTGAGCCCTAAACTCCAATTCCCCAACAGCCCTGCCTGCTTGCCTCTGCATATACTATTGATGCAGGGCAACCACAAAGACAATTAGGCTACTGTGCGGACAGGAAGCAAGACAAATAAACTCAAGGAGTCACAAATAAACTCAAGGAGTCTGGGTCACAGCTGAGAGGGCATAGAAGGAACAGGATCACAAATACAGAAGAGTAGTCACTAAACAAAGCCAAGAATCAAATACCAACAGTACAGAAGTAGCGAATAACAACCGAGCAGAAAATGAGATAGCAAAAGAATTTGATAAGCAAGGATATTTATAATCACAAGGAACTCTGCCCCAGGTGGTAGGAGCAGGCACTCAGTCACAAGGTGTTAACTTTTGCTGCTCCAGAGCCTGGCTGCAGAGACGGGTGTGGTGAATACAATTCATGGCCAACCACTTAAACATTTAAACTGTTTATGTATCCCCCCAAAAAATTGGTTATCTGCTGTATACAACACCTCCACAGGATAAATGAAGCATTACACTTTGTCTACTGAAGGACATAGGTTGACCACATAATGCAGGTCCTCCAGAGCTAGGGCTACTTTCTGTAGTTGTTCTTCACTCGATTTTAACCAAGCACCCTAACATGTTTCTCTCAAGCTAGGAAGCTTTTTGGAAAAGCTTTTCTTTCAGAAAAGAGGTACACCGGATACAATTTAAAGGAAAATATCCTTATGGGATAATGGGGATTTTGTCAGTTTATAACTATTTTTCTATATTGGAACTGGAGAGCTTTATTTAATGCACATAAACAGGTTTTTCTGTTTCTAAAGTTTCTAAAGAAACTTTCATTCTCAACGAGGGAGTTGAAGTTTTAGGTAATAACAAACTTTGAAGAAAATGTCTCCACGAGTAAAGGCACTTAAAGGGAACTGTTAAAATGACTGTTATTATTTGGGAATTGTGCATGACTCTGCAAGCATCAAACTTCAAGAACGTATCATCTGTAAACAAAATCTTGAGCGGAAATGACAGATTCAGATTATAGTCATCTAAAAAGATAACTAAAAAGGATGTGTTAAATTTATCTTGTTAAGAAAGTTAAGATGAAGCTGACGATGAAACTTTGATTACAGTCCAAAAATACTTGGGGTCACGTAGCCTACTGCGAAATAGAAATTCTACAACTATGGATTAAGGAAGCCAATGCACAGAAAACCAGGCTCTTTGAATCCATGGTTCTGTCCTGACACTTGAATTTCTAACTTAAAGGACATCTACCGTCAGTTTCACTGATGGTAGATGTGTAGCACCAAGTGGAACTGTTCTTAGCAAATAAAGAAGCGCCACATTTACAGAGAATAAGAGTTTTCAAAAATATGTCAATTAGCTGGAGGCGCTCAGGCTGACGTCTTTCGGCATCGCCGGCTTTTAATTTATATACGCCCCGCACTGTAATAGTACCTCTTGTTCCAAGGAGCTGGGCGGTAACAACAGAGGAAGTTCTCTCCTAGCTGCTCGGGTGGGAGCAGGTGGTACTATTACAATATGGTGCATAAAAAATGTAAAAACCGGCAATGCCGAGAGCTGCTCGGGTGATGTCAGCCTGAGTGCCTCAGGACAATTTACATATTTTTAAAACTATTTTTATATGTAAGTGTGCCAATTCTTTATGCACTAACAGTTCCATCTAGCGCATACAGAAACAGGCATGTAAGTGCTGGACATCTACCATTAGTGAAACTGATGGTAGATGTCCTTTAATCCTTGCAGCAGATTATAAACAATTGGACACAAGACAAAGACTGCAGTCCTTCTCTTTTGGCTAGGCCCAATGTAATCATTATCCCGTGCCTTGATTTATGACAGCGCTGGTGTAAAGGCTAAGGGAGTGTTAGTAAACTATTTAGATTTGTATATTATTTTGGGTTTGCAGAAAGTTGAAGGGACTGTAGTAGGTACCTGTAGTAAGTATCAACTTGAAAAAAAAAACCTGGATAGAATGCACAAATTAGATTTGACTTTAGGATACTGCCAAGTGTGTTGCGTGACTACCCCGGTTTTGACCCTTTAACCTCTATATGAGCATCTGGACGGCTGCTGTAAAGCCATCATGTTGCCATGAGGAGGAGGATTAGTTAGTGATGTTTGGATAGAGAATGTGGCACCAAAAGGAACTTTCTAAGTGGTCAGACAAGATCAGGGAGCACATGTTATGGGTCAAAATCCAGGCTCGGTTGGAAGAAAGGTCTCCAGACACTTAAAGGAAACCTACCATGAGGAACGCAGGCATGCATCTACTTCTGATGGTAGATTCCTCCTGCCTGCCTCTTCCCTAATCTGTAATTTAATAATCCTTAAACGTAACCGAACTTGTTAAAAACTATTTTTAGTAATATGTAAATTAAATTGCAGAGGCTACTGGAGCGTGTAGTATCCTCAGATCCCAGAGCCCGGTCTGGCTAGTCCACGCCCCAGTAGCCTCTGCAGTTACTTTACATATTAATAAAATGTAAGTTTTTAACAAATTAGATTAGGTTCCAAGATAATTAAATTACAGATTACAGCAGAGGCAACAGGAGGAATCTACCATCAGATCTACTTATGATGGTATATTCCCCATGGTAGGTTTCCTTTAAATTAATTGGTGACACTAGGGTCGGGTATCTAGGTACAAGTAATGGCGGCTGCCCAGATTTGGATTAGGGCAGACATCAGAGATTCAAGACAGATAGTCTGTAGCAAAAAATCCATCTCAGAAGAACAAGCAGGTGGGAACCTTTGCTCAGGCAACTTCCTGAAGGAGAAGCTGCTTTATACAGACACAGGTCCTGGAGATTGGAAGGGAACTGCAAGATTTTCAGGTTTAAACAACCAAAGAACCATACACACAAAACTCGAACAAATCCACCAAAAAAAAAAAGAGTAAAATACTATTAATTTTGAGGGAACCCACCACCAGTGTTATGTGCACGTGTAGTACAGAACCTCAGGTATTGAGAATTGAGAATACATTTTACATAGAATATAATCTCATAGGATATTATAGAAGACAATTAAAATGGAGAAGAAAATTCTCCTGGAATTACTGCAGTGGCACTAGGAAAATTTTAAGTGACAGCTATATCATATTTAGATAGTGGCTTACTTATATTTACATGTCTCCGAGAGCAGTGAGAATCCGGTAATACCCTGAAATGCCATGCTGGGATGAAGACGTCTTATCAATAATAAGATGCAGATGAGCCCATATTGAAATTACCTATTTATTTGTCTTCTTCCTCTTAAGCATGCATATTTGGGTAACCTTGCTGCTAACCCTATTATTTGCTTGGTGAATAGCAAGTTCTATAAAAAGCAGTGGGAAATCTCATAAGTCACACCACCGCTATAGGGTTTACTGCCTGACTCAATCTGGGTGATTTAAATCCACTATTTGGATTAAATTCTGTCAATTATTTGACAATACAAATGAAAAAATGGGAATATTAAACATCTCCTCCCCAAGGAGTTTACCATGCAGCCACTAAGACGTGATCCTGGGGTCAGGGTAATGATGAAGAACTAAGGGTCATGTTGCCTTTTCCAACCATCAGGCATGGGGCAGGTCCCAAGGGAAGGAGGGAACCATTCTTTTTCTTTGATATTTACATAATGGGCATGTACCCTGTTGCTTCCACCACCTTAAAGATGTTGTGACACACCCTATCCATATGAGGAGGGATAAGTGTTTAAATATTGAGAACTGACCACTAGAACCCCTAATAGTCGTGAGAACATGGGCCCCAGAGTTCCCTATATGAACAGAGCTCTGTTGAACATGTTCAACCACTACTCCATTCACTTGATGTCTCGAAAGTTACATACTGTAGTGAATTGAGCGTAATTGGTGGCGATGTACCCATGTCTAGGAGCCTTGGGGGGTATGAGATTTCTTTTCTCCATATAAAGAGAACAGTACTATGAATGATACATTATAGTTGGTAGGCCACTACACATTTTGTATTGGGGCCAAGAAGCTTCAATTTGCACCACAGGTCCTCATTCTCATGATCTTAGTTGTCAAAACACCAGCACGCAAATGTGTGCAATTTTAGACCCCTATGGGGGGTTATTTTTTATTCGCAGGTGCTTCTGCATCGGCGTATAGGAGACCCGCTGCTGCTTCGACGCAGTCAGATACATCAAGAGGCTCTGGCCTCTTGATGTATCCAACAGGGTCTTGTTCAGTGTTTATCTACGCAGCCAGCGAATTTTCATTTGGCTGCATCGAGTTCGTAGACGGGGGGTCAGGAACACTCTGCACCAGCCCATTCCTAGCTGTCAACACCCCCTGGCCAGCCCACCCCCCTAAATGCCCTTCCATGCCCCCCTAGCGTAAAGGTGGCGGATAGTCGACAATAATCCTAAGTGCTAGCTATAAACTAGCATTTTCAAAAATGTAGTGCCTTGAACGTGGCACAGAACCCCTGATAAATATCCACCATGGACTGTTTGTGGTTCATGTGAGGTCCTCTCACAAACTAATGACTGTAGAAAAGCTTTCCCAAGAAAAGAACTTGCACTATATTTTGCGTCTCAGGGAGTCGAATCATACATGGGGCCATGGAAACCATGGATGTTGTGTGTACGAGCCCAAAGAAATACATGCCAATGTGTGTAGGGTGATGAAAGTAGAAACGGTAGTTGTTACTCGAATTCCAACTTGGCCGACAGCCAACTAACGCAATTAGTGCATTAGGACAATGGACTGAGCTGCATTACTAGACACAGCCCATTGACAAAGAGGACACAAAAAAGCTGATCTTTTTTTTCTAATTCAGGACAACACCATTAAAAATGTAAAGAAGCAGCTGTTTTGATGAGTGGTCGTATTCATAATGTCCACAAGCCACAAACCCTATTAATTAATGATCTATTTGCCGCTGATGCTTTCATGGTGCCAAGCCACTGTCTATTACATGATGAGGAAAAAGAAAAGATTTACAAATGCGCATCCTTCATCCAGATCTTTAAAAATAATGATGTGCAATGGACGGCCTTCATTTCGGAATTTAATCTGATAAATAAATGGGCATCATTGTGTATAATGGCCTGTGACAAATATCATTTATACAGGAAAACAGCTCTATTAATCGAAATAATTAAGGGGGTAAAGTTTTTGAACACATTTTATCCTTTTTTTTTTAGGGTATTTTTTTTTTTTTGCTATGAAGCACCAAAAAAACTCACCAAGGACCCAAAAACACACCCTAAAAAAGTTTCCACGCTCAGGTCTGACGGAGTTCACCTTCTTCTTTGTGGTGCTAAGAAATATATTCAATTAAGATTTGAGCAGTTGCCCATAGCAGCGTCTTAAAGGAAACCTAGCACTTGGAATCATGCTTCTAAGCCGCAAATACCCTGCACCAGCTTAGGGTGAGCTGGAGTCGGCGCTTATCTTCCTTATGTTCTTAAACAGATGTAAAGCGTTTAAACTCTTTATTAATCCTTATATAGGAAGTAGCTTCACCGCACCGTGGTCCGCTCTCGGCGCACCATGCGCGCAACCACTTCCTATTCAGCGCATGGTGCGCCGATCGCGGACCTCTGTGCGGTGAAGCTACTTCCTATAAAAGATTAATAAAGCATTTAAACGCTTTATATCTGTTTAAGAACATAAGGAAGATAAGTGCCGGCACAAGCTCACACTGAGCTGGTGCACGGTATTTGCGGCTTAGAAGCATGATTCAAAGTGGTAGGTTTCCTTTAAAGCAAACCTGTCACTAGGAATGTCAATTTTAGCTGGTGATAGCCTATGCTTTGCTGAATTTAAAAATGACTTTGTCAATATTTTGAAACATTTCAAAATTTATAAAAGTTTAATTCACATTACCTGGCTCCCTGCCAGCAGCAGGTGGTGAGTCCCTGGGAGGAGAAGCTGTAGCCTGTGTCTCAGTCTTCTCATACATTCTTCCTTTCCTCCACACCATCCCCCTCCCTCCCCTGCCTGCTCAATGCACATAGCATGAAGTGGAGATGGGGGACAGAGCTGCATGAGTGTGGAGTAAAGGAGACTGACTTAGGGTGCAGCTGCTGAGTTCCTCAGGGAGTCACTACGGTCTGCTTGCAGGGAGTCAGATAATGTGAATTAAACTTATATAAACTACTGAAATTATCCATAATGCTAACAAAGGCATTTTTAAAATCAGCATAGCAAAGGCTATTGGAACCTGTCAGCAGCTTAAATCACATTCCTGATGACAGGTTTGCTTTAAATACTATGATTCTACAATTTGCACATTGCAAATTGAGAACTGGGATCTGATTGGTTGTTATGAGCAACCATGAAACTTTCTATCCACTCTACTTTTTACTCACACAGATTTATATTGTTTTGATCTGGTGGTGAAATTTATCAAACTCATCCGGCGTCAACAGTGATAAAGAGATGAAATCTCTGATGACAGCATTTTGCCTGGAAACAATGCTTTCACCGTGTTCTGCTATTCTTTCCTGTTCATCTGAGATAATATAATATAAAGCTTTCACACTCTGTAGAAGATGGAGACTATAATGCCCCGTGATGGAACTGTAACCTGATTGCGAGGCTTTTAAGATTTTGAGATATGAGTTTTAATGACATAAGGTTTAGTAGGGGAAAAAATGAAACTTTTAATGGTTGACTTTCCAAGTTTATGAAACCTTGAAAATAATTGTAATTATTATTATAAATCCATTGGAATGGGGCCAACTAGTTTTCATAGCTATATCAGTCATGTCTGCTCTCCTAGAATGCATGACAAATTCCTGGAAATGGAGGGCTAGCTGTCTAGATTACTGGATGTGGCACTGCTGGTTTAGTGTCAGTCACACAGGAAGTAGCTGGACAGTCCCACAGAAAGTAGCATAACAGGGCCACTTTTTATGACAGCACCACCACTGGTTTTGTGACCACTGGACCACGAGTGAGTCGTTCACTCCTCCCAGTGTCAGATAATCCTAATAATTTCTTGAAGAAATGTCACAGTCCAGTCAGGTTCCCGACATCAAACATCTTTATTGGGTAAAATCTTCAACAACAATCCATAGAAGTATAAAACGTCAATGTGTTTCAAGGGGGACGCCGCCCTTAATCATGACATACATATGATTATGCTTGAAACACATTGATGTTTTATACTTCTATGGATTGTTGTCGGTGATTTTACCCAAGATGTTTGATGTTGGGAACCTGGCTGGACCGTGACCTTCCTTAATGAATTCTATATACCTTGGCAGAAAGGTGGCCCGCACCTGATCCGATGCACATGGCATGACATGGCTAGGTGAGCTGGTGTTCCATTATAAATCCCAATCATTTGGGGCGGGGGCAGGTTATATTGTAATTACCATCCTCCTTGCAGTCATGTCATGTCAAACCGAGAAAAGAGAAGGGAATATTTAAGATGGCTGTGCCTTTCTTGGTGCCTGATTTCAACAGCACTTGGCTTTCTGTGCCATCGCTAACCCATCCTCTTCCAGTCAGGTGCCTACAAGGACAGGGAAGGGCTAGAGTTAGTAATACAGATGAAGCCCAAGGTGACAAGTGAGAAAGAGACAGCGATGGGATGAGGTGTGCCTACTATTAACTGGAAGTTAGGTAGAGAACTGGCTTCCTAAATGAGCAGACATAGCTCGGAAAATCTGGCTTCACAAACAGGACACCTCTGTTCATACGTTCTTAAGGCATTGGGGAGCTTCTTTTTCAACCTCCCCTTTCAAAAGTTTTGGTGTCCTTTTGATGTCACCTTTGGTATTTATAATTTTTTACGAGGAGCTGATTGGTGACCAAGACTGATATGTTTTTCGCCATTGCCATAACGGGGAAGCATCTAGTGGTACATATGTTGGGAAGATTCTAGAAGGTGATGAGATGAAGATACTTATGGTATATGTTAATTACAATGAATAAGCATTCACGGTACATTTCTATAAACGTCCTTTTGGAATTCATTAGCTGATCATGTGGGAATGGAGGATGATACTTTAAGAAGATTTTCATCATAAAGGCATATCTGAAATACCACGAGAGACATAAACTATAGTTCATGGAAATTTTATGCTGATTTAGAAATTTCATAATTAAAATATATGCAGATTTAATATGTAATGGAATTTCTTTATGACCTCCAAGATATGTAGGGGGTACTACACAGGCAACCCTTGACCTAGAGTAAAACCCTTGAGACAAAATAGTTGTGATAGACATACTAATTTTGTAGTGTTGTGTATTATATTTTAACGCTTTTGATTGCAGCAAATTGGGTGGCAACCAGAGCCCAAAGCTCGTAGCTCATGGTCAGCCAACCACCCACTGAGTTTTATATTGCCTTTTAGAGATATTAGAAGGACATCCAACCCTATTATTCTCAAAGCCAGCAGAATGGATCTCCGGTTTCCAAGAGTCTGATTACAAATCTGTCCAATGGTATCATCTTCATGGAGTTTGTATGCTGTCCTCATGTTTGTTTGAGTTTGATAGGCTCATTTGGAGCTTAGATTGGTAACCCCAATGGGAACATATACTAATGTGACTGATGACAATCTCTATACAGTGCTTCAGAATATGTTGAGACCAGTAGTGAATTATAATATAGGCGGTTTGGGTGGTAGCTCGGCGCTCAAGCCTTCTAGGGGTTCCATGGCCACCAAAACCACCCACCAGATTGGCTGAGAAGGACCTCCACCCATGAAACCCTCATATGTTCCCTCTATCAATATACATCTACACAAGACTCATTCTTGTGCAGATTGAAAGCCAGCAGAAGGGACGCATCCTCCGATCTCCAAGAAGCTGATTTACTACCATATGTAGGAAGTGATTCCAGACTTGTAGAGACTATAATATTCATATTGCCCAAGGCACATGGTAGTAGTAATCTGACTCTGTTTGGGAGTTTAAACATTTATACCCTACATTGGTCTTCTTCAGTGCCTTCTGACGTTAAATTCACAGCTTTCATATATAATGAAATGACTCTGCTCACTCTGTCCTAGTCTACATAGTAAAACAGACAAATGCACAAAACAGGAAAGTATCAGCCTACTGTGGAGCAGTTCACTGCACAGAGCTAAAAGAGCAGCAATGTAAGGTCATCCCTCTAGTGCACTGTTGAGCTACAATCATGGAATATACTGTAAATCCCATTCTTCACAGTCCTGCTGCTACTAACACCTTACACAAATGTTTGATTACACAGATATCCAGGGCCAATACCTAAAACTGTTTTCACATTTCAGGAAAAATTGATTTGTATTTTGTTATAAAGTAAATGGAACCAAAATAAGTTTTTTGGGTGCTGTCCCCTTTAAGAAACAATGCTAATTGAGTCAATTATCTATTAAATTAAGATCTCTTTGAAACTTGGCTCTGAAGCCCCCCTTGAGGACAAACCAGTATAGCGAGCTATTACAAGCGCTTAAACTCAGAATTTGTTTGTACAAAGAGATTAACTCGCATCCAGCGCGTTTCAGGTCTCTCTGATATTAACAGTAGTTGGGGATTGTCACGGGATGGGGACCGTGCAGTCACATGTATGGCTGATAATAATTCCATTGATGAGACGCTGGGATACTCTGTTTCTTTCCACAATTTTTTTTTCCTCCCACACTTCATTCATCTCCATAGTATGGATTGTGTGTCTATGATAGAGAGTGGGCTTACTGCATACCATCACCGGTAATGAAGGATTCATTGATTGTATGTTTGCCATGAGCTTTCTTGCAATCACAACACCGAAAATCAATCACATGTAACGGCATGTGTAATTGAATACCCCTTCTGATTGCCCCGTAGAGGCCTTAGCGGCTGAACGTCTGGAAGAAAAGAAGAAGAAACACAAAAAAATACTTTGCACACTTTATAGTTGAGGCACGATATAGAGCGGCTGTGTTATTTGGCATAGCTTCTTCATCAAATATTCACACTGAACTTAAAGCGTCCTTGGGAATTCATTGACTTTTTTCTGGAAAAAAAAAGAATAAAGTAAAAGTAATTTACTTTTTTTTTTTTGGTTTATTTTACCCAGTTTTTTAATTATATATTTATATTGTAATTATTGCATAAGTAACGCGATGGACATCAGGGTGGCCTGTTTGGCTTTGGGCTAATGCAAAGTCTGTTATCCTAGTGCTGTTTTTCATTTTTAATGCTCATTCAGGGACCTTAATTACCCTAGTACAGGGACACTACCTCATAGAGAGTTTAAAGGGAGCTCGTCACCGCATTTTTCACAAATACAGCTAGTGGCAGGTTCTCATACTAGCCCTAAAGTAACTAATCAACACCCTTCTAGCTAAATATTGTCCCCCTCAGATTCCCGTAAATTCAACTTATTATTTTACCTGGTATCCAAGGATGTCTATAGTGAGTCGGAGTGGACGTGGCCTCCTCAGACTGAATCCAGCATCTCTTCCCCTCGTTTTATCTGCATGCAGCAGTATTGTCATGTGACCAGGGTGACATTATCGTAGGTCCTTTAGCCTTCTAACATTAGCAAACTGAACACCAAGCTTATATCTCATGAAATTACAGCATATCATATCACATGTTATCACAGCAGCCTGCATGGAGAGGAGTAGAAGTCCATGCAGGCATGCTGTGATTTATTATGTAGTCAGATATGTGCATAGGGTACAGTTTGCTAATGTTAAGAGGCTACAGGACATGTAATTACGCCACCCTTGTCACATGACATTAGGTCACGTCCCTTGACTCTATAGATCGCTAGATACCAGGCAAGTTTATAACTCTGATTTTTTTGGGGTTGTGAGGGAAACACTTTTTAGCTTAAAGATGGGCGTCAGATAGTAAGGAGAGTTCTATAGGAACCTGCCACTAGCTATAGCTGTAAAAAAGGTGGTGACAGGTTCCCTTTAACAGTGTTGACTGTAACAGGATTACACAGGATGGTGGTACAATGGGTCAGACAAGCACGTGGTCAGTCAGCAAACCAAGGTCAGAGTAGGCAGCATTTGTATGTAGACAAAGTCCAGGCATGGCTGGTTGAGGTCAGGGTAAGTAGATGAAGAAAGTTTAATAACAGGCCAGGGGAAAACAGGAAATACACTAGCCTAACTCTAGGAAGCTTGGAGCCTTTGCCCAGGCATCTCTTCATGGAGGAAAATACCCTTTGCAGCCCAGTGGTGCAGAGGATAAACTGGGAGCAAATACCAAAGACTCTTAAGGGGCCATCACACAGCCGAAAGAGCAATGGGGCGGGAAGAGGTGGTTCCACAAGCTTTGGTATGGCTAGTGCCAGAGGTTCTAGCTTCAAGAAGTCTGCACCAGGAGAGTGGTGGTAGCAGGCCAATCGCCACCCACAGAACAAAGTATAACAATATTGGGGTTCATTGATGAATGTAAGAAAGGAATTCATCTCCCTTATGGAAATTGCAGGCCAATTTTTAAGAAAAAAATGTATTAGTCTCTCAACATTTTTTTTATTTTGTCTATATAAAATTCAAAAATAACAGGAAAAGCCCTTAAACCCCTGACCCCTAAACCTCTTGTGGTCTCCATAAGCTCCATAAGCTCCATAAGCATTCTGCCCCGAAGTACTGGAGTATGGTTGCAGGCCACTTTTTTAGTTTTACAGAGTCAGAAATTCCATGCATGCTCCCCTGGGGGTTCTGGGTAAGGAATATGCAAATCCCCACAGAAGACTTCATACACTTGGAGAGTTGGTCTGGGAAGGCAATCTCCATGAGGAGAGCTAATTCCTTCCTGATTCACTTCTGTCAATGTTAATTTCCCTTTTAAATGAATTAAAGCAAAAATAACCCCAGACCATTCCTTTTGGCACCAATAAAATGTACAGATGTGGGCAGATTATGGCATTGATGAAACCTACTTTAGGTATCCAGATGGGGAAAATGATGAATTACTCTAGAGAAACTGTCTTTACACTTCTGCAGCTGCCACTTGGTATTGAGTATGATTATTTCAGGCAACTAGAAGTTATTGGTGATCAGCTCACATGCTGATATTGCTTCGCAAGGTACATCAGTGGCTCTAGATGATCTAAGTTTGTTCTAGGAGTGAAAATCGACATTGCCTACATCATTATTCCATAGTAACTATATTAGTATATTCAGAATGTGAGTGGACACTCTTCTAAGATTCCTATGGTTTGAGATTGCATGAATCTACTAGGTCACCACTAGTAAAGAGCTCGACGAGGTCAAGGAACATGTTCGTAAACATTGATTGTCCATAGTAGTCAACTTCTGGTAAAGTACCTCTTTTAAAGAACACCTGTGTGAGAAAAAACACCCCTTATTCCTGCTAAATATTTGTTTGTCCCACCTTACATAATGGATTCTTTTAGAAGATCCCTACTACAGAAGACCACCTTGAGTAAAACTTTGTGTGATCTTCTCCAAGACATTTTGCCGTACGGTGGAAGTAACTTGGTGGACAATCATTTTGAAAGACAAGCTTGACTTTTACAAAAATTGTGGGCCCTCCCCATCCTCTCCTGTACAATACCTCCCTCTCACAATACTTCAACACAATGTTGAAGAAGTAGAAGAAATAAAGGGGCTAGAAGTTGTACCGCACAAAATATTTTGGGTTCAATAATGAATTGTTTGTGTTTCAGTGATTTCCTATGGGAAAACTTGCTTTGACATACAAGCAATTTGGATCACAAGCACGAATTCTGCTTGTAATCCAAGGTATTCGGTCATTGGGGAACCAATTTTCTGAGTGTCAATGATTTCCTATCTGAAAACCTGCTTTGATATACAGCAATTTAAATCATGGGCATGTTCCCGGAACAAATTATGCTTGTTTTCCAAGGTTCCACTGTCCACTGTAGAAAATGTAGTAACTATTGTATAGTGAAAGCTCTTTAGAAAACATCCGATTGAGATAACACTTTTGGTAGACCCAATTTCTGCTGATAAAATTTTTAGGTCCCACCTTATATTCTAATACTGAACAAAGTTTGTTTGTCCTAAGCTCATACCGACGAGTGATTCAAATCACCCCCTTTCCCTAGAATGGGAATAGAATACAAAGAAATAAACAGTAAAAATCATAATCATTTTAGTTATCTCCGTGTCCCAAAATGTCCAACAATAACGGTTATTCCAGCATTCAATCCCGTAACAGAAAATAGCACCCAAAAGTCCAAAACGCCACTTTTTTTGCCATTTTGCATTAATAAAAAGTGATCAAAACGCCATAAAGTCCTCAATAATGTAGCAATGAAAATGTCATCTCAACTCTCAAAAGATGACATATCACACAGCTCTGTACACCGAAATATAAAAAAAAAAAGTTATTAGCCCCGGAAGATGGCGAAATGAAGAACTTTTTTTTTTTAATAGAACGTTTTCATTTTTTAAACCATATGAAAACGCAATACAACCTATATAAAGCTGGTTACCCTGTGATCGTACTAACCCAAAGAATAAAGGGAGAGTCATTTGGGTCACTCAGTGAAAGCCATAAAAACCAAGCCCACAAGAAAATGATGCAAATGCTTTATACCCCAATTTCACTGTGATTTGGAATTTTTTTCCCACTTCCCAGTACATGGCTTGCAATAGTTGATACCATCCCTATGCAGTGCAATTTGTTACACAGAAAAAAGCTAAATTTTAAAAGGGGTTAAAATTCTGTCTATGGCTGATGCTTAAAAGGTTGACCCAACATTCAGTCCGGGATAGGGGGTGATATGTAGAGCAGGATCCTTGTTCTTGTGGGGGTCCCAGTGCAGTTTATGAACTATGCTATGGATTGAGGATTACATTGAATGTTAGGACAACCCGTTTACACCTTCTTACTCCCGGCGACCACTGAAGCTGACGTCTTGGTCCGATTACATTTTCTAAGACATTATGTTCGATTTCCTGTGCCTCTGTATTGCAGAAATACTCATACCTTACTGTTTTGGCCATGATAACTTATAAGATAACTTATAAGAACTTTGCCCAATTAGGCTGCATTCACACTAACGTATGGAGGACCTGTCCTATCACTTCCTGCGCCATTACTTCCTATGGAGAGGGGCGGGGTTGAGCTGCGCTCACCTCCTCCTCCTCTCCCCGTGCACTGCCGTTGCCCGCTACGGTACGGTACGGGCGGGCAACGGCAGTGTGAATATAGCCTTAGGTAAGATGCAGAAAAACTGTTTAGAAAAGAAATTGAAATTGACAAGACTACCGTAAAAGTCAGTAAATCTCCTGGATACGACCTACAGAGCCATATAGGATGTGGACACAATGGCGGTGGTGCATTTTTGAGAATTTCAGAAAAGTGACCGATGCCCGATGCAGTTGACTGGTGCCTATGTTCAGTCATGAGAAGACCCACAATCATCTCATCTGCAGCGACAGAGAGTAGAAAGGAGGATGGTGACACTTCGGAACTGGGTGGCAACCTGGAGGTGCTCAATGGGGCATCAGTATAGTTAGTCCAGCAATCAGTGCTGCTATTCACTTTGACCTTAACGACCAGACAAGGAGAATTATCCCAAATTGGCCAAACTAGTTTTTTAAGGACACATACCACCATCAAGAGAGGTGTTCTACAAGTTAGGAATCCTGGAAAAGTATGGCCTTAACGGCTGCAGAATTGTGATTACAGCTCTGGAGTATAATACAAGTCTAGGATCAGTTCAAGAGAAGCATTTTGATTTGTATATATAGTACCGTGATTTTCGGACTATAAGGCGCACTAAAAATCCTTTGATTTTCTCCGAAAGGTGCGCCTTATAGTCCAGTGCGCCTTATATATGAACCGTACTTACAGACAACAGCTGCCTTGAACTGTGCACAGGTCTGCCACCTGCAGGTCATTCATCCTTACAATCAGGTATGCCTTACACGTTTTAGCAGGCATTTATTGATGGTGTGCCTTATACTCCGGCGCGCTTTATAGTCCGAAAAATACTGTAAGTGACTCTAACTATACGTTCTTATAAGGTAGGTTGTTTGCCACCGGGAGACCATACAGTGAAGTATTTTTTAGCAGAGAAGAGAACACAGTAGCAGCCGCGTGGTCTCTTTCTCAGCGGGTTGCAATTCGCCTGCGTGTCCTTGGCCCCGTAATTTCTGCCTAATCCTTGCAGGTATGCCGCATGCCGAGTTCATTGTGTGTGCGCGCTGTAGGGCGTAGAGAAAACGGTGCGATGTTTAGAAATCCATTCTCTTTCTGCAGCGACTCTATTCTGACTGGGAGAAGATTAATAGTGTTTTATTCATGATAAATGCAGGTTTGCTAGTGTAGTCTTACTCATTCTCCTATAAGCATCTGTTCCCTCTGCAAACATCTGGCCACGGGAGATAAAAAGCAAAAGAGCGCAGAGCCAGAACCTGCATCAGACAGATGAGATTCCTTCCCAATTTAAAAAGAACACGCCTGCCAGACCAAGGGTTCTTAAAGGAAAATGATGCGAAACTATGACATGTTCTGAGATGCTAATATTATGGGTCTAAACTACTGCATATCTGATAAAGTGGGTGTACCAGAAAACCCCCTGAGGAGCTGGGGCTCTATATATACTGGGTACTGAAAGTATTCAGACCCCTTTAAATTTTTCACTCTTTGTCTCATTGCAGACAATTGTAAAGATCAAAAAAGTTCTTTTTTTGTTCATTATTGTACGCTCTGCCCCCATCTTGATGGAAAAAAGCAGAAATGTAGATACTTTTGGTAATTTACAAGTAAAACTATAAATTAAATTGTAAAAATAAACTGTAAAGTAAAAAAAACTGTAAAGTATTCAGCCCGTTTGCTCAGTGTTGAGTAGAAGCTTTGGAGTTGGTACAGCCAGGAGTCTTCTTGGGAAGATCCTACAAGTTTCTCAGCCCTGGATTTGGGGATCCTTTGCTTCTTCCTTGCTGATCCTCTTCAGTTCCCTCAGGTTGGATGGTGAATGTTGGTGAAAGCCATTTTCAAGTCTCTCCAGATATTCTCAATTGAGAATCCGGGCTCTGGCTGGGCCAGTCAGGAATGGTCACAGATATATTCTAAAGCCTCTGCTTTGTTATATTACTTGTGTGCTTAGGGTCATTGTCTTTTTGGAAGGGGAACCTTAGGCCCAGTATGCAGTCCAAAACATCCAATATATCTCTGTACTTGGCTGGATTCATCTTTTCTTTAATTGCATCCAGTCATCTTGTCCCTGCCTCCATGATGCTGCCACCACCATGTGTCACTGTTGGGATTGTATTTGGCAGGTGATGAGTAGTGCCTGGTTTTCTTCACACATACTGCACACACACACACACACATTCTTAACACCGAATTTTTTGCAAACTGTATGCGGCTTTTATATGTCTTGCACTGAGAAGAGGCTAGTGAAGGCTGCAGTGACTTTGTTGAACTTTCTCCCATCTCCCTATTGCATCTCTGGAGCTCAGCCCATAGTGATCTTGTAGTTCCTCTTTACCGCCCTCACCAGGGCTCTTCTCCCACGATTACTTAGTTTGGCTGGACGTCCAGATTAAGAAAGAGTTATGGTCGTCCCAGACGTCTTCCATTTAAGAATTATGGAGGCCACTGTGCTGTTAGGATCTGTGCCTTGCCACAATTTTGTCTTTGAGCTGCTTGGGCTTGGGCTAGGAGCTTTGAAGTAACGTAGCATTAAAACTCATTTAAAGAAACAGCCCCTTTAAATTACCTAAATTAGTCCAAACCGAAAATCACGTACATATTTGGCTATATTTAGCCAACACTAGAGGGAGCTTTAGAGCCTACTACATAGATTATTACACACTAGGCTTACTGTATAAGCTCCCTCTAGTGGAAGTTAAATACAGACATGTTATTTGCATTCAAACTTGTCCCATAATTAGTACTTGATAGGTGTTAAAGGACACCTGTCATCAGGTCTGTGTCACTTGTCCTGTCACCTCTACCTGTTGGAGCAGCTCACAAGGATCCCATCCCAGCCTTTATCTAGTTATTTCATACATTATTCATTGTAAAATCATCTATTTTTTATCATGCAAATGAGGCTGGTCACATGGTCAGAGGCAGTGATGTCACTCCTGTTACCCCTCCCCTCTCCTCCCCCTGCTCATGTCTGTGTGTAATGTATAGTAAAGTATTGCTGGTATCTGTGCTGCATCTGCTGACATGCTGCATCCTCCTAATATACAGGTGAGAGACACAGACATCAGCTACACAGGAATCTGACATGTTCTGCTGTAACATGGCTGCCTGGAGCTGCTGTATCTCTCCTATACACACACACATGCACACACAGGCTGCAGGGGGCGTGGCCACCAGCACCAGGAAGCACATCATTATACAGCCTCACATCATTATACAGGCTGTCAGTCATGCACTGGGGGTGTGGCTGTGCCTCCCACTCATGAATAGAGTGGACAGCTTGAATATGCTAATGCTTCATTGGACATTTCACAGGTCATTTGCATACAGCTTTAGGACCTCATTGTTAAGGTTTACAGGCATGTAGAGGGACAATGAAGGGATGGAGGCAATGCTCTCTAATGGCAGTTTATGAAAATATATTTAGTTTAGGGGGGTTATTTTGCATGACGGGTTCTCTTTAACTGTCTGATCACTGGGGGTCTCATCACTCCCCCATCGATCACCGAACAAGCAGTGCATTTTTCCAATTTGCCAATGAGGGCAGTGTTCCAGTGGACTGAACAATGAAGAAACCAGCTTGAAGGTTACATTACTTAACAAATAATATATATATATATATATATATATATATACATATATCTAATATAATATCCCTTTAATGGATACACATGTAAAACTGCCTTTTTGGCTAAAAATGTGGAACCTCCAGAACTGTGCACTCTGCTGTTCTGCTTTTGTCATATACTTAATTCCACAATTCCCAGCAGGCCCGCACTACATTGAGATAACAGTATCATTCTGGAGTTTCACATCCATATTTTAATGCGATTCTTTCTCTGTTGCTGACAACTGTGCAGAATTTTACTGCCCTGCAAAAAAAATCGGAATTTCATTTTAGCACTTTGTGTAAAGTGACTTCTTCTGGAGCCGGCCGTTGACCTTCCATTGTAGGAACTATAATAAAATCTTTATATATATATATTTATGTAAAAATTGTAATAATATATAATATATTTATGTTAGAAAAAAATGAGAAAACCCTAAAAAAAAATCCATGATGAGTAGAGCACAGTGTTGGGACAGTTAACCATTAAGGATACCATTTTTTAGCGCTAATAATGTGTCCAAAAAACACCATAAATCCCAATTTAGAGGGTAGTTGTCAATGATTCCTACTCAGAATGGTTACCTGTTATGAGTGGTGTACCCCAGGGTTCTGTGCTTTGCCCACTACTATTTAATATATTTATTATATATTATTATATTATTAATATATTTATTAATGATATAGAGGTAGGATTTAATAGCACTGTGTCCATATTTGCAGATGACACCAAGCTGTGTAGTGTAATACAGTCTATGGAGGATGTTCATAGGCTGCAGGGTGACTTTGACAAACTGAGTGTTTGATCATCCACTTGGCAAATGAGGTTCAATGTAGATAAATGTAAGGTTATGCACCTGGGGGCTAATAATCCACAGGCAACATATGTCCTTGGGGGAGTAAATCTGGGAGAGTCCCTTGTTGAGATGGACCATGGTGACTAGTAGATCATAAATTGAATAATAGCATGTCAATGCCTCTAAAGCCAGCAAGATCTTGTCATGTATTAAAAGTGGTAGGGACTCTCGTGATAGGGATGTAATATTACCATTGTAGAAGGCATTGGTTCGGCCTCGTGGAGATCTTTTTAAAATTTCATCTTTATTTGCGCGTATTCAACATCCAGGTATGCAGTAAAAAGTCATTGGGATTTAAGCGGCATAACCACCGTCATGATTAAGAGCGATTATACCACTTGAAATGCGAAGACTTTTTACTGCATATCTGGATGTTGAATACCCGCAAATAAAGATGAAATTTTAAAAAGATCTCCACGAGCTGGATCCTTTTTACATGTTATTATGCCCTTGTAGTCGGGTAATGGTGCCTGAGGGGATCTCTTTCGGGAGGTTGGTGAGCTGGAACATTTCTTTTTATGCTATTGGTTCGGCCTTACCTGGAATATGCTGTCCAGTTCTGGGCACCGGTCCATAAAAAGGAGGCCCTGCAACTGGAGATGGTTCAACGTAGAGCCATAAAAATGATAAGGGGTATGGAGGGTCTCAGTTATGAGAAAAGATTAAAACAACTTTATTTATTTAGTCTGGAAAAGAGACAACATGATTAAGAGGGGACATGATTAATTTATATAGATATATGAATGGTCCATACAAATATGGTGGTAAGTTGTTTCAGATTAAATCAAATCAAAAGACAAGGGGGGCAAAAGGCGACAGGGCTTTTTTACTATAAGAACTGTCAATCTATGGAGTAGCCTGCCTCAGGCGCAGGTCACAGCAGGAACAGCAGAGAGCTTCAAGGGTCTAGATGCCTTTTTACACATAAATGACATTGATGGTTATGTTATATAGAATTGTTTCCCATAAATCTCGTCCTCATCCAATCCCTACCCTTCCTTGGTTGAACTTGATGGACATGTGTCTTTTTTCAACCGTATAAACTATGATATTATGATGATAAAAAAACGTTCATTTTTTTTCATTAAAGGCGTTGGTACATATTTTAATGTTGTTAATGTAAGCAACGGGAAGTAACTGTGAGTTGGAACTGGAGATACCTACTTTGCTACTGTTACTGTTGTCCCCTGCTGGCCACAGGATAGGGGATAAAATGCTAATCGGTGGGGTTCTGACCACAAGGAACATCATTGATCACAACAATGTCCATGTGATTGGTGGTAGTCACATTCTGACTGATCAACATGTTGTCATCTATCCTATGTTTAAGGAATAACATTAAAACTAGTCCATTTCCACTTGAAGGGGTTGCAATTTTTTGATGTACCCTCGAGGCTATCGAGTACATGGACTTGCAGAACTAGAACCACTTATGTAACCACTCTATGGCCCACAGACAAGGGTCCTGAACTAAGACCTCCTTCTGTGGACTAAGATATATTTTTGTGAAAAAGCACTAAAGCAGATAACACTCAATGGGGGTCATTTACTAAGGGCCCGATTCGCGTTTTCCCGACGTGTTACCCGAATATTTGCGCCGATTTTCCCCTGAATTGCCCCCCGGGATTTTGGCGCACGTGATCGGATTGTGGCGCATCGGCGCTGACATGCTCGTGACGGAGATTGGGGGGCGTGGCCGAACGAAAACCCGATGGATTCGGAAAAACCGCCGCATTTAAAAAGAAAAATGTGTCGCGAAAATTGCACTTACCTTCACTCGGCCCGGCTCGGTGTATTCCAGTGTGTTCCGATGCTTTTCAGCGCAGCAGTGCCACCTGGTGGACGGCGAAGGAACTACCTTAATGAATCCCGGCCGGACCCGAATCCAGCGCAGAGAACGCGCCGGTGGATCGCGAATGGACCGGGTAAGTAAATCTGCCCCAATATATTAGAAGCAAAGTGCAAGCAGGAAGAATTAGAGGGGTTATTCTGATTGTTGAATCTGATGGCCTAAGCTTTTCTAACACTTGACAACCCCACTTATCGCATGTTTGAAAAAGTTGCTGCCCTCAGGTGAAATCTACAACCTCCTTATCACTCCATACAGCACAGTTATGGGTTGTTGATCTCATCTTGAAGGTCAATCCTGAGGAAGGAACATTGATTCTAGAACCTAGATAACAACATGATACGTCACATGGTTTGGGTGAGACGTATATGACTCTCCAAGGGTGGTCACTGGGAGAATATACCATAGATCTATTTGTAAGGAATGCGATGGCATGTATCACCGCATAATAAGTCTGATTTACCATTCAGGAATGACCAGAAGATTTCAGGTCCTTCAACATTTGCACAAAGTAATAAAAAATTGGCCAGAATGGAACATCAAGCAATAAAAGTTAAGAACATAAAGCGGTATAATTTCCGGTAGAGCTTTTCAGCAGAACTTTTATCGTACTTCTAGAAGGAATTTATGTGTCCGTCATCTTGAAAATGTTTTCATCTTCTCAACTGACCTTTTGTTGTGCGTTGGGTTTCATGAGTCATCCTTCAAAAGTAGATACAACAGCATTTTTTTTTTATTTGCTCTTCATTTTATACAGATTTTTATTTTTGCATATAGATCATATCTGACATTGTTATTCCCTTTTAAATCTCTCGGTCATTTTCATTCGTGACTTCGACCAAACTATCTACACGCAGTTGGGGCTGGAGGTCAATGTTCAAGGCCAGCCGGGGCAAACTTGAGGTTGACTTTTGAGAGTTCTTCTCAGATCTTAAAAACATAATTACGGATTTATGTCTGTGGTTATTTGCCTTGCTGATCTTCTCATTTCCGTCTTCGGACCAAAGTTTTCAAGGCTATTAAACAGATCATAAAATAAAGCTGCAGAGGTTAACGGTCGGACAAGATGGACAAAACTTTTAGTTTATGGGCTCATGTCTCTTGAAGATGGACTACCAGCATTAACCCGGTATTTTTGAGGGTGCTTTGGAAAACCTACGGCTTCTCATTGCTTTCTTTGCAGGAAAGGAGCTGTCTCATCATTACGAGCTGTTTATGAATAAAATCTCACAGCGCTCATTATTCAGCTCCCGCTGGTGACAACCCCATACCTTAGCAGATACAAGAACCTGACTGCGTAATATACAGGAGGTGTATATCAAACAGCAGAGTGTGGGAGCCGATGAGCTCCTTCCTAGTTCTTCTGCTTATTTTCTTTCAGGATAATAAAGTATCTAATGGAGCAAGAACACAGATGAAATTCTATTTGCTTCTAGACCCAGCTGTTGTAATAGATGCCTGCAGCTTTTTAGAAGATAGAACTCGGAGGCTATTAAAGGGTTAATCATCTTGTCAGGACCGTAGGCAGCGCCGGCATTCGATACAAGAAGATTTTTATAGAAGGACATACATTTTTTTGTCAGCCGAACACCACTTGATTATCATGTAACTCCAGTTTTGCTGGTTTTTCCAAAAACCTGAAGATCATGCCCTCCCTCCTGATCTTAAAGGGAACCTGTCACCAGGAGACCCATTTTTACCACTCCCCCAGTCCCCACAGAGCATAGTACATACACTGCCAAAGTGTTTTTGTATAAAAAATAGGTTTTACAGAAAAAAAGATATGTTCTATTGTACCTTTCATTAGCATCTGCTGTGTGACTAGGCAGTTGCCTTTTGGGAGGGGCTGGAAAGGAGCAGTTCCTCCCACCCTTGGGATATCGCTCCTCCATGTGACTTTTTCAAATATATGAAAACACCCATCACTTGGCTTAGCGACGCCCCCTGCCCCTCTACAGCCAATCCCGAGTGTGTGAAGTTATTCATGTATTTGAAAAGGTCACATGTTTCCCAAGGGTGGGGGGGGAACTGCTCCTTTCCAGCCCCTCCCAATTGGCAACTGCCTAGTCACACAGCAGATGCTAATGAAAGGTACAATATAACATATCTTTTTTTCTGTAAAACCTATTTTTTATACAAAAACACTTTGGCAGTGTATGTACTATGCTCTGTGGGGACTGGGAGAGTGCTAAAAATAGGTCTCCTGGTGACAGGTTCCCTTTAAGTTTCACATTTACTAGATATCTGTTATCTTTTTGCCAAATCAAAACTGAAATACAATTGCCTTCCTTAAAAACGCAAAACAGTATTATTACTAGTATCTACTGGGGAACTCCTAACCCAGTTGTAGAAAAAAACGCAAGTGTTCCACAAAGACGTGGTTGGAATTTTTGGAACATTTTGACTATTTTAGACTTGCTGAATCAAAAAAATAGACCATCGACGATTAAAAACATTACCTTTTCCTTAAAATATTTTGTGGATGGCACTTTTAGCCTCTCTAACCAACAATAAAGAGTAAACAACTCAATTGTGAGAGGTCATACGTAATACATCTGGGGTACCTTTTGGGTGTTTTCAACTATACAATGATTGGATGGTAATGGGGCTTATGTGAACACCAAACCTGGTTTTCAAGGAGCTCACGAATTTGGAAGACCATAGTTGAATCTCTCTGTGGTTCAGGATGGCGGCGGATACTACATACTTGCCCTTTAAATCCCCTAAACGGACATTTTACAATCCACAACTGATTCCAGGATGGTCTTGACTTTTTTTGTAATTAATCATTTTCATTGCAATTTCTTCAGGGTAGGTTTGCTTATGTAGTTCATAGATCAAAGAAATCAACAACTATGTATGAAAACGAATAGAGAGGAAGCAACCTATCTATGTAGCTTTTAAGGGAAATCTGACCAAAATCCAAGGATCTCAAGATTATTTTTTTATGGCATAGTAGCTTGACTGGATCCATGAGTTCTCCCGCCTCCTTGACTGGAAATATAGAAGAAAACCAAAGGAAAAAAAGTCATATTTGGACAAATGCAGCAGCACAGAGGACCAGGACCTAGATGTATTACTGGTGGGATGGTGGCTGTATGTAGATGTATTACTGGTGGGATGGTGGCTGTATGTGGATGTATTACTGGTGGGATGGTGGCTGTATGTAGATGTATTACTGGTGGGATGGTGGCTGTATGTGGATGTAGTATGGTGGGATGGCGGCTGTATGTAGATGTATTACTGGTGGGATGGCGGCTGTATGTAGATGTATTACTGGGGGGATGGCGGCTGTATGTATATGTATTACTGTGGGCTTGGTGGCTGCATATAAATGTTTTACTAGGGGAATAGTAGATATTGAGCAGGAAGATGTGTGTATATATGCTACATTCAGTGGGGGCCTCCACCAGACTTAGCGCAAGGGGCCTCCACCAATCTGCAGAGGACCCACAGAAAAAAACATCTAGACACCATTGTAGAATTGTTTAAGGTACTATTTAGGGATTATTGAGTAGGCTACTGTTGACAGGTTAACTTTACATTTATCCCTGTGATCTTGGACGTAAATGAAGGTAATTAACCCAACGGTGATGGATGGTAAGGGAGCACATATAGGATAACTATATTTACAGTGAACACATTTTTGAGACTGATAGTGTACACAGTCTGACACAAGCTTTGGCGATGAAGCGGCAAACACTGGAAGAGGCAAATATTGCCATTTTGATAATTGCTATTGATATACTCTACGTGAATTGTTAATAGATTTCATATCATATTCAGGGATGAGCCTCTCATTCATTACTTGTACCTGAATAGAATCTGGAGATTGCGAGTAACCGGGCTGACGTTATAGACCTTGAAATGACTCATTGCTTGAAGAGAAAAGAATCTGATTTATAGTCGACGATTCAGGGTAATTTGTTAGCATAATGACGGACTATGAGCGAAAAGGATATAAAATCAGTGGTCTTGTCATTTTGTGATGTCATATGCAAATGAGGAGGCTTATGTGTTTGCAAAAATCCCTTTATGACTATATTGATCAACTGAATAGATTGCATAATGGAAAGGCGAAGTACAATCTTTGTTATATTTCCCATAATTCAATGAGTGCTGTTGTAAGCTATCCCATAAGGCCTTGGTTCTAATGGCCAATCGCCAATGGAGGCCACATTACTATGTCTTCTCCATTTCATCTCTTGGTTCTTGTCTTCTTATGGGCAGGTTTAGTGGCAGCCATTGTAATCATGGTTGATAGAAGAAGATATTTACTACTATTTCCTGTTGTTACAAGTGTTGTCTTCTCATGGACTTGATCTGTGGGTGTCATTGTACCGTAGAAAATAAGGTTGAGTAAGAGTGGAGGTCCATCAAGTTCCACCTTGAAAAACTCCAAAAAAATCATTATGCGAAAATTACATCAATTATCAACTCTTATAAATCCATAGATTGAAATCCGATTGCCGGAGTCATGTCCAATTACATTGGCCTCTCAATGTCCTCTTGTCCTAAGTAATTAGTAATTTTCAAATTGTCGTCATTGTGGGACATGTTTATTTTGATCTGGTTTCTCTTCTTTTTGCAGTTTTTTAAAACTTTTTTGGGTGCATTTTTGCGACTATGCACTGCTCCTAAGAAGTTAGCCGGTCACTTTTTAGGTGCATAACGAAGAACAACTGAACCCATGCTTTGTTCCATACATGCACCTATAAACTTGTAAAAAATAAAAAAAAACTTGCAAGTCAGAGACAAAGTAAAAAAAACATATGTATCACAACGGCACATTTAGAAAGATACACAGCACTACTAAAGTATCCCGACTTCAGCCAACTTTAAGAGGTCGCAAAAGAAAACAAATGATACACCTACCCCATTAAGTCTCGATATTATCAGTATTGGGAAGAGTAAGTAATAAATACGTCTTGTGAACCTGTCTAATTATTACTCCTAATACTGTCTACAGATCCTAACTCCTTCCTTCCTTTGTTCTCTATGAAATCTCTGCTGAATTCCATCTTGCTAGACAGAAGCATCCAGCATTACTTATAAACTCTATGCAGATGAGCGGATGAGCAGTAAGTCACAGAACCAAGATAGAGCAACAGTTGTTGATCACTATTTTATTACAGTTTTTCTGTAGTATGTGTTTGTGCAGCCTTATCTGTGCTCATGGGTGGGGCCTATGAGCACAGATAGGGCTGCACAAACCAACTCTGAGGCTACAGATAGAAAAATTATAAGAAAATAGTGAACAAAAACAATGTGACACACTAGACTGCTGATTTCTTCAAGGATTGTTGAAGGCTTAGGTACACTTTACTCAATGTATCAATATAAATCTAAGGCTAAATGCACACTGACGTATGCCCGCACGGCTACGGGCGGGCATACGTCAACCATGATGGAGAGGAGGAGGGGTGACCCATCCCCTCTCCATAGCAATCCATTGCGCACCGCCCGCAACACGGGGAAAGATAGGACATGTCCTATTTATGCCCGTATACGGAGCGGTACGGTTCCCCTCATATGGTTGTGTGAATGCGGCCTAAATTTGTAAATTAACTTGGTCAAATATTAAACTTTCAGAGCCTCATCACCAGGTGATTCCTTTTAGCCCGATCACATTTGTGCTCTGTCCGTAAGATTTGCTTATGACTATGCCATGATATCCCCTTCGTAATGTTTCCTTTCCTAAGCGCCGCACTAATTGATTAGTTAGGTGTCATTTTCATGAACGGCACAAGTCATCTGCTCCACTACTGAGAATTGCTCCGCTCGCCAGCCGGAATTAAAACTTATCACAGTCAGCTGCACATTTGTACGAGCTCGCAGATGATGATAAAACACGATACGATAGTTCTGATCCCTGATCCTAATACTCAGAGACAGGCCGAGTCTGGGACCAATAGCCTACTTAAGATATAAAATCTTAGATGCAATTACGAGCGCTGTACAAAAGTATGACAGATTATCGACCTTTAACTGAGCAGGGGCTAAGATATTGTGACAGCCAAGAACGGATGGCGGGGAACCGGTACAATGAAAGTTCACCTGGAGGTGACGAAAAGCTCAATGGGGTTTTCTTTCCACAAAAAACTTGTTATAATTGGGGTACAGGGATACCAAAAGAACTGTGTAGTTTATTATCGGAGCATCGAATATATACTGATTCTTGCACATGGTGATACCAATAGTGACATGAGGATTTCGTTGAGCAACATGCAACATTTTTATAGGAAGTACAGGCAGTCCCCGGGTTACGTACAAGATCGGTTCTGTAGGTTTGTTCGTAAGTTGAATTTGTATGTAAGTCGTAACTGTATATTTTATAATTGCAGCTCCAGACAGAATTTTTTTGGTCTCTGTGACAGTTTGATTTAAAAAATGTTGGCTTGTATTTGCTGGCGCTGTGGTCTCGCCGGCGGGACCCTTCAGCACATTTTCTGGAGCTGCCCATTCATACAGCCCTTCTGGCAAGAGGTGAAGACCCTTATTCAAGCAGTTACAGCGGTAGATGTCCCACTTTCCCCTCTATACTACCTACTGAATGTTTCTCCCCAGCCCCTGGCCAAGGCAACCACCAAGATGTGCCTACACATCCTGACCGCAGCCAGATGCTTGATATCGCAATTCTGGAAGAGGCAAGCTCCCCCTTCCCGCCTGGACCTCCTCTCCAGAGTTAGAGGTATCCGCAGTATGGAGTCCCTAACTGCCTCCCTGCATAATCGCATTTTGGCCTTTGATAAGGTGTGGGAACAGTGGGATCGCTTCTGGGCGGAGGAGTTGGGGCGTGGGGAGGAGTGAAGTGGGTGCTCAAATGTCTGGGGAGGGCCTGTCTCGAGATTTGTATGTTGTTTTTTGTCCTTGTGGGTATGACTGAGGTCCCTGTGTTTCTTCTACTGGTTCTTTTTTCCTTTCTTGTCCATTAGGACTATTGCTAGGAAGGTAATAGCACATAAGTGGATATATCTGATTGCAATCCTCAGCTATGAAGCCAACAACTTCAGACACCATATGTATTTTTTGGTTGCATATGTTCGGGTCTTAGCCCTGTTTGCATTTTAAGTGGTACGGTCATAGACCGGAGAGTTGCTGTGTGATTGCTAGGTTTGATGAAGGGTTAGTCCCTAGTTAAAGAAGCAAACTGTTACAAGCTTGTAATCTCACATCCGATAAGTCCTGTTTTTCTTTATTTGTCTGTATTGTTAAAAAAAAGAAAATTGTTTGATGCCTGATTATTTGCTGACATGTGTTGTCACATTGTTTGTTGAACTTTTAATAAAAATACAATTATATAAAAAAAAAAAATGTTGGGTTGTCGTAAGAACCAGGGTTAACAATAAAGCTTCATTGCAGATGCCTGTGATAACTTTTATAGCTGATTATTGTAGGCTAAGGCTAAAGTACAGTAAATTACCAACATCCAGAGGTCCGTTTGTAACTTGGGGTCGTATGTAAGTCGGGTGTTCTTAAGTAGGGGACCGCCTGTATATATTTATACACTGGCAGCAAGCTCTCGTTTCATGACATGACAACCCGTTTATAAGAACCATGTAAACACATGGAGATCGTAGAAGAGGGTCTCTTACTCGAGATTCAACTCTATAGTTTTAAGCAGAAGGACAAATCCTTTGTCAGGCCAAGCTTTGCCATGTGTGATGTGGTTGGTTGGTTATTAATTAATATTTCCAGTTCTAAAGCCAGGTCTGCAATATTCAACAAGTGGTTTGGTCAACAAGCCAGTTGACCAGATGTCTGGTCAACAAGGAGTCATGACCAAGCAGCTGTTTTGGAAATGCCGTCAGATGTCCACATAAACAATCTATAGAATTTGCTTGATTTAGCTGAGAATTTTTGGATGGGCCAACGCTCTGACGAACGAATGGACCATGGTATTTGATGAAGGATAACCCCTTGAGATGTCCTCTAAAGGTCCATAACTTGTCCAGCCCTGTATGGTACCCTCTTGGCATTGTGTGTTTGTGTGTGACGTGACATAATCAAGTGTGGTGGTTTTTGATGCTTGGACACTACTTGTTACTGCTTCATCACACTTGCGAGATGAGATTTGTTGATGGCTCTGCCCTTTATTGCTGATGAGACATTTATTTTATGCAAATTGGAAACATTACTGGCTGTAAAGTCAGAGAGATGACAGTTCCTAATATAATGTGCTACCTGAAAATGTCTCCACATGGTATCACATGCATGGCCTCTTAAATATGCAATTCTGCAACACTGCGCTTCACTTCTCCCATCTGCTCTCTTACCCCCCTATGTACGTGTGACACATTAATATGCTTTTTTGTAAAATTACTATACATATGTGCCAACAATTGATGTACTCTAAATTATGATACAAACTAAATTTTCCAAATAATTCCAGCATTCCAGTCCTTAGTAATGAATATAAGAAATGACATCAGCTAACCTGGTGTCCTGAAGAAGGGTCCAAGATGTTTGGACAAGAGGTCTTCTGTCACTCATTCTAGTTATGACTTAAAGAAGATGTGAGTACAGAAATGTTTTTCCTTGTTGATGAATGACCAAAACTCTATTCTCTTTTACATAAACATTTTTACTAGAAAAATTAAGAATCTATTTAAAATATGCAATAATTTGTGTGTGCCCTTTGAATGCCAATCTACTGTATATGCCTCCCTGGTTACAGACTACAAACCAACCCTGACTCTGTATTCAGTGCTTAAACTCAGTAGCAGATTATATTATGGGCTATTAGGGATGCAGTCTGGGGCCCAAGGCCTCTAGGGGGCCCATTGCCGCCCAAAGTACCCAGCAAGCTTGGTACTTCCCTTTAGAGAAAAAAAAGCAAGAGTCTCAAAATATTTAACATGCAGGAGGCCAACAAGACAACTACAGCCGAGGACTCATAGCAGTCTTAATCTACCCCTACTTAAAGGACATCTTTAAGTTGGGGGGGTTTATGAAGACTGCCATTCAATATGCCTTAATAAATCCCCTCATTGTGTATATCCATCTTAAAGGATTACCTGATGGTATATGTGTATCACTCACCTCCCCATCCCGTGCCCGTTTCCAGCAAGCTTCTTTTCTTATATCTTAAAATGGCCGGCAAAATTATGTTTTAACAGTATGCAAATAAACCGCAAATTGAATTATGCACGCCTCTAGTGCCTCCTGGCACCGCCTAGGGACCGCTATGAAAGCCGCTGACGTCACCAGCTTTCTCTTGAAATCTCACGCTCTACTTGCGCTGCCGACAGATTTAGAGAGAGAGCTAATGATGTCAGCGGCTCTCATAGCGGTCCGTAGGCGGCGCCAGGAGGCACTGAGGCGTGCATAAATTAGTATGATCTAAACATTGAGGTGCTCTGCAGACCACCTCTAGCTGATTTCCATATTGTTAAAACTATAGTTTTCTCAAAAACCGTCTGTTTTAAGATACAATAAGAGAAGCTTGCTGGAAACGGGCACAGGACGAAGAGGTGAGTGATATACATCTACCATCAGGTAATTTGATGGTAGACGTCCTTTAAGATCGATAAACACAATGAAGGAATTTATTAAGACATGTTGAATGGCTGGATATAATAAGAGGCTTTGGCCTCCCGCCTCCAAAATGAAAGCTCGGTTAAACCGGTTTCCTGGTGGAGACTAGTAAATACGGTGGGCCCAGGACGTTCATGCCCCCGCCCTCCAAATGTCAGTAATGGGGCTTTTTACATTGTTACATTCGAGTAGGTGTAGTTATTATTTCCTTTTTTTCTCCACAGTTTTAAATAATGTAAGAAGAGTATCACGAGGTTGAGGCTAATGCCGACGTATTGTCTTGCTATGACATTTTCATTCATATTTAAATTGCTCCGTAGCGATAATTGTGTCTCTGTGTGTGACTTGTTTGTGAACTGTGATATTTGCAACGTCTGTTTTTAGCCACAGAAGGTATTGGAGCAGTACGACCAGACATAATAGAGCACTGACATGATGTGGCAGGTGAGGGGTTACTATATTTCTACATCATTATAATGACATTAAATTAGCTCAAAGATTTCAAAAAATTCAAAGGACCTGGAATCAGCCCATAAAACACATCCACTGTGCGGGTAGAAAAATCTAATGGACATTTCTGGTGGATGAGGATAATTGTTATATGATCTTATGTGTTTGACTATGACTCATTTCCTGATGAAGGAAAATAAGAGTCCATAGCTAGATTTATGGAATGGTGTAAGAGTCCCGAGTAGATAGAGATGATAAGCTTTTATGCCATAATCATGTACCTGCATTCCAGACAAGAAAAGATACTTTACTATGATTGCTCAATTTCGACCTATTTATAAGCTGTTTTAGACCATGGAGAGCAATTACAGGAGTTTCTTCTGGTCGTGTCCATCATCCAATATCTACACAGATGTGTCCTCTCTTACCCTTCTTCTTGGATGGAGAGATATAGACTATGCGGCACAAGATGACCAGGATCTCAAAACATCTATTGATATTTTATCACAAGATATCTATCCTTTTTTTTTGTCGGCGACCTAAACACTGTTGCTTCCCATTGTGTTGACATACCATATATACTCGAGTATAAGCCGACCCGAGTATAGGCCAAGGTACCTTATTTTAACACAAGAAACTTGGTAAACCTATTGACTCAATTATAAGCCTAGGGTGGCAAATGCCTCAGGCGGCAGAGAATCGGAGTCAGGAACAGGAATCGGCAGGGTCACAACAGGAAATCACAATAATTGCAGGAATAACACAGGGGAAGCTTTCTTAGAGGCACAAAGATCCAGCAGGGGACACAGGAAAGGGCTGTCAATTTATCAGAGAAGGCGGCCAGCCAGCGCCAATCATCAGAACGCTGGCCCTTTACAGAGCCAGCTAGCGCACGCCCTAGGAGTCTAGGAAAAGCGTGCTGGAGCACGGGGAACGGCCCCTGGAGCAGGGTAAAGTAAGTGAGGCTGCACCAGGGTCCCCTCACCCCATACACAGATCATTCTGATTTTAGAAGCAGCACCCATGTTGCTCAGGTGTCCACCATTTTTTAGCTACCCTCATTCCTGATTTCAATGTCCAAAGCAGGAATGGAGTGAAAAAAAAGAGGAGGGAGTAGCACCTCTCAATGATGTTCTCACTCAGGGTTGGGTAGAGGTTTCAGTAGGCCCCTGGGCAACAGAGCCTCAATGGGCCCCTTTGCAGGAAACTCATGGGGCAGCATTAACATTTCAGTCTCTTGTTCCCTAAAATATTGCCTAATTTATCATACCAAACAGCCCCTCTTTGTTATTTTTTATACCCCCCCCCCCATGGTTATTTTATAATAAGCTCCCTCACCCCCTTTGGATTAATTGTCCACAGCCATGTGGGGGCCCCCCAGCAGCTCTGGGTCCTGATACTTGCCCAGCTATACCCAGTGCTGGCGCCGGCCCTGCTTTCACCCATTATGATCCACACCTGCTTTTGGCTTCAAAAACTGCATCTGAAAAACTGAACGTGTGAACGTACCCTGAGGTTGCATTTACACATTGAAGCAGATATATTATGCCTTCTCTGCCAGTGTATTTTAGTTTTCTGCCTGCACACCAGGCAGTGTCTAAACAGATCTGACTTGGTGGAGATCGCATCTGGACTTACTAATAGACTGGATTTTCTTAGTATATCCGATGCACCGATGGGGGGGCGCCAGTCGGAATAAATTCCCTCCATTGGGCTTGATTTGGGTTTACTGAGAAAACACATATTGCTAGTTCCTAAACTCGTTTAGATTGAAACGGGTCTGTGATCGGGAGTAACTCCTCGTTTCAATCCAAGTGCAACATTTGTCCACGGCCTAATGGCGGTTATCACAATAAGACAACTCATTTACAATTCATTTTAATGTTAGCCTTTGTCTTTCCGTATTTTCAAAGCTATATACGCTGACTGTCAGGTGGCGGAGTATTATTTCTATGCACTCTGTTTATCCAGGACTTCCACAAGTCGAGTATTTCTACTGTTAGCTTAATATCAGCATGTATCTTATGCATATGTAATCTATTATACCGGCTGCCAGCTCTATACTAATGTATTATCTCATGTTCATTCTACCTAGCCTCCACTAATGTCACATCTTACACTGACTATTACCTTTTAATTTAATACATCCTCGGCTCTGCTAATCCAATATTTATTTGAAGCTAACTTTTCCCGCACAGGACTAACACAGTAAGGCGTAGCAAGTTATGTACGTTGAGTACATCGTGCTTCTAGCTGATGCATTATCCTCTTCCATTTACGACGGCTACTGTGTCTCCAATGCTGGCAAAACGGCATTAGACAATTACTCTGATATACTTTGTTTTTCCATAAAAAATTGTTAAGATTACAGGGAAAAAAAATTAAAAAATAATATTTTTAGATATGGTTTTTTTCCATAGCAATGTACCATAGAACACAAAAAGCATCTAAATTTCGATGTAGTGGTACAACATTCTAGATACACATTGCACTGTCTATAAAAGGAAAGTGCACATAGTAAGGAAAAATGTCACGTTTATCATACATGTGATAATGGAGCCAATCAGTGTTTGGCATAGTCACCATTACACAATGATCATGCCTGTCAGATCAAAAGCCTCAGAGACCACAAAACAAGCACCTTTGGGTGATCTCTGGAGAAGCAAGTATAGTTTTTCACAGAAGCAAATATATTGAAAAAAAGTCCAAAACAGCTCAGCCCTGGAGATCCTTGTAGCTTTGGGTCCGATCACATAGGACATGTCCTATCTTTCTGGCGGCTTCGGATAGGTACGGTGGTGCATGTGTGCTGCTCCCATTGCCGTCTGTGGGGGACGTATATATGCCGCATATACGCCCCCCATACGGCAGTGTGCATGCATGTCTGCATGTAAGTATCCACTCTTTTAAAGTAATCTAATAAAACATTGAAGATTTTTTTACCTGAAACGTAAATCCTATTCACCAAAAAAACATGGAAAACAACTATTTTCCTAAAACCGGTTGTACCTCATGTTACTAATAAAATGCGAGACACATACACCTATAAAAGAAACAACTCAAAAACACAGAAAACTAAGTCACATGCACATGTGCCCATGTACACCAGAGCAAAGTACTCCAAATACTCAAAAAACAACTACATAAACAACAAAAAAGACAAAAATAGAGAAAAGTGGGGGTACCTTGATGTGGACCAATTTTTCTCTATTTTCATATTGTTTGCTATTCTGAATAGGGATTCATGTCAATCTGGAGAGTAGGTAATAAAATAATGGACTGTGGTTGTTAGTCCCTAAGGATGGAAGACGATCTTGTGAAGTCCTGGAGGCGTTATGTGAAGATATCTTTCTAGAACATATCAAGTGCACAGTGGAGGTCATGGGGTATCTAAAAATAACGAATAATTTGTATAATGGAGATAGTGAAAAATCTTGGTATTCCTGGTTAATTGTAGAATTATTTGTTGTTACGACAGTGGTTGATTCCTAAATGGAAACCATCTAGAGTCCAGGATGTTATAGGTTCAGCCACCCAAAAAAAAGCATCCCAGCTGGAGAAGCCAGAAAGAAAAGGACTTTTATTGAAGAACTCTGTTCTCCGTGAGCTTATAATGAGAGCAGCAGGTCCCTTCTGTGAGCGCTAACAGGGAAACTAACAATCTTCCGAAATTACCATCCTCCCAGACCTAGCACTTCAAAGAAGCTGTTTGGGTTTTTCACAGTATTTGATTTACTCCTGGTCAGGAATTGTTTTATAATAAGAAAACCCATCTGTAAAGACTCAGGACTTTATGTCTTACCTGAATAACCTATAACGGTGTAACTACCGTATGTTTCCCACTTTTATTTCTCAAAATGGTTTTGTTTATAGAATAGTCAAACCTACAGTTTTCTAATAATTATGTATTTTAAGAGGATCCATCTTCATCCTGGCTTGTCGAATACTTTTATTCTCTTGATTTTGGATGATATTTTGTTAGAATTTATTGTTGTTCCGCTCCTCTGATTTTTACTTTAAAAATGTACAGTTAGGTTCATAAATATTTGGACAGAGTTCTGTACATTACCACAATGAATTCAGATGCAGTTGGATTTCAGACTTTCATCTTTAAAGGGAACCTGTCACCAGGAGAGCCATTTTTAGCACTCCCCAAGTCCCCACAGAGCATAGTACATACACTGCCAAAGTGTTTTTGTATTAAAAATTGGTTTTACAGAAAAAAAGATATGTTATATTGTACCTTGCTGTGTGACTAGGCAGTTGCCTATTGGGAGGGGCTGGAAAGGAGAAGTTCCCCCCCACCCTTGGGAAACTGCTTCTCCATGTGACCTTTTCAAATATAAGAAACACCCATCACTGGGCTTAGCGACGTCCCCTGCTCCTCTACAGCCAATCCCGAGTGAGGGGAGTTATTCGTATATTTGAAAAGGTCACATGTTTCCCAAGGGTGGGGGGGGGGGCTGCTCCTTTCCGGCCCCTCCCAATTGGCAACTGCCTAGTCACACAGCAGATGCTAATGAAAGGTACAATATAACATATCTTTTTTTCTGTAAAATCTATTTTTTATACAAAAGCACTTTGGCAGTGTATGTACTATGCTCTGTGGGGACTGGGGGAGTGGTAAAAATGGGTCTCCTGGTGACAGGTTCCCTTTAAAAGAACCTAAAGTTCCCTTTAAAAGAAGTAGATCTGACGGTAGATCCCACCTGCCTGTCTCTGTCCATTTAATACAGTAATCCTGGAACCTAACTTGTTAAAAACTTTATTTTAGTAATATGTAAATTACCTGCAGAGGCTACTGGGGCGTGTACTAGGCAGGCCGGGCACTGGGAGCTTTGGCTAGTATGAAATCACAGGAGCCTCCATGGACTTTTACTCCTCCCTGTGTCTCCATGGAGGCATGTAGCGATTTCATGTGATCAGATACATGAAATACATGGGGTATTTTTTCTCTTAATGCAGTCTTTTTTTTATCAGTTGATCGATTGGGTGATTTCCAAGTGTCAGACAATCAAAAGCCTAGTGTTAGCCTCATATCCTAATCATTAAAACTTTCTAAATTTCCTATTATAATTCTGTTTACAAAATTTTACACCAGAGCAGTAAATCCAGTCTTGATCCAAAAGTCAAGGGATAAAAAGCTGACTTTTTTTTATAATTTCATACATGCAACCCTTTCAGGATACTCCGTCTACTGCCAAAAAATGTGTAAATTACGACGACCTTCACCCATACTCAACAACGCTACAGTTACATAGTGGAGCATGTCTGATCAATGCAATGTTGTGACTTCCTCGCAGCATAGAGGGCAGATCAATAGATTGTTCCTGGTTTTTTTTTTGGAGTGCAAAGTAGAAACCAGTTTGAGCTCTGATGAATTTTCAGCGTTCTATTGATTGTCCATGCTCTGTCTGCCGGTATTGTTTTTTGGAGTTTGGAAATGAGGCTTGGACTGAAGCCATTAGAACGAAGCTCGAATTGAGCCAGAGTCCTGCACCCACATCTCATAGTTTCCTAGAAGATTTTTTTGTCAGTAAGCCAATGGGTTTTTGCTGGGCAATCCTCTACAGGGATAGATCTGGGAAATATTAGTTACCGACGCGTTATTCTTACTCTCTATGCCAAATCTGTCATAAAAAGTGTCTGTCACCTCTTGTGCCATTTACATTATATTTGTTATTGTAATTCCTATAACTCATTGGCTTGTCAAGGTGTTGTTAAAATGCCCCCCCCCTTTTTACTAAATTCAGTAGGGCAGTTTGTGTACAAGAGGAAGAACAAGAGGAAGAATGGTGTTTCTGGTCATTATGTGACCTTCGCATTCCGGTCATTATGTGACCTGTCTTCATTTTTCATTAGATTTCCCACTTTGACCTCTCTACTTTGAATTTCTCTATGTGTTGGGGTATATAGAATCCTCCCCACGCTGTTCTGCATAGAGCTTCTTTGTAAAATTACACTATAGGGAGATCATGTTTGTCTTGCTAGGAAGATTTTATTTAAAGGGAACCTGTCACCCCATTTTTCACAAATTCAGCTAGAAACAGACACCCTCAGAACCCTTAACTAAATGCCACCCTTCTGTTAGCTAAAAGATTTTTCTTTCAAATTCCCATAAAATTAACTGTGTTAACTTAACTGGCATACAGTCAGATCCAGCAGTGAGTCAGAGGGGTGTGTCCTGCTAGGCCGAATACAGCATCCCCTCCCATTCTCACTGACTTTTACTCTGCCCCATGCCGTTTTCTCACCATACAGCATTTCATTTCATGAGATCAGGGTCATCTAAGGTCCTTTACCCAATGTACGTATCTGATCACATGAAATCACAGCAGCCTCCATGGACTTCTACTCCTCCCCATGCCTCCATGTAGGCATATCATGATTTCATGTGATCAGATACATGAAATACATGGGGTAGATTTTGCAAATGTTAGTGGATCAAGGACCTAAGATAGCATCACCCTGGTCAGGGGCGTAATTGGGAGAGGCAGGGCCCCAAAGCAGGTTTCTGAAAGAGGCCCCCCTTCCTACTTAAAAAATAAACATTTGCTGCTATGGCTGCTACCACTGTAGTTAAACCCCTGATCCCGGTCACATGCCATGAAGTGCTGGATGGTGAGAAGAGGCATGAGGAGGAGTAGAAGTGAGTGAGGACAGAGGGGCTGCTGGAATTGGCTGACCAGGACACACCTCCTTAGACTCATTTCAGGATCTGGCTTTATGCCAGGTAAGATACCAAAGTTGATTTTATGGGGATGGGAGGGAAACAATTTTTTGCTCTAAGAAGGGTGACATGGGGTCTATGTGGTCTAAACCAGAAAAGAGTTATTAGAGGGAGAAAGTAAATTAAGAAATAATCAATTTCCTCATTGACTGCACATCGACAGTTTAAAAAAAAAAAACGTTAGTGACCTTTGTTGTTCTTTTAATCCCATATTGTATTGGTTGCTGTTAATAATACTATATCTCATATATGGAGGAGTAGAGGTATAAATCACATCATAAAATTGAGTCTGAAGCCTTCATTGACACATTAATTGCCAGTAATATATTTGAGGGTGGGTACTCCTTACATTTGGGTCCCACAAGTGGATTATTGTCTGGTTTCTGCTCTTGTACTGTTGACACCTCCCCTGCATCGTTTATAAAGTAGACCAATTCTTGATTGTCCAGCAATGTTAATCTGGCAATCAAGTGGTCCAATCATCGTCATGGTCCCAGTCTTGGTCATGGTCTTAAGTTTATAAAGCTCTGCACCATGGCACAAGGCTATGGGTGCCCATCAGACCCTATTGGCGTTGGTTCCACTATAGTGTCGATCTTGACGAGAGGAATAGAGCTTCATGCTGTGTTTCCTTACTGTTGAATCCATATCTTAATTAATTTTATTACATAGTTTAAGGTATGCTTTTTCTTTTTTTTAGCATTGGACTTATATTATGATCTCCCTTGGCCATTTTCTGCATTTTCAGTCACGGCATGATGACTCCGGACCAGACCATAGAGATAAGCTGATATTAGACAGCTCACACCCACTGCTTCCAACCACTTCGAAATTGAATTAATGTTCCCCCTATGCTGCAGTTGCCTTCATTGCTTTCTTAACATCGTATATCTGACCCGCTGAGCTTAGAAATTCACTTGAGCAACTTTCATTTTTTCACTTTTCAGTAGAAAATTACATACCATAGATATATTCTGATAGATATTCATATTTTGCATTGGTGTCCAAATGCTACACATTGCCCTCTGCATGGGACCTTCTCCATTATTCTTTGACTTTTTAGCGATTATCATGCTTAGGTTCATAGATAAAACATTAACCTGATACTAAATTAACGTTAATTTGTGGATATGTAATTGACCTAAGTAAAAGAATTATCTATTAAACATGATTGCGTATTAATTATCCTGGTACCATTTGTAGGTTGATGTTATTGGATCTGACCTTGAAAGAGCTTTTCGGGTTTTCGATGAACTGTCCATCAAGTAATTGAGATGCAGTTACATGGCTCAGCCACTGTACAGATAACTCTATTCTCTGCATAAATCCTGGCACTGGAAACAGGCGTGAACAGGGTTTGCAGGTTGTCAGATTCCCACTAATCCTATGAATAGGTTCTAAATATACAGTATGTAACTGAAAAACCCCCTAAAGGGGTTCGCCCATGAAAGAAAGTTCTCAAATTACAATCCCCTAGTGATGTTTACACAATAAAGATAATTTTCAATCTCTTACTTTACCATTTTACTCAGTTTAATTGCTGTTTTAGCTCTTATCACTCAGTGATGGTCAGTGTAATATTCCGGAGTGTGGGTGGGGACCCTATAAGCAGACACTTCCTGATTCCTCTGTTGATGATTCCTGATGATGTGTGCTGACAATGTGCTTAGATTATCAGCTACAGGTTTAGCTACACTTTTATTTAGCTTCTAAACATTTTACCAGTATCTGACACATAGAAAAAGAGAGATAAGACAGAACAGAGATTCGAGAGGATAAAATCCATGAGATGTATATTAAAGCAAATGACACTCTCAGCTCTTCTAACTCACCTATAACACACACAAAGTGAGCCCTGCTATGCATCCCACTCCCTCCCATGGATAAAGGCCTTATCTTGCCTGTAGCTTGTAGAGTAAGTGTGCAGACAAGAGTAGCTATTCATGAGAAGAATACAACCCTAGTCAGAAGATTCATGCTTATCTGATCTAGGGGCAACCTGGAGAGTGTGTTATTTAGTTATCCTAAGTATATATAAGAATCTTGTCTTTGTGAGAATACCTCTTTAAGTCATATGGTGGGGTAGCTATTTTTTGGCCACGCTTAGACAAAAACGGGGTAGATCAATACAAAGTACAAATAACCAGGTCTCATGCACAAATTGCATTAAGGGATATTGTGCTGCCTATTATACTGTGGCCCCTATCCTGCCCCGATAGTGGCAAGAAAACTCATTTCCTATGTGCTTGAGGCCTAATTGCTATAAACATAAAAAAGTATAAAAAAATAATAGTTGCCTAAATTATGGTTTTCTACAGGGCTGCCACCCCCACTAAACAGTACCACCATTTATTACTCAAGTATTATGCTCAAGTTGGTACATAGATTAAGTACTACTATAGATTCTTTGTGCAGGGCGTTGACTTCTCCCGTCTTTCCCTAATTTTGAGCATCGGTTTGAGTTTCATTTTCCTTGTCCCCTGTTCTTCTGTAACATCATAGATATGGTTGCAACTGGCAGGTGCAGTGGTTTATAAGAGGTTGGGCTGGTGAAAGATGCATACTTCTCACTTTTTGGGTTCTCAAAAGAGGGATGTCTCACCAACTCCAATCCAGGGACATTCCTCTTCCGAAAGTCTGAGTGTGTTGTTCTCAAACTGGGATGTTTTGGATTAGAAATATTTAGGTTGCATGTCCTACTTTAAAAGTCCCTTCTATCAGGGGGTAGACCTGTTATGACGTGAGTTGGGCCACTTGCCTCAGGCATCTTCACCGGGGGCTGGTTTGACATCAGACCAGGTTATGTTGCTTTAAAATAACACTACCTAGGACTGTAACAGAAGAAGAGTTGTGTAAAGAGGAAGGGGTGGCGCAATTGGACTGTGTGTGTGTGGAGGGGGCAACTTTCTATAGTTTGCCCCGTCCAGCTGGGTTAGGTTCACCCCTGCTTCTATTCCAAGCTGGCTTTGCCTTATGGTTGTACATGTCTTTTATAAAGTAAGGTTAAACCTTTCCCAATTACACACAAGTCTGACCAGGCTCCTATATGAAATGTTATACTACTGCGAAGAAAAAATATTACCTACGCCTTGTAGATCCGTGCTGCTTAAAACTGTGTCAAGGTCCTTTAGAGTGATTAATGAAGGTAGTCAATAATAATACTGAAAATTCAAATTCCCAATGTCTTTATATAGTTGAGACAGAATAAATTAAGCTGATAGGACCTCTCCACCTTGTCGGCTGGATAGGGAGTGAAAATATATCTTTTTCTGAAGGAGAATCTTGCATTAACTATTTGGATTACAGCTGGTGGAATGCCTCGATATTGGCTATAACTATGGATGGGGAAACGGGGACAGAGGTAATGTAGCGTCTCTGAAGCTGTATTGGGTCATCTGGACCTAATTTTGGTTTCAGCCATCTACGTGCAGGAAGTGTAAACATAAGTAACGCTCCTGTGGTATGTAAAGGAGGAGGACACTACTTTTTCTCGTGATGCTAAGGCCTAGGTCTCTCTTATCTAAGGATGCATAGTTTGTGGGTTGATGGCCCCGGGTCCAGTGAAAGGTTCTCTTAAACTGTATGGAATTAAATTATAAAGCCCTCTACGCCAACTTCCAGTACAGAAGTCTTGTGGAGTCACGGGACCCACTTCAGCCAGCGATAGGCCTGCTCGGACCATTGGACATCGCCTTTTTTATAGGTGACTTCATTTCCTTTGTTGTCCCCCGGCTCGAGGACCCCTCTCATTGGATGGAGCGGGTCCCATGACCCCCCTGGATCTTTTGGTTGGCCACAGGCTGGAAAACTAGAAGCACTGGAGCCACCCTGGGCATTTATACACTACATTTTTTTCCACCCTGCCCTTGCCCTATAGTGGTTTTTCATATGACTGGAAAACCCCTCAAAATGTCCCAATTTTACCAATGAAAATATGGTCTTTAATAATATTGAGCCGTATTTGTGATAAAATATTTGAGAAGTTTTGTCGTATTTTTATTATCACTCCTGTTATCCCGGTCTGGGATCATAAATCCGGTAAGCTAGCGACAGATACAGCCCAAGCCGCGCTGTCTGCAGCAGATGACTCCCACCATACACCCGACAATCTTGAGTTTGCAGCTTTATATGTCTTGGGATGAGTCAACAAACTAGGTCATTTATAGAGTGCTGCGCCGCCATGGCACTAAGAAGCTTAATTCCCGCTCCAGCTCGCTGCAAATATTTATTTGGATTGATAAGAAGAAATGTCTTTCTCGAGGTGTAAGTAACAGCTCCGCTCTAGTCTCTCCATTGCAGACGTCATTGTCCGGAGAGCGATGCCTTTGACTGACAAGCAGCTCTTATTTACTCCTGGATCGGGGCTCTGTATAGATACTTCATGAAAGAACCTGGACTTTGGAATTTGGAAGAAGGTCTCTTTTCTTCTCTGGTGACCTGGATCTTCAGTTCTCTTTGAAAAACTTGACTTGTTTACATTTCTAAACCATCGATAAAGTGGTTTCAGCACCTTTTGGGATTTATTTTTAGATACTTATCTTTTTCACTTGATCAGATCCTATACTATGGGCCTTATATGAAAGAAGTCCACCAAACTAGTCTTGTGCTTAAGAGGACATGTACCCAATTTAGCATTAAAAATGAGGCTGAAGCCAAAATTTAAATGCCATTTTCTCCCCCCACCATTTATTACACTCCCTCTTTCACCACCACTAAACAGCAACTAATCCCCTATTACGCCGTAGGAATTACATACTTGGTTCCCTGGTTGTCCACTTTATGTTTGAGTCCTGTTTCATCTGCAGCATCCGTGTCTAGTCTGGAATATATTATTGCATGTAGGGTTCTTCCCGAATACCTTCCCTTTGTTGTCACCAATATCAGGTGTGGTGATATATAGAAATATATTTTTGATAGGAAAGTATCAGTACAACTTGAAATCTACTTCAAGTGGGTGGTCATAGTGCTTGACTGTGGGCTATATTACTCAGCATGTGGGTGGTCCTACTTAGTGTTTGACAGTGAGAGGTCCTACTTTGTGTTTGACAGTGAAAGGTCCTATTCAGGGTTCAGTTGGTGGTCCAACTCAGTGTGTGAAATTGGGGAGTCCTTCACAGGTTTTGACAGTGGATGGCCATACTGAGTGTTCAACAGTGGGGAGTTCTACTCTAGTGTTTTATAATGGATGGTCCTACTTAATTTTCAGTGGGTGGTGCAACTCATTATGTGACATTTGCTGGTCCTTTTTAGGTTTTGACAGTGGGTGGTCCTACCGATTGTTTGATAGTGGATGGTCCTACTTTGTGTTCAGTGGTTGGTCCAACACTCTCTGTATAGGACCACCCACATGAGATGGGGTTTACAGCACACAGTGAAAGGTATTTTAAAATTGCTCATAATTTAATATTTTCACTTTTGGGGCAATATTTCCTTAAATGTTTTTTTTTTTAAACAAATAACTTTTTCCTTTCCCATCATGAAGAGAAAAAGATACAGATCACTGGGGAACAGCTATTATCCAAAGAAGAGTGTGCAGAACAGGGAACTGAAGGGTGCTCTATAAATGGACCACCACCATGCAACTGAATGAGACCACCATCATGGCATGCCAGTCATTGGCTGTCCTTTCACAGACTTCTGCTGAAGTTGAGGCCTCCACAATATTTAACTTATCCCCATTCGTTGGGTAGGGAATAAGTTACTCTTGTAGGACAATCTTTAAAGTAGACCTGTTAGTGTTCCTTTTATGTCTTGATAGGGTTTAAACCCATACTATATTGTCAATCATTTATACATTTCATGGAGGAGGATCTGAGAATGGAGAGTTACAAGAAAAGATGGTCCAGAATTATTACTTGGAAAATAAAAGTATTTACCGAAACAGAGATGTCAGAAGAGTTTGACGTTCTCTGGAATTGTTGGGCAGTCAGGGGGTGGGACGCTACGGTGCTGGATGTGTAAGGAGTTTTGTATTGCTTGTGCTGGCGGTTTTCTTTTTTACAGACACCCTCCTTCTTGTAGGACAAGTTAATTTGCTCTCTTTCTAAGCTGATTAAGCTGGAATCTGCTTGTGATGGCGGCGTGAAGGCTCCTTGGAGCATGGATCTGCAGACTGATTGCTCTTTAAAGAGGTTTCATGTTACCCGGTGCGCCTCTCACCTTCTTGTCTCATTATTTATGGACAAGGAAAATACTGATATTGATACTTATGTCAGCTTGATGCTTCCAATTAAAACTCTTCTATGTTGGAGATAAAACTCGTTTTTTGCATCAGGCTGGATACAGGTTCGACTCCTTTTCTTAATTAGATCCATAATATCCAATAAATTGGAAAAGCCTGGTGCAGAGGGAGGTAGGCAATGAGTCCATCCACATCTGAGGCTCCATGAGGGGCCTTCATCACAGATTTCATCTTATAGCACTATTTTTTAGAGTAATATGATAGATGGAAACTTGATGGACGCCATAATAAGACCTTCGGGGATTGTTAGTATCCATCATGTGGTCAATGCAGAACGGGAAGCTTGTTTGATTTCAAGGCCTTTATTTTACAGGTTACGACTAGTTACACAAATTTTTTCTACATATGTATGACACTACTAACAGATTTATTTTTGTATCAAAATTCTACTTTGGGGTTGTTGTTTTTATAAAGAACATTTTTAGGATAAAGTGTTCCAGGAAGAAGGTAGCTGTAGCTTTTCCAATGACTTTTCTTAGGGGAATAAAGGCCTTAATTTTTCAAGCCTTTTGATATTAATAACGCATTCCCATCAATATTAGATCGATGGAGGTCTGACACCCAGCACCCATCATCGATCAGGCAGAAGACATAGCCTCTAAGCCTACACTGTGTGATGGGTGTGCTGTGGTACTGTATCTCAGCCTTGACATACTGTCTACTTCTGGCTCCATCCAATGTGTAGCTCCTAAATTGATGGCTGCCAAGAAACAGAGGGCCGTGATGAACGTTGAAATATGTCCCAGTGTTACCCCTTAGCTTTATGCACATTTTAAAGAAATGTAATAAAATACTGTACCTCAAAGTGTGCTGCATGTCCATCTTCTACAGCTGTTCCTGTCGCATCCAATGTGTAGCTCCGGAATTGATGGTTGCTAAGAACAAGCTAATTAGTGGTGGAGTCAGATGTTGGAACCCTCACCCCAATTACATATTATTGACCTATCCTGATGATGTCCAAAGGCTGGGTAACCTCTTAAGGTGGTCTCTTGGACACTAGAGTTGGCCATGTGTGGCCATAGCTCTCCATTGAAGTCTCCACTAGATTGGACCCATCACATTTCCATTGTCAAGTCACCGGTACAATTCATTATTTCGGTAATCACTCGTTTAGTACTCAAGCTGTCTGTATTAAAGTAATAGTTCACAACACTAAACAACAACTGAACCCTCTAGTCAATACTGCCCTGAATACTGCTTCTGGTGACAATCCCTCGAAGGATTACTCTTGAATGATGGAACCAATATGAATTTCCAAGGTTCCAACAACATATCATTTTCAACATTTCATTTTGGCGTTCTCCTTCAATCTCTGAAGATCTGGTATACCAGAAATGGTGGCTTAATTGGTTCTTTTGATTTACGATGACCAGAACTCTATAGTCTGTGAATCGCACTGGAAAACACATACAAACTAGAAATATATTCCAGACTTCAATGGTTAATCTACAATGTCGTAGGAAAGAGGCTCCTCACAGAACCTAAATATGTGCCTGCAGGGGGGCAATTGTACAGGAGCGCTGGTAATGAGGTACAGTTAGTTCTCCACTGGTTCCCCAGCTTTGGCTAAACACTTTAGCAATGTTCGGACTAAATGAGCCACTGCTGTTTACCTTCAAAGCTTTTACGAGATCGCTACTTCTTTTCTGTGTGCCTAGGAGAAAATCAGCGGCCCGGCTTCCATCCTGTTCCATTACAAGTCAACCCCTGTGTTCATCATTATTGCACTTAGGATCTGATTAAATGTTATTATGCCGTAGCTCTCTCGTCAAGAGGCCGCTACTTGAAGAGGCTATTCTTTCATACATGTCATGACTTCCCCATTTTTAATGAAAAAGAACAGCAGATAACCTTGTTGTGAAAGGAAGGCCTGTAATAAAGTTAGATTTATTTAATATCGTACGAGGCAATGCTTTCTCTCGCCCTCTCACGCTCTCTCTCTCTGTGTCTAGCTCAAAGTGCTGTAGAAAGATGTGGCACCATTGTACTTCAACGCAGGGCAAGATAATCCCACAGTAAGAGGACGCGCGGCTAGTTCAGACTGCTTTTTGAAAAACACTATATAATCCATTCGAGCAGTTGGGTGTTTCGACTAAGTACTTCCACTCATTGATGCCATTGAGACTTGCCACAGTTTGAGAGGCAATGTGGTCAGCGGGCAGAAGGTCAGAAAGGGAACCTAACAGTATGACGCTACCTTGTTTGTGCTGGTTTTGAAGTTAGACACAAGAACCGGCCCCTTCGGGTTTTTTTTAGACGAGTCACAAATTTTTCCTGCAGGGAATATGGTTTTCGGTAACATTTCAAACACAAATAATTTTGTTAAACAGAACCTGTCCTGTCTACAGGGGTTATACAAAGTTATAGAAATACTCTGTTTATGGGTATGTGTTCTTCTTGATGTTGTGTTTTTTGTTGGGATTATTATATTTTGATGGCTCCTAATTTGTGGTATCTTCCATGGTTTCCCTTTCTTTGTGATACTGTTTTATATGGATTATATGACACACACTGACCCATGACTTAACCAAAAATATTTTTTTCCGTGTAGGTCCAGTGCCAATCCACCCTTGTCCTCAATCCTGAATATAATACACCCAGTCTGCAGGATAAAGACTTTAACATAGTTTAGGTTTGGAGATCTCCTTCAAGCACTCTGTTGGCCAATTTGTTGGATCCATCACTTGATGGACACCAACGAAACCCAACAGATCCCTGTTGACATTAAAAAGATCTAAAGGTTTTTGTCATATTGTTTGTCGGATGTGAGCAGAGCCTTAAAGTGGACCTTGGAAATTCTCCAATTAAACATTAAAAAAAGAGACCCACTCCCCATCTACCACGTGCTATTTGAGTATCTAATTGATGTTGGTCCAAGCTTTGGACCACGACCAATAGATGTTCATGTCCTCAACTGCTGATAGATCATCATATTAGAGCTTATTTAAAGGGTAGAAGAACCTTCTTACACCTCACCTGGGCCCAATATACAGAATTCTGTGCAAATTGGTACTTGAGGACCAAGCTGCTCATGTTATTTAGAGAAGCCTCAGAATATTTAGGAGAAGATTTCTAGCATTGTAAACCTGTAGATGACACACAGCTGTGAAAAAAAGTTTTTGGCTATGTTCAAAAAAAAATCTTGAGCCGGCGCATCTCTGCAGGCTTCGTCTTCCGCACTGGAGTGTTCACGTGTGCGTCACAGGTAACAAAGAAGTCAAGATTTTCCTACTTTGCTGTGTGTCACAAGAGGAGTTTCAGAGACTGCCCTAAGACAGTGTGACAAGTCACTTGCAGAATACAAATGACTAGCTCTAAAACCTTAATTCACTGTTACAGGAACAACTTCCAGAAAGAGCTTTTGATATTATTCACTTATATATATGGTATATTTATACGTTTAGGAAACAATAGCAGTATTCCTACTCAGACAGCCCCACTGTAATCTGTAGGCTACACTTAGTATTGTAGCTTAACGTGAAAAACTGGTAATACCCCAAGTATTAAAATGATCATAAATGTATAATCTTTTGGTGCCCACTATTAATACCTCCACCAATAACTAGAATGCAGGTCTTGAGAAGATGTTCTCTAGCCCCTGCTATTCCTGAACTATCTGTGCCATCACTTTAGGCACCCAAAACATGCTAAACATGCTAATCTCATGTAGGTGGTCCGGGGTTGGAAAAGATGGCTCAGTACTGCAAACCATACAGTAGAGATCCTAGTGGCTAACGGCACTGATTGCTCAGTAACAGTGGGGGCTCGGAAAAATTTCCAACTGCGCTGGAATCAGTGGAGTAACGCTAATTAAAGTGTGACAATAAGTCCTCATTAACCTTTACAACTCCTACCAAAGTTTTATACCTACTAAACCTCCTGTCATTCCAGTACCACTGCTCTGGTGCTCCTTGTTGGTCTTTATTTACTTGGCTGAAGTACACCGGTAACCACTGCAGCCAATAAGTAGTCTTGAGTCCTTTATATTGCAGCCAGTGATTGGTTAACCGGGTCACTTGTCTAAACATCCACAATATTGTCGCAGCTAAGTATAAAAAGACCGGTGGGTCAGACCAGAGTGGTCGCACCAGAGTGGTTGTGCCAGAGTGGCAGTGCTGGAACTGAACTCCTCTATCAGTCGGCTCACTGAACCCAAAGAGGCGCAGGCAGCTCCAAACGCTCCGTTGTTCACTGGTGTCTGCCATGATTTTGCTCCCTGCAAGGCTTGAATAAAAAGATATTCACAGTGTTTTGACCTGATGAAGACACCGTTACGGTGTTGAAACGCGTAGTCCTACTTCTCAATAAAAATACTAATACCATTTTGGATGTAGCGCGTCTCACTATCCGACCCCGTCTTTTCTCCATTTCCTCGCACATTTTATCTGGATCCATAGTCCAGTTCCGGGGCCCGATGCTGCAACTCCAACCGAAACTCCCCTCCCCTACTTTTGTGTACACATCATTTGGCGCCTGGCTCGAAACAAATCCCCCACAATTTTTTCTCCCTCTCCAGTGCTGGAACTGAGAATTACATGTCAGGTTTAAATTTTCCTTAAAGGACATCTACCATCAGTTGGTAGTGATGGTAGTTGTGTCCTAGTAAGAAGTTCCTGAGGAACATCTTTCCTCAGGACTACTTTTATTATAACTCTCAATCCTCTCAAGTTATTGTATGCATTTTTGATCCGTCTTCTAGTGTTTTTCTCAACTGACAGATTAAGGAGTTATTTTTTTGTGGGGAGTTGTTAGTGCTTTAAGATTTTCCGGGTGTTGCAAAAAAGCTGGCATTGGCTGTCACACTTTGCATTGAACACCGATCAATCTTACCTGGCACGGTGTGACAACTGTTCCACCTACCCAGCTCTATCAGTCTCCGAGATCTGCGCTAGTGATCAAAGACTCTTTAACATCCATCTTCAAAACTTTTTCAAGGTACAAAATTTCACAGTGGAGCCAGTGGGAGGATTTTTTTTTTACTTCTATCAATAGGTGCATGATTCATTATAACATACAGGTATCTCTGAGCGAATCATAGTCAATAAGGCACCCCGCAGATACCATAAAAAGTGGAGCCTGCCATGTGAGATCTCAAGGTTTTATTATAGTTCTTTGCTTTACTGTACGAATTTGGGAAAACTTTTTTTGCAAAGGGGATGCATTAGGCAAAGCCTCGTCGAGAAGCGGGGACATTAGGAAGTGTTTTATATTCTCTGTTTTATGCCGGTTGTATAATAGATGTTCCATCTGAGCAATGTAGCTATTGGTAGAGTTCAGTCCCTTAAATGCTTTTTTATAGGGACCTTGGTGGAAGGGAAGTAGTACTCCCTGGAGAATCCATTACTAATTTACTTTGCATTAATGGAATCAGCACGGAGCCAAGATCAACGTCCAGAGACTGTATCTTAAGAAATTATGATGATAAATTGGAACACTCCTCAGGTCATTCCCACAATGAGAATCTTTGACATTTCCAGTACTCTTGTCCGTAAGGTTCTGGGAACTGGAATCTCCACTAATATCCTAAGCCAATGGTTCCGGATCATGTTCTAGCACTAAGGTTCCCATAACTTATATGAATCGGAAGCAGAAACTTTATGCCGATAATGATGCCTACTGGGTCTGTCACACGAGACTATTAGGTCTTTATAGTCTTTTTTGTTTAGCAAAAATATATTAATTTATTGGTGACATCCAAAAACTGACCGGAACTGTCCTTAGTAATGAAACCGCTAGTTTTCGCATATTTTTGTTGCCTACATGTTTTCAACAAGATGAAATAAATAGTTTTTCATTTTTTCAATTTACTTTTGCTTTGTGCTGGACTCAAAATATGACTTTTCAGGATTATTGACTGACCCCAACTCAGCATCGGCTTGTGCTGCTCAGTAAGTAGGTGAGCGAAGAAAAATTTTTTTCAGTTTGTTTACTACTTTGAGAAGACTACCCTGATAAACCACATACTATTGAAGAAAGTTCTACCAGGGCACTATAACATCTGTGCCCATTTGGGCTTTAGCTTCATCCTTTGTCCATGAAGTACAGCTGATAAGTGTAATTTTGTTTCATTTTACTCTTGCTAGTCTGAACACTGGTTTACTCCTTTCCATGCAGCCATAATTGATTCCCATCACAAATCTGTCTCCTGTGCACTGTGATGGACAGAAACTCTTTCCACTCACAATTTTGCCCTGTCTGATGTCAGATAACTGATTCAATCACCTTCTGGACTGGAGCTCAGGTATCTCATAAAATGTTTTATTGACTACCACTCAGGGCCGGCGCCCACAGCTGCTGGGAGGGCCCACTCGTGGCAAGATCTCATCCCCCAGCAGCCAGGCCGTGCCGGGTGCTAGCACAGTAAAGCGGCGCTCCGTTTACCGCTGCCGGTGCCGTGCAGCAAAACCCCCGTCCCAAGCAGCAGTGCTGTGCCGGGTTCTAGCGCCGTAAAGTGGTGCTCCATCTGCAGCAGGATGCTGCGCGTGAAGCACCGTGAGGCCGCTGGCAGGAGGAGGAAGACGGCGAAGGGGAAGCTCCGGACCGGACCAGAGGACTGAGGTGAGTAGTATTCTCTTTATTTTTAACGGTCACATTTATTGGTGCATGAGGGGTGAGGAGGCCGCTGTATATAATGAATGGGGGGGGGGGGTGTGGCGGAGATGTGGAGGGGCAACATAATGAAGGGGGGGACCCAGGGAGGATGCGAGGGGGCTTTTTAATAATGAATGGGAGGGGGTGAGGAGGCCGCTGTATATAATGAATGGGGGGTGGGGAGAATGTGGAGTGGGCTATACATAATGAATGGGGGGGTGACGAGGGGGCTTTATATAATGAATGGGGAGATGAGGAGGGGGCTGTATATAATGAATTGGGGAGATGAGGAGGGGCTGTATATAATGAATGGGGAGATGAGGAGGGGCTGTATATGATGAATCGGGGGTACGTGCAGGGGGCTGCATATAATGGGCGGTGAGGGGGATGCATATAATCCATGGGGGGGAGAGGGGCTGTATATAATTAAACTATGGGTGGTGAGGGGGGCCTGGGCTGTATATTATTAATCCATGGGGGGGCTGCTTATAATTAATTTATGGGGCTGAGGAGGCTGTATATAATGAATCCATGCCGCTACGCCAGTTTACTGCAAAGGGGCCCACTGAGGCTCTGTCGCCCAAGGGCCCACTGAAACATGGAGCCGGCCCTGCCTAGAGCAGATAGATAGTTATCTCCTCATATACCGCGCTGTATACACTGAGGTAACCTGCTCCCATATACATAACTGTCCATCTGTACTAATCATGGAGCATCTCCAGCACATGTGAGGAGCAGGAACATGATGGCACATGGACTCCCATCCTGACAGAGCTGCCATGTGTAAGATAGCTGGGAGCAGATACATAAGGACACATGGCTGAGGAAACATTGCAGCTTCTCACATACCTACAGCCAGGTGCACATTACATCAGGAAATGCTGCTCCCCTGTAACATTAAAGGAAACCTACCACTTGAAGTGGCAGGTTCCAGATGGCAATACCGAGCACCAGCTCAGGCTTTTACCGCGGTTTAAAACACTAATTAAAATAAGCTCCGGCACCAGCTCACCCTGAGCTGGTGCTCGGTATTGCCATCGGAAACCTGCCACTACAAGTGGTAGGTTTCCTTTAAGCAGTCATATGCATAGTGTGTGAGGATATGAGCTCACAGATTTCAGAGCCATAGCTGCAGGATGTAAGATAGCTGGAAGCTGACTCCTGAGGAGACATGGCTAAGGAAACATGGTCACTTCTTACTTCCACGTGCACATTACATCAGGTAATGCTGCTCCCATATAACATTAACCAGTTATATCTACAGTGTGTGAGGTTATAAACTCACAGATATCACAGCCATATATAAGATGGCTGGGAGCAGATACATGAGGAGACATGAACTCCTGTGGTAATTATACATTCCTGAAGTAAAAACCGTCTCATATTTGCATACCTCGCAACATTTCCAGAAGAGAAAGAGGGACAAAATGGCGGCACGATTCCCTCTAAGCCACACCCCTAATCATGCCCTGGCCACACCCCAAAATTTGTATTACTAATAATCATTTTCATTACAATAATAATAATCACCATAATAATAAAAAAGCATGGGATTTGAACTCAAAGGGGCAAATTTACTTACCCGGTCCATTCGCGTTCCAGCGGCGGCTTCTCCGCTCTGGATTCGGGTCCGGCCGGGATTTAATAAGGTAGTTCTTCCGCCGTCCACCAGGTGGCGCTGCTGCGCTGAAAGTAAACTCATCGCGCCGGAATGCACCGAGCTGGACCAGGTGAAGGTAAGCGGTCCTTATGCGACACATTTTCGGTTTTTAAATGCGGCGGTTTTTCCGAATACGTCGGGTTTTCGTTCGGCCACGCCCCCCGATTTCCGTCGCGCGCATGCCAGCGCCGATGCGCCACAATCCGATCGCGTGCGCCAAAATCCCGGGGCAATTTAAGTACAAGCGGCGCAAAACGGAAATATTCGGGTAACACGTCGGGAAAACGCGAATCGGGCCCTTAATAAATGACCCCCAAAGACTCTAGATGTAGCAGAGATGGAGGCTCTATCCACTAGGCCAGTGGTGGCGAACCTATGGCACGAGTGCCAGAGGTGGCACTCAGAGCCATTTCTGTGGGCACTCAGGCCATTGCCCCAGGACACCAAATAGGTTCCAAATCTTCCTACAATCCCGGGCAACTTATGCGACACTTCATCGGCTGTTTGGAAAAGTGAGAAGGTGTAAATAGAACTGCGTTTTCTTTGGAGCTCGTCCGCTGGACCCACCATTCTTCTGCTACCGAGAGACCCTGGAGAGAAGATACAATGATAGTCTGAATTTGCCCTCCTTCTTTCAGCTGTATTGGTGGCCTCAGAGGGTCGATAAGATTGAAAGATGTGGAAGAACAAGTAGAAATAAGTTCCTGTCTAAAATGCCATGTTGGCACTTCCCGGTAAATAAGTGGAGTTTGGTTGTAGTTTGGGCACTCTGTCTCTAAAAGGTTTGCCATCACTGCACTAGGCTATTGGCCCTTTGGTCAATAGCTTAGTGGGTAAAGGCACCTATCTCTAAGAGCTTGTGTCTGGGGAAGCCCTAGGACACCAAATATGGACAGATGCTGATCTGAGCCATTCAGTATCACAGGTTCAGGCTTTGAAAGTATATACTAGGCGGGACACAGAGCCGAGACGACCCCAGCCAGTGCGGGACCTGGAGGGAATATCCGGGACAATCTGATAGCTGTCCGTGACACGGGTCAAAGGTAAAAAAAATCGGGACTGTCCCGGACAAACCGGGACGGTTGGGAGCTATGTATATGATGTAGAGGATACCTTAGTACCTTAGTCCACCTTAGTACCTGATGTGTGAGTCTACCTTAGTACATGATGTGTGAGGTGTATGTGGTGACAGCAGAGGGATATAGCATGGTAAACCCAGTGTTATACTTGCTGAGTCTACACTAGTAAATGATGTGTGAGGTGTTTGAGGTGACAGCAGAGGATATAACAGGGTAACCCCAGTGTTATACTTGCTGAGTCTGTCAGACATGTTTCTTTCTGTGCTTCTAGGGAGAAAAAGAGAAAGAGAGATAGAGTGACATCTACTCCAGAGCCCCGGACTTCTTACATCACTACACTATACACCACCTACTCTGTTCTTTTTTTTTTAATTGGACCATCATCTTACATCAATACTATCACATAAAATGCAGGCATTATAGTTCCCCCCTTTACCACCGTCATGTTCCCCCTTTGCCTATGGCTCCGGAGTTGCAGGTGAAGGCTCTCTGTATATTTGTAACCCTTCCCCTGGCCACCAGTGGGTTCTCTGGTTAGCTCAAAAAAACCTATTTCATGAATAACATTACATTCCACACATTATTTGGGCTAGTGTTAGCATCTAAAATAGAAGTATGTCTCACCTTTAATTTGATGTATTTTACCAGTTTGAAATGATCTGCATAAAGTCTAATGTATTCAAAGTATTTGTGGTTTGGCAAGAAGTTTGGAAAAATCCTCCGGCATTGAAAAATCACTATGACACATGATTTCTTTGGAAGAATTGGTAACTAAAGATTTGTAGATACTGCCTCTTCCATTTTGTACTTCATCCTAAAATAGGTAAATTTTACTAAACATAGTTACCCTTTTACTGGAATCATCCAGATATTCTCATTAAAATGGGTCTTTCCATGATAAATTAATCGCTGCTGTAGAAAACAAAACATTTATTGTACGGAAAATGTCTAGATCCCTCTCTAGTTCCACCTAGAGCAGTGGTGGCAAACCTATGGCACAGGTGCCAGAGATGGCACTCAGAGCCCTCTCTGTGGGCACCCAGGCCATTACCCAGCCATTCAGGACTCAAGACACAGGCAGTTCCATAGGTGCCATATTCAGCGCTATTTTAAAATGACTTGAAGTGCAAGAGGAGCAAGGAGGTGTGAACAGATTATCAGTGTAGCCCCTTCTCTGGCCCTTTGATTCATGCTGTTAAGTAGACCTTAAAGGGAAGCTACGATGATAATCCGAATATCTCCTTCTTTCTACTGTACTGGTGTCCTTATCTTTCTTCATAAAGTTAATCTCATAGGCAAAATCAACACCCTGAATGTTGATTCATGTAAATACAAATTCCCTCCATATTATACAACAGAATCTTTATTTGCTCATTTAAGGAATTTTTATGATTTAAAATGTAATGTCCTGTGAACTCTAGATAAAGGGGTTCTCTATGGAATATATATAAAAATGATATATGGCTGGGATGACTTAAAAAATAATAAACCACTTATACTCACCTCCTCTTGTACTCCCATTCTCCCACAGCACTGCCTGTCTCCGCAGGGTCTCTGTTTGTAAACAAAGGCCAGTGGTGTCTTCTCGACTATTGCTACGCGTATGCTACTACTTGAACTCCAGTTGGTAACACCATCCTTCGTAACCAGATACCCTCCAGTGAAAGCACCAGCTCCAGGGGGATAAATGTCCTTTACGTTGAACCCCTGTTAGTTATATACAGTAAGTACCTGAAGAGCTTGTATACACTCACTGTGAATCTCCAGAGCCTCCAATATCATCACTTCTCTCAAAGCAGGTCGGCTCAAGAACTTCCTCTAGGCACGCTTTAATAGGTGCCAAGCCACAAGTATATAATGAATGGGGAGATGAGGAGGGGGCTGTATATAATGAATGGGGATATGAGGAGGGGGCTGTATATAATGAATTGGTGAGATGAGGAGGGGCTGTATATAATGAATGGGGAGATGAGGAGGGGGCTGTATATAATGAAAGAGGAGATGAGGAGGGGCTGTATATAATGAATGGGGAGATGAGGAGGGGGCTGTATATAATGAATGGGGAGATGAGGAGGGGCTGTATATAATGAATCGGGGGTGCGTGCAGGGGGCTGCATATAATGGGCGGTGAGGGGGATGCATATAATCCATGGGGGGGAGAGGGGCTGCATATAATTAAACTATGGGTGGTGAGGGGGGCCTGGGCTGTATATAATTAATCCATGTGGGGGGGCTGCTTATAATTAATTTATGGGGGTGAGGAGGCTGTATATAAAGAATCCATGCCGCGATGCCAGTTTACTGCAAAGGGGCCCACTGAGGCTCTGTCGCCCAAGGGCCCACTGAAACCTGGAGTCGGCCCTGCTACCACTCCTTTCTTGCTAAAGTCTTATTCTGAGCTAACTGGCATTTATTTTGACTTCTGTATTTTGGTATCTTTGAGCCTTGCTTGTTTTTCTGACTATTCATTTGTTCTTCATTTCCCCTCTTGGTACAGACCCACATCTTATTGACTTCTCCTTGGTGTTTGTATTGTCCTGTCTTTGATGCAGGAATGGAATGTCGACTAGTTGTCACCTACTGCTTAGGGTGGGCTGAGCAATTAGGCAAGGACAGCTCAAAAGATTATTTAGTCTTAGAGATCACTGTCCTTGTCTCTCCTTCCTTTCCATGCAGGCCATACCCTAACCAAGCATAACTGGCACATTTGGGTCTAAAGTCTTTTTATAAATTCATCACGACTTAGATTCTGATGGATGAACGAAGTCAATCAAATCAGTTTTCCTAGCTCTACACTGGAAACAGCAGTCGCCTTACACAAATTTGACATTAGAATTACCCCTGATTTGCACAGTGTGGGTGCCATAACTAATATTTTTTTTAACAATGTTAGTATTGATGTATGTGTTTGTGTTTTGTTTATGCAGTGTCCATCATATACAGCATATGCAAACAAAAATGTGTTTCTGATCAAGAAGAAGATGTAGATTTGTTGGCTTTTGCTAAAATTCTTGATATAAAATGCTTTTCTATTTTCCAAAGAAGTCACATTTTTAAACCCAAAAACTCCTTTAAAATGATTTGTTTAGCCCAGCGGGCAGAGAGATCTGAACCCTCAGGACCACCAAGGCAATAAACTCTAACTGTCTTAAGTACAGCACTTTCGTAGCTGGCCAGCTGGTTGTGACTGTCACCAGAGGAGACCATATTCTCCCAATTTCCTACATAAGCACCACTTACTCTGCTCACTAACCCCCATAGTGACACTGATATCAGGCTGGGTTAATACCATTCTGAACGCTAGTTTTGAATATCCCAGAAATTGCTCTGTGCACGCTCTGAAAGGCAGATTTTAACCTTTAATGCCTTGAAATTTGGCCAACATTTAGTGCTGCAATTTACAAAAGTGCATACCTTGGCTTGTCCTCTGTATTTCTGCCAAGTTTTGTAATCTTCTACTTAGTCGTCTCCTTTTCTGTAATTTTGCTGTTGATTCACTTGTTATAATGGTGTTTTTGAAAACTTTGGCTTATATTATACACACGGCATGAGGCCATCATTAGGGACATAAAATGGGGAAAAATCCCCCTTACGCATTCATTAAGTTGAAGGACCTTTGTTCTCTTTAGAGTGGCCATATGTATCAGACAGAGGGCTGTGCCACCCAAAGATTGTCTGGCTACTCTCAAAACGCTTTTCTGATTGATTCCATTGGTTTTTATCCCGTCTGAACTTTGCTACATCCAGTCCTGCCCTCCATAGTTTTTGGAACAGCACTGCTTGAGAAAAAGGCCACCTCCTTTTTGGGGAGCACTGTAACATCTGTGCCCGTTTGGGCTTCAGCTTCATCCTTTGTACATGAATTACAGCTAAGGATGCGCTGATAAGTGTAATTTTGTTGTAATTTTATTCTTGCTAGTCTGAACACTGGTTTACTCCTTTCCATGCAGCCTTAATTGATTCCCACCACACCCACCTGTCTCCTGTACACTTTGATGGACAGAAACTCTCTCCAATCACAATTCTGCCCTGTCTGATGTCAGATGGAATGGGGCTCTGGTATCTCATAAAATGTTTTATTTGTTTTTTTGCTCACACCCCTCGAATCTCGCATTGTATATATAAACAACCGTTAAAACAGTATGTATAGCTAATAACAATTGTTTATATTCCTTATGCTGATAATGTACCCTATACTTTGTTTTTTTGCCCCTTGTACCTTTTTTCCTTTCTGTTACCATAACAAATTTACAAAATCCAATTGCGTGCGCCAAAATCCCGGGGCAATTCAGCGCAGATCGTAAATCGTCGGGAAACCCGACGAAAGTGCGCAATTCGGACCCTTAGTAAATGAGCCCCATTGTATTTTGAAGCCAGCTGCATATTGTTAGGCCAAATCATCTCAACCGCAAAAAAAAAAACATTAATCTTGAATTTCCTTACTTTCACAATGGGTTTTAAATCACCGCTCAAGACAAATCCACGTGTACTTTATTAGAATAGCGTGAAACTATGTATTCATTATATGTATGACAAGTGGCGCAGAACCAGTAATTAAAATCTCTGATGATATATTTAGAGCACAATTCTAAGACGCAGATGAAAATCAACAGCGCTCAGTCTCGGGAATGACGACTCGCTCCCTGCTGGATGCAAGAAAACATTAGTTAGAATATTTACACTTACACAACAAACGAAGGAAAAAATCACTTATCTTGCCCAGCAGGTGCTGCTTACTTTAATATCCAGATGCACCGCGGGAGAGGGTCAGAGGACTTCACATTCGAAAAATTCATGTGACTTGAGGAAGTTATTGTTTACTTTACACCTTGAAGTGGAAAGATTTTAATAAATGACTCTAAGTAGCAAAATTTTTTCTAAAATAAAATTATAAAACTAACCTACCCCACTTGACATCCAGTTTTAGTTTTACCTGGATCAGGTAGCAGGTGAGTTAATTTTATTACTTTAGGAAATTTGGGGATCTTGGAAAAAACTAAATAAACTTGACATCCCGTTTAATAATAAAAAATTTTAACAAGGTCTTGTCAATTACTAACATTCCCTGATTGGGTTGTCCAGGATCGCTATTTTTTTATTACTGGTCCTAGGTGGTGTAAAAAATAAGAAAGAGCTAATTCTTGGTCTTCCGATCCAGTATAGCACCTCCTATAAATGCTGGATTTTGTTTAGAGAGGCTCAGCGGTGATGTCCCATTGACTGCAAAATACAGGCCATAGTCTGTAGCACAACGTTGACTTTCTGAACCTGCACTTCAGTTAAAAGTTCGGGTTTGGCTCATCCCCCTTCCATTAACACCGTGTTCAGTGCTGACATTCGTGCTACTATTTACTCTTCGCTCCCTGATGATATCACAGGAAGCAACGATCCTCGGGAAAATGGCAACGCAAATGTTAACGTCAGCATTTAAAGGGTAACACCAACAATCACAGGTAAAACTGCTGGGGCTAACGTTTGCTTTTGGTGCCTGAGCCTACACAGAATTTTCCAATTCACTCACCCCTACTTGACAGTGCTGAGCCTATGTATATTAACAGAGGTGGACAGTTAAGGTGTTGCCACACTGGACTGGAGGTAAGGGCCGAGGTGACTCTTGGTAGCATCTGTGCCTTAATTGTCTTCTGTAATGTAAAGTTTAGAATGCACTGATAAGTGTAAGTTTTTTCCATTCTGTTCTTGCTAGTCGGAACACTGGTGTACTCCTTTCCTTGCAGCCTTGATTGATTTCCACCACACCCATATGTGCCTTGTGAACTTTGCCCTGGTTACAGAATATCTTTGCAATCTTATTGCTGCACTGTCTGATGTCAGAGAACTGATCCAATCATACTCCGAAACAGGGCTCTGGCATCTCAAAAGAGTTATTATGGACTATTGTTCTTTTCTTGCTATTGTCTTGTACTGAGCTATCTAGGGAGTATTCTGTATTCTGGTATCTTTGACCCTTTTGTGGATTCCCTGGCTATACATTTGCCTAGTGATTTTATACCGTATTTTCCTCTTGGTTCTGACTTGTATTTGGCTGATACCCTTCTGTCTTTGAATTGTTTTGTCTCTGTCTCTGTGTTTGCACTTTGCCACTTGAAGGCAACATTGACCAGTTATCTCTTACGGCTTAGGACAATTAGGCAGGGACATGTGGGAAGGGGGTTTTGTCTCAGGGCCCACTATTTTTGCTTTACCGGTCCATTCCCTGACCCTGGATAAAACTCTTTCTAATATTTGTACCACCTTGGCCCAGTACGGTAATACATTTTTTTAAGAAAATACAATAAATTAGAACTGTAAAAAAGGTAAACAATTTTTTAACTATTATAGTCTGAGATGGGCAATAAATTGTCAGTGTTTGTTTTTAGTCAGCCTTGCAGCTAGGTTTAAGTGGAGTTGGTAAGGCAGCAAGTTCATGCCAGTTAGTCTCCCATTACTCAGGTTGTTAGTCAAATGTCTATTTGACTCTACTTGGACAAGGCATAGTAACCAAATTTCAAAAATTGTATGGACCACCCCCAAACCACAAAGAATCCTTGCAAAAACATAGATTGGCAGCACTTCAGCACTGGCAGCACTTAGAAAAAATCGCATGATCTACACGATTCGACGCAACGGCGTCTTAGTCATGATCATAGGAAACGCGTAGATCATTGTATTGTCCATTTTTGATGTATGCAATTTTTTCTAAATAAAGAATATTTTTAATGAAGTGATACGTGGAGGCGTATGAAGTGCTGCCAATCTATGTTTTTGCGAGTATCTGTGGCCCTGGAGGTCGAGGGTCTTTAGGAGCGTGCACCATTCCCCCACAACTTCTGATGGAAAGGAGACTTCATGTGATTGGGTGAGCAGACATCTTTTTTCTCGTATTTGGTTACAAAGAATCCTTACCACTCACAAGATAAAATTTCCCAGGACTAGAGATGAACGGATCCGAATTTCCCATTCGCGTGTGGGGTTTGGGTGCACCCCATGCAACCTACACATATTGCTGGATTGGCTGCCGAACAGCCAATCTGGCAAATTGATGCCCCTAGCAACTAGCCATGGCTATGATTGGCCAAGGATGTCCTTTGGCAAATCACAGGATGGCTAGTACCTAGGGGCGTTAATTATCCGGGTTGTGCAGGGTGCACTCAAACCCTGATTGGGAAGTTTCGATCTACTCTTCTCTGGCCCGGACATGTTTTGAATAATTCTGGACAGTCCCAGAAAATTTAGGAAAAATCCATGAATTACACAAGCGTCACTGCTTTCTTCTATCTTATCTGGTGCTTCATTTATCAGATTGTAACAAAAATACTATCATTTGTGTATACACAATGCAGGTAGCACTTAGCGGGGTTTATGAAATATTTTTGTCCAGATCTGTCACCATCTCCTTTTACAAACGATCTACTCCGCGTTTTCTTTGAAGATTATTTTTCCATTAGGAGGGAAATTAGTGCCATCCATTCTGACAGCGGGAAGACAGAGAAAAAGGGTTATTACCATCATACCTACATCAACCGAAAGGTGATGATAGACGTTGCTACTTGGCTAAAAGACGAAGATAAGTAATATAGATAATCATCCTGTATTCAATTTGCCCCATCGGAATAGCTTTAACGGCAGATGAATGCGTTGAAGAAGCCGTTGACGATCTCGGGTTTCTTCTCAGGGAATCCTACAAGGTTTTGTTGCGCCATACGGAATTAATTTGGTCTTTTCTACTGATGCAATTGAATCATTACACTTCACTTTGAGCAGAACAAATCTTGGCAATTTAGCAGACACCCGAGACATAGTGTAAAAGTATTTATGTAGTGTGTTAGCGTGGCACCAGGGTCCATTTGTCAATGTCTCCGGGAAGTGTGTCTATCCCAAGCTCTGTGAAAGGGCTTATAAAGAACAGCCAAGAAGGTGTGCACCTTTCAAAGATCAGCTTGCCATTTAGAGAAATGTACCTTGTTGTCTCTGCAGACCATTTATATTCTTGACTGCTCCGCACCTCGGTGTAAATGCAGAGATTGGCAGGGGTACCGGAGAACGGAGAGGGGGAGGTTAGGGATGGGAAATGCGTTCTTCATTTCTTGGCTTACACAAGAAATAATTTACGGAAATAAAAAACTAAATCTGAGTCCTATCTAGTGACCGTAGTTTAGAGTTGTGGATTGAGACCTGCAATTACCCTCTGATTCATGGCATGGACTTGCTAAATCTTTGGGTTTTATTTGTCAGACATTGGAAATGTTTCTGATTGAAGTCAATAGAATGTCCGTATACGACGTTAAAGATCAACTAAAGATCTTAGAAACATGTGAGGACCATGCTGAGGACAATTAGGACCGTAGGGTCTTACGTAGCACCATTAGGTTGCTTACCCGTCCATTTTTTGTGGATAGTTTGTGAATAATGAGGTCATTATGGGCCTGTCTGGGCACCTAATGATCAAATTTTTCATGGGCTGTTAGTGAAAAATCAGAGGGATTGGCAACTTTACTACCATCTGCTTTCAGATACATCGTTTAAGGTGCATCATTATATATTAAAAGGGAATGTGCACTGTAAATACTTTAGACATACTTATACAAATTTTCCGTATAAGGGGTGTGTCATTGAAATTAATGGGAGTCAGTGGATATAAAAGTGTCCATGGTCTCCAGTAAGATATGAAGTGCTGCCCAGAGACCAACCAGAGGCTAATTAGCTATATACAGAACCTTATCTGTCTGTAAAGTTTGTAGTATTAATATTTAGCCTGTGGTACTCCCGGAAGGTACTGAGGAGGGTTTTTCTATCAGGACATTTTATACTCTTACCAAATTAGTTCCATAGGAATTCTTGATTTTTAGAGTCATTGTTAGCATACAATATAATTTCAAAGGAACATCATGTGCCAAAAAATGGATAGTGGATGTTCTGCAGGGGCGGGGCATATTTCATTGTCCTCTTTGATATTCATATTTAAATTGTATTTAAGACTAGAGTTTTCACTTCAGATGAGAGCATTAATAGATTCTGAAAAATTAGAGTCAGGATCAATTAGGGTTTCTTAGATTTAAAATTTACGTTCCACTAGATGGTCTGCAGGGGCGGGGCATATTTCAGTGTTTTCATTAGTTTTAGTATTTAATTAGAATTAAAGATGATGGTTTTAACTAGGGATGATGGCATTAAAAGATTCAGAAAAGCTAGAGTCAGGATCAATTTGGGAATTAGAATTTATGGTCTTTTCAATCCTTATAGGTGGGGTTACATATCCGAAGAACCTTTTCTGAAATCTCTCTGGAACTAAAGAGCTAATCAGTGTTGGAGAGTCCAGATTCTCCAACACTGGCTCTGATAAATGGCTTATGATCATATATTCAGGCAGAACTGTCAATCACCTGCTGTTCATGCGGGGGAAGTTCGCACTAAGCCGATCCCACAGGCTCCTTACATCAAACTAGCTAGGGTTATGTTATGCAGCAAGCCGTGATCTCCTATACATGACTAACAGATAGGGTAGCAGAGGACCACTGACAGGTATGCCTTAAGTGATAGTTTGTATTTAAATACTAGCATGCTATAAACTATTCTTCTTATCTTGATATATGGACACCTATAAGACATATACTACTTAGAGAATATTACATTTATAATCCCTCTCTCGGGTGGGGCCTTCTATTTCTGTGAATGTCAGCTTTTTCCGCTGCTCTGGGTTTAGTGGTGGTTTATTTATCCCTCAAAATGCTTACTGTTAGATTTAGCCTATTGTGGGATTTGTACGGAAGCAGAGGAGCCATGGAAAATGCTGCCATAATGTTGACCCTTCGGAGTCGGGGGAACAGCTTCTTGCATTAGGTTTTCTGTTCCCTATAATCCTGCTATTCTGAGCTACCCCTGACATTTCACTTTCTGAATTGAAGACGTTTTTCGGGTCTTAGTTCCTCCAAAGGATTTATTATTAGTCTGACACAGTAAGTGTTCATGGCACTGTGCTTCTGACTGCAGTGAAATAAGGGCCACAATTGAACAGTACAACATTATTCAATACAACTAGTGATTGCATTGAAGAAGAGGACCTTTATCATCCCCAACGACCATAACTCTTTGCATCCTTTAATAGGTGTCACTACACAGATTCTCAAGCCCTCACCTTCTTTTCGAGAAATCAGTGCCATTAAGTTTTTTTCACCTCCAGGGCCTCTATTGTCAGTTGGTCAGTGGTTCTTGACCAGACAATTTGACTGGTCAAGAACCTAATTAGCAATGTCGGACTGGCTCACCAGAATTCTCATGGATCCTCAGATGGGCCCAGACAACCCAATATCAAGGATACTTAGGTTATTTACTAGTGGTTGGTAGAGGGTAGTGTGACAAGGCTAATAAGCATATAGGTTGGCCAGAAAATTTTTGTGATTTGCTCGGTAACGTTGAGGGCTAGAAAGGTACCAAAATCTTCGGTGAAATTAATGGAATGTCTCCTAACATTTGTGTAGTAGTTAATAATTCCATTGCACTTGGAATAGCAGTTATGGAGCATCGTTGTTTTAGTACATCTGCAAAAATTAAGAATAAATTGACAACTGGGTGTTACCCATTGGTTATCTATCATTAAACATATTGGCACTGTTCACTAAAAGTCAAAAATTGCTAAGAAAAAAATGATCCAGAACTACTTTATGGAGAATCTACCATTAAAATAAATCATGATAAAAAAGGTACACTTACTCATAGATCCAGGCACCGTGACTGTGGTATCCATGGTATCCATCCTTGTGAAATCAACTTTTTAAATTATGCTAATGAGCCTGAGTGGTTCTTATTGATGTCTTTTTACTGGTTGCTGCAATGAGCAGAGCAGGTCTTCCCCACCACTGCACTTCCTGCTGCTGCTAAACGTGTTGAGAGCAGGGGAGACATGTTCTTCTCATTGTAACAGGCTGTGACACTGCAGCAGGGACGGTCTCTGGAAATACCCCTCAGGGTCATTAGAGTAATTTTACATGTTTATTTTAGAAGGAAGTAGGCCATTGATAACAAATATAAGAAGATTACCACAGTCATGGTGCCTGGATCTATGAGTAAGTGTCCCCGGTTTATCATGATGGATTTTGATGGTAGGTTTCCTTTAAACTTAAAAATAAAATTTCAGGGATAAGTTAAGGGGACTATGAAATCCCATTTTTGAGCAACTGCCGGAGCCCAGCACACGGACACTTATCTAGTTACCACTTGTGTTGTTAGTGGTGCCACCATTAAAGCCCAAGAAGTGCAGAATCTTTCAAGGTGTTTTCCATAAAAAGAATGTACATATTAGACTTGTACGAAATCTCCATACTTACATCACGTATCCCATGTTTTTTCCAGACCTTGACCATTCACAAACAACATGGATCTTTCTGGCCTGAATATTTTGTGTACACTAGATGGCCACGTATCCAAAAATGTACAGGTGGTCCCCTACTTAAGGACACCCGACTTACAGACAACCCATAGTTACAGACGGACCCCTCTGCCCACTGTGACCTCTGGTTTAGCTCTCTGGATGTTACTATAGCCCCAGACTGCAATGATCAGGTGTAAGGTGTCTGTGATGAAGTTTTATTGATAATCCTTGGTCCTATTACAGCAAAAATTTTGAAACTCCAATTGTCACTGGAACAAAAGAAAAAAAATTTGACTAGAACTTCCATTATAAAATATACAGTTTTGACTTACATACAAATTCAACTTAAGAACAAACCTCCGGACCCTATCTTGTATGTAACCCGGGGACTGCCTGTACCTAGAAATTTCATCCACATTGAAGTGTAGGATCTTTTTTTTGTTTTTCTGAGATCCCAGAATTTTCTTGAAAGCATATGATGTCCGGCAAATCCACAGCCTGTCCTAATAGTCCTACAAGCCACGATGAGAAGCTTGAAACTTCAGATCAGCAGGAGGAATTGAAATGGACGCGGAAAGGAAGTTAATAAAGTCAAGGCTATTTTAGTGGCTACATTAATCATACATGAGCATGGATATGTTATTAGGATATGAAAACTAATCTCTCTGGTGCTTTTACCTCTATTGTATAACCATTTCGGGTTCTTTGATTTTCTAAGTAGATTACTATTTAAAAATGAAATTCTAATATCGAGACATTTGGAATTGGTTTTGTACAGTCAGAGGAGAATTACAATCTGAGAGGAGAGATTGTCACAAATGGCGGACTGCTCTGCCTCATGTTCTCTGATTGGAAACAATGGCGCTGTGATAAAAAAAATCTGTGTGTGTAACTGATAGGGTTTCTCTTTTCGATAACATAGTTACACAAAAATAATTGCTAGTTAGATACTCTCGAAACAATTGGCTCTGGACAAAATAATTGAAAACGATGGGATTTTAATTTATAATTTCCTGCAGTGATTTTGCAATGTAATGGCCAGTGGGCAATACTTGGGCAATCGGAGGGGAAAAATGTTTTCTTCTACTAGTTCTTCGTAGTCCTGTTCTTGTAGGGACCTGTGCCCATTTTTATAAAGACAATGATCCGTGCCCACCTCCGTGTCATCTGTACCCATCCTATAGTTGACACAACAGCTCGGCATGAGTCCTAAAGTCTGCCAGCATTATCCTGCTCCTGTCCTTTGGCTCTGGGTTCCTATGATGCACTAGTCCCTGGTGTTTAAAGGGTCAGTGTGCTCACATCCTGCAAAGGCACTTAGGTCCCTGAATGTTGAGGATCTGCTGTGGTTATTTGCTGAGCTTTGGATTTTCTCTGATATGTTATTCTGGTTCTGCTTTGTGCCTCCATATTCTGCTCCGTTGATGACCCAGACCAATTCTGACCTTGATTGTTCTCTACCTTCTTCGAACTCTGCCTTGTATCTTGGATTCTGACTGTGTGCTGCCTGCCCCCAATGTTCTTTGGATTCAACTGAATTGTCATGAAATCTTTCTTTAGGTATATCCTGCCTGACAAAACCAAGCGAAAAGAGGAAAGCGCCACTCACCGATATGTGCAAAATCCTTTATCTACGAAGGTGTAGTACAGGAATAGCGCGGGGTGGCATGAAACCTAGCGCAGGGATAGCTAGGCCTGCACTATCCCTGTACGGCACCTTAATTAATAAAGGATTTTGCACATATGGGTGAATGCCGCTTTCCTCTTTTCGGTTGGTTTCTACATGGACATTTACTCTTAGCTAAGAACCGTTAGTAGCATTATTGACAGTGACCATTACTGCCTTACTGACTATGCCCCCACTGGTGATACCTGTTTGTGTCTAACGTTTGTGGATGGTGCAAAGAACATCCCTTTTCTTTGGCCTTGGTTCTATTTACCAGAGGTTGTGACCTTCCATTCTGTCTGTGAAGACCAGATATATATAGGGTTGAAAGGGGGAAAACTGGAGAGGTTCAGTGGTGGCCCAAAGTCAAACAGGTGGATCCACACTTTATCAAGCCCTTATATGAATATACTATATGAATAGACTTGGAGGCTGTTCTTTTTTGGACATATTGGACAGTAGCTACAAGATCACTGTCCAGGATATATCTGTCACCTACATAAAAGAAGAAATTCTCTTCGTAAAGAGGTAAAAAAATAATTTCTCCCAATACCCACTTTATTAGTAGCTTCGCTCACCAAAGGTCGTGTAAAAATTACAGAAAGCCAAAATCATGTCCAATTGTAATGTGGTCTAACCCACACGTTGATTGTCAATATGCATTATGGTTGTTACGGGTGCACCTGCGACCCGTGTCCCTATTCATTCCCCAGGACCACTGCGGCTGGCTGACTCACCAGACCGCGCTTAAGCGATGATTACAACGTTAATTGGCGTAGGCCACCAAGTAAATTAATAAATAGCCGGCTTGTTCTCCATACCTCACCAGATCTTTGTGCCTTGCGTCTGAGAGTAAAGATGTCTTCCAAACCCTGTGCAATTATACTGATCTCCCGTTGTGACCCCGATCCTGTTCCCGACTTCGCTACACTGCTGCCAGCCCTGACCTTTTGCCTTGTTCCTGACACTGATCCTGTGCTGCCTGTCTTGACCTCCAGCCTGTCCATGACTCTGTCTCAGCCTTACAATTTTGTACCTCGCCTTGGCTATCCCTTCAGTCGAGCCTGTGGAGCGACCTAGTGGTACCATGCGGCAGTAAGTCCAAACCGCTTTGCATCGGGGTCTGGTGAAAAGCGGGTGCCACTTAAACTCCACTCCCAGGTGTTGGTTTATGTCATCATCTGCGAAGGGTCAGTGGGTCCACTACACCTGACGCCTGACAATGGTTTATTACAGAATACTACAACCAACATCTACCAGTTTTTAATGAAACTAGACTTCACTAAAGTCATATTTATATTTCTCTTCGATTATCTGCTCGAGCCACAGAGAGAAATATCACTGCATCCTAATGGCCTTAGTGGTTCCTCATTCATTCCTTGTGTCCAACTGCATTATCGATTGTCACCGAGCCATGCTGTGCCGACGACCACCCAACGACCATCCCTTCTGGCCCGGCTGCTTCTATTTAATATACCAATGACATAAAGAAAGGCATTCACAATGGTGAATTCTGAATGAAGCACATCAAATTGAGTGCACTGCCTTACATTAGAGAGAACAGCTCAGACACGTCGTATTCATTAAGGGCCTATTCCCTTCATTATAATACGTAGGCGCTGTACACTATTTTCCGCCTAATAGACCAGTTACTGATTCACAGATTCTGAATTATACTACCAAGTGGCCAACGTTAGCGAGTGGATTGGAGTGTGTATTACTATTACTCTGTATTTCACGCCACCGAAGCTTCAGTCAAATTAAATACACTTCTGTACATTTCACGTGAGGCGTAGGTAGAACCGGCCAGGGATATTTCTATCTGGATGCCCACTTTAGTCACGGAATCACTAGCAATAATGTAATAGAAAATCTAATCTCATCCAGTCTTCATCTCATATCCCATTCCAATTTTTGTTTCCGGATACGGTTTCTCGAAATTCAAGGCTGATGCTTTTTTTTCATTTTTTTTTTTTATTTCAGAGAAATTTTATAGATTTCAAGATACAAGGCCTAATAGAGTAAGTTGTCTTTCGATGACTGAGTCAGTGTTGCCGAAAGAGCATAAAATTAATGCAAAGCACTTTAGTGCAGTTTATGAAAATGGCTCTTGTCTCGAGCGTACGCACTGTGCCAAGGTCCGTGGACAGTCAAGAAGAAGACCTGAGGCGTTTAATTGGTGGGAAAAAGTAGAAATGCATCGAGGAGGTGTAAAATTGACTGAATCTTTTGCAACCGTGAAGTAAAGAGCTTCAATTGACCTGTGCAATTATGGAGGTGGAGAAGATACTCTGTTGGTTTTGTAGCAGGCGGTTTTGTATAATTTTTATTTTATGGCTGAAAAAGAGGGAGCCTGTTAGTTACATCTTATCCATCTTTTATTTGGAAATATGACAAAACAAGAGAGATTAGTAGAGAAGCTATAATAATGTGCATTTAAGGTTGATTTGAATAGAATACGGATATATCATTAATGGCAGGAGAGAGGGTCCAGCCTCGAAGAGCGGTGCTTTGGGTGCACTAAGTCTCTAATATGCATATTGAATTACTCTGGTACAACACAATTGGCCCACAAACAAAATGTATGTTGATGTTCTGTATAGTTTACCATACCTTCCAGTGGCAATGGTTTGGGAAAGGTGGTAGACCCCTTTAACCAGCCCAGATATTGAGGCACATTTACTTACCCGTCCGGAGGAGTTCACCGAAAGTGCATTGTCCATGTATAATGCACTGCGCCGCGATTCACTAAGATTGTGCGCCCGATATCCTGCATGTGTCGCTTCCCCGCTCAGGTCCGCCAGATTTCACCTTCTTCTTCCTGGTGCATGTAAGTGCATTGTCTTGCAACACAATTTGAAAGTTAAATCCTGCGCTCAGTCCGATTCAGTCGGATCGTCCAATGGCACTCCCCACGATTTCTGTGAATGCCAGGGCAGCATATTTCCCTGCTAAATACCTGTCACAGCCGCGCAATCCCTGAAAATGTAGAAAAATCCAACAAAAGTGCGGCTGCGGACCCTTAGTAAATAACCCCCATTGTTTATGATATCCAGACAACCAGCCAACTATCAATTGTCCTAAGGAACAACACAATGGGCCTACAAAAAGTGTATGTGGTTGCTCTGTATAGTTTACACTTCTTCGGCTTAGGAGGAGAGGTGGTAGACCCCTATAAGCAGCCCACATATTGTTTATGATATCCAGATGACCAGCCAACTATCAATTGTCCTATGGAACAACACAATGGGCCTCCAAAAAGTGTATGTGGATACTCTATATAGTTTATAATACAGTGTCAATGGTTTGTTAGGCTTGGGAGAGGTGGTAGACCTCTTTAAGCAGAGTCAATATTATTTATGATATCGAGACGACTATCAATTGTCCTGAAGGACAATATAATTGGCTTACAAAAAAGTGTATGTGGATGCTCTGTATAGTTTACACTACAGTGGCAATGGTTTGTAAGGCTTGTTAGAGGGGGGTAGACCCCCCTAAATATTGTTTGTGATATCCAGATGACCAGCCAACTATCAATTGACCTAAGGAACAACCCAATGGACCTATAAAAAATGTGCCTACAAAAAGTGCTGTGTATAGTTTACTCTATGCTACGGTGGCAATGGTTTGTAAGGCTTGGGAGAGGTGGTTGACCCCTTTTACGCAGCCTAGATATTGTTTATGGTAACCAGACGACCAAACAACTATTAATATAATATTCTGATCTTCTCAATGAAGTGGAGAGTCAGAAGGCTATTTTGGAAGACCTAGTGAATACAGCACCCATAGGGGGTCACTTACTAAGGGCCCGATTCACGTTTTCCCGACGTGTTACCCGAATATTTCCGATTTGCGCCGATTTCCCCTGAATTGCCCCGGGATTTTGGCGCACGCGATTGGATTGTGGCGCATTGGCGCTGGCATGCACGCGACTGAAATCGGGGGGCGTGGCCGAACGTAAACCCGACGGATTCCAAAAAACCGCCGCATTTAAAACAAAAAATGTGTTGCGGAGCTTGCACTTACCTTCACTCAGCCCGGCTCGGTGTATTCCAGTGCGTTCCAGGGAACTTCAGCGCAGCAGCGCCACCTGCTGGACGTCGGAGGAACTACCTTAATAAATCCCGGCCGGACCCGAATCCAGTGCAGAGAACGAGTCGCTGGATCGCGAATGGACCGGGTAAGTAAATCTGCCCCATAGACTGATATACGGCTGCACTGTGTCTCTTGGGGCTTGTTACATACGACGCTGGATGCCTTATTATAGAACTATGTTATCATTTCGAGGGGAGATGACACCCTTTTCCTTATAATGTGCCTTATGGAGCACCATATGGTTTCGCACGAGGTGCCAATGTCAGTGTCATAAGGAGATGCAGCAATTCCATGTGCCCTGTTTCGGCAAGATAGCATTTTTTTTTTGGAAATACTGCAAATTTCTTGTAATGAATCTGAAGAAATCTCAGATTCTCATTTGTTTTATTAATTAAAGTGGAGCCTCTTGTTTTTTTAAACTAATTATCCTCCCTCCACAGCTGGCAATTTTATTCTTTGTTTACTCTTTAATTAGCGAATACTCTTCATTTGGCGAGCAATGTATTTCTGTGAATGCTGGGCAACAATAATAAATGCTGTTTGTGTGCTCACAATGCTTTACAATGCTGTTTTGTCAGGGGAACAGATTGTTCCTTGGCAATGAGAAGTAGCTTGAAATCATGCCATGTAAGGGGTTAAATCTAGGCTACGGTGTTACGTCTCGTTCACTGTTTCAATATGAGGGGGTTATATACAGGACACAACCCATGTGAGGGGTTATATACAGGAGAGGATACAAGCCATGTGAGGGGGTTATATACAGGAGAGGACACAAGCCATGTGAGGGGTTATATACAGGAGAGGACACAAGCCATGTGAGGGGGTTATATACAGGAGCGGACACAAGCTATGTGAGGGGGTTATATACAGGAGAGGACACAAGCTATGTGAGGGGGTTATATACAGGAGAGGATACAAGCCATGTGAGGGGTATATATACAGGAGAGGATACAAGCCATGTGAGGGGGTTATATACAGGATAGGATACAAGCCATGTGAGGGGGTTATATACAGGAGAGGATACAAGCCATGTGAGGGGTTATATACAGGAGAGGATGCAAGCCATGTGAGGGGGTTATATACAGGAGGGGATACAAGCCATGTGAGGGGTTATATACAGGAAAGGACACAAGCCATGTGAGGGGGTTATATACAGTAGAGGATACAAGCCATGTGAGGGGGTTATATACAGGAGTGGACACAAGCCATGTGAGGGTTATATACAGGAGAGGATACAAGCCATGTGAGGGGTTATAAACAGGAGAGGATACAAGCCATGTGAGGGGGTTATATACAGGAGAGGATACAAGCCATGTGAGGGGTTATATACAGGAGAGGATACAAGCCATGTGAGGGGTTATATACAGGAGAGGATACAAGCCATGTGAGGGGTTATATACAGGAGAGGACACAAGCCATGTGAGGGGGGATTATATACAGGAGAGGATACAAGCCATGTGAGGGAGTTATATGCGGGAGAGGATACAAGTCATGTGAGGGGATTATATACAGGAGAGGACACAAGCCATGTGAGGGGGTTATATACAGGAGAGGATACAAGTCATGTGAGGGGTTATATACAGTAGAGGACACAAGCCATGGGAGGGGTTATATACATGAGAGGATACAAGCCATGTGAGGGGTTATATACAGGAGAGGATACAAGCCATGGGAGGGGGTTATATACAGGAGAGGACACAAGCCACATGAGGGGGTTAGATACAGGAGAGGACACAAGCCATGTGAGGGGTTATATACAGGAGAGGATACAAGCCATGTGAGGGGTTATATACAAGAGAGGATACAAGCCATGTGAGAGGATATATACAGGAGAGGATACAAGCCATGTGAGGGGGTTATATACAGGAGAGGATACAAGCCATGTGAAGTGATTATATACAGGAGAGGATACAAGCCATGTGAAATGGTTATATACAGGAGAGGATACAAGCCATGTGAAATGGTTATATACAGGAGAGGATACAAGCCATTTGAGGGGGTTATATACAGGAGAGGATACAAGCCATGTGAAGTGATTATATACAGGAGAGGATACAAGCCATGTGAAATGGTTATATACAGGAGAGGATACAAGCCATTTGAGGGGGTTATATACAGGAGAGGATACAAGCCATGTGAGGGGATATATACAGGAGAGGATACAAGCCATGTGAGGGGGTTGTATACAGGAGAGGATACAAGCCATGTGAGGGGGTTGTATACAGGAGAGGATACAAGCCATGTGAAGTGATTATATACAGGAGAGTATACAAGCCATGTGAAAGGGTTATATACAGGAGAGGATACAAGCCATGTGAGGGGTTATATACAGGAGAGGACACAAGCAATGTGAGGGGTTATATACAGGAGAGGAAACAAGTCATGTGGTCATTTGTTTACTATTGGAACAAAAGATCAAGTATGTTAAAATACACAAATTTTTTTTATAAATAATGGCAACATTTTTATTAGTAAATAGAGATGAACAGACCCAATGTGTAGTTTAGGCTCGGAGTTCAGGCGTGTTCCTACCGACCATGACATATTGCCAGATTGGCTGCTCAGCAATTTAAAGGGGTTTGCCCATGAAAGTTCTTAAATTATAACCCCTGAGTGATGTTTACACATTAAAGATCATTTTAACCCCTTAATTTACCATTTTACTCAGTTATATTGATGTTTTAGCTCCTATCACTCAGTGATGGTCAGTGTAAGATTCCAGAGTGTGAGCGGGGACTCTCTAACACTTAATTATTCCACTAATGCTGTGAGATGCTGTGTGCTGTCTATGTGTTTAGATAATCAGGGTACAGGTTTATCTACACTTTCATTTAGCTTCTGAACATTCACTAGTATCTGACACATAGGAAAAAAGAGATGAGACGTGCTTACTCACCTATAACACACATGGTCAGCTCTGCTATATGCCCCCTTCCCCTGCTATTAAGACCTTATGTTGCCTGTAGTTTGTAAAATAAGTGTTTGCACACCGCTTGCCAGCAAAAAGTGTCTCTGAGTGTCTGTCTGTGAGCTCATCTTGTAATGGAGGGGCAGAGATCCCACTGCATCGTGCAGACAAGTGAAGCTATTCATGAGAAGAATTTGCACTACCATAGAAAATAGAAGATTTACGGTCGGATCCCAGGGCAACCAAAATTGTATACAACAGGACCGATATAGTCAGGTTGGAATTATATCTGGAAAATGCTGCATTTTTGTTAATAACATTGCATTAGAGAATGTGTTATTTTGTTATCCTGTGTATATTTAAGAATCTTGTCTTCGTGGGAATACTCCTTTAAGGCTCCGTACAACTGGTCATAGCTATAGGAACACCCTGACCAATCATATTCAGGGCTAGTTGTTAGGGATGTTAATTTACCGGATTGGCAGTTTGCCACCCAATCCGGCAATATGTCCAGGTTGGAAAGAACGTGCCTGAACACTGAACCTACACATTGGGGCAGATTTACTTACCCGGTCCACCAGGTGGCGCTGCTGCGCTGAAAAGCATCTGAACGCGCTGGAGTTCACCGGGCCGGACCAAGTGAAGGTGAGCGCGTCCCAAGCGACACATTTCTTTTTTTAAATGCGGCGTTTTTTCCGAATCCGTCGGGTTTTCGCTCGGCCACGCCCCCCCAATTTCCGTTGCGTGCATGCCGGCACCGATGCGCCACAATCCGATCGCGTGCGCCAAAATCCCGGGGCAATACAGGGGAAATCGCCGCAAATCGGAAATATTCGGGTAACACGTCGGGGAAACGCGAATCGGGCCCTTAGTAAATGACCCAACTCAACTTTTGAAAAAAAAAAACAATTTTTATATGGAAGTTTATGATCAGCTCATCTTTACGGATCCAAATCCACATGAGCATGTGGTCATGAATTTATACTATAGTATTAGGGATGCAAATAAATGGAACAGGCCCGGAGTGATAGATGGATGCCGCGGGTCGGAGACTCAATCTATGGCGTCCATGTTTCCATCCGTCTATCAATTCTCATCCATACAGTGGAAGAAGAAATTAAATCTTGGCCGATTTTACTGCTAATTTCCCTATAATTATGAAATTATGTTATGCGGTACAAGTATTGATTTATTTTCAGGGTCATTTTCTCTGCTTGTTATATTTTGATGGAATATGAATCTAGGCGTAAAAATATTTACAGAATCGTAAAACAAAAAGATGTAAAAAAAAAAAAAAGCCCCAAAAATAATAACTTCTTAATATCATTACATGAATCGCCTGCTTTATGAGCCCTCTTGGAGCCAACAAGCATCAGGATTTAATTTGGGTTTAGCGAGATCTTGGCAAAATGGCAGGAATCCCAGATTACGCTCATGAAGCCGCTTTGCCGAGACGGATGCGCTCTTCTCTCGTGTTAATATCTCATCCAGGATTTTCATTCAATGCTTCTTGTAAAATGTAACATTAGAAGATATAATACATGGAACAGATACAGGCAGATTTGTCAACCCACCGCAGCAATGATCTCCGTATTATCTATTCCTCAACCTTACACAATGGGGCAGATTTACTTACCCGTCCCTGCGCGATCCCTGAGATGCATTGTCCGAGAAGGATGAACACCTGCCGCGATTCACTTACAGAGTGCGCCCGATATTCGGCATCTATTGTTTCCCTTCTCTGGTCCGCCGGAGTTCATCTTCTTCTTCCCGGTGCAGGTAAGTGCATTGCTTGTGACACAATTTAAATATTAAATTCTGCGGTTTGTCCGAATCAGTCAGATCGTCCGACACCACAGCCCCCGTTTTGTTGCATGAAAGCCGGCGCGATTGCGGCAAAATCCAAATGCGTGCACCATAATCCCCTGTTAAATGCGGCGCAAATTGGAAATCGTAGGGAAACCGGATGGAAATGCAGTCCGCGGACCCTTAGTAAATGTGCCCCAATGATTGATTCTTAAAATCTGTGTCACCCGGGAGAACATGGGCTGCGAGTATATGGAGCCACAGTCCCGAACTGCAATACTTTTTAATGACTAGTCAGTATTTTTACCACGCAGCCTTGAGAATAAAAAGATATTGGGGCAGATTTAGTTACCCGGTCCATTCGCGATCCAGCGGCGCGTTCTCTGCACTGGATTCGGGTCCGGCCAGGATTCATTAAGGTAGTTCCTTCCTCCTGCTGCGCTGAAAAGCATCGGAACGCGCTGGAGTTCACCGAGCCGGGCTGAGTGAAGGTAAGTGCAAGCTCCGCGACAGATTTTTTTTAAAAAATGCGGCGTTTTTTCCGAATCCGTTGGGTTTTCATACGGCCACGCCCCCCGATTTCTGTCACGTGCATGCCAGCGCCGATGCGCCACAATCCGATCGCGTGCACCAAAATCCCGGGGCAATTCAGGGGAAATCGGCGCAAATCGGAAATATTCGGGTAACACGTCGGGAAAACGTTAATCGGGCCCTTAGTAAATGACCCCCATTAAGTAGATAACTCGTCTTCTTAATAAGAGCCGATTCCATTTCTGGCCAAGGGGTGGTGGGGGCATACGGGGATCGGTTAAATTGATACGGTTAATTGGAGGAAGCATAGTGATCGTGAAGGGTTAATATATTACTTTTTTGGGAAGATCAAAAACTTTAATTTTCTTGATAGAATTTTCTTAAAAAAAAAATCTTGAAAGTCTACATCGCAGCTCGGTGATTGACAGACAAATGCATCAACCTAATGGCCGCTTAGAACACGTTTCGTAGACAGATCCAGCAATCATTTATCAAAGGAATTTGCAAACGACTTTAGTTGTCTCGCACTTTTATTTGTCTAATGTCTTTATGGTATCTAAAAGTTGGCATAAGAAAGTTGGTATATATAATTAGTTGGCTAATTTGCATAATTAAAAAAGAAACAGGGCAAAAGAAGCTAAAAGAAGAGCAGAACCTGAAAGAGAGGGCACACACCAGGATGTCAGTGTGCTTGGTTTACAATCCTTCATCCTGGTGGTACATGTCCTTTAGTCATAAAATATGATGTTATGATTCTGAAACTTTATGTGTCAACTTTATGTTTGTTTGGCATTTCAACCTGCAGAAATAAAAGTTGAACTTTAAGAAGACTGAAGGGTCCATTGGGAAATGTTTGCGCATGCGTTCTGTTTGTTCTGCCCTTCATATCTGATTTCTTCAGCCATTGGAAGCCACACCAATTATGACTGGTGGGGCGCATGCTTCACCTCTGTGCATGGCTGCCACTAGGAAGTTTGGGGCTGTTGACTGGCAAATATTGTGGGTCCTCAACCCCCACAGAATGATAATCTGGCCCTGTGTGCACAGTGAGTTCCCTGCACCTGGGGCCCCCTGAACACAGTCACACTAAACCCCCCTGATGGCGGGAGTGATTGTGTTCACAAAATGTTATTCCCATTACCCCATTCACATGGGACCTCAATCTTATAATCTGGGGTGTTTCACTAGCTAGACCTCCATGTCAGGACTCGGGGCTAGTGAACCCCCTAGACCACTGTGGATGATGACACAAGCTGATGCTTGGGACCAAAAGTGGCACCCGGTCTTCACCAGAGCCCGCCGCAAAGCAGGGTGTTCTTGATGTAACGTGGTACCACCAGGTCGTACCACGGGCGCGGAGCGGGGGTGCGCATGTCGACCGGCTCGGACTGAAACAGGGGGCCAGGGAGGGTGCCGCCACGGAGAGGGGCACAGGTGTGCCTGCGATATGAGAGGTGGATCACAAGAAAACCTGTGACACTCCAGCAATAAGAGTTATTAATAATGCGAAAAATAAGCCTTAAATTCTGCTAAAAATATTGTCAACAGATTTAAATGACCACATGACCTCCTAGCCAAAATTGAACATGAAAGGCATTCGTCTATCTCCTGTTCCTATTCTTCTTTCCATTGATCTGTATTGTCCCTACTTTTCATTGGTTAAAATTAGGGGATTTAAATGAAATTCTGTAGTAGAGAGTTGAGTGTGTTCATGTGAATATGTGTAGCAGTGATGAGTGTGTTCATGTGAATGTGTGTAGTAGAACTGAGTGTTTTCATGTGAATGTGTGTAGCAGTGATGAGTGTGTTCATGTGAATGTGTGTAGCAGAGTTGAGTGTGTTCATGTGAATGTGTGTAGCAGCGATGAGTGTGTTCATGTGAATATGTGTAGCAGAGTTAAGTGTGTTCATGTGAATATGTGTAGCAGAGTTGAGTGTGTTCATGTGAATATGTGTAGCAAAGCCCAGTGTGCTGTGCTTGTTTGTGACCAAAACGAAATTTTAAATTGGTGTCAAATATATTTTTCTTTCTTTGGATGACATCTGGGGTGTGTCTTATAGTAATGTGCGTCTTATACTTCCAGCCTTCCATACACATGTACTGTATCATCTCTTAAGATTACTTTCATGTATCACTCTGCAGTCTCAGTATCTCTGGGGTTGACCTTGAGATCTTGGGGGACATTGTACATACATGGATCACATTGTTAGAAAGTTACTTGGTATATATATAACACTATCCAGATTGTCTGTAACCACTAAGGTAATAAGTGCAAACAGTGTGTAAGGACTTCTCAGTGTTTGTAGATGATATCAGCCCCATGTACATCTCCTCCTCTTCCATACAGTATGTGATCCGGACCCTCACAGGGAGCAATGAAATATATATTAGTACATCCAGTGTCACAGTGTTGACACAATATAATTGGACTGTGAATTATATTGCCATCATTTTTAACTCCTTTAAGCCCAAAGCTTTGAGAGGCTAAGGCTAGTGTATGTATATGTTGGTGAATATATATAATATAATGATATTTTAGAGGCTCCAAATACAGGCAGTCTCCGGGTTATGTACAAGATTCTTTAGGTTTGTACTTAAGTTGAATTTGTATGTAAGTTGGAACTGGTATATTTTTATAATTGTAACTACAGAAAATAAAGGGTTTTTGTCCCTGTGACATTTGGATTTTCAGAATTTTGTGCTGTCATGGGAGCAAGGATTATCAATAAAGCTTCATTACAGACACCTTCCAGCTGATCATTGCAGCCTGGGACTAAAGTAACATCCAGAGAGGTCACCAGAGGTCACAGGGGGCAGAGGGGTCCATCTTTAACTAGGGGTTGTCTGTAAGTTGGGTGTCTGTAAGTTGGGTATCTGTAAGTTGGCAGTCCCAAACCTGAATAGCTTTCTACCTGCTGAGGTTCTGCTCACTTCAGTTTGCTCCATTCACCTGGCCCATGTACATTGCACCGGGTAAGTACACCATGTTTCCCTGCACATGCTCTACACATCAGTACTGTACTGGACTTTGGCTTCACTACGACTACGAGTGTGCAACTCGCAGACTCAAAGGAGCGAATCCTTGACAATTCTTCTGGTCTCTAATATGCAGATGTATTGCATGACCAGTAATGGTGATGTAAATAGTTTTGTAGGATAGTGGTCCTAAATGACCTGCAAGTTCCATTTAGGTTCTATCAATATACTATTCACATTGTCAGGGTTTCAGATAAATACGCAGAAATATGAGTACAGAGCAAAGGTTCTGAAACAGGGTTCAGTACAGTTTCAGGGTTTCAGATCAGGCAGGATACAAGGATCATGTTTCCAGAACAGGTTGCGGGTTTCCAAATCAGGCCACTGGGCGACAGAGCCTATGAATTCATAAGATACAGCCCCCTAAGCCCCTTGGATTCCTTATGTATAGCCTGATGTTGGCCCCCCAGAAACTCTGGGCCCTGGTACTTTCCCAGGTATGCCCAGTACTGGCATGACCCTGGATAAAAGGTTGAGGTTTACGGATCGGGCAGTATACAACGCTTTTGGTTCAGGCAGCATAGAAGGTTCAAGTACACTTTAAGGGTTCCACATCAGGTCAAATGCAGGTCTGAAAGGATACAGGATTCCGGTTCAGGATTTTGGATTAGGTCAGGGCTCTAGGGTTCCAGATCAGGCAGGAAATAGTGCCCGGGTCAGACAGGAATGATGGTTCTAAATGATTCAGGATACAAGGTCACATACAGGTTGCCGTTTAGACTGGGGATCAGGGTACCTGCAGGATACAGGCTAAAATATAGGTTCCAGTTCAGACTGGGTTTCAGGTCCAGCAAAACAGGTCCAGGCAGTAGTATTACAAGTCACAGGAGAAAGTATAACCAGCCCTAAGTGAATTGGGTTTTAGCCATTTATCCGGTTTCTGGACTCCGTCCTGGCAGCTGACTGTCTATTCCCTTATATCACATAACCCACAGCTGAGACCAACATTAAGCTACAGATGGAACCACCCAAATTTCGAGGGATCAGATACTGCAAGGCAGCCCTGGGATTGGCTCCTAAGTTCTGAACTCAGCAGCCAAAGTCCATCAAGAGGTGGTTGATGCATATTCACATCTAAAAATAAATAGCGTATTATTATACGTGTGGAAAAAGTTGTGTGGAAAAAGTCCACAGTTTAAAGAGCGAAGCTAGCGAAACGAGTGACATAGCCCGTGGATGGTTATGCACAGATGTTTTGTGACACAATATGGCAATCTAGTGTTTTCTTGAAGAGCTGGTTATCTTGTGTCACAAATATATGGACATGTCCATCGAAGAGGTAAAGAAGGACACATTTCTTTAGGACGTCTTAAGAAAATTTGTGACACTTACACATATATTTTACCTTGCCATACCGACACATATGTCCTACTGTTCCTTCTATAAACTCTGCTCTTCGAAATGTTCAAAAAGAAGCTCCTGGACCACCGCGGATGATGACACAAGCTGATGTTTGGGACCAAAAGTGGCACCCGGTCTTCACCAGAGCCCGCCGCAAAGCAGGGTGTTCTTGATGCGACGTGGTACCACCAGGTCGTACCACGGGCGCGGAGCGGGGGCGCGCGTGACGACCGGTTCGGACTGAAACAGGGGGCCAGGGAGGGTGCCGCCACGGAGAGGGGCACGGGTGTGCCTGCGATATGAGAGGTGGATCACAAGAAAACCTGTGACACTCCAGCAATAAGAGTTATTAATAATGCGAAAAATAAGCCTTAAATTCTGCTAAAAATATTGTCAACAGATTTAAATGACTACATGACCTCCAAGCCAAAATTGAACATGAAAGGCATTCGTCTATCTCCTGTTCCTATTCTTCTTTCCAGTGATCTGTATTGTCCCTACTTTTCATTGGTTAAAATTAGGGGATTTAAATGAAATTCTGTAGTAGAGGACGTGAGTGTGTTCATGTGCATTGTGAGCGTGGTATCGCATGAGAGTGTGTTCATGTGAACTGTCGGTCTGTAGTGACTGAGTGTTTTCATGTGCATGTGTTGTGTGAACTGAGGGTTTCATGTGAATGTATAGTGTGTAGCAGTCGAGTGAGTGTTCATGTGAATAGTGGGTAGTAAGAACTGTACGTGTTTCATGTTGAATAGTGTCTGTCGCAGGATGAGTGTGTTCATGTGAATGTGTGTAGTAGAACTGAGTGTGTTCATGTGAATGTGTGTAGCAAAGCCCAGTGTGCTGTGCTTGTTTGTGACCAAAGCGGAATTTAAAATTTACAACCCATATTGTCAGGGTTTCAGATAAATACGCAGAAATATGAGTACACAGCAAAGGTTCTGAAACAGGGTTCAGTACAGTTTCAGGGTTCCAGATCAGGCAGGATACAAGGATCATGGTTCCAGATCAGGTTGGGGGTTTCCAATCAGGCCAGTGGGCGACAGAGCCTCAGTGGGCCCTTTTGCAATGAACTCAGGTAGCGGCATAAAAATTCAGAAACGTTATCAAACAAAACAGCTCCCTCATGGTTTTTTAATATACTCTATGAATTCATAAGATACAGCCCCCTAAGCCCCTTGGATTCCTTATGTATAGCCTTATGTTGGCCCCCCAGCAACTCTGGGCCCTGGTACTTTACAAGGTATGTCCAGTACTGGCATGACCCTGGATAAAAGGTTGAGGTTTACGGATCGGGCAGTATACAACGTTTTTGGTTCAGGCAGCATAGAAGGTTCGGCTTTCACGCGACAGAAATCAGGGGCGTGGCCGTCGGACAACCCAACGGATGGCAATTTAGGGACACATTTACTTACCCGGTCCTGTCGCAATCCAGCAGCGCGTTCTCTGTCGAGTATTCGGGTCTTCTAGCGATTCACTAAGGACGTGCACCCAATGTCCACCAGGTGTCGTTGCTGCGCCGAGGTTCGTCGGAGTTCACCAACCTATTTCTGGTGCATGTAAGCACGTGTCAAGGGACACCTTTTTTTTTAATAGCGCGGTTTTTCCGAATCCGTAGGGTTTTCCGCTGGCCACTACCCCCCCAATTTCCGTTGCATGCATGCCGGCGCCGATGCACCACAATCCGATCGTGTACGCCAAAAACCCGGGGCAATTTGCCGCAAACCGGTAATTTTTGGGAAACCTGCCGAAAAAGAGTGATTCGGACCCTGAGTAAATGTGCCCCATAGTGTTTTCTTGAAGAGCTGGTTATCTTGTCACAAATATCTGGACAAGTCCATCAAAGAGGTAAAGAAGGACACATTTCTTCAGGACGTCTTACGTAAATTAGTGACACTTACACATATATTTTACCCTGCCATACCGACACATATGTCCTACTGTTCCTTCTATAAACTCTGCTCTTCGAAATGTTCAAAAAGAAGCCGGAATCCTCCGCTACAATCTGTGACAGACCTGACTTATTGATTTATTTCAAGGTATCGCCACATAGCACGAGCCTTAAATGAAGAAATCATTCAGCGTCAACCTCCATATATCAAGTGTATCGCTCTGTGCCAGTGTCTTGTGTTCCTCTTTGAGATTATATTTATCACCCGAAACTTCTGTGCAAAGAGCTTAGACAGCAAATGAGTTCAAGGAAAGCTGTCGCTACATTCCTGCTTTAAGATTTTTTTTCCATGAACTTCATATAGACAGGTGTATGGTGCGACAGAGATTACAAAATGGAAGGTTCCGGCGAGGAAGACGTTTTTATTAGAGTTTAATCGAGACATTTACGTGATGCCCCTATAATAATGATGGTCACAGTGCTCTCATGGCCATAATTTCCCTGTGTCTGTCATGATCCCCCCAAAGTCAGTTGTAGTGCCCCCATTTTCATCAGCGTACAATGTCGTAGCCATACTTAGCAACTCTCCCAAATTTCAGACTCCAAGTTTATCTCAACAAGAAAGGGGGTTGATGGTGTGAAGTCCTGGAGAGAGTGATATATCCTTCACCTGTATCACCTGCATTGACTTGTGTCTGGATAGTTTGTTGACATTGAACTTTTGTCTTCTTCCCTGACTTCCACTCACGACCTGTTGCACCTGCCCTGTGCCCAGAGCTCTGGCTCTGTCATCTCCTCTGATCACTGCCTACTTACACCAACCTGCTCTTAGTCTCCGACATTTTCTCCTATAGTTAGTCATTTCTTGGGCATGTCAGAGTATAAACCATGGGCTCCGACATGGATAACTTGGTCTCGTGAACTCAAGTTACTCTGACCCAATGGGAATGTGAACAGAGCTCTAGCTCTGTCTTCTCTTCTGATCATTGCCTGGAGACTGAATGATACTATGGGTACCTATATTACCGACACTGACACCAACCTACTCTTAGTCTTTGCCAGTCCCTTTGGTGGATCAGAGTGCACACCACCAGGATCAGAGTTCATCCACTCACACATTTGCTCATATAGTTAGAAATTCTTGAGCATGTTAAAGTATAAACCATGGGCTCCGGCATTGATAACTTGGTCTCGTAAACTCAAGTTACTCTGACCCGATGGGAATGTGAACTGAGCTCTAGCTCTGTTATCTCTTCTATGAGACCGACTAATGCTATTGGGTACCTGTATTACCGAGACTTACACCAGTCTGTTCTTAGTCTTTGCCTGTCCCTTTGGTGCACTGGAATTACCGATTCACCAACACTGGGACTATTTCAGGGGATAGTGGGCTGGTGGTTTCCCTGCCAGAGCCATGTACAGGGTGAAAAGCTGGAAAACAGAGAAGCCACTTAGACAGTGACCACAGCTTGGTGACAAAGTGGTTCTATGCAACATTAGTTGCACAATGTATATCAGGGGCATAAAGGTCCTCATCCAACAAAAGGTGGACTCTAGATTCATCAATTGGATCTCCTCAGCCACCAGGATCAGACTGCATCCACTACCACATTTTCTCATATAGTTAATAATTTCTTGAACTTGTCAACATATAAACTTTAGGTTCCGACATAGAAAACTTGGTCTCATGAACTCAAGTCACTCTGACACAACGGGAATGATTTGCGTTGTACATTTTGTTTGTATGTCGCGCCTCCATTGTTTTTGGCTTGCACCTATTATTACTGTTCAGCTCTCCCGCTCTTCTGCTCTATACATCTCAATCTCTCTGTAATTAATGCTTGATGAAATCATGTTGTGTTACAACTGATGGATTTTCTAATAGCTCTGCTAATTTATTTTGCAAGTAAATTTGCATTGCATGGTGCGCTCATTTTCTAAGCCTTGGTTTCTGCAGTATCGGTAACGTCATCTCTCCTACCGATGTATTTGCATATTTTATCAGCTCGGTTTAAATACTGAAATTGAGCGGATAGGTGTCAGATCACTACTTAGCAATTTTTCTGCCTCCATGGGCTTTGGGGAGATGGCTCTCGAGACAGCGTTGGGTTGATTGACAGATCCCTATGGGGCAAGTCTCCTCCCATCTATTAATATTTGAGATCTCAAACCCGGAGGAGGGATTCCCAAGACAACCCCATACAACGTGGTTAGTCCCCTCTGGCGGAGAAGGGGTTACACCTCTGTCTGTAGCTCTGCTGGATTTCTGTCTCATAGCTTTGATATGCTAATGCAATTTTGTTCACTGGGAAAGCTCTCTCCATCTACATCAAGACCGGAGTTCTCGTTCGCCGTCTCCAGACTAATATACTGTACGCATCGCGTTTTTGGCTTTTAAAGATTACAGTAAACAAAGAGCGAGAAGCAGAACCGGGTTTTATAGCCTGTTCTGTACTTTTACATTAATTTTTAATTTGTTCATATTCATTTGTCTGTCCTATTCGCCTGGAAGGTTTCGCTCTCCCATGTTATACGTTTCGCCCATTCCATTATATCTTGTTTTTTGATCTTTCGTTCTCTTTAATTAACTTTTTCGTTCCTTCATATTGTCATCAGGTAGGATAAAAATATTGATTATGCCCCCCCCCCACCACCACCATCTGCCGAAAACTGTGCAATCCCCGTGCAATGGATTGATGGCCTTAAGGACATATACACTTGTAGGCACATTAAAACTAACAGACTATAATTGTAATTTGCATAGACCTGTAGATAAACTTTATCCGTATTGCACTTAGGCACAGCGCACACAGATTTTGTTATTTGCCATGTGCAAACCCAGGGGCGTAACTAGTGGAAGCAGGGTCCCATAGCAGACTTCTGAATGGGGCCTCCCACTACCTCAGAAAATATACATATTTGTATACTCCCACATTTATACACTTATGCGCTCACATTAATGCAATGTTATATACATTTATGCACTTACACAGATCTGTCCCAGTAGGTGATGACCACATATGGGAAGTACACGGCAGGAATTAGAGATGAGAGATCCCCAGTCCTGTTGTTCTGTTCTCCCCTCCCTCTTCCCTGACATTTTTTATCTGAGCTGTCGATTCATGCTGTGTACTGTGGAAGATGTCAACTGTTATATACATATTATGCTTTACAATGTGCAGTATAACATGTATATGATGGTGCATATTCTACAATTTTTTAGTGTGTCATGTCGGAATCCGGGGCTCCCTGACACTGTGGGCCCCATAGCAGGTGCTATGGCTGCTACCGCTGTAGTTACACACAAGTGTGAAACACTGGGGCTCATTTACTAAGGGCCTGAATCGCTCATTTTCGTTGGGTTTCCTGAAAATTACCGGTTTGCGCCATTTTTCCCCGGGTTTTTGGTGCACACGATCGGATTGTGTCACATCGGCGCTGGGGGGGGGGGGCGTGGCAGTCAAAAAACCTGCACCAGGAAGAGGATGGTGAACTCCGGCAGACTTCGGCGGACCTCGGCGCAGCAGCGAAACCTAGTGGATATAGGGCGCACGACCTTAGTGAATCCCGGCAAGCTCAGAAGCAACGTCAGACAATGCGCCGCGGGATTGCGAATGGACCAGGTAAGTAAATTAACCCCATTGTTTCAGCATCGAATACATGGTCCCATGTATTTCTATGGGTTCTTGCACATGACTGCTTTTCATGGCCCCGTGCATGAGCTGACTCATGCTGAGTCAAAAAACTCAAAGACGGCTCGATTCTTCTCACCGAACCAGTGGCCCGTGATCAAGTCCATGTAGCATTAGAGTGAGAGTAGGAACTTACTGTATATTGTCTACGTAGTCTCCTGGTTTTCATGCTTCAATCCCCCCATATGAAGATCTTCACTTTGCTGTAAGGAAACCACCAGATTGCCATCTCTTGGTTGTCTCCATTCAATGACAGCTGATGCAGAGAGAGATCCAAGATATCGAGAGAGAGATCAAGAGATCCCCCAAAAAAGTGCCAAGTGTCAAATATGTGTCAATGGACTACCTGTGATCAGGGAAGGCAGATTTAAATAAATCCTTCAGTCAATGGCTCAGAGCAGTCAATACAGGATCAAAACTGGAAGACGCAAGCAAAGGTCAGGGTGTTGGCAAGTCTTAAAGTTCCTTCAATAGCCAGCAATCCCTACAGGCAAGAACTGGGGTCTAGCACTAATAGCCGGGAATAATTTATCACATTAAAGATTTATGCTTCCTCCTCCACTTGTCTGGCTGCTTTCCTCCTCCTTCCTTTTCTATCCTTTTATCTTTAATAGCACAAGGATCCTATTCAGCCTCACACACAAGTCTATGGAGAGGCCAGGGGTATGAAGGAACCTGCTGACAGCTATTAAGTCATTTATCACCTTATAGCACTATATATATTATCCTTATAGCACTAAATACAGTAGAATCATAAGTGCCTTAAAGGGGTATTCTCATATGGGCATACACATTCAATGAATCTGCCATATACAGGCAGTCCCCAGGTTACGTACAAGATAGGTTCTGTAGCTTTGTTCTTAAGTTGAATTTGTATGTAAGTCGGAACTGTATACTTTATAATTGTAACACAAGCCAAACTTTTTTTTTCTCTATGACAATTGGATTTAAAAAATGTTGGATTGTCATTAGAACCAGGAATAACAATAAATCTTAGTTGCAGACACCTGTGATAACTGGTATAGCTGTTTATTGTAGCCTAGGACTAAAGTACAGTAAATTCCCAACATCCAGGGGTCCGTTTGTAACTATGAGTCGTATGTAAGTCAGGTGTTCTTAAGTAGGGGACCGACTGTATATGCATTTCTTCAATTAGATGTTATTTTAAAAAAATTTACCTGTGTGAAGATAATTTCTCATAAATGAAGTCATATGGACCTTTAGAAACAAGACTGTGTCCTTGGATACAACCACCTCTGCTGGAGGGATTGCACAAAGAAACAAAAAGTTTTTGTAAATGAAATTTCTGGGAGTTACTACATGTTGCACTACCACCCTGTGGTAATGTATGCTGCAAGCCAGGTGGTCAGGCAGGACTCAATAGAGCATGCCTGGCCAATGCTGCCAGAGAGCGAGGTGGTCGTATCTGAGGAAATCATCTCATTTCTAAGAGACAAATTATCTTCACGAAGGAACATTTGTTTAATAACAGCCAATTGAAAAAATGTTTACATATGACAGATGAATTAAATGAAAATGTGAAGGCCCAGATGGGAATACCCTTTTTAAGTGTAGCCAAGCTAAGTAACTTTAGTACGTGTCTTCTCCCGCCCACTCCTCTCTCCATAGACTCTAATTTTAAAAGCCAGAATAGCAAAGCAGCCCAATAAAAACAGATAGTATCATTCTTCTTCAATAACGTTTATTGCAAACTTTCTTGCATTCACATGCATTTTTTATTCATGAAAAAGTTGTTTTAAATTTGAAGGTAAGTGTCTTTGCAGTGAATTTGTAGCTTTGGAAAAATAATGAGAAAAAAAAATACGGTTGATAATAAAATATGTGATATTTTTCAGTGCAAAATTTTAGATCAATTTAGATAGCGAAAAAATGGTTGTGTTATTATACAATAAATACTGTACTGAAGGTTTTAGGAGTTTTAATGTTATGTGTAGATAAGTAATGGTGAGTAGGAGTCTAATCCGGCTTGATGTGTGTAGAATATCTGCTCCTTCTGCCCATAATACAGCTGCTTATCTCCGCATTTTAATCTACTATCTAGAAACTTGTAAAGGACAGTCTGCAAAGTTAAAAAGATTTAGAGAGGGGAAAAAAGTATAGACATGTTTAGAATGAAAGCAAGTGAAGATTAGGATCTTGTACGACTCTGAAATGTCGAAAGCTAGGGAGGCATCATTGGGTATTGGAGATGGGATTTCTTAAGGCTGCCATCCATGAGATAATGGTTAGCAAAACGATCAATGAACCAACATCAATCATCCCCATTGTCCCCATAAACATGAACTTTTGTCTTGACCAGAAATGTAGAGAAGAGGAGTGTTGCTAAAAACAAAGAGGCTGAAAATCCAACTATGTTGACCAGTTGACCATCTTTCTCAAGCATGGATGACGGGCTACGTCTGGTGGTTTCCATCTTTGCCAACAGTAATTTATAAGCAACTGGTCTTCTTTAGTGTTATTGAATAGATAAATTGGATGGGGCATCACATACTGTATGGGCCTTATTGATTAGTGAGATTCCCAGTGGTCAGAACTTCACCGATCACCAATCCTACATATTGATCCCTAAAATGTAGGGTAAGAAAAAAAATCCATATCCCAAAGCATGGTGGTTGTAATTCAAACAGTCTAATAAAGTAACTAAAGGTAGTTGTGTTGCCGGGAAGGGGTAGTCTTATTGTAAGAATCCTCTGTACTACCAAAAATCTCTATGGAGGATCTTCCCAATCCTGTGTTACATACAGTATGACCTACTGATTTGTAAGGAGTCTATGTAAGGCCCCATTCACACAACCGTTGGGGCAACGTATATCCAGCTGCAAATATACACATTCTCCATAGATGGATATGGCACCAAGGCTCAGTACGGTGAGCACAATGAGTGCTCACCGTGCTGAGCCGTGGCCTCAAAAAAAAGATAGAGCTTCATGCACTATCTTGGGCCGTAAGAACGGCCATGAGGTTCTATTTTCCGTGGAGAGGGGTGAGAAACGCCTACCCCTCCTCATCTCCAGCTCACATACGGTATGCCATAGCCGGGCGGGCATACGTTAATGTGAATGTAGCCTAACTCTTAGTTTCACCTGTGGTGGTGCTGTTGTGAAGCTCAATACTTACTTCTGGGTTTTTCTTTAGTTTAAAGCTAATCACTGCAAGTTTCACCAGTTGGGCACTTGGTAATCTCTTTCTTAGTTTGGGGGTTATTCTTACAATTCAGGGCAACTTGGTGAACTTTTTAAATTTGGAATTTGGAGTTCAAGTCCACTCATGGACCTTTCTGGTGCTCTGTATGAGACTAGTGTTTATGAGCACACCAGGCAAAATTTTTATTGGGGCCCATATCATCCAATATTAGTTATTATATGCCCATAGCCTACAAATTGGGTTGTCTTCTTCCATTGGTGTCAATTATTGAGTTAGAGCCCACGCGAGGGGCTTCTAGTACTTTGATGGGCCAGTCAGACACTCCTGGTCTAGAGTCTGAACAGGGCTGCCAACTTTATTGTGGGGTTTGGAGACCTTACCTTATATCCAGACTGGGACTTTCTCAAATTTTCCAGGACTGAGCCAGAACACAGATCAGATGCATGTCTATTGCAGAGCCTACATAACAACCGATGGATTCTGCTTCGATTAATCTAATTGATTTATCTATCCAACGCAAGTCTTTTCTTTTTGGTGATTACTCCCCATTCCTCTACAATCTGTATCTGATGAGGGTCAACTAGATCGAAACATCATAAGAATTTAATGAATTGTTATTGGAATAAGGCATTTGGAAAAACTATCTTCTGTTGACTGCCATTTTCCCTAATTTTGGATTGACTTTCGGGCTGGAACCCTATTATGATGCCACCATCAACTCTATAAGGAGTTCTGTGAAATTCCTATCATATAATCGAACCAGAACACTTGAAACAGTCAACAAATGCACATGCTCTAAGGACATGTTTTAGGTTTCGTCCCTGTTACCACTTTTGTTTTACACTGACTTGCGAGATGGAAGTGAGAATCTTTCCGAGGAGCAGAACACAGCGGCTGTGACATAATCTATATCGCCTACAGTAACTCAGTGATGCCAGCATAACGCCGCGCTGGTCCCTCCAGTCACAGGGATAATGTTATTTATATGAGTTTTCTGGAGATTTTCATATCCGCTTACTTCTTTGTCTTACACTGTAGGGAATGTGTGAATTTTTAGCAGGCTCCGGAGAACTCTGCTTGTTTTCATACATTCTAGCTGTGGTACAAGGGACCGGGGCTAGGACATAGGTGACATTTCCCCAAACTGCTGCCGAGGCTGATTTGTGTTGGAGGTCACGGCGAGGAATAATGGATTTTTCTCCAGAGGTTATGATAACTTACTATTTTGCCAGTTTTGATTGCTTGTTCGCATAAACAGCTTTCCTCCATATGTAAAGAGAACTAAAGGCCAGAAGACAGATTTATGCATCGCGAATGAAGATTAAACAACATTCACGTGGGGCTGATATAGTCACAGAATGGAAGAAATAGAAGAAAAGGGGCTTTAAAGGAAATCAATCACTCGAAAAACAAAAAAACCTTCAAATACTCCTCTTCGGCGCTGTCCATCGCTAGTCGTGACACCCCTGGATTACCTAGAAATGAAACTAATAATGATCCGGGCTGCTAATTAAACACACAAATTATTCACGCCTCTTGCGTGACATCACCTTGCTCTCCAACACTCCCAGCATGGGGGAGGGAGGTGGCGAAGGCTTGCATATTTAGCAGTCCGGGGCGCCGGACACCTTGCTGCTAATTATAAGTTTCTTTTCGCGGAGATCCCAGTGTGTCAAGACTAGCGACGGACATTGCTGGGATCAAGATGAAGAGGAGCAGAAATGAGTAATAGGAGGGTTTTTTTTTGTTTTTTTGAATGGTTGATTTCCTTTAAAGTATAAAACATGACCATTACGATGTGCACCAAACACAGTGCCATCCTCGTCAAGGTGGCTATGTCTGGTACTGCAGTTTAGACCCATTCAGGTCAAAAAGGATGAGCTCATGCTAAGTTGTAGTTGTGATGTTAACTCACCCTACCATTTCAATGTTGATCCCTATCCTGGATGGGAGCCCACCAATGATAGTTCTCAAAGAAAAAAAAAAGTGTTTTTCCATATGATGAAGTGAGAGATGTCCTCATTTTCTGACCATGGGCATCCAACTGCTGGGATTACCTATGTGTCAAAGAACAACGTGAGAAGAATCATAATGCGGTTTCCAGGGATCAGATGTAATATAAGTAAGAACTTGGTGGTAGGTGTTTAATTTATCTACAGCACCTCTACAGTGAAAATTGAGTACTACACAGATAAAAAATCATTACAGTCCCTTGATTTTCACGAAATATGCTGGAACTTTTTACAACTAGGGCATCACTTCTGAAACTTCATCTTGACTCCAATGTAAGTCTTGTATCAGATCCAGAAGGTCATTATGGCTCAAAGTTGGGTATGTAGCTCCTATATGTATCATGACCGAAGGCATCTCTGCCCCTCCGCTAGTTACACCCCAGTTCATCCTGACAGGACCATCAATAGTCATTTTGCATGAAGCGACCCCTTAATATGTGCACATAGTCAATTGACCCCAGGAATCTAGAAAATGAATTGCATGTTATTTTAGGGATTGTTTTCCCATTGCACTTGGTACAGTTTCCAACTCTATTAATTTCTATTGATTTTTTTTGCATGCATCGTCCACAGTAATGAACTCTACCGGCAGGTCAAGAGCAGCATACCTGCAGAGAGATGTGCCGGGCAAACCACCCACATGAGTCTGACCTTCAGCTACTGTGTACTTTATGTAAATCCACTCCTTAGCCTTGTATGAAAAACATTAAAAAGGATTTTAACACAATTGTGGCAATGTGTAGCACATCTGAACCTCACCGGGCTTCTATCTACTTATATAACCTTGGATATGACTTGTTTTCACAAGATATTATTTATGAAAACTTTCAGAAAACTTTATTCCCTGGAATAAAAAAAAGTTTTAAAAATATAGCTGAAACTTTACAAGGCATTAGAAGACTCACACTCAAGTGAGGTTCGCAATTCGGTGGGGGTCTGACCACTGGGACCCCCACTGATGACGAGAATGGGGTTCCCATTCTCACTTTTAAATGGAGCGGCAGAGCGTACATTTGTCTTGCGGCTCCATTTGCTGTCTATGAGTGGCGGAGATTACTATTACAATGCCCGGTAAATTCTAAGATTCCCTTAGACAATGAATGGAGCCATAGGACACATGCTCATTCAATATCAAGGTCAGGACCCATATTTTCATTATTAGTTGTGGTCGCAGTGGTTGGGTTGAGTACGTTGCTCAGAAATGCACGTATAGGAAGGGCGCATGAACAACCTTCTCCATGCTATAAGTGGGAATAGAACTCTTTTCTAGTGATCAGTGGGGGTCCATCAGTCATATGGTCACCAATCAGGATCAGGGAGCACTATGCTTTGCATATTCTGGTGCTCCCATAGACCAGCAGGATGAATAGAACAGCAGGATGGGACCTGCATCTTCATGATCGGTGGTGGTCCCAGGGCTTGGGTTGAGTACTTTGCTTGGAAATTTTCAACACTTTTATACTAATTAATGGAGGGGCCGGACACATTCTTGACCCTCCCAATCAATTAGTGAGAACAGGACTTCCGTTCTTGTGATTGGTAAGAGTGGTTGGTTTGAGCACTTTTCTCTGAAAATTTCTTTACCGACTTTTATCATTAATTGACGAGAATGGGACTCCTTTCGGGTGATTGGTGGGGGTCCCTCAATCAGATGGTCACCAATCAGGATAAGGGAGCATTATGCTTGGGATCTTCTGGTACTCCCATAAGCAGTGAATGGAACAGCAGGATGGGACCCACATCCTCATCATCACTGTTGGTCCCAGGGCTTGGGTTGCTTGGAAATTACCCACACTCCCATACTATTGAATGGAGAGGCAGGACACATTCTTGACCCTCCAAATCGATTAGTTGGAACAGGATTCTGGTTGATCGATAAGAATCTTGGCAATCAGAACCCCAATGATCAAATTGAACCTGTGGATAGGCTATAACAATAAACGTTGGTACAACCCCACTAAATGGATCTCCATTTTTGAATATGTTTAAGAAATTATGTTGAATTTTTTTTCAGCACCCCCTATAGGGGAGATTAAGAATTATACATTTTTCATTAAAAAGAGCTGGTTAGATGATGGCAATTCTTCAGGGTAAGAGAGTTTCTTTGTTCTTACCTATGCTCTAGCTCTACTAATGGTCCTTGGGATGGTCATCAATATCAAACTGGCTATTGTCGGACACCCTGATCATGTGTATGAAGGGGCCACGGTCCTCAGGGGCTGCTGGTTGATATTATTATGATGTGTTTAGCACTTGCCAGAACATCTTTAATGCTCCTGCTCCGAGGACATATAGGAATAAGCTAGGAAATTAAAGCGGACAGTACATTAACATACAGCCACAAGACACTAATGGGGGCATTTATCAAAATTAACAAGTTTGTTAGAAACAATAAAATTCCATATAAATCTTTGTTTTCACTATGGGCTATGGGTTATAGATGCCAATGGGGTAAACGAGGTGGCGGGATAGTCATATATATTTTGAAATCTCTCCTTACAATGCCTTACAATAAGTTGTGTGATGATGTCATCGTGGACATGGACATGACATCACTGACTTGTGAAGTGGAATGGAGCACAACACTTCAACTTCCGACAGCCAAATGTTGTGTTAGCCAGACGTCGGAAACCCATATATGATAGCAATTAATTTTTAGACCCAGAATACCCTTTTTTTCATGTTTTTGTTTAATCAGCTTGTAAGACTCCCTCCCTCTTCTTCCTAGTGCTGTTTTCCTAATCCCTCTTGTGGAGTCAGCAGGTTGTGTATAAAATTCTTCACTGGAGGGTTTTCAGCTCTCAGGGGGCTCCGGTTCGGTCTTGGTGTAATCACTAATTCAAAGACACCTTGCCATGTGCGCAGAGGAACACACATTTATCACATTCCCCCTCTTACTAATATATAGTCTATGCTGCCCACCACAAAGGTATATACACATCATATACACACACATGAAATGCTCCCTGTATATTTATATTACATACATTTATGTTGTCTCTTCTTCTCTATCCGATTACCTTGATCTTCACCTCAGTTCTTATCACCCCCTGCCCATTCCCCATCTCCTCTGGCTCTTTCAAAATGAATTTTTAAGAAATAAATGTTAGTATTAACCTTCATATCAGCATAGGTGCCATGACTCAAGCGGATTAATTAGGACTCTCATAGGTAATCACTAATCACATTTACTAATAACAGTGCAGTGTGTACTAGGTACAATGTCCTGTGTAGTGTGCAGGGGGCGCCAGATTCAGGGATTGTGGTGCACGTTCTTCATGAATCTGGCACCCCTACACTGCCCCGACAGAGAAGACCATTTTTTTGGGGGGTGCACCTTTAACATGGGGCGCGCGACACACTTCTGTCAGACTTTGCATGATAAATCTGGTGCATGGTCCGAATGAGCATTGGTGCACCCCCTTCAGGGCAGAAATTGTGGCCCGGACACTTCTTAAATATCTGTGCAGGCCGTTTGTTCCTAAAAGAATGTGCAAAGTCTGACAGAAAACTAGCACAGAGCCCTTAGTAAATGTACCCCTATTTGTGAATGGGGAAACCAGGACTCTCACTGTCAATCACTGTGTGTGGGTGGGGTAATCAGGACTCTCACTGTTAATCTCTGTGTGTGTGGGTGGGGTAATCAGGACTCTCACTGTCATCACTGTGTGTGGGTGGGGTAATCAGGACTCTCACTGTCAATCACTGTGTGTGGGCGGGGTAATCAGGACTCTCTTTGCCAAGCACTGTGTGTGGGCAGGGTAATCAGGACTCTCACTGTCAATCACTGTGTGTGGGGTAATCAGGACTCTCACTGGCAATCACTGTGTGTGGGCAGGGTAATCAGGACTCTCACTGTCAATCACTGTGTGTGGGTGGGGTAATCAGGACTCTCACTGGCAATCACTGTCTGTGGGCGGGGTAATCAGGACTTTCCCTGTCAATCATTGTGTGTGGGTGGAGTAATCAAGACTCTCACTGTCAATCACTGTGTGTGGGCAGGGTAATCAGGACTCTCACTGTCAATTACTGTGTATAGGTGGAGTAAGCAGGACTCACTAGCAATCACTCTGTGTGGGTGGGGTAATCAGGACTCTCAGGACCGACATCTTCTTCCATTACACAGCAAGCTCAGTGATCAAAATGAGTGACATGTAATACCTCATCCTCCCTGTGGAGGTGCTGTGGACAAATTTTATACTTACTTTCTAATTTCCTCTTGCAGACTATATTTTGTATAATTTGTTAAAATCCTGGACACTTCCAAAAATATGTGCCATATAACTTCTATTTTTCAATATTCTCTTTCGTATTATTAATGTTTTTTATTTTACTTTGCTTTATAATGTGAGCACGAATCCTGGTAGATATTCAGCGTACCAACACTTTGTATGACCCCGAGCTATAAGCTTTATCTCCCAGGCAACAAGATGTATGAAGTGAGCTATATCATCTATGAGCCATCCTGTGAATAGTACAGAACACTGGCCGCACATCGCCATAATTATATCAGACACTTGTTGATTCTCGACTCCATCTTCTCTAAGCAAGTAATTTGATAAGTAACATAACAAGCTGACATCTGTAGACTTCAAATGGCCAACCATGACAAGATGTACGCGTTTACAGATTTTATACCTTTTTATTTTATGAAAATAATCAAATACGCAACATTCTTTTAAAGAGAGAATAGCAGAGGTAGCTTATGACAAGGGCAGGGGACGTAGATTTCGGAGGTTAAAGGATTGATGGAACATATAGAAGATAGAGGAACAAAGGGAAAGAAGACCTTCTACCAACCATATTCTAGTGCAGCGGTTCTCAACCTGTGGGTCGCGACCCGGTGGGGGTCGAACAACCAAAACAGAGGGGCTGCCTAAAGCTATCAGAGCCACAATTTTATTGCATTTTTTGGCACGAATACAATATTCTTGTACATGGTTTGGGGTCACCGAAACATTGAGGAACTGTATTGCAGGGTCACAGCATTAGAAAGGTTGAGAACCACTGTTCTAGTGTTTAATTCTTAAAGTTTGGACTTGATGGACTTTTTGAAAGGACAGCATTCAGGTTGATCAAAAATTAAACTGCGACGTTCCACCCTAATAGCGTATCACCTTCCCTAGTGTTAGGTTCCTCCTGATGGTGCCCCCACTAATCCCAAAAACAGGGTTCCCCCTTGAATTGATGCAATGGCAATACATGTGTGACAGAACTATCTCCATCAGTCCTCTAGACCAGGAATGGAGTGGCAGCAAGCCACCTAGCATGTGTTCCACACTAAGACTTGTCATGTAGGGGCCATGGGACCTCTTTTCTTGTAATTGTGAAGGTCCTAGTGATTAGAAACCTACACCCTATCCTGTGAATAGGTGATTCATTGTCAGTAGATAGAACAGTCATGGAAATGAATTGCCAACTGATGATGTTGTTGTGGAGACAGGTCCACCATACATTTCACCAACATAGCAAAAAAATTACTGTGCCATTTGCTTTCCTTATACTCGGTAACCAATATCAGAACAGTGAAGCTTCCGACCCCATTCCTTGCATTATTCTAGTACCAGTAGCGGCTCTGAAAGATGAATGATGTGGTTGTTGGGTATCAGAGCCCCATTGATTTGAAATTGATGCCAAAATATATCTATATCTATATAACCCTCTTAAGATCAGTCATATTTCTATCTCATGGTTATGTTTTGTCTTCCTCTTAATCATAATTTCCTTATTCCATCCACAATCAACACCATGGCGCTATGTCTTAAGGATTTCAGATAAAGAACGCATATGTGCTCATTATTAAATTAGAGACACATTTAATTACCTTGAAAATCCTCAATAATTGGCCTCTTAAGGTTCCTTGAAGACAGGTTTGAGGAACACTGGTTGGATTTAGCTCTATAAAACAGTAGATTATGCTAAAGAAAGATATGTGTATAGTAGGGGCAGAGGTTGTGGGGGGCACATGATGGTTGGGGTCCGATTTTGCATTGGAGTCTAAAGCCCAAGTTTCAACTCTGGAACTGGATAGACTGTTTTCAGCCTTGAGAAATCTTTTTGTAGTTGTACATAATCATATTATTTTGCCCTGTAAATCAATATTGACTATTAATATGTCAGTATAGGCACTTTTTGAAAGTAGTGGCCAATCTAGTGTGTTTGGTGACCAGGAATATTCAATTATCTGTGTCCTCGAAGCAGAAAAGAAAAAGAACTCCACAACAATTTTATTTCATTTTTATCAATCAGCCTCATCGGAAAAAAATGTTTTTTTGCTCCTCATGTAGACAAGACAAAGCATAAAGAATGTCCTGAAGGCACTTAGAGGCTGCTTTTGACCTTATTCCTCCATGGATGAAATTATAGTCTTCTGAGCTGTATTTGCAAAACCTCAAAGACTTTTACCTGAAGTGTACACTTGAAGACAACTACATTATTTCAACAGCTCTTCATGTAATAAATGACAGGTTTCTTCATAAATAAGATGATAGAGTGGAGAGATTTGGAAACCTTGCGGTGCTGAAGGCCTCATGAGCCTTATCAAGGGTTCTTATAGGATGTTTTACTTCATACAGAATGCATTAAAGCTTTGGAAAAGATGGAAAGTGAATGGACTAAAATTGTTGTATTTGGCTGTACTTTTGGGACTTAGCTTGAGATGTGAGTTATAATGAGATATAAAGAGCAAATATACTTTTGGTATGATCCATCAAAACGTTCTTTAGTTGGGTTAGACAGAATGAGGACTGTTTATAAGGTTGAGGGCAACCTGAATGTGGTCCGCAAAGATATTCCAAACACAGAGGGGCAGATTTACTTACCCGGTCCTGACGAGATCTCGCGATGCGTTGTCCGCCGAGGATTCGGGTCCGGCGTGATTCACTAAGATCGTGCGTCCGAGTTCCTGCATGTGTCACTTCTGCACCGAGGTCCACCGGAGTTCACCTGCTTCTTCCTAGTGAATGTAAGTTCTGATCTTGCGACACACTTCCTTTTTTAAATTCCGCGGTTTGTCTGAATCCGTCAGCTTGTCCGATGGCCACGCCCCCCGATTTCTGTCACATACAAGCCGGCGCCGATGCACCACAATCCGATCGTGTGTGCCAAAAACCCGGGGTAATTCAGGGCAAAAGAGAAATATTCGGGAAACCCGACGAAAGTGCGGCGTTCTGACCCTTAGTAAATGAGCCCCAGAGAGTCCATGGGTTCCAGCAGGATTACCCAAACAAAAATCATATGAGGTCCAGCAGGATATCCTCAGATTTTAAAACCTAACATTACAACTCCAACAAGGCATCCCGTTCGATCCAATTGGTCAACCCTCATGAGAAAGCCCAACTGATCAAGCAGCAAAACCTTTATATAAAGTAATAAAGTAAAGCAGGACAACTCCAAGAAGACAATCCTTGAGAACTACTAACGCAATACAAACAATATATCCTATGAAATGTAGTAGAATGACTTTGGCAAGAAATCCTATGGGATCCAACAGCACAGCCCCAACAATATACTTTATTTATCCTGGAGGATGATTTCAGCAGGGAAACTCCAAACGGAAAGCCCAGGAGGACTATATCAAGATGGTTTAGGAGAGTGGTGGCGAACATATGGCATGGGTGAAAAAGGTGACACTCAGAGCCATCTTAATGGACTCCCGGACCATCACCCCAGCACAGAGTATGCCAGACAGGTTGAGTGACTTGCGGGATCCAACCACAGTACTGGGTAGCTCAGGATGTACCATGTTCAGTGCTGTTTTAAAGCAACACTTCTTGGAACTGTAGGAAGAACAAGGTGGTGTCGACAGGGCTGGAATATCATTGGAGCGCCTACCCTGTGATTCTTCCTGTTCAATGGGATGAATGATAATCCAAATCTCCCTTCCTTCTATCAACTGAACTGGTATCCTCCAGACGCCAATATGATTGAAAGCTGTGGCAGAGCAGGGAGCAATAAGGTGCGGATTAAATTGCTGTGTCAGCACTATATGGTAAATCAATGGGTTTTTGGCTATAGTTTGGGCACTCCACTTCTAAAAGGTCCACCCTTACTGTTATAGGAGATCCAGAAGCACAATCCCAACTCATCTAATGTAGCAGGACAAATCTAAAAGCCAAAACCCCATAATATCTAGGAGGACAGCTCCATCAAGACAGCTTAGAAGACACAGCAAGTCACCCACAACGTAACAACCCTTGATGTCGATCCATTCCACCCTATATTCTGACCGGTAGGGTTTTGTCAACCAGAACACCTTTCCAAAAGTGCAATGGCTACATAATCATTCCCATGTTACACTATTCCAGAGGTCCAAACCTTCAGAAGAAGTGTCTTCTTAAGGTAATCATGAAACCATGATCTCCACAGTGCATGACGTTAGACTCGTATGGAGCCGAGCTATAGGCTATAGAGGCTTTTCTCCGGCTCACCTCTCTCATTAACTCTCTTTCCATGATTATTTGGGCTCAGCATGTGAGTGAGAATATCCTCCCCAGATTTTACTGCTGAAATGTTAAAATATTCATGAGAAGCTTCGGCTCCACAGGCTAATGCTGATTCTTTTAACCTGTTGTTTTCCACAAATACGGTCAATACTAGGAGGCATGCAGGGAACTAAGGACAATACGACATGTGACAGAGAGATCAGATGTGAACTCATGAAGCCTCCATAGACACACACGGGACAGGCTGGAATATGCATCTCTATGGGAGAGTAGCTTGATTTTTATTACAAACTAATTAGAATTTCTTAATGAAGCATATTAGAAAAATGTTCACCACATACCCCTACTCACAAAAAAAATATCTCAAATGAAGGTTACACTTTAAAGACATCTACTACCAGGATAAAGGATTGTAAACCAAGCATACTGACACACTGGTGTGTGCCCCCTCTGTTAGGATCCGTTGTTCTTTAAGCTTCTTACCACATTGTTTTTAAGTAAAAAGGCTTTAAAAGTTATGCAAATGAGTCTGAGGGGCTCCATTAAGCCTGGAGCCTGGAGCTCCTCTTGCTCATTTACATAATTTGTAAAGCATTTTTTTGTAAAAACAAAGGCATAAGATGCTAAAAGAAGAGCAGATCCTGCCAGAGGGGGCACACACCAGTATGTCAGTGTGCTTGGTTTACAATCCTTCATCCTGGTGATAGATGTCCTTTAAGCATCTATTGGCAGCTGTTTTAGATTTCTTGCCCCTCAACAGAGTATCAAATGACTGGGCCTGTGAGAGGCCTATTGTAGCGTGTCCTGTATGTCTTTATGGCAGGCATGAAATAAATCTTGGGTCTTCGACCACTGGGCCATAGCCCAAGTCCGGACAGTGGAACATATGTCCCCAGATGCTGAGGGGCCCCCCAGTACTGCAAGAGGAGAGGGTGGGGTAGGGGGGGGGGGGGGCTTCAGGAAAGGCTTTATAAGGGAGGTAACATCAGGAAGGATTATAAAAGGGGGATTGCTGCAGGCAAGGGGGCATTATAATGGGAGGCTGATTCAAAGGGGCATTTATAGGGTGACAGGAAAGGGGGTATATAGACTTATAAGTAGCATTAAGTCCAGAGATTAAAAGGCCAAGAGCACTGGTCCTAATGTGTCCCCTACCAATCATTGAATACCTTTTATTACAAAAGTTCCCATTTATGGAAGTTGCATGAGCTACTATAAGCGGGTGCTACAAGAAAGGGGGCATTATAAGAGGTGACCACAGGAGAGGTAACATTATAGGGGGCTGCACGAAAGGGGATATTATACTATCAGGCCACTAAGGGGGGCATTAGTAAATGGGGGTATTATACACTGTTGGCACACAATGGGTTGGATCTAGGTACACAATATAGGTGGGTCCACTGTTGGGGTGGGTTGGGGGCCACTGTAGTAGGCTGTGCATGTATATTTGAATATTTTCTCTAATATTTTTGACAGGAGCCATAGTATATACTGCAGTATACAGAAGGCTCTATTTATAGATGAAAGCCACGATGCTAGTGTGAATGGCGCCTAATGTGCCATGTGCTTATCATACACTCCAGCCCAATGGGTACATTATAGGAGTCTCGCCTGTGTCACTTACGTAATATAGTCACATCTGACATGAATCCCAGCTACGTACGGCTGTAACGTATAGGAAGAGGATTCCATCTGTTTCTTCCGTTTCCATATGTCAGCGCTTCCCACGGAATAACACAGAACTATATAAATGATTGTTAATAATGGTAATCATCATTATAACATAAAAGAACAGCATGTGGATACAGAATGTTGTGCCACCGGGAGGAATAATGACTCTGGATCAGACAGCGCCAAATTCTGTAGCGTACGACACAGAAACAGAAACAATAGAAGCAAATCCCATATAGACTAATGGTGTCAGCACCGCTAGTGTGTCCATTATACTGAATCAACTGCGTGTCCTTGTAATGTACATATTACATATTATATTAGTTTGGACTATGAAACTGCTGTCCTGAGAGAAGGAAATGTTTCCTCGTAATGTGTACACAGCACTGACAATTACAATGCACGCTGTTACATTATACCTGCACACAGTAAGGACATGAAATCTCAGACTTTCCCTTTATTGTGCAGCACTTACATGTTGATCAGGTCCTATGTATTGATACAACCACACATAAACTGTAAACCTGTGCTGAGGATACAGTACTATCTGTGCCTATTAGATTGACAATAGTACTGTATATATACGCTTACATCAGTCACATGGTATGATTTGAAAATAGAATTAAGTGTATCTGCAAAATTTACATGGAAAGAGAGGAAGGCAGTACTATCTGTGCCTGCATAATCTATAGGGAAAGAGGAGAAGGCAGTACTATCTGCGCCTGCATAATTTATAGGGAAACAGGAGAAGGCAATACTATCTGTGCCTGCATAATTTATAGGGAAAGAGGAGAAGGCAGTACTATCTATGCTTACATCAGTTACAGGGTATGATATGGATACAATACAAAATTCACATGGATAAAGAGGGAGGTAGTATTATCTGTGCCTACATAATTTAAAGGCAAATATAGGAAGGTAGTACAATATGTGCATATATGGTTTAAAGGGAAAGAATAGAAGGCAGTACGATCTGGGCCTGCATAAATTATAGGGAAAAAGGAGAAGGCAGTACTATCTATGCTTACATCAATTACAGGGTATGATATGGATATAATACAAAATGTACAGGGAAAAGGAGAAAGGTAGTATTATCTGTGCCTACATAATTTAAAGGGAAAGATAGGAAAGCAGGACAATGGGGCTGAATTACTAAGGGTCCGCAGACCGCACAAACGTCGGATATTCTGCTGATTACCGTTTTGATGCGCATTTAAAAGGGGATTGTGGTGCACACAATCGGATTTTGGCACAAACACGCCGGCTTTCATGCAACACAAATTGGGCGGCGGGCTGTTGGACGATCCGACGGATTCGGACTGTGTGGCAAGAAAGAAGGTGAACTCTGCCGGACCTGAGCGGGGAGAGACACATGCAGGATATTGGGTGTACGATCTTAGTGAATCGTGCTGGAGTCCATGATCGTCGGACAATGCACAGCGGGGATTGCGCAAGGGACAGGTAAGTAAATGTGCCCCAATATTTGCATATATGGTGCAAAAGGAAAGAGAAGAAGGCAGTAGTATGTATACAGTTACATGGCTTGATATGGATACAGTACTAAAATTGAGTCTACAAAATTTAGCGGGAAAGATAGGAAGGTAGCACTATCTGTGCATGCATAATTTAAAGGTCAAGTGCAGAAGACAGTACTATCTATGCTTATGTCACAGAGTATGATATGGACACGGTACTACATGTGTCTATATTTACAGGGATAGAGAGGGAGGCAGTACTTCCTGTGCCTACTGTACATACAGGCGGTTCCCAACTTAAGGACACCTAATTTACATACATACTTTAGTCCCAGTCATGCTTGATAAAGATTCTTGATGAATTGAGCCGTTGCTTGTAACATGCTTGGGTGAATAAAGACTGCAAGACTATTTTTTCACATCTACAAGTCCTGTGGCTTCCGCGACTATATAAATTACATTAGTGCCAGGCTGCAATGATCTGTAAGGTGTCTGTAAGAAGTGTTATTGATAATTCTTGTTACCATGACAGCAAAAATAGAAAATCCAATTGTCAATGGGGGAAAAATGTTTTGTCTGGAGCTACAATTATAAAATATACAGTTCCAACTTACATACAAATTCAACTTAAGTACAAACCTAAAGAACCTATCACACAGAAAAAACTATCACAAAGATACTTTTGTGAAATCAGCTCACCCTCTCCGTTCGAACAATCCTCTTGGTCTTGACTCTGGACACTCCAGCACGGACAAACCTCGGTCACAGGTGCAGGCAGCATTAGACAGAAAAAAGAACTATTTCCAGCTGGACATCAGACGTCAGTTTTTAGGATAAAAAGTAGCAAAATTTTATTTGAAATCCATTAAAAAGGAGTACAATGGTACATGACACAGCATAAGGAATAAAAAATAGCAACAAAGCTTACGCGTTTCGGTGATTAAACCTTATTCATAGCTTCTGCACAACTTTCTGCAGTCTGGCTATTTAACCCTGCCCTTTCAATCCCATGGATCTCTGGGTAAGGTTTTCTTAACCCTTTCCATGATTTTTTGTATAAAGCGTAAAGCGTAAAGTGTAAACATAAAATGTAAACATAAAGTGTAAACATACATAGAAGAAACTTTACATGTTTAAAAACAAGGAAAAACAGATGGTAATTATCACCTTAGTACCTGCAAGTACAGTTCCATGGCTGATATGGATCAGTACTAAATTGAGTCTACAAATTTAGCGGGAAGATAGGAAGGTAGCACTATCTGTGCAGCATAATTTAAAGGTCAAGTGCGAGAAGACAGTACTATCTATGCTTATGTCACAGAGTATGATAGGACACGGAAATGATAGTTAAGGGATAGAGGAAGGGAGGAAGTAATTCTTTGCCTACTGTACAACAGGGGTTCCCAACTTAAGGACACCTAATTTACATACATACTTTAGCCAGTCATGCTTGATAAAGATTTGATGAATTGAGCCGTTGCTTGTAACATGCTTGGGTGAATAAAGACTGCAAGACTATTTTTTCACATCTACAAGTCCTGTGCTTCCGCGACATATAAATTACATTAGTGCCAGGCTGCAATGATCTGTAAGGTGTCGTAAGAAGTGTTATTGATATTCTTGTTACCATGACAGCACAAAAAGAAAAAATCCAATTGTCAATGGGGGAAAATGTTTTGGCTGTGGAGCTACAATTATAAATATTACAGTTCAATTACATACAAATTAACTAAGTACAACCTAAAGAACCTATCACACAGAAAAAACTACACAAAGATACTTTTGTGAAATCAGCTCACCCTCTCCGTTGAACAATCCTCTTGGTCTGACTCTGGACACTCCAGCACGACAACTCGGTCACGGTGCAGGCAGCATTAGACAGGAAAAAGAACTATTCCAGCGGACATCAGACGTCAGTTTTTAGGATAAAAGTAGCAAAATTTTATTGAAATCATTAAAAAGGAGTACAATGGTACATGACACAGCATAAGGAATAAAAAATAGCATCAAAGCTTACGCGTCGGTGATTAAACCTTATTCATAGCTTCTGCACAACTTTCTGCAGTCTGGCTATTTAACCTCTCCCTTTCATCCATGGATCTTGGGTAAGGTTTTCTTAACCCTTTCCATGATTTTTTGTATAAAGCGTAAAGGTAAAGTGTAAAACAAATGTAAACATAAAGTGTAAACATACATAGAAGAAACTTTACATGTTTAAAAACAAGGAAAACAGATGGTAATTATCACCTTTAGTACCTGCAAGAAAAAGTGTAACTTTTCATTGTTTTTCTATCAAAGAAGCAAAAAAGAAAGGTTGTATACGTGGGGGGAGCATTATAGGATATTAGAAACAATATTTTTATTTATTATATATTTTATAAGTTAGCAATTTTTAGCAAAAGTGAATCAAATCTTGTTTCTATTAATCCAAAGGGACCCTAGTTTTTAAAGAGAAAATCCAGTACGTTTCCCGATTTAAAAGGATCCTCCTAAGATCTCCCCCTCGCTTAGGTTAATTACTTTTTCGTACCCCTGCATTGAGGACACTGCAGTCTCGGCATGATGTTCCCTAACATGTCTAGATACTGCGAAATGTTACCGCACTTTCTGAATGACATCAGAATGTGTGCGAGAGTTTACGATTTTTAAATGATACTACTAGTACACATTTATCCCATGATGACTTGTGTTCTGTTATAGATTACAAATGATGTATTACAGTTTATGAATTTTATTTCTTGTTGTGCATCGTTAGAGTACGAGGAGAAAATTTGCTTTGATCGCATACCTGCAGCACTTACAACGGTCTGCCCACATTTGAAGAAGCCTTTAGTGCTGAGCCATGTAGTATGCCTGGACTTGATTGATATAGGCTTGGTGACAGTAAATTACTGAGATTCGGAGCCTTTTTAGCTACACATTATATTGTTGTGCATAATTTAGACAGTATATGATCAGTAGCAGGATGGTAGATTTTTATATATAATTTTTCAATTCTTTGTACTGAACACTGTAGGTTGTAGTAACACATATGGTTGTTTGTTTTTTGTGTTTGGATTTTTTATTTTTATTCATGTTAGTCAAATCTGAACGGGGGATATTATGGACTATATGAGAAGCCTTTTTAACATCCACCGGATATTTTCTCTTCTTAATTTGTCCCAAACTTTTTTCTCCTCTGTTTTATACAGAGGAGGATGTGGAACAATTCCTTTTAGTGCGATAAGTTCTCCTGTAGGGATATTCTTTATGACATGATTGGGGTGGCATGAACTAGCTAGTAAGGTGGTTTTAGATGCGTTGGTTTTGACATATGGGGAAATTTGAACTACAGTATTGGTACCAGTTAAGCTAATATCCAAGAAGTTGATAGTTTTAGCCTGTAAATTAAATGTGAATTTTAAATTCATGTAGTTAGAATTAAGATATGTGACAAAATTTTCTGCATCCAATACAGTTCCCTCCCATATCAGGAGCTGGTCGTCATATAACGGCCGTACCACCTGATATGGGAGAGAAAGGATTTGCCCCAGAAAACAGATAAGTTCTTCCCATCTGGCCATGTAAAATTTGCTAATGATGGAGAACATCTGCCCCCATCGTGCACCGCATCTCTGTAAAAAATAGCTGTCATCAAATGAAAAATAATTTCTTTTCAAGAGAAAATTAACTGCTTCTACTATAAACTCCTTTACTGCAAGTGAATACATACTATATTTATCCAACCAATAAGTCAAGCATTGTAAGCAATTTCATGGTCTAAAGATGGGTATAATGCTACCACGTCACACGACAGCCACATGAAGCTCCGTCTCCATGGTATACCATCAAGTAAAGAAATAGTATGTTTAGTATCTTTCAATAGGCCAGGAAGGGAAGCAACCAGTGGTTGAAGGTGGTGGTCAACCCACTCCCCCAATCTTTACTCAGAGATCCGATACCCGCCACAATGGGGAGGGGGGAGGGGGGAAGACTCCTTATGTATCTTCGGCAACGGTGAAAGACTGGGGTACAGGGAAATTTGACATACAGGTAATCTGATATTTTCTGGGATATTGCACCCATATTTAATCCCTCATCCAACAGTTTCCTTAACAACATTTGAAATTCAATAGTAGGATTTGATTGTAATTTTAGGTACGTTTTTTCATCGTTCAGATTTGACTAACATGAATAAAAATAAAAAATCCAAACACAAAAAACAACAACCAATAGTGTTTACTACAACCTACAGTGTTCAGTACAAAGAAATTGAAAAAATTATATATAAAAATCTACCCATCCTGCATCTGATCATATACTGTATAAATTATGCACAACAATATAAAATGTGTAGCTAAAAAGGCTCCGAATCTCAGTAATTTACTGTCACCAAGCCTATATCAATCAGTCCAGGCCATACTACATGGCTCAGCACTAAAGGCTTCTTCAAATGTGGAGCAGACCGTTGTAAGTGCTGCAGGTTGCGATCCAAAGCAAATTTTCTCCTCGTACTCTAACGATGCACAACAAGAAATAAAACAATCATATAAACTGTAATACATCATTTGTAATTTATCAGATACAATGCGTTTCATGTGGATTAGATTACATAGGCTGTACTACGAACAATCTTTAAAACCCGCATTCGTCGACATTTCTCTGATGTCAGTTCAGAAAGTGCGGTTAACATTTCCGCAGTATCTAGACATGTTAGGGAACATCATGCCGGAGACTGCAGTGTCCTCAGATGCAGGGGTATCGAAAAAGTATTAACCTAAGCGAGGGGGAGACTTAGGAGGATCCTTTTAAATCGAGGAAACGTACTGGATTTCTCTTTAAAACGGGTCCCTTTTGGATTAAATAAGAAACAAGATTTGATTCACTTTTGCTAAAAATTGCTAACTTATAAAATATATATAAATATAAAATATGTTTCTAATATCCTATAATGCTCCCCACGTAATACAACCTTTCTTTTTTGCTTCTTTGATAGAAAAACAATGAAAAGTTACACTTTTTCTGCAGGTACTAAGTGATAAATTACCATCTGTTTTTCTGTGTTTTAAACATGTAAAGTTTCTTCTATGTATGTTTACACTTTAGTTTTAATTTTATGTTTACACTTTACGCTTTACGCTTTATACAAAAAATCATGGAAAGGGTTAAGAAAACCTTACCCAGAGATCCATGGATGAAAGGGCAGGGTTAAATAGCCAGACTGCAGAAAGTTGTGCGAAGCTATGAATAAGGTTTAATCACCGAAACGCGTAAGCTTTGATGCTTTTTTATTCCTTATGCTGTGTCATGTCCATTGTACTCCTTTTTAATGGATTTCAAATAAATTTTGCTACTTTTATCCTAAAAACTGACGTCTGATGTCCAGCTGGAAAAGTTCTTTTTCCTGTTAAAGAACCTACATGTACATAATTTGGGGACTGTCTGTATTGCAGGAATCACTACCCATGCCTATGTCACTTTCGGGGAGACATCATCGTTTGTGTTTTCATCTAGTATGGTGAGAGATAGAAAGGTGCTACTATGTCTTATTATATTAGACCTCTTAGCCCATTTTTTTAATTTACATTAAATTGGCCGTTTGTACTTTCTCTCTCCCCTATTTTTTTTCTGGCTTATCAGAGTGTTTTCTGCAACGGTGACAACCCGTTTTTTGCTGCATGTTACCTTACAGGCTTGGCAATGCTTCTGCTATCCCGTTGTCTTCTATGTTGTGTTCTATGTTCTCAGTGTTATGGTCTCATGGTCCCCGGTCCTGCTGGCCTATGGTAAGCCTCATAAGTAGCTGTGAAGAACAGAGATCAAAAGACCAAGTACGAAGGGTCCTTATGTGTCCCCTGCCAATCACGTCACACCTTTTGTTATAAAAGGCAACTTCCCCCTATGAGTTGCCTGAGCATTACAGTCCTTTGGGTTCATTGTGGAGGTGTACCGTGACTTTGATATCTAGAGTTCATCTTGGAACACTGCCTCCGTTCCAAGACCTATCATTCTGATTCTGGACTCTGTTCTGTGGTGGACTCTGATCTGTACCATGAATTCTGTCTTTATGCCGACCTGCGAGTTGTATTTTGCCTGGTGGTCTGTCTGTGACTACGGCCCCTGGTACTCTGACCCGCCTTGGCCAACAGTCCCTTACATCTGGACTAATCCCAGAGGATCAGCCTTATGTCATGGTCGCAGCCAAGACCAGATTGTGAACGCAGAATCGTTTAGGTGGTTTAGTGGGTCCACAATGTGAATTTGTGAATAAGGCGTCTTTAATGTTCTCAAAAAGTCCTTATTCTTCATAGTACAGAGAAAACCGGATTCTGCCTCCGTCTTCTCCGCTGGTGTATGGCGTCATGCTTGAATTTACATATCTCCCTGTTCTCAGCCTCCATTATTTAGCTTTTGTCGCGGCTCTGTAGATTTGAGTGGCAGACATTGGAAGTAAGTGACAGCTGAGAAGGTGTGCAGGGAAATGTGAACTTATACACAACAGCGCAAAGACACTCATAAGCATATTGAAGAAGTGCTGTCAGTCAATTAACCTAATAATTTATAACCCAGGTTATATCGGCAAAAAATAATTAATGCTATTGAATTTTGTAAATTGGATTTAGGATATATAAATTAACAATAATTAAACATAATGTTTCACTGGAAATTTGTATTTTTGCCAATGAGATCTAAACAAGCAATTAAACCGCATGTTCTCCGATCAATGTAATGCCCGTGTATAATATGAGGAGACAATAATTGTATACCCCCCCACCGGGTCAAATTTACTGCAAGGATGCAGAGAAAGAATTTTCTGTGGAGTGAATTATCAGCAAGTAGGATCCTCTGTTTGTCCTATATGAACCCACCGCGTGAGATACATATGGACACATAGGGGGAGATTTATCATAATTCTCTTAGAGCGAACTGTTCTAGTTGCCCATGGAAACCAATCAAAGCTCAGCTTTCATCTCCCCACAGCTGTTTATGAAATTAAAGCTGAGCTCTGATTGGTTTCCATGGGCAACTAGAACAGTTTTACCTATAAACTCGATGATAAATCTCCCACATAGTCAGTGTCTTCAACAAAAAAAGCGTCTCGTGTCGAAGTTATTACTTTGTGGCCTAAAATGTACTTTTTATATAAGATGTGATATCCTGAGCCGAGCGGGAACTGTTTGAAAGAAACATTCAGAAAACCCTCACGTAGATGTGAACCGAGTCTTAACTATAGTTTTTTTCGGAAAAAAGATTTACATTTTTTTACCACACAACGTAATAAGGACACAACTGTAGTTGGCTTGGACCGACTGAGGTTATGCTACCCTGTATTCTATCTGTCGGTGTTCCACGCAGCTTGAAGCGAGTCGTCTCATCCCAATTATGCTAAATTTAGGCTGTCCAATGGCGGTTTTCCAAAGTATTCTTGACACACAGAAAAGGAGTTCTAGGACTGTTACTTTTTCCGTGATTGATTGAGGATGCATTCCTGTATGTAAGGCCCTCACAGGAAGCAGGAAGTTGTGTGAAATTTGCGGGGGGGATTGGTGGACGTCAGTTATATCTTTATAGTTTGTTTCTGAAAAAAACGAGAACATCGCAAGTTCCAATAGAGGACATAGAGAGGATATTTTTTTCTCTCTTGCTTACATACTAATCGCTGCTCCTTATGTAAGGAGGTTTTCTTCTCTAGAAGTGTTGCTAGTAAGGGTTTATTTCTCCATCATGAAATGACAGACAGAATCTTATAGCAGTATAAACACTGCTGTGCCATGTGCAGGAGCCTTAAGCATGAGAGCTACAATCTAAGGCATATTGTGAAGGAATCTGACATCAAAAGAGTTTGTTCCATACCACATCCCATGTCATGACAGCTGATCGGTGGGGGTCCATCTGCTTCAAAATTTGGAGTCAGCTGTTATTGCCAGAGGAATGTGGGTGAAAGCCACTGTGTTTAATTGAAGGGGTTAATAGGGCTTTAAGCAGAAGTTTGCATAAGCCCCTTGGTAGAGGTAATCAAGGCCTTAACGTACTTTAGATTTATGTTGGTTGAACGATTTTGACAGCTATCTTTCTGATTTCTCTTACGCATACACATGGGCTTGGCCAAAAGTACATGTGTATTGAAAGGTCTCTAGGTCTCTCTAATATTCTAGGTCTCTCTTCTATGTCCTGAGACGAAATCATTGAGTTGAATTTGATCTTTTGGCGGAATTTATAAATATGTAGCAGAAACAAATATACCTGCTCTGACTTACATACAATCAACTTAAGAACAACCTAGAGAACCTATTTTACGTAACTCGTGGACTACCTGTATATGATCTGTGCAGATTATCATACACATTAGACAGTAAACGCATAAGGTGATATGCTTCGGTCACCAAAATCAGGTTTTACATCTTAAGATAAGTCATGAAACAACCCAAGAATTAGGGCTTTTAGTTTATCAGTAAAATGTATGCCCAATGGATTTTTATTAGAAGGGCTTAAAATGGGTTAATAACATACCGTATATACTCAGGTATAAGCAAACCAAGTATAAGCCAAGGCCCCTAATTTTACCACAAAAACGTGGGAAAACCTATTGACTGAGTATAAGCCGAGGGGGGGAAATGCATTGGTCACAGCCTCCCCATTATATAGCCGCCGGACCCTGCCCCATAGTATATAGCCAGCACCTGACCCCACCAGTATATAGCCTGCCAGGCCCATATCCCCCAGTATATAGCCAGTGCTGGCTATATACTGGGGCAGGAGGCTGGCTATATACTGGGGGATATGGGCTGGCAGGCTATATACTGGGGGCCTATCCCCTTCATTATTTTCTGAACACCCCCTTCCCGTCACCCTACAATCCTAAATCGCTCGCTGCCTACGCCATATGATAGTCCAACACCAACACCCTATATTATCACGCACCCAGTTAACCAACCCACAGTTCCCTGTATATATCCGCCCAGCTGCTGTATATAGCCCACCATGTCCGTGTACTAGCCCCCATCCCCTTAAGTAATGCCAGCCTCCCTAATATGCCCCACCCACCGACCTTATGCCACGATCCCCTTTATCTCCCCCCTTCCCCCTAATAATACCACCCCCCTCCACCATATTATTTCTACCCTCCACGCCCTCCATAGCCCTCCAGCCATCTCTCTATTATACAAGCACCCCCTTATACGCCAAACAGTCTCCTGATATTCAAGCCAATCCCTTTATCTATCAGCCGTCCCACTTTAGTATAGCCACCAGTCCCCTCCTTTATGGACCCTTCAATCCCTGATTCGCCACTACCGAACGAAACGAGCGTGCTCATTGGGTCTCAAGGACGGTAAGGAACTTTGGTCGTTTTTATACCGCGCCTCGAAGCAAAGTCGCTCTTGAAGACACTCAGCTACAGTAAAGAACGAAAGAGACAATAGCCTTCCAAAAAAGAAGAAAGAAATCCCTATCTTTATATAATATATAATTTCAGGCCAAGAATGGAATCCTGACCCACATGTTATAGAACTTTATGACATTCCATAAGAAGACACCTACAATGGAGAGTCTTCTCATATGTCATAGCCATCAATCATTTTTGGGACATTCACTGTCTAAATTAACACCTTAACTTTTCAGGAGATCAGATGACCGCTTATTTTCCTAGCCATTTTGGTTTCACGAACACATAGGGTCACCAGTACAGTTCCCATACCATACAGACCGTGCTGACAGGTCTTTGGGGTACAACCTCTTAATTATAAGGCTCATATTGTCATGACTTTATAGCACCCAAAAACTAAAAGCACACATACAGCAAGATTTGGTGTTATGTTTTTTACGACAGTCAAAATTATTAGATTATTGGACATTCCTTAATAATGACCAAAGGAAACATGTATTGTACTGAAGATCTTGGGTTTTCCTTTGGCCCATGAAGATAGTGATGGTGTCGTTAGGATTTCAATTGTCGTCAATTGTTAATGGCCCTAAATTGGGATTTTCTAGATGTTCTCCAGTCATCCTCCAGGTTGGGTCCTTCTCTTCAAAACCTTGTATTGGGTACAGAGCCACTTGTTGGCCCGTCCAAAGGTCCGTGTTGTGTTCTGGTATCCTTTTCCAGTAACAAAAGAAGCTGATGTTTGTATAGATACCCAGGTCCCTTTTCAAAGTGGTTTACCGAACGTCCCTTGTATGTATGGGGAATTAAGCTGCCCTCGCCAGCTCCTACTAACCTCTCCTACACCTCTACCATCACTTCTCATCACTCACTTCTGCTTCTGCTGCCCCTGTTGTTTACCTCCGGCTTGGATTATCCTTCATGACCAGGAGAGTAATTGAGAGCTTCCTTGTTACCATGGTATATCGGACAGAACATCATCCAGTTCTACCGCCAGAGTCCTTCCTTTATCCCTTGTTCCTACAATCTTGGACTTAATTAATTCTTCAAAGAGCTAGGTTACCATCAATTTTCTGGTTTTCTTAGATTGGCTTTGTTTCATGAGTGTTTCTTGTGTCTTAGTTTTGGGAGTATGACACATTAATTTTTGATGTATAACATGATTCATTCATGTTAACTGGTTTTTAAGAAATCGTTGTTTAATGGCAAACAAATGGGCTATTGTGCTGTACTGTTATTTATAACATGAGACAATGGTACCTTTTGTAAAAGGGTCCTTTAATAATAGGACTTGATTGAAAGGCCTCGGACTCCCGTTTCTGTCACTAGAATCATGTGTGATTAGTGTCAGTCCGATGAGATTATGAGAGGGGGTCCCAGGTGGTCCAATAGGCCCCAAATCACTCTGTGAGTTTTTGATACTACTACTACTCTACCTGACTACTGATAATACTAAAAGAGGACTCAATCCTTCATGGTTGCTGTGCTTTGGACACACTATCTATAATTATGAGCTTTTCCAGCCTTTCCCAGTCCCCTCCAAAGCCAGGTCGGCTCCAGGTTTTCACAGAGGCCCCCTGGGCGACAGAGCCTCAGTGGTGCCACCTTTGCAGTGAACTCACTAAAGCCAATATACAATGTCAGAACTAACACACAGTCTCCCCTGTTCGCCGCTAAAATATCCCCCTAGTTTATTCCCTATTACATCCCAAACAGTCAAAGCCCCTCTCTGGTTATTTTATGCAACATCCCCCTCATGGGTATTATTTAATAATCCCTCACGCTATTTAAGTATCGTCCCCCTTGCTTTTGCCCCCCACAACCCATATAGATTCATTATAAGGGCCCCCCAAGCAGCTCTGGGCCCCATTTTAGCCCCAAGGTATGCCCAGTGCTGGCCCTGCCCAAAGGTCCTCCTTGCATGTTGCAATGCCTGAAGCCATCAAAGGAATCAAAGCAACACCTCGGTTATCAGTCGAAGTTGGGGTCACTGGTACCTAGTTATTGCAGTAAGTGCATGTAGCTGCATTTTGCACAGAGCCCAGGGCCTCATTGGTGTCTTAATAAAAAAATTTTACACTAAGGGGACGTGTTCCGTTTTCCACCTGCCACGCCCTTACTTAGACAATTGATCCCATTCAATAGGTTAAGCGCATAATGCAGGACATACAGGGGCAGATATTACTGGTACCCCGGTTCCATGTTCGCGATCCAGCTGCTGCGACTCCGCGTATCTCATGCGTGTAGTCCGCTAGTCGGGCTGGATTTATCAAGGTATTTCCTCCCAACTCCGTCCACCAGTTGGCCCTGCTGCCTGGCGCTGAAAGCACCGTGGGGAGGGCGCGGGGGCTGGAAGTGGAGAGGTAAGTGCAAGCTGCCTGCTGACAAGATTTTTTTTAAAAATGCATACGTTTTATATTATTTTTCCGAATCCGTCGGGGGTGTTGTTCGTCATACTCAGGACCAAGCCCCCCCGATGTTCGCGTGCGTGACATGACCCAGGCTACCGATGCGGCCACAATCTGATGGCGTGCAGGTGCGCCAAATAGGTGCGGAGGTGGTTGATATCCAATAGGACGGCTAATCCTCGATTTCTAAGGGAAATGCTAGCATATGATTCGTATGGGAAATTATCTTGCAACATATCCGAAAGAAATTCTTTTCAATCCCCCTGAATTAACATCATTTGAAAATAACGTTAATTTATAGATATAAAATAGTATGTCATGATTGAATACTCCAATATTGAAGTCTTAAGATATACCCCAAGCTTGCCCCCAATTGGGTTGTACTGCAAGAAAATCGCTTAAAATTTTTTCGCTCTCGACTATACTATATATAAATCACAATGAAATCCCCCAACAAAGCCACATAAAATGACATGATTCTGAAAAGTTGCCATAATCATTTTAAAGAAATATTGTCCACTTGTCAGCAATCATTGATACTGTTTTGTGTGATTAAAATTAATATAAACAGGTGTTTCCCGATATAATTTCTGTATCACGATATGTCTAGATCTTTGCTTGCTGTCATTTTAATAATCGAAGGAGCCTCAATGTTTCCCGAACTCCCCATATAAATTTTGTCCCATGGTCAAATGTGATGTCACAAACAGGTGCAGTAGGCTCGGTTAGTATGGCACCAGAGAGTCAATCAGGAGCTGTGATGTTTGTATAAAGCCGTGCAAACCTAGTGTGAGCAAATTCAACTACAACCAATGACAGGAACATGTTTCTATCACATTTTGGAAGTAAACATAGGAAAGCTTTCTATAAGTAAGACAAGCAAACAGAATCTCAACAAAATACACTGTTGAAGGAATTGAATGTAGAAAGTAAATATTTGAAAAATTGTCTAACTTCCCTTTACCAAGCCCCATATCCAAATATTTGCTGAAAAATGGCGGACCCCTGTAAGTAAACAACTCAAGTTCCACCCAGACAATCCTCTTGTTCTATACACATATGCGTCTAAATGCAACAAGGTGTTCTGGATGCTCTTTCTGCTTGCCAAGAACTAAATCCTTCTACTGTGGTTTGCAATATGCAACCTTGTTTGCGACTAAACTCAAAATAGGAGCTTTATGACTGTTGAGTGCTTGTTCGGAGAACGAGTGCAAATAAACATTATGCATCTTCGACGCATGTGAATTACGATCATGTCACCAGAAGAAGTGATTCAGCAAGGCTCGGAGAATCTACGACACAATATATCACCACTTGATCCTGAGTCTGGATTCTCGCGCATGAATATTACTGGAAGTCACTTTTTAACAAGGTTTTAGTAAGTAACAGTGGGGTCAGCAGCCGTACAGAGTGTCCGGGGGGGGGTCGTGATTGACAGAAAAGCCAGGTGGCGACATAGTGAATCTTGCATGTCAACCAGTGCTTTGTTGTGGAGAACCATCCCCCCTGGTCCGTCTGCCAGGTGTATCTTGGGGATTAATAGCATTGGCTTTCATGGCTATTTAAGCTAAGCAGACTGCTCCAATTTCAAGTGCACACTCGGGTTACGACTCGCTGCCTCTCAGTTTTCGCGCTAGGAATTTTCCTCCCGGTTTTTTAATCGCCTTCGCGTCACAATTTCTCTGATCAGGCGTCTAGAACTCATCTCATGTTTCCAATAAGTTTTAATAAATGTATCTTATGCTAAGTGCTCCCACCTGGCCCGGGCTATTAGCACACGCAGCAGATTTTTCAGATATTTTTAGGCTATCCAAGGGCCACGTTTGTGCCTTCGGAGACATATTATTGGCTCTTCTGCTTTTGATTCTGACGGTCATTATTTTGTTTTATTGTAGTTCTTGGGCGGATTACAGGAGTGGATTAAGCTGTAGGTGGTGTGAAGATAAGTTTTTAAAAGGATGATGGTATTCTAAACCAGCAGCCTAAATACATGCTGATGGTGCAACCCCCCTCTGTGCAGGATCCCTCCTTCTTTTAGATTTTTTTATTAATACCTTGTTTTTTAACAAAAAAAGCCCTGGATCCATAGCTGTAAATTGCCCTCAGCTCATTTGGCATACTATTTAAAAAAAACCATTTCATGTAAAAACAGGGACAAGAAGGCATAAAAGATAAGCAAATCCTGCCAGAGGGGGCGCACACTCGGCAGAATGTAAGTGTACTTAGTTTACAATCCTTCTTCACTGGGTGGTAGAGATTTTCTTTACAATTCTTGGACATCTTAGCCACCACAGGATGAAAGGATTGTAACCAACCACAGACTGACATACTAGATTATCGCCGCCCTCTGGCAGGATCCGCTCTTCTTTTAATGGCTCTGGTTTGTACAAAAAAGACTCTAAATTATTCTAAATGACACACATGACGGGGCTCAAGGCTCTGTTAAACATCTATGGATCCAGGAGCCTTTTCTGGTTGATGTGCCTCTTGGGTGGTGCTGTGGTGACATTTTAAAAAATAGATTATTTGGGGTGAGCCCGTTGATGTATTATGGGAAGCGTGACTGACACTAACAAACAAACGAGATCAAGGGAGATCAGTTTTGGCTGTATTGCCCAACAACAATGACGAACTTAATTGGACAACTCGCTTAAAGGGACCAAAAAAGGGACCCGTCACCAGTCGCTCTTACCCCCCCACTAACTATCAAGCCCCCTCATTAGGGTATTTATGTTCATAAAGAGGGAGGGTCCACGAAATTTTTATTTGCATATCTCAACCCGTTACCTATAAAAAAAACTATCTCTAAAGTGGCTGAGAAGATCATGCTTTGCATGTAAAATAGTCACTTAAGACACGTGAGGGCTGGACTTCAGATGCCCCAATCTATGGTTTAATAGCACAGAGAAAAATGCTGCTGGTGTTGTAAATAAGTTAGAATCTTTATTTTTGATCAGGCTTGTTGACTCTACAGATTTGAAGGCATGAAGTGATTGTTAGGGGTGGGTAACACAGAAACAGGGGATAGTGTGCCCTGCGTTGTCCAACCTCTGTCCCTTCCTATGCAGACCCCCCCACCACGCTAAAACCGTGGGGGCTACTTGAAGACTCAAATCACTGGATAATTGAGGAAGGAAACACACAAACAGATTGACAACATAAAACACAAAAGAATGGTATAACTCAGAGCGAGACATCACAACGGAGGGTACGTCAGTGCAAAATCATAAAAGCAAAAGTCAATGTCAAAAACGACCGAGGGTCACAACGATACAGAATAAGATACGAGCAAGTCAACCTAATGCAAGAGCGAGCGATGAAGGGATTTCAAACACTGGCACAGGTGACTAGTGAAGCTGCAATTTATGCAGCCAGAACCTCACCTCCAGAAACTGATAGACTGACAACTTCTGGGAATTAACCCCTCATGGTGTAAACAACAAGCACAAATAGCAGGCACCATGCAGAAGTACCACAAGTCGCAGCAATTCAGAACACAACTCCTAGACAGGCTTGAGGTCTTAACAGTCGCTGAGCCCGGGCGCACGCCAGAGACCCATGGTAGCGGACGAGAGGTGGAGTTTGCGCAGATACGCGCCGGAGGTCGGAGAACGCTGCTAGCACCACCAGAAGTCCCAGCATTCTCCCCAGCGAACCTGACACGTGATGCTCTCACTCCAGTCTCTAAATGAACTCATCTCAGGAAAATTGGACGTTCATTTGCATTGGCTTTGGTGACTTATATGAAACACATAAATTACACATAAAAGAGGGAATTCTAGAAAGAACATTTCAACCCTACTGAGGGACCAGGAGTTGATATAGGGTTAATCTGGTGACACGTTCCCAATAAACTAGACGGGCACCTATCCTCAACCTCACAAATGATCAACACAAAGAGTTCCAAGACCTACCAAACAATAGTTTAAAATAGGTGCTTTACAGAAAAAGCTTGATTTTAAGGTCTATGAAAAGGCTGGGTCTAAAGTAGTAAAGAGATGTCAACTTCCATTCGGCCGGCGCCAGCACTGGGTATATTGGGTCAGTGCCGCCCAAGCAGGAGTGGGGCCACCCACATAAGGAACATGTCAAGGAACCATGGGGTGAGGGACCTGCACTAATGAATCCATAAGGGGTGAGGGGCCTTAATGAATTTTGAATGCGCCAAGTGAGTTCACATGAAAGGCCTACTGAGGCTGCTGTCTCCAGGGGTCTACTGAAACCTGGAGCCGACCTGGTCAAGTTTGAAAACAATACTGCATCAGACCTCTGGAATCAAAAGAAAGTTCAAAAACATATGGTATGAAATTAATTAGCACAAAAGTTTGGACATAGTGAGATAAAACAAAATTCAGCCTAAAAATCCCATGGCCACCCTCCACCGGATAGAAAAAAAGAGTCAACGATGTCTCCTGATATATAACAACTCACAGGAACCATCGATTGTGTGTCAGGCCAATACTAACACACACAATCTCTCCCGAATAATTCTGAGCAGGTCTGCGATGCCTCAGAGCCAGAGCACTGCCGACACATATGGTGCGCAGGCGCGATCTAGTGATAGAACATTTGCTACTAGATCCACTCCTGCATGAAACTTATCTTATATCCCTAAGACATCTTCTAAATAACCATTATTTCACTTCTTAGGAATCCTCCTTTTTTTATAAGAAGCTCCAGGCGACCAAAGTTCATATTCCTCTTTGGACTTCCATGGTAACACCTCCAATACACAATGGCTACTTAAAGAAGACCCGACATGTCTGTATCACATAAATACTCCTATCTAGGTGAAATATCTTTCTTTTAACTCTAGTTGTATGGTTACTCTGTTTTGGTCCTAGAAATTTGGAATAAACTGAATACCTGGGGTGAGCGAAAGATCCTTTACCCTGCACTGCCCCCACAGGAGAAGTAAAGTATTGCACAACCAACAATGAGTTCATGTAACTGAGCATGAAAAGTCCTCCAAACATTTCTTTGTAGCTGCTCGGTTGAGGAACCCCTTATAAACATGATAATATTAAAATACTACTTTGTGATAAATTAGACTTCTAAGAAACTCTGCCCGTGCCACTTTGGATTCCAGTAGCATACTAAGCAGAGATTGTCATTATATATTTCCACATATCATATGATGGTATCTCAGTTCAATGTAGGGGTCTTCTGTTCAGGATCTTTGACTCGTGGCAATAGACTACACAAAAATGTATTTTTCTCAAGAGAACCTGTCCTGTTTTAATGGACATGTTATAAATTGAATAGAGACTGGGCAGTGCTCAATTTTACCTGTGGTGGAGCGCAGAAAATTATGTTCTACTGTATTTTCAGGTTTTTCCATAGATAATTGGCTTACCAGACCGAGTAACATATCTGATTTTCTTAGGTGGAGACCATCTTTAACATCACAAAGTAAAGTTCAGAAGGGGTCAGGGTTGGTAAAACAAGAATAGATACTTACCCATCTCTGGATTCAAGGTGATTCTGATACTTCCAGTCTCAGGCCTTGCACCCAAATGCGAGTTTTGGGGTGGTCAATGAGTGGCCTCCTTGGATATGGGATGTAACTTTCATTTCCAGGGGACTGTTGTGTCCTGGTCCAAAGAAGCAACTCATTGTATGAAGTTGGTCCAATGACCCCTGGAACTTCCGGTCACACATATGGCTCGGCCTTGGACCCAATCTAGGTTTGGAGTGGTCAATGATTGGCCTCTGGATATTGGACGTCATTTTAGTTTCCAGAGGACTGTTGTGGTCCTGGTCCAAAGTAGCAACTCACACATTGGGCTCGGAATTGAAACACTGAAGTGATATGAGTCATAGCGCAGAAATCTACTTTTTTTTACCATGGCCCAGGTTCCTTGGGGATTATCCAGACTCAAATCCATTGGGAGCATGAAGTTAAAGCATTGAGTATGAACCCTATTTTTTTTAGGGAGAATTTCCCTTTGGGTTGCAATTCAACCTCCAAATCAATGAACAGCTGTTGTATCGTCATATTCGAAAGGTTCATAAAGCCATTGTATCATTCAATTACATCAATTTGGATAACAAAGTGTTACATTTGCTTGGTGCAATGGATCGCTACCCCGGTGAACCTTACCTTGATCAGTCCTAATCAGCTTTGGGCAGAATCCGTATCAAAGCATCTGAACGTCGGATGGTTGAAAGATGTGAGTTAGAGTTTCTATACAGACTCGTCACTGTCCCAGAGGGGGGTCTATATCTGTGCCACCTGCAAATCAAGGAGAAATATATTGGGATGAACATTATACTGCTCGGGAACTTGAAACTTGGTGTCTGCCCTAAGGGTATTTTGTTCTGACTTGTGGGAAATAAATACCTCTGCATATGAATGTCTCTTCGCTATACTGGATACTCAACAAGAAGAGAACATTAGCAGGAAATTTTTTTTGTGGTCACCTTCAAAGACCTAGATATTTTATAACATTCACAAACCGCATAGATAAATCCTTTGTGTTGGTTGTCAAATTCTTTACGAGGTAAAAGTAAGACATTGTTTTACTACATTGTTACCCATGGAGATAAATGTAACGAATTTACTTACTGATCAAAGATATTTAGGATTGATACCCAATATAAATGGGTGAATGCCAACACCCAGCACGCAGCTGAAACGACACTCAGAGAAGGCACAGTGCTGTACATTGTATAGTGCTGGTGCTTGGTATTGCATCTAAACCCATTCAATTAATGAGCCTGAGCTCTAGGAAAGTCATCACCATCCTTTGATTTGGAAACAACCCTCATTGGACTCAAATAGAGGGTTCCACAGCAAATATCTTATTTGGGTCCTTATAACGCTAGGTACCAAAGGTAACTCGAGTATAAGCCTAAACTCGAGCCTAACTCGAGTAAAAGCCAAAAAAAGTGCTGAAACCCCAACTCGTCTTATACTCGAGTAAAAAAAAATATAAATAAAACTCACCTTTCCGGCTTCCCCCGCTGCTGGCTATATACTACTATGGGGCAGGATCTGGCTATATACTGGGGGATATGGGCTGGCAGGCTATATACTGGGGGGTAGGTGCTGGCTATATACTGGGGCAGGAGGCTGGCTATATACTGGGGGATATGGGCTGGCAGGCTATATACTGGGGGTCAGGTGCTGGCTATATACTGGGGCAGGAGATAAACAATGGGCTGCCAAAAGTACATGTGTATTGAAAGGTCTCTAGGTCTCTCTAATATTTCTAGGTTCTCTTCTATGTCCTGAGACGAAATCATTGAGTTGAATTTGATCTTTTGGGCGGAATTTATAAATATGTAGCAGCAACAAAATATACCTGCTCTGACTTACATACAAATTCAACTTAAGAACTAACCTAGAGAACCTATGTTTACGTAACTCGTGGACTACCTGTATATGATCTGTGCAGATTATCATACACATTAGACAGTCTCAAACGCATAAGGTGATATGCTTTCGGTCCACCAAAATCAGGTTTTACATCTTAGATAAGTTCCTGAAACAACCCAAGAATTAGGGCTTCTTTAGCTTATTTTAGTAAAATGTATGCCCAATGGATTTTTATTAGAAGGGCTTAAAATGGGTTAAATACATACCGTATATACTCAGGTATAAGCCAACCCAAGTATAAGCCAAGGCCCTAATTTTACCACAAAAACGTGGGAAAACCTATTGACTCGGTATAAGCCAGGGTGGGAAAGCATTGGTCACAGCCTCCCCATTATATAGCCTGCGGACCGCCCCATAGTAAAGAAAAGAACGAAAACCAGGATACAGCGAGCCCAAGAAAGGAAGCCAGATGCCAACCAGTAGATAGGAGAAACAGGATATTAGAACCTGACGCCCAGCGCCATACCCCAGTATATAGCCAGCCTCCTGCCCCAGTATATAGCCAGCACCTACCCCCCAGTATATAGCCTGCCAGCCCATATCCCCCAGTATATAGCCAGCCTCCTGCCCCAGTATATAGCCAGCAGCGGGGGAAGCCGGAAAGGTGAGTTTTTATATATTTTTTTTTACTCGAGTATAAGCCGAGTTTGGGGTTTCAGCACATTTTTTTGGCTTTTACTCGAGTTAGGCTCGAGTTTAGGCTTATACTCGAGTTACCTTTGGTACCTAGCGTTATAAGGACCCAAATAAGATATTTGCTGTGGAACCCTCTATTTGAGTCCAATGAGGGTTGTTTCCAAATCAAAGGATGGTGATGACTTTCCTAGAGCTCAGGCTCATTAAATTGAATGGGTTTAGATGCAATACCAAGCACCAGCACTATACAATGTACAGCACTGTGCCTTCTCTGAGTGTCCGTTTTCAGCTTGCGTGCTGGGTGTTGGCATTCACCCATTTAATATTGGGTATCAATCCTAAATATCTTTGATCAGTAAGTAAATTCTGTTACATTTATCTCCATGGGTAACAATGTAGTAAAACAATGTCTTACTTTTACCTCGTAAAGAATTTGACAACCAACACAAAGGATTTATCTATGCGGTTTGTGAATGTTATAAAATATCTAGGTCTTTGAAGGTGACCCACAAAAAAATTTCCTGCTAATGTTCTCTTCTCTTGTTGAGTATCCAGTATAGCGAAGAGACATTTCATATGCAGAGGTATTTTATTCCCACAAGTCAGAACAAAAATACCCTTAGGGCAGACACCAAGTTTCAAGTTCCCGAGCATTATAATGTTCATCCCAATATATTTCTCCTTGATTTGCAGGTGGCACAGATATAGACCCCCCTCTGGGACAGTGACGAGTCTTGTATAGAAACTCTAACTCACATCTTTCAACCATCCGACGTCTAGATGCTTTGATACGGATTCTGCCCAAAGCTGATTAGGACTGATCAAGGTAAGGTTCACCGGGGTAGCGATCTCATTGCACCAAGCAAATGTAACACTTTGTTATCCAAATTGATGTAATTGAATGATACAATGGCTTTATGAACCTTTCGAATATGACGATACAACAGCTGTTCATTGATTTGGAGGTTGAATTGCAACCCAAAGGGAAATTCTCCCTAAAAAAAATATGGGTTTCATACTCAATGCTTTAACTTCATGCTCCCAAATGGATTTGAGTCTGGATAATCCCCAAGGAACCTGGGCCATGGTAAAAAAAAAGTAGAATTTCTGCGCTATGACTCATATCACTTCAGTGTTTCAATTCCGAGCCCAATGTGTGAGTTGCTACTTTGGACCAGGACACAACAGTCCTCTGGAAACTAAAATGACGTCCAATATCCAAGGAGGCCAATCATTGACCACTCCAAACCTAGAGTTGGGTCCAAGGCCGAGCCATATGTGTGACCGGAAGTTCCAGGGGGTCATTGGACCAACTTCATACAATGAGTTGCTTCTTTGGACCAGGACACAACAGTCCCCTGGAAATGAAAGTTACATCCCATATCCAAGGAGGCCACTCATTGACCACCCCAAAACTCGCATTTGGGTGCAAGGCCTGAGACTGGAAGTATCAGAATCACCTTGAATCCAGAGATGGGTAAGTATCTATTCTTGTTTTACCAACCCTGACCCCTTCTGAACTTTACTTTTGTGATGTTAAAGATGGTCTCCACCTAAGAAAATCCAGATATGTTACTCGGTCTGGTAAGCCAATTATCTATGGAAAAACCTGAAAATACAGTAGATACATAATTTTTCTGCAGCTCCACCACAGGTAAAATTGAGCACTGCCCAGTCTCTATTCAATTTAATAACATGTCCATTTAAAACAGGACAGGTTCTCTTGAGAAAAATACATTTTTGTGTAGTCTATTGCCACGAGTCAAAGATCCTGAACAGAAGACCCCTACATTGAACTGAGAATACCATCATATGATATGTGGAAATATATAATGACAATCTCTGCTTAGCTATGCTACTGGAATCCAAAGGTGGCACGGGCAGATTTCTTAGAAGTCTAATTTATCATCAAGTAGTATTTTAATATTATCATGTTATAAAGGGGTTCCTCAACCTGAGCAGCTACAAAGAAATGCTTTGGAGGACTTTTCATGCTCATGGATTACATGAACTCATTGTTGGTTGTGCAATACTTTACTTCTCCTGTGGGGGCAGTGCAGGGTAAAGGATCTTTCTGCTTCACCCAGGTATCAGTTTATTCCAAATTTCTAGGACCAATAACAGAGTAACCATACAACATAGAGTTAAAAGAAAAGATATTTCACCTAGAATAGGAGTATTTAGTGATACAGACATGTCGGGTCTTTCTTAAGTAGCCATTGTGTAATTGGAGGTGTTACCATGGAAGTCCAATAAAGAGGAATATGAACTTTGGTCGCCTGGAGCTTCTTATAAAAAAAAGGAGGATTCCTAAGAAGTGAAATAATGGTTATTTAGAAGATGGTCTTTAGGGGATATAAGATAAGTTTCATGCAGGATGTGACTAGTAGCAAATGTTCTACTCATTAGATCGCGCTGCCGCCATATGTGTCGGCATGTGCTCCTGGCTCTGAGGCATCGGCAGCACATGCTCGAGAATTATTCGGGAGAGATTGTGTTGTGTTAGTATTGGCCTGACACAACTCGATGGTTCCTGTGAGTTTGTATATATACAGGAGACATCTGTTGACTCTTTTTTTCTATCCGGGTGGAGGGTGGCCATGGGATTTTTAGGCTGAATTTTGTTTTATCTCACTAGGTCCAAACTTTTGTGCTAATTAATTTCATACCATATGTTTTTTGAACTTTTCTGATCCAGAGGTCTGATGCAGTATTGTTCAAACTTGACCAGGGTCGGCTCCAGGTTTCAGTAGACCCCTGGACGACAGAGCCTCAGTAGGCCCCTTTGCAGTGAACTCACTTGGCAGCATTCAAAATTCATTAAAGCCCCCTCACCCCTTATGGATTCATTAGATGCAGGTCCCCTCACCCCATGGTTTCCTTATGTACATGTTCCTTATGTGGGCTCCCCAGTAGCTCTGGGCCCTGGCACTTGACCCAATATACCCAGTGCTGGCGCCGGCCCTGAAGTTGACATCTCTTTTACCGACTTTAGACCCAGCCTTTTCATAGACCTTAAAAATCAGCTTTTTCTGTAAAGCACCTATTCTAAACTATTTTGGTAGGTCTTGGAACTTCTTGTAGTTGATCATTTGTGAGGTTGAGGATAGGTGCCCGCTCTAGTTTATTGGGAACGTGTCACCAGATTTAACCCTATTCAACTCCTGGTCCCCTCAGGTAGGGTATGAAATGTTCTTTCTAGAATTCCCTCTTTTATGTGTAATTTTATGTGTTTACATATAAGTCACCAAAGCCATATGCAAATGAACAGTCCAATTTTTCCTGAGATGAGTCTCATTTAGAGACTGGAGTGAGAGCATCACTGTCAGGTTCGCTGGGGAGAATGCTGGGACTTCTGGTGGTGCTAGCAGCGTTCTCCGACCTCCGGCGCGTATCTGCGCAAACTCCACCTCTCGTCCGCTACCAGCGGTCTCTGGCGTGCGCCCCGGGCAGCGACTGTTAAGACCTCACGCTGTCTAGGAGTTGTGTTCTGAATTGCTGCGACTTGTGGTACTTCTGCATGGTGCCTGCTATTGTGCTTGTTGTTCTACACCATGAGGGGTTAATTCCCAGAAGTTGTCCAGCTCCTATCAGGTTCTGGAGGTGAGGTTCTGGCTGCATAAATTGCAGCTTCACTAGTCACCTGTGCCAGTGTTTGAAATCCCTTCATCGCTCGCTCTCTGCATTAGGTTGACTTGCTCTGTATCTATATCTGTATCGTTGTGACCTCGGCTCGTTTTTGACATTGACTCTTTGCTTACTGATTTTGCACTTGACGTACCCTCTCGTTGTGACTCCGGCTAGTTTACCATTCTTTTGTGTTTTATGTTTGTCAATCTGTTTGTGTTTCCCTTCCCTCACTTATCCAGTGTATTTCGAGTCTTCAAGTAGTCGCCCCACGGTTTAGCGTGGGGGGGGGCTATAGGAAGGGACAGAGGTTGGGACAAGCTCAGGGCACACTATCCCCTGTTTTCTGTGTTACCCAACCCTAACAATCACTTCAGATGCCTTCAAATCTGTAGAGTCACAAGCCTGATCAAAAATATAAGATTCTTATCTTTAATACAACACCAGCAGCATTTTTCTCTGTGCTATTAAACCATAGATTGGGGCATCTGAAGTCCAGCTCCCCCTCCAGTGTCTTAAAGTGACTTATTACATGCAAAGCATGACTCTTCTCATGCCACTTTAGAGATAGTTTTTTTTATAGGTAAACGGGTGAGATATCAAATAAAATATTCTTGAATGAACATTAAATACCCTACCTGAGGGGGCTGCTAGTTTAGTGGGGGTAAGAGCTGGTGACGGGGTCCCTTTAAGGGGTTGTCCAATTAAGTTCGTCATTGTTACGTGGCAATACAGCCAAAACTGATCTCCCTTGATCCTTTGTTTCTAGTGTCAGTCACTGCTTCCCACTACATCACCTGGCTCACCCCAAATATCATATTTTTAAAATGTCACCACAGCACCACAAGAGGCACATCAACCAGAAAAGGCTCCTGGCTCCATAGATGTTAACAGAGCCTTGAGCCCGTCAGGGTCATTAGAATAATTTTAAGAGTCTTTTTTGTACAAACCAGAGCATTAAAAGAAGAGCGGATCCTGCCAGAGGGGGCAGACATCAGTATGTCAGTGTGCGTGGTTTACAATCCTTCATCCTGGTGGTAGATGTCTAAAGAATGTTTAAAGAAAATCTACCACCAGTAAGAAGGATTGTAAACTAAGTACACTTACATTCTGCTGTGTGCGCCCCCTCTGGCAGGATCTGCTTATCTTTTAGCTTCCTATGCCCTTGTTTTTACACTGAAATGGTTTTAAATAGTATGCAAATGAGCCTGAGGGCAATTTACAGCTATGGATCCAGGCTTTTTTTGTAAAAACAAGGTAAAAAAAAACTAAAAGAAGAGCGGATCCTGCCAGAGGGGGTGCACATCAGCATGTAAGCGTGCTTGGTTTAGAATACATCATCCTTTAAAACTTATCTTCACACACCTGTCAATCACTCCTGTAATCCGCCAGATACCTAATAAACAAATAATGACCGAATCAAAAAGCAGAAGAGCAATAATATGTCTCCGAAGGCAAACGTGGCCCTGGATAGCCTAAAAATCCTGCAAAATCTGCTGCGTGTGCTAATAGCCCCGGCCAGGTTGGGAGCACTTAGCATAAGATACATTTATTAAACTCATATTGGAAACATGAGATGAGTTCTAGACGCTGATCAGAGAATTGTGCGAGAAAAAACCGGAGGAAAATTCCTAGCGGAACTGAGAGGCAGCGAGTGTAACCAGAGCTGTGCACTTAAATTGGCGAGCAGTGCTTAAAATAGCCATGAAAGCCAAGCTTATTAAATCCCCCAGCTACCCTGGCAGACAGGACCAGGGGTGCTGTTCTCCAACAAAGCGGTGCCATGCAAGATTCAATGTCGCCCTGGCTTTATCTGTCAATCACGACCCCCCCCCCGGAACTGTCCGGCTGCAGACCCCTGTTCTATAGAACCTTGTAAAAAGTGACTTCCATGTAATATTCATGCGGAGATCAGACTCCGGAAGTGGCTGAATATTGTAGATGTCTCCGAGCTCCTGCTGGATCATTCTCTGGTGGACATGATAATCCATGCGTAGAAGCATTGCACTAATGTTTATTGGCACTTCGGTCTCCGAACAAGACTCAACAAGTCAAAAGTCTATTTTTGAGTTTAGTCGAACAGAGGTTTGACATATTGCAAACCACAGAAGGATTTAGTCATTGGAGCAGAAGCATCAGAACATTTGTTCATAGAGCATATGTGTATAACAAGGGCTTAGTCTGGGGAATGAGTTGTCTTAAAGGGGTTGTCCACTTTCAGCAAATATTTGATATGGCTTGTGTAAGGGAAAGTTAGACAATTTTCCAATATACTTTCTACATCAATTCCTCACAGTATTTTTTAGATCTCTGTTTGCTGTCCTACTATAGAAAGCTTCTATGTTTACTTCAAGTGGATAGAAACCTGTCCATGGTCATGTGATGTCACACAGGTGCACGGCTCATTACAACACACAGCTCTGATGACTCTCTGTGATACTAACGAGCCTTGCACCTGTGTGACATCACATGACCATGGACAAATTTCTATTGGGAGTAAACATTGAGGCTTCGATAAAATGACAGCAAGCAAAGATCTAGAAAATCGTGATACAGAAATTATACGGGAAAACTGTATAACTTTTAATCACACAAACAGTATCAATGATTTGCTGAAAGTGGACAATTCTTTAAAATGATTATGCAACTTTTATCATCATGTCATTTTTAGGGTCTTTGTTGGGGATTTTATTTGTGTATCATTATAGTAATCAGAGAAAAAATTTTAAGATTCTTGCAGTCAACACAAGGGGGAGCTTAAAGGGGTATTCTCATCTGGACATTCATATTTTATTTATTAATCTGCAAAATATATACGTTTATTCAAATGCATGTTATTTTAGAAAAGAATTTCTGTGTGAAGATAATTTCCCATAGAACCCATGTAGCCATGTCCCTTAGAAATGAGATAGCCGTCCTTGGATACAACCACCCCCGCATTTTGGCGCACGCGATCAGATTGTGGCGCATCGGCGCTGTCATGCACGCAACGGAAATCGGGTGGCGTGGCCGAAACGAAAACCCGACGGATTCGGAAAAAACGTCGCATTTTTTAAAAAAAATCTGTCGCGGAGCTTGCACTTACCTTCACTCAGCCCGGCCTCGGTGCTTTTCAGCGCAGCAGCGCCACCTGGTGGACGGTGGAGGAACTACCTTGATAAATCCCAGCCGGACCCGAATCCAGCGCAGAGAACGCGCAGCTGGATCGCGAATGGACCGGGTAAGTAAATCTGCCCCATTATGTCCTGCATTATGCAGCTATACCTATTTGAATGGACAATGTCTAATACAGGCGATGCAGGGAAACGGAACACGTCCTTAGTGATAAATTAAGACCACCATGAGCCCTGGGCTCTGTGAAAATTGCAGCTACATGCCACTTACTGCCTACATAAGGTACCAGTACCAAGCTTCTGATGAAAGAGGTGTTGCTGATTCCTTTTGATGGTTTTCAGCATTGCAATCTCAAGGACCTTTGGGCAGGGCCCAGCACTGGGCATACCTGGGTAGGTAATGGGGCCCAGAGCTGCTTGGGGGCCCTTATAATGAATCTATATGGTGTGAGAGGGACTTATATAAAATAGTCATGAGGGGGATGTATATAAAATACCCATGAGGGGGCTGTCCATAAAATAACCATGAGGGGGCTGTTTGGGATGATAAACTAGGGAATATTTTAGGGAACAGGAGACTGTTTTAGTTTCTGAATTTTTAATGACTCTACGTGAGTTCACTGCAAAGGGGCCCACTGAGGCTCTGTCGCCCAGGGGCCTGCTGAAACCTGGAGCCGACCCTGGCTTTGGAGGACCTGGAAAGGGCCTGGAAAAGCTCATATATAGATGTGTGTCACAAGCCAGCACACATGGAAGGATTGAAGTCCTCTTAGTATTATCAGTAGTAGTAGTAGTAGTAGTAGTATCAAACTCCATGAGTGGATTTGGGGCCTATGGACCCCTGGGACGCCCCATATCATAATTCATGACTACACTAATCACAACTGATTCCTAGTGATCAAAGGGAGAGGACCTTTTCAATCAGCCTATTATTAAAGGACCCTTTTACAAGTAGCCATTGTTCATGTTTATAAACAGTACAGCCAATAGCCATTTGTTTTGCCATTAACCAGATTTTAAACCCGTTAACATGAATGATCATGTCATACATAAAATAATTGTCATACTCCCCAAACACTAAGACACAAGAAAACACTATAAACAAAAGCCAATTAGAAAACCAGAAATGATGACCTAGCTCTTTAAGGAATAATTAATGTCAAGATTGTAGGAAAAGGAGCAAAGAAGGACTTGGTGGTAAACTGGATATTCTGTCATAATACCATGTAACAGGAAAGATTAATTACTCTCCTGGATGAAGGTAATCCAAGCCGGAGGTAAACAACATGGTGAGCAGAGCAGAAAGTGATGTGGAAGTTGATGGTAGAGGTTAGGAGAGGTTAGTAGCTGGAGGGCAGCTTTATTCCCCATACATACAAGACGTTTCGTAAACCACATAAAGGGACCTGGGTATCTATACAAACATCAGCTTCTTCTGTACTGGAAGACCAGAACACAAAGGATCCTCTTGTGGGCCAAGTGTCTGACCCAATAATAGGTTGAAGCAGAAGACCCAACCTGGAGATGACTTGAGAACATCGAGAAAATCCAATATGGCATTAACAGTTGACGCACATATGAAATCTAAGAACCATATCATCTTCATGGGCCAAGGAAACCCAAGATCTTCAGTACAATACATGTTTCCTTTGGTCATTATTTAAGGAATGTCCAATAATCTTTAATAATTTGACCTGTCGTAAAAAACATAAACACCCAAATATTGTGTATTGTGTGATTTTAGTTTTTGTGTGTATAAAGTCATTGACAATAGAGCCTTATACTTAAGGAGGTTGTCCCACAAAAGACCTGTCCAGCACTGTATTGGTCTGGTTGGAATGTACTAGTGATCGTATCGGAAACACCAATTGGCTAGGAAAATAAGGGTCATCTGATCCCTGAAAAGTTAAGGTTAATTATACATGAGATTTCCAAAAATGATTATGGCATGACATATGAGAAGACCTCTCCAGTAGGGTTCTTCCCTTGGATATGTCATAAATGTTCTATAAATGTGGGTTGCCCCTTCTTTGGCCTGAACTTATCATATATACCGTACTTGAGTATAGCTGAGTTTTTCAGCACATACTTTGCTCGGGTATATAAAAGAACAAAGTTTGTACTTACCTTCCTGACACCCCCTGCAGGCAGCTCCGGTCCGTTCCGGCTAGTGGCTACATACAGGGGATTGACTGTCCATATAAAGTGGACTGGCTGGCTATATAAAGTGGACTGGCTGGCTATATAAAGGGGATTGGCTGGCTATATACAGGAGACTGTCTGGCTATATAAAGGGGGCTGGCTATATATAGAGGACTGGCTGGTTGGCTATATACTGGGGTAGGGGGTTAGCTACATACTGGTGGCAGGGGGCTGGCTATATACAGGGGACAGGCTGGTTATATACAGGGGACTGGCTGGCTATATACAGGGGACTGGCTGGCCATATATAGGGGACTGGCTGGCTATATAAAGGGGACTGGCTGGCTATACACAGGACACTGGCTGGCTATATACAGAGGCTGGCTGGCTATATACAGGGGACTGGCTGGTTGGTTATATACTGGGGCTAGCTATATACAGGGGTCTGGCTGGCTATATACTGGGGGGCAGGGGATAGGCTATGTACTGGCGGGAAGGGGACTGCTTAGCTAAATACTAGAGGGCATAGGCTGGCTGGCAATATACTAGGGACAAGGGGCTGGCTATATACTGGGGGGGGGACTGGCTAGCTATATACATGGGGGTAAAATTAGGAGCCTACTAAAGTGTGTGGCTACCCTAAAGAAGTCTTGAACCAGGGGCTGCCACACACCCAGCGGGATGGTAAGTTTAGACATCATAGGTGTTGAGTATTTCGATCTTATAATTTCACTTAACAGTTTTCAGTGGTTCTTGTGTCTCTTTCAGGGTCTAAGACAGGACTGTCCCTTTTAGATACACCAGAAATAGTAAGTTAATTATTTCTAGGTCTGTAGCATTGACGATAAATATGTTGCGAGGTCACCCTGAAGTTCAGACCGCAGAAGTATATTAACTTCCTTTTTTAGTATTTTTTCCAATTTGCGTCATGAAAACTAGATAGTCTTTTGGTCGAGCAGAGGCTGAAAATTGGAAAGTGTGACAGCATTTTGGACAGGAAATTAAGAATTTTTGATGTAAGATACACGTGTCAGTGTCAATTTAGTGTCATATTTCAACCGTCTGTTTTTGTCACTCGTCAAAGATATCACATAATCGAAGCTTGGAATATTACTGTAATGATAAGATTGGATGATTTTGTCTTTTTCCCAATATGTAAGTATCTATTACTGTAGACAGCCAACATTTCATAGGAGACTGTTCTAAATAACCTTTTAATAAACTTTGCATAAATCACTAGTACGGTCTGTTAAACAATGGGGCAGATTTACTTACCCGGTCCATTCGCGATCCAGCGGCGCGTTCTCTGCGGTGGATTTGGGTCTTCCGGCGATTCACTAAGGTAGTTCCTCCGACGTCCACCAGGCGGCGCTGCTGCGCTGAAGTTCCCCAAGGCCTGTCGGAGTGCACGATCCTATACTTGGAGAAGGTAAGTGCGTGTCCCGCGACAATTTTTTTTTTAAATGCGGCAGTTTTTCCGAATCCGTCGGGTTTTCGCTCGGCCACGCCCCCCGATTTCTGTCGCGTGCATGCCGGCACCTATGCGCCAAAATCCGATCGCGTGCACCAAAATCCCAGGGCAATACAGGGAAAATCGGCGCAAATCGTAAATATTCTGGTAACACGTTGGGAAAATGCGAATCGGGTCCTTAGTAAATGACCCCCACTGTTTCTGGAAATGATACTTCTGTTCTGCCGTTCAGCTGATCTACCCATTGGAGACTCAATCTCTAGTTCTCACAAGAGCTAGTGGCTCCAGCCATTTCCCACAAAAATTTTAGGAGAAGCTGCTCAGTAGGGTCATTTACAAAGCAACACACACATTTATTTATGTGAATAAAGCACTTGGGGTAAGATAGAACCATAATATTAGCTCCAGTAGCCTCTGCCTTGTATCTTTTAGCCTTTCTCTCTTGCTACTGCACTCTCCCCTCTGTGAGGATTTTGTGTAATGTGATAGCCGGAGCTGCTGTTTTTCTTTTCCTAAAGCAAGGATGGATGAAGGAAGCATTAAGCATAGTTAGTAAGGACAAAAGGATCAAGATATGTGTAGAATTAGGTTTTTTTTCATACAATTTTTTGCATTATGTAGGCATAGTGATTTTTTTTATTTTTATAAATGCACTTTATAAACAACTTCTTAGTTTGCTAAAAAAAAAAACTAATTGTAAAGTCTATCATTAGCAACACTTTAACTGAGTGTTGCTAAGGAGAGCCCAGAATAAGTATTGTTAATATGTGAATATTCAGGCTGAATAAAGCAACATCTACATGCAACATCTTAATATAAGGATTTAACTCTCCAGAGCAACACAGAGGGAAAATACAAATCTATCTTTCTATCTAATTACATTATCTATCTATCTCATATCTATCTATCTATCTATTTATCTATTATCTATCCTTCTATCTATCTCACATCTATCTATCTATCTATCTATCTATCTATCTATCTATCTATCTATCTAATTACCTTATCTATCTATCTATCTATCTATCCATCTATCTATTATCCATCTATCTATCTATCTCATATCTATCTATCTATCTATCTATCTATCTATCCATCTATTTATTATCTATTCTTCTATCTATCTATATATCTATCTATCTCATATCTATCTTCTATCCATCTGTCTATATATCTGTCTGTCTATCTATCCATCCATCCATCTAGTCTTACCCAGTTACCTTCCTTTCCTGTAATGACCTACAAAGTGATGCTGTCATGTAGGGTGCAGGTTTGGGCTGTCTCTCTGACTTGTGGCGTTAGCCTTTTTATGTAACATGATGTCTGGTCAGTTAAATAAACCTGGCAGCTGCGGAGAGATTCGTGACAGAACGACATGAACAGTGATATTTACTCATCTAGAGCCGAACTATTTGTGAATAAAATCATTTAAAATGCCACATAGTATCCTCCACCGTGCTCTCTCTCCATAACATCAATGGTGAAGGTGCCCTGTCTGACACATGGATTTGATTGAATTTGTAGAAGAGCAAGGAGGAGAGTGCTCTTAAAGACACTGCTCTTCTTGGAACTTTGTGGAGCTAAATGTTACAGTAGAATTGGTACGTATCTGCTCCGATCAGAGGGAATGAAAGGTATACACTTCCTCCGCTAATACCCCAATCTACTGAGTCTAGGGATACAGCGAAGGAGAACTAAAGGTATATTTATTTCCCAACCCGGCATTGATATCTCCTACAGTCCATGGTAAAAGTGTAATATATATCACTACTCTATTCCCTTCTTCCTTTAATCCTTCCTTTATTTTCTGTCTATACTGTACTTCCCTCCCCTATTTCTTCCATTCTTTCTTTCCTTCTCCTCTGTTTAACAGTTTTCCTTCTAATCTTCCCTTTCTATTAATTTTTTCCTCTCTGTTCCTTACACCTGTTTGGTATTTCAACGTATGTGCTTCATTTCCCCCTGTCTTCCCCCTCTTTCCTTCTTTCACCCCTTTCCTTCCCTGCTTTCTTTCCCTTTCTTTCTTTCTTCCTCCCTCCATTTCCTCTTTTTTTTCCTTTCCTTAACCCCTTTCCTTCTTCTGCTGTTTTTCCTATTTCATACTTTCTGCTCCTTTACTGTCCTCCCTTTCTTTACATTCCTACATTCCCTTTCCCAAATTCTTTCGTTCCTTCCCTCTTCCTATTTCTCCCCTTTATTCCCATGTTCCTCCTTCCATTCTTTTCCTGCTTCTATCTCTTTCCTTCCTTTCCTCCTCCTATTTTCTTCCTTTACCACCTCTCATTTCTTCCTCTTCCTCTATCTTTTTCCTCTTTTCCTCCTATTCTTTTCCATCCCTATTATATATTTCCTTTCTCTCCTTTCCTCTTTCTATTTTATCCCTTTACTCTCTCTCCATTCTTCCACTTCCTTTCTCCTCAACTTCTTATCAGGGCTGCCATCAGGGGGGTTTAGTGTCACTGTGTTCAGGGGGCCCCAAGGAGGAGCCCCTTGTCACAGAAAATCCTCCCCCCTTTCCAGGTGCAGGGAACACACTGTGCACACAGGGCCAGATAATCACTTCCTAGTGGTGGTCCTGCTTATTATGCTGTAACCTAAATTATCTGTGGCAAGTTTATCTAACATATAACATATCGAAGAAGGTGTTTACACTTTTTTTTTCCTTTTCGTCAATGCAAAATTTACATTACAAAATTACATAATTGGCTTTTTTTCTCTGGCTCTCCTTCTTTCTTTACATATGCTCCTTTCTTAAAGGAATGTCCAATTTCAGCACAAAAATTAATATTATTTTTGCAATGAAAAGTTATACAATTTTCTAATATACTTTCTGTATCAATTCCTCATGGTTTTCTAGATCTTTGCTTGCTGTCGTTTATAGGAAGCTTTGATATTTACTTCCAGTGGATAGAAATCAGTCCATTGTTTTGTCATAGACAGGCAGGTGCACGAGCCGTTATTATCATAAAGCCCGGATTAATGTCTCTGATATAACAGCTTGTGCACCACAGATTTCTATCCACTGGAAGTCAACATAAAAGCTTTTGATAGAAGGACAGCAAGCAGAGATCTAGAAAACTGTGGGGAATTGATGCATAAAGTATATTGGTAAATTGTATAACTTTTCCTTACACAAACCATATCAATTATTTGCTGAGAGAAGAACAACCCCTTTAAGTCCTCCCATATATTTATTCCATTATATGCCCTTGCTCTCCTACCTCCTATCTATACTTCCTCCTATCATTCCTCCTCAGTCACGTTTTCTTTCTTTTCAATGTTTGTTGGCCTAATCCTGTTGCTATCCATTTTTTTCCTTCTTAACCACATTCCAAGTTGGTCAAGGCCAATTGTTCCTTTTGCTGTCCTTCCTTCTAACCTTCCTTCCTTCAGCCCTCCTTCCTTCCTTCTTTCCACCCTCCTTCTTTTAAACTTACTTCCTTCTTTTCCTTCCTTCCTTCTGCCCTCCTTCCTTCTTTTCTTTCCTTCCTTCCGCCCTCCTTCCTTCCTTCTTTCCTTCCTTCCGCCCTCTTTCTTCTAACCTTCCGTCCTTCAGCCCTCCTTCCTTCCTTCAGCCCTCCTTCTTTTAAACTTACTTGCTTCTTTTCCTTCCTTCCTTCTGCCCTCCTTCCTTCTTTCCTTCCTTCTTTTCTTTCCTTCCTTCCGCCCTCCTTCCTTCTTTCCTTCCTTCCGCCCTCTTTCTTCTAGCCTTCCTTCCTTCCGCCATCCTTCCTTCCTTCCCTCCTCCTTCCGCCCTCCTTCCTTCTTTCCTGGCTTCCATCTATCCTTCCTTCCTCCCTCCCACCTACTCCGTCCTGGCATTGATAACACTAATATAGTATGTGTTACAAGTTGTTTGCATTCAGGGGCCACAGACGATTCAGTAACAAGTAATATTTGGCTTAACATTTGGAGCTTGTCCGCTCGCACTCCGTCTTCTCCTTACCTCCCTCCTGTAGACAGGAGCACACATGACCTTTAAGCCCTGTCAGCTGCGGGCGATGGGGAAAAGTGTCAGGACGAGCGTAGGAACACACAGGGATTTTGACAGAAAGGAGGGAGCTGATATTTACCATCAACTTGTGGTTGTGAAAGGTCGACAAATTAGATATTGTAGGAATTCCCCAGGGAAGACTGAACCATCCCTTGAATACATTTTTCAGATTCTATTGGACAAAAAGTAGGCTATGATTCACAAAAAACCCCACAAGCGTGTAATCCATTAGAGGGCTTCTGTCAAAGCATTTGATATATTCCCACTAGCTGTGTGAACTTTCTCGCTCCGGGTCTCAGGGATAGAAGTTGGTCAGATTATACACGTATGAGTAATGTGCACCAATGATTACTATTATACCCATCTTATGCTGACACCTCTCATGGGTAGGCCGCGGGTCCCATAATGAAAAAATTTTACAAATTATATCTGAGCCGGAATAAATTTTCGTTTACGACTTTGACAAGGTGGTCGTTCAGAAATGCCATTGGTTTCTGTCGCACTTTTATGTGAGATAGAGGACTGGTCTAAAGTATAGCTAAATCCTAGATATTCAAGTTAAAGGGATTTCACTTTTAGATCTACACAATAGGGTTTAAATATCTGATCATGTGGGGTCCAACTGAAGCATCCCACCGTGATTGGCAAAATAGGGGAACTCAAGTTCCCCGGAGCTTCTTTATACTACTTAGGATTTTTAGCTTAGGTCATCTCCTAAACCATCCTGGAGGCCCCATAGAAATCAGTGGAGGTCAGGACTAATCTATTGATTAGATCGGAAATCTGGGACCCAGAAGTCTTAGTCCATATGGAGAAGCCCAATCTGAGAATTGTGGTCCCTGTGGTCCAACTCACATTTACTTACCCGGTCCATTCACGATCCAGCGGCGCGTTCTCTGCAGTGGATTTGGGTCTTCCGGTGATTCATTAAGGCAGTTCCTCCGACGTCCATCAGGTGTCGCTGCTGCGCTGAAGTTCCCCGAGGCCCGCCGGAATTCACAATCCTATACTTGGTGAAGGTAAGCGCGTGTCCCGCGACCCTGTTTTTTTTAAAAAATGCAGCGTTTTTTTCCGAATTTCCGTCGCGTGCATGCCGGCGCCGATGCGCCACAATCCGATCGCGTGCGCCAAAATCCCAGGGCAATACAGGGAAAATCGGGCGCAAAACAGAAAAATTTGCGTAACCCGCCGGTTAAAACGCGATTCGGCCCCTTAGTAAATGACCCCCACTGTGTTTAGACATGCTTCTCTTGTAATGTCGATATAGTAGATGTAGATTGGAGTTGGATTTTCAAGTTGAAGAGGATGGGACAAATTAAAGTTGGCTGGGCGTTATGTAGGTTCTTAATCATGGCCCCATGTCCAATATCAAATAAGACGTTGATTGCCTAAAAGATAGATAGAAAAGATGGTTGACACCGAAACGTTTCCACAGTCTCAATAACGTCACCCTTTTTGGAAATTTGGAATGATGGGACCCAGAAGTCTTAGTCCATATGGAGAAGCCCATTCTGAGAATTGTGAGGGTCCCTGTGGTCCAACTCCCTGTGATTAGACATGCTTCTCTTGTAATGTGGAAAGGAGATATAGTAGATGTAGATTGGAGTTGGATTTTCCAGTTGAAGATGAAGGGACAAATAAAGGTTGACTGGAGTTACGTAGGTTCTTAATCATGGCCCCATGTCCAATGGCAAATAAGACGGACTGGAGTGCTGCCTGTGTTTTTACATTGACTCGACAGATAGATAGGCTATGGATAGATACTCTAGATCAGTGGTTCTCAACCTTTCTAATGCTGTGACCCCGCAATACAGTTTCTCATGCTGTGGTGACCCCAAACCATGCAACTCGCAGTAAAAACACAGTAAAATTGCAGCTCCGATGGCTTTAGGTGACCCCCGGTTTTGGTCGTTCGACCCCCGCTGGCGTCCCGACCCACAGGTTGAGAACCACTGCTCTAGATAGATAGATAGGATATAGATAGATGATAGATATGAGATAGATAGATAGATAGATAGATAGATAGATAGATATGAGATAGATAGATAGATAGATATGAGATAGATAGATAGATAGATAGATATGAGATAGATAGATGATAGATATGAGATAGATAGATAGATAGATAGATAGATAGATAGATAGATAGATAGATAGATATGAGATAGATAGATAGATATGAGATAGATAGATAGATAGATAGATAGATAGATAGATATGAGATAGATATGAGATAGATAGATAGATAGATAGATAGATAGATAGATAGATAGATATGAGATAGATAGATAGATAGATAGATATACAGATAGATAGATATGAGATAGATAGATAGATAGATAGTGATAAATCTGAAAAAAACAAGCAGCATCCAGTTGAAAAGTGAAAAGTTGGAAGGGTGTATCCAAACACAGCGACGTTTCGGTGTTTATCCACCTTTTTCAAGGCTTGAAAAAGGTGATAAACACCGAAACGTCGCTGGTTTTGGAATAACACCTTCCAACTTTTTCACTTTTCACTGGAGTGCTGCCTTTTTTTTCAGATTTATATACATGTAAGTCTGTTACCAGGACGTTGAGTGCTTGCCCCCCCTTATCAGGGGTTTTTCTAACATGTGCTGCTGTGGACTTTTTATTTAATAGATAGATAGATATGAGATAGATATGAGATAGATATGAGATAGATAGATAGATATGAGATAGATAGATAGATAGATAGATAGATAGATATGAGATAGATAGATAGATATGAGATAGATAGATAGATAGATAGATAGATGATAGATAGATAGATAGATAGATAGATAGATAGATAGATAGATAGATATGAGATAGATAGATAGATAGATAGATGATAGATAGATAGATAGATAGATAGATAGATAGATATGAGATAGATAGATAGATAGATAGATATGAGATAGATATGAGATAGATAGATATACAGATAGATAGATATGAGATAGATACATGATAGATATATAGATAGATATACAGATAGATAGATATGAGATAGATAGATAGATAGATAGATAGATAGATAGATAGATGATAGATATGAGATAGATGATAGATAGATAGATAGATAGATAGATAGATAGATAGACTATGAATAGATAGAATACGAATAGATAGATAATTGGTAGACAGATGAATAGATAGACACAATGAAGACATGTTGACTCTCATATAAAATGTATCTACGGTAATCTCGCCAAATTGTATGTTCTCTTTGTATGTTCTCACCTCCTCCACCTTTGTTTATTAATCAGCGTCATATACGTTTTTGATATCACAATTACGAAGAGCAAATTGGCTGCTAATTGTACGGTGAAAATGGATTTGCAGTTTATTTGTCAGCTCCAGTCACAATAGACTTCCCATGACAATGACTGTGTTCACATTTGCTCTATTGTCTAAACAGTTTTGAAAACATCTTGTAATTAGATTGTGGAGAAAAGGAAAATGGCTGAAACTCGTTTTTCGAAACTCGTATTTCGTGGTACTCATTGTTTGATAAAAATTAATTTTAGTTTTTCCTTACAAACCCAATCTAGATTGATGGAATTTTGGTAATTTCTTAAACATACCAAGATATTTTGTCTCCATCTCAATGAAAAGTTCCATTGATCAATAATACTTGATAACTTTGTTACTTTTAGGCTTTTGTATACTAGTTGTACAAATTCAGTACAAGACATTTTCTATTTAAAAAAAAGTCCCCAAAGATAAGCTGATCACAGTGATCGCCAGTAGCCAGCAGTCAATCCAGCAGCATGTGTTCCATTTCCCTGCAGTGCCTCCACAGGGGAAATCAAGTATTACACATCACCAATTTTTTTTTTACTGTTGTAGAGAAAAACCAACTCCCTGCCGGAGATGTGAACAGAACCTCCGTCCAATCTGACAGGGATTTGTATTGATGCCAATTTTATTATACAGAAGATATTTCACACTGAAACATTATACTAAACTCATATTTATATAGGACTAAATGTTATAGTCTCTGACTGCACCAACTGTGCTTTGTTTCATCTTTTTACCCACCTCAGCAACAATTTTTTTTTACCTTACATCTGTTGACTTTTTTCCTCTTTGTTCTACATCAGCCCCAGTTAGTCTCATTCCCTTCCGGATATTGGTAAATAAAATCCACACTAAGCTCCTGAATATATTCATCATGCCAGGAATATATATTTACAGTAAGTTCCAGAGTCAGTCTCCTTTCCCATCCCATCAACAATTATTGTTGTTTTCAGAGTCGTACTGGGGTTCCTTGGACCACCTGGGTATAATTATTCAGGAGACCCAGCCTCTTTAGGAAAGTGACCCTTCAAGCCTCCAACTAAGGTTGTCTTCTGCTGTATCTCGGAGGTGCAGTATTAGGTCCGCCAGAGTTCACGATCCTATTCCTGGTGAAGGTAACTGCGTGTCCAGCGACACATTTTTTTTAAACATTCCGAATCCAACAGGTTTTCATTTGGCCACCCCCCCCCCCATTTCCGTCGCGTGCATGCCACCGCCGATGCGCCACAATCCGATCGCGTGCGCCAAAATCCTGGGGCAATTCAGGGGAAATCGGCACAAATCGAAAATATTCGGTTAACACGTCGTGAAACCGCGATTTGGGCCCTTAGTAAATGACCCCCATTATGCGGTACAATGTGCAGCATAATATGTATACAATGGTGCACATCCTCCATTATTTAGTTTGTCAGGACAGATGGCGGGGTCTGCAGTGTCTGGGGGCCCCGTCACTGGGCTGTCACACTAAAGAATGGAGGATGTTCACTATTATATGCATAAAATGCTGTAAAATGTGCAGCATAATATGTATTCAATGATGCACATCCTCAATTCTTTAGTATGTCAGGACAGATGGCGGGGCCTGCAGTGTCTGGGGGCCCCGTCATTGGCCTGATACACTAAATAATGGAGGATGTGCACTATTATATGCATCAAATTCTGTAAAATGTGCAAAATAATATGTATATAGTGGTGCACATCCTCCATTCTTTAGTGTTTCAGGTCAGAGGCCAGGGCCCCCTGACACTGCGGGCCCCATAGCAGCTGCTATGGCTGCTATCGCTGTAGTTACGCCCCCTGATGTTAAAGCTATGGATTTTTCAGTCTCATTTCAGAAAGACTGCTGCCAGCTGTTACATCGGGTATACCAGGAACCCTCTCTGGCTACATGAAGTTGGTCTGTGAGGAGAAGCATAGAATGGAAGGGGTTGATTTGTTTGTAAACTTTTCAAAACACAAAAAAAAGTTAAAAAAGATTTGATTTAACAAGTAAAGAAATAAGCATAGAATAATAGCAATGATTACCCTCTTAGCCTGTTGCACTTGGCTTCATGTTAATACGACAAATAAGCATAAATTCACATTCTTCGTGGGGCGCCAGATCAGAAGCAGCTCTCTGTGTGCAGCCATGCCAGGGTCACCAATCTGTATAGCGCCAACCAATAAGTATAGCCTCTAATCAGGCTGCCTGTTGCCATTTGTGCTTTCCATGTGAAGAAACTCAATTCATTAGCATGCTTTCATAACTCCATATGGAAGGCAATGATGATTATTAGGCTGAATAAACAGAGCGACTGCCTCGCTCGCTGGATGCCATTGTACAGACTAGAACTACGTCGGCTCTTTCTGCTACATCGATTGTGACTGGTATCATTACACTATCTTTATATCGCCGTGCTCAGGCAAATATTGATTTGTGTAAAATTGAAATTTGTGTGCCTATAATGGCAGCGAAAGCTTCTTTTGTGAGAGCAATTGAACAGAACAGGAAAATTGCTGAATGTGACATTGGGTTAGGCCCGTTTCAAACAGGCGGCCATTTTGTGTCATGAGCCAATATCCTTTAGAGTAACTATAAACTTGTTAGGTGAAAGTAAAAAATTCCATCAGCGTGGTATTTGTGGCGTAGATGGAAGACACGGGCATGACAATGGGATTCTAGAATAGAGATTCCTCTATGCTCATTAGAAAAACTAAAACCACTGAAATTTAAGGTGGGTTCACATATGTACCCCTCTTGCCATAGGTTTCCTTTAAACTAAGGCAAACTGTGGTCATAGCCGTAGCTATGAAAAGCCAAGTCAAAGAAAATGCTGCATGCAGTGGTTTTTTAACCGGGCTATAAGTCTCCTGCCAAAAGGGTATAACCAGCACCCAATAAGGTCATCAGCTGTGTCCGGCTGCAGCATGCATGCCAACCCTCCTGTAGTGACCAAAAAATGAGGATTCCCAGAAGCGTGGGCAAATCTCCCAAACCTAACAGTATGCTGGCAAGACACAGCTTACTTTTACTTGACCAAACATTATACTTACCGACCCTCCTAGATCATCTACATTGCTTACAAAGAAAATGGAGGTCAACCAGGGTCCCAGAAAAGTGGGTCTTCAAAACCCCAACAGTAGGCTGGCTGAACACAGTTGATATATGTCAATTTGCCAATTATCCTAGAGAGTCCATAAGGCTCCCGACAAAAGTGCAGGACTCCCAGAGTCCCAAAAAAAGGACTGATCTCCAGTACCGAACAGTATGCTGGCTGGACACAGCTGGAACTTAACCTTACTAGTCCCCACATTGTATTTGCCAATTCTTCTAGAGCACCTGAAAGCTGGTGGCAAATGAGGCAACCTGAGTCCTGGATGGGTGGGCAAATCTCTCACACTCAATGGTATAATGGCTGGACAGGGCTGACGTAAGTGAACTTACCCTTATGGGCCACACATTATACTTGCTAATCCTTCTCGAGCGTCCATAAGGCTTCCAACAACAGAGGAGGCCTCCCAGAGTCCCAGAAGAATTAGAAAATCTCCTGAATTCAACAGAATAATGGCCTTAATAGGGACTATGTGAAAGTTGTCAATACTATTAGTGGGCAATCTCCGAAGCCCAACAGTATGCTGGCTAGACATGGTTGATATGTGTGAACTTACCCTTGCTAGGCCCTACATCATACTTACCAATCTGCTTCAAGAACAAAAAGGTGGAGGCCTACCAGAGTCACGGAAGAGCGGGCAATCTCTCAAGTTCAACAATATGCTGGCTGGACACTGTAATTTGTGAACTTAACCTTACTAGGTCCACCTGGTTCAGCCATAAGCCTCCCAACAAAAGTGGAGGCCTACCTGAGTGCCAGAAGAGTGGCCAAATTTCTCAAAAATGTTCACATCCACCAGGCTCATTTTATGATTTAGTGATTTAAGTACCCATCACGGGCAGCACCTACAAGGAGGCACGTCTTGCCTCCTAAACCAAATGGGGGCCTGATATAACAAAAGTAGAAGTGGTCCACCTTAAAAATTTTGCTGTACTGCTCAAACCAGCCTCTTGCAGTAGGAAGCCCAAATTTGCCAGAACTATCTCTACAAATTAAGGACTCTCATGGCAAGTTTAGGACAGTGAGAAGGAAGACACTAGGGCAATATACTTTTAAGGGGTCTAACACAATGTGCGTAAGATCAAGACTATAATGTCCAACATAGCAACATAGATCAGCCATATATCAAGCAAATTGATTTATATGACAAATTGGCTTCACTGATTTTTGGATCTACGAGAGTCAAACTATCTATTTTTTGATTTATCCCTGCAGCTGACGTCAGACCTGACATCGAAGTACCAGGAAATTGTATATTTGCTCAATCGTGGTGTTGGGGTGGAATCCTCTCGCTCTAGTTGTTCTGACACTTGGCATTTCTGTCACTTCATGCCTGAGATGTTTCTGACAAAAAATCAGTGAAGTTATTGAATAATTGACAATAACCTCCTGCTTCTGTCTAATTAATATTCAAAAATTAACATGTCTCATTTGCATAATAATTTACATGTTTGTCGGAAACATACAGGGCTAGAGATGGTTTTTATTTCCGGTCTTATCAATAAATCAAGAGGCTGTATAATGCTTAAGATATTCATTTTTACATGTTTTGAGGGACCTCAGTTTATAAATATTTTTTTTTGTTTTTAATTAAAATTTTTTTTAAAATGTATTATTAAATGTACACTTCTCCTACACAGACCTTTGTATCTCTGTGGCACTCCACGTTTTAGTCTTCCCCTGACATGGTAAGCAGAGTGGGGACAAATGAAATTAAGTATGACTGTAGCATCAGACTACACAGGGTTTGTTTGTAGTCTGTAACCATGGAGATATAGATCTACATAGAAGCCATAGAATGGAAGGAGGTTCTTCCGGTAGAAGGGTTTCTATTGAAATAAAAGTGTATTAAAACTTTCTCTACCAAACAGAGTAGTTACAAATGAAATAAAGCATAACTGTAGCATCAGACTACACAGGGTTTGTTTGTAGTCTGTAACCATGGAGCCATAAATCAACATAGGAGCAATAAAATAGTAGGAGGTTCTTCTAGTGTGGGGGAGGTTCTATTGAAATAAAAGTCTATTTAAACTATCTACCAAACAGAGTAGTCACAAATGAAATACATTATAATTGTAGCATCAGACTACACAGGGTTTGTTTGTAGTCTGTAACTATGGAGACATTGATCTACATAGGAGCCATAGAATAGTTGGAGGTTCTTCTAGTAGGGGGGGGGGGGTTTCTATTGAACTAAAAGTCTATTTAAACTTTTATCTACCAAACAGAGTAGTCACAAATTAAATAAAGCATAACTGTAGCATCAGACTACACAGGGTTTGTTTGTAGTCTGTAACCATGGAGACATAGCTCTACATAGAATCCATAGAATAGTAGGATGTTTTTGTAGAAGGGGGTTTTCTATTGAAATGAGGTCTATATATATTGCCTCTAACAAGTGTATTAAAATAGAGAGAAAAAAAAAGGAGAGTGATTAGTTTATGGGATTGTAAAGGGTCTAAGCTGAGCACTTCCTCTACAAAGGAGGGGTAGTAGTTCCCAACAGAGCTCTTGGCCTGATCCGCTCTGCTGTTGACTATATAGGATCCTGTATGGTATAATATGAGGTACTTTATATAGAAAACTATCCCATTGATATTTTAGGGGATAAGCGGCACCAATCACCTCTCACCGCTTATCTCCTATTGATAAAACTCCTGTAGTTCTACATATACAGCCCTTACCATCAGGTGCTTTGTTGTTGAACAAATTGAGAAAACAGCATCAAAGAAACATAAAATGGAAAGGAAAAGGACGAGAGAGGCTTTTAGCTTACAAAAAAACAAACTTGATACCCGCCCTGCCGGGCGATACCATCTTTTGACTACCGGTAAACAGCATTTAGTAGCAGAAGTAAAATTGATTTTGTCAGCGCTGTCCCAATGCGTATAAAATTTTTGTGGTGTTTTATCAAAGGAGAATGAAATTTTAGGAATGTTTTTGTAGAACAGGTCATGTACTTATGCCGAGGAATAGGGGACACTTGTCGTAAAAAGCCGCTGATGCTCGGCCTGGAGCGCACACATCTCCTAGCTTCCAATTCCCTGTATAGATAATGTTCAGAGGAAGTGACAAGTATATAACGAAATGTATTCATTCCTCTTCCAAGCTTCATCTCAAATTCTCCAAATCCCACTCCGGTCCAGCCCCTCCTGGTATCTCGGATGTTATCGCTCAGCAGTCCCTACAAAGCTGCTATACACTATCCTCAATCTGCAGCAGGTACACCCCCCGCAGCCCACTAAGTATTCTACATTCATCCTCCAGCCGCACACATCATTTCCATACACGCTCTAATTCTGATCATAAGGCGACAGGCAGATAAATGTATAAAATGCAAGGTAATCGTATAAAAATAGCAGCCGGGAGCTAAGCCGTGAACGACTGACTGGAGTGTCAGACTGGGAGGTTCCCTGCCAATGGGGAAGATTGCAAATTTTGGCAAAATTTTGTAAGGGGTCAAAATAAGACGCTACAGAGCATATTGGGGCAATGATTAACACAGTGATGTCACAGTACAGGGATAATACACAAAGTGATGTCAAAGTACAGGAATAGTAATACACACGGTGATGTCACAGGACGGAGAATACGCCCAGTGATATCTCAGTACAGGGATAATACACACAGTGATATCACAGTACAGGGATAATACACACAGTGATGTCACAGTACAGAGATAATACACAAAGTGATGTCACAGTACAGGGATAATGCACACAGTGATATCACAGTACAGAGATAATACACACAGTGATGTCACAGTACAGAGATAATACACAAAGTGATGTCACAGTACAGGGATAATACACAAAGTGATGTCACAGTACAGAGATAATACACACAGTGATGTCACAGTACAGGGATAATACCAAGTGATTGTCCCGTACAGGGATATACACAAAGTGGATGTCACCAGTACAAGATAATCACAAAGTGATGTCACACAACAGTACAGGGATAATACACAAAGTGATGTCACAGTACAGAGATAATACACACAGTGATGTCACAGTACAGGGATAATACACACAGTGATGTCACAGTACAGGGATAGTACACACAGTGATGTCACAGTACAGAGATAATACACACAGTGATGTCACAGTACAGGATAATACACACAGTGATGACACAGTACAGGGATAATACACACAGTGATGTCACAGTACAGGGATAGTACACACAGTTGGGGCTAGAGATAAATTCTCATCTGTTGGAGGTGGTGGAAGGGGTGAAAGGTCCCTTTAAAACATCTCAATTTTGGAAGAAGAAATAATATAAGTTGTGTGGACTGTCACTAAAGTAAAACCGTTGTGTGAATGTAATATAGTTATAGACTATGTGGTATAAATCACCGGGTAATTATGGTTCAGAGTGTCCTCAGCACTGAATAAGTCTCATCTCAGGCCGCACGCAATGAGAGATGTCGCTCTGTTCCAATCAATGCTCTTTAATTTGTCTAAGTGGAAAGGATTTGGTGATAATAAAACAAGTGATATCTTCTTGTCATGAACACTATTTCATATCAACAAGACCCTATACTGAGGCTCTATCAGGTAGGGGATGACATGTCCTCTCTAGAATTCCCTCTTCCATTAACCTATTAGATATCTTCTCCAAAGCCATGTGAAAATGAGCAGAGAAGAGTCATATTTTGCCTGAGATTGATCAAGTTTAGAGGCTGCAGAGGAAGTGTTACCTTTATCTTTGGTTCTATAGGATATAGAAGCATTCGCTTTTCTTATGTCATATAAAAATAAGTAACTTGTTTTTCAGATTGCATCAGGCTTGTGTGTCTGGGAGCTACAGAACCATAGATAGAGGCAGGAATTGTATCTTTATCTACATCTCGCAATTCTAAACATTACTTTAACTGCCTGTATCTCCAGTTCTATAGCTCACAGAACCGCAAACCTATTCTTCGCTATGTCACCAAAATTGTGGATCTAGGTGCTATAGAACTGAAGATAGAGGCATCTGAAGTGAGTCTCCCTGCAGCATCTAAACTTGACTCATCCGTGGCTAAATTTGACTCTTCTCTGCTCATTTTCATATGAAATTAGAAGAGATGTAGTATAGATAAACAAGCAAGATAAAAGAGTGAATTCTAGACATTTCATAACCAACCTAATGGTGCTAGTCACATAATGGGGTAAAATCTGGTGACAGTGGCCCTTTAAGAACTTGTCTAAACTTTCACACTAACACAACAATCACATGGCTCATCAGAGGGCCGCAAGGAAACAAAGCTTAAGTGTCCCATAAAAGACAATCATTGGGGGTCATTTATCTTATCTCTGTGTGTTTGGGCTAGTTTTTGCCAAAACTGTCGTTTTTCTGTCTGCTTTTTTTTGGTAATTTATCAATCTCACTTTTTCCTTGTTTTAAATGGGATTTTTTTAAGATCTCTTTTTGAGACATGTTAAAAATGTCGCAAAAATGTCACACAAATGTCGCAAATAACTTCTTTCCATTTTCTAAGTTTTCCTTAAGTAGGGTTTAGTGTGGAATTTTTTGCGCCAAAAAATGTCGCAAATTTTAGACAATTTTAAATGATAAATGTCATTTTCGAGGTTTAGCACATCTGGAATAGAAGATAAATGTGTCTTAGTGACAAAAAAATGTCCCCAAAAAGGTGCAAAAATTGCAATGCACCAAAAAATGTCTCAAAAAAGACCCTGGGGGTCATTTACTAAGGGCCCGATTCGCGTTTTCCCGACGTGTTACCCGAATATTTTCGATTTGCGCCAATTTCCCCCGAATTGCCCCGGGATTTTGGCGCATGCGATCGGATTGTGGCGCATCGGCGCTGGCATGCACGCGACGGAAATCGGGGGCGTGGCCGAACGAAAACCCGACGGATCTGGAAAAACCGCCGCATTTAAAAAAAAATCTGTCGCGGAGCTTGCACTTACCTTCACTCAGCCCGGCTCGATGTATTCCAGTGCGTTCCGATGCTTTTCAGCGCAGCAGCGCCACCTGGTGGACGGCGGAGGAACTGCCTTAATAAATCCCGGCCGGACCCGAATCCACCGCAGAGAACGCGCCGCTGGATCGCGAATGGACCGGGTAAGTAAATCTGCCCCCCCTGATGGTAGATGTGTATTACTCACCTCCCCGTCGCGTCCCAGGTTGCAAGGATCTTCTTTTGTTTTAACTTTGAATGTAAGCATTTAGTCGAAATAAAAGTTTATAAGATATGCAAATCAGCCTGAGGTGCTCTGCAGAGCACCTCCAGGCTCTGCAGCGATCTAATTTATTCACGATCCGGTGCCTTCTGGCACTGCCTACGGAGCGTTCCAAGAGCTCTCCATGTCTGTAAATCTCACGGATGCACGAGAATAGCTTTCCTTACGTATTCTCGCGTATGCGCAAGATTTGCAGAGAGAGACGTTGACATCTCCGGCTCTCGGAGCGCTCCGTTGCTGGAGCCTGGAGACACCGGGGCATGCATTAATCAGATTGCAGAACATCTCAGGCTGATTTGAATATCTTAGAAACTTTTATTTTGGCATTCAAAGTTGGACTGTAATAAGATCCATGCTATCGGGACAGGACGGGGAGGTGAGTACTACACATGGACCATCAGGTAATCTGATGCTAGATGTCCTTTAAGCAGGATTTTCCATTTATTAGATATCCGATGATGTTTTTTTGCCTCTCCCCTTTGCCTGTCAGAAAGTCATTTCTAAATTTTCTTTCTTTTATCCTCAATATAAAACCTATTTTTCTGCTGTAGATGATAAGCTTCCAACCTGGTAATACTGGAGATTTACTGAAACAAGAGATAGGTCTTTAGGGAATGATCGGCCCCCGGGCAAGGAAAATTTTAATAAGCGGTGCTATCTCAGGAGGCTTATTGTCCATCACAGAAGCCTGTACAGTAAGCTCCATGCTCAATGTCTGATCTCCTGGGAAACGGAGCTGACAATCAGTGTTGGAATTTCTTGGCGGGTCTTCAAAAAAAAATTCCGAAGAGACTGACAGAATTATGGTAGGAACTTTAGCATCTATCGAGATGTCCTGCTCGAGATGGACCAAGTATTGACAGCATTTATTGAGGACTGTCTAAGCAACGTGTAAGTGTAAGTCTTGTTGGCAGGTCAGAGCTTAACCTCTTCCATGTTTATACCTATGTATGACTGACAAGGTCTTCAGAGTTCAGGAGAATTCTGCAGACGTCTCTGGCCCGTGGAGTGATTTTTCTAAGCAGTCTGTGACGGGAAGAGTTTTTGACGTCTGTAGGATAAGGAGACCGGCTGCCGGATCTCATTTGTCCCAAATATAATGCAGTCATGTCTCCTATCCTACCTAATCTGATATATTTCTCCAACCAGATGAACTTTTAAAGATCCAAGGAATCGCCATCTATAAAAACAATATTTAGGCAGTGAAAATAAAATTGCTAAAAGTTTGGACAAAATTTTGACACTAATAGTTTTCGACAAACTAATATCTCCCCAGCCTTGGTGGGTCTCTCTATTGAGTTTAGGAAATTCTTCTCCTTCGAACTTCCATTTTTACCACATAGAGCTCCAAAAAGTTGTGAAGGATTAAAAAACTTTGGAAAGAAAGTGATATAAGTTAATGGACGATTAGACTCTCCCTCCATAATTTGTGACTGTCCTGAAACATTGGGGGTCATTTACTAAGGGCCCGATTCGCGTTTTTGCGACGGGTTAACCGAATTTTTCCATTTTCCCTGTATTGCCCCGGGATCGGATTGTGGCGCATCGGCGCCGGCATGCACGCAACGGAAATCGGGGGGCGTGGCCCTACGAAAACCGCGGGACACGCACTTACCTTCACCCGGCAATGGATCGTGCACTCCGGCGGGCCACGGCGGACTTCAGCGCAGCAGCGACACCTGGTGTACGTCGGAGGAACTGCCTTAGTGAATCGCCGGAAGACCGAATCCACTGCAGAGAACGCGCCGCTGGATCGCGAATGGACCGGGTAAGTAAATCCGCCCCATTGTGCCTTCTAGCTACAAAAATTTCAGAGCAGACTCTATGGGGCACATTTACTTACCCGGTCCTGTCGCGATCCCCGAGGTGCGTTGGCGGATGAGGATGAAGTGCGGTGCGATTCACTAAGATCGTGCGTCCATTTTCCTGCAAGTGTCGCTTCCCCGCTGAGTTCACCTTCTTCATCCCGCTGCATGTGAGTGCATTGTCTTGCGACACAATTTGAATTTAAAATCCTGCACTTAGTCCGAATCAGCCGGGTTGTCCGACAGCCACGCTTCCGATTTGTGTCGCATGAAAGTCGGCGCAATTGCAGCAAATTACAATCGCGTGCACCAAAAACCGCTGTCGAGAAACCCGGCGGAAATGTGGTGTCGGACCCTTAGTAAATGTGCCCCTATGTATTTTAGAGACATCTTTGAGACCTGTGTACATTGGGGCAACATTGATGGATCTAAAATTGTTATTCACAAACAAGGTTCAGAGGAGACTCTTTAACAATCTTTTATGTCAAGAACTGAATATAAAAAAGAACTGATTTCTTACACCCGTCTGCAACATTCTTGTTAAATTACTTCCCGATCACAGCTGGTATTTACATCTATGTTGCCCTCAAAATGTTGCTCGAATTTAGGTTCTAAGACCATAGATGGAGATTTCTTGGCTTTCCCCTCGGATTGATTGTCTATCCCTGACCACCGGTTCTGACAGCTGGTACTACTTTATTGCTGGTGCATCCTGGTATCTGCTATGTAGTCATGCAGACACTTCAGCCCAAACTCTTCTGCCATGGAACCAGAAGAAGAACCAGAGGATCCTTTAGGCAACTAACTTAAAGTAAACCTGTCACCAGGAATGTCATTTTTAGCTGGTGACAGGTTCCAATAGCATATGCTTTGCTGATTTTAAAAAATGCATTTGTCAGCATTCTGAATCATTTCAGTACTTTTGAAACTTTATTTTACATTATCTGGCTCTCTGCCAACAGCATGTGATGCGTCCCTGGGGAGGGGCAAGGCAATCTGTGTGCTCGTGTCTCAGTCTCCTTAAGCCTTCTTCCTCGACTCCACACCATCCCCCTTCCCTGCCTCTTCAATGCACATGACAAGAAATGTGGAGGAGAGAGAGAGTGTGGAGGAGAGGAGACCGGCACAAAGGCTGCTGCAGCCTTGCCCCTCCCCCAGCAGTGAGCCAGGTAATGTGAAATTTACTTTTCTAAAGCAGTGGCAGAATTCAGAATGCTGACAAAGGCATTTTTAAAATCACCATAGCAAAGGCCTTTGGAACCTGTCACCAGCTAAAAATAACATTCCTGGTGACAGGTTCGCTTTAAGCCAGCATCAAGGTTGAGCCTCCAAAAAAGGCCTGCCTAAAAATAATTTGCATATAATTGTTATCCTGTTGGCGTTCAGCAGAATAGTAGGAAATTCCAAACATTAAACTTGGAAGCATAAAGAGTGACAGTGGGTTTACATTTCGACTCCCAGGTTGGGACATTACAAATGCAAAAAAAAAAAAGTGCAATTTTTAGTTGCACTGAGGGTGCCGTGAACCAAATCTTAAGAAGCTACTAAGTTTTACTTCACACAATTATAATCTTTAAGGATAACATGACTGGGACCTGTCCTATTAGCATGTCCTTTCCAAAATCTACCCCCTGAGATTGAGACATTACAAATCTTTATGTAACCTTAAAGGGGTTTTCCCACGAACTAAAGTTAGGCCTTATCTACAGGATAGGGCTTAACTTGCTGATCAGTGGGGATCTCAGTGCTGAGACCCCCACAGATTGCGAAAACGAGGGTCCGTCGGACCCCTCGTCGCTCCGTCAGATTAATGGAGCAGAGGACCGCGCATGACTGTTCTGCTCCATTAATCTCTATGGAGCTGATGGAAATTGCCGAGCGCCGCACTCCACAATTTTACGCAGCACTGACACCCCGACTGATCAGGATGTTAGTTTGTGGGAAAACCCCTTTAAGGGGTTGGTACCAAGCATTATTGTTATGCCTCATGCACAGGATCGGGGATAACAAACTGATCAGTGGGAGCCAATTTCTGTGACCTCTTCTGATTACAAGAAGAGGCCCCCATCGGGGTTCACTTTTTAAAAGTTCAGTGAGGCGGCATGTCAGGTATTCATCCTACTCCTCCATTCAATGCTAAGGGGGAAATTCTGGAAATTTCTAACTACAGCTCTTAAGTAGCTCCAGCACTTTCATTTGCCGTCTATGTGAGTGCCAGAGAAAGCTGGGGGCTGTGTTCAGCAATTTCCAACTATTTCCTTAGTGTTGGATGAATTAGCATGACCCATGCTCGACCTGCTGTTCCAACAATTAATGAAAACGAGACTCCCGTTTTTGAGAGCGGTAGGGATTCCAGTGTGTGAAACCCCTATAACAATATGGTACAACAATACCTGCTACAACCCCTTTAATTTTACCTTCACTCTTGGAGGACATATTAAAGTTCGTAGACACATGTCCTTGTGGCAAGTTCTTTCCAAAAAACGACTTGATAAGTGTTGGCAATACACAGTAGAGCGAGATAGCCTAGAGGGGCCGGTCTGATGGAGCTCGGCCATGAGCATTGCCCTACTGTACTTGGTTTTCTTTCACTGTTTCAAATAAATTACAAGGTTAATTGTGAACCATGAATGTAAAATAGAAAAAAAAACAGCAGCAAGAACAATTTGGACATGTTTCTCTCTGGAACATCATTTCCAGTGTCCTCTAAATGACATTGTATGAGATATAGCATACATTAATCTAAATGCCGAGACAAGGTGCCTTCTACCGGAATCCGGAGTGGCAGGCAATGCTAAAAAGAACTTTACAATAGTTTCGCTTCATTTTGTGCATCCATTACATATATCCCAGTTGTCATCCAGGACTCGTCGGCATTGATAATTTGCCCTTTTAGACAATCTTGTTCTTTTATTTTTGGCTTATTCTTTGCCTGCAACCAAGAGAACTTTTATTTCTGTTTCTTTTTATAAAGTTGGAACTTTCAGGTCTAAAAAAATTCATCTGCAGAATTATTGTTTCAAGCCTTCAGATGCAACAGACCCCATGTTAGGACCATAAGGTTGGTCATGAGCTACTTTGACTGTTGCCACATCATGATGTAACTTTATGTCAAGGGGCAATAAGAGATGTATGGAGAGGTCTCGTGGGCTGGTGTTAGCTGTATTATCGTCTACATTTGGTCTTAAAGAAGGTGGCCACTAGAGATGAGCGAGTATACTCGTCCGAGCTTGATGCTCGTTCGAGTATTAAGGTACTCGAAACGGCTCGTTGCTCGGACGAGTATTTCCCCTGCTCGAGATCGAGCATTTAATTAAAAAAACACAGTGAAGAACAATGAAGAATAGAATAAAAACAGTGAACACAGTGAACACAGGATCATTTAAGTTAAAAACACAGTGAAGAACACAGTGAAGAATAGATTACAGATGTTCAGCACATCTGCTTACCTGTCGGAAGATATGCGCGGAACGGCAGCAGGGAGACATCAAGCAGCAGGGAGACAGACATCAGGCAGCACCACGGGGGAGACAGACATCGGGCAGCACCACGGGGGAGACAGACATCGGGCAGCACCAGGGGGAGACAGACATCGGGCAGCACCACGGGGGAGACAGACATCGGGCAGCACCACGGGGGAGACAGACATCGGGCAGCACCACGGGGAGACGACACGGGCAGCACCACGGGGGGAGACAGACATGGGCAGCACCACGGGGGAGACAGACATCGGGCAGCACACGGGGAGACAGACATCGGGCAGCACCACGGGGGAGACGACATCGGGCAGCACCACGGGGGAGACAGACAATCGGGCAGCCCCACGGGGGAGACGACATCGGGCAGCACCACGGGGGGACAGACATCGGGCAGCACCGGGGGAACAGACATCGGGCAGCCCGGGGGCACAGACATCGGGCAGCCCGGGGGGACAAGACATGGAGGCACCGGGGGACACAGACATCGGGCAGCCCGGGGGACACAGACATCGGCAGCGCAAAGCAGCCCGGGGGACACAGACTCGGCAACCGGGGGAACGAACGGGCAGCCCGGGGGACACAGAATCGGGCAGCCCGGGGGACACAGACATCGGGCAGCCGGGGGCACAGACATCGGGCAGCCAGCGGTGACTAGTGGAGAAGAGGAGCGGATCCCGGGACAGCGTATCACCCCGACAAGTAAGCAGATGTGCGAACATCTGTAATCTATTCTCACTGCGTTTTTCACTTAATCATCCGTGTTCACTGTTTTTATTCTATTCTTCACTGTTCTTCACATCTGCTAACTTGTCGGGAGATAATATACGCACGGAACAGTGAAGAATAGGTTGCAGATGTTTGCATACATCTGCTAACTTATCAGAAGACATTCTTTTTCAGTTAATTAACACATTTTATTCCCAAACCATGGTCCCTTTGAAAAATGCTCGGGTCTCCCATTGACTTCAATGGGGCTCGTTATTCGAGACGAGCACTCGAGCATCTGGAAAAGTTCGTCTCGAATAACGAGCACCCGAGCATTTTAGTGCTCGCTCATCTCTAGTGGCCACTCTCCATAAACCTCAATCAGTGGTCATGCTGTGACTAGAATGCTGCATAGTCTACTTTTTGGGTCACAAACTTTTGTTGAGTCTTACATGGCCTAACATTCTACAATGTTTCTTCTAACACGTTTTTTCTTTTAACACAGCGGCCCACATTTATCTAAAAGAGTGCAGTCTGTACTATGTGCAGTTTGCCTGTAGAGGGCGCAGTGTGCGACAGATTCATGAAATGTGTCACGCATTCTTCATTGTGACGCACGATCCGTCTGTACACCGGATCGCCTCTTTTGGTGCACAATTTTCTTTCTTGTCGGACACAGTGCAGCCATGACACAAAACTGGTGCAAACCCATCTTAAAGGGAACCTGTCATCAGAAATTGACCTAATAAACCAGTATGTTGCCTTGCAGCTGACCACATTGCAGATGGTGTTTCTTTCATGAGTGTGGTCGTATCATTTAGAAATTCAACTTTGCAGTGAGATGTAAATTGGTTGTACACAGTCAAAGAGGCGGAAAGTTTAACACTGAAATCAATCTCTTCCTCAGAAAGTAATTGATGGTCCTACATCCAGAGGCATCACTAACCAGATCTCTTGAAGTCTGATGAACAATATTAATCACAGAGCAGGAGGAGGCGTTCAGAGCTCTCCACCTTGACTTCAGTGTTAAACTCTCCACCTCCTTGACGTTATCCAACCAATCTACATCTCACTTCTAAGTTGATTTCCTGGATGAATCCACCACAAAAACTACATGGTGTTTTACGCTACCTGACAATATACTAGTAGTTGTCAGGATTCGGGATAAGTGGATCCTCTGGACCTAGGTGGGAGGTGGTACTAGCTGATACCTGGGACTGGAATCTAAGTGGCACCTGGTCTATCCCAGAGCCCGCCGTAAAGCGGGATGGTCTTGCTGTGGAAGGGTACCACCAGGTCGTTCCACACCTGCGACTAACCTGTGTGGCAACCGAGGTCAAGGTACACGGGAGCGCGCACGCCGGAGCATTGCGGGGATCGCCGCTGGAGCTGAGACAGGTAAGCTTAGAAGCTGGGGCACACTAAAGCACACTGGTGCACCTGCTACCCGGGATATGGTTGCATAATGGTTTATTAGGCCAATTTCTGATGACAGGTTCCCTTTAAATACATGTACAAGCAGTTTGCACTGTAAAGAATGGGCAAAGTCTGACAGAAAACGCACAGCCCTTAGTAAATGTGGGCCCAATACAATCAGCTGAACTTCAGACCACTTTCGATTGACGGAAGGGCTGACTATAAGCTTGAGTTGGGTAATTGTATTCCTTTAAAGAATTCAGTATTAATTCATAAACCTTGATTTGTATTTACTCAAGTTCCTTTGGTCTATTTTTTGCCTTTTATGGGAAAATAATAAACCACAAAATCTGTTCAAATCTCCAAGGGGGGAAATATTTTTCATATTTTGATGTATTATACTTCCCAGTGGGAATTTTAATACAAGTTTGATTCACTCAACCATCTTTTCACGAGACAAAAAAAAACAAGTTTTGTTCCGCCACCTGACTTATAAAACGTAGCGCACATCAGACCCGCAGCTTCACTGTGTGAGTTAGTGTTTTGATTGTAGTGGAACAGACTACACTTGTTAGTGCAGCCTTTGTCACATTAAATATATGTAATACGTCCAAAACACAGAGTAAGAAAAGGCAGGGAATGAGCTTTTCACATTAGTGACAGCAGGTAGACACACTGGAGTCAGCCGGGGACACGGCTCATTCGGCTACGTCCTCTTCTTTGACAGCGCATCTTGCATGCTGATTGCGACATGATGTCAGACAGTGGGCCGCTCTCTCCCTCGGCGCGGTATGTAACGGCAAGTGAGTAACCACAAGAGACGGCCACAGCACAGAGCCAGCTCCTCTCCGTGTGTAGCTGCGTCACTCGCTGTAGTCCGAAGAGACGGCTGGAGGAACTTAACTACTTCATCCTTAAGGTCTGGAGTACCTGGGCACAACCCTTGCCTCTATGCCCTATTATGGTGTATTAATAGGGTTCTCCTCTTAATACCCTCTTAATTAAGGCAATTAAGAATAAAATTCAACTTGATTAGCTCTTTTATCTCGTTCCCCGAATCCCCACGTCCGTTTCTCGGTTATACATGCTACCGGACTTGCTCCTCATACAATATAATCCCGTTACGGTCCAGGTTTATATCAAATGAGAGCTGGTGGCAGCATACTGGGCTGATAAGGTTCTGTTTCACTGAGGCTAGTGAAAGGGGTCTTTCAGCTGTTCAGGGTTGTGAGCTACTTTTGTGCCATATCGGGAAGTTGTGTGGCCAGCTCTACCCACTTCCTGTGCCTCCCAGAACCCGTGCTTTTAGGGAGTGTCTAAAAAACGATAATTAATTAATTAACCTTTCGTCACACCACCATCTATATATTATTTTAATGCACTTTAATCACTTTTGTACTTTAAATATTTCTGGCATCATGCCATAACCAAAACCTGAGACATTATAGGATCCCCACCGCCCATAGTCACCCCCTGTCAAACGGGGTCACCCATATTTTACTTACTGTAGTAAACTTTCCCCTTCTTTCCATAGGAGTCACTTATTCCCGTATGCCCCTCCGAGAGCACCGCTCCCATGTCTCTGATTGGAGGAGCATGCCAAGGACATGCAACCCGTGACATTGGAGTGGTGTTCCCGGAAGGGATTGTGTATAGTGCCCTGACCCGCCGGAAGGATCACAAGAAGTCCCGGAAATGACATCTAGTGGGTCATATGACCCACGTTTTCAGTGTAAAGGTGATAAAGGTTTACCAGGGTAAGTGCAATATGAATATTACATATATTCATATATTTAATATGTATTGTACTTACCTTGGTAAATTTTTTTATATATGGTCACCCCTTTAAGATTAACCGCACACAATGGAGCACACTTATCAGGGATTGTACAGCTGTAAACTGGCATTCAACCCCGAAAAATAGGCGCACCTGTTGCACCTGTTTCTCCATCTGAGAGGTACCGACCATAGTGTTCCTGTCCCATACCTGCGCACTTGCTATAGCTTGAGCCCATTATGACGCATCCATAGAGTATAAAGGATAAGCAAGAGTTTATAGTTTAAAACATTCTTTATTTCCCCAGATCTTTGTAGAAAGATGACATAAAAAAAATTTGCATATTTTGGTGCTTTATCAATACGGCTATACATCACATGACCACTCTGGGCCCCATCACATGTGGGTATCTATATACACTATAACCTCACTGTGTAGCTATGTGTAGCTGTAATTTCAACTCCCACATTGCACTTAGCTCCAGTGACAGGGAACCATTCACATCTCTAAATTTAGCATTGCATGTGAATAGAGAATAATACATAGTGTAACAGCAGATGAGATAAATAAAGCAAAATATCTGCTCAGATGAATTGATTCGACTTGCTAGTATTCAGCTGCTATATACAAACATGCTGTACTTACAGAAGGAAGAAAGCTATATTTCTACCTATAGGTAAGTACCCCGGTGCCTTCAGCTTTGTGCACCTACCCATACATTCAAATAATTATAATATAATATGATATAATGATTATATCAGAATTTTGTGGGCTCTGCTTTTCTTATCCAAATATACATTGTTGGACAATCCCTTTAAACTGTGATTTCTTTAAAGTTGCCAGGGTTGGAAAAACGGAGATTACATATTTACCGCGCCTCAGCTCCTAGTTCTCATGTTATTCTGGTACCTAAGATTTTGGGTCTGCGTCAGTTACAGCTGGTCACAGGACCTCCTTCATCCAATGAGGGACCATCTCCGACATGGGATTTTACTTCTATTTTTAAGGAGACTTCACTTCTGTGTGGTCCCCTTCTCTGATCTTGTGAGCCTCTCAACTTCCGGGTGGGCGTAGGACCGGAAAATCAGAATACCAGAAAGATAGGGAAACTGAAGGTTGAAGTGGGGTAAGTGTGTGTACTTTTTTTCACACCCCAGCTTCAGACCCCATGAATATAGAAAAATCCTTTAGAGCAAACCAGGAATGTCATTTTTAGCTGGTCGGCAGGATCTAATCTGATTTTAAAAATGCCTTTGTCAGCATTCTGAATAATTTCAATACTGTATATAAGTTTACTTCACATTACCTGGCTCCCTGCCAGCAGCATGTGGTGAGCCCCAGGTGAGAAGACTGTGCCTCAGTCTCCTCATTTATTCTTCCTCTCCTGTGCACCATCCCCTCCCTCTCCTGCCTCCTCAATGCACATGACAGGAAGTGAGGAGGGGGGGGAGGGAACTGGACGAGTGTGGAGGAGTGGAGACTGACACAGGCACACACAAGTTGCAGTTACCCCTTTTATGTGGATTAATATTTTTTACCATATTTTTTCAAATCCTAGACATCGTTTTTAAGAGTTTTATTTATTTACTTTTATAGTAATATGACTAGATAAGTTTAACAAATAAGTTGACTCTTGTTGCCCCTACGATGTCCTTACCTGCCCTTCAACTGACCCACATCCGGCCATCCTTCATAATTAAGTTTTGTATTTTTGCTTCCTTGCTCCTTGGTGGCCAAATCGGTGGCCAAGACTTCCCTGAGTTACCAGCTGTGTGGTACAAGGGGTGCGAAGAGCAGTAAACATTGCCAAATGCATGCCCCGGGGCTATACTGTATGCATGTTATATGAATAGCTGTTGTGTGCCCGGCCGGCACGACTCACCCCAGGAGGGAATATTTTTAGCAGTTTTACCTTAAAAGCCCTTGTTTACAGCAAGCTGCCATACTTTGCCATTAACAAGACGTAAAAAGGTAGAACATTTCCAGCCTCATCGCCATATGGCTGCCCTACAATGCACTGACCCATAACATCACAATATGATGCTAACTCAGTGGCAGAGGGCTTCATCTCTATATTTACAGTCTGAGGACGCCGCTTCTGCATCTGTACCATGTAATTAAGTAAACAGTGCAGTATTTTAGGAGGAAAGACGACGGGGAAGGTTAAAATCTAGTTACATTTATTCCAATGGCCCAGGGCTCACTATTAACACATTCTAATTTCCGTGTAAAAATTGGAAGTCTCATTATACTTCATAGCGTAGCTTCAGTGCCTACTCACTCGCCCGAAATGAATAGAAAGTCGAAGAGGAGAGATTTGCATTTCTGCCTCTCCGCTTCCATGTGGGTTGTCATTCAGACATTCCTATCTCCGTGAGATGGTAATCCAGCCATGTGACAATGGGAGTATTATTCCAAAAAGTCAAAGAAGTGCAAAAACAAGGACGTCTGGCTGCATGTATGCTGAATGACTAGGTGACCAAAGACCCCTCCATAGCGTCTAGTATGGCGGGTGTTGGTTTATAACTTCCTGTCCCAGATTTTGTAGATAAAAAACATCCCTTTAACAGTTCCTGCTAGTTTCTATTTACAATTATAGTAATGTCCATCTTTTGGTATCATCTCCTCTCCTAGTACTGGTGATTCCCCCCATGTAGCACTTACTAGCTAATATCTTGAGCATAGTTTCAACCTGTGTCCTTTGCCGCCAAGACAAACCATCCATAATGGACGGAGTTGAATATCATTGGCTCTGCCTCTTGTTGTTATCCTGCAAGTTTCTTGGAGACTTTGGAAAATTCCATTTATGGAAAAACCCCAAAGGGCTGGTGTAAGGAGAAAAAAGGGCACATGCTTACCTTTCTCCGTTTTCCAGTTTCCACATCGCTCTGTTACTTTTTTGTTGACTCTGGAGGTGCTAGGCCATAGGGGGTCCACTTCATCCAAATAGTGGCCTTCTTGGAGCAGCAAACAAGACAATTAGTGATGTTCCCTAGAAAGCAGCCATGACTTTCCATGTCTGAGGAGATCCTTCAGTGGCTGAAGTGGTTTCTGTGACCTCGGGCACAGGGCCAAAATCGGAAGTACAGGAGGAATGAGGGAATCAGGATTTCAATTTAGATTGAAAACCCCTTTAAAAAGCTTGCAGTTGCATTACAATAATTCCTTATAGCCCCTTTTCTCTCAGTGGATTTGTTTCAACTTGACTCAGACTTGGTTCTGTGAGGTTTGTTTTCTACCTGCTCCTTGCTCTGACCAATAAGAGTTGAGTAGTTTTTCCATGTGACTCTGCAGGGATTTTACCAAAATAGCAATGTATTTCTTATCCACAGGTGATCAGTGAAGGTCCAACATGCTGGGACCTCCATGGAACACGAGAACAGGACCCCAAGAAATCCAGAGAACAGCGGTCCCATTCTTGCTATTTAATAGTATGGGAGCTTTGGACTCACTCCACCCATTAGTGAGAATGGGACCCCCATTCCTATTGTCGTAATCGGTGGGGGTTTCAGCACCTCACCCATCAGCTTGTTACCCCACCCCTTCCTCCCTTGTGGGACTTGTGATAAAATGTTATCCTATATTTCAGAACATCGCAGTAGTGGAGAAAACATCAGACCTACATGTTTCGGCAATCGTCCTACTTATGGTCTACTTGCTAACTTGGTACAACATGTTTATGCTGACCTGATGATACAATGCAGTGGAATAAGGGCTTAAACCACTGATTTTGTACTATAATAGAAAAATTGACACCGCAGGATTGGCTGATACTATGCTGAGTGAATTATTTCTAAAAGGGTTACACAAATATTTGTGGGGGTTCTCCACATTTGTGGTTGTCACCCTATCAAGGTGCTTGATCCTTGGCACCAGACTTCTCTTATCTTTTCAGAAAAAACATCTTGAATTACTTTTTTTGCTTTCAAGACGTTTTTGAATGGTCGAGGAAAAACTTTTTGGAAACATTAGTATAAATACTAACATGAAGACTTTTTATACTAAGCTGTTGGCTTTTATTTCATACTCAGCCGGTTACCATCTGCCAATAAATCGCAGTGGGCACAGCGCCGGCACAAGTAGCAGACAAGACCTGCTGAATGGATTCCAAATTTTTGTGACCATTTAAGCTGCGAACATCTAGTTCTCTGGGTTCCCTGGGTTAGCGTTTTTTCTTGCCTTCTTGTAAGAAAAGAGTTAACCAAAGTTTGTTTTTCCCATTTTTTGGGGGCTTTATATACGGAAATTAAAGCTTAAGCTCTCCTGGACGAAATTCCACAGCTCCCGTATTGTTCTACCTTGTAGAGAACAGTGCGCGCAGCCGATAGCAGCATGCTGTAAGATAGTGATAGGCTTATCAGAAGCCTCTAATGGATTCACTAGCTCCTACTTATTCCGCTTCTTCTGCACCATCCTTTTCTATCCCATGTTCCTGTGGTCTTCAGTAATTAATGTGAGACGAGGGACTTGCATTATAAGCCGCACTTTTCTTCATTCCCATGACCCTGTCAGGCTCCGTTTAATCTCCCGTGAAACGGCTGCGGATTTCACTGTGGAGAAGATATAAAAAGAGCCATCTCGATGGACGCTGTACAACAGTAGCTTCACTCTACCCAAAAACAATTGTTGGGGGGATGTGGAGTCGATTTCTTCATCCGGAGAGATAAATCGATATGTAAATTCCGGCTACTGTATCGAATTCTCAGAAGCAACTGGTTGGATTTAGAATGGATGAAGAGTAGAAGTAATCTTTAAGAAATGTTAGTTAGATTTAAGGAAGCATCATGGTTCTAAGAACTCAGAGTATTAATATTCATGTACGGCGGCCTTGTAGCCATTTTTCTTCTAATGTTAAGGAAGCAGTAAGCTCGGCGTTGGCTGGTTCTTAGAAGACAGCTTATAGGATAAGATGCTTTGATGACTCATGTGTATGCAAATATTTCCAGACTCAGCAAAGATGAATGTGTAGGATAAACAAGCCAACATAAAGGGGAGTGGATCCAAACTGGGCTTAGGAGGTTTTAAATTAAAGGAAATCAACCACACCAAAACACAACATTCAACTCCGCTCCTCTTCATTTTGATCCCAGCGATGTCTGTCGCTAGTCTTGACACACTGGGATCACCTAGAAAAGAAACTTATAATTAGTAGTACGGAGCGTAGGGACAAGATGGGGAAGAGACATGACATCACGCGAGAGATGTGGGCATGCATAATTAGCAGCCCGGAGTGCCGGACATCTTGTCCACACGCTCAGTGCTGCTAATTATCAGTTTCTTTGTTTTGGTGATTCTGGCATATCAAGACTTGAGACAGACAGTGCCAGGATCAAGTTGAAGAAGAGAGGTGAGTATTTCTAGGTTTTTTTTTGTATGTTTGGAGGGTTGATTTCCTTTAAGCACTCCCAACTAACTCAGGCTACATTCACATTACGTTTCTTGTACACTGTACGCTAAAAGTACCCGAGATATAAGCTGGGCATATACATACAAATATACTGGCAGGCAGAGGCATCGTTTTTAGGGTGAACTATGTTTTTATCCTGCTCCCTTTTGGTGGCAATGGAGGACAGATGCAAAGTATTGCATCAATCTCACTACCTCTGCTAAGCATACACTCTGAAAGGTTCCCAGTGATGTCACTGACCATATAAGGGCAATCACTGGCTCCTGGCGAAGTTCAGTCCTCCTCCCGCGCTCAGGGGGGAAGGTTTGTAGCAGGACGACGGGTTGAAGAAAACAGCTTGGCAGCCTGATTGCTTGGGAATGGTAAATGTAAAGTTTGACAAAATCTATGAAACAATAACAATGCAGGAACAATTAACGCAGGGAGTTGTTTGCGATTGTGAAAGGTTCTCTTTAAGGCCTAAAATAGTCTGCCTATTACCAGATCAATCACCTTAGTCCACCAAGGATGGCATCTGTTCTGTCGCTGAATGGTTTCTGAAGTATGAACTGCATAAATTTGAAAATTAAATAAGGACCCCCGACCTACACACAACCCCTAGTTACAGACGGACCTCTCTCCTCACTGTGACTTCTGGTGAAGCTCTCTGGATGCTTTAATTTAGTCCCAGACTGCAATAATCACCTGTAAGGTGTCTGTAATGAAGTTTTATTACTAATCCTTCCCATGACAGCACAAAACTTTAAAAATGGAATTGTCACTGTGATCAAATAAATTTTGGTCTGGAGTTACAATTTTAAAATATACCAGATCCGACTTACATACAAATTCAACATAAGAACAAACTTGTACAAAAGGACTGACTATATAATCATAAATAATAGTAAAGCAAATGTTATGCTCTGTGACACTGGTGGACTAGTCTATTACATGTGGCTCCCCAACTGTTGTGGGGAACAACACTTCCCAACAAGTTACGCCTCATTATACGATAACCGTCCTTGCCAAAATTTTAACCTTAAAATGTTGGTAATATAAAAAAAGTTCAGACTCATCAGCATGCTATTACTAGAAGTTCTGTCCTCCATCTAATATATTCCATTAGCAACCGGCTTCGAGAACAGTGGGACTTTTGAAGTTTGAGGACCCAGAAAATTGACATCCTGAAAATGTGTTGTCCCATCCATAAAATGATCGAGCTTTGCCGGTGTAGACCATCTTCAGACTCCAGTTAATGTTCTCTTATTCCTACACTGGTTTCTGCCTCGACAAAGACATCGTAGATTACATATTCACTGCTACATGAAAAATGATTATAAATTACTTGTGGCAGGAGAGGGAAGAGGATTTTGTCAGTTTAATGTGTTCTCTGCCATTTTGTTGACGAGCAATGAATTGGATAATACAGTACAATAAAAGAAAAATCCATTTCTTTAGACTCGTGTACTTGGGAGATTCGGGTGATGTGGCATTGTCCCTACTTTGTGATATACTTATAAATTCTTTGCTCAATTTAAATTCTGGAGGGATATCAAACATCTGTCTCAATCTAAGACTCTTTCACTTCAGGAGGAAGTAACGTTTTGTATAATATATTGTGAGTTACTTCTGGTTCTGAAGACCCTGTATTGTGAAAACTGATTAAGTTCTGAAGTTATACATGTCCAACTCGTCCTGGACTATGGTGTCTCAATCATGACTGAGACTCTCAAAGAGGCTGAGGCTACATTCACACCAACGTGTTTTTTGGCCATGTGCTTGTCATTGTTTCACAGCCCAATGGGATCCACTGACTGATACATTTTAATGCAGGTCTTGTTACTGCTCTTGTTTGCCATTGGCACCTGAGTGGACCTCACACACCGATAACATACAGACCACAAACAACAGACTTGTGGCCCAAGAACGCAAACATTTTGTGTGCAGGTAGCCTAAGTCTCAATCCATGTTTGGTGGTGGATGTGCTGCGGAGAACTTTAGAGTAGTCTGTCTGAAATGGAGCCAAGATGTCACCTTATAAAATGGTCAGGATGGGCCAAGCTAGTAGATGAGAAGTAGTCAGAAGAAGCCCCAAGCTTTAGAAATGGGATCGATACCAGATGAGAAATCCAAGGAGTGAGACAAAAGTGGGAATTCAGTCTACAATGAGGGTCAGATTAGTAGAGCAGAACAAGATCCAAACATAGAACTTACCTTTGTCACTAGCCAAGTCTGGAGGTCACTTGAAATAGGCTGGTACAACCAGTCGAAAAGTGGTGGAGAGAAGAAAAACCGGATCAGAACCAGCATAACAGCAACTGGACATTGCAGAAGTAGAGTAGGGGCAGGCGGGGTGCAGCATAGTTGGCATCTTCTCCAATTTTCTTGGGGCTATGTCAGATATCATAAAAGATACCATAGATCAATGATGGCGAACCTTTTGGAGACGGAGTGCCCAAGCTACACTCAGAACCCGCAAAGTGCCAAAATGACAAATTAACCAGTAACTTACTGATCCCTGCTGTATCACAGGTTTTAATCGCATTGGTGTCCTGCGTTCACCAATACAATAGAAAGATGATGGAGAAATTTGGATTGTAGCTTCCCCCCAGGGTCCCCTGAAATGGAAGAATCAGGGGACCCAGAGCAGGAGCTCAAATGACAACCCATCTCTATCCACACCATCTCGCTCCTCCTGTAGGATGTCACTTTAAAATAGCATGGAGCATGGTACGTCCTAGGCTTTATTGGACCACAGAAGAAAGCCTTGATTCGTATCTGACAAACTCTGTGCTACGGGGAAGGCCTGGGTGCCCTCAGAAAGGGCTCTGAGTGCCACCTCTGGCACCCGTGCCATAGGTTCGCCACCACTGCCATAGATCATACTTACAGTATGAGAAGCTAAAACCGGTTGATTCCTAGATGTGAGCAGACTACTAGAAGGCTATAGAAAAATGCACATGAGAGGTTTCGGACTGCGCCCCATCCTGCAGCACGCATGGGCACGTCATGGGCATTGTGCAAACTACAGGCCTTTCCTTGGAGAGAATTGGTTGGCAATAGACTTATATTATCGAAAGGGAACAATAAGCAACCTGGAAAAGATTCGGTGACATCAGGCTAAGAAGATTGTTAATGTCTTCGGGGTTTTGTCTATCTTATCACCGCACAATAGGGTCTGATTCTGGTGGTTTAATCTACGAGTTAATGCAGATATCAGCAGAGCATTGTGCGCGAAAAGCCCAAACCGAGCTAAAGATATCAAATTTACTGTTAAAACAATACTGTTTGCAAATTTTATAATTAACTTTATTATCCTGATTTCCATCTCATTTCCCACTGCAAACCTGAGCAGCTGTAATGTAAGACTAACCCAATATTAGGCAGCACTTTTATGTTATGATAATGTTTGTATACAGTTCAGGGAGGTCGTGCGTATTTCTTTTATAATGAGATTTTTATTTTCATTTTTTTATTCTTGCCTTGATTCAACTCAACTGTAGTAAATTACATTAGGTTTTTGTGCATCCTGAAAAGTATTTAGACTTTGTTTTAATATAAAAAAAATAATTACTATGATATTATATTATCTGTTTCATGGTTTAATTAGTTTCTTTGAAAGGAACAAATCAGAAGGCAACTACAACAGGTTCCTACAAAAACTTTGACATTTTGGAATCAATCTGTTGGGAAAGGTTTAAACCGCCATATTAGATCCTCATGCTCTCCTCCGTTGTAGGATATGATTAAAGGGGTTATCCAAGGGTATACAAAAACCCATTGGTGGCTGGGATGGGGCAGGTTCTAAAAAAATAAACATGTACTTACCTCCTGGCGCCTCCAGCGCTGCGATCTCTATGGTCGGTGCCCCATGTAAACATATAGGGGCACGGAAGCAGCTTCCAGCCGGCCACACCCACCCATCCCTATTTGCAGGGTTGTATCATGCGGGACAGGTGGCCGACCACCTCGGTCGGCGGGAAAGTGAATGTAGAATGGCATGTAGGCAAACAGGGCCACGGACCAGAGAGATCACAGTGCTGGAGGCCTTTTTTTCTAACCTATCCCACCCAGCCACCAATAGGTTTTTTATACCCTCGGATAACCCCTTCATACTGCTTTCCTCAGACTACTTGTTATGGCAAAACTGTAAATGGTTCAAGCAATCAGTTATAGCGGTATAAATCCAACCCGTCGGCTATAGTAAAACAATTACATTGTTACAAGGTTGGCCCCCGTTGACCCCCCGTCAGACTGGAAGCAGTGATCATCTTTAACATTGTGTTTCCATGGGCTCTGGCCTCAGCAATCACCTGTACATGAACAGCATGAAGCCAAAGAGGCGAGTGAATATCTGAGCATTCACATAAGTGATGGACGTGTGTTCGCTACTCATCTAATGAGGAATGAAGCACTGGGGACCAGACCCTATAGTGTTGGAAAGGGTGGATCTTAAAGGAAATCTACCATTTGTTTTTATGCATTTTGAACCAAACATACCTTGAGAAGCTACACTATTGCTGACACATATCTTGTTTAATTCCTGAACCGAATGGTTTTGCTCAAAAATAGGATTCAGGACCTTGGAAAAGTTGGGTGTCTTACATGAACACATTGCACAGAGCTTTCTGAAGTGTCCAGATAGAACTGAGTAACCTGAGCTGGATGACTCATACACAGCAGCTGGGGGATGGTGCTACAATTGATTACTTCTGGCTGTCAGGGACAACACAGTGAATATAGTGTTCTCTGGAGCAGTGCATAATTAGGGTAAGAGTAGAAGCCCCGGGACAGCTACAGGAGCCACGGAGCCTCATTATTTTATAATTGTTTTTTTCAGCAAAATCACTCAGCTCAGCTCAAACAAGATGTGTTTCTGTATCAGTGTAGCTACAGCATTCTCAAGGTATGTTTGGTTCACAATGCATAAAAGCAAATGGTAGATTTCCTTTAAGGAGAACCATACACCACCCAATTCCAAGATATGGGTACTCTTTTGACTGAAATGCGTTAGAAGACCTATAATTTCCAGTGAAGATGTCATTTTAATTGAAACTAATAAAGATTGGATGTTTTGACCATAGTGCCAGGAAACCTATCCTTTTTTTCAGTTGCATAATTCACCTCTGTCAAATCCAAATCATATAGTATAAAAATTTCCAAAACCAGCACATATGTAACATAGAGGTAGTCCAAGTGGCTACTATGTGGTGCTTGGAAATGGTAGACCAACTGCTGGCTACTCTTGTCCATTGGACTACCTCTGACCTGGCCAGAATCACCCACTTTAAGAATGGATTTGCATAATCCCTGCCCCTTTTTACACCAATACAAGGCAAATTCGCTGGTATTTGTAATTTTTGGGCAATTTTGGTAATTAGTGCATTGTTAGAAAATAGGGTGTGGAATGACTCACAATCAGAGAAGGTTCGGGTAACTGAGTTTAAGGCACCAGTTGACAGTCTTGCCCACTGGATTTTCGGCGTCCCTTTCTCTTTATACATTGGGTGTCAGATTTTAAGAAGTAGCATTATGATGTCATCAGAAAAGAAGAATTATTTGTAGATTTTCACAAACCTTAGCGAATCACATCCAGATGGAAAACATTCACTGGAAAACATATGTACTCCACATGTTCCTGATTTTTGTTATCTGACTTCCCGAAATTCATTGATGTATGGTGTTTGCAAATAATCACCAGAAATAATCAAAAGATTTGTTTATGAAACGGGGAGTCAACTACTTTTTGATCATGTCAGACTGTGTATATGCTTTTCAATCCAACATTTCTGTTATGATTGTCTGGAGCACAGCGGGTCAACTTGGGTAACTTCAGGGCCGGGCAAAGGGTGTGTAACGGTATTCAAAGGTAAATGGGAACACAGGGACAGATCCAAAGAAACTGAATTTGTAGACACTTTATTAATTAACACAACGCGTTTCGGCTCACTACTTAAGCCTTCAGATAATTGACAAAGGCTCAATCACGGTCTGAAATGCGCTGTGTATTATGCATTTATCCACTATATGGGTTCTTTGGATCGGTCCTTGTGTTCCTGTATACCTTTGAAATATTTGTCTGATGAAAACCTAGGTCATTAGAAAAGGCTCCGGCCAAACATCATATCTCATTCTTCGCCTGTATTCCTCGATCACAACGTGAGCAACATTGGGGCTTTCCTTATCATCACAATTTTTGTACCTCTGCACTTGAATTTGGGTTTTTCTTTCTCCCCCTATCTGCCCTCTGTTTGGTGTCACTGGCTCTCCCATGCCCCTTGCTGCTCTCCGACGCCATACTCGCTCCACTTACCCGGCCTCCCTCTGGTCTTGGCTCCAGCATCCCGACGTGCGCATCCCCGCCTACTAGGGTGCGTGCGCTGGCACTCGAAGATTTATAGGGCCAGCGCACAGCTGATTGGTGTTGGCCGTCCCCTGGAAGTGCATAAAAGCCGGCTTCTCCCAGCATTCCCTGGCAGATCTTAGTGCTTAGAGCCTTTGAGAAAGCTGTCCTACGCGTTTTGCTTTGTTTCCAAATTCCCGTTGTGACCCCGGTTCTGCATTTGACTCTGATCCTGTTCCATCTGCACTGACCTACTGTTTTGTTCCTGACATTGATCCTGTGCTGCCTGTCTCGACCTCCTGCCTGTCTCTGACCATGAGTTTGCCTGATGATTCTGTACCTTGCCTTGGCCACCACCGCAGACAAGGTTGCGCCTGTGGAACGACCTGTTGGTACCACGCTGCAGCAAGTCTAACCTGCTTTGCAGCGTGCTTTGGTGAAAACCGGGTACCACTTAGACTCCTTCCAGGTGCCGGCTTACGTCATCGTCCGCGGTGGTCCGGTGGGTCCACTGGAGCATGACATCTGGTATACTCCCTTAGCACACGCGTGACTGCCACAGTCCAAACAAACTTGCTCATTGTCATTTCTTAAGGGGGCACCACTGACTCTGATGGTCTTGATTGTGTGTCGCACTGCATTCTGGGACAGACCCTATGTGCTTAATCATACTGGTTGATTTTCCTCCTTATTATCAATTGGATTTTAAGGCCATAGATCGAAATTTAATGATGCCGACGAGATTCTGGGCACTTTTAAAGGGCATCAACTCAATTTATCTCCCTTTAAGAAGCCGTCTGCTATTCATAAAGGAAAGAGATGATAAAACTGGTTATAACTTAACACACTACAGAATAAAAGCCGCTTCCCTTGAAAGACTCATCATGTCAAGCAGCCACAAAGCCTTCTCCATACATTGGTATTTACCTCCTCATTGCAGGTAATGAGCAGCGGAGCGCAGAAGATCAGGCAGGTGACAGCGCCACTTCCTAATTGTCCAGCATCGCCATGCGGATTTCCATGATACACGTCCTAGAATTATAGACCAAAACTTCCAGTGTCTTCAGCCTCACATATCAAAATAGTTTTTTTTATTTGTGACATCCAATATGGTGGACATTAGAGTATTATTCCTTCTACAGGAGTTTTTACCTAGTTTTACAATGGATGGCAACCTTGCAAAAAATGTATAACGGTCCGAATATTTATTTGGTTAATCCTGTTGTGGTCAGATGCCATTGCACATGGGCACATTTACTTACCTGGTCCCTGCGCGATCCCCGAGGTGCGTTGTCCGCTGGAATGCCCATCTGCCGCGATTCATGAAGATCGTGCGCTCAATTTCCTGCATGTGTCGCTTCTCCGATCAGGTCCGCTGGAGTTCACCATCTTCCTCCCGGTGCATGTAAGTGCATTGGATGCGACACAAATTGATTTGTTAAATCCTGCGCGTTGTCTGAATCCGTCAGATCGTCCGTCGGCCCGCCCCTTGATTTGTCTCGCGTGGAAGCCGGCGCGATTGTGACACAATCCGATCGCGTGCAACGTAATCCCCGACACGATCCCCGAAAGCGTCGGAAAACCCGATGGAAATGCGGCCGCGGGACCTTATTAAATAAGCCCCTATATATTTATATGTATGGAACTTTCCCAACATAAACTTTTAAGGTAGGGAGAAAAACATAGGGGCTCATTTACTAAGGGTCCGAACGCCGCACTTTTGTTGGGTTTCCCAAATATTTCCGGTTTGCGCCGAATTGCCCCGGGATTTTGCCGCGCGCGATCAGATTGTGTCGCATCGGCGCCGGCTTTCACGCGACAGAAATCGGGGGGCGTGGCCGTCCGACAACCCGACAGATTCGAAAAAACCACGGAATTGAAAAAAGAACTTGTGTCGCAAGATCAAGCACTTACATGCACGAAGAAGGTGAACTCCGGCGCATGGACCTTAGTGAATCCCGGCAGACCCAAATAAGCATTGGACAACGTGCCGCGGGATCCCGACTGGACCGGGTAAGTAAATGAGCCCCATAGAGTTAAGGGGTTTTGAAGAGATTTAAATGGGTTGTACCAGCAATCATACCCCCACCAATCACAAGAATGGACCCCTGCTGATCACAGGAATAGGTCTTCTGAGTTGATGGAGCACATGTTGAGTATAAGTAGTGCCACTCCACCTAATTCGATTGGATTGTCACAAATTGTTGAGCACATTGCTGGCTCTCCCATTCACGATGTATATGTTGCTGAATATAGCCAAGCGATGTGTTGAGCAATTTCTGACGCTCCCCTAGTATTGAATGCAGTGACAGAATGCTCAATCAACCTGCTGCTTTATTATTTTGTGAGAAGTTTGTGATTGGTGGCGTTCCCAGCAGTAAGACCTCCACTGATCATATTGTTATCAATTAGACATTGTCCAGCCCCTTTAACCCAGGATAACAGGGGACATAATTACTGCAGATTAGTGCTCCTTCACAGATTCAGTATTCAGTAATTCAGAAATAATGGGGCACATTTACCAAGGGTCCTGTGGCCGCGATTCCACCGGGTTTCCCCGAATATTTCCGATTTGCGCCCCAGGTTTTGCCGCACAGAATCGGATTGTGCCGCATCGGCACCACAACAGAAATCGGGGGGCGGGGCCGTTGGACAACCTGACGGATTTGGACAAACCGCAGAATTTTAAAAAAGAATTGTGTCGCAAGATCAGCACTTACATGCACTGGGAAGAAGAAGGTGAACTCCGGCGGACCTCGGCGCAGCAGCGACACCTGCTGGATATCGGGTGCACGACCTTAGTGAATGCCGGCAGACGCGAATCCTCGTCGGACAACGTGCCGCGGGATCGTGACTGTACCGGGTAAGTAAATGTGCCCCATTGAGTGTATGGTAGCTGTATTTCATGGACTGAAACAAAACTTAGAAGGGAGTCCAAGCATCATGGTTGTACATGATGCAAGGAGTCCCCCGATTTACCGCACCATTCTTCTTCTGTGTGGCGTAGTAATCTCAGGATGGATGCAGGGACTCCTTGCATTATGAAAGCGTCTTGGAAACTTGGAGCAAGGTTCGTGTAAGTGTCCACAAAACCTTCACACACTTTATACAACTAAGCCATTAGTTGTAGCCCTTGAGCCCAGCCAATTCTGATAATGACCAGGCCATAGCACTAATTTAGCACATCGTCCCCTGTACTGCTATTTTTGCAGTGTATAAGCCGCAGTAAATAAATCAGACATGACCCATACATGGCTGTGATTTTATTTTTAGTTGGAATAACTGTTTGGGGTGTAGATATCCCGTGATAATGTGACATGCTGGCGCACGCCGCCTGGCGCTTTTGTTTCTGGTCTGTTTATTCCTATGTTATATATCATTATCTCAGGCCCTGGGGGTATTCAGGAGGAAGAAGGGGAAGCTCAGTAATGTAAAACATGTGTTCCCTACTTTATTTCAGTGAGCAGAGAGCGGGAGCCGCTCAGATCCTGGCAGAGTCTCTATGTAATAGTGAGGCGCGAGGCTTCTATAGAGAAGAGGTAGCGAGCAGTCCAGGAAATTCTTAGGGGCTGGGCAGGGTCTTGGCTGCAAGTTTGTGACTGGAAAATGTGAGACGGAGACAGTGCAGGCATCTGAGCTCCGGCCTGGTGACTGGGTGCTCTCAAGTCCTTGGAGCCTCGTCTATCTCCCTGCTATGTTGGTGGCGAGGGGCTTCTTTATGTCTGGATATTAAAAGGTAAGGTGTCTATATATTCAGGATATACTTCATAGCTCATAGAAACCAGAATTAGAAGTTTAAAGGGATCGTCTGGGATAAACAGATTGTATAAGAGCTGGACAGGGTAAACTGGCCTAACAGGGTACAAGACCAGGGTCAGAGCCAGCACTGGGCATATCCGGGCAAGTCCTGGGGCCCAGAGCTGCTGGGGGGGGGGGCCACATAGGGCTGTTCATAAGGAATGCATAGGGCTAAAGGGGGCTTTTTGGCATGATAAACTGGGGAATATTTTAGGGGAACACAAGTTTTAGTTGAAAAATGTTTAATGCCTACATGTGAGTTCACTGCAAAGGGGGCCTACTGAGGCTCTGTCACCCAGGGGCCTACTGAAACCTGGAGCCGACCCTATACAAGACAATCCCCAACTACTTGTCACTATGGTGTCCATAAATCACCTAAGAATGATAGCTATATCCAAGTATATTGTGGATATGTACAAATTTGCCCCTGGGGCAGTTTTCTGTGTACTTTGCATGTTCTTTGTAGTACAAGTATACTTGCGTACACATGTATTCACGAAGTGTCCTCGACACATTTGTGTCGCGGCTGCTCTATACAAAATTCTGCACATAGACGTACGTTCCGGCGCACAGACACATTTATCATGTACATCCTATGTTATAGGTGCACCAAGAAAAATGGTGTGCTCTGCCGGAGAGGTGCAGGGCACGTCACATTCATGGAGAACATGCACCACAATTTGTGAATCTGCCGCCCCCTGCAAACTACACACGCGAACTGCACATGGTACACACTGCGCTGTTTTGGTGGGCCATTCTGTATTGGTGGAGAAGGTTTTCAGGATTGACTTTTTTGGTAGGCCCAAGAATCCTTGTTGGAGTTTGTCTATGGATGATGACGTCATTGACGGCGTCCACTTAAGGACAATGAGGAAGCAGTCGACTACAGACAAAGATTTAGGATAGACGCAGATTATCTGTATATGCAGAAGATTTTCTGCCCAAAGTTTACAGTGGGAGATGGCACAATCGCAGATATGTTTAGACATAAACACTTGCTAGTGGGGAGAAGCAGCAAGTGTTTTGCTGGTAAACAATGCCAAACACATAGGGGGAGATTTATCAGAAGTGTCTGAGGCGAAACTGTTCTAGTTGCCCATGGAAACCAATCAGAACTCAGTTTTAATTTTATAAGCAGCTGTGGGGAAATGAAAGCTGAGCTCTGAATGGTTGCCGAGGGCAACTAGACAAGTCCTGCTCGCAGACAGTTCTGATAATTCTCCCCAATGGTGCTCATTCCCAATTGTGTGCATTTATGCTTAAGCGTACAGGCAGTCCCCGGGTTACATACAAGATAGGGTCTATAGGTTTGTTCTTAAGTTGAATTTGTATGTAAGTTGGAACTGTATATATTATCATTGTAACCTCAGCCAGAAAACCGCCGCTCCATGTGTCCTTTTCAAATATATGAAAACAACCTGGATTGTTCCCTGTTCATGTGATAGGTGGAGGTTCCAGGAGTCAGTACCTCACCAATCAGCTTCTTATCCCATATTACTTAAAGATTTGGTACAACTTCTTCAAGGTACAATGGACTATATGGTGGGAATGAAAAGATGGTTCGCGAGAATGTGGTCTTTGTACCCTTTGCTGCCATATTCATTCTTTAGGACACTGCCTGAGATAACTTGGCGTAGTACTCGGCTACTTCAGGACCGGTAGGCTATATGTTGGAGTAGGAACAAGTACTAAAGCATTGGCAAAGCCCTTTATGTTGAAGTAGTTAGTAGTGGATAATGGTGTACGCTGTTTGGGTGGTAGCCTGGGGCCCAAGAATTCTAGGGGGCCCATGGGTGTCCAAACCAACTACCAAATTTTATTCTGAGAATCTTTACCCAGGAAATCCTTGTGCTTCTGTTCCTGGTCTTGATACACATGTACACAAGAGCCAATTCAGGACCTCTCAAGGTCTTGTTCCCATGGGATCCAGGGAATCGGGTCTTGCTCCCATGAATTTATCGAGCAGCAGGACGAGCATGGGAGCGTTGGAAATTGCTGGGTTCGGCTGCATGACCCATTAGTGAGAACCGGAAAACCATTCTTTCGAATTGCTAGGGTCCTGTTCTTGTCATCGGTGGGATTCCCAGAAGTCATACCTTTACCAATAAGCTTCCCTTGGATAAGGTATAAATGAAATTCAAGGACCTCCAAAGGTATTGAAACCGCAGATTGGTAGCAGAAGTGAAGGGTCCTCCAATTCCCAAGATGTAGGAAGTGATTCAAGATTTGTAGAGCCTATAATATTCATACAGCCCAGGACAGTCTTAATCCACCCCTGAAAAAAGGGACAAGAACCAAGAGATCAGCAAGACCTTTTATGTTGAAGGAGGAACAAGCGCTAAAGCACCGGCAAGGCCATCCGGCTCCGTCAGAATTGGATTCCATCTATGTTCGAGTAGAGGGAAGTCATCTTTACAAGTACCGTATTTTTCGGAGTATAAGGCGCACCGGATTATAAGGCGCACCATCAATAAATGCCGGCTTAAATGTCTAGGTTCATATATAAGTCGCACCGGATTATAAGGCGCACCGGATTATAAGGATGAGTGACCAGCAGGTGGCAGACCTGTGCACAGTTCAAGGCAGCTGTTGTCTGTAAGTACGGTTCATATATAAGACGCACACTGGACTATAAGGCGCACCTTTGATTTTTGAAAAAATCTAAGGATTTTTTGTGCGCCTTATAGTCCGAAAAATACGGTACAATGAAATTTTGAAGAATTTTTTGGGCACTGTAAAAATACAGAGCTAAGTTTGAGCTCCGGTGTGGAAACCGTCTTTATGTCGATATGCCGCGCTTATATTACTGCATCGCACATTCGCAGTCATCCTCACGGGTTCATCTTCACACCGGAGCCTGATCCTCACCCGCTTTATTATTGATACAATGAAGTATTTTATTTATACCCTCTTCTCCTGGTGGCTGTGGGTAGTAGCAGTCAGTTTGGGCTTTGTATTCTGCATTATTAAGTTGCATAAAACTACAATGTGTTGTCATGACATTAGCAAATGGAATTTAAGAAAGCGGAAATTCATAGCCTACACCACGGAACCCGCCATGAAACATTTAATGGCACTTAATTGTTTATTAGCCACAGAGTTGCATCATGGGATCGGAACAATCCGGAATCTCGTCCTTGGAATAATAAATGTTCCCTGAGGTGACTTGTGGTTTTTAATGTCGTAGGGTTCCTTGTTCTGATGTTCAGGGTCATATCCGTAATTTGTGTTCTCTTCGATGACAGAACACTAAGCTACATTCATCAGTGTTAAACTTTCCGATGCCCTTTGCTTAGGGGATTTCCATAGGCTTTAACCCTGTGTTAACCACCAAGGCTCCTTTTTTCCTGCTGTCATGAAGGATCCTTAAAGGGGCTAACATAATGCTACTCACACAATTTGGTATTGATATAAAACAGGGTTACATTGGGACCAGGGGCATAACTTGATTCTGTCTCAACTGGACCCAATAGGCCTAGGGGGCCCATAAGGTGTCTCTTACCCATGTGAGAAAACTAGTACCATAAACCATACATTATACTCGGGAGCCTGGCACAGACTTCAAGATCCACCAATGATTGGGAGAAGCTGTGTATAAGGTGGACCCTGGTGGATTTACAAACAACCCCTTTAATTGTTGTTCGCATTGACTTGATTGCAAATGTCACACGGCCAAATTGCCAGGTCTAAAACTATCATCTGAAAGTTTAAGTCCAATTAGAGAAGACATTTCTGATTTGAGAAAACTGAATAGCAAAACATGTGCAACAGTGACATCATCTATTGTCAGTAGTGATGGGTCAGTGTTATCTATATAGAGGTCATTGTACAGGGAGGGGGAGGAGATAAGCTGTGACATCATCTATTGTCAGTAGTGATGGGTCAGTGTTACTTATATAGGGTCATTGTACAGGGAGGGGAGAGATAAGCTGTGACATCCTCATTGTCAGTAGTGATGTAATGATGGGTCAGTGTTATCTATTAGAGGTCATTGTAAAGGGAGGGGGAGGAGGATAAGCTGTGACATCATCTATTGTCAGTAGTGATGTAATGATGGGTCAGTGTTATCTATATAGAGGTCATTGTACACGGAGGGGGAGGAGATAAGCTGTGACATCATCTATTGTCAGAAGGGATGTAATGATGAACCCCTATTAAATAACCAAGTATCAGTTTATTATTAAGCCTAGTGGTCAGAGTGAGAATAGCAGGACATAATACTTTTTTACTTAAAGGAAACCTACCATTTGATTTGATGCATTATGAAGCAAACATACCTTGCGACTGCTGCAGCTACACTGATGCAGGATCATATCTTGGTTAATCCCTGAGTTGAGTGTTTTTGCTGAATAAACAATAATAACATTCAGGACCTTGGGAAAGCTAGGACAGGCTGGCTGCCTACATAAACACATTACAAAGGAAAGAAAAATGTATTTATACGTTAATATGTTTTAATTAGTTTTTACTGTGAATTTGCACATTTTTTATGGAATAATAAAAATATTATTTATACACGCTTTGGGTGCCGAATGGAATTTTTTTTTTAGGGTGGCTCAGTGGTTAGCATTGCAGCCTTGCAGGGTTGGGGACCTGGGTTCAAGTCCCAGGGTCAACATCTGCATAGAGTTTGTACACTCTCTCCGTGTTTGCGTGGGTTTCCCCCGGGTCATCCAGTTTCCTCCCACACTCCAAAACATACTGGTAGGTTGATTAGATTGTGCTCCCCATTGGGGACAGGGACCAATTTGGCAAGTTCTGTGCAGCGCTGCGTAATCTGTGTGCGCTATATAAATAAAGGAATTATTATTTTTATTATTTCACAAGGAGCTATATGCTCATAACCCCTGGATCTACATAAACAAATTACACACAATGCTTGTCATTACACAGAGCTTAGTCAAGACATGACTAATCAACCTGGGCTGGATCACTCATGCACAGCAGCTGGGGGGCACAACGATTGATTATGCTGCCTTCAAGCATAACCCAGGGATTACATCATCCTTTGAGCAGTGAATAACTAATGTGAGAGGGGAGGCTGAACCAGCCATAGAAGTCACAGAGCTTCATTATCATAATTTTATAATAGTTTTTTCAGCAAAACTACTCAGCTCAGAGATTAAGCAAGATATGATCCTGCATCAGTGTAGCTATAGCATTCTCGAGGCATCTTTGCTTCATACTGCATCAAATCAAATGGTAGATTTCCTTTAACACAAATAATCAAATAGTCTATTAAAATATATTTATCATAAAAACTTGGATTATAAAATAGGTGACCCGGTGGTGACCACATCCCTGTAAGCTATACATAGAATATAATCAGCTGACTCCCTCATATACATACAGGCTCATTCCATAGTAATAATATTATAGCAGGGGACACATTCCCTATTAATTACTGTACATTGATAAAAGAAAATTTCAGTGATTGACGGATTCCAAAAAAATACGTATTGTCCGCACCGCAGACCGTTTCCATGGACACACAAGAAGTGCTTGAATATAGTTATTCTCTAAGGGTCACTTGCGGCTCACTTGTGGGTTGTCCAGAGTGAGATATCAGGAGACCAAAGATGGCCTTGATAGAAATATTGTATAGTCAAGGCTTGTGACAAAAATAAAAACTCAGGGCCCATATAAACTGATCAGGGGTGTAACTAGGAGAGGTTGGGCCCTATAGCAGACTTTTAAATGGGGCCCATTTTTAATTTAGAAATATACACATGAATATACAATCACATTTATATACTTATATACACATCAAATACACACACCTACAGCATATACACATCACATATACACTACAATATACCGACATACAGCATATATACGCACACACAGTATATACATACCATATACACACATGCAGGATTGACACATCATATATACACACATATATAGTATATACACATCACATATACACACATGCAGCAGACACAGATAATGAGCATATACATATCAAATAGACAAACATATATAGTAAATAAACATATAAACACCCAAACATATACACATATTTATGTACTCCCAGTCCAAGAGTCTCCTTATCCCAGGCAGGGTCACAGGCTAAAGATCTGACTTCTTGCAGCATAATATGTAACAGTGCACATCCTCCATTCTTTAGTATGGCAGGTCAGGTGGCCAGGCCCCCTCACACTGCAGGCCCCGTAGCAGCTGCTGTGGCTGCAACCCCTGCAGTTACACCCCTGACACTGAATTTTATGATTAGGAAAGGAAAATGAGGTCACTGTGATCTTCATGATTAGGGGACAGCATGAGAACTGGCAACAATATAAGGGAATTTAGGGGGACTCTGTAGTGGGGGCACTATGGATGGTAGTGAGGGGCCTTGAGTAGAAATGTTAAGGGGTAGTGATATTAGAAGCGGTATAGGTATGTTTGAGGTTGACTATGAGAACTAAAGTGGGCACTGTACATGGGACACTATTGTTTTGACTGGTGTCTTCTATTACAGACATGGGGCACAATGGATGGTTGTGGTGGATTTTTATACTGGTAATAAAGTAGAAATGTTCTGGATAGTCAGATAAGATGTGGTATGGGTGAGGTGGACTATGGGAACTATAGTGGGTTCTCGCACCATCACCTCTGTGTATATGTATACCAACACAGGCCATAGCCTCGCACCATCATCACTGTGTATATGTATACCAACACAGGCCATAGCCTCACACCATCACCACTGTGTATATGTATACCAACACAGGCCATAGCCTCGCACCATCACCACTGTGTATATGTATACCAACACAGGCCATAGCCTCGCACCATCACCACTGTGTATATGTATACCAACACAGGCCATAGCCTCGCACCATCACCACTGTGTATATGTATACCAACACAGGCCATAGCCTCGCACCATCTCCTCTGTGTATATGTATACCAACACAGGCCATAGCCTCGCACCATCACCACTGTGTATATGTATACCAATGGGAGTTGTTGAGGAGTATTGTGATTGGCATTGCTGTGATGTGTTAGTAGGTGGTACTGATATTGGAGGACTGAGTTTGGATGTAATGTCTGCATGCAGGAGCGCCATGTAATGGGATTTATTTGACATTGGCGTTTGCACCCAGGTGGGCTATGTCATGGGGGCATAATATTGGGCACTGCGGCTTGACATTTTATTATTACATGAGATATAAGAAGTCGAATGACAACCTCAGCTCTGTTTTATATTTGCAGACAGTGATGTGATGACAGTAGGAGGTAGGTAGTTGCCCCCGGCCGCTATGACAATGCATTTCCATAGATAAGTATAACCTGCTGAGAAGCCATTACATATTGAATAAGACGCGCCTGGGAGCAGTCCTCCTTTCTACGCTCCTTGCAATGCATTGTGGTAATGCCGGGGACAGAGAGAAGAGATTTCCCATGTAACGTTCCCAATGTGCCTGACTCTCGTTACGTTTCTGTTACAGATGCCTCAGGAACAGTATGCTCACAGGAGTACGCTCTCCAGCGCTGAAGGACCCCACGTCTACAAGGTGGGGATATACGGCTGGAGGAAGCGGTGTCTGTATTTCTTCGTTCTGCTCCTCATGATACTCATCCTGGTGAACCTCGCCATGACCATCTGGATCCTCAAAGTCATGAACTTTACTATTGTAAGTAACCATGGAAACCAGACGTTCTAGACGGAATGGGAACAGAGGGGAGCTTCCTTATGGTGTGGAAAGAAAGCAGCAGGAATGGGATTATCGCTCTGCGGGAGCTGTAGGGAGAACAATGCCGAGGTTACGCCGGGCCGTGGACTACATTTATTTTAGATAGAACTTTATCTTAAAGCTGGATGCCCACCCGGAGTGTAATTGTGCCATCGGAGCCACGGGGGGGCTGAGCCCGAGCGTAGGGAGGCGTACTTACAAATTTGGCGTACAGCTGGAAGCCTGGTCAGGGTTAGCGCACAGTTACTTAACACATAGAACAGTTAATGCGAAAAAATGGAGAATTTTTTTTTTTACATAGGTATCATATATGGTAAACTATGTGCAACGTATAGCTCTCCAGACACCAGGATCCTAGCAGGATGGGGGTTGTAGTCTTTGTGTCCTTGCAGGACACAAAATTGGAGTATATAGTAAAGGACATAATGTATATGTGTTATAATCACAATTTTCTCCTTGTCTGTGACTAACATTGTAATGAAAAGCTGTAAAAAGTTATATACTGCTCTACTAATTTAGCAACAGGTTTGCACGCTGGATATTTTAATATAATGGGTCTATTCAGCTTGAAGCCACCCATCGAGGCTTCAGCTCCAGAAATGCACCTTAGAAATAAGATTGCTCCCAAAACAGCGCCACACCTGTTACTGGTTGTTTGTGGTATTGCAGCTCAGACCTTTACAATAGAGCTCAGCTGCAATACAAGATACCAAGTATTTTGGGCAGCCATTTTTTTCTTATCCTGATCTTCTGTTATATATTCAATACTGTTGAATAATCCATTATATAGCTGCTTCCACAAGGAGTGAGTGAGCGCAACCGTTACAAGCAGCCAAACTGGTTAAAATGACTTCTGCTGTGACATTTGTGACCCAAAGGAGAAACCTTTGCGTTTTTAGCTATAATATCTTTAATTTTATTAATTAATTAAATTAATTAATTTATTATTTTATTCAAGGGGGCCCTTTAAAATACTCATAACATTTTATAAATTTCCTATATACTGTCACTAGTATATAGTTTGGACGTTCGCCAGACACAGTACTTAGGTCTGACAGTTAAACTAACTCACACTAACTAAATCAAATTCCCCTTCAGCAGTACAACTATCCCTATATTGTTCCTCCCTATGACTGATGACTCACCATCTATTCATATTCATGTTCTTCCTGCGAGTTGCATCTCCAGCTTCCTGATTGCTTTCTCTTCAGTCAAGTCTGCTCTGTTACCCCAATCCCCCCCCCCCTCACAAATGCTGGCATTTGGATTTGTGTGACTTGCTGAAGTGAAATCCTCTCCCTCTTTCTCCGCTCCCTCAGGTGTTTTCTTGAGTGAAACTTACTCAGCCAGTGCCTATCTCTTGAGGGAGGGGGGGATAAGGTAGCTGAGCCAACTTGACTGTAGAGAATGCACACCCCTAATTAATAAAGAGACTAGAGGCTCAACTGAGCTGGGAGAACATAAATATGCCAGACTCTGCTGCAATAAAGGACAATGGTCAGACTCACATGGGGTCCTTTACGTAGGTGGTAAGTTAACTTTACGAATGGAATGTGGAACTTTACAGGCATGGGAAGGAACAATATATGGATAGTTGGTTGTAGCACTGTATAATAGCAAATTTTAGCACTGTCAGCTTGTTAGTATGGGTCAGTTTAACAAACAGGTTCCCTTTTAGTGCTCACTCATTCATATGGGGAACAGTCACTTTGGAGACCCAACAATCCAGTCTGAGTACCCAATCCAATCTGAATGCTGGGACCTCCACCGATCACGAGAACAGGATTCCACTAATTAATGGAACTACAGATCAGGCATGAATCCTGCTGCTCCATTGAATAGTACAGGAGTGTTGGAAATTGCTGAGCCCAGCAATGGAATATCTGTGGGACTCTCATTCACTGTGTACATGGTGCTCGGCAAGTACTATGCTCCCTTGTATAGAATCCAGTGACATAACCAAGGCCCAACCTGACACTCAAAAAATTAGTGGGACCCGAACCCTGTTCTTGTAATCGGTGGGCGTACAATCTCATGATCTTTAAGTCGGACCCTCACTGATGAGATCACCTATCCTGTAGATAGGGAATCACAATCAAACTTGGTACACCCCCTTTTACTCAACGAAATCCATTGAAGTTACACTTTGCTTCATGTGATGGATAAATATCTTAAGCAGTGACTCCAACGCTACAAAGTCTTAGAATTACCATTACTTCCTTTGTTTCACATCAATATAATTGGCCAAAAAGGATAAAATCCTCAACAAAATCCATGTCTAATGATGAGATTATTTTTGGAAATGATTTATATTAACCTTTAGTAATTGGATATACCGTATAATACATCTAAAGTTTTGGACATTTCGGAGACTGAGTATGGGATTATTATTAAAGGATCTTAAGAGAATACTATTTCTAATCTTCTGGAATGTCTCCCACACCGGGGGGTCAGTACTTAGCCCAATCTTCAGGCAGGAGATATAAGTCGAATGATATTTCGAGTGGTGACACCTACCAAATATTAGAAAATTCGTTGTCCATATCTCGAAGGCAGAAAACCCACCGCAGCAGAAAAACTGAATGGAACAAGGGTAACGTTTTTGACTCTTCTCCCCCGTGGCCATGGAATGCGCGGAAGGATTGAAATTCAGGGAGGGATTTTGTGCAAATATCATCATTTTCCTGGTAATCCCGGTGTCTCTGCAGGGAGCACGCCTCGCTTTGTAATTAAAGGCTTTGTGCCGGGGAAATATTGAGAACAAAGTGGTTTCATTTCACCTGCCGTCCTTTCCCGTAGACTCATTTAGCTCCGGTTTTTATATCATAGGCGTGTGTGGGTTTGAGTGTTTACATCCTTATATGCCTACCGCTGGCATTTATACCCATTAGCGCTCACATGGAGATAACTGGACGTAGGCTAGGAGCGCCGTTTTATGCTTCTTTCTGCTCCGATGTCTTCTCATTCTGCTTTAAGGAAATTGATTGTAAAAGGCTTCAGTGGAATTATCTAATTACAAGTCACAGGAGCGATCACGTCAAGTAAATACATCTCTCTTCTATATCTATGGTCTCTCTGTGTGACAATCGTACTCTACTGAGGCTTCACCAGCCAGTACATGGTAAGGCCCAGCTCATCTTTGGTCAAAAACCGATGTAAATTTCTTTTTTTATTACTCTTCTGGACCATATATAATGTCATAAATCGTCTTGGCCTAGGACATTCTTGTACCCAACTTTCACACCCTTAAATTGGCCAATATAATGGTTCTTACAACCGAGTTTTTAATTTTTACTCATAGACCAGAGCAATCCATGAAAAATTACGTACACTAGAACATGGTTTAGTATTTTTTTGAGGTCTGATTAAACAAAAAATGTGAATAGATCCTTCTCAAATGCTCATGTATTGAGGCATACGATTATGCGACCGATATCCTGCATGTGTCGCTCAGGTCCAACGGAGTTCGCCTTCTTCTTCCCGGTGCATGTAAGTGTTTGGTCTTGCGACATAATTTGAAAGTAAATCCCGCGCTCAGTCCGAATCAGTCGGATCGTCTAACGGCCCGCCCAACAATTTCTGTTGCATGAAAACCAGAGCAAATGCCAAAAACGTCATAAAATACAACAAAAGTGTGATCCGCGACCATTAGTAGAGTTGAGTTGTGTGCCAACTCTTGTTGTTAACCTCCGCTTCTTTGCTTGCACCACATTTATAAAGACGACTTTGTGGTCAGGTGCTAGCCATGTTCTGCCCGTAGACTTGCACTATAACATGCCCAGGCTATAGCTAGTGCAACGGCACACACTCTGCCCAGCATAACCCACTACATGCCCCTTCGCTTTCCATGGAGGTGACCTAAGGGGGTAAAGACATTTGGCCTTGCACCTGGAATTGTGACTTCATTAGGGTTATGCTCCAGTACAAGCCTACAAAGATCCGCCCCCATAGGCTTTTGATGGACATGTGGTGAAGAATTTATTAAGACTGGCGTTTTGAGCACCATTCTTAATTTCCCCCCTGCCGGCATGCCGCACACTGTATTTACTGAAGGGCTCAGGCCTCCTAGTGTAAGCAGATTTCATACGTAGTCTCCACTGGTTTTCTGGTGGAGACTATAGTAAATACAGCCGGCCAGGGCGTAGACGCCTCTTTACACACTCGGCAATTCCTGACTTAACATAGAGAGCACTACTGGGGAAAACTGATATTAACATAGTTTTTTTACACAGTTTACATCAGTGGGTTCCGAATGTATTTTTGTGACCTGCGTGTATGGGGAACCCATCTGAATGGATTCCCAAATGCAGAAAAATCTTCCCTTCTCAGGGTCACTTTATAATAATGAGATACTGCAAAAATGGAAATTCCCTTGAAGTCAGGCTAGAGATAAGGAATTATTACAAATACTTCAATTCAAATTGTGTTTTTTAATTATTGAGTGGCTGCTTTAAGAAATTTTATCAGTTTAAAGTTTGTTGCCAACTGGTCTCTACTAAAGATGAACGGATCTGACCTTAAGGCTTGGGGTTCAGATATGGCCTTGCGACCCTGAAATATTGTTGATTTGCTGGCTCAACAGCCAATCTGTCAAATTAATGTCCCATGGCTAAGATTGGGCAGGATAAATGGTCACTTCCTGTTTTGTAGAGAGAGACAAAAAAGTAGAGACTAGAGATGAACAGACCGGACGTTCGGGTTAGACCAATCATAGCCATGGCTAGGGACATCAATTTGCCGGATTCACTGTTCACCCACCAATGCATTATAATGTCCGGGTCACATGGGCAAACCCCCCGAACCTGAACACTAACGCTGGATCCACTCATCTCTAGTCTCTACTTTCTTGTCTCTTTCAACAAAACAGGATATGACCATTTAGCCAGCCACTAGTCCCAGTGATGACCTCTCTCACATGATTGGCTGAGGGGTCATTTCCTGTATTTCAAGAAGAAACAGGAAGTAGGATCAGGAAGCATCAGATTGGTAGCAGTGATTTTTTTTTTTACATTTTTATGAGCAAGTCATCATCTTTAAGTAATGAAAAAGCATAATTATACCCTGGCCTGAGAAGCTAACAATCTTATACTCAATACTTGATAAGGTTGAGGCCTTTCTTCACTGGAAGTTTGCTGTAGAACAGACGGATTGTTAGGAGAAGTCTCTAACTCATTTCTAGTTATGAGGCAACATGAAATGTAATGGAATTTGTTGCACTATATTTTGCAGTAATTGCTGTTGTGTGGTCTGGAGCCAAGGCTTCAGGTCTGGAAGCAGAGCCGCTATTAAACATATTCTAAATTATTGAGCGAGTGATAAAAATGGTATAGAGCATTATATGACTTAATTCCCGTAGTTTATTTAAATGTCTGTGAGTGGAATGGGGAATGTCTGCCAGAATATTTTAACGGAATATATTGTGTGTTGTTAGCGGATCTTTTTTGGAAGTTTGCTCCTGGAGAAAAATAAACATTTACTTGGGCAATTTTTTTAGGAAGGTTTTTTCTACTATTTTATCGCTTTATTTTGTGTGTGCATATTATTCACTGTTATTAGATATATTATTGATTTTGGGTTTTTTTTACATTTTTTATTATTTTCTAGTTTCTTCAAGACTAGAGGTGAATGAATCCATTCACTGATTTGTAGATTCGGTACCAATCTGGCAAATTTCAGCCACCGAATTGAATCCAAATCTTTTCTCATTCACTTTGGACAGAATTTGTAAAATGCAGCAATAACAAGTCAACTAGATCCGTTAAAATGTCCATTGAATTCTGTGGACTTTTAGCTCTTTCTCATTCGCGTTGATTTTCATGTCAGTGATTTCCACAAATGCTTCCCAAAGCCATTGATTTCTAGTGGTGTTTTCCCATTGGCTTGCATTTTCGCTGATCCATTGTCCATGGAAAAAATTATGAAACGTCCTATTTTTTTCACTGTTGGAAATAGATGTCTATAGGTTTGCAAAAAAACTGATGAAACATCCGTTTTTTTTTTTTCACTGAAAAACCAGGTGTGGTGTTTTTTAGCAATGTTAAACCTTCGCGGGCACGGAGACAAAACGGAAGAAAAACAGAGACAAAATGCAACCGATGCCCAACTGAAACTGAGCACCAACCCCAATGTGAAAAAGTCCTTAGTGGCTTCCGCTAGCATCGGTTTTGTTAGGTTTCCCTTACTATAGTTTTAATGAAATCTAAAAATGAAAATTTCATAAATTGTCAAAACGAGATAGGGGAAAAAAATAAAATAAATAGAAAAATTAAAAAAATCGGTGTTTTAGAGGACTAAATTTAGGGACAATTGGGGCAACATTAGATTCATCAGATCTTTTGAAAAATTCATTGAAGCTTCTACTAATGGAATCTTTGATGATTCTCTATACTTGAGGAATTCCATCCCTTTATAACCCATAGATACATCTGTACCTCTCCGTAGAATAACTATTTGCGCAAACCAAGCTTGTGGCTTTCCATCAGATGTGTCCATTCTTACATCTCCTATGGTTAGACATGGGCAAATATATGTCGCATGTGATGACCAGCTTTTCAATGCCTTATTGTTTTGCCTATACTATTGTTTTGCCTATACTTAGAAAATATCTATGACCTATGTCCATGTCCTATAGGCCCTATAGGACATGGACATAGGTCATAGATATTTTCAAAGTAGTATCCTCGATATTGTCCGATAGGGGTCAGCCTGAATTTGATAGGCCTTCAATAAACAGATCTTGCCCAGTTATCCACTATCTACCGGATATGTTGGCTCTGACCACTGGGATCTACACAGAGTACGGGATTGTGTTTCCCATTAACTCATCTACATGGACTGACAAGATGATCTTGGATACTGACCATATGTAGTCAAGGACAACCAATGAGAGGGTCAAGGGCACCTAAGGCTAATTATTGCATGATAGGCAAGCCAAATAATCACCCAAGCAACCGTAGGAAAAATTACTGTAAAAAGTTACAGCTGTCGATGATAGAAAGTGGTGGGGGTCTGCGTAAGTAGTATAATTGGTGGTCCTAATAGTACTTTAGTAGGACACAGAAAAGAGTAAACCCATTTTAGTTTAGTTTAGTCCCCATTTCCATAGTAATAGCAGATAAACGCGTTTCTCTAAATTTAGATTTCTCGTCGTAATTCTTTGAAAGTTTTCTCACCTATTGTAATGTTTTAGTTTTCGTGCTCCTTTGTTATTTCCCGCAGTAATGTGAGCGCTATCTGCTAATTATTGTTCATTCCCATTAATCTCCGTAAACAAATTACTCTGCCTCTGTTTTCTAAAGAATACATGAAAGAGAAAGTGCTCTAAAGGGAGGAATGTCCTTCAATGGGTACGCAGCGCTACCGTGCCACAGATAGGATTAGGAACACTTCCAGCAAATTCTTTACCACTTATCATTATTTTTAGGATATGTTTATAGGATTTTTTTAAACAGTTTTTATACCTAAATAGTCCATTTAAAGGAATATTACCTGCCTTACCTGAGTGTGAGCTTCAGGGTGGGCCAATCATGAGTAAAAACCAAATTGTTAGGTTTTAAACGCATGAGTCCGCTTATGAATCATGTATTTTTTTGCCTTTTTAATAATGTTAAAATAAATCTGAAAATGTTTTTAATATTGTCTTCGAGTGCCGGATCAACTCTTTTGACCTGGAACTGAAATTTGACTACCCCAATCTATCCTTTACCTGACCGCAGCTGTAACACACCCCCACACCCCCCTCCAATCCTAAGCATTTTCTATAATAATGTCCATCAGAGGGGCCTCATTCCTTATTCATTACCATTATCTCATTCACCACTCACATTTTTCTTAATAAAAGCCAAATTCTGCACGTTTCCACTGTCAGATAGCAATGTTGACCATGTTTGGACTTCCACCAGACAAGTTGACCATGTTTGGACCCCCACTAAACAAGTTGACCATGGTTGGACCCCCACTAGACTAGTTGACTATGTTTGGACCCCCGCTAGACAAGTTGACCATGTTTGGACCCCAACTAGACAAATTTTCAATGTTTGGACCCCCACTAGACAATTGGCCCATGTTGGACCCCCCATCAGACAAGTTGAACATGTTTGGACCCCCACTAGACTAGTTGCCTAGGTTTGGACCCCAACTAGACAAATTTTCAATGTTTGGACCCCCACTAGACAATTGGCCCATGTTTGGACCCACCCATCAGACAAGTTGAACATGTTTGGACCCCCACTAGACTAGTTGACTATGTTTGGACCCCCGCTAGACAAGTTGACTATGTCTGGACCCCCACTAGACAAATTTCCAATGTTTGGACCGCCACTAGACAAGTTGATCATATTTTGGACCCCCCACAAATCAAGCACGCACCTTTGCCCATGTTTGGACCGCCACTAGACAAGTTGATCATATTTGGACCCCCACTAGACAAGTTGCCCATGTTTGGACCCCCACTAGACACTTGCCCATGTTTGGACCCCCCCATCAGACAAGTTGAACATGTTTGGACCCCCAATAGACTAGTTGACTATGTTTGGACCCCCACTAGACAAGTTGCCCATGTTTGGACCCCCACTAGACAAGTTGCCCATGTTTGGACCCCCACTAGACAAGTTGCCCATGTTTGGACCCCCACTAGACAAGTTGCCCATGTTTGGACCCCCACTAGACAATTGGCCCATGTATCTATGACCTATGTCCATGTCCTATAGGCCCTATGGACATGACATAGGTCATAGATATTTTCAAAGTAGTACCTCGATATTGTCCGATAGGGGTCAGCCTGAATTTGATAGGCCTTCATAAACAGATCTTGCCCAGTTATCCACTATCTACCGGATATGTTGGCTCTGACCACTGGGATCTACACCGAGTACGGGATTTGTTTCCCATTAACTCATCTACATGGACTGACAAGATGATCTTGGATACTGACCTATGTAGTCAGGACAACCAATGAAGGGTCAAGGGCACCTAAGGCTAATTATTGCATGAGTGCAAGCCAAATAATCACCCAAGCAACCGTAGGAAAATTCTGTAAAAAGTTACAGCTGCGATGATAGAATGTGGTGGGTCTGCGTAAGTAGTTAATTGGTGGTCCTAATAGTACTTTAGTAGGACACAGAAAAGAGTAAACCCATTTTAGTTTAGTTTAGTCCCCATTTCCATAGTAATAGCAGATAAACGCGTTTCTCTAAATTTAGATTTCTCGTCGTAATTCTTTGAAAGTTTTCTCACCTATTGTAATGTTTTAGTTTTCGTGCTCCTTTGTTATTTCCCGCAGTAATGTGAGCGCTATCTGCTAATTATTGTTCATTCCCATTAATCTCCGTAAACAAATTACTCTGCCTCTGTTTTTCTAAGAATACATGAAAGAGAAGTGCTCTAAAGGGAGGAATGTCCTTCAATGGGTACGCAGCGCTACCGTGCCACAGATAGGATTAGGAACACTTCCACAATTCTTTACCACTTATCATTATTTTTAGGATATGTTTATAGGATTTTTTTAAACAGTTTTTATACCTAAATAGTCCATTTAAAGGAATATTACCTGCCTTACCTGAGTGTGAGCTTCAGGGTGGGCCATCATGAGTAAAAACCAAATTGTTAGGTTTTAAACGCATGAGTCCGCTTATAATCATGTATTTTTTGCCTTTTTAATAATGTTAAATAAATCTGAAAATGTTTTTAATATTGTCTTCGAGTGCCGGATCAACTCTTTTGACCTGGAACTGAAATTTGACTACCCCAATCTATCCTTTACTGACCGCAGCTGTAACACACCCCCCCCACACCCCCCTCCAATCCTAAGCATTTCTATAATAATGTCCATCAGAGGGGCCTCATTCCTTATTCATTACCATATCTCATTCACCACTCACATTTTTCTTATAAAAGCCAAATTCTGCACGTTTCCACTGTCAGATAGCAATGTTGACCATGTTTGGACTTCCACCAGACAAGTTGACCATGTTTGGACCCCCACTAAACAAGTTGACCATGGTTGGACCCCCACTAGACTAGTTGACTATGTTTGACCCCCTAGACAAGTTGACCATGTTGGACCCCAACTGACAAATTTTCATTGTTGGACCCCCACTAGACAATTGGCCCATGTTGGACCCACCCATCAGACAATTGAACATGTTTGGACCCCCACTAGACTAGTTGACTATGTTTGGACCCCCGCTAGACAAGTTGACTATGTCTGGACCCCCACTAGACAAATTTCCAATGTTTGGACCGCCACTAGACAAGTTGATCATGTTTGGACCCCCACTAGACAAGTTGCCCATGTTTGGACCCCCACTAGACAAGTTGCCCATGTTTGGACCCCCACTAGACAATTGGCCCATGTTTGGACCCCCCCATCAGACAAGTTGAACATGTTTGGACCCCCAATAGACTAGTTGACTATGTTTGGACCCCCGCTAGACAAGTTGACTATATCTGGACCCCACTAGACAAAATTCCAATGTTTGGACCGCCACTAGACAAGTTGATCATATTTGGACCCCCACTAGACAAGTTGCCCATGTTTGGACCCCCACTAGACAATTCCCTGTTTGGACCCCCACTGACAAGTGCCCATGTTTGGACCCCACTAGACAATTTGCCCATGTTTGGACCCCCACTAGACAATTGCCCATGTTTGGACCCCCCATCAGACAAGTTGAACGTTTGGACCCCCAAGACTAGTTGACTATGTTTGGACCCCCACTGACAGTTGCCCATGTTTGGACCCCCACTAACAAGTTGCCCATGTTTGGGCCCCCACTAGACAAGTTGCCCATGTTTGGACCCCCAATAGACAAGTTGCCCATGTTTGGACCCCCACTAGACAATTGGCCCATGTTTGGACCCCCCATCAGACAAGTTGAACATGTTTGGACCCCCACTAGACTAGTTGACTATGTTTGGACCCCCACTATAAAAGGGCCCAATAGCAGTTTCATAGCCTACCCTCAGTGTCTGTGACTGCTACCGTTACACTATTCTTCTAAAATGAACTAGTAAGGAAAAAGAAGACCGAAAATAAGAATCTTCCTGTGAAATCAGGGCCAGTCACCCGTATTTAGAGATAAAATGAGCCATTGTCCCCAGAACGGCTCACCGGTGCGCTGCCGCGGTGTTACTATGACCTTGTTGTTTAGACTTTTCTTTAGAATATAATCGTGTGTTCCAGCTAAACATAGGGATTTTACCGAGGAAGAAATAGGGTGTTTCGTAAACACGTCTCTTTGTCCTAATAGCTAAGGGGTTTAGCACAAGACCTATGACCTGCCAATCCGGTATTTATAAGCTTTGGTAATGGAGGTCTTTGGACACAATCCATTACCCCTTCCAGTCCCTTAAGGACCCCAGGTAATAAAGGTGACTGTGTCAAGCCTCCCTGTAATCACCGCGTTCCTTACCGTCAGCAATCTGTATTCTCTTTCCAGATCCCTTCGTAGATTGCTTCTTTGTGTTTTTTTAACTACACGTATTCTGCTTTATTGCTTTCCCACGAGTAAGATCGGGGGTTACAGATATGTGAAAGACTCGGTTTAGCTTTTTAAGAGATACACTCTTGTTTTTGTAGCATCCCTCTTTCCATCATGTTTTTCAAATCTTCCAAACCATTAAAATATTGCAAAATGTAACATTTTTGAAAGTACAGAACATATATGGTCCACAAAACCATATGTAGGTCAAGGTCTATGCTATTTTTACTGCTCTTCTGTTTAATGTGAATTTTTGAGAATTTTTGGCACACTAAACCACCCACAAAATCGCCCCGTTTTATCTCCCTTCGTGCTGAGGTAGTATAAACCGTGTGCTGTAGGTCCGGTGCGTACACAATTATCTCTTTAAAAGTTCTCTTTAAGGGGAACCTGTAAGCAGAAATTGACCTATTAAACCACTACCAGTATGTTTTCTAGCAGCTTAACACCTTCTGGATAGTATTTTTTGTGGTCCAGTGTGGTGGCATCATCTAGAAAATCAACTTTGAAGTGACATGAGAGTTTAGAACTGAAGTCAAGCTCTTCCGACCTCAAAATGCCCCCTCTGCTGAATCAGACGTTTTGAGATGCAGGGCCGTCAGTTCCATAGAAGGGGTCATTTTGAGGTAGGGAGAGCTTGACTTCAGTGCTAAATTCTCAGCTTCCGTAACTTTATACAATTCTCATTTCAAAGAAGATTTTCTGGATGATTCCACCACACTAAACCATGAATAGAAGGTATTAAGATGCTAAACAACAAACTGACAGTGAATTATTAAGTCAATTTCTGCTGACAGGTTCCCTTTAAGCCCCTACTTCTGAAGAACAATAGTTTCTTTTAGTTTTTGGGCCAGATACTATAAATAGACTCTCAGCTTTCAGATAGGTGGTCCTTAAAGATTTACTGATAGTAGTCTGTGCTCACTGACATATTAGTTACATTTGGGGGGGTCCGTGAACCTCCTTTTATTTTCTTTAACCTTTGTTTTAGTGAGATTATACTTTATAAATGTATGTAAATGAGATAAAGGCACTCCAGCCGACGTCACTGGTGTTCCTCTTGGCTCCGACATCTTCTAAAATATGCTTGCCCTCGTCACTCAATATGCACCCCACTCGCCCCGCCGGTGATGTCACCAGCTCTCCGTAAGTATCGCACATGCGCAAGAACACTGCATAACAAAATTTGCTTATAAAGTAAATTTCACTAAAACTGAGGTTAAAGAAAAGAAGAAAAGAGGGTGCATGGACCCCCCCAAAGGTAACAAGAATGCCAGTGAGGACGGTCTACCCTTAAATCTGATGATAGATGTCCTTTAACTAATAAGAATGATAAGGAACGTTAGTGGCCAGAGCAAAAATTCTGACTGTGCTGGAATAGGTGGAGAGACACCTATTAAAGGTTTGGTGAAGGGTCCTCTTTACCATAGATTGAAAAAAAGAGTGAGCAGAGTAGTGGAAATTGCAGTGTGAGAAGTCACTGAGAGCAAGAGGAAGATTAGTATGTGTTTTACATGGCAGATGTTTGAAGGATTTCGGTCTTACCCGTGTCAGACGAGTAATTGGCTATTAAAGGGGTTCTATAAACTTTGATTCTTATCCCATATCTTGTGGTTAGGGGCTAACAATATGATCGCTGAGGGTTTGACCACTGTGACCACTTTTGATCACGGAAATGGAACAGACTCCTAGTAATCCATAGAATAGAGCTCCAATTTTTAGTAAAGGGGGGTACCATATTTTCCGGACTATAAGGCGCACATAAAAGCCTAGGATTTCCTTAGAAATCCAAAGTGCGCCTTATAGTCCGGTGCGCCCTATGTATGGAGGAGGGCAGCGGACCCTACTTACATAGGTCCCCGCTACCGGAGACCGGAGACAGCAGATCTCCAGCGGGAACTGCAGACCACGCGGCATGAACAACTTCTGCCGCGTCGGTCTGCAGTTCCCGCTGGAGATCTGCTGTCTCTGGTAGCGGGGACCTATGTAAGTAGGGTCCGCTGCCATCCTCCACCTGAAGGGACCCCCTTCCCCGCTCACCTCTCTGGTCGGTCTCCACTCCGGTCTGTCTCCGCTCTGCCACGCCCCAGGACCTCAGCCACGCCCCCGGCCACCCTGCGCCTTATAGTCCGATGCGCCTTATATATGGAATTATTCCATATATAAGGCGTCTAGGACTGATGCGCCTTATAGTCCGGTGCGCCTAATGGCCCGGAAAATACGGTAGTTATCTGGCTGATCGTGCATCTTATGGCTTCATTCAATATTATGTTAGCGCAGGGAATTGACAATGAATGGAGCAGTCCATTGTCTTGATCACCCCACCCACCAGATTGTTATTCCCTATCCTGTGGAGGTCTGTTATTCCCTATCCACGGGGGCGTGAAGGGGGCGCAGTCAGCGGTAGAGTGGGCTGGCGTAGGGCGTTCCTGTCCCAGCACCATTAAACTCCCTGCAGCCAGCAACTTTTCACATGTGAGAACACGTAGGACTTGGCGTAGAAATAAAATGCGGCACCGGATATATCGAGAGGCGGGGCTAGCATACTTCGGTGTACGATAGTATTATCGTTCATCGTCTATATTGAACTTTTTGTATAGTATTTCTCTTTAATTTCTGTCATCTCAATGATATATCACTTATAAATTGAAGAATTTTTCATCCTTCAATAACTTTATTAAAAATTCAGCCCGTCTTTTTCTCGGACCAGACCCGGTATGATAATATGGGGTATATTCATTTACATCACACGAAGGAAGAAAGGCTCGGCTCTACGCTTTTATCTGATGCAGATTCTCGCCAGCTTTCATCGCCTTTAGATAAATTTGAAAATAGGCAAAATTATCCCGAAAAAGAAATAAATAAACCTAAGCAGACAGTTTATCACATTGAAAAGCTTTTAAGAGGGTCCTGGGGCTGCGTCGCCATAATGTGCTCTTACTCAGTGCTTGACAAAATGGTAGAGAGACGGACTGGAGGCAAGTAACTCATAATGGAGATGGGTCGTAGACACTGCTTAATGCAGAACTTTACTCCGAGACGTCCAAAGGCAAATGATAATGATTCTTCTATTTGCTATAGTTCACTTAATAGTAGACATCATCCCGGCTCTGCCTCCCTAATGATGATGTAGGAAGATGGCGCTTGTTTATTCTAGGAAGAACAATTCCACTAAGCGCCCGTACAATATCTAGATAGATCGAGTGCACAAAACATATTAACATAAGATATGAGAGAGACAGAGACCACATCAGTTTCTTTTGGAAAGAACAAAAATGTAGAGATGTATGTAGAGAGAGAGATAGTAAATAGACAGACTGAAAGTAAAAATCCCAAAAAGTATTTGTATAGATACATAGATACCGCATTTATAAGATGCTCCTTACTATAGGGTGTAACCCAGATTCAGCCATCAAAAAGAGGGAATAAATATTTGACACGATTTAAAATTCCCGGGGGTCACACACATAGGCACAGCATTGCTGCACATACATACACACACATAGCTAAGCTACATCCATACACATACACACACATATCTGCTACATTAATCCATTCAAACACACAGCACTGCTACATCCATCCATTCACTTACACAAACAGCTCTGCTAAATCCATCCATTCATACACATAGTTTTAATACATCATCCCATTCATGCACGCACAGCTCTGCTACTTTCATCCATTCACTTACACAAACAGCTCTGCTACATCCATCCATTCATACACATAGGGGGTCATTTACTAAGGGCCCGATTTGCGTTTTCCCGACGTGTTACCCAAATATTTCCGATTGATTTGCACCGATTCTCCCTGAATTGCCCCGGGATTTTGGCGCGCGCGATCGGATTGTGTCGCATTGGCGCTGGCATGCACGCGACGGAAATCGGGGGGCGTGACCGAACAAAACCCGACGGATTCGGAAAAACCACCGCATTTAAAACAAAAAATCTGTCACGGAGCTTTCACTTACCTTCACTCAGCCCGAGCCGGTGAACTCCAGCGCGTTCCGATGCTTTTCAGCGCAGCAGCGCCACCCGGTGGACGGCGGAGGAACTACATTAATAAATCCCGGCCAGCGCAGGGAACGCGCCACTGGATCGTGAATGGACCGGGTAAGTAAATCTGCCCCATTGTCTTACTACTTCCTCTTATCCACTCACGCACAGCTCTGCTACATCCGTCCATTCAATCAGAAAGCTCTTCTATATCCACCCATTCACTTACACAAACACCTGCAGCCATGCATTCATGCACACAGTTCTACTTCATCATCCATTAACTCATACACAACCCTGCTATATTCATCTATTAACTCACACACAGCTCTGCTACATCCCCCTATTCACTCACACACAGCTCTACTACATTTATCCATTAACTCACACTCAGCCCTGCTACATCCTCCCATTCACTCACACACAGCTCTACTACATTTATCCATTAACTCACACACAGCCCTGCTACATCCTCCCATTCACTCACACACAGCTCTGCTACATCCATCCATACACATGCACAACTATGTTTTATTAATCCATTTACATACACAGGTCTACTACATCCATCCATCCACTCACACACATACATATATTTTCAAACCTAGCTCAGAACTCCAGAAAACTTTTATTCACATCCCCTGGCTCTGTCCCAATGGTTCAAAGACCTTACAGTGATGAAGCATGTGATCAGTCACATGCTTCTGACATCACTTTATGGTCGGTCTGGAATTCATTTGGAGAAGGGATAGTGTTCCCTTTCTACCTGCTTTCAATCTACGGTTTCAGGACCTTTGGAGGAACTTCAAATGTCCTGAAATGGCTTGTATGTACATGTGTATTGAGAGAAGTAACAAATGTACAAGGATTTCATGGGTGAAGGTCCATCTCATTATAAAATTTGGTGTCTGGTTTGGCCATAGGCCCTCTAGAAGACTTGGGCCCCGGGCTACTGCCCAAACCGCCTACACTATTGCACTCCCGCTCTACTCTACTCTACTCTACAAAGTTGATCCCGTAACTCCTAACCACTTTTATGGCAGTTGTTTCTTCGTCATCTAAAATAAGAGCACAGCACCAATATTCAGAAACAGGCAGTGCCAGGTGTAATTGCACAATTAAAGAGGTTGTGCCAAATTGCAAGTTAGTTCCCATCAACAGTATAGGGAAAATCGGTGGGGGGTCTGCTTAGATCCCCACTAATTACAAAAATGGCCACCCAGTGAATTGCTCACTAATTGATGGAGTTGCAGCTGGAAATTGTTGGAAATTACTTAGCACAATGCTTCGGTATCTTCGTTAATTTCCAAATGGAGCAGTAGGATGTGTGCTCAACCTGCTGATTAAATGGTGCAGGACCCCCATTTTCCAGATTGCTGGTACCCCTGTTCTTGTGAGCGTTAGAGCCCAACAGTATGGCCCCTATTGATCAGCTTGTTGCTTGTTACAATTTGGTACAACCCCTTTAATTAACCCCCATAACATTTCATGTACAATAAATAAGTGGATTTGTACAGGTCTGGGTTCGCCAAATTCGGACGAACTTTGATCAGAAGTTTGGTTGGAGAACTACGGTACTGCAGTATATTATTAACTGCTTACTGATCTGTAACAGTGTGCCTACGGCACACTGTTACAGATCAAGCAGAGTGACAGTCCTGGAGTCTCATACAGACAGGATAGGGGATACTGTGCTGAGCGGTGGGGGAGTGAACCCCTACCAATTACAAGAACAAACTCACTAATTACCTACTAATTGATGGAACTGCAACGTGCGTCCTGCCGCCCCATTCAATAGTGTGGGGTTGTTGGAAACGGCTGAGGATGCTCCAATATCTCCAGCAATTTCCGAATAGAGCAGCAGGGTGTATGTTAGACCAGCCGATCCACTCCTTACTTGGAGCAGGTCCTCCACTCTTCAGATTGCTGAGACCCTCGTTCTCATGACCGGTGGAGCCCAACAGTTGGACCCCCACTGATCAGCTTCTTACAACCACTTTAATTAACCCCTTTAATGTACGGTAATTTTTTGCTTTGCCTATGTTGTAAAGAGCGGCAGATTGACGGGCGGTGTCATACATCCAGCTTTCCCTGAAAAAACTAAATTGAGTCACTTCTCAAATATGAAACAATTGAGGAGATAAATTGCCAATGACACATTTTTAATTTCAATCGGCCTAAACAAACTTTATGTGGAAGGCGTAACTTAACCCTTTTCTGACGAGACGTTAGCATCTTTAAAATTAAAGATTATTTGCATTTAATTAGGGAGAATCCCAGGCAGCGGATATCCAGTCTAATTGGCTTCTCCACAGTAACCAGAGACTGGGAGGTGAATGAGACAATTGGGCCCTCTCAGCGGTGGACGGGGGGGGGGGGATCACATTCCTCTCCGTAGGAGCTTGGCAAAGCTTCCGTAGATCGGGCTCGTCTCCGCATCATTAACGCCTCCATTCAATCCCCTTAATTTTAGTTTTGGAAGGGAAAAAAAAAGGTTAATCGGGAGCCGGATCGTTTTATAGATTCTCCAATTCCTCCTGCACATTGTGTTGAAGAGGCGGCGAGGAGACGTGTAGATTTTAACGTTATTTAAGCCTCCTGCTTATTTCTCTTATACGCCCATTCTGTAGCATCTGGAGTCAATTTGCCTCCTTTATGGACATTGTAAGTACTTTGACACAGAATGGGATTGTTAAAAACATTAGAGGAACAGGTGATGCTGTAAGTAAGAGGTAAAAAACGTATACGAGTCTGATTGGCTGGTCTGTATCATTCCCAAGATAAATCAGTCTCTAGTCTTAAAGGGAATCTGCTAACAGATTTGACTATGCAGAATTGTTTAAAATGGATTTATGTTTTTGTACTATAGAGTGTTTTGGGGCGTGTCCTCACACTGCTGTGCTCTTAGCTCTCTGCATGGAGCTACTCCACAGCCCCTCCCCTTTGATTTGAGTGACTGTTGAAGTATCCAAACAGAAGCCTGCTACAGCTTTTACTGCAGGAGAGCTCATTTTGCAGAGCTCAAAGCAAATAAAAATAAGAGCATGTTTCACAGTCCTGCTGCTACTAACAACTCACACATATCTCCAGGGACAATACTTAAAGCTGTCTGGCTGCTGGTAGACTTCTCTTTAAGCTACATGTGTTGTGTCCCTTCCCCCAGGCTGAGGTTCTCTACTGAAAGGGGGACCAGAAGCACCACACAAAGTGCTCAAAAGGGGGGGAAACTGTAGGGGAAACTGTTTGTGATTGCTGACTTGGGCCCTTGTAGATATGTGTTGTGGGTCAGCGTGATGTTTAACCCTTCCCGACTAGGGGATGGATAGAGGTGGTGATGGTGGCGCCCAAAGAAACAACTCTCACACTTGTCCTTGCACTTTACCTGCAGGTACACCAGCCATGTGTGTAATGTGTATGTATGTGTTGTGTGTAATGTGTATGTATGTGATGTGTTGTGTGGAATGTGTATGTATGTGTTGTGTATGCGTTCAGTACATTGGTCTGAATGATGTATATTCACTCTCACACATGAGGGTTTAGTTTATAGGAGTGGGAGGAAGATAGCCAAGTTTGAAAAACTTCAACTTCTCCTGCATTATTTCATGAATAGTAAGTCTGTTAACTCTTGATATGACTTCACTAATAGACAGGTCAGAGGAGTGCAATGAAAAAGCTTTGTGGGCGCGGCTGTCCGATTCTGCAACGAACCAGCCAACAACGTCTATAGAAAGGAAGAATCTACTACATAGGACCACCATAAATTATGCATATAGTCCAACCGTCCACATTTATTTTGTCTGGCCGGCGCCAAAACTGGGCATACCTGGGCGAATGCCGGGGCCCGGAGCTGCTGGGGGGCCCACTTAGTCTGCACATAAGGAATCCATGGGGGTGATTAATCATGCCACATGAGTTCACTGAGGCTCTGTCGCCCAGGGGCCTCCTGAAATCTGAAGCCGACTCTGTCTGTACATAGCATAGTAGTAATACATGTGCAACTTTGCTATTGGTAGATACAGTTCTGGTCCCTTTAAGATTAAAATCTGACGACAAATTTTGCTTGTGTCAAATCCATCATTTTCTGTTGAGCGTCCATGTTTTGTCCTGTTGCCCAAGACCTGGAAGTCATATAAATAGATGTCACTCGATTTTTCAATTTCGGTTTATGGATTTTATAGAGGAGAATACCGCTGTTAAAACAAGGTTATTCTTATTGCCCTAATTTAAGGAGCTTAATTTGGCAGAGATCAGATATCTACTTAAGGTCCACTAAGGGTACGACTGTGAGAGATTAAAGGGACACTCCGCTTTATAAAATTTCCTTGTAAATGTCTTATATTACTACATCTTTATGATATGATCTTGCTGCTATATTACCGTAGGAGATTTATGAAGGAAATTTGGGAGGAGGTTGAAGTGATGAGAGGAGGTTTTTCCTAATCTACCTTGATAAAACTCCCATTGCTTCTTTACTACAGAGCATCACCTTCCTACATTGGCATATGTAGTTCCCTATTGCTTCCACTGAGGGTTGTAATGTTTGCTGTATACAGATTGCTCCCCCTGGTGGTGGCAACTGCAAGCAGAGATTTATTGTAAGTAATGTGTGGGGAGAAGAAATCTGAACTAAAGATACTATGTTTATATTTAGAAGAAGTTCCCAATAGCCACTGAATTTTAAAATATCCTTGTCAGTACCTTTAAATTAGGATGATACCCATCAACATTACTTGAATGTCTTAAAAGACATTTACCACCAGGATGAAGGAATGTAAACCAAGTACACTGGCATACTGGTGTGTGCCCCCTCTGGCAGGATCCACCCTTCTTTAAGCTTCATATGCCCTTGTTTTTAAGAAAAAAAAAGGCTTTTTAAATTATGCAAATGAGCCTGAGAGACTCCAGGCTCCATAAACACCTATGGAGCCCAGAGCCTCTCAGGCATATTTGCATAATTTTAAAAGCCTTTAATTTTAAAAACCAGGGCATAACAAGCAAAAATAAGATCAGATCTTGCGCACATCAGTATGTCAGTGTGCTGGGTTTACAATACTTCATCCTGGTGGTAGATATCCTTTAAGGTGTCTGAAAAGTTACATATTTCTTGAGACACAGATTTTGCACAGTGTGGGAAGGAGGTTTTCATTTGTCTACCTCATTGCAAAGGTGTTGGCAGATGCCTGATGGGGCAATAGGTACGTTGCGATAGGCATTGACAAAACATCTTAGTTGTGTTGATCTGGTCTTTTATAAGGTAGCTCTTGAGGATAGTTCTAAATCGCATCTTCTGTCCATCTTCTTTTCTCTGGCATTGGATATGCTAAGGGTAAAAAAAAATTGTCCATCAAACAGAGTTGGTTCTACAGATTCATTTGGATGTTCTACGACTCTCCAAGGCTGCTGAAGTTGGTGTGGAGTAGACAGCACCTCAGTAGGGAACCCAAAACTCGCTGCTACACAACCACCTTGTCTAGTGTCTGTCAAACATAGATTTCAAGTATCCACCTCTTTTATTATTTAGGCTTTGCCTGAACATAGGATGGTCATACCTAGAAAAAAAGTGCTGCCCCTAGGCATGTGCCTACCGAGAAACCCAACCATGGTGGATTTTTTAGTATAGACTCTACGGCTGCAGTCTACGAGGTCCTTTAAGAATCCTTCTGTAACAGCAACAGGGTTAACCAATCTTTTGCACGTACTCTTAATTTGTGTAGGCCTCTGAGATGTCATACTCGTAGCAGAATAAAATACTTATTTGTCCCAAGAGCCCTTGAAGAAAGCTTGCGGGCCCAGCTAAAGATTTGTCTTGATGCATGCAACCGGCGTGTTGTCTCCTGGCAGCTCCTCTATATTACAGAGCTACGGCGTATACCAGGGGGAGCCCCGAGGGGAACCCAGTCTGACCCCCCAGAGAATATGTGATGAGAAATCCATTAATGACTGATGACTGCTTGTTCTACAAATTGATTTCAGATTTTGTCCGTCTTGAGAAAAAAAAGAAGAACTTTCTGCCAAAATCAATGTGCTTACAACATTAAAATACCAGCAGGGGCATGTATCACTTTATTAGCTCCTTTCATGTATTCTCCGCAGCGCTACAATTAAAAGGTGCGTTATTTGCTTTCCCTCAGAGCGTGTGCCCCTCTTTTCTTCCTCGCTAGGCCCGTATGCTCCAGTTATTACAAAGACGTAAGATAAGACTTGGCAAGCGGCGGCGGCACAAGACTCAGTTATCCAAGGTTCAATACGAAACGATTGCCAACCTTTATCATGTCCTCTCAGTCTCTGCAGTAAATTACCACCACTTCGTATTGACGTGGTAAAATGCCACCTTTGCCACTTCCAGCGCGAGATCTGTGATCTTACATGACTCTTTCACGGAGAGATGGCGGCATCAATAAAAAAAAGATGGAGTAACGTTTAGTTTATGGAGTGAAGTGTGCTCAGCGTTCTAACTAGAATGTATAGCAACATCATCACGATGTGAATAGTAAACTTAGTGGTTATTCCAAATCTGCGTGGTTCGGGATTTAAAGGGTCTTATTTTGTAGAGAATCTTGTAAAAGACTAATGGGGCTAGGGGAAGGGTGACAAAAGAAAAAGTAAAGCTCCCATTCATGATTTGCAGCGCCATTTAGTTTGACCATAATAGCAGCTGGACTGGACGTTCTGGCAACCACCCGCTGGTCCTAGTGACAAAACCTTTAAGGGATGGTACAAACCCAAGCAAGTAACTAGGATTTAGAGGACACTACAGTAAAGTCAGACATGGATTTCCTACCCTGTTGACAGCGAAGAGAAATATTCTGATGAAGCAAGAGGTATAAATACTTGTACATGAGTTCTAACTAACTTGGGTGGATTTACCCCTACCCTAGTAGAGATGAGAAACCGTTAACGCAACCTGAGTAGAGATGAGGAACCCCTAACGCAACCTGAGTAGAGATGAGGAACCCCTAACGCAACCCTTGTACAGATGAGCAACCCCTAACCCAACCCTAGTACAGATGAGCAACCCCTAACCCAACCCTAGCTCAGATGAGCAACCCCTAACGCAAACCTAGTACAGATGAGCAACCCCTAACGCAAACCTAGTACAGATGAGCGACCCCTAACCCAACCCTAGTACAGATGAGCAACCCCTAACCCAACCCTAGTACAGATGAGCGACCCCCCTACGCAACCCTAGTACAGATGAGCGACCCCTAACGCAACCCTAGTACAGATGAGCAAACCAGAACTTCAGTTCAGGTCAGTCCACCTAACTCTGACAGGTTGTATGAATTGCTGCAGTCGATCCGACAGATTTACGCACCTAGTAACCAAGCTTGGCCTAATTGCTATGGGCGTAAACCTGATGTATTGGCTGCTCTGCAGCATTTCACACAACATGTTCCAGTTAGGCAGAGTGACCTGAATGCCGAACACTAGACTTAAAGTTTGGGTTCGCTTATCTCTAGTCCCCAGAGTCAAGGGGGTCCCACACAGCGATGGGATGCCGGTGTTTCTAGGAACTATGCTTGTTGATAAAACTACCGGTTGTGGGATCAATAGCCTAGACCTCCAGATATTGAAGGCATATGAGCGCAATGGACACCAGATATACCGGATATCCTCTTAGTATATCTGAAAGTGTGCTCCAGCAGAAATCTTAGTTAGGATAGACCATGATAGACCTGGTGGAGATTTAAGCTACTGGCGGAGACTATAGAAAATAAGGGTGTTCACACCAACAAAGGCAAAACAATTGGTAACGGAGCTTTTTAATTGCCTTGTCATCTCCAAAACCGGCAGAGAAGCCATCTAAAATCTGCCCCAGCCGGTTTTGTTGACAAGTCTTGAGGTTTCATTATAGGTTCTTTTGTTTTTGAGAGCAGTTTTAGGTATTGCCACTAGGGCTGATGAAGGGTAGAAATGCCAGGGGAAACAGATGTAGTGTTGTAAAATCCAAAAATGATGTTGTATACATTTATTTAACCCTTTAATAACCAGATCATAGACTATTAGACAAAGAATAAAAACAGCTGTACATTTATTAATGGAAAAGACCCTTTAAAAAAAAAAAATATATGAAAAATACAAAATTACGAGGTTATGTCACACACTGCTTTGGAAAATATGTATTTTTCTTTGGTGTAGTTTTTTTTTTGTGCAAGCAATTAACATGGCTGGAGGAAACCGCAAGAGCTCCTGTTTTTAAGTGCCAGTATTTGATCTCGGGCTCTAGTCAGCTTTTTTTCTTCTCTGTCTTGACTTTCCAAAGCGTATAAGATACCAATTAAGGTCTTAGATGGCAAAAAATGTAGCCTGCCTAAATATCTCATGTCAAAACAAATTTACTAAAAGCCTTACATCTCCTGTAGATCACAAATTGGGACCGCATCCAGAATGTAATTTTAGGACAAAATAATTACGTGAAACCCAAGGCAAGCGGCTACTTTGTATTGTACTACTGTGGATTTTACAAAGCGGAGGTGACCATTATTTCACAAAATATTCCTAACTATCCCCAAGATTATTAGAAGGACAGCCATGACCACCACAGATCATAGGTAGATGCTAAGTAAAGGGGTTGGGCGTTTTGTGGTATGATAATCATCAATCTGGCAGCAATCATTCTTCCTACAGCGCACCTACAGGACAAATGTGGTATTACACGGAACCCATTGAAAGCAATGAACTAACATAGGACATTATGGTCCTCCGGAGACAGAAACTCAGTTTCTAGACAGTATTACTGTGGAATTTACTTATGGGTTTTAAATAAACTGGAGCGAAGGGCGATTTCATGCCAAAAATAACATATCCATAGAATAGGCCCTCCTTATCAGATTCATGGGGGGGGGGGGTCTAACACCCAGCACCTCCAAAGATCATCTGTTTTCAGAAGTTGATAAACAGAAATAAATAAATAAATAGCACCATTATAGTGGTCAGGCCAAGGTACTGCAAATAAGCTCCCGATCATTTGAACAATAGCTAAGCTGCAGTGCTTTCAGACACTACGTAAAGAGTTGAGATGGTTGCTTCTTGTTCCATTTGTGGACCCCTACCGATCTGATGATGATGACCTATCCTTAGGATAGGTCGTCGATACTTTTAGCCCCTTTAATGAATTACGCAGCAGTCGAAATAAAAGTTGGCCATACTATTAGATGATTGTTGGCCAAGCACACCATAGCTGATGTTAAAGGGGTTACCTGGGGGAATCAAAATACCCCTCTTCTACACCATGATCCCTTCTGATCGTTACTGCAACTTCCAGACAACAAGTCATATGTTCGTCAGCTTTATCCTCTGATGTCCTTACAGGAGGCTTTTTGACCTTCTCAGTCTCCGCATTGGTGCTCAGCTATTTCATGGAGGCTCCTGCAAAGACATCAGACATAGAGGTGGGGAAAAGTAGTCCCTAGACTTGGGGCACATTTACTTACCCGGTCCAGAGGTTTTCCCTAAAGTGCATTGTCCGACGACAATGCACTGTGCCGCGATTCAACTAGATTGTGCGCCCGATTTCCTGAATGTGTCGCTTTCCTGATCAGATCCGCTGGAGTTTACCATCTTCTTCCCAGTGTATGTAAACACATTGGGGGTCATTTACTAAGGCCCCGAATCGCGTTTTTCCGACGGGTTATCCGAAAATTTCCGATTTGCGCCAATTTTCCCTGAATTGCCCCGGATGCACGCAATCGGATTGTGTTGCATCAGCGCCGGCATGCACGCGACGGAAAACGGGGGCGTGGCCGTGTGAAAACCCCACGGATTCAGAAAAACTGCCGCATTTTTTTAAAAAAAAGTGTTGCTTGACACGCGCTTACCTGCACCCAGCGTAGGACGGTGAACCCTAGTGCATTCCGACGAACTTCAGCGCAGCAGCGACACCTGGTGGACATGGGGGGAACTACCTTAGTGAATCGCCGGAAGACCCGAATCCTCCGCAGAGAACGCGCCGCTGGATCGCGAATGGACTGGGTAAGTAAATCTGCCCCACTGTATGCGTCACAATTTTAAAGTTAAATCCTGCGGTTTGTCCGAATCAGTTGGATCGTCCAATGACCGGCCCCCCAATTTGTGTCGCATGAAAGCAGGGGCTGCTGCGCCAAAATCTGATCGCGTGCGCCAAAATCCCCTTCTAAATGCTTGTCCCAGCGGCGCAAATCCAAAAATGTTGGAATACCAGACTAAAGTGCGGTCCACGGGACCTTAATAAGTAAGCCCCATTATCTGAACCAGTCCATGCAGTTTCTGTTCTGATCACAGGGGGTCCCACTATTAAATGGATCGGCAGGACACAAGCTAGACCTATGGCATTATCAATTAATGAGAATGGGACCCACCATTCCCCGGATTGTTGGGGGTCCATTCTCGTGATCAGTGGTGGTCCCAGCAGTTTGATCCTCAACAATCAGCTTGTTAGTTTCTGTCATGTGATTGTTAAAGGTAAACCCTTTTAATAAAAGTAGAGTTTCCCTTTAAATTGTCTCTCGGTTTGTTTTCCTTCTCGTTGCTTTGTTCTATCTGATTATACATTATAGCGTGTTTATATGCCGTCTCTGCTGCCAGTATCTCTATATACGGTAACAAAGACTCCTCATGAACGGATTCCTTGGCAGACCGCGCTTTATGTATTGGTCCTGCCGCCATCTATTACCAGAGGGGAATTCTCGAGCTGTGAAATAAAGACGATAAAGAATGCAGCCAAAAGCTAAGAAAAAACTATTTTCTCTTCATTTTTTTTATACTGGGGAACAGTTTGTGCCACTAGTGATAAAAAGTCCTATTGTTCTGTAGAATCCCATTCATAAGTTGGATCCTGTACAGATGTGTACACCGAGGGCGACCCACCAGATATTGCGCTCCGGCTGATGCCGCTTACATGTAATGGAGACCGACGCGGGTTATATTAAAAGGAAAGGACCATAAAACATGATCCGCTCTAATATATGCTTCTGTGGGGGTTGGATAAGGTTACAGGCAATAAAACCGCAGCTTTATATGTTATAATGGTTCATTGATCTGGAATTCTAGGTTGCCTATCTGGAAGGGTATTGTCACTGGTACTTTACGGCTGATGAACGGCCATAGTAATCTTATGGCTCGCTGGGGAATTTACTGGACAACCAGGTGGATGTGTTTCTGGTATCGCAACTCAGTCCCGATGAAGTGATTATAAATGAGCTGCAATACTAGACACGGCCTGCAGACATTGGTGGCGCTATTTGATCTATTCAATGATCTCCATCTTTTTAATTTGATTTGTTCTCTGCAAAACCCATTGTAAATATTGAAGACGTCTTTCCATTTGAGATATTTATGACTTATATGAGGCCAAAAATCCTATATATCGAATATATATATTGGTCCTCTCTACTAGAGATGAGTTGAGCCTTAGAAGTGGGTACCACACTGCACTTATGTATATTCAGCACCTGTTCATACTGCAAGTGTCTTAGATAATCCAATAAATAGTTGACATTATTTTAAAACCTACCCGAGCCCCTACCAGTAGGTTGGTCCTGGCACTAATTGGGGTTGTTAACTGTTTAAAAGCTGTGTTTAAATTACCCACAGCCGCTGATAAATTCATTGAGAACGATGACCCTCCCCAAAATGGTGTTGGATCCACAGGTAATTAAAATGAGGATGTGAAGTTTGGTTCCGCTCAACACTAATTACTAATAATAATTAGATGGTGATCAGAGGCACAATAACCTCAAGGAGAACGTATCAGGACCACATCACGAAGGAAATGTAGCAGAACATGACTCCCGTAGAAATGAATTGGCTCGGAGATCATTTGATGTGTCCGAATAACCTACAGCGCTCTTTGGGGCGGGGCATTTTATGAAGTGATGTGCACTAGAATTGTGGGGTCTTTCTTGGGCAGATTCAAATATTTTTACACACTTGCAACTTTTTGGGCTTTTTTTTTTAACAAATTGAATTGTGTATATACACAACCGTGGAGAAACTGTACCACCCAGGTGTTACCACCCACTGTATGTAAAGTACTGTGCAAAAGTTTTAGGCCAGGCTTAAAAAAAAAAGTATGCTTTCAGAAATAGAAGTTTTCCAAGAAAAAGCAAAATCAAAGCAAATTTTCCTTAAATTTCCCTGAATTGCCCCAGGATTTTGGCGCACGCGATCGGATTGTGGCGCATCGGCGCCGGCATGCACGCAACGGAAATTGGGGGGCGTTGCCATAAGAAAACCCAACGGATTCGGAAAAACCGCCGTACTTTTTTCTAAAAAAGTGTGGCTTGACACGCGCTTACCTGCACCCAGGGTAAGACGTTGAACTCCGACGGAATTCAGCGCAGCAGTGACACCTAGTGGACATCGGGCGCACTACCTTAATGAATCGCTGGAGAACCCGAATCCTCCACTGAGAACGCGCCGCTGGATCGCGACAGGACCGGGTAAGTAAATCTGCCCCAATGCCTAAGAATTGATCAGCAGTATCTCGCCGTTGCCTAGATTCAAGCAAGATGTTCTCGACGGAAATGGCCATGGAGCTGTGATTGTCACAGAGAGTCATTAGCAGGTTTTAACGGAGATACAGAGAGTCTACAGAAATAACGGAAACGCAAAGAAGTAGACATTTAAGGGCATATATAATCCAGATCCCCCCCTTCAATCAGCAGGTAGTGTCCCCAGAACAGTAAAGTACTTAAAAACCCCCTGGCCTATAAATCAGGCACTTATAAGATGCCCAAGAGGGGGTGAAAGGTCCTCTTTAAAGACTGAAGGCGCGTAGCAGAGCAATGTAAGACTTTTTAAACTATTTGCTCTCGAAAACTTTCCAATTAGCATCTGATATTCTTTAAGAGGAGAGTCTTACATCGTTACATATCAGTTGCGAAAGACGAGAAGATATTTTGGCTCCCATATCTATGGATCGGGGTTTTAAACGAATCCATAAACCCCCCGAGCTGCAAACGTATCCGAAATAAAATAATCATCTCAGTATTTGTCACTTAATAAGGCAACATATAGGAGCGATGAAAAAGCGGAGTGCGTTATTAATTACCGCGCAGGATGTCTGGGTGACATTTCCAGATATTAGCCTATTAAATAAGAAGTCGGGATCGGCTGCCTGGCGCTGGACGCTGCGCCAACTTATTTGATTAAATGCACCGGCATCTGCCAGCTGGAGAGAGATTTTTTTGTTTGTAGGAAGCACATAAAAGCCAAGCATGCCCCAGAAAGGAAATCTACCATATGCCTGCAACAAATAAGCCCTTTTCAGTCAAACTCAGTCGCTTGGGTTATTAATGGGGGAGAATCGTGTGATTAATATGGCAGAGACCCTTGAGATAGTCGAAACCGTCCATTACTCAGTTAGCTCTCAATTGGAGGGACATGTTGATAAATAGGATACTCTGTTGGATTGATCTCAAGACTTTACGTACTCACTAAAGGGGAATGGGAGGCCTCGGGGGGGATTTTAACCACTTGGGGACCGATATAGATTTTTAGGTGATGCATGAGTTACAGTCCTTGGAAGATAAGCAATCTAGACTCTCAATGGTTCCTTATTAAAAGTACAATAAGGTAATTCGTTAAAAGGACAAGGTTAAAGGGAATCTGCCACCAGGACCTATAGGACACCAAAGAAATATAGGACACCAGATCAGAGAGGTATTTTCACTAGATGCCCCACCAAGAGGTCTACCTGGGACATATACACATGTAAGCCCTACTGTAACTTAATTCATACATCAATTTGAATTGAAAGTTTTTTGGGATTTACAAGTAATTCCTACCTTCTCTGGGTATTCCAGCTTTCGTTTGCTAACATTCTACAATGTCGACATCACACGGGTGTAAGTACAGCAGTAGCAGCCATAGCAGCTGCTATAGGGGCAGTAGTGTCGAGATCCCATCATCTGACCTGACACTAAACAATGGATGATGGGACCCCTTACACTGCGGTCCCCATTGCGGCTGCTATGACTGCTAGAACTGTAGTTGTGCCCCTGGCACAGCTAGAAAAAAAGATTTGTGTCCCTCAAGTTTAACCAGGTCATGGGGATGCACTTCAGAAATTGACCCCGCTCTCCTTGAAGAACCCTTAAGACATGAGCCATTGTATCCTAAAAGGAATACTCATCCCCTGATCCTTGTCCTTTGTATAGTCGGTCCATTCAAGGTTTGGGGTTCCTCTTCTTCTAGTCAAAGCCAGATTTGGATAATCAACCAGGGGGCCTAGGACATGTACATGTGGTACGTCAGAGATACTGCTGCACATCTTGGCATGCTATTTTATCTGCCCCACGATCCTGTGATCCTAGCATCAGTAAGATTTGTATTATACTTACCCACCAGCCATGATGTCTTCAAAAGAGGCCATGATGCTCATCACCTCTGCCCATCTTTAGGCTTGACTGTATATTAGTCACAATGAGCCATGCTATCTCATAGGTGAGTGGTGACGAACCTATTGGACAGATGCCAGAGGTGGCACTCAGAGCCATCTTTGTGTGCACCCAGGCCTTTTCCCCCAACACAGAGCTTGAAAGACAAGTTGAGTGACTCTAAGCCTCCTCCTGCAATTTTGGGTATCCCAGGATGTGCCACATTCAGCGCTATTTAAAGCAACACTTCCTGTGACTTCAGAAGGATCAAGGTGGTGTGGACAGGGCTGTGGGTCATCATTGGAGCTCCTTCCCTACTATTCTTCCTGTTCCAGGGGGCCCTCAAGGGAAACTATAATGATAATCCAAAATTTTCCTACTTTTTACTGTATTGGTGTCCTCAAGACACCAGTACAAATGAAAGCTGTGGCAGCGGAGTCAGCAATAAGTTGCTAATTAAATTGTCATAAATAAGTGGGTTTTTGGGTGTTCCTTGAGGACTTGGACCATAATTGTCATAGGTCTTTTTGATGGCAGCAGAAGAACAACTTAGTGAACCAATTTCATGACTTGGTCTCCAGGGTGAGGTTACCAATATGTCAATATGTCATTTTTGACCACCAATTATCTACTGAAAGTATGACGGGACTTTATGTAAAAACAAGACAAATTCTCAATACAGAAAACAAAACGAAATTCCCAGCAAACGGAATTGAATAATATGATACAATACAGTAATGTTAGATTACAAATCTAACACAAATCAGTTGAGTAATTAATTACGAGGTAATGATCACAGGCCTTGGTGACTCCCTCTGGCATGTTATTATCACACATAATGCATTCGGTGACCATGGCACACCCATACCCTTGTTCTCCCACTTCCCGTCCTAACCCGTGTCTTACATCTTTTTATTTTTCATGTTTGGAACAAGTTGTCCTGCCTAGATAGTTTGTTCTAAAAGAAATCTACCATCAAAATCCATTATGGCAAACTAGAGACACTTAGGCTACATTCACACGACTGTATGATTTCTCCAGTCCCGTATTTACGGGCCATATATACGTGACGTTTTTCATCCGTATGCAGCACGTATGTAACCCGTATTTTATACGTCCCCATAGACTTCTAGGGCATACGGAACTAAAATACGGGAGAAAATAGGACATGCTCTATATTTTTATACGGCCAGTATATGGTACGGTACGGAACGGAGTTAACAACGGCAATATAAAAGGTCAGACGTATTGTCCATTGAAATAAATGTGGCCGTATGTAATCCGTAAGAAAACGGTACGGATACGGCCGTTTTCATACGTCCGTGTGAATGTAGCCTTACTCATAGATACAGGGACTATGACTGTGGTAATATCCTAATATTTATTATCCATGGCCTCCGCTCTTTTAAAAAAAATCATCTTTTAAAATGATTCAAATGAGCCTGAAGTTTGTGGTGCTTCAGATTCAGAGGCTGTTACACTGGGCAGAATCACTTGCCCTTCACTCTATGCTAAATCTCCCTATTCTGCAGTGAGATTACAGCAGGCAGATGGAGGGTGTAAGTGCTGAGGGAGCAGGGGAGGTACAGTATAACAGCCTGTGAAGCTGCAGAAAGGAGGGGTTCTGGAAACATACCCAGGAGCCTTATAGGCTAATTAACACAATTTTAAAACAATGTTATGGATAGCAAATATAATAAGATCACAACTGTCACGGTTCTTGGATCTGTGAGTAATTGCCACAGGTTTATAATAATGGATCTTGATTCTAGATTTACTTTAATCTGATGGATCATCTGTCCCCTTTTGGGGGGGAATCTTTTTTCCCGCTAACGGAGGGCACTAAAAGTCAATGGGGATTGGAAGGGGAACCGAAGACTTTCCATTCACCCTCCCATCTTAGTTTCTGTTACACTATTTAAAATGGAGAGTCGAAAGAAAACCTGACGCAGGTGTGAACTGAGCCTGAGAATGGGATTAGCACGACATCCTCTTTATAGTGGGGATGTACCTTGAGCCGAAATTATTCTATACCTCACTTATAAAACTGTTAAAAAGAATTAGAAATGTAATTTTTTTTTTTGCCTTATGTATTCAAATCTATGAACCTTTTGTATTTCGTATGAAGATAACCTTTCCATTGCCGGAAATGATATTTCATGGTGCTTGATTTTCAAACTAATCTTAATAGCATGTAATAAATGTGCATGGATGAAACTACGGAGGTTTTGTTTCCAATAATATGGTATGTAAAAAAATACAGGTCGAAAATATCGAGACCATTAAAAAAAAAAACGTCCTAATCCACGTTGTCGTTGTTTCAGTAACCGTGCTAATAACTACCACTAATACAGATCTTCACATACCGGCCCCGGTTTCCATGACTTTCGATAATCTTTAAACCCTTATTCTTTAGAGACCGGGGCTAATAGGTGTAGCTATTTGCAGGTTGTATAAAGTGATGAAGCGGTGTCCATTATTAGCAGAACATTAATGAGCATCTACCTGCAGATCATTAAACCACGCGGCGGTGCACCGGGCTATTTCATCTCGTAGAACAAATTGCCAGCGTCCTGTATTTTGGTTAAGGAATTATGTAATTTTCCGTCGAGGTGAAATTATAAGTGGAATTTCTTATTCTTTGTGTTTTTAATTCACATGTCTACTTTGATGGAATAGTGTATCCATTAGGAGGAGAATTTTTTTTTTATCTTGTTGAGGGCCAAGGTGGAAAGCCCAACAAGACGGGAAGTTTATCAGTATAATTGCTGATGGATCTCACTGTGAGCGGTCGGTTGTGAATATTTCATGGCATTTCTCTACATATATATATAGAGAGCTTGCATTTATTATGAAGAGTGGAGGGGGTGAACATAGACATATATACACACTTTCACATAAACAAACTATATTAATACACACCCGGGGGAGATTTATTAGGTGTGTCTGAACTAAAACTGTTCTAGATGCCCATGGAAGCCAATCAGAGCTCAGCTTTAATTTGATAACTAGCTGTGGGAAAATGAAAGCTGAGCTCTGATTGGCTGCCATGGGCAACTTGAACAGTTTTACCTCAGACACTTCTGATAAATTTGCCCCGTAGTTTCAAAAACACTCTAACAGACATGTAAAGAGACACATATACAGACTGTGGTACATAAATATGCTACACATCTTCACACATACACACCGTGACACACAAATTCACATACAGACTGCGAAATGTAGATTGTAGCACATTATTCCTCCCATAACCCATTAGATTATTATTTATGTAAAGAACACATCAATTCCATGGCGCTCTGCTATAAATTTGAAAAGGATACATAACATAGGAAAAATTTATAAAGTTAGTGATTACCGCTGCCTTATCTGAGACCTACATATGTTGGAGGGAGAGAAGTTTAGCACTATGGGGTATTTGCTTTTATTTGGAGCAGGATTTCTGAAAAAGCTGAAAAAATTCCTGACAAGGTTCCTAGGAGTGATGGCAAGAGTCCTGATTAATCCACCCACACAGAGTGACTGACAGTGAGAGTCTTGCTTACCCTGCCCACACACAGTGAATGACAGTGAGAGTTCTGATTACCCCACCCACACACAGTGATTTAGAGTGAGAGTCCTGATTACCCCGCCCACACACACACAGTGATTGAGAGTGGGAGTCCTGATTACCCTGCCCACACAGTGATTGACAGTGAGAGACCTGATTACCCCGCCCACACACAGTAATTGACATTGAGAGTCCTGATTACCCCGCCCACATACAGTAATTGACAGTGGGAGTCCTGATTACTCTGCCCACACACAGTGATTGACAGTGAGAGTCCTGATTACCTTGCCCACACACAGTGATTGACAGTGAGAGACCTGATTACCCCGCCCACACACAGTAATTGGCAGTGAGAGTCCTGATTACCCCGCCCACATACAGTAATTGACAGTGGGAGTCCTGATTACTCTGCCCACACACAGTGATTGACAGTGGGAGTCCTGATTACTCTGCCCACACACAGTGATTGACAGTGGGAGTCCTGATTACTCTGCCCACACACAGTGATTGACAAATTGGCTAGATTTTAGCAGGATATACAGTATTGTCACCAAGAGACCAACCAAAGACAGACCCTGTCAGTGGTTATTATGTTTTCAGAGGTAACATTTTAGTGATAATGTTATTTAAGTAGTTGTGATTTTAACACATTTAAAAGGAATGAAATATACATTTACACATATACATATATATATATTCAAAATTTCTACTGAGAGAGCAGATTCCTTAGTAAAGATCAAGGAGGATGAACATTTCATATGTTGTGACTTTAGTAAATGACATGTGGGGTTTATAAAGTTCTCTGCTCTATCATTTTACCTGGAGAGAGTTCCCGTCGTATTCACAGGCTGCAATTAATTTTCTGCGTTTCTTCCCCTCTTTCACGGTAATTGGAGCCCCCATTCTCTATTCAGCATTATAGCAATGTCGTTATTATTATATTTTTTCCAGATTAAATGTGTCTAGATGTGTTTTCTACATTCAGACCTGTACTTATAGCACTGACTTGTGGTGAGGATTAGAGGAAAAATTGATGCTTGAGTACAAAGGGGAGTTTAGAAGAGTCATCTCCAGGGTCATATACCAAGAATCCAAAAACCATGAAACCCTTAAACATTCCTGAGAGCAACTAATCTGAAAATCCTCTGAGTCTTGTTATCACCTATAAGCATAAACATTGCTAAAAATTTTCTAAGAAATGGGATGAATTTGTATAGAAAGTGGGAATTGGTCCATTTGGGAATATGGGAACTTGGGTGTATGGGATTGACTCCGATAACCAAGTACATCGCTACCAGTAAGACATAGGCTCCCGATTCCTGTGATTGTTGGGGTTCCAACCCGAGTGATCAAACATTTATCACCTACTTTGTAGGTGGGATTACTCCTTTTAATAGAATACCAACAGAGTAGTCATAGAGGGAGCAGAGGTGGTATTGCTTGCTGGAAGGAGCGGCTCCAGGTTTAAGTAGGCCCCTGGGCAACAGAGCCTTAGTTGGCCCCTTTCCAGTAAACTCACGTCTCGGCGCCGTACTGCTTCCCTCTAGTAGCCACACTGCTGCTCCCCCCCCCCCCCCCCCCCCCCCCCCCCCCCCCCCATGGAGAAGCCACACTGTCACCCCACCCCAGTAGCCACAGGTCCCTCCCCCGCAGTAGCCACTTTGTCCCCCCAGTAGCCACACTGCCCCCTCCCCTATTACCACATTGTCCCCCCCTCCCCAGTAGCCACACTTTCCTCAACCCTCCTCCTTCCCCGGTAGCCACACTGTCCCCCCAGCACCCGGCCTGGGTAAGCCGGGTGCTGGTGCCGGGACTGCTTGCTGGTCCAGGTAACTAAGCATCCCCATTGCTCCTTCTGTTACATATTAACAATACAAAATTGATCATGATGAGAGTCTTTACATTATAACCCAAAAGATTCTTTGCTGTATCAAAGTATCCATATAAAAATGTTTTCATATCACACTCTTAATGGGTGGTTTGATGATCGATTTTGATGATGGGGTCATCTCCTATTCACTTGCCAGGCGTCACTGTTTATTGACAACCCAGTGCTGTCCCAAAAAATTGATTGATTAGGGAGCTGAGTGTAGACTATCCTTAAGATGTGTCGTCAATACTTGTAACTTGGGAACCATAAGAATGCAATTGATTGTAGACTTCCATCATTGCTGCTGGCAATACTCTCATTGGGTTAAAAAAAACGCTGTCTGTGGTGAGACGGGAAGGTACCTATACCATGATCCCTTCGACACAATGATGGTAACATAACTGGAACTGGTTGTCTTCCACTTGCCATGACTCCTTTGCTGATCCATCCTTTTATGGATTGCATAAAATAAGAATAGTCCTTCATAGATTTTCTCCAGCAATTGTGAAAAAAATTATGGAACCAATCTTGCCTGGCTCTACAGTAATAATAAAAGTTATGTTCCCTTAAAGGGGTCACACTGATGTCTTGGCCAGAGGATCAGTGGAACTTCATTTAAGACATGTAGAAGATGTTTTTGAAAGTAAGACTTGATACCACTTGGTCTCCTTTCACCATCCAGCTTTAGGGATGTTCGTAAAGTCCTCGTTACTGACCTGTCAAAGCAAGGTTTTCACTTTTTTGGTTGACAGAAGTAAATGGTCCTTTTATGATGAAAAATGGAACCGAAATTGAGACATTTTTGTAGCCTAGGTGTTAAGATGATGTAGAGTAGCACTTGACAGTGTCAAGTGTCCTGAGAGAAGTCCATTGCAACATGAAAGGGTTGTCTAGGGAAGCAACTTCACAATGTAGCAGAAATATACCTAGGCCAGACTATGCGGCCTTGAAGTTAGAGAGGACCCACGTGAGGTCGCTTCCATCATTTTTTTTAATATTTGGTGGATAAAATCTATGATTGACTCTTCCCTTTTCTTACACAGACCAACAAAGAAGGAGGAGTTAGCACAAGGATCGTGGTAAAGGGAAGGCAACCAGGTCCGGTTATGTAACCAACATTGAGTTGTGGGGATCATAGTAGAGGGATCTTCCCGGGTCACTACAGAGAGCATTTTTTAACCCAAGGCAGAGCTTTGCTGACAGTGATCATGGAAGACTTCTACATCATGGGCATACCAGTCTGCTACTGGCTCTGTCTGTAACGTAAATTATCTGATCAGCTGGGTCTCGTACCGCCATTTCTTGCCTTTTAATGTCTTATCCTAAAGATAGGTCATAATATCCTATGCTGCGAGTGTGGGAGAGGGAGGTGACTTCACGTGAGAGACGAGGGAGAAGGAGGTGCTGGGGCTGTATAATTAGCAGTCCCGATCACCGGACATCTTGTCCCTTTGCTTCATGCTGCTTAATTATGAGTTAATTTTCTAGGCAATCCTGGCATGTCAAGACTAGTGAAAGAGGAGCAGAAGTGTGTATTTCTAGGTGTTTTTTTGTTTTTTAAGTGGTTGATTTCCTTTAAAGACACTGTCCATTTGGCCATCCTTTTCAAAGTTGAAGCCACTCTACTCAATAGGTATTTTAAGGAAAGAACAGTGTACCATCAGGTGGTGCAGAGCATATAGTTGTACCTTGGCCTAGGAGACTCTGGGGGCACTTTTTTCCATATGAAGAGAACATTATGGATGTTATAGATTATAGTCAGGGAACATGGTACAAATTTTGCAGGGGTTAAGGGGTTTAAAGAAGAAAACTGTGATCCGAGCAGTCAAACCAGCCGGGGTGGAAGTTGGTCACCCCTGTAATGAGGAACACTGATCCTAAAGGTATCATCTTTGAGAAGAAATCACAATGGAGACACTCAGGAGCAGATTTTCATGCAAATAATTTTGACTTAGCAATGCACTTTTTTGTTGGATATCAGATCTTTTTGGCTTGACTTCCCATGATTTTCAGCAGCAAAACCCCTCCCCCAAAAAAACAAATAAAAATTGGAAGTTTTAAAGGAGACAGATCAGGGATGCGCTGATGCGTTGCTTATTATTTTTTCCTGCTGAGGTTTGCATGGGGCACAGATTAGGCGCTAGCGATCCCCTGATAGGGCTTCTTCTAATGAATTATCATTATCATGGTCTGGAATCCGCCATGCTGCTCCCTGAGCTATGAGGCTTTTTCTGTTTTTCCTCCTCTAATTTCTTTCATTAGAGCATTAGCCGGTGAAGAATCACTTTGTTCATTTTAACAATGCCGATGGGGTCTGTCTTTTAATTATTTGGGTCCTTCCGTAGTATTAATTTTTAATTATAGTCTTTTTTTTTTTTTCGCGGCATAAAGAGCTTTTCACTCTGTTAAAGACGCTATGGTTTCATTTTGTGGTCCTTGTGGGAATTAGAGGGTTTTGATTACCGGACCAAGGCACAAATCAACCTGGTCTTATCCCCTCGTATTAACATTCCAGATAATCTGGGTCCTGATCCAATATTCTATGAATTTTATTGGAAGTAGAAGAATAACAATGGCCAAAGATCAACTTGACCCACTTTAATATACCATGGCATAGAATATGTCGCCCTGATACCCACTAAAGATCTTGGGTTAAATTTTTTTAATGGGAATGTATGCCCGATTTCTTTTCATTATTAAACAAGTAGTTAAAGGGATATTCCCATTACAGCAACGTAATGTTATTGTTTGTATGATAAAACATTATACAATTTTCCAATATAGAATCTTCAATTCCGCACGATTTTCTGGATCTCTGCTTGCTGTCCTTCTATAGAAAGCTTCATTGTTTACTTCCAGTGAACAGAAATCTGACCATGGTCACACAGGTGAACAACTCATTATATGCCTGGTCATGTGATGTCACACAGGTGCACAGCTCATTATATCCCTGGTCATGTGATGTCACACAGGTGCTCAGCTCATTAGTATCATAGACAGTAATCAGAGCTGTCGAAGTAAACAATGAAGCTTTCTATAGAATGACAGTAAGCATAGATCTAGAAAACCGTGAGGAATTGATACAGAAAGTATAAAATATTGGAAAATGGTATAACTTTTTATCATACAAACAATAACATTAATTTGCTGAAATGAGAACACCTCTTTAAATATATCACTTTTTTCTAATATGTTTTATTTTTTCTTCTTTTTTTTTGGCCATTGTTACGGGGGCTACCATCTTATAGTGATGTAGTCAGTGCTATTATTTATATAGAGGTCATTGTACAGGGAGGGGGAGGAGATAAGCTGTGACACTTATAATAGGAACCATTAGGCACCCCTGTCAATATGGTGGTGCACACTTGCATTCAGCATCTATAGTGGAACGGTGGAACGTAATGGGTTAACTATAAAATATAGCATACACCTGGCCTGTTTAGAGAAGGCTCAGCTTGTGAGTCCTCTCCATAAAGGCTTTACTACACTATGATGTATAGCTAACCCCCCCTTCCCCCCAAAAAAAGTATTATATTGGGGCAGATTTACTTACCCGGTCCAGTCGTGATCCGGCGACGGGTTCTCCGTCAAGGATTCGGGTAGTGCGCCCAATGTCCACCAGGTGTCGCTGCTGCGCTGAAGTCCGCTGGAGTGCACTGGAGTTCACCGTCCGTTGCTGGGTGCAGGTAAGCGCGTGTCAAGCGACATATTTTTTGTTAAAAATTCTGCGGTTTGTTTCCGACGGCCACGCCCCCGATTTCCGTTGCATGCATGCCGGCGCTGATGCGCCACAATCCGATCGCTTGCGCCAAAAACCCGGGGCAATTTGTCGCAAATCAAAAAAATTCTGGAAACCCAACGGAAAAAAAAGCGATTTGGGCCCTTAGTAAATGACCCCCATTGTGTATTATACTTCATAATCTTTCGGTGTTTTTACAAATTTTGTGCCCCCGTTTTTTTCCTTTTTTTTTCTCATATTTTTGTTTTGTTTTTACAGAGGTTAAGTTGGTTAACATGAAAAGTGCTTCAAACAGGTGCAGCAGCGGGCACAGACGTGCCCCTGGTGAATGAAGAAATGTATTTGCATAAAGATAAAAACGACATTTTCTCTAAAATGACAGATTACATGGAAACAGCCAATGATATGTGTGAAAAACTGCATTACCCTCCATACCAGTATTATACTGGTGAGAGAATATATGAGGATGTAATATCATCCATATCAGTATCATACTGAAAAACATTCAATAACATTGAATTTCTTTGTGATATTATGAGATCTCGTGATATCTAACCTATAGGGTTCCATTACATTTATAGATAATTTTACACATTGTGATAACAACTTTGTAAATTCTTCAATTTGGATATTTTTACTTTCATTTTATAGAATGGAAATGACAATGTATCACATCGCTGAGTATTGTCTTCTTCGTGTTTCTTACTTTACATTGCGAACTGTTTTTAATACTCTTACCCGTGGAAATTGACTTAATCCGAGTATTTAGCCTTTGTTTTATCTTTTTGTATCTACTTTGCTACATATCAAGCTTAAAGGGGTTGTCCAGTCACAACAAGTTAGCTCCTATTTAGAGGATAGGGAAAGCTTGCTGATCAGTGGTGGGTCCCCATAGATCATGAGAACGGTGGTCTGTTGTACCCCAAATGTGCCCGGCTGCTCTATTAATCTCTATGGTGCTGATAGTCAAGCGCGTACTCAGCTATCTCTATCAGATGCATAGACTGTGAATGGAGCAGCAACATGCATGTCCATTCTTTTGGTGTTTTACGGGGGTACTCAGGTGATCGGGGGAGGTTTCTAGTCTATGGATAGAGGCTAACTTTTTTGTGACTGGACAACCCCTTTAACTACTGACTCCATCCAGACAGGGCATCTCTGTGCTATTGGGAACCTTCTGAAGGCTTTTTAATTAAAATACATTGATATATATTGATCTATGTATATTAAATATATTCATAGTATATAAATGTATTCTGTATGGCAGTGCAAAACAAAAAGACTATGGGGGCATTTATCATGTATGATAAAGTCCCCATCTCACAGATACATGATTAATCTTCGGCTTCTTAATGTATCTGCTGTCGCCCATATACTGCTGGGCATTTACACTCTTCTGGTGGCCACACCCCCTCCACACCCCCTTTGCGTGAGAAATTGCGATTATTTTAGTGCTTCTACTCCATGGTGTAAAATAACTAATAAATCTCCCCTTATGTTTTAGTTTTTAAAGTCATTAAAACATGGCAAAAAGTTGAAAAAAGTTGTCAATTTATAAAATTGAAACAAGACAAAATTTTGAAATGATCCCCTATGATGATGGGTAAAGGGTCTGACTGTTGGTACCCACACTGATCACGAGAAGCAGATCCCCAGATTTCTAGAGAAAGCGCCTTGTTGCTTCATTCTATTCTACGGGAGGACCATAGATAGCCATAAACTTTGGACAACCCCTTTAATATGTAATTTTTATTGCGCAATGACAACTATACAAAACAACCCAGCACATTATTTTTTTTTCCAACTCTGCCACATCTTGATTGAAACATTGAATATGAAAATATGAAACACTGGCAACAGAAAGTTGAGGTTGGCCTGCAAAAAACAAGCCCTTGAAATGTCTGTACAAATTAATATAATGGCTTTTGGAAGTAAAACTAAACATAGAAAAGAAAATTGCCCTGGTTCTTAATGGGTTAAAGTGATAATAATAGCTGCTTATTTTATTTCGGATTTTTGCTGGGGGGCAGCACATTATTTATATCCGCTCATTCGGAGGAATTTAATATCCCTGGCAAGTAGTGGATGTACTGTACATGCTATAAAGGGATATGCAGAAAAGTTTAATAGCACTTTAGCGTTCTACCGGAATAAGATAATATAGCTTTTATTTTGGTAACAGGGTAACTGGTTCTTGTAGGAGCGGTGACACGTTGCGCCGCATCGGCATCCAGCTGAGGATTTGAATCCTTGAATCCTTTAAGCCTAAATGCTTTCTTGTTGAGGTATTGTGCTTAGTACAGTACGTGCGAGGAAAGTCTAATTAGATATGTGAAGGTGGTGAAGTGCAGATTATAGTGGATTGTGTTCAAGAGCTCAGTGTGCCGCTACTTGTTAAAAGTGAAAAACTTTCTCCTCCAGCCACTTTCTTGATTTTTTTCTATTACTTGAAATTTTATTTTATTCCCGTTAAAACCTTATTTGACCTCCACGTACGACTAAATAACCAAATAATTGTGATAGGAGTAATAATGATACAATGTATATTCAGGCGGTCCACTACTTAAGAACACCTGACTTAAAGACAACCCCTAGTTACACACAGACTTCTGGATGTTGGTAATTTACTGTACTTTATCCTTAGGCTACAATATACGCCTATCACAGGTGTCTACAATGAAGATTTATTGTTATTCCTGGTTCTTATGACAACCCAACATTTTTAAAATCCAATTGTAACAAAGACCAAAAAATTTTTAGCTGGGGCTACAATTATAAACTATATAATTCCGAATTACATACAAATTCAACTTAAGAACAAACCTACAGAACCTATCCTGTACGTAACCCAGGGACTGCCTGTAGTATAAGGTATTCATAATATCTAGATATTTAGACATGATTTCTCAAATATTCTACATAGAAAACTTAGGGACATCCAATGTGGATATTTCAAATTTTTTTTAAATTTTAAGATGCAGTATTACCAGGCAGCATCTCTGGCACCCCCATCTAAATGCAGTGACCCTCCACCCTGGATTATATGATGGGTGAGTGTTCTCTATATAGAGGTCATTGTACAGGAAGGGGAGGAGATAAGCTGTGACATCATCTATTGTCAGTAGTGATGTAATGATGGGTCAGTGTTCTCTATATAGAGGTCATTGTACAGGAAGGGGAGGAGATAAGCTGTGACATCATTTATTGTCAGTAGTGATGTAATGATGGGACAGTGTTATCTATATAGAGGTCATTGTACAGCGAGGGGGAGGAGATAAGCTGTGACATCATCTATTGTCAGAAGTGATGTAATGATGGGTCAGTGATATCTATATAGAGGTATACCACCATGTGCACTGAAGCTGTATTATATTATTGTATATTCGGGTAATTTATATGTACAATTTATTATTTTCATATTCAGAATATAATCTGTACATGGCTGCATTATTTATATATACCATTGATAGCAGAAACATGAATATATGTGTACAATATATAGCTGTATTATATGCTGCATTATATATATCTGCACTTAGTTTATGTGCAGTACATGTTGGCATTATTTATGTGTACAAATTATAATGGGATTATGAATATGTTTCCAGCAATCCAGCATTGGTATGTAGTACTTGGCAGCATTATTTATATGTACAATTTACGGCTGAATTACATACATGTATTCATTTTATGTGTGCAGTACATGGTATTATTATTTATATTACCAATTTATAGTTTGATCACCATATGTATTTACACACTGTTAGTATTATATATACTGTATAGCTTGATATACACATGCACGTGTGTGTATTATAAATATATACAATAATTATATATATGTATATATATATATTATACTGTATGAAAAATGGACATATATACAGACATATATACAGGCAGTTCCAGGTTACGTACAAGATAGGTTCCATAGGTTTGTTCTTAAGTTGAATTTGTATGTAAGTCGAAACTGTATGTTAATCCAGAACAATTTTTGACAATTGGAGTTTCAACATTTTCTGCTGTAATTGGACCAAGGATTGTCAATAAAGCTGCAATACAGGCACTTTACAGCTGATCATTGCAGCCTGGACTATAGTAACATCCAGAGAGGTCACCAGAGGTAACAGGGGGCAGAGGGGTCCGTCTTTAATTAGGGGTCGTCTGTAAGTCAGGTGTCCGCTGCTGAAATTTTTGTACCTGTACACATGGAGGACCACCATACTCCATTGGCTTGCACCCTGGATGAAGTATTTTTGCAGTGCTGCACTGGACTTTGTTATTTCTATCTATCTATCTATCTATCTATCTATCTATCTATCTATCTATCTATCTTTTGTCTGCGTTTGTCTGTCTCTCTTTGTCTGTTTCTATCTCTTTCTGTCTGTGTGTATGCATCTCTCTATCTCTATCCATATTATGTCAACTGGCTTCAACTGAAACACTATGGTAGGACCTATAAAGAGCTGTGATTTAACCAATGCCCAAATATTGTTATGATCTTACTAATTTTGTAATTAATGTAGTGGGACAAATTTTCTCAAGATTGCTTTGTGAGACATTATTTACTTTATAATTCTATAAGGAGGTTATACAAGCTAATGTTTTCAAGAAGGGGGGGGGGAATCCCTTGAAATACAGAAAGGGTAAAAATGCACAAACACAATCGAGTAAATTATTAAAGGGTTTTTCCCACAAAGCAAGTTAGGTCCTATCCACAGGGTCTGATCACTAGAATGGGGGGTTTGTTGTACACCTGTCCCACCGCTCGTAGCATCCTGAGATGGCGGGAGCAGACAGTCGTGCATGGCAGGACTGCCCCAATCATCTCTATGGAGCTAATGCAGATTGCCAAGTATGGTGCTCAGCAGTCTCCATCAGCCCCAGAGAGATGAATGGGGCAAACCCACGCACGCACAATCGGCTGCTCCGGCCCTCTCAGTGGTGCTACGATGGGTGAGACGGGGGTACATCGCTGAGCCCCCCCACGATCAGCAACTTACTTTGTGGGAAAACGTACTGTGGGGCTATGGCCACTTAGCGTATCCACCACCAGAATGTGATCTCCCCCAAGCTAGCCCTGGCAGAGATTTCAGATGTACACTCCACTGGTTTTCCAAAAGTGGGATGTGGGTGGGGAAACCGGAAAAAAGCTGGAGACGGGGCTAATAACTAGCCTTATCCACCATAAATCAACGCTTGTTAAAATGTAAAAGTGTTTTTACTTGTGGGCTTTTGAGACAAGTGGACTCTCTTTAACTAACAGATACTGGCGCAGTCGAAATAGTTACAATTTCTCAGGAAAAAACAGACGTCTTTAAGCAGCAGTTGGCTCACAAATATCCTTTTAAGTTTTGATAGCCAGCATAATTATTAATTAAGAAAAATATGTGAAGTGGATTGAGTGCATTTAATCAATAGGAGGGAGAAAAGCGAGAGGCGCAGCGGCACTTGATGTAATAGTTAGTATTTGCCCATAGAGCTACCAAAGAGTAAAAAGCTACTCATTTCAAGTATACCTTCAGAATGGAGGCACTTTACAAAAATATTAAGGATCAGTAGGAAGAAAGAACAATAGATATTGACTAGCTGTGAAATAGTGATATGGAGCCATTTGCAGAGGGTGGAGTAAGACCCTGGGCTATATGAATATTATAGCTTCTTGGGGAATGGAGGATGTGTCCCTTCTCCCTGCTTTCAATCTGTGGTTTCAGGACCTCTGGAGGAGCTTCCAAAGTTCCTGAAATGGCTCTTGTGTTCATGTGTATTGAGAGCAGGAACAGGATTTCATGGGTCTTTCTGAGTATAAAACTTGGTGGGTGGTTTTGGTGGCCATGGGCCCCCTGGAAGTCCTGGGCCCCGAACTACCTTCCAAACTTTTTATATTATAATTCGGTGCTGGCCATTGGGGGTTAGTTATCATATGCTGGCACTAGGTGCATTAGCATATGATCCAATGTCCGTTCCTCTGGTAAGCCGTATATATAAAGAGGTTGCGGCCTCCTCATGTGTTCATAAAATGCACCTTGACCAGCACATTGAATGAGCACAAGGAATAGTGAGTGTGTCCACTCTGCTGCCAGCTGAACCCCTTCTCACCCCACCATCCCCTCATTGGCGTGGAGGTGGTGTAAAGGGGGAAAAACTGGCATACAAACTCTATAAATAATCCCTATTGTGTTAACTTTGCATGTTGGCTAGAGATAATAAGGGCCCCGGGGACCGCACTTTCGCCGGACATCCCGACGTTTTCCATTTTGCGCCACTGGGACAGGGATTTAAAAGGGGTTTTGGCGCACGCGATCGGATGGCACAATCACGCCGGCTTTCATGTGACACAAATCGGGGGGCGGGCGGCGGACAATCCGACGGATTCAGACGAATTGCAGGATTTCACTTAAAAATTGTGTCGCAAGCCAAGCACTTACATGCACCGGGAAGAAGATGGTGAACTCCGGCGGACCTGAGCGGGGAGCGACACATGCAGGACATCGGGCGCACGATCTTCATGAATTGCGTCAGAGTGCATCCTCATCGGACAGTCCGGATCGGGGATCGCGCAGGGACCAAGTAAGTAAATGTGCCCCACTATGTAAGCATATATGCCATGACTAAGAGCTCCTGCTCAAAATACCGAGGCTCCATAACCTGCACCCACCTGTAAATGCTTTTTAAAGATGCCTGAATAAAACAAAGAAGTTTTTAACCAGTGCTGCAATCCGTTTTTCTTGTTGATCGAATATCTGGCTTCCAAACCAGAATGCACGCTTGGCACTTCATCTCTACAATATGATGGACCTGACATACATTGGAAGATTGAGTTCCGCTGGTTCCGCCACACTCGTTTTGCTCGTAATTGTACACTTAGTGAATTGGTTAGGGTGATACCACACATGGCGTTTTGAACCCATTTTTGGTCCGTTTTTAAGCAGTCCATCCAAAAACACATTTGAAAACGCATCCGTTCAAAAGTTTTAATTTGCCGTTACAGGCCAAGGATATGGAGAATACTGGAGTGCTGGAGGATACCTAATTCTTTTAATGAATTTCAGGAAGCCAAGTGACATCATGCGGGATAATAATTAAACCAGTATATCTATTCCCAAATGCACTGACTCTTAAGACCATTCTATGGGTGTTTTTTATTCTGCAGAATAGTTGGAGGAACATTCATGATATTACGTCTGGCCACTTGGAGAACACATTTTTGAAATTGGTTGATTTGGTGGTTTGTTGGAGCAGTAGTTATCAAAGCCGTTTTTTGTTTTGTTTGCCAATATTGTTTCTATGTCAGTCTTGCACCATCCAACAATGCCTAAAAATACAGAGTGCAAAGTATAGACAGGTAGAACCTGCACCAGATTTATCACAGTGTCTAATCCTGAATGAAAAACATTAAAGGAAATCTACCCTTTGTTTTTATACATTGTGAACCAAACATACCTTGAGAATGCTGTAGCTACACTGATGCAGAAATATATCTTGCTTAATCCCGAGTAGTTTTGCTCAAAAAACAATTATAAAAGTCAGGAGCTTGGGAAAACTGGGTTGAATCAGGCTGCCTACATAAACACATGACAACGAGCTTCCTGAACTGTCCAGACAGGGCTAATCAACCTGAGCTGGATGACTCATTCACAGCAGCTGGGGGATGGTGCGGCGATTTATTACTTCTCCCTGACAGGGACAATACAGTGGTTACATAATTAGGGTAAAAGGAGAAGCGCCGGGGCAGTCACAGGAGCTAAAGAGCCTCATTAACATAATTTTATTATTGTTTTTTCAGCAAAACCACTCAGCTCGGGGATTAAACAAGATATGCTTCTGCATCAGTGTAGCTCCAACATTCTCAAGGGATGTTTGGTTCACAATGCATAAAAGCAAATGGTAGATTTCCTTTAATGACTTTTTGGTCTACTTTTACACCTTTTCATTATGTGGCTTATTGTTATGCTAGACCAAAACTTTGTACAGTTTTTATCATCTGTATCATACAGAGGGATATGGAAAGCACCAGTACCATCTATTGTCTTTTGATGCTCTCTTTTTGCAATGCTTATGCAGCTAACAAGAACCATTTCCTGATTTCATCTCTAACATTTCTCCAAAGCTGAATGTAATATTTAAGCTCTTACATACACAGATATGAAGACATTATTAAATACATTTCCTTCGTTTTTCTATTCTGCTGTTTCCTGATGTCACCTCATAACTGCAGCTCCATTGCCTGGAATCACTTTAGAATGAAAGTTACAGTAACAATAGCCACCTCCATATGTTCCTTCCCGCCAGCTGTTTGTAGATGGAACTTTTCCCCTTTCTGCAGGTATTACAGATCTATGTGGAACAGATATCGCTATGACAGTAAAGACTTTCTCAGATTTCTAATCATGCATCAATAATTTAATTAACTAATATAACAAATAAGATCCCAGCATTATCCCAGATTTGTAGCAGAGCGGAGTATATGATTCTACATGAACAAGCGGTGAAACCAGATGGTGCGTCCGACCGTGCTTACATGGGGCTGCCAACGACGCTCGGCCAATGGCTACTGCATGTGGGTGTAGTTTGCCTGCAAGTGCCTATGGGTAGATGGGATAGTAGCAGGATAGTAAATAACTGCTCTTAGCTATAAAAAAAAAATAGAATGGTTTAACAAAAAAAATATTTTGCACATAAAGATCACAAATAAAAAACAGACATTTTATTCTGGAAGAATCAAAAAATAATAGAAGCATGTCAAATCTTATATTCAACACAACAATGCAGATAGTGTATCTGAAATTATCGAACAATAGTTAGATGATTAAAGCTCTGGATGCAACTGGAGTTTTTAATGGTATGGTTAAGACTGCAGCTATGGATGTTACTGGAGTATCACAGGTGATATAAGCATCGTAATTGACCTCACACATAAGCTGCCTTATACTAAGAATGATAACGGTAGAGTGATACTCGAGTCACAGCTAGAGCTGCTATGATCTGAGATGATATAATGGTAGATGATTGCAGCTTTGGATGTGACTGAAGTATATAATGGCAAGGATATGACTGCAGCTCTGGATATGACTGGAGTATCACAGATGATACTATAAGCATATGAAGTGAGAATATATTATATCATATTACCTCTCATACTACCCTCCATATTACTTCAATCAGATTGATACTCCAGTTACAGCCAGACCTCCAGTAAACTGAGATAATACAATGGTAGATGATTGTATCTCTGGATGTGACTGGAGTATATAGTGGCATGGATAAGACTGCAGCTCTATATGTGACTGGAATATTACATAAGATTGGAAACACATTACCTCCCACAGTTGCCTTATACTGGGAATGATCTGCCTTATACGGCAGATTGATACTCCAGTCACAGCTGTAGGCATCTGAAATGATCTAATGGTAGATAGATGATTGCCGCCCTGGATGTCACTCCCTAAGATGAGCTGATCAGATGGCTGCGCATAACCGTTCTGCTCCTTTAATCACTATGGAGCTGACTGAGATTGCTGTCCATGGAGCAGAACGGACATCTGCTCCACTGAATTTGGGGAATGACAAGGTGTCCGATGGAGGTTCCTTGGACCCCATCGGACACCCCTTTTTCATGATATCTCTGAGACCCCCACTGATCAGCAAGTTAGGCCCTATCCTGTGTATAAGGCCTAACTTGTTTCATGGGAAAATCCCTTCAACTGCCCTATAATGACCACTCCCACCCTTGATCATTTATTATCTCCATGATATCAAATTCATAGCACTTGCCAGAAAAACCTTTTTTATATGACTTAATAATACTTTAATGGCTCCTAGCGCTGTTCTTTAACGCGTCTCTTTCCCCGCAAATCCCTATGGATGTTTGTAGCCATTGTTAGTAATTCAGTAGAGTTCCAGCTTTGTAGTATCTATGTCTCCTCTCATATTATTCTCATATACGCCTAACAGGAAAACAAAGAATCATCTTATTAAATAAACAGGTACTTTTTACAGAAATGAAGGGTGAAACTGCAACCTCAGACGAAACAAGTGAAACACTTTGAACCAGGCAGAAAGCCCAATGCACAGAAATGATGTTTATGCAAAGCAGGTTTAGGTACAACCTTCCAGCAGCTACTGTGCTCATTGAAGTCCGATATAGAGGGAGAAAAAATTCTGTGCGACACGAAGACAGCCTAGCGAGGAAATAGCTTCAGGAGAGAGCCCGTGATTCTGTAATTAGAGAGAATATACTGTAACCTTCTTACTCAACCATAAACCACCTTCTCAAATATAGGAAAATATACAAAACCATAAAAAGAGGGCAATTTCGCTTAAATATCTGCTTTAGGACATAGGCAAAAAGAATTGACTTTTCCTTTAATTTTACCATATCAAAAAAGGTAAGAGTAGGATGTTCGTCAAGGCATAAAAAGCATTCATTTTAAAAATTTTTGGGATTTTTTAATATTTTTTAATGATGATGTGCACTATTTGTGTAAAGTTAATTGTCTTCATACTGTATAGTTAGAGGATTTAGAGGAAAGTATAATAACACTGTCCACCTAGCAGGCAAAGATGGTTCATTCTAGCTGCCCATGTGATGCTATACTGCTACATCTTGGGATTTATAAAAGTCACTATAACAGTAGAGAAATCTAACAGAGCAGTTGAAGTCTAACCTGAGAAAACAGGCGGCTGTCCTGCTGGGAAACCAATGGGAGGGTTTTAGCTTGGGTTGTACTGTTGTACAAACAATGAATAGGATGCAATTCCTCTCATGAAATTGGTGGGGAGGGGAATAGAGTAGGTCAGTTCCTGGTGCAGGGATAGAGATGGAACAGTGAATACAGTAGTAAAATATAATGAAATGCAAAGAGAAAATGCAGATTTATTTGTAGTAGAAATAAGCTTCCCGGGCACCCAAAGGTGGGTACTTGACTGCTGGTGTACCCATAATCTTCTTTTGTAACAGAATAATTGTATTACATTACAGATTGTAAAGGTGCTGATAAAAAAATTTCAAAAGTATAGTGACAGCACTAAAGTAAGACTGTGAATTACCCACAGCCATGTTACATTATCTGAAGAAATATATTAAGATGTCAGGACATACAACTAAGACACTTGGATTAAAGTTATCTAAAAGAGTTTGGCCAATCTTTAGATAAGTTCCCTATGTGCCTTTAATGCATTGTGGATAATCCCTGAATGGTCAACAAGTGATTCAGCAGTCCTGCTACTTACTTTTGTGCTGTGTGCAGACTCTCTGTGCTTCTTTGTTTACATCTCAGAGCTCAGCTGAATAGGAGGAGCTGTAGTAGGTAAATTATGACCCTCTTACTGTCTCTGTCAGCTGTATATATGCAGAGGGCAGCATGGTGAGAACAAGGAAAAGCTGAAGCTCTCATAGGAGGCAAAGACACAGTACATATACATGCAGAGACCTGTCTAATGGAAGAGATTTAGTGAAAAGTGGCCAAACTCAATAAGAATGGTTAGGAAAAAATGTTTAGAGAGGGAAATAATGTGGTTAAAAACAGAGGAAACATCAATAACCCCACAAACCCCTGCTGCTAACATTTTCCAGGTCCACCAGCCTTTTCTAGTTCCTATCACTTTTGACAAACAGATAATGAGCCAATCACTAACTTGATACCTGTGGGGGTTTAAAATTACTTTATTTCTGTTTACCTCTACAGGGGATGTTTTATGCATTTTAGAACATGTCAGACAGGTCTAATGTCCTTTAATGCCGTGGTCTGTAGCCACCAAGACGTGGAATATTCAGGCCTGAGCCACAATCAAAGACCTTTGTGAAAAATAAAACAATGGCATACTCACCTTTCTCTGTTCCCCTGAGGCACAGTCTTCTCTGCTGCAACTGTGCTGGCATCTGAAACCGTCAGACGTGATGATGTCATGACATCCGACCTGCCACAAGAGACAAAAACTGCTGCACAGGAATGTGGAAAAGGACTATATGCATGGAGGACACAAAAACTGGAGGATAGGGGGGGTTCTACGGGTCCAACCCACACCATCCACTAGGTTTGACACTGCCCTGTAAAGATCATAAAGAGAGGGACCCCCAAGCCCTGAAATCCTCATTCATCTGCTTCAGCTCTTGTCACACCTGTACTCACAAGCCCTTCCAGGACCTTTAAAGGGCCTCCAGAGTTGAAGAACAGAAGACATCACTCCTCCTTTCCCAAGATGCCTGTTTATAGTACATTGTGTAGGTAGTAAAGTTATTAATGGGGCCAAAAATTTGCAATCTAAATCCCTTCCCTGGCTGCAGTATTATCAAAGATATTAATATTAAAAAATTAAAATTAAAAAATTGCTAAATTTTTTTCACAAAGCCATGAAAAAGCAGGTAAGTATATGGTGAACCCTAAAAGCACACCTAAATCCAAAGTGATGGGTCTTCAAAGGGAAGTCTCATGAGGACCACCCCAGTTGATGGACACACAGGTAGAAATTGCAACTATTTACCCCCTTATGCCAACTCAACACCAAGTGGGTATGAAGTAGGCCATGACGGGGAGGGAGTGGGCTGGCACAGCGGTTTCCTGCAGGACCCGGATTAGAATTGCTCGGGAGCAAAGCTGCCCACTGGATATATTTCAGGAGGCCAGAGACTCTCAATATATATTCGGATCATTGGGGGTCGGTGGTTGACATCATAGGCTGATGCACAAAGTGCGAAGGTGTGATAATTCCCACCAAAGTATTATTTTAAAAGAAGCATACAACTTTTATTTTTTAATAAAGTATTACTATTAAATTTACTTTGCTTTCAATGAGAAAAAAATGCTGAAACCTGAAAGAGAAAAATAATTATTCTTACAGAAAGCAGAGACAAGTAGTTAAGAACATATTTTAGAACAAAGGTAGGTAAAGAAAGCTAAAAACATTTTCCACACAAATTGAGCTCAAGTAGCTTTAAGTGGAACCACACTTACATTTGAAGGGACTGTCAAAAGTAAAAGTAATGCTAATCATAGTTATATTAAAAAAAGAGATATTTTCACAAAAAGCCCATAAGACGTCCCAAGTCACAGCTCACTTCTTTGAAAAAATGAATAATTTTATTATTGTACACAATGGCTGCGTTTTTTTCAGAAATTGGGAAATTGAGGTTTTTTTTTTACTTCTAACATTCACTTTCAATATTACTTTGGAATTCACAGATGAATGTGTTGTTTTTACAAAAAATAATATATTGCAGATATCTCTTAATTCTGTCCATTGGGTAATATGTGTAATAATATATGTATAATTCTTAAAACGATATTTTAATAGCAGCTAATGTCATTGAGAAACTTTATGGAATTTATATTTGTCTTTTTATTATTTCTGAAGTAATATTACAATTTTATCGAATTGTGTTAACTGTCAAAGACAAATTCTGCTCGTAGAAGAAAGATGTATATTATTGTAGTAACTCAGGGCCTTTCCACCTAAAGGTATGAATAGGGAACAGAGTTCGATGGCATTTGTGTCCATTCAGCAACTCCAAATGTATCAGACGTGCAATGGTGAATATTCGGTATCAGGTCAGGACATTTTTAAACAGATTGTCCGGGGGTAAAAGAAAATTTGACACAAGTGCTGCTCACCATTATTGGCATCCCTTAATTTTTTTCATAGACTACACATTGAGGCACATTTACTTCCCCTTCCTGTTGCGATCCCCGCTGTGCGTTGTCCGACAAGGATTCGATTCTTCCGCACATAGCTCGTGCCCCCGATTTCCTGCATCCGTCGCTTCCCCCGCTGAGGTCCGCCGGAGTTCACCTTCTTCTTCCGGGTGCATTTGAGTGCTGATCTTGCGACACAATTTCGTTTTTAAATTCTGCGGTTTGTCCGAATCAGTCGTGTGGTCCAACATCCACGCCCCCCAATTTGTGTCCCATGCAAGCCGGCGCCGTTCGCCACAATCCGATCACGTGCACCAAAAACCCAGAGCAATTCAGAGCAAAATGGTAAAAAGTCGGGAAACCCAATGAAAATGCGCTGTTCGGATCCTTAGTAAATGTGCCCCATTGGGTGTCATCTATCACCTCGTTCTACGGTTTTATTTACAAATTTTTGAGGCTTATTTGTCACAGATAGAGATGAAACTGCTTTTTAAGTTTGGGTCCGGGGTTCGGGTGCATCCTTTTTAGGCCCATTTGAAAACATTTATGGAACTAGGTATGGGTTGTTTACATCTGCGCGTAAAAGTCTCTAATTTGATCAAAAATATGGGGTGAAGAAGGCACAAATCATAGAAAACATCTGTCTTACAAAGATACATTACAAACACTGCAACAGACACATACACACCAGCAAACTTTTCAACATTCTGGCGCAAAAAAAAAATACATTTGCAAATACTCCCAAAAAGGTGCCAGTAAAATATATTATTAGATATTATGATTATGAATAATAAATTTCAATGGCAAATCTATCTGATGCTTGTCACCCCTCGTGTTATATTTTTTTAGTCTAATATATATCTTTTAGTCACTGCATCACAGCGCCGTACGGTTGCCCGGTTACCAAGGAGAATGCAATAGTATCGAGCCACCACATTTACAACGTATCAAATCCCAAATTAAAAATGCTGCCTAATTATTTTCCCACAACACTCGATGAAAACGTGTTGTCAGACTAGTATGAATGAGACAACAGATTCCAGGCGGTCCCCTACTTAAGAACACTCGACTTACAGATGACCCCTAGTTACAAACGGACCTCTGGATGTTAGTAATTTACTGTACTTCAGCCTTAGGCTAAAATAAACAGCTGTAACAGTTATCACAGGTGTCAGTAATGAAATTTTATAGATAATCCTGGTTCTGATGACAATTCAACATTTTTAAAATCCAATTGTCACAGAGAACAAAAAACATTTGTCTGGGGTTACAATTCTATAAAAAAATATACAGTTCCGACTTACATACAAATTCAACTTAAGAACAAACCCGCAGACCCTATCTTGTACGTAACCCGGGAACTGCCTGTATACGGGGTACACAACCCCCGACTATTGACACTCATCCATCCACTACACAAGAAAATCCAAGCGCCGTCGAGTCTGTGGATATTATAGACGGATATGCAAATCTGGACAATTAATATTTCAGTAACGCTTGCCCGGTACATGCCGGCTGGCTCTCTTTAGCCTTGAACTAGAGAAGATTTTTCTAAACAAGAATTTATTCATAAACTGCAGATATTTTTTAAGAGTGTGTAGAAAATTCACAAATGGTTTACCAGGTAACTAGGGATGAGTCAAAATGCAGGAAGGGGAGGAGATAAGCTGTGACATCATCTATTGTCAGTAGTGATGTAATGATGGGTCAGTGTTATCTATATAGAGGTCACTGTACAGGAAGGGGAGGAGATAAGCTGTGACATCATCTATTGTCAGTAGTGATGTAATGATGGGTAAGTGTTATCTTTATAGAGGTCATTGTATAGAGAGGAGGAGGAGATGAGCTGTGACATCATCTATTGTCAGTAGTGATGTAATGATGGGTCAGTGTTATCTATATAGAGGTCATTGTACAGGGAGGAGGAGATACGCTGTGACATAATGTATTGTCAGTAGTGATGTAATGATGGGTCAGTGTTATCTATATAGAGATCATTGTACAGAGAGGAGGAGGAGATAAGCTGTGACATCATCTGTTGTCAGTAGTGATGTAATGATGGGTCAGTGTTATCTATATAGAGGTCATTGTACAGGGAGGAGGAGGAGATAAGCTGTGACATCATCTATTGTCAGTAGTGATGTAATGATGGGTCAGTGTTATCTATATAGAGGTCATTGTACAGGGAGGAGGAGGAGATAAGCTGTGACATCTATTGTCAGTAGTGATGTAATGATGGGTCAGTGTTATCTATATAGAGGTCATTGTACAGGGAGGGGGAGGGGATAAGCTGTGACATCATCTATTGTCAGTAGTGATGTAATGATGGGTCAGTGTTATCTATATAGAGGTCATTGTACAGGGAGGGGAGGAGATAAGTAGTGACATCATCTATTTTCATAGTGATGTAATGATGGGTCAGTGTTATCTATATAGAGGTCATTGTACAGGGAGGAGGAGGGGATAAGCTGTGACATCATCTATTGTCATAGTGATGTAATGATGGGTCAGTGTTATCTATATAGAGATCATTGTACAGGGAGGGGGAGGAGATAAGTTGTGACATCATCTATAGTCAGTAGTGATGGGTCAGTGATATCAGAGATAGGTTGTGACATCATTTATAAGGAAATTGTTTCCTGGAAACAGACTCTATCCTTGGCCACATACAAGCCCATTGTTCTATTCCACAAATAGAATGAATAACCTTTCCCCAAGATGTTTGCTGTTTTTACTAGATTGTGGCCTGATCATACACAAGCACGGCCCAGCAAGCATCGCATGTGAGATATTATTTACATAGGTTCTTTTTTTCGGCATGCGCCTTACGATTTTTATGTATGGTGTCATTTCGTTTATAACATCTGCCCTATAAAAAGCCATAATTTATACTAATATAAAACTTGTCATTATTGCTATTAGTATCCTGTGAGCCTACCGGCTGATATTTATTTCCGAGGCATGAGCTCATAATTTTTGTTGACATTTCGAAACACTAAAAAAAAAATCCTGCAAAGACAAATTGTCAAATATGTCCACCAGATGTGTGAGCATTAAAAAGCAGCTGCAGCTATTTTACTTAACGGGATTATGCATTTCCTTTGTTAATTACCTACAAATCTGTGGCAGCGGATTTATAAATTTGTAAATGTAGGACCTATTTAGTTAAAACAGACGGAGAACCCTCCGGGACAAATATCTGGGAAATTATAACCAGTTTAGATTGTAGGAAGTGGCCAATATTAAAGGGATATTTTAATAAACCAATACCAGGGAAAGCGTATAAATAAAAAAATGTGTGCATATCCTGTTTAGGCTCCCAGTTTCAGTAACGGGGCTGTCACATATTCACAAACACTAGAAAGTGGGCGCAGTGGGTCACATGACTACCAACACTTCTGGCCCAGCTGGAAGTGTTAGCCATGGTGCTTAAACTAGGAGTCTCTGGGAAATCGGGAAAACTGCTTTAAACTAAGATATTTTTTATAAGCTACTTTCCCTATGCTGCTCCCTCTCCCCTCTCACAGCACAAGTCCCAGGTACAGCATCTTTAAAGTAAGATAATTTGTATGAGTACCCTCTCCCCTCTCACAGCACAGATCTCAGACACAGCATCTTTAAATTAAGATATTTTCTATGAGCTACTTTACTCCTACTGCACCCCTTCCCCTCTTTTGATAAATGTGGAGCATACTGTTTTTTGGGTGCAAATTATGACCGAATTTTGTCATCTCAGATCTTTAAATTGAGATATTTTGTATGACCCACTTTACTCCTGCTGCACCCTCTCCCCTCCTGTATGGGTCCCAGGCACAGCATCTTTATAGTAAGATAATCTGTGTGAGCACCCTCCCCCCTTTCACAGCACAGGTCTCAGACACAGCATCTTTAAACTAAGATATTTTTATGAGCTGCTTTTGCCCTGGTGCTCGCTCTCACAGCACAGGTCTCAGGTACAGCATCTTTAAGCTAAGATATTTGGTATGAGCTACTTTCCCCATGCTGCTTCCTCTCCCCTCTCACAGCACATATCTATGGCACAGCATCTTTAAACTAAGATATTTCCTATGAGCTTATTTATTCCTACTGTGCCCCCTTCCCTCTTTTGATAAATGTGGAGCAGAGAGGTTTTTTTTGTGCAAATTATGACCAAATTTTGTCATCTCAGATCTTGCAAAATTGAGATATTTTGTATGAACCGCTTTTCTCCTCCTTTATCCTCTCATGTACGGGTCTCAGACACAGCATCTTTAAAGTAACATAATTTGTATGAGCACCCTCTCCCCTCTCAAAGCACAGGTCTCAGGCACAGCATCTTTCAAGTAAAATAATCTGTATGAGCACCCTCTCACAGCACAGGTCTCAGGCACATCATCTTTAATGTAAGATAATTTGTGTGAGTACCCTCTCCCCTCTCACAGCACAGGTCTCAGGCACAGCATCTTCAAACTAAAATATTTTTATGAGCTGCATTCCCCCTGCTGCTCCCTCTCCCCTCTCACAGCACAGATCTCAGGCTCAGCATCTTTAAACTAAGATATTTAGTATGAGCTGCTTTACTGCTACTGCACCCCTTCCCTCTGACAGCACAGGTTTCCAGCACAGCATCTCATTAAATATTTACTGTACTATTCACTAACTGTACACATCATACACACACACAAGGCAATTAAGGCACATATATTGTCCACCTATTATAGGATGAAAACAGAAATGCTGGAATAATGTAATTTTTAAAAAAAATAAAATAAAATGGATGCATTCAAATTCTAAAAACTTTATAGGTACAATTTGTAAAGGGAAATGGTTGGCAGCCATTTTGTTGTCATAGTTGTGTGAACGGAAGAAGGGGATTTGGAGCTTCTTGACAGAAAACCAGACGTTTGACCCGAATAAAGAAAACAACATCAATCAACATGTTGTATGCACTAGATAGGCTACGACTAAACAATAGTCTTCAGCGGACTGAGAGCTGGGATTTTGCAGTAATTAGGGTTTATTTTGGCAGCTTTGTTCCTCACAACATTTTTAAAGCAATGGTTGCTAGGGACATGCTGCTGACCTTAATGAGTTTGTCCATAGCAACTATTTCTGTGTCCATAACTACAATATGTAAGGCCCAAGTGAGATAAAGGAAAAACTCCTACTAGTTGGGTGTCATGACACCTCCCAAAAAAGTGTAGGGTTTGTGGAATTCCTACCTAAAACAGGTCATATATTAGTTAAAGGGTTTATAAAGAGGACATGTCACCAAGTAAAAAATATACGGCCCCCAGAAGTTTACAGTAAGTGACTTAGCTCATGTTAGCAATGTTTGTTTATTTTTTTTTAAGGTTGTGTTTGAGTAAATGGTTACCACCCCCTTGGCTAATTGTTTTCCAAGAATAGTCCTTGCCAATACCAGTCTCTATCACTTAGACTTGACCTTTAATGGTCACAGTTTACAGTAATATGGTAAAGCCAGGCCCCCAGCATGTAGATGTTACTCGTGTCGCTCTGTCTTCCTTTTCCTAACAATGTTTAACAAGCAAAACCCAATTATCAGCGCATTTAATCAGACTAAACCCAGAGAAAATTCCATCTATTTTAATGCCGTCCTCTGTCCCTAAATTATTCACAAACTGCGTGGACCATCAAAGTAGCGGCTTCTCCTTTACGACTGTGCATCCAACCACTTAACCGTTTCAGTGACCACATAACACCTAAGGCTTCGACTAATAGATTAATAGATATGTACATGGACATTTAGAAGTTTTGCGACAGCTCTAAAGGTCATCATGCAATCCTCCTATATGTGTTTCATGTCTATTTCTCCTCTTCTCACATCTTATCAGACTGTATTACAGACCCAAAACTCAGCCCTACCCTCGTTTTACAGATGTGTCCACCATTGACTCGGAAGCCAGACCTTCAAAAATCCAACACTGATCTGAGGTTCCTCCTTTGGTGTTCACAACGGTCCCCCACAAGAATGGTTGAGTTGAGGTTGACATTAAGATTAATTTTCAAGACCCAATCATATATTTCCATGAGCGTCACATATTTTATGGAAATATGAGTATCTTGTGTACTAAAGCAGAGTTATCCGGAGCTTCTGGTTGTCTTTATTTGCCACCATAAGATGAACATTTCATGCTGATGACATATAAATATATCCAATGTGATTATTTTATGAAACCTGTAAATCTTCCATTTCGTAATAACACTTTTCACCTTGTTCTGTGGATTGATCGATGCTGCATATCCGTTTTGCTTCAGTACATTTTACGAAAATATCACTGGCAGCTTTCCCTTTCCAAGCCGCCTGGCCGACGTCCCTGATGTAATAATTAATACATGACGATAACATTAAACCAACAAGCTTAACCACCGAGTATGTGAGACGGTATCGAGCACTGAAACAGGACTGATGAAGCTTTAAATATATTCCTGCCGCCAAAATTAAACCCCCCTCCCTCAAGGGTTCACTCTGCGTCGATCTCCCCCGATCACTCAAATTCCATATCAATTATCGGTTTGAAAAGACAATGTTAGCATTACAGTTTGCTAAATAAGCAAGTGAGAGAACATAATCTGTCACGGCGAGAAGCAAAGGTGCCAGCACTTGGCTGATTTTCGTTCCGACTGAAATGCATAAATAAGTGAATTTTCAGCAGTCTCGTACATCACTGTTCTGTTTTCGGCATGTATTCTTTTAACCATCTACCTGCTTGAAAGATTTATTCACAGCTTTGGTCTGTTGCAGGCACAGCTAAATATGCTGGGAGGTTCACTTCACCAGCTTTGGCGGTTCCCTTCGTAACTTGACAAATTTGTTCAAAAAATTCCTATTTTGTAATAATTTTTTATTCCGGTAAAATGGCGGACAACCGTGATAGAGACTCAGCAGAAACCACTGTAGAGGGGGTCCCCTACTTAAGGACACCCGACTTACAGATGACCCCTAGTTAAATACGGACCCCTCTGCCCACTGTGACCTCTGGTGAAGCTCTCTGGAGGCTTTACTATAGTCCTAGATTTCAATAATCAGCTGTAAAGTTTCGGTAATGAAGCTTGATAATCCTTTGATAATCCATTGATAATCCTTGGTCCCATTACAGCAAAAAAATTTGAAACTCCAATTGTCACTGGGGCAAAAAAAAAAATTTGTTTAGAACTTCAATTATAAAATATACAGTTTCGACTTTCATACAAATTCAACTTAAGGACAAACCTATGGACCCTATCTTGTACGTAACCCGGGGACTGCCTGTAGTCATTGGAGACTGTCGGCCAGCATAGTGGCCGTCATGTGATTGATCTCACACTAGTGTTATTTTCTGTTGTTATAGTGGATGTAGACCTTGTCTACATAATTACCTTATATGTTGGATGTAGCATATAATATGAAGAGGACCACTAAGGGGAAAATTTACCCAACCAACAAAGTAGTCCATGTGCAGTCTGTAAAGTTTCAACAAATCCTTAAAAAAATAACACATACTCCATGTTGTGAATTACTGAAAAACATTATGCTGGAAACACGTACACTTTTTGTTGCTTTTTTATGCAGATTTTGCTGCAGTTTTTGAGCTACAACCAGGAGTAGTTTCAGCATGAAGTAGAAAAACTAAAGCTTCCATCATCATTCCAATTCTCTCTTTACCCACTTCTGTCTCTGGCACAGAAACTACCCCAAATAAAGCAACAAAAACTCTTCAGCCATGGGCTTTTTTCAGGCTTTCAGGCCATCTGGACATCCTCCCAATTCCAGCATTGGCTGATGGTTTATGGAACTTCTGGGAGCTTTGGAGAACTTTGGAACTTCTCCCATGGGACCAAAAATGTTGGCCTCTGCAGTCACGTGCAGCTTCTTCATAGGTGGTCACTGAGGCTCAGTAGTCAAGTGTAGAATCAATGTAATGTCACCACTTACAGTCCAACAGGACCAGAAGCATTGGAGAATGAGAGCCACCACCTGACTCCTGAGTGGCAAGTCATCAGGGTTTTTTCTGAGAATATGAAACGTCCTTCATTAGCTGGTAGTTTAATATGCCACAAAAATTAGTTTTCCCCACCTTGTAGTTTTATCGCCTATCCTCAACCACTGTGACCCTAAGCAATCACAAGAATGGGGGCTTGCAATATGTTCTTCATAGGATCATTCTCTTTTGTGTGAGTTTTTGGACAGCCCTCGGTCCTAAAGAAGTAAATGGAGCGTTTGTTGCACATTTACACCATTAATCTATGGCACTGAGGGGTTATTGCAGGTCCTGTTTTTGGCACCCCAAACTATCCCCTATACAATGTATATGATAGTGGGGCCCCTTAAGCTATTATTGTGGACCCCATGCAATGTGGGATGGAGTGCCTCTTGTCTTTTTAGAATGGGAAATGGTCAGTGGATTTTTTTAGACCACAGTCCTTGTTTTGGAGATTGATATTTTTGATTTTACATAGGACCACAAGTAAACCATGCCCATTATCCTTACCACGAGTGTATACATTATACTTCTGTCTAGCTATGCAGCATGTACTGATTTGCTCTCAGGGGTTTTTATACAATGAGACAATAGGACAATACAAAAGCTTTATTTTTTTCACTTTTTCCCCTCATTTTACATCGGAGAACTACCACAAAGACTCTTAACATAAATCTCCACATACAGCCGAGCGGAACCTTGAATGGAGAGCGCCAAACACATACACAATGGACTGCATAGCATTTCATGGTTACCATGGGAACTGAGGGAGTCAAGGTTGAGGCCTACACGTTAATGAACAAAATGCATAATTATGCAACAAAAGAGAATTAAATGTATGGAGATCAGAAATCACAAAGTGCTCCACAATCTTACTGTACGGAGGGGAGAATGTGGATGAACAATATAAATAAATAATATATGTGAAGATATGAACTGTGAAGACCCCCCGGCAGCACGGCTCCGGCCGCTCCCAGGCAAAATATGATTTTGACTGCCAAAATATGGCCGGTTATTTTTATCATCTGTCACTGCTATATTCAGAGGGATTAATTTTTTTCATGACAGGGAAATTTGCCTATCCTTTTCTCTGAGGTAAAAATTGTACTGAACTGTGTGGTAGCATCATCCATTTATAAGAATTTGAAAGAATAACCCAGCTCGCCCAGAGGCCTATGTGATATCTTCATTTAGTCATACATTAACACCTTAGCAACTCAAAAGTAGCTTTCACACAACTTGGGGACTGGAATTAGAATGGTGGTGACAATTGGGAGTGAATAAATGGGTTCCTTAAAGGGGTTGTCCCAACAAGTGTACTATCCTCTATCTACAGAATTTTAGATAAGAAAGAAAACACCAAAGAGCCCCACAGCAATCTGTTAGAAAATGTGCCCAAAGTCTCCCTGTAAATGAAGCGCTAGACACTTATAAACACTGGCGATACATTTGTCCGTCTGTTTTTTCCAGCTGGTCAGACGTATTTTAGCATTTTTTCCTTATTGATAAACGAGGCATTTATTTTTTAGGGAATTTGTGACTTTTCAAAGCAAAAGTCTTGATAAATTAATTTCTACATCTGGTCGGGGAAAGCTATAGATTTGCTTCAAAATTTGTGACTTTTTTAAGAAGTTCACATCTGGATTCAGGTGATAACTCAGGGAACACTGCAGAAAACTAATGAGCACATGCACCATGAAAAGTCACAAATCATTATGAAAAAGACAAGCAAAAAGTTTAACATCAATATCCACTTATTCTGCTCGATTTTCACAAAAAGTTTTGAGAAAAATTGATGTTTTTGCCTGCTCGGTGCCACTTTCCAAAAAGAATGCATTGTGTGGGCCAGGAGAAGGCAAAACTGTCAGGCTCTGAAAGGTTTACTAACTTTCTCATTACTTACCCGGTCCTGTCGTGATCCCGCGGCGCAATGTCTGACGAGGGTTCGGGTCCGGCGCGATTCACCAACCTCGTGCGCCAGAGTTCCTGCATCCGTCGCTTCTGCCCCGAGGTCCGCCGGAGTTCACCGTCTTCTTCTTCCAGGTGCATGTAAGTGCGTGTCTTGCGACACAATTTGAAATGTTAAATCCCGCGCGTTGTCTGAATCCGTCGGGTTGTCCAACGGCCCACCCCCCGATTTCTGTCACGGGCAAGTTGGCGCCGATGCGACACAATACGATCACGTGTGCCAAAATCCCTGGGCAATTAGCCGTAAAACGGAAATCGTCGGGAAACCCGGCGAAAGTGCGGCGTGCAGACCCTCAGCCCTATTATGTTTCTGCTATGAACATGAGCTGCAATTGACTTCGGTCCCTTGCTGGAGCCAACAGTAGCAAGTTTTTCGTCTAATTTATAATAAGGCCTGCGCCAGGTAATAGGGGCATGGAGTGCTGAGGTCGGTTGGTATCAAGATGCTGGTCTTAATAAATGCCCATCAATAAGTTTATCATCAAGAATTTGTGGTTTGTAGTAATTTGTAGTAATCAGATGTGATTGGTGGAGATTTTCTACTTGGTGGTAAATTTTCCAACACTGCTACTACAGGGGGAATGAGGTATTACACATGTTATATCTGGCAATGGAGGGAGCTTACTGCATAATGTCACTATTGAGGGCAGTGATTTTCTCAACACTGCTACTTGTATGCAAAGATTTGGTACCTTTTATCGGAAGAACTGAGAACCAATCACAATAAGTATACTGTATACATTAAGAAATTAATCATAAAAGAAGGACCAGAAAAATGAATGTAATGTAATACTATATGCACTTCAAGAGAAATGCATCACAAAATCAGCTGTTAACCCGAGGTGTCTGGAGCAGGACACATCTTGATCAATTGAATGACCCAGGAGTCGCATTCAGGATTTGGTTGTTGGCTGCTGATGGTACAACCCCCTAAAGTTAAGGAAAATATGTTAATATTTAAATTAAATCTACCAAGGGCACTAACTCATACATTTAGGCACTGTCACTGTGGTAATCTTCTTATATTTTTATCAATGGGCTCCTTCCTTCTAAAAGCAACTTAATAAATTACGCTAATGAGTTTGAAGGACTATGGTGGGTATATCCAAAACTCCTCAGTGCTGCAGCTTCACAGGCTTCTACAATGAGCAGAGCAGGTCACTTCCTGCTGCTGCTAGATTACACTGGCAGAGGGAGAAGGGAGAGAGCAGGGGGTTGGGTAAGACATGTTCTGCTCATTGTAACAACCTGTGAATCTTCAGCACTGAGTTGTGGCCCCCAGAGCCCTTCAGGCTCATTAGCATCATTTTAAAAGTTTATTTTAGAACGATTTTACTCTGGATTAAAGTAAGAGTGAGTGTCTCTGGTTTATCATGTTTGATTTTGAAATCTGGGTCTCACTTACACTAAATAAAAATCCAAATCCCAGCCTAAATTGTACATGTAAATGTACATTATTTTACTGAATATCCTTACATTATGCATTCATTTTACATGGCCGTGTCTCTGCTTCGTTCTGTCCCTCCAGCGCTGCGGTGGAATAGCTTTTGGGCTGTGATCATCCGGCCAGTAAACCTGGCAAGCAGCTGCTTCTATCATTCATGCTCCATTAAATGTTAAACTGTAATACAATCTCCCCATCTTATAAAGAATCCAGGCTTCTAGTGAAATTTCCTGTATATGATACTTGCCAGGACTATACTAGCGATTTAAAGTGTCCACCTCTTAATGGAATTAAAAATAATAATAACTAGAGAAAGTTGTCATAACTTTGAAAATTCTACCATTTATTTTAATGCTCTCTCCCTATATCTTAAAGAGGTCAAGACAGTTTCCCAAAACAGACTAATTCCCTCTCCCCTTAATAGAGGGAACAGATCATGGGGGTCCAGCATCAGGGTAATTGGGAAAAAAAGAGAACAAATATTTCCCTATGAAGAGAAAGGATCTATGCAGGGAGGATCAGGAGCAGTGAGTCACAGCAGCTAGATCTGCAACTGACAGGACAGAGAGGACTGCAAATTCATAGACAGGGACTGAAGAGAGGAAAGATGATAGAAAGTGAATATTACAAGACCAGAAACCATGTTATTTGTCATATCCTAATATTAGGGAATCGGAGCAGACCTTGCCATTGGCTGAATGTAGGAATCCATAGGATCAACGCCCCCTCCACACCACCAGCAGCTACATCAGCATGCAGTAAAAATCTATATTTAATGGCTGTCTTTCATTTATATATCCCCAGTACAATTCCCAGGGACGTATTATGGTTATTACTTTAGATGCCGCTGTGAGCAGTATCTCCATTAGGCTATATATATAAATACATTTCAGATTATTGGCTCTCAAACTTCCCTCGAGATCCCCAGAACAATGACCCGTTCCCGCTATTACTTGACAGGTATATATTGATTTATTTTGCACAGTATTAAATGCTTGCAAACAAGCAAAGCCTGAAAACAGCAATTATTTTTGTGTCTGGTACACCTGCAATTTTGGAGTTCTAGTTATGGCACATACATCTTTCTGACAAAGAAGACTGAATTAGGAGGGTAGAAGAGAATTGGCCGACTGCTGCTTGAAAGTTAGTAATTTATTTACTATTCCCATATTATACTCCGGCATATTCCCACATTTCTATCCCATTAGTGCCTTATGTTCATAATATTGGCTCTAAAAATGAAATTGGTTCTTTCATGCAGATAGAACCTGTCCATATAGTCTGTAGTGGTAAGTGGACATCATAAATGGGGATCACCTGCTGGGAACCCCCTTTAAACGCCAGAAGAAAAGAGCCTCTTCCATTATGACAGACTTGAAATAACATTGTAATACTACATTTCTGCTGTAGTGGTGGCTAGAGAGGAAATGCCTATCCATGCAAATTATACTTTTAGGCCCCATGGACACGAACATATGGGGGGACACCTTGCCTTACATACGCCCCCATAGACGGCATGGAGCACGTGCAGCACCATACTGCTCCGTACATGGGAACAAGATAGGACATCCTATCTTTCCCCATGTTACGGCCCATACGCCGTGGATCTCCTCTCCATGGCGCCGGAAGTGTGACCACCTGGCTCACGGCGTGGCAGGCATACGTTCGTGTCCATGCGACCTTAAGGAAAGATAGGGAGCAAATACAGGACAGATGACATTAATACTTAGTGGTTGTACGAAGTTTGATCAGTGAAGATATGACAGATCACGAGGATGGACCTCCAACGATCACTAACTGATCGGTCGAGCATGCAACTTGCGGCTCCTTACAGTACTATGGGAGTCCTGAAAATTGATTGTCTATGAGAGTGCTGGCGATAGAATAGTGCTTGTCAATTTCCAACGCCCCCATAGTAGTAAATAGTAAGAGAGTAAATTTTTGTAAAAAGGATCGTGTTTTCTCGTGAGTGGAGAGTGATTCAGTTTTTAATCCTCCACAGATTAAGTTGTTGGGTACAGTCAGACAACCAGCAATTAGATTATTATTCTATATTCTGGGGATATGGGATAGCAATCAAACTTGCCACAACCTTTCTGACGTCACGTTCATTACTCATCGTCACCGTTCCTGCTACTGTGACAGCTGATTATCTGCAGTGGTCACGTGACCCCTGTCATTTATTGAAGTGCACTGGGATACATAAATATGTATGTATGCATACAGGGTATGCTCTGAATATCTGACATCTTTTGGACTACCACCTTTCAGGAGAACCTGGGTCCTCCACTCTAATGCTGCAAGCCAAGGTGGCTATTGGCTGCCTGCATCCATAGGTATGCTGAATGGACAGGTGACCATAGAGGTGAGATGAGTTGTTCACTTACCAGTGGTGTCATACCATAAATATACCTCTCTTTTCTTCCGTTGTCTCAACTTTTAGGACAAAATCATTCTCTAGGGCAAACACAAGAGTATAACTGCCCCCACATAGCTATGCATGGTGTCACATGTCCCATTCATTCAAGAAAAATTTGCAAACCAATATTAAAAACACAAGACTATCTGAATGTGGTAAAATATGGCCACAATGCTTTATCATTAAGTAACCCAATTTATTAATAAATAATTAGATGATAAAATATACATAAATTAGTTAAATAATTGAATAAATTAACAATAAATAACATTTAAAACATATTAATAAATACTGTAAACATTGAATCGACCCCCTCTAACAAAACATTGCAGCAATGAAAGATCTCTAACAAAAGTGGGGAGGTTGAGCGGGACGTCTCTCAGCTGAGGCTTGATTGAAGAGTGACCAAGTTCCCAGGTGGTCACCACTTATAAAGGCTAAGTAACCAATTGAAAGAGTGCCTACATACATTTGCCTGGAAAAAGCATTTTTATTTGTCAAGCTCGTGACGAATCACGGCTTACCTTTCACTCTCACTAAGCAGGGAAAAAAAGAGCGGGAAAAAACCACCAGAAATTACCTCATAAAATATAACCTCAACCTGAGGTAAATTTAAGTAGCTATAGCCAGAAAACCTGAAAAGACTGTAAAAATGAGAAAATTCATGAGGGACTGTGATACCATGCGTCCCCAAACACAATTAGCTCCTACGTTACATTGCATACATCGTTACTAAAGATTACATATGAGTATTGTAAATACTACTAGAATAATGTATTTTTCATATACTTTACTCATTAAATAGCGTCTCGTGGCACCAATTATGGGCATCAGGTATTGGCAGACAAGCTGGCACTCACAATGTACCTATACCACCCAGTGAATACAGCAAATAGATGGCTTCAGCTCTGGAAATTAGATTTTTTTATAAAGTGCTAAGCTCATGCGGGATACACACAGGGCTATACAAAAAGCTAAAAGCCATTACCTGGAAATCAGGTCCCCCGAGCAGACAGTCTATTTATCATAATGTAGTAATAGCATAAAGGGATGTCACTGTCAATGGTGCACAAACTTACTTCACCTTCCAAATTAAATATTAAGGCTTTTTCCTCTCCAACAATGCGGGTGAAATCTCTGGGAACGGGAAGGTTACAGCTATTACTGTGCTATTTGACACGGGGAAGCGAGTCAGCAATGTGCGCCTGACTTTTGGCGTGTCATATTGCGGTAACTAATTGTTGCAAATTACCTTTTTTTTTCCATCTCATCTACGGCGGATAATTCTGGGAACGATGAAGTTTGCTCAGCATGTGTTTGCATTGTGTGACTTGCATTGATTTACTTTTCGTGACTTACCGGGGTGGCGAGGTTTTTCACACATACATTTAAAAACCTTGACTTTGTGTCACCGGCGGTAGCTGAACACAGTTTGAGGTTATATTTCGGGAGCAGGGTTTAATTGTCGTAGCAAATTGCAGCCATTCATGATTTAGAATATCCTTGCACACAACTAATTGCCATAATAAATAGCAGCCGTGCCTTGCATTGTGTTGTGCCCTTCATTGTACTCCGGTATATGCTGGAGGGCAGGCTCACTTTAAAGGTGTTTTACTTCTCGCTAGAATTAGCAGCCAGCCAGTGAAATGCAAGTCATATGATATAAAATTTAACAGGAAAGGTAGGTATGAGGTTGGTGTATATACTTCATTGTTCTATTGGGCTCGATTTCATTGTTTTCGGGTAGTTTTGTACAAACCAAGTTCACATTATGCAGGTTTGAGGCCAAATGGAGGGGGAGGAGTCCTCCTCACCCCTCACCTCTCCATAAGAATCCAGACTGGATTAGGACCTGCTTTTTTGCATCTGCCTAGCTCACTCACACTGTATGCTTGCAGCACCTTAACCGGGGCCATGATCTGGCCGTAAATTGTCCCACTCCCCAATATGGTCGTGTGCATGAGGCCCTAGTCTAGTATGTGCAACATTTTGCACCAATATTATGACTACAGATCTGCGACCCTAGTTATGACTTGGGGCAGTAGACCTGCAGTTGGTCTTGTAGATGTAATAAGAAAGAGTTCAGTGGAGTTTTGATGCAATACCACTTACAACTCATGGTCACATGTGGCGCTGTTTCCAAGACTCCTTTAACTCCAGTGTAGTTGCTCATTCCTGAAAATTCTGCCATTATTTTTCTAGAATAAAGCTTTCCCAGAGTAGGAGATTGATTGAACAAAAAAAATGGAGACTGTGTACCATGGCAAATGTTGGGAGGTCTATATATACTGTTGCACCACTCTTTTTTTGGGCATTCATTATAATAGGGCTGAGCTGCAATATCGGGCACAACCCAATGGTAAAGAATGGCACTTATTCTGGAAACAAAAGTTCATACCATACTACTATTTTTTTGTTTATTAGTTAAAACATCTTGATAAAACAGATTGTAGACCCTCTCAAAATGGGTCTACAAAAGAGAAAACCTTCCCTAACCCTTGAGACTGAAGTCTTTGCAAGGGTCTGGGATAGGTGGATTCCCCTTACCTAAGCATATTGAGAGCAAATCGGGATTCCAGTTACCTCCAAGGAGCCATAGTCACAAGGGGGTTGAACCTTCTTCTGCTATCTCAATGGAGCAGTAGAAAGTAGGGGGATCCTGTTCTCAGGATAAGTGGGGGTTCCAGCATTTGGACTCTCAACAATCATCTTATTATCTTTTATCCTGCGAATAGAGCATAACTTGCAATCTTGGTAAAACCTTTTTAAAGCACAGCAGGGATCTCAATTAGGGATTTGTCCTAACTAGAAGCCCAAACCAAATATGCCATTGTTGAGCGGGATCCTCAGTTATTGAAGCCACCTTACAATCACCACTACAGGGCTACTTCTGCACCTCTGTCTTGCTTTGATGTAGTGGCTTTTGGACACATAAAAGGATTGCCCTGGCATACACTGGACACTTAGGACCTACTGCCACGTGCTTCTTCATCCTGTACAATAGCCCTAGACCACTGATAAGTAAAAATACACATGTTAATCTTTGGGCAAAAGGTTAAGGATAGGGTTAAGCAGAGCTAAAGTTCGGTTTCAGCATTCAAGCTCACCCCTGCCGGTAACCAATTGCAGATGTTAACCCTTAAAATACTAGAACCATTTTCCCTAGGACCCCTGATGAGGTCACAGAGACCGATGATCACCAGGAAAATGGTGGCGAAGTTGGTAGTGGTGGGGGTTCATGTTCCCGAACTCGGGTTAGCAACACTCGCTAAGAATAATTCATAAACGTCTGATCAGTAGGACATCCGATGAGCACCAAAAAGTAGCTCTTGATCCCCCTTTTCCTACTTGCTACACGACTGCATTGAGAAGAAGTTTCATTGGAGGTCCGTTCAAATTAGTCTTTGCTTCAGCCATGATTTAAGGTTGTTTTATCCTTTAGGATTGGGTGTACATGTCTGATCATTGGGGGCATGAGTGTTGGGACCCCTGAAGATTAGCAGAACTTTGGGATCACAAGTCCTTCTTGTCATAGGGATTAACTAGGGCTCTGAACTGGAGGGAAATGGTAGAACAATCAGTGATCTGACATTTTAGCACTTATCCTCTATTATGGGATAGCCCCTTTTATATCTTCCCAATTTGTTTCCACCTCTATTTAGGACTGCTCTACTATCTTTTGCTATTTCCTGGTTTTTATTCGTTGAATAAGGTTCCAGTTTTACTATTGATTTCTTTGTAGTCTCCCCACCAGCACACACTGACAAGTACACAAACACAAACCGTGTCGGCAAAAGCTTTTAATCCAAATTCCACCACCTCTGGGATCACATCCTCTCTCCACCTGTCTAGACGGATAAAGAAGTGGTATGGAGCCTAATAGGAAATAATGACAGGTATTTTGTTAGCTATTATGACCTGTCAGATGATTTACGCCATCTGGGGATGACAGACCTGCAGAACCTTGTGTGAAAATGCCATCTGTGCACGTATGGGGGGGGGGGCTGAGCCAGGGGAGGGGGGGCTGCTAAAAAAAAATCTTCATTCGGTCACGGTAACCATTTGTATTTATGAAATATAAAAATTAATAAGTCCCCAGGGGACAAAATATAATTCCGCTTACTGCTTGGTGTGTGATTTTCCCATTTTTCCGTGAAGTGACAAGAACAGCGGACCAATTATATGTAATTATCTTACTTAAAAAGCAGAGTGCCAGCTCATTTCTCAGGGTGCAAAGTTGTAACTTGTTAATTTTATCATTATGGTAAAATGAATAAGTTAAAATGCATAGAACGGGGCGCAACTTTTTTTTTTTTTATGGAATTTGGGACAGGTTTAAAACACATATTAATAGAATGAATTACTGAAAACTCTCTATTGTGACGACACTCTGTCACTATACCTGGAATCAATGGTAATGAGCAGATATAAACACTGGTGGAACGCGCCCCTAAAATCTTTGACCTTGCTCAGAGATTGTCATGTTCATATTAGGTGTGAATCCCTAAACTGCAAAAATTTAAGGGTTTTTGTTGTTGATTCCCTTTGTTAATCAGAAGAACAAGTTGCCCAGTGTTGAATAGGACTTGTAGGAGGCACATCATGACATCATTGGGCTTTCAGGATGATCACAGTCAATTACCATTGGAAAGCTCACAGGGACTTTTAATCCTGTGAATAGTAGTTAAAAATCTTTAATGACAAAACTCCTTTAAGGGAAAACACTAAAGGAAATTTTACCATCACCATTTACCATTAAGGGAACTTACTCATAGAACCAGGCACCGTGACTTTGGTAATCTCTTTATATTTGTTATCCATGGCCTCTTTGGCCTTCTGAAAGCAACTTATGCTAATGGTTAGTGGCACTGGTTAGTTGAGTCTGATGTAGCAATGATGGCGGTAGTGGTGGTTCTGCAAAAAGCAGCCGTGAGTGTCACTTGATGTGGCTGAGCTGTGAAAGGGCAGCAATGAAGCTAAGATGTGGGAGTGCTGTAGGCCATATAGCAAAGCAATAGCAGAATTGAAGATCATATTACTGTAGCAGATGTGCCTACACAGAGAAATCTTAGTTATAAATCTTAGTGGAGGCTTCTGATGTACCACAATCAAGGAGAATGGGAATTGGCCCAACCAGATCTTCTGTCAGAACATGTATAGTTAAGCGAAATAATCATTCTCTTACTTTTGTTTACCTCATAAAGCAATCTAAAAGGGAGTTTGTTGGGTCCAAAATGCCTTACAAACAAATAAAACTGCTATGACGGTGATAGTAAAACCATAGTAAAAACCAATGAAGCAATACAGAGATATTAATTTTTTATGGATATGAAAATTGGTTTATATTGGGTGCACTAAGGGCGGGCCTTATTTGCCACATACCCTCACAGATGCACCAGGATACACTGTCAATGATAATAATAAGAGGTGGCATTGGATAGTAAATCCAGGAGAAGCAGAGCAGTTGCGACTGTCGGGCAAATGAGGCCCGCCCACAATGCACTTACAGACTGATTTGCATATCTATAAAAGAAGGGTTATCTCTGCATTGCTACCTCAATGTGTTGTCATAAAGGTATATTTCCACTAAAATTAAAGGATCCTATATAACGCCATTATTGGTTTGTAAGGTTTTTTTGGACATGAGCCTTTAAGACTGGCGTAGGAGACAGGTACATTGGAATGGGGGATGATTTCCCCTTAGTACATATGGTCTGCAGTGATGCTTTATCTACTGGAGGCGATGACCAGAGTCACATATAGTATGAAACGAATCCATAAATGCATGTCACACTGATGTATGTGGTTTTATAAAGTGCATTAATGTGCGGCACTATATCACTTATTGAAGAGAACTGCTTTTAAATCCATTATTAATATTGAATGCGGAATGTAAATTCTGGGGGGGTTCTTTTTACAATGATTAATGTGAATTATTTCCTGCATGCATGTATATATAATGTATATTTTAATAGACTGTATATTATATATGAGAAAGGCATACATTATAATACATCGGTTAACCTGTCTCTGAATATTTAAAGGGGGTTTACTGGGATTAATATATTGTTAGACTTTACTTAAAATAAGTCACAAATATTAGGTGGTAGGGGTCTGGCACCCGGCACCCGCGCTGACCGTCTTACCAGTGCTCCACCACCGGGTCACGACGCCTCTGACTATTCACTATACAATGGTGCGCTGTCCTGATTGTCTTTATACGTTGCGTCCACAAAAAATAGATGCATTCATATAACTGCGTCCCTCACAGTAACCATCTCATCCCACACACATTCCTGCGGGGGCTCCATCCTCCATGGAGTATTTTTGTCATTCTGATGTCAGGGTTTTACAGAACAAGTCAGGGGTCGCAAGTAAAATTAGACCAGAAGCCTTTGTGTAGGACTCTGATACTTTACGTGTAAAAAGTTGAGTAATATAGTAAATAAATTGCATTACTGATTTACAGGTTTTTCAAGCTAAAAATATTGAATATATCCACAGAGTAGGTCCTCAGTATCAGATCGGTGGGGGCCCAACACTTTAGCAGCTGATAAACGGTGACTGCGGATGACCTTCCATTGCTTTAATTGGTAACTAAACTGCAGTGACTCTCTACACAGAGAATGGCGCTGTCTGCTTCGTGTGACATTGTTGGCTGAGTAGAGCCGAGCTGTAGGGGTGTTGAGATAAGCAGACCCAACATTTGCATTCAGGTTCAGCCATGGATATATTGCCGGATTGGTGGCCGAACAGCCATTACGGTAAACTGATGCCTCTAGAAACTAGCCATACCTATAATTGGGCTCGGGCGTCCCCCTGGATATTCATCGCCATGGTTAGTAGCTAAGGGCGTAAATTTGCCGGATTGGCTGTTCGGCCACCAATCCGGTAATATGTCCTGGTCACGCGTCTGAACCTGAACACCGAATGCAAACGTCGGGTCCGCTCATCTCTAGTTCTGGGTTTTTGACGCCCACCAATTTGAGGACATATCTCTAGGACTCCCAGAATTGTGAATGTAGGTTCGGGTTATAATACAGACTTTAACTGAGAATGGTAGCAAGAGATAGCAGTAGCTTATTTTCTATGTTAAAGATACAATCTCTCATGGGAATCCTCAATAGGTCCAGGTGATCTCTAAAAGTGGCCATATGTATCAGATGAATTTTGGCCAAACCAGAGGATTTTAAACCAATGGACCTACCATTAATTGTGTAAATGATAACAGGTTTTGTGGAACAGAAGGGTCAGACATTTTGAATTTCAACATTATTTTGTTCCAAAGTGTGTGACAGCACTTGTACCCCTACTCCTGTTGAGAACACATGCATGCCCTCCCTTGGTGTGTGTATGGGGTTCATGAGGAATAATAGTTGAACAAATGCTATGTAAGGTGAATAGGCATCATAAAGAGGTTGGCCCAAAGACTGGGCCAGTCTTGAAACCTTCACCGATTACGAGAATGGGGGGTCTCATTCCCCCATCGGAAGAGAACAGCAGAACGAGTTAATGGACTACTGCTATATTTACTGTCTATAGGACTGGAGATAAAAGAGTATGTAATGGACCGCAGGTTATTGACCAATAGTGAAACTTAACCAGTTTGGCATTAAGCAGCCCCCAAAGGTATTGTTTAACCCCTTAAGGACGCAGGGTTTTTCGGCTCATTTCTCGCTCTCCAACTTTAAAAATCCATAACTTTTTCATTTTTCCGTGTACAGACCTGTGTGAGGGCTTATTTTGTGCGTAACAAATTTTACTTTCCCGTGATGTTATTTATTTTAACATGCCGTGTACTGCGAAGCTGAAAAAAAATTCCAAATGTGGAAAAATTGAATAAAAACGCACATGCGTCACGTTCTTGTGGGCTCAGTTTTTACGACTTTCACTCTTCGCTCCAAATAACACGCCTACTTTATTCTTTGGTTCAGTGCGATCGCGGTGATACCAAATTTATATAGGTTTTATTGTGTTTTAATACATTTTCAAAAATTAAACGAATGTGTACAAAAAAGAAAAAACATTTTTTGCCATCTTCTGACGCTAATAACTTTTTCATACTTTGGCGCATGGAGCTGTGTGAGGTGTCATTTTTTGCCAAATGAGGCGACGTTTTCATTGCTACCATTTTGAGGTCTGTGCGACATTTTGATCATTTTTTATTGTAAAAAGGTGTAAAAGTCGCATTTCGGACATTTGGGCACCATTTCCCGCCTCGGAGGTCACCGCCGCCCGTAACCGTTTTTATATTTTGATAGATCGGGCATTTTGGGATGCGGCGATGCCTAATATGTTTGTGATTTTTACTGTTTATTATGTTTTATATCCGTTCTAGGGAAAGGGGGGTGATTTGAACTTTTAATATTTTATAAATTTTTCTTATTTTTTAAACTTTTTTTTTTATTTTTTTTTCACTATTTTTTAGACCATCTAGGGTACATTAACCCTAGATGGTCAGATCGCTGCTACCATATACTGCAATACTTCTGTATTGCAATATATGGCATTTTTGCAGCAAATTCATTACAATGAGCCACTGGCTCATTGTAACGAATCTGCAGATGCCAGATAGTCTCGGGTCAAACGAAGACCCGAGGCTACCATGGCAACCGATCGCCGCCCCCCGATGACATTCAGGGGCGCGGCGATCGTAATAAAGATGGCGGCGCCCGCGCCGCCGTCTTTTAAGCGCCGCCGGCGACTTTGGGGTTAATAGCCCCAAATCGGTGCAATAGCCTTGATCGGTGCAAGCACCGACCGCGGTTATTAGTGGTGGGGGTTTGCTGCAATATGCAACAACCCCCATCTCTGTATGAAGAGGACTCAGCCCGTGAGCCCTCTTCATACACTCCTTATACCTCTGCGCCGTAGAGCTAGAGACTCCTTCAATAATTGTCTTTAACTCCTATATAGGGATCTGTATTTGGTGTGACAGGGTCACTGGGTATCTACCTCCTTGTTATGATGTGGGTAACAGCTGGTTTGGGGAAGTCAAGGGATGCTAAGTTTAAGGTAGAGAGTAGTCAGGAACTAGTCAATGATCTCATAGAATCATAGTCTGGAGATACCGGTGGGAAACAGATGGATCCCCACAATAATTTTATTCTCTTGTATCCTGTGGATAGAGCATAATGTTACAACTTGGTACAACTGCTTTAGGGCCATAGTTATACTCTTAAAGTTTAATATGCTAGGTGAGCCTTTCCCAAAATCCAACTATTCAAGTGGTAATTTCAAATAAATGCCATCCGAAGCTTCCCATCTCTTACTTAACAATTGGGCTGCTCAACTTTTTTGCCCTGTAAAGTGAAGGGCCAAATAATTGTAGAATTCCTAACAAATTTTGTACTACCAAATACCCTCAGAACAGTAGCCAGAATACATTGAGTAAAGAAGCACAAGGAGAACATGAAGGGGCACATTTACTTACCCGGTCCAGCAGCACATTGTCCGACGAGGATTCGGGTCTGCCGGGATTCACTAAGGTCGTGTGCCCGATATTCACCAGGTGTCGCTTCTGCGCCAAGGTCCGCCGGAGTTCACCTTCTTCTTCCCGGTGCATGTAAGTGCTTGATCTTGCGACACAAATTCTTTTTTAAATTCCGCAGTTTTTCTGAATTCGTCGGGTTGTCCAACGGCCACGCCCCCCGAGTTCTGTTGCGTGAAACTCGGCACCGATGCGGCAAAATCCGATCGCGTGCTCCAAAATCCCGGGGCAATTCGGCGCAAATCGGAAATCGTCAGGAAACCCGACGAAAGTTTACCCTTAGTAAATGAGCCCCAAAAAGTCCACGTTGATGTTCTCTTCTTGAGTTGGACCTCACTCACAAACCTAAGAAGATAACCTCTTGGCCACCATCCTACTTTTCACAGTTAAATTTTAACTTACGTCACAATTTTTATACATTTTCTTTATCCCTGGGGTTTAGTGACTCCGGTTTCCTTTCAAACATTTTTCCATAGCACTAAGATATTTGGGATGTATATGCAAATCACATTACTGCCTAACAAGTGAGAGATCATTTACATTTTTAATGATTTGGTTGGTAACCGGAAGCGGCAGAATACATGTCAACCTTCCAGGCAGACATTAGGAATTAATTTAGAAGCACGTACTAAAATCTACATGAGCGATGACGCCAAACAAACCTTCTCCACGCATCCACGAAAAATGTAACAAAAAAAAGAAGGACCTCTCAAAAATAGTCAGCCTTTTCATAGTCTAGACTTCAATAGCAGCTATATAATCACTGTACCCACTCACCTCTCCGCTCTGCACTTAATGCACTTAGATCGGGCCTTTTCGGTGCTTGTTCGACTATTACAAATGCGTTTAGTGTTTTTTCGTAATAAAGAAACACATAATATATTGCATTTGTATAGAATTCAGCTCTCTGCCTAGGTTGGTCTCTTACCTTGTGATTACTTAGTTTAATGGGTTGTATTGAGGTGAGAACCAAAGTTAATGTTTCACCATAGTTTAACAAATTGGAAGTAATTTGCTAAATTCAACTGAAATGAGCTCTGGTTTTATATATTGCACATCCCTCCAGAAAAGTTGATGATTTTGTAGATATCCCTTAAGTTTGGTGAAGATTTCAGCTTTTTTTTCTAGTTAATTTTCTGCAATCTGTAATTTGTAGTATAATTTGCAGCTGTTGGATGAAGACCTAGCCGCTGCGACTGTTCCCCCTCCTCTCTCCATAGAGTCTACGGAGCAAGGAGAATTCAGCTGAGATTTTAAGTGGAAAGATTATCAGGAAGGTCGGGGGCATGAGAGGAGCAAACCAAGCGGAGAGAGAAGCACTTGTCTCTTGTATTCACTTGTACTATTCATACATTTATACAGTTTGTTGAAAAGTTAATGACTTATGGTTACGGTTCCTATAATTATGCCTATATGACATTGACGGTTGTCTATGCCAAGAGTAGCATGTAGATGTAATTAGCATAGTAGTCTCCATAGTAGGTCTTAGAGTCAATTCCTCCCATATCAGCCTTGAAATGCCCATATTTGTTAAAGGAAATATACCATTTGTTTTTATGCATTGTAAACCAAACATAAGAATGCTGTAGCTACACGGATGCAGAAACATATCTTGTTTAATCCCTGAACCAAATAGTTTGGCTCAAATTCAGGACCTTGGGAAAGCAGAGTACATACTAAACTGTCCAGACAGGAGTAATCAACCTGAGCTGGATGACTCATACACAGCAGCTTGGGATAGTGCAGTGATTGATTACTTCTGCCTGCCAAGGACAACACAGTGATTAGATCATTCTCTGGAGCAGTGCATTATTAGGGTAAGAGGGGAAGCGCCAGAGCAGCCACAGGAGCGACAGAGCCTCAATATCATAATTTTATTATTATTATTATTATTATTATTTTTTCCAGCAAAACCACTCAGTTCAGGGTTAATATAGATAGCGACTGGATTTTCAAGGTATGTATGGTTCATAATGCAGAAAAGCAAATGGTAGATTTCCTTTAAAACAGTGTACTCATCACGTCCTGAGCTGATAATTTTAGACAATCCTTGCATATTTGGGGTTCTGGTGGCAAGTAAAATGGCAACTAGAGTTTTATACATGAATTATCTTGAAAGCCAAGGAGCCCAGAAGAGTGCGGACTTCCATCTTTGCTGCACCTATGTACATACTCTCGACTGCATGTATAATCTGTGCTCATCCCATCAGAAATAGACCCTAAATGCAGGTAGCTGGCTACAAAGTCGAATGACGTTGCCTTCTGCTAGACCTTAGGGCACTTATTGTATTAGCAGTTTATTATTGCTCTTTGTTTGGTGACCTTGAAAATGACCTTGGATGTAAAACATCTGCAGCATCCTTTAAGGAGCTTTGTCCACAAAGCCAAAATTATTAAATAAACTCAGGATAACAAAGTAACATGTTTTTAATTCATTGTTTTTAACAAAAGTACTGAGTTTCACAGATATAATTCTGATGTTTATATTTTGGTTGTCCCTGGTTACGACCATGAACTCAGTCCTGACTATGGACACGTAGATGTTCCTATCTGGTCAGATTCCTCTCACGTGAATAGCTTACGTTGTAATGGGGATGGGCAGCAGAGCTGAGAATATCATTGTGTCTTATATTCCTCTCATGACTCTGATTTGTCTCATCTCTCTTTTTCTATGTGTCACATATTAGTAGAATGTTCAGAAGCTTAATGAAAGTGTAGATAAACCCTGTACCCTGATCATCTAAGCACATTGTCAGCACACAGCATCTCATAAAGTGTCTGCTCAGCCAGTGCCCACCCACACTGCTGAATCTTACATTGACCATCACTGAGTAGTAGGAGAAAAAACAGCAATAAACCTGACTAAAATTGCAAAGGGGTTAAAAATATCTTTATTGTGTAAACATCACTAGGGGATAAAAATTTGAGAACTTTCTTCCATGGGCACACCCCTTTAAGAAGCTTTGAACCCCATACATCTTTAATACAACATATGGAAAGCTAAAATTCTATTGTGTCAAGCAAGATTCGTCCCTAATAATAATAGATTATGAACCTTTGTCTTACTGTGACTCATTCTGTGAACTTATGGTAGAAGTCAAGGCTGGTTGATATGGAAATATGGTCTCTCTAGCTATACGCTCAAGCTGACAATTTCTGGCTGATAGCTGTATATACAAGCATCTACTACCCCCAGTCCTCCCATTAGCGTGTATTCGGCTCAGCCAGAAGTACTTCTTCATTTCTCGGGAGGACCGGGGTTGAGCAGATGCTTGGCAATCCTATGTGGCCATTCTAACTGCCCATCAAGCAATGATGCCCAATGATGCCTGGCAGCTTCCTATTAACATTCAATTGTCTATAGAGCTTAGTGAAAAAACAGATCCACCGATGACTAACTTTCATTTTCTATGTTTTAAACCGCCTGTGGTTTGTGATGGTTCCTCCATGGCCGGTCTCCATGCTTCTCCTTGGCTTTGAGAAGCTTTAAACGTCTTCCAACACACCAGGCTCCATATCCTACCAGGTAGCCTACAGCCCAATGTGTCTATCAGTCTCCTACACACCACCATCTTCACGGGTGGAACATGCCCCACAAATGGATCGGAACTGATCCAAAGTATTCCAAGTATTCTCCAATCGGTCCAGGCTCTAACACAATAATGGGATGCAAAAATCCATTAAATGACAACAAAGTTCACCAAAAGACAACACAATTTAAGGTTTTGTCTTCCCAAGGGCTGATGGTGTATGTCCTCCTAGAATTATTATATATGTACCGCAAGGATCTACAGTGCAACACTGGCAAGGGTACCCATTGATATACCCCATTTGAATGGACCAGTGGTTGCACGTGCAATGTGTCCCTCCAACCTATAGTTGCATATTCTCGGGTAGTTGACCGCTCTACTCTTCCTCCAAAGAGATGAATGTCCAACTCCTGTTCCTTTTAAATATGGAGACTCTGCATTTCTTTTTATGTGATTGATGGAGGAGCAATTGGACCTCGCTGATTAAGGCCGGTTCACACTTGCATCGGGGGTTTCCGTTCCACTCCGTTTCAGAAGAGCATAAGGAAAACTAAAAACTGAAGTTAACCAGAAGCTCTTCCATTCGCTTTCCTTTCCCTATAGACTTCCATGTAAGGAACATTGGGGCTCATTTACTATGGGTCCGTCGGACGCATTTTCGTTGGGTTTCCCGATGATTTCCCACGATCTGGTTTTGGCGCATCAGCGCCGGCTTGCACGGGTGGGGTGGGACGTCGGACAACCCGACGGATTCGGACAACGCGCGGGATTTAACATTCAGAATTGTGTCGCAAGACATGCACTTACAAGCACCTGGAAGAAGAAGGTGAACTCCAGCAGACCTCGGCGCAGAAGCGACGGATGCAGGAACTCGGACGCACGAGCTTAGTGAATCACGGCAGACCCGAATCCTCGTCGGACAACACACCGCGGGATCGCGACAGGACCGGGTAAGTAAATCTGCCCCATTATCTTCCATTAAGTCATAGAACAACCCTTTTAAGCTATCTTTGCCCAACTTTCCTTAAGGGCACTAAAGAATCGGGGGCCCATTGTTATATGTAGGCTAATGTTTACAGAAGTCCTTTGGATTTCCCTTACTCCATGTGGAATATGGCGCCATATTGGATATCTGTTTGAGTGAAGGGGTCACCGGTGGTCGTAAACGCAGTTTGAGATAAAGGAAATATTACAAGACGTGGTGGTGGTGATGATGATTATTCAGAATCTCTAAATAGGATGGATGACGGCTCTGTACGAGGGCATATCGAGATTCCAGCTTATTAATGGCTGATGACATTTTTCGCTACGTGTGGGTAGGCAGCTCACTGGAGGGTGGACGAGTGAGTGGTAAGGATCACTAGAGATGTAAATGATACATCGGTGCCAGCTTTCAGCACGGTGACTGATCAGTCGCTCCACTTTGTCACATACTCCTCTCCCCCTCAGACACATCTGCTGACGATGAGCCGCCGGGAGCGAGAAAAAAAAATCACAAAATTAAACACAATTAAGTCTTTTAGCTTCATTTCATTGGGAAACACCTGAAAACATTATATTTCATTACATTCATGTTTACATTGTACTGACCAGATGGAGATCTACGTTGTGTGCTGTATGGACTTGTATGAGCTTTTACTGCTACCTCCATAGTAGTCCTCGTCCTACATGTCCATGTATACTACTTCTATGCCAGGGTCCCTCTATACCAGTGGTGGCGGACATACGACGCGGGTGCCAGAGGTGGCCCTCCGTGGGTATGGAGGCCGTGGCACCAGCACAAAGTTTGCAAGACAGAAACAGAATTCAGGTCTTCTTCCTGCAGTCCCCGGCAGCTCAGGATGTGCTGGGCTCAGCGCTATCTTAAAACTTCACATGCCACACTGCCTGGGACTACTGGAGGAGCGAGGAGGTGTGGAGAGGGTGAGATTATTGGAGTTCCTGCTCGCAGCCCCACCATTATTTCTGTTAAGGAGACTCGAGAGGGAAGCAGTAATGATAACCTGAATTTCTTCTCCTTCTTTCAACTGTATTGGTTGCCCCAGGATGCTGATACGGGTGAAAGCTGTGGTAGGGCAGGGGGCAGTTAGTTATTGCTTAAACTGCCGTGTCAGCACTTTTTTAATAAATAGGTGGGTTTTTGTTTTTGTAGTGTGGTCTCAAAAAGGTTCGCCGTCACTGCTCTATACTCATCATAGCCCTGTGCACTATTATGCTGGTGCCAGACTACTACTACTTTTCGCCCATCTATTGGCATGTCTGCTCAGTTTCCTAGTTTACTATCCCCTGGACACAAACCTTTCAATAAACTTTACATAACTTAATAGCACAAGTGAATACAAGAAACCAGTTAAGAAAAAATTGTCTTACTTTCTCCACTTACTTGGCACCTCTCGTCCTCCTACTGTCCCCCAGAGTCCAGCTGAGGTGTCAGATTATATAGAAGTCAGTAGGGAATCATAATACAGGCAGTCTGGGCAGGAGCCTGGGGCCAAAGTCGCCAAGGGGGCCCATGACCATTCAAACCACTCACCAAATTTTACACGGAGAAGGGCCTTCACCCATAAAATTCTCATACATCTGTTCCTGCTCTCAGTACACACTTACACAATAGCCATTTCAGGACCTTTGAAGGGCATCTATAGATCCTGAAACCGCAGATTGAAAGCAGGTAGAAGGGACGCATCCTCCATTCCCCAAGAATATCGATTCTGATACCAAATGTAGGAAGTGAATCCCAGACTTATTCTAGACTTGATTCTAGTATCATGTAGGAAGTGAATTCCAGACTTGTATGGACTGTAATATTCATACACCCCAGGACCCATGGCAGTCTTAAAGGGAACCTGTCATAAGGAGCTTTTTCTGGCTCCCCCACGTCCCCATAGAGAATAGTGTGCACATTGCCAAAGTGCTTTTATAATAAAACTAGCTTTTTATGTTAAAAAGAAAATCTACATAAAAATGTACCTTCCACTCTGCAGAGCAGTGTCCCGTGTCCCATGGGAGTGGCCAGTAAGGAGTGGTTCCCCCCCCCCCCCAACCTCGGGAAACCGCTCCTTCACGCTTCTATTTCAAATAGGAGGGATATGGTTTTTTTTTAGTTCAAATAGATGCATGACGGAGCGGTTTCCCGAGGTTAGGGGGAAAACAATTATCACAGGCCACTCCCACAGGACACGGGTCACTGCCGTGCAGAGAGATAGGTAAGTTTTAATCTAACTTTTCTTTGTGTCGGAAAATCCTGTTTGGCACTTTGGCCATGTGCACGCTATTCTCTATAGGGACATGGGGGAGCCAGAAAAAGGGCTCCTGATGACAGGTTTCCTTTAATCTGCCCATAATAGAAGTCTATGAGGAGGAGAGGGGGAGAGTGAGTCACAGCAGCTAGGTTTCCTCCCTCTGCAAATCATAGACAGGTACAAAAAGAAAAACGTTTTTTGCAGTTCAGCTCACCTCCATAGTAGAGTTCACAGTACGTGGATGCACGGACACCTGGGCTCGGGCACCAGTAACCAAGGAAGGCGGCAAGCGAAAAAGGGGAGAGTTTGTCCAGCTTCCAACAGCATGCAAAAAATCCTTTATCTAAAAATCCACTTTATTAGAAAAAAATTTTAGTATAAAAACATCGCTAAACTGACGCGTTTCGAACCAATAGGTTCTTAGTTGTAGCCCTTTTTCGCTGCCTTCCATAGACAGAGTGGAAAATAACCATTATTATAATGCATATATGGCCCAGCTTTAGTGTTATGACTCGGGTACCCACAATGGGCCAGTACAGGCGGTCCCCTACTTAAGGACACCCGACTTACAGACAACCCATAGTTACAGACAGACCCCTCTGGTGAAGCTTTCTGGATGCTTTACTGTAGTCCCAGGCTGCAATAATCAGCTGTAAGGTGTCTGTAATGAAGCTTTATTGATAATCCTTGGTCCCATTACAGCAAAAAATGTTTAAACTCCAATTGTCACTGGGGCAAAAATTTTTTTTGTCTGGATCTACAATTATAAAATATACAGTTTCGACTTACATACAAATTCAACTTAAGAACAAACCTCCGGACCCTATCTTGTACGTAACCCGGGGACTTCCTGTACTTTATTCAAATTTTAAAGGTAAGTTCTAGGCCTCTGCACATGCGTACTGCTCTACAAGTTCTGATATATTAATCGTTGTTCTACTAGTTCTAGTCTATGTACTAATCTAATGGTCCTTCTATACTGGCCGAGACATATGCAGCTTGGCGCCGATCCTTCAAAGTTTATAAGATTAGATGAAGTGAAAATAATACGAGTAGATGGAATATATTTTTATGCACAGGCCTTTGTTTTTTTTTCTTCAAATCCGTAAAAATGATTGGAGTAAAGCGCGTGGTATCTCATCTCCGCGCTGCTGAGCCTCTCGGTAACAATACCTTTCTTTGAATAACAATTGCGCCTCGCGTCTCATCTTATCACACTTATAAATAATTCCGCATTTCTCGCTTATGGATTTGCTGTGCACAAAGTCCCTGATTCCGTATAAAAAGCTTGGATTTACCTTGCGCTCTCTCTCCTCTGTGTTGCAGGATGGAATGGGGAACCTGAGAATCACAGAAAAAGGTTTACGGCTTGAGGGAGATTCTGAATTCTTGAAACCTCTGTATGCCAAAGAAATCCGCTCCAGGCCGGTAAGTCAGCGCTTCTAATCCCTCAGTAGTACTTTATAGAGCAGATCGGGGCAATGCCACCAGCAGTACAAAAAAAATAAATAATTCTGCAACTAAATACAAATGTATTAGGAGCAGTTCACATCTCGGTGCTGTCATCATTTTCTTTGCATCAGTTATTGTGAGCCAAACCCAGGAGTGTGCAGTCACACAGAGTGGGGGTCATTTACTAAGGGCCCGATTCGCGGTTTCCCAACGTGTTTGCGATTTGCGCCAATTTTCCCTGAATTGCCCCGGGATTTTGATGCACGCAATCGGATTGTGGCGCATCGGCGATGGCATGCACGCAACGGAAATCGGGGGGGGGGGGGGGCGAACGAAAACCCGTCGGATTCGGAAAAACCGACGCATTTTTAAAAAAAAATTGCTCGCACGCGCCATACTTACATGCACCAGGAAGAGATCAGTGAACTCCGACGCAACTCGGCGGACCTCGGCGCAGCAGCGGACATCGGGCGCAGGACCTTCATGAATCGCCGGAAGACCCGAACGCTCGTCGGAGAAGCCGCCGCTGGAATGCCAATGGACCGGGTGAGTAAATGTGCCCCAATATGTGTCGTTCCATCAATCAGAAGTGGGATATTTCTTACAAGAGAAAAGCTCCTCCTTCTCCACTTATATGGCTCCTCTGATCCTTCCTTAATTCCTGTCTCTACACCTGGTTTGGTTCACAATAACTGATGAAAAAAACATATTATTCAGATTTTTTTTGTGGATTTTAGAGGTTTGTTAGTCCCCTGAATCCTGGAATGCCTTCTGGGGGGCAGGGTTGGTATAACCAAAAAGCAAGTGCATAACATGGAGAGGTTGGGCCCCCGCCCCTCCTTCCCCTTAAAAATATATGTATTTGTACACACATATGTTAATACAATCATACACATTTTTACATGCATACACACATTTGTATACTTACACACACCTAAAGTTCAACACTTATATACACACATTTATACACTCATATATTATGCACATCAAATACACACACATATTTTATTATGACACATACAGTATATACAAAACATATATACACACATGGATAAACTATATAAACACATCACAAACACAAATACATTCAGTACCTAATACAGACATGCAGTATATAAACACACAAACACATACAGTATTTACACATCTTACACTATTCACACACACAAACAGCATAGACACACATACACACAGTACCATATACACACATGTATACAATACCGTATACACACACATACAGAATAGACACACAAGCAGTACCATATACGCACATGACATATATTCACATGCAGATTTGCAGCATATACACATAATATACACAAACACCTATGTAGCATATACACATCACATATACACACACAGCGTACAGCAGGGACGTCAGAGCCCACAGATCAGACTTCTTGCAGCCCATTAGCTCCCGACCACGTGGGGGAAGTAGATGACAGAAAGTAGAGATGAGATTCCTAGCTCTACTGTCACCTATCCAATCCCTCCTCCCCAACATTTCTCATGGCGGGCCCCCTGACACTGTGGGCCCCATAGCAGCTTGTATGGCTGTTCTACAAAAAAGAAATGTATACATTCCCTGCTTGACTCCCGCTTCCGGTGGATCTCCAGTTCTTAGGGAAAAAGAAGAGACAACATTGTTCTACATCACCAGTGACACCTGATATTGCCAAAAGACTGGAAGTTAGATCAGGGTAAATCTTTTTTTTTTTTGGTTACTCCTGCCCCAGCACCAGGAAATTCTCCAGGATTCCTGGAAACTCCCATTAATGGAAATGCAACTTGAATACATGGGGAAAAATTGACTGGAGCTGTACTGTATAATTCCGTGCATTTAAAAGGGTAGCTGTCATCAGATTTAACCCATTAAACTACTAGCCCCCTCAGGTCGTGAAAAAGGTGTCTAAAATTGCATCTTTTATGTGAAATCTCACTGGTTTATCTATAAAAAGATAGAAGACAACATAGAAGAGTCAGATTTTACCTTAGATGAGTCAAGAGGATGCAGAAGGGGGTGTCAATTCAGACACCCCTATCTTCTGTTCTATAGCACTGAGAAAAATGCTGCTGGTGTCATATTGAAGATAAGAATCTTATCTTTCTGACACATCATTGTGGTTTTGAGCTACAGTACTGGGGATACAGGCAGCTAAAGACATAGTTGAGAAGTAGTAGATAGATCCGGAGGAACCACACATTCATAAATGGTTGGTGGTGCACATGTAGGATTCCTAATCCAATTAAGTAGGACAGAAAATGAAGGTTTTCTACAATATTTTCTTAGAATTTATTCACTATGTGATTTATACATTTAGGCCTTCACTGAAAACATTAGTAGTGTATGAACAGTAATTACAAATCAAATATGTGAGGCATAGTGGCTGCGGCCAGGTTCTGAGTTGAGAGAGATAGATCTTTATCTGCACCTTGTATTTCCAATTATATTTTAAACACTCTGTATCTATGGATCAAAGAACCACAATTCTGATGCATTCTGAAAGATGAGATTCTTATCTTTAATATGATACCATGAGAGCCATGTTTCTAGGTACCGTAATATAGAACCAAAGATCAGATTGTCTACAGATTACACCTGCAAGCTCTAAACTTGACTCATCTCATGTAAAAGATGACTCTTTTCTGCTCATATTCACATGATTTTGGCTGAGAATTTTACAGGTGAACGGGTGACATGTTTCTAGGTAATATAGAACCAAAGATCAGATTGTCTACTGCACCTGCAAGCTCTAAACTTGACTCATCTCATGTAAAATATGACTCTTTTCTGCTCATATTCACATGCATTTTGGCTGAGATTTTTACAGGTAAACGGGTGACATAAGATGGAATTCTAGAAAGGACATCTCATGCCTTAGCTGAGGAGGGCTGGTAGTTTAATGGGGTAAAATCTGCTGAAGCTAAGGGACCCTAAGCCCTGCCACAAAATTTTGAATGGGCAAATCCCTTTAATTATCATAACTTTCTGTATAAAGATCATATTGTTGCTTGAAAATTAAAAAAAAAATTTACAACACACAAAAGACACAGTATATAAATGTCGCAAAGGGAAGATCACAACCCATAACAAATACATCATCTCAGTGGATATTATTGGAATGCGTTTCAACATAAGAATGATGTCTTCTTCAGGTCGTTTAGAAGAGATAACCTCCAGTAGAGCTGTGGTTCCTCATCAGCATGGAGAAGGATATTATGATATCCTGATAAGACACAGGTATCCACACCACCAGACTTTCTCATCCCGAGAAGGTTATCTCTTCTTATTGACCTGAAGAAGACATCACTTGCCGGTGCCGAAACGCGTCGTCTCGTTGTATGCATAAAAGTCCACACTTTATCGTCCTAATTTCACATCTTTTTTTAACTTTGTAGCAGTGCAATATCTTTAAAGAACCAGGCAGATCAGGATGAACAGGAGAGGATATGGAGATATCAGTATTCTAAAAGCAAAGTAAAAAGTGATTATTCTCTGCACGCATTACCGCTTCCTATACACAGTTCACGAGACCCCATAGTGTTAGACTGTGACAACCTCGCCTATTTATCGTCCTCCTCCCGAGGCTTGTTCGCGAAACGTAATATTTTTCCGTGTGAGCAATAGCTTTAAATCCCAAGTGAGGGAGGGATATCTATCTCCTGCCACTGCCTAGCGCCGTCCATTAATACTGTACCATTGGCTTGTAAATTATTATTGCCTGCAGGTGTAAACAGCAGGTTTGCTAGATCCGTCCTTGGGGAACCAGAGTCACTCCAGGTTTTTCGGCATAACAAGTGAATCTGCAATCTCTCCGGCGCCTGCACTTAGAGGTTTTTTTAAAATTCAATTAAATGAAATCGACCAAGAGAAGAATTTCGTGTAATCGTTTCTTTTACTTGCTTTCCTATTAAAACATTTTTTATTGACATCATCATTCAAAAGACCCTGTTAGGCGAATCGAGTGTGACGGACGTTTTAAAAGGGGACGGTAAAAAAGTTCTAATTTTTTTTTCCTATTTGGATTTTTTTTTAGCAGTTTTTTTGGAGAAAAAAAAGAAGCACAATTTTTGGACATAAGGTCTTTTCAATTTTTTGTCTTTCTCAACCCATATATGGGAAAAAGTGACTTTGAGGCTATCATTTTTGCCAGTCTTTAGGACGAGTGAAGCCTGAATGCTTCCTGGGTCATAGGGCATCATATTCCTCATTTAACAGTAAAACAGTTGTGTGGGTATCAATAGTTGGTAGAAGCCAATTATGGGGACCCCATAGTACATATCCGTTCTACAGAGGTTATGGCTATACAGGCCAGAAATCTGCTGTATAATACAGCAGACACCTGCTGCTAACTTCTTGGTGCTGAAAAGCAACAATGGCAGTTAACCTGTTAGGTGCTGCGGTTACACTGACCATTTCACTGAAAAAGCGGCTTCACATGGGCACCAGTATATTGCTGCCAAATCCTCAGGAGTGACTGATTGGGGGCCTGTGCGAAGCTCCTATGGCTTCCAACTAACACTCTCTATCACGGCTGGTGGATGGAATAATTAAAGAGCTTTGTGTACACAATATACTGCAATATACAGTAGTATCGCAGAATATCGCATGAGCAATCAGACCCCCTAGGGTTCAAACACCATAGGGGACAAAAAAAGTAGTAAATAATAAATTGCCCAATCTATAAAAATGCAAAAATAATTATCCCATGCTGTGAACCCCATAACAGAAAAAATGTCCAAAACCGCTGCTTTTTCACCAGTTTGTGGACCATAAAAATGTAGATTTAAAGTTATATAGATGTCAAACAGTTCTTATAATGGCATTACTGAAAACGTCTTCGTGTCACGCAAAAAAATAAATCTTTAATAGTTCCATAATTTGGTATCCCCATGATCATATTGTCATACAGAATACAGAAAGATCATTCAGAATAAAGAGGATGTTTTATCTGGACTCTTTAGTGAAAGCCATTAAAGGAAATCTAACATTCTCACCCACAAATACCTTTACACAGGTCTGGTTGAGCTGATGCAGAAAGATGTCTTGAATAGTCCCAGAAATTGCTTGTTTCGTTAGTAAATCGATGTACTAATTATGCTAATTAGCCTTCGGCGCTCCTGTGTTCGTCACACAGGGCGCACCACGACCTGGCATTAACATAATTCTGCATGCCCTTTGCATGCCAACATCACCGCTTCCCTCCCTTTCTCGCTCCCGGTCTGCTGGACAAAGCCTTGTGATACTACGAGGCTTCGGTGGTAGTTTGCTGATCCGCACTGCAAGCCGGCCGCAGCGCAATAAGAGATGTAGATGCGCATGCGCTAGTGCTCCTGAGAGCTTGGTGACGTCACCGGCTCTTGGGAGCGAGAAAGGCAGGGACTGTAGGGGTTGATGACGGCATACCAAGGGCGTGTATAATTATGCTAGTGAAGAACACAGGAGCGCCGAAGGATAATTAGCATAATATAAAATTCGATTTACCGACAAAACGAGCAATTGTCGATTTTCAAATGGTAGATTTCCTTTAAGGCGTTGTCTATGCTTTGCAAAAACTGGGGGGGGGGGGTTGTAAAAACAAAAATAAATTTATACTTACCTCCTCCGGTGCTCACACTCCCTTTGTGCCGCTGCCCGTCTGTGCCATGCCCCTATTTATTAACAGAGGCAGGCACACTCATCCATTGCCACGCACCTGATACATCATGGAATCTAACGCTGTAGCAGGAGAACGGAAGTAGTCAGATGACAGGAGGGAGGGGGGGGGGTTGCATAACTTTTTTAAGAAACAGGATCATATCTAAAGAAAAGACATTGGGAGCAGCAAAAATATGAAATAGATTTCCACTTTATGGATTGCAGTATAAATGCAAATCTAAGAAAAAATTTCCAAGAAAATTCCCTTGTGCGCCAGCCAAGTGGCCAAGACTGCGATTTTCAAGTTGACTATATAAAAGAATACAGCCCTCAGGACATATTAGTAAGTCGGTCATGAACCCTAATTCTGCTAACATCTCCGGCAACCGTTTTGCCGCGGGAAACGGCAGACGGGAAACGTATGCTACACATCAGTGTGTGCACAGACCGCCTTTACAGCCTCCTCGCTGGCGGGTTAATGATAAAGATTTATACAGACAGAGGAGGTCAGCAAGATCAGCATCTGCAGTAGCCGCGTCTCTGACTGATATAGTGTACGCTGAAGCCCAGACATCTGCTCTCTGCTGGGACTTGCCTCAACTCTTGTTCCCAGACTTCTGCCGAATTAAGATGCAAAAAGTTGACACCTTCTAGATGACTCTAATATCCCCCAGAATGGAAATAACTTAAATATATCTTCCAAATTCAGACTCGGTCCATGACCAAACCTTGTAGGTTCCATAAGTGTTGACGATAACTTGGCAATATACTTTTTGATTAGTTTGGTCTTGAAGGTTTTGGCTGCCGGACAGTTTTATATTGAGATTTGACTTCCTACATATATTTATCTACTCGTGGTCAGGCTTCTTAGGAGAAAACCACAATGGTCATTCAGCACCTGGAGTCTGGTTGAGTGCAGTTAGGAGGCAAGAAATATCATGCTAGGTCACTGTGTATTAAAGAGTTAGAAATCATCTAAAATGTGAGTAGTTGGGTTGTCCTCTTCGGACAAGTGGATAATAATCTACTATATCTGTTAGTCGATGACATCTTATATGGCCACTATTACAATTCTAGACTCCCAAACCCTCTGAGCAGTTACTCAGCCTGATGTCTACAGACATTAGGCTTTCAGTTAGTTGCCATGGCCATAAAAACTTTTTGACAACATGTGAAAACTATGGAGAAGAGTAGAACCCCAACACGAGATTTCCTCATTTCCTATATATATGGGTTGTCCTCTTCGGACATTGTCATAAACATCTACTATATCTGTTAGTCGATGACAACTTCTATGGCCACCATTACAGGTCTGGAGTCCTAAATCCTCTGAGCAGTTTCTCAGCCTTGTTGTATAATAATAATGGAAGACGTCTACAGACATTAGGCTTTCAGTTAGTTGCCATGGCCATAAAAACTTTTCGACAACATCTCAAAACTTTGGAAAATAGTGGAACCACAACATAAGATTTCCTCATTTCCTATACATATGGGTTGTCCTCTTTGGACATGTCCATAAACATCTACTATTTCTGTTAGTCCATGACAACTTATATGGCCACCACTACAGGTCTGGAGTCCTAAACCCTCTGAGCAGTTACTCAGCCTTGATGTCTACAGACATTAAACTTTCAGTAAGTTGCCATGGCCATAAAAACCTTTCAACAATGTGTGAAAGCTACGGAGGAGAGTGGAAGCCCAACACAAGATTTCCTCATTCCCTATAAATATAGATGGTATGATCCATGATTCATGTGTGTGAGGTTCATGACACCTTTAATGAAGGCTGGTGATTAAAGAAATGGTATACCCTAATGTATCTTTCAGTGGGATTGTTAGACCTCACACCATGTTCTGAGCTTGTGTAAGAGTCAACCTGTTATTTTCATCAAAGTGGTGGCAAGTAGAGATGAGCGGACCTGAAGGTGGGGGGGGGGGGGTTTGGTCACCTGACTCGGATATATTGCCGTATTTACGGTTAAACAGCCAATGTGGCAATATGCTTGGGTGAGACGGCCTAACCTGAATACCAAACTGGAACCTGATCATCAGGGAAGTTTTACTAAAGAATAAAACTACTATAGAAAAAAAAAAATCTAAAAACTTACTTTCAAAAAACCAGGAAACTAATGATCGTCATCACCTTTAAAGTCTTCATTTCAAGACCTTTTCATACAAAACTGTAGAATTATGAATCTAGAAATTCTTCTTGTGATGGCAGATACATTTTATTGTATGAATTGAATATTTTTGCCTTGCGGGGATGTGCATGATGAAACTGTATGAGCCACTATGAATGTCATGTGTGATCTTTGGGTATTGTAAATTATCAGGCGCTAATCGGTTGTCCCCGTGTTGTCATGCCTACAGGGGAGCCCGCTGTACCTTCAGTCAGATCGAAATATAACCCTCAATATTCTCAACCAGGATATGAAGCCCGTCACTCAACTCGTCACAGGTAGGAAGCTGCTTCGGAACTTCTTCTCTGTCTAGGGATTCTTGAAGGTCGAGACCTTTGTACCTTCTGGTTTATGGAGCAAGTGAGAACATCTTCTCATATTTCAGTGGCCCATGTAATGGTGCATGTCATGGAGGCATCTTTACTGCAACTGTCTAAGGCCTTAAGTGCCAAAATTATCAAGCTCTCAATTACTTTTCTGTTAGAAGAGTCACTCGGAAAGAAGCAGGATGTTCCGGGTGTTCCACAGGAGTGTATTCACATTGGGGCCATATCACCAGAGACCAGCTGACTTTATGTGTAGGAGAACATTTTTCCCTAATGATGTCTTGTACGGGTGGAACCAAAAGCTTCCAGTTTTAACTTGAAATCTATACTAGATGCCTAAACCATAATGTAGCATTTATAGATGTGGTCTCATGGTATGAGGGACACCGTCATCAGCTTTTTCACTACTAAATAACAGCCCCTCAGGTAGGGTATGAAACATAATGCTTAGCATACCATACAGGGCTGATATATATACCGAGTACATACCATAGCTGGCCATATGTAGGTACCATACAGGGCTGATGTGTGTACTCAGTACATACCATAGCTGTCCATAGTTAGGTGCCATACAGGGATGATGTATATACAGAGATATAGGGCTGATGTATATACTGAGTACATACCATAGCTGGCCATAGGTAGGTACCATACAGGGATGATATGTATACTGAGTACATATCATAGCTGGTTATAGTAGAATCCCATACAGGGATGATATGTGTATACTTAGTACATACCATAGCTGTTCCATAGTTAGGGTGCCATACAGGGAGCTGTATATACAGAGATACAGTGCTGCTGTATTACTGAGTCACATACCATACTGGCCATAGGTAGGTAACCATACAGGGCTGATGTGTATACTTAGTACATACCATAGCTGCCATAGGTAGGTACCATACAGGGCTGATGTTATACTGAGTACATACCATAGCTGGCCATAGGGTACCATACAGGGATAATGTCTATACTGAGCACATACCATAGCTGGCCATAGGTAGGTACCATACAGGGCTGATGTGTATACTCAGTACATACCATAGCTGGCCATAGGTAGGTCCATACAGGGCTGATGTGTGTACTCGTACATACCATAGCTGTCCAAGTTAGGTGCCATACAGGGATGCGGTATATACAGAGATACAGGGCTGATGTATATACGAGTACATACCATAGCTGGTTATAGGTAGATCCCATACAGGGATGATGTGTATACTGATTACATACCATAGCTGCCATAGGTAGGTACCATACAGGGCTGATGTATACACTGAGTACATACCATAGCTGGCCTAGGTAGGTACCATACGAGGCTGATGTGTATACCCAGTACTACCATAGCTGGCCATAGGTGAAGGTACCATACAGGGCTGATGTGTTACTAGTACATACCATAGCTGGGCCATATTAGGTGCCATACAGGATGCTGTATATCAGAGATACAGGGCTGATTTATATCTGAGTACATACCATAGCTGGCCATAGGAGTACCATACAGGATGATGTATATACTGAGTACATACCATAGCTGGCCATAGGTAGGTACCATACAGGGAGGATGTATATACTGAGTCCATACCATATTGGCCATAGGTAGGTACCATACAGGGCTGATGTATATACTGAGTACATACCATAGCTGGCCATAGGTAGTACCATACAGGGATGATGTTATACTGAGTACATACCATAGCTGGCCATAGGTAGGTACCATACAGGGCTGATGTATATACTGAGTACAACCATAGCTGGCCATAGGTAGGTACCATACAGGGCTGATGTATATACTGAGTACAACCATAGCTGCCGTAGGTAGGTACCTACAGGGCTGATGTATATACGAGTACATACCATATCTGGCCATAGGTAGGTACCATACAGGGCTGATGTGTATACTGAGTACTACCATAGCTGGCCGTAGGTAGGTACCTACAGGGATGATGTATATACTGAGTACATACCATAGCTGGCCATAGGTAGGTACCATACAGGACTGATGTATATACTGATTACATACCATAGCTGCCATAGGTAGGTACCATACAGGGCTGATGTATAACTGAGTACATACCATAGCTGGCCATAGGTAGGTCCATACAGGGCTGATGTATATACTGAGTACATACCATAGCTGGCCATAGGTAGGTACCATACAGGGCTGATGTGAATACTGAGTACATACCATAGCTGGCCGTAGTAGGTACCATACAGGGATGATGTATTACTGAGTACATACCATAGCTGGCCATAGTAGGTACCATACATGGCTGAGTGTATACTACTGGTACAATACCATAGCGGGCCATAGTAGGTACCATACAGGCTGATGTATTACTGAGTACATACCATAGCTGGCCATAGGTAGGTACCATACAGGGCTGATATAGACTGAGTACATACCATAAGCTGGCCATAGGTGGTACCATACAGGGCTGATGTATATACTGAGTCACTACCATAGCTGGCCATAGGTAGGTACCATACAGGGCTGATGTATATACTGAGTACATACCATAGCTGGCCAAGGTAGGTACCATACGGGATGATGATATACTGAGTACATACCATAGCTGGCCTAGGTACCATACAGGGATGTATATACTGCATACCTAGCTCCATAGTAGGTACCATGTTTAATCAGTCATGCCATAGACTGCCATAGGTAGGTACCATACAGGGCTGATGTATATACTGAGTACATACCATGCTGCCATAGGTAGGTACCATACATGGCTGATGTGTATACGTACATACCATAGCTGGCCATAGGGGGTACCATACAGGGCTGATGTATATACTGAGTACATACCATAGCTGCCCATAGGTAGTACCATACAGGGCTGATGTATATACTGAGTACATACCATAGCTGGGCCATAGGTAGGTACCATACAGGGCTGATGTGTATACTCAGTACATACCAAGCTGCCTAGGTAGGTACCATACAGGGCTGATGTAATACTGAGTACATACCATACTGGCCATAGTTAGGTAGCATAGGATGATGTCTACTGAGTACACATACCATAGCTGGCCTAGGTAGGTACCATACAGTGATGTATATACTGGATACCATAGCGGCCATAGGTAGTTACCATACATGGCTGGTGTATACTCAGTACTACCATAGCTGGCCATGTAGGTACCATACAGGGCTGATGTAGTATACTGAGTAATACAAGCTGCCATAGGTAGGTACCATACAGGGCTGATTGTATATACTGATACATACCATAGCTGCCATAGGTAGTACCATACAGGCTGATGTATATACTGAGTACTACCATAGCTGCCATAGGTAGGTACCATACAGGCTGAGTATACTCAGTAACATACCATAGCTGGCCATAGGTAGTTACCATACAGGCTGATGTATATACTGAGTACATACCATAGCTGGCCATAGTAGGTACCATACGGGCTGATGTTATCTGAGTACTACCATAGCTTGGCAGGTAGGTACCATACAGGCTGATGTCATAATGAATTTTCCAGTCCGGTGTCTGGGATTATACTTCGGTCTCCTCTGGATCTGTACGGCTGTAGATCAATAGCTGTTTCCTCCTCTGTAGTAGGCCATTCATGTCATTTATTTTTCTATGGCAGGCCTTTTGTTCCTACCTGAAGAGGTATTCAGTATCACTCTTACAGTAATCATTTTTCCGAATTTTAATACGCGTAACCTTTTACAATAATAGAGAGAGGTTCCGAGCACTAGATCTTTGTTCTCCAAATTCTGCAAGTAGTAAAATAAGTAATGTATTGTCCACCAGGGAATTAAGGAGATTATGTCCTACTTAGTGGTCAGTGGAACAAGGGAAGAACCCTCACACTTTACTGCTGATGTCACCAAGGTCCTCCAAAGAGAACAAATTGACCCTGAACGTGGCCTCGTGAATTTAGTGAACCCCTAAGTCCTTGGGGAGATTTATCATAGTGTCTAAGGTAAAACCGTTCTAGTTGCCCATGGAACCCAATCAGAGCTCTTCACTTTATAAACTGCTGTGGAGAATTGAAAGCTGAGCTCTGATTGGTTGCCATGAGCGGTTCCATTTATTGGGTTCAACGGACCCTTACCGATCAGCTAATTATCCCCTACTTTATGTGGTGCTTTAGGTCTGAATAACCCACTAAAGGAAATCTCCATCAAAATCCATCATGATAAACTACAGACATTACTCATAGATATTTTGGGGATATTATCATATGCTGGCGCTCGTGCAAATTCGCGCCCGATTCTGCCTCTTGATGTATCCAGGCTGCCAACAGCTCAGCGTTTATCCTACGCCAGCAGGGCATAATCAGAGCCCTTCCGTGCTGCAGATTCACAGGCTGTTACACTTGCAGAGCACTTCCCCCTCCCTTGTGTCTGAAACTTCCTCTGCTACCATGAGATTAGGCTGAGGGAGCAGGGGGAGGGAGAAACATAGGTGGAGTCACTATATTAACGCCCCGAGCCCTTCAGGTTCATTAGCATAATTTTTAAAAGTTGATTTTAGAGGAAGGAGGCCATGGATGACAAATATAAGAAGATTAAACAGTCACAGTGCCTGGTCTATAAGTAGTGCCCCTGGTTTATCATGATGGATTTGATGGTCGATTTACTTTGAGTGGATAATAACATTTGATGAATGTGAGCCCCAGCAGATAACCACAGTCACCAGTATCACCATTCGTGTTGATTCAATATTTGACTCTCCTGTTGTGTTTTCTTCGTAGCGTCAGCGGTATTCGGCCCGAGGAAGAATCTGGAGTGAGTCCAATGACGGAAAGCTTCTGTTTGCTGCCAATGACAAGGAAGTTGTGGTCGGAGCAGAGAGATTGCGCGTTTGGTAAATTTTACTCATTATTACGTCATACAGTACTTGTATAATATTCGGTTGTGCGGTTATCACTTTCTCTACTTGTTTCTGTTGTTACGGGAGGGTAAGATGACTTGTCATATCCGTACTATGAGCTACATACACCAGCGGCTCTAATCTCTCTACAGTGTATCAGGGTCTAACCATGAAATAACAAGGGATCCAGGATTCCTTAGTCTACTGGAGTAGTGGCCCTTTTCATCGTTGCACAGGACTTGGATCATGGTCCTACTACTGATTCTCTACCTTTGCCTAAACTTGAGAGAAATGCAGGACCGTTTTGGGTCATGACTGTGACTATTACTTAAGGAGCATGTTATAGAGCAGGAGTAGCTGAGCAGATTGTACAAGTGTCCTAACTGCACACAGAAATATATAGAACCATTAGAGCTGAGCAGATGTACAAATGTCCTATTTATCCACAGCATGTTATAGAGCAGGAGATGCTGAGTAGATTGTGCAAAGTGACCTATGAACTGGCAGCTTGTTATAGAGCAACAGGAGCTGAGCAAATTGTACGCAATGTCCTATGTGTCAGCAGCATGTTTACAGAGCAGGAGGAGCTGAGCAGATTGTACATAGTGTCCTATCTGTAGGCAAATGTTGTAGAGCAGAGGAGCTTAGCAGATGGTACATAGTGTCCTATCTGCGTGAAACAGTATATAGCAGGAGGAGCTGAGCAGATTGTACATAGTGTCCTATCTGCAGGCAGTATGTTATAGAGCAGGAGGAGCTTGCAGATTGTACATAGTTGTTTATCTGCAGGCACATGTATAAAGCAGGATTGTACTATTTGTTTATCTGCAGGAAGCATGTTATAGAGCAGGAGGGCTAGCAAGATTATACATCGTTTTTTATCTCAGGAGCATGTTATAGAGCAGTAGGACTGAGCACATTGTACATAGTTTTTTATCTGCAGGCAGCATGTTATAGAGCGGAGGGAGAGTGACAGATTGTACAAAGTGTCCTATCTACAGGCAGTATGTTATAGACAGGAGGAGCTGAGCAATTGTACATAGTGTCCTATCTGCAGGCAGCATGTTATACAGCAGGGGGAGCTGAGCAGATGGTACATATTTTTGTTATCTGCAGGCAGCATGTTATAGAGCAGGATTGTACATATTTTGTTATCTGGCAAGCAGCATGTTTATAGAGCAGGATTGTACATATTTTTGTTATCCGCAGCCAGCATGTATAGAGCAGGATTGTTATATTTTTTTGTTATCTGCAGCGGCATGTTATAGAGCAGATTTGTACATATTTTTGTTATCCGCAGGCAGCATGTTATAGAGCGGATTGTACATTTTTTGTTTTCTTCTGGCAGCATGTTATCATAACAGTTTGTATAGTTTTTGCTTTTAGAATGTTACAAAATTGCAGTCTTCAAAATTCCAGGTAAGTAATTGGTTGCATTAGAGATGTGATCTTCCTGATCTGCTTATGCACTACTTATTTTATGATGTAGACTATGAGTACAGGCCCCGCTATCTTATCCCCGCTGGTATCCATGGTAACTACAGCTGCTTAGCACTAAATACTTATCTGGTGATACTCTCTGACTGAAGCGAGATCATGATTTCTTGTAGAAAGCTGAGTTTCTCGAGACCCTAGAGAGTCTACCTCAAGTTCTCTTAAATTACCCAGTGATGGAGCTTTCTAAAGAAGGTTGTCAGAGTGATGGAAATCCACACGATGGCAACTCCGATAAAATGGCAATTTTAAAAAGGAATTTCCTAATTCAGATCTTATCTCTCCCTCCATGTCTGACATATTATCTCAAGAACGTCAACGTGGCACTATGGAACCTCATCCACAGAACCGCTCTATAATATATAGATACGAGAGTTTTGATGGATTTTGGATAGGGTACGAGGCTCTCGTTGGAGGGAATGTGAAGATATCTATCTATACTTTTCTCGGAGACAGCACCAGTCTTATATTTTATATCTGTATGTGAATATGGCCTGATGCCTGCAAATGTCTAAGTCTACAAACACAGCTGCTTGGAGATTGTTTGTAGACCCTCAACTCCAAGACCACGTCCACCACAGTATGGACGAATATAATGCACACGCTGGTGTTCGTGTGCCGTCCTGTAGAGGTGAACAACACCCAGACCAAAGGAACTAAGGATGGGATGATTCTGGTGGACATGAATTACACACTGTGGTGGACAACCTAAGGGTCATCGTGTGTTGTCATTATACTGTTACGAGGTTGTCTCACCAGAACAAGTAGAGTTTGGCTGAGGGAAAGGTGTCCAAAGATTAGGAGCCACGTCTACAAAAATGACCGAGTGACCTAACCACTCTCATACATAACATGACACCTGAGTCTATGGCACTGTGGGATATATGTTGGGGAATATACCATTATGGACAACCACAGTCCATACACACTACTGAAACATGTCATAGAGGAGGTCCTTCACTTGAGAACGCCATGTCAAGGATGGTGTCCCCTACACTAGTGACCTCTACACTTTCATACGTACATGTCATCTGAGCCCATACCATAAGGGACAACCACAGTCCATACAGTCTACTAAAAAATACAGATGTCATAGAGAAGTCCTTACTTAAGACCCCCAACTAAGTTCCAGTAGCGACCATTATAGCTCCCATTCTTGTTCTTGTACATCATTTTTCCGTCAATTATGGCTAACCTATGAGTAAGAGGGACACGCCTTAGCCAGCTGACAGCTCCCACCAGCACTAAATTTGTTAGTGGTAATGGGGGCAAGGTCCATTTCAGTGACTACAGGGGGGATAGTAGAGTCATCCAGGCACGTGTGCTCCTTATGGCAATAGATAGAGCATACATGCCGGCTGCGGCACGGTACGGTGACACACTTGTGCACATCGTACAGTGCACAGTGCACTTCTATGGACCTGCTATTCGTACGGATAGCTTACAGGAGCCATAAGTTCATGGTGCTCATGAGTTATGCTAATTTGTTTATGAATTTTGACGCACCGAGCTCGAGGTTGGCTCACTGTATTAGGCGGTCAACCAAGAGAAACCTTTCCACAGGTCCCCTTAGTTGGATGAAGTGTAATCTAGTCTGATAATCTTGTGATGTTGATGTTTATAGACTTTTACTGGTATTTTTTGTGCTTATTATCTCCGTAATACACTGTAGTTAATAAACGTAGGATCTGCACAAGATGATACGGCCACTTTTATCTGCAGCCGACAACGTTTGACACTTTATGGAAGTCATTCAAAATTTATAGATGCCAAGTCCCATGTACATACATCTCAAGTGATCCGTTATTCGGGATATCTTGGATAAAAGAGGGGAAGCATAAAGGAAATATAGTTCTTCTCTATTTTTTGAACTCACTCCTTGCTTTAGCCTGAAAAAAATTGCATCAAAAATCTAATGACTCTGAACATGTACTACCTGCCTAAGGCCATGATCAAAACCTGAACAAGTACTGGCAGCCTAAGGCCATGTTTATCACCCAGGTTAGGCCGTGCGTGGGCAGAAGATGCCCGATTCACTAGAGGCACAATTTCGAGCCGGTGATGGATTTGTCATCTTATGGCAAGATCCCAGTCACGATCGTAACTTGTAAAAAGTCATTTTGTTTTGGGTGTTGAGACTACATTCATTCACACGGATATGGTCCGCAGTTTGAGGGCAAAATCTACCGTAACTGCACATGTCGGATCAGATTGATGTAGCATTCTAAACTTGCATCTGTAAGTTAGTGTTCACACAGTTAGAATAGCGGCACTAATCATACACCGTCAAGGAACACTTGGGGATTTGAGAAGAGGATGGTGATCCATCGTTTACCACATCCGTCGAAGGCAGACATTAAATCAAGACTACGAATTTTCATCCTTGATGTGGCACATGCCCTTGTCAAGTGAGTCTCTAGAATAAAGCACAGAAGTCTGTGCTATCGTACAACGAAGCTGGCATTTATCGGATCGCGCCTACAGTACATTTAAGAGTATTGCATAAAGATGGCCTTCAGAGACCAAAAGCTCGTCTGCTTCTTGAAGGCCGCTGGTTTCGTCCCATTGTACGCACATTATATTCAAATAGATATGAAAAATGGATAAGAATTCAGTGCATTTAGTAGGTTTTTAATTTAATATCATTTTCATTAACAAGCGGCATCTCGGAGGACATACCGAAAACTCTCGAGGACAAAACTTTGCGGTTCATGTCAGGTGGATTCTGCCATCGTATCCAATAGCAAAATGTGATAGGGAGAACCCTATGTAATAGTATGTACATGTAGTCCCCTTCTAAGAACACCCCACTTAGGCCTCATTCACCGGCCGTATGGGGGACGTATATCCGTCGCATATACGTCCCCCATAGGCCGTCAAGGGGCGCGCGGTGCCGTATGGGAGCGGTACGTTGCCGCACGTGTCCTATCTTTTCTCAGCATATGGAGCCGTGCAACATATCCTTATGGAGAGGGTGGGGAGTGAGCAGTGCAACATTACAGCGGGCAACGGCAGTGTGAATGCGCCCTTACAGACGACCCCTAGTTACAGACGGACCCCTCTGCCCACTGTGACCTCTGGTGAGTCTCTCTGGATGTTACTTTAGTCCCAGCTGCAATGATCAGCTGTAAGGTGTCTGTAATGAAGTTGTATTCATAATCCTTGTTCCCTTATAGCAAAAATCCAATTGTCATTGGGACAAAAAAATTTTTTTTAGTTACGCTATAAATATACAGTTGCAACTTACATAAAATTCTACTTAAGAACAACCTAAAGAACCTACTGTATCTTGTACATAACCCGGGGGCCGCTTGTATAGTCTTTGCCCTTACTGCCTTTTCACACTCTAGGCAGCACTACATTCACTCTGGGGTGATCCTGGGGTGAGTGCTCTCCTACCCGCTACTAGTACTATGCCACCATGTTTCTCTGACAAAGAACGCCCTTTTTGTTATTTCTTGCACTGAAAAATGGGTTGAGGCTTATTTTCTGCGGATAACTTATTTTTTTCCCATCAAATCCACAGTAAATATAATCATATCTAACGGAACATCATCATAAATCCCCAAACCCTGAAGTCCATTGTGAATTTTTAAGTGCCTATAGGATTATGCCGCAATTTTTCATGTCTATCAATGATACTTTCCTTATATGTGCGCCCTCTTGTGTATGTAGCTGCACGTTGCCTCTGTCAGCTCCCTCTTCTCTGCAGCCCCTCTTCCTCCACCTACATGCTGCCTTCAGCCAACATGAATAAAGGGGTCAGGTTTCAACAGTCATATCTCTGAACCATGGTGTCATTTTAAAGAGGAGAGTCTCCCCTTTAATTTCCATAAGTATTGTTTTTTCTAGGTGCCACAGAATCAGAGATATCCCTAGTTAAACTTCAGACCGCATATAAAATACATCCCAAACTGTACCAGTGGTTCTATTGGACAATCATTGTGTAATTAAAGGGAAGAGTCTCCTTTTTAAAGACACCAAACTCTGTTCGAAGATATAGCTGTTTGTAACTAGGGCTTTTATCTGGTAGAGATTATATTTCAACCCCTCTTTGAAAGGCCTTTTGAGGGTAGGTTTTTTTTTTTTTTTTTTTTTTTTTGGATAAACACAGTAGTCATTGAGCTGATTAGGAGAACCAACCTCTTAGATTTGCGATCATATTGACCACGCCATCTAAGTGGAGCTTAACTAGAGGTAAGTACATTGCTCACCTCTGCTGACACACAATATCCATTTGCGAGGTGAGGACTTCCACAGAAAACTGGGGTCTGTTAAAGACCCCGAGTTATCTATCGTAGCAGGACTTATTATACTTGTCTCAAATCTTTTGACTTTTTACAAAGCGAACCCCTTCCTCCTGTATCTGACCTTCCTGGCCCCAATAACAGATTTTATATTGGGTTCAGGCCCGGTGTCAGATATCATTTGCCATATTTCAGATGCGCTGAGCCATGAAATAATAGGAATATTAACAATTACCATATATACTCGAGTATAAGCCTAGTTTTTCACCAAAAAATGTGCTGAAAACCCAACACGGCTTATACTCAAGTAGTGTTACCAGGTTTTTTGTGGTAAAATTAGTGCCTGGCTTATACTTGGGTCGCTTATACTCGAGTATATACGGTATATAGTATGCAATTATATATATATAATTATCCCCTCCAAGTATTTTTGGATGTGCGTCCTCTGAGACGAGCAGAACTCCGTCTCTTTAATTAACCTGACTATTTATTGTGCTTTCAGGTAAAAAGGGTTATATTCGCTAAAGGCACTATTGATCGGGTTCGCAACGTACGATTTTATATTAAGGGAAACAATAAACTTTTATTAACCCCGATGTTCCATCTGCTCCAGCGGCTCCCACTTCCATAATCCAGAAATAATTGTGCCAATTTTTTTCAGACATGGGATTCGGCTTCCTGCCTGAGCCTTGGGGTAGATTCACATGTTACAGTCAAACCATTTTTAGCATTATTGCCGTATCACACAGAAACTAAATAGTCCTTACCCCTAATTTTGTACGAAAGCCCATGCCCACATGGGAGTTTGTTCTGACAATGTGCTTCAGGCGGTCTATCAGCGGGGATACAAGGTGTTGGACTTAGAGTTATCCTAGAGTAGTGACAAAACTTCAAACTGCAATGCACCTTTAAGTTTTTTATGTATTCAGCACTTATATATGAAATGATAAACCAGTGATGCGCACCTTTAGGGACCGAGGCCGAACACCAGCAAAAGCCCCAATTTTTCACAAAGGGCCAAAATGCCAATTTAAAGTAACAGGTTTCAAACGTATTGGCGCCCTGAGGACACAATACAGAGAAAGAAGAGAAATTCGAGATATTATTGTTGTTTCCCTTAACAGGATGAATCACAGGTCCGGAAAGGGGCTACAATGATAATCAAGCTCTGTCCAGACCTCCTTATTCAAGGTCTTGATTCCTGAAATGGAGACCTTTGTGCTGGGTGATAGCCTGGGTGCCCAAAGAGAGGGCTCCGAGTGCCACTCTGGCACCCGTGCCAGAGTTTCGCCACAATGGTATAAACCTTTGGTATATTACGCTTTGGCGTAACCGAAGCTGATGGGCCCCTTGCAAAGTCTGTGCCAGGCCCAATGACTATAATGTATGGTTTATAGTAGTACTCTTCTCATATTGGGAATTGACACCTTATGTGACCCCCCTAAGCCTCTTAGGCCCATTTTTGACCGCACCCTTTGCCCCCTCAAGTTGTGACCTTGCCTTTGGGGCCCATATTCAAAAGACCAGCGTTACAAAAATATCAGGGTAGGATTTACCATCAAGAAACAAATCAGCTAAAAGGCAGAAAACCAACAAGAAAAGAATCATAATACAGTATTTTTCGGACTATAAGGCGCACCCGAGTATAAGGCGCACCATCAATAAAGGGCTGCTAAAACGTCTAGTTCATATATAAGGCGCACCGGATTATGGAATGGGATGACCAGCGGGTGGCAGACCTGTGCACAGCTCAAGGCAGATGTTGTTGTCAGTACGGTTTCAATATAAGGCGCACTGGACTATAAGGCGCTTTGATTTCTAGAAAATCAAAGGTTTTTTGTGTGCCTTATGGTCCGAAAAATATCGGTAATATTCTAATAGTTGTATAACCTCTATATGGTGCCTACAGGATTACCTAGGTGTATACTGTACCTCTGCATGCTTTTGCCTTCACCCAATAAGGCGGTCCCCGACTTAGGACACCCGACTTATAGACGTACCCCTAGTTAAAGAACGGACCCATCTGCCCACTGTGACTCTGGTGAAGCTCGCTGGATGCTTTACATTGTACCAGACTGCAATGATCAGCTGTAAGGTGTCTGTAATGAAGCTTTATTGACAATCCTTGTCTAATTATTAAAAAAATGTTGGAACTCCGATTTGTGCAAAAAATTTGTCTAGATCTACAATTATAATCTACATTTCGACTTACATACAAAATTCAACTAACCTATGGAACCTATCTTGTATGTAACCCGGGGACTGCCTGTAAGATTATTTTTGGTCCGAATTAGATCAATCTGAATGTAAACTTTAAACCCATACCCGTGTTGGATGCTTCCTTCTTAGCCCCAGGTGGTAGCGCACCGCTAACTGGGGCCTAATGGTAAGAAAATTGCGAGTAAAAGAATTTACAACTGATCACCATAAAAAAACATCTGAATATTCTATGTAATAAATAATATTTTTGGTGAAAAAGCTAGTTGAAGCTCTGTTATATTAATTAATTTCTCCATCATTTAAATGTTCCTTCCATCCAATAATAATTAATTTACCTTTCATTTCACAGCTTTACGTTGAATTTTACAGGCATTTTTAAGGAAATTCCCTATCAATATCAAGCATGGTATGTCGGGACACTATACTCATCCGATGACTTTAAAAATTCTGCTATGAGCCAGAAGTGCTCTGAGGTGTGTTACTGACCCCTCCATGCGTAGCTTGCAGGAGCATCTCTGGTGAGATTACAGCAAAAATAAAGAGGGAAGTTGCTGAGGGAACAGGGAAAGTGCTTCTGCACACTGTAACAGCCTGTAAAGCTACACACGGGGGTGCTCTGGTAACAACCCCCAGAGCCCTCTTGCTTATTAGCATAATTTAAAAGTTGATTTTAGAAGGAAAGAGGCCATAGGTCACAAATAAAGAATTGCCAGTCACTGTGCCTGGATCTATGTAATGTCCCTGGTTTATCATATTGATGTTGATGGCAGATTCCCTTTAAATATTTTCGTATTTAATATAATGAATTTTCTTTCAGATTGACATTTCCTTTCATAGAATTTTAAAAGCATTTCTAAACATCATCTAAATGAGTTTCAGCAAATGATAATACATAACGTTGAGGAATTCAATATTTATTTTTCGTGATTTAATTAGGTATACAGCAATTAAATAAGGAAAGAATGTTCACAATACAAGTAATAATAATATAATCTTTATTTATATACAAAACATTAATATGCTGGAAAATTAAATACAGTAAAAAAAATAGTTATTCAGTATTATTACACAGACAACAAAAATATTTAGTGTAGAAAAGAAAAATATCCAGTTTACAATGCAATTAAAGAGTTGCTGGGGTCAGGTAAATATAGAACGAGGGGGGCTTTGTGTAAAACAACAAACTCACTCCCCTGCTAAAGCGACAGTAATGGGCCAGCACCACGCTGACATGTGACACCACGGAGGGGTGAGTGCTTTTGGACATGCAGGCCCTGATTTTAAAAAATACCCTGATCTCGGACAACCCCTTAAAGACAAATATCAAAAATAATATTAGAACGAGGAATAATAATATAATAATAATAATAGAATTTGATAATAGGAATAGCCTGCCTCAGGCACTGGTCCAGGGTAGGACAGCAGAGAGCTCAGGCGCAGGGACAGCAAGAGCCAGTCGCAGGGACAGCATAGAGCTCACGCAGGTCACCAGCAGGACACGCAGAGAGCTCAGGTGCAGGTCACGCAGGACATCAGAGAGCTCAGGCGCAGCACAGCAGGGCATGCAAGACTCGGCGCAGGTCACAGCAGGACAGCCGATAGCTCAGGCGCAGTTCACAGCAGGGACAGCAGAGAGCTCAGGCGCAGGTCACAGCATGGACAGCCAGAGCTCAGTCGCGAGTCACAGCAGGGACAGCAAAGAGCTCAGGTGCAGGTCACAGCAGGGACAGCAGAGCAGCTTCAGGCGCAGGTCACAGCAGGACAGCAGAGAGTCAGGCGCAGGTCACAGCAGGACAGCAGAAGCTCAGGCGCAGGTCACAGCATGGACAGCAGAGAGCTCAGCGCGGTCACAGCAGGGACGCAGAGAGCTCAGGCTCAGTTCACAGCAGGGACAGCAGAAATCTCAAGAAGGGTCTAGATGCCTTTTTACACTAAATAACATTGATGGTTATGTTATATATATTGTTTCCACCTAACCCTTCTTCATCAATCCAATATCCCCTCCCTTGTTGAACTTGATAGATGTCTTTTTTTCAAACCATTAACTATGATACATAAATAGAAAAGCAATAATAAGGTAAAAAATTTTTGACATAATAGAACCTAAATTTTTACACAAATATTAAAATTTTTAACTATTAATATTATCACAAAATTTTTTTTTAATTCAGATCCTTAAATATTAAATTATTAATTATCAAATGACTAAATAAGAACATTTTGATGATGCCTTCTTGATGGTTTTTCCTTAGACCTATTTACCTTTATGGTTATTCTCAAAACCCTCTCCCCCCCCCTCCACCCCACAAATCTTATGGCGCTTTTGTTTATCGCTTTCCTGGTCTGCGTGTGCCGTGATAACTGACTTGTATTGAATCCTTCCTAATGAAATCGTCTCCCCCTGACAGCTTAATAAGTGGCTGCATTGTCTATCTCTGTACTTACTCTGTGTGATATTGAGATATACTACAGCAGGCCACAAGTGATTTTCCTCCCCGTTAATTAGTCAAGTATTTTAGTGCATTAATAATATAAGATTGCCCTCCAATATCCGCACCTATCTTAATTTACCGGCTTTGTTTTCTCATCTCCTTCAAACTGCAGTTTTTTAATTAAAGCTGCATTAGGTGGTATGTTTTAGCCTAGTAGGGCGGCTTCTACCCCTGCTGTCCCGATTGTTCGTAAATTAACAACCAAAATGGCATAACTGAGTACATACCATAGCTGGCCATAGGTAGGTACCATACAGGGATGATATGTATACTGAGTACATATCATAGCTGGTTATAGGTAGATCCCATACAGGGATGATGTGTATACTTAGTACATACCATAGCTGTCCATAGTTAGGTGCCATACAGGGATGCTGTATATACAGAGATACAGGGTACATACCATAGCTGGCCATAGGTAGGTACCATACAGGGCTGATGTATATACTGAGTACATACCATAGCTGGCCATAGAGATAGCAGGTGTGATGTATTACTGATTACATACCATAGCTGGCCATAGGTAGTAACCATACAGGGCTGATGTGTATACTTAGTACATACCATAACTGCCATAGGTAGGTACCATACAGGCTATGTGTATACTGGTACATACCATAGCTGGCCATAGGTAGGTACATACAGGTATATGTCTATACTGAGCACATACCATAGCTGGCCATAGGTAGGTACCATACAGGGCTGATGTGTATACTCAGTACATACCATAGCGGCCATAGGTAGGTACCATACAGGGCTGATTTTGTACTCATTACATCATGAGCTGTCCAAGTTAGGTGCCATCAGGGATGCATGTATATACAGAGTACAGGGCTGATGTATATACTGAGTACATACCAAGCTGTGATAGGTAGATCCCTCAGGGATGATGTGTATACTGAGTACATACCATAGCTGCCATAGTAGGTACCATACAGGGCTGATGTATACACTGAGTACATACCATAGCTGGCCATAGGTAGGTACCATACAGGGCTGATGTGTATACCAGTACATACCATATCTGGCCATAGTGGTCCATACAGGTGATGTGTATACTTAGTACATACCATAGCTGGCCATAGTTAGGTGCCATACGGGATGCTGTATATACGAGATCAGGGCTGAGTATATACTGAGTACATACCATAGCTGGCCATAGTAGTACCATACAGGATGATGTTATACAGTACATACATAGTGCCATAGTGAGACCATACAGGGAGATGTATATACTGATACAAATAAGTTGGCCATAGGTAGGTACCATACAGGGCTGATGTATATACTGAGTACATACCATAGCTGGCCATAGGTAGGTACCATACAGGGATGATGTATATACTGAGTACATACCATAGCTGGCCATAGGTAGGTACCATACAGGCTGATGTTATACGATACATACTCATACTGGCCATAGGTAGGCCATACAGGGCTGATGTTTTGATACATCCATAGCTGGCGTAGGTAGGTACATCAGGGCTGATGTTATACGAGTTACATACCATAGCTGGCCATAGGAGGTACCATACAGGGCTGATTGTGTATACTGAGTACATACCATAGCTGGCCGTAGGTGGTACCATACAGGATGATGTATATACTGAGTACATACCATAGCTGGCCATAGGTAGGTACCATACAGGACTGATGTATATACTGAGTACATACCATAGCTGCCATAGGTAGGTCCATACAGGGCTGATGTATATACTGAGTACATACCATAGCTGCCATAGGTAGGTACCATACAGGGCTGATGTATACTGAGTACATACCATAGCTGGCCATAGGTAGGTACCATACAGTGGCTGATGTGTATACTGGTACATACCATACTGGCCGTAGGTAGGTACCATACGGATGATGTATATCGGAGTACATACATAGCTGGCCATAGGTAGTCCTACATGGCTGATGTTTACTCAGTACAACCATAGCTGGCCATAGGTAGGTACCATACAGGGCTGATGTATATACTGAGTACATACCATAGCTGGCCATAGGTAGTACCATACAGGGATGATGTATATACTGAGTACATACCATAGCTGGCCATAGGTAGGTACCATACAGGGCTGATGTATATACTGAGTACATACCATAGCTGGCCATAGGTAGGTACCATACAGGCTGATGTATATACGAGTACATACCATAGCTGGCCATAGGTAGGTACCATACAGGGATATGTATATACTGAGTACATACCATAGCTGGCCGTAGGTTACCATACAGGCATGATGTATATACTGTACATACCATAGCTGGCCATAGGTAGGTACCATACATGGCTGATGTTGTATACTCATTACATACCATAGCTGGCCATAGAGTACCATACAGGCTGATGTATATACTGAGTACATACCATAGCTGGCCATAGTAGGTCCCATACATGGCTGCTGTGTATATCTATACATACCATAGCTGGCCATAGGTAGGTACCACAGGTCTGATGGTATATACTACGAGTACATACCGATAGCGGCGCCATAGGTAGTACCATACGGGCTGATGTCTATACTGAGTACATACCATAGCTTGGCCATAGGTAGGTCCCATACAGGGCTGATGTGTATACTCAGTAATACCATAGCTGGCCATAGGTAGGTACCATACAGGCTGATGTATACTGAGACATACCATATCGCCATAAGGTAGCATATGGGATGATGTCATACTGAGTACATACCTACTGGCCGTAGGTAGGTACCATACGGATGATATATACTGAGTACATACCATAGCTGGCCATAGTTAGGTACCATACTGGCTGTATGGAGATACTCCTACATCCCATAGCTGGCCATAGGTTAGGTACCATACAGGGCTGATGTATATACTGAGTACATACCATAGCTGGCCCATAGGTAGGTACCAACAGGGCTGATGTATATACGGAGTACATACATAGCTGGCCATAGGTAGTACCATACAGGGCTGATGTAATACTGAGTACATACCATAGCTGCCATAGGTAGGTACCATACAGGCTGAGTGTATACTCAGTACTACCATAGCTGCCATAGGTAGTTACCATACAGGGCTGATGTATATACTGAGTACATACCATAGCTGGCCATAGGTAGTACCACCATACAGGGCTGATGTATATACTGAGTACATACCATAGTCTGGCCATAGTAGGTAGGCCATACAGGGCTGATGTCATAAGTGAATTTTCCAGTCCGGGTGTCTGGGATGATACTCGGTCCTCTGGATCTGTACGGCTGTAGATCAATAGCTGTTTCCTCCTGTAAGTAGGCCATTCATGTCATTTATTTCTATGTGCAGGCCTTTTGTTCCTAACCGAAGAGGTATTCAGTAATCTATCTTACAGTAATCATTTCCGAATTTAATACCGGTAACCTTTACAATATAGAGAGGGTTCCGAGCACTAGATCTTGTTCTCCAAATTCTGCAAGTATGTAAAATAATAAATGTATTGTCCACCAGGGAATTAAGGAGATTATGCCTACTTAGTGGTCAGGAACAGAAGGGAAGAACCCTCACACTTTTACTGCTGATGTCCCCAAAGGTCCTCCAAAGAGAACAAATTGACCCTGAACGTGGCCTCGTGAATTTAGTGACCACCTAATCCTTGGGGAGATTTATCAAAGTGTCTATAGGAAAACCGTCTCTAGTTGCCCATGGAACCAATCAGAGCTCACTTTCACTTTATAAACTGCTGTGAGAAATTGAAAGCTGAGCTCTGATTGTTGCCATGAGCGGTTCCATTATTGGGTTCAACGGACCCTTACCGATCAGCTAATTATCCCCTATCTTTTATGTGGTGCTAGGTCTGAATAACCCCACTAAAGGAAATCTCCATCAAAATCCATCATGATAAACTACAGACATTACTCATGAATATTTTGGGGATATTATCATAGGCTGGCGCTCGTGCAAATTCGCAGCCCGATTCTGCCTCTTGATTATCCAGGCTCCAACGCGCAGCGTTTATCCTACCCAGCAGGGCATAATCACCCTTCCGTGCTGCAGATTCACAGGCTGTTACACGTGCAGAGCACTTCCCCTCCCCTGTGTGCTGAAACTTCCTCTGCTACCATGAGATTAGGCTGAGGGAGCAGGGGGAGGGAGAAACATAGGTGGAGTCACTATATTAACGCCCCAGAGCCTCTCAGGTTCATTAGCATAATTTTTAAAAGTTGATTTTAGAGGAAGGAGGCCATGGATGACAAATATAAGAAGATTACCACAGTCACAGTGCCTGGTTCATAAGTAAGTGCCCCTGGTTTATCATGATGGATTTGATGGTCGATTTACTTTGAGTGGATAATAATCATTGTGATGAATGTGAGCCCCAGCAGGATAACCACAGTCACCAGTATCACCAGTCGTGTTGATTCAATATTTGACTCCCTGTTGTGTTTCTTCGTAGCGTCCGAGTATTCGGGCCCGAGGAAGAATCTGGAGTGATGTGCCAATGACGGAAAGCTGCTGTTTGCTGCAAACAAGGAATTTTTTGGTCGGAGCAGAGAGATTGCGCGTTTGGTAATTTTACTCATTATTACGTCATACAAGTACTTGTTAATATTCGTTGTGCGGTTATCACTTTTACTACTTGTTTCGGTTGTTACGGGAGGGTAAGATGACTTGTCATATCCGTACTATGAGCTACATACAGCACGCTCTAATCTCTCTACGTGTATCAGGGTCTAACCATGAAATAACAAGGGATCCAGGATTCTTAGTCTACTGGAAGTATTGGCCCTTTTCATCGGTGCACGGACTGGATCATGGTCATACTACTGATTCTCTACCTTTGCCTAAACTTGGAGAAAATGCAGGACCGTTTTGGGTCATGACTGTGACTATTACTTAAGGACATGTTATAAGCAGGAGTAGCTGAGCAGATTGTACATAGTGTCCTACTGCACACAGAATATATAGACCATTAGGAGCTGAGCAGATTGTCAAAATGTCCTATTTATCCACAGCATGTTTAGAGAGCAGATGCTGAGTAGATTGTGCAAAGTGACCTATGAACGGCAAGCTTGTTATAGAGCAACGGGAGCTGAGCAATTGTACGCAATGTCCTATGTGTCAGCGCATGTTTACAGAGCAGGAGGAGCTGAGCAGATTGTACATAGTGTCCTTCTGTGGCAGAATGTTGTAAGCAGAGAGGAGCTTAGCAGATTGTACATAGTGTCCTATCTGCTGGAAACTGTTATATAGCAGGAGGAGCTGAGCATTGTACATAGTGTCCTATCTGCAGGCAGTATGTTATAGAGCAGAGGAGCTGTGCAGATTGTACATAGTTGTTTATCTGCAGGCACATGTTATAAAGCAGGATTGTACTAGTTGTTTATCTGCAGGAAGCATGTTATAGAGCAGGAAGCTGCGCAGATTATACATCGTTTTTTATCTCAGATCATGTTATAGAGCAGTAGGACTGAGCACATTGTACATAGTTTTTTATCTGCAGGCAGCATGTTATAGAGGCGAGGAGGTGATCAGATGTGTACAAAGTGTCCTATCTCAGGCAGTATGTTATAGATCAGGAGGAGCTGAGCAAGATGTACCTAGTGTCCTATCTGCAGCGACAGTTACACAGCAGGGGGAGCTAGCATATGGTACATATTTTTTTGTTATCTGCAGGCAGCAGTGTTATAGAGCAGGATTGTACATATTTTGTTATCTGGCAAGCACGCATGTTTATAGAGCAGATGTACATATTTTTGTATCCAGTCGCCATGTTTATAGAGCAGGATTGTATATATTTTTGTTATCTGCAGGCGGCAGTTATAGAGCAGGATTGTACATATTTTTGTTATCCGGCAGGCAGCATGTATAGAGCAGAGTGTACATATTTTTTTGTACTTCTGGCAGCATGTATCATACAGTTATTTATTTTTGCTTTTGAAATGTTACAAAAATGCAGTCTTCAAAATATACCAGTAAGTAATTGGTTGCATTAGAGATGTGATCTTCCTGATCTGCTTATGCACTACTTATGTTATGATGTAGACTATGAGTACGGCCCCGCTATCTATCCCGCTGGTATCCATGGTAACTACAGGCGTCTTAGCACTAAATACTTATCTGGTGATACTCCCTGACTGAAGCGAGATCATGATTTCTTGTAGGAGAAGCTGAGTTTCTCGAGACCCTAGAGAGTCTACCTCAAGTTCTCTTAAATTACCCAGTGATGGAGCTTTCTAAAGAAGGTTGTCAGAGTGATGGAAATCCCAGCATGGCAACTCCAGTAAAAGGCAATTAAAAAGGAATTTCCTAATTCAGATCTTATCTCTCACTCCAGTCTGACATATTATCTCAAGAACGTCACGGTGGCACTATGGAGACCTCATCCCACAGAACCGCTCTATTAATAATATAATACGAGAGGTTTTGATGGATTTTGGATAGGGTACGAGGCTCTCGTTGGAGGGAATGAGATATCTATCTATACTTTTCTCGGAGACAGCACCAGTCTTATATTTATATCTGTTGTAATGAGGCCTAGCCTCAAATGTCAAGTCTACAACACACAGCTTGGAGATTGTTTGACCCTCAACTCCAAGACCACGTCCACCACAATGGAAATATAAGGCACACGCTGGTTGTCGTGTGCCGCCTGTGAGGTGAACAACACCCAGACCAAAGGAACTAAGGATGGGATGATTCTGGTGGACTGAATTACACACTGTGGTGGACAACCTAAGGGTCATCTGTGTGTTGTCCATTATCTGTTCTGAGGTTGTCTCACCAAAAAGTAGAGTTTTGGCGGGAGAAAGGTGTCCAAAGATTAGGAGCCACGTCTACAAAAATGACGAGTGACCTAAACACATCTCATACTAACATGAACACCCTGAGTCTCTGCACTGTGGGGATATATTTGGAATATACCATTATGGACAACCACGTCCATACACACTACTGAAACATGTCATAGAGGAGGTCCTTCACTTTGAGAACGCCATGTCAAGGATAGTGTCCCTACACTAGTGACCATCTACACTTTCATACGTAACATGTCATCTGAGCCCATACCATAAGGGACAACACAGTCCATACGTCTACTAAAAAATACGATGTCATAGAGAAAGTCCTTACTTAGAACCCCAACTAAGTTCCAGTAGCGCAATTATAGCTCCCATTCTGTTCTTGTCATCATTTTTCGTCAATTATGGCTACCTATGTAAGAGGGACACCCCTTAGCCAGCTGACAGCTCCCACCAGCACTAAATTTGTTAGTGGTAGATGGGGGCAAGGTCCATTTCAGTGACTACAGGGGGGATAGTAGAGTCATCCAGGCACGTGTGCTCCTTATGGCAAGATAGAGCATACATGCCGGCTGGGCACGGTACGGTGACACACGTTGTGCACATCGTACAGTGCACAGTGCACTTCTATGACCTGCTATTCGTACGGATAGCTTACAGGAGCCATAATTTTCATGGTGCTCATGAGTTATGCTAATTTGTTTATGAATTTGTGACGCACCGAGCTCGAAGGTTGGCCATCACTGTATTAGGCGGTCAACCAAGAGAAACCTTTCCACAGGTCCCCTTAGTATGAAGATGTAATCTAGTCTAGATAATCTTGTGATGTTGATGTTTATAGACTTTTACTGGTATTTTTTGTGCTTATTATCTCCGTAATACACTGTAGTTAATAAACGTAGGATCTGCACAGATGATGACGGCCACTTTTATCTGCAGCGCCACGTTGACACATTTATGGAAGTCATCAAAATTTATAGATGCCAAGTCCCATGTAATACATCTCAAGTGATCCGTTATCGGGATATCTTGTGATAAAAGAGGGAAGCATAAAGGAAATATAGTTCTTCTCTATTTTTTGAACTCACTCCTTGCTTTAGCCTGAAAAAAATGCATCAAAAAATCTAATGACACTCTGAACATGTACTACCTGCCTAAGGCCATGATCAAAACCTGAACAAGTACTGGCAGCCTAAGGCCATGGTTATCACCCAGGTTAGGCCGTGCTTGGGCAGAAGATGCCCGATTCAACTAGAGGCACAATTTCGAGCCGGTAGGATTTGTCATCTTATGGCAAGATCCCCAGTCACGATCGTAACTTGTAAAAAGTCATTTTGTCCTTGGGTGTTGAGACTACATTCATTCACACGGATAGGGTCCGCAGTTTGAGGCAAAATCTACCGATACTGCATCATGCCGGATCAGTTGATGTAGCTTCTAAACTTGCTCTGTAAGTTAGTGTTCACACAGTTAGAATAGCGGCACTATCATACCGTCAATGGAGACACTTGGGGATTTGAGAAAGGATGGTGGATCCATCTGTTTACCACATCCGTCGAAGGCAGACATAAATCAAGACTACGAATTTTCATCCTTGATGTGCACAATGCCCTTGTCAAGTGAGTCTTCTAGAATAAAGCACAGAAGTCTGTGCTATCGTACAACGAAGCTGGCATTTATTCGGATCGGCCTACGGTACATTTAAGAGTATTGCATAAAGATGGCCTTCAGAGACCAAAAGCTCGGTCTGCTTCTTGAAGGCCTGGTTTCGTCCCATTGTACGCACATTATATTCAAATAGATATGAAAAATGGATAAGAATTCAGTGCATTTAGTAGGTTTTTAATTAATATCATTTTCATTAACAAGCGGCATCTCGGAGGACATAGCCAAAACTCTCGAGGACAAAACTTTGCGGTTCATGTCAGGTGGATTCTGCCATCGTATCCAATAGCAAAATGTGATGAGGAGAACCCTATGTATATGTATACAGGTAGTCCCCTTCTAAGAACCCCCCACTTAGCCTCATTCACCGGCCGTATGGGGGACGTATATACGTCGCATATACGTCCCCCATAGGCCGTCAAGGGGCGCGCGGTGCCGTATGGAGCGGTACGTTGCCGCACGTGTCCTATCTTTTCTCAGCATATGAGCCGTGCAACTATATCCTTATGGAGAGGGTGGGAGTGAGCAGTGCAACATTACAGCGGGCAACGGCAGTGTGAATGCGCCCTACAGACGACCCCTAGTTACAGACGGACCCCTCTGCCCACTGTGACCTCTGGTGAGTCTCTCTGGATGTTACTTTAGTCCCAGGCTGCAATGATAAGCTGGTAAGTGTCTGTAATAAGTTGATTCATAATCCTTGTTCCCCTTATAGCAAAAATCCAATTGTCATTGGACAAAAAAATTTTTTTTAGTTACGCTATAAATATACAGTTGCAACTTACATAAATTCTACTTAAGAACAACCTAAGAACCTACTGTATCTTGTACATACCCGGGGGCCGCTTGTATAGTCTTTGCCCTACTGCCTTTTCACACTCTAGGCACACTACATTCACTCTGGGGGTGATCCGGGGTGAGTGCTCTCCTACCCGCTACTAGTACTATGCCACCATGTTTCTCTGACAAAAACCGCCCTTTTGTTATTTCTTGCACTGAAAAATGGGTTGAGGCTTATTTCTGCGGATAACTTATTTTTTTCCCATCAAATCCACAGTAAATATAATCAATATCTAACGGAACATCATCATAAATCCCCAAACCCTGAAGTCCTTGTGAATTTTTAAGTGCCTATAGGATTATATGCCGCAATTTTTCATGTCTCAATGATACTTTCTTATATGTGCGCCCTCTTGTTTATGTAGCTGCACGTTCCTCTGTCGCTCCCTCTTCTCTGCAGCGCCTCTTCCTCCACCTACATGCTGCCTCAGCCAACATGATAAAAGGGGTCAGGTTTCAACAGTCATATCTTCTGAACCATGGGTCATTTTAAAGAGGAGAGTCTCCCCTTTAATTTCCATAAGTATTGTTTTTTCTAGGTGCCACAGAATCAGAGATATCCTAGTTAAACTTCAGACCTGCATATAAATACATCCCAAACTGTACCAGTGGTTCTATTGGACAATCATTGTGTAATTAAAGGGAAGAGTCTCCTTTTTAAAGACACCAAACTCTGTTCAGAAGTATAGCTGTTTGTAACTGGGCTTATTATCTGGTAGAGATTATATTTCAACCCCTCTTTGAAAGGCCTTTTGAGGTAGGTTTTTTTTTTTTTTTTTTTTTTTTTGGATAAACACAGTAGCATTGAGCTGATTAGGAGAACCAAACCTCTTAGATGTTGCGATCATATTGACCACGCCATCTAAGTGAGCTTAACACTAAGGTAAGTACATTGCTCACCTCTGCTGACACACAATATCCATTTGCGAGGGTGAGGACTTTCAACAGAAAACTGGGGTCGTGTTAAAGACCCCGGGTCTATCTGTAGAGGACTTATTATACTTTGGCTCAAATCTTTTGACTTTTTACAAAGCGAACCCCTTACCTCCTGTCTGCCCTTCCTGGCCCCAATAACAGATTTTATATTGGGTTCAGGCCCTTGTCAGATATCAGTTTGCCATATTTCAAATGATGCGCTGAGCCATGAAATAATAGGAATATTAACAATTACCATATATACTCGAGTTAAGCCTAGTTTTTCAGCACAAAAATGTGCTGAAAACCCAAACACGGCTTATACTCAAGTAGGTTACCAGGTTTTTTGTGGTAAATTAGTGCCTGGCTTATACTTGGGTCGCTTATACTCGAGTAATACGGTATATAGTATAATGCAATTATTTATATATATTATCCCCTCCAAGTATTTTTTGGATGTGCGTCCTCTGAGACGAGCAGAACTCCGTCCTTTAATTAACCTGACTATTTATTTGTTGCTTCAGGTAAGAAAGGGTTATATTCGCTAAGGCACTATTGATCGGGTTCGCAACGTACAATTTTATATTAAGGGAAACTAAACTTTTATTAACCCCGATGTTCCATCTCCTCCAGCGGCTCCGCTTCCAAATCCAGAAATAATTGTGCCAATTTTTTTCTACATGGGATTCGCTTCCTGCCTGAGCCTTGGGGTAGATTCACACAGAGATACAGGGCTGATGTATATACTGAGTACATACCATAGCTGGTTATAGGTAGATCCCATACAGGGATGATGTGTATACTGAGTACATACCATAGCTGGCCATAGGTAGGTACCATACAGGGCTGATGTATATACTGAGTACATACCATAGCTGGCCATAGGTAGGTACCATACAGGGCTGATGTGTATACTCAGTACATACCATAGCTGGCCATAGGTAGGTACCATACAGGGCTGATGTGTATACTTAGTACATACCATAGCTGGCCATAGTTAGGTGCCATACAGGGATGCTGTATATACAGAGATACAGGTGTTATTTTATCAAGTGGGTGGCAAGTAGAGAGAAGCGGAACTGAAGTTGGGGGGGGGGGGGTTGGGGTTTGGTCACCTGACTCGCGATATATGCCGTTATTACGGTTTAAACAGCCAATGTGCAATATGCTTGGGTGAGACGGCCTCTAACCTGAAATACCAACTGGAACCTGTCATCAGGGAAAAAAGTTTACTAAAGAATAAAACTACTATAGAAAAAAAAATCTTAAAACTTACTTTCAAAAAAACCAGGAAACTAATGATCGTTCATCACCTTTAAAGTCTGCATTCAAGGACCTTTTCATAACAAAACTGTAGAATTATGAATTAGAAATTCTTCTTGTGATGGCAGATACATTTTATTGTTTGAATTGAATATTTGGCCTTGCGGGGATGTGCATGAGATGAACGTATGAGCCACTATGAATGTCAGTGTGATCTTTATGGTATTGTAAATTATCAGGCGCCTAATCGGTTGTCCCCGTGTGTCATGCTACAGGGGAGCCCGCTTCGGACCGTCATGTCAGATCGAAATAAACCCTCAGATTCTCAACCAGGATATGAAGCCCGTCACTCAACTCGTCACAGGTAGGAAGCTGCTTCGGAACTTCTTCTCTGTCTAGGGATTCTTGAAGGTCGAGACCTTTGTACCTTATGGTTATGGAGCAAGTATGAGAACATCTCTAATATTTCAGTGGCCCATGTAATGGTGCCATGTCATGGAGGCCATCTTTACTGCAACTGTCTTAAGGCCTAAGCTGGCCAAAAATTCAAGCTCTCAATTTACTTTTCTGTTAGAAGAGGTCACTCGGAAAGAAGCAGGAAGGGGATGTTCAGGGTGTCCACAGGAGTGTATTCACATGGGGCCGATCACCAAGACCAGCTGACTTTATGTGGTAGGAGACAGTTTTCCCTAATGATGTCTTGTACGGGTGGAACCAAAAAGCTTCCAGTTTAACTTGAAATTATACTAGATGCCTCCTAAACCCATAATGTGCATTTATAGATGTGGTCTCTGGTATGAGCGGACACCGTCATCAGCTTTTCACTATAAATAACAGCCCTCAGGCAGGGTATGGAAACATATGCTTAGAATACCATACAGGGCTGATATATATCGAGTACATACCATAGCTGGCCATATGTAGGTACCATCAGGCTGATTGTGTGTACTCAGTACATACAATAGCTGTCCATAGTTGGCTGCCATTACAGGGATTATGTATATACAGAGATATAGGGCTGATGTATATACTGTACATACCCTAGCTGGCAATAGTTTTGGTAGGTCCAATACAGGGATGATATGTATATGAGTACATATCATAGTGGTTATAGTAGAATCCCATACAGGGATGATGTGTATACTTAGACATACCATAAGTGTCCATAGGTAGGTGCCATACAGGGATGCTGTATATACAGAGATACAGGGCTGATGTTCATTACTGAGTAAATTACCATAGCTGGCCATAGGTAGGTACCATAAGGGCTGATGTGTATACTTAGTACATACCATAAATGGCCATAGGTCGGTTCCAACAGGGCTGAGTGTTTATACTGAGTACATACCATAGGCTGGCCATAGGTAGGTACATACAGGATAAGTCTATACGAGCACCTACCATAGTGGGCCATAGGTACCGGACCAGACAGGGCTGATGTGTATACTCAGTACATACCATAGCTGGCCATAGGTAGGTACATACAGGCTGATGTGTTGTACTCAGTACATCCATAGCTGTCCAAGTTAGGCTGCCATACAGGGATGATGTAATACAGAGATACAGGGCTGATGTATATAATGAGTACAGCCATAGCTGGTTAAGGTAGATCCCATACCAGGGATTGATGTGTATACTGATACATACATAGCGGCCATAGGTAGGTACCATACAGGGCGGATGTATACACTGAAGGACATTACCATAGTGGCCATAGGTACGGTACCATAAGGGCTGAGTGTATACTCAGTACATCCATAGCTTGGACCATAGGGTAGGTACCATCAGGGCTGATTGTATACTTAGTACATACCCTAGCTGGCCATAGTTAGGTGCCATACAGGGATGCTGTATATACAGAGAACAGGGCTGAGTATATACTGAGTACATACCCTAGCGGCCATAGGGTAGTAGTTACATACAGGGGATGATGTATATAATGAGTACATACAATAGCGGCCATAGGTGGACCATACCCGGGAGGAGGTATATACTGAGTACATACCATAGTGGCCATAGGTAGGACCATTACAGGGCTGATGTATATACTGAGACTACCAAGCTTGGCCATGGGGTACCATCCAGGATGATGTATATTATGATACAGTACCAAGCGGCCCATAGGTAGGTACCATTACAGGGCTGATTGGATATTACTGAGTACATACCATAGATGGCCATAGGTAGGTACCATACAGGGACTGATGTATATACTGAGTTACAACCATAGAGGGCGGAGGTAGGTACCATTACAGGGCCTGATGAGATTATATGAGTACATACCTAGTGCCATAGGTAGGTACCATACAGGGCTGATGTGTATACTGAGTACATTAACCAAGCTGGCCGTAGGTAGGTACCATAAGGATGATTGTATATACTGAGTACATTACCATAGCTGGCCATAAGGGGTACCAGACAGGACTGATTGTATATATGAGTACATTACCAGTAGCTGCGCCATAGGTAGTTACCATACAGGGATGATGTATCTACTGAGTACATACCATAGCTGGCCCATAGGTAGGTTACCATACAGGGCTGATGTATATACTGAGTACTACCATAGCTAGGCCATAGGTTACGGTACCATACAGGGCTGATGTGATACTTGAGTAAGTGACATCCATAGCTGGCCGTAGGTACGTACCTACAAGGGGAGATGTATATGACTGAGTACATACCATAGCTGGCCATAGGTAGGACCATACATGGCTGGATGGGTATACTCGACAACCTAGCTGGCCATAGGTATGGTAACATACAGGGCTGATGTATATAATGAGTACATACCATAGCTGGCCATAGGTAGGTAACATACAGGGCTGATGTATAGACTGAGTACATACATAGCTGGCCATAGGTAGGCTACATACAGGGATGATGTATATAAGAGTACATACCATAGATGGCCATAGGTAGTACCTACAGGGTGATTGTATATACTGAGTACATACCATTAGCTGGCCAGGTAGGTACCATACAGGGATGATGATATACTGAGTACATACCATAGCTGGCCGTAGGTAGGTACCATACAGGGATGATTTATTAAGGAGTAAATACCATAGCTGGCCATTAGGTAGTACCATCATGGCTGATGTGCTATACTCAGTACAGACATAGCTGGCCATAGGAGGTACCATACAGGGATGATGTATATACTGATACATACCAGAGATGGCCATAGGGTAGGTACCATACATGGCTGATGTGTATGAATAAGTAAATTACCAGAGCGGGCCATAGGTAGGTACCATACAGGGCTGATTTGTATATACGAGTACATACCATAGCGGCCATAGGTAGGGTACCATACAGGGCGATGTTAATACTGAGTCATACCATAGCTGGCCATAGGTAGGTACCATACAGGGATGATGTGTATACTCAGTAAACAACCATAGATGCCGACATAGGTAGGTACCATTACAGGCTGATGTATATACTGGAGTACATACCATAGCTGGCCATAGGTAAGGTAGCATATAGGATGATGGAATATACTGAGAGTACATAACATAGCTGGACGTAGGTAGGTACCATTACAGGGATGATGTATATAATGAGTACATACCACAGCTGGCCATAGGTTACGGTACCAGACATGGCTGATGGTTATACTCAGTACATACCATAGCTGGCCATAGGTAGGTACCATACAGGGCTGATGTAGTCTATGAGTAATACCATAGCGGCCATAGGTAGGTACATACAGGGTGATGTATATACTGAGTACATACCATAGCGGGCCATAGGTAGGTACCCGACAGGGCTGATGTATATACTGAGTCATACCATAGCTGGCCATAGGTAGGTACCATACAGGGATGATGTGATACTCAGTAGTACATACCATAGCTGGCCGATAGGTAGTTACCATACAGGGCTGATGTATATACTGAGGAGAATGGTGGTGATGGGACAGTAAGATGGACTTTGGTCTTATAAGATACCTCTTTCCGAGACTAGCTGCTGTGAGTCACTGCTGCTTCTATATAGAGCTTCTGTCTAATCTGACACCACAGTGAGCTTCTTCCCTTCTTGTGAGCAAGACAGAATTCAGAATTTTAGAGTGAAAGCAGTTTAGGAAGGAAGGAGATAGGGTGATGGGACAGTAAGATGGGCTTTGGTCTTATAAGATACCATCTTTAATGAGACTTAGCAGCTGTGACTCACTGCTCTTTCTATATAGAGCTTCTTGTAATCTGCACCACAGTGAGCTTATTCCCTTCAGTGAGCAAGAAAGAATTCTGAAATTTAGAGTGAAAAGCCGTTAGGAAGAAGAGAAGGGTGATGGGACAGTAATAGGGACTTGCTCTTATAAGATACCATTTTGCTGGACTTAGCTGCTGTGACTCACTGCTCCCCCTCCCTTCTCCATAGAGCTTCTGTGTAACTGACACCACAGTGATCTTCTTCCCTTTTGTTAACAAGACAGAATTCAGAATTTTAGAGTGAAAAGCAGTTTGCAAGGAAGGAGCTAGGGTGATGGGACAGTAAGAGGGACTTTGGTCTTATAAGATACCATCTTTACTGAGACTTAGCTGCGTGTGACTCACGGCTCCTTCTATATAGAGCTTCTGTGTAATCTGACACCACAGTGGTTCTCCATGCTGCGAGCAAGACCGAATTCAGAATTTTAGAGTGAAAAGCAGTTTAGGAAGGAAGGAGATAGGATGATGGGACAGTAAGAGGGACTGTGTTCTATAAGATACCATCTTACTGAGACTTAGCTGCTGTGACTCACTGCTGCTTCTATATGAGCTTCTGTGTAATCTGAACCACAGTGAGCTTCTTCCCTTCTTGGTGTGTAAGACAGAATTCAGATTTAGAGTGAAAGCAGGTTAGGAAGGAAGGAGATAGGGTGATGGGACAGTAAGATGGGCTTTGGTCTTATAAGATACCATCTTTACTGAGACTTAGCTGCTGTGAGTCACTGCTGCTTCTATATAGAGCTTCTGTCTAACTGACACCACAGTGAGCTTCTTCCCTCTTGTGAGCAAGACAGAATTCAGAATTTTAGAGTGAAAGCAGTTTAGGAAGGAAGGAGATAGGGTGATGGGACAGTAAGAGGGCTTTGGTCTTATAAGATACCATCTTTAATGAGACTTAGCAGCTATGACTCACTGCTCTTTCTATATAGAGCTTCTGTGTAATCGACCCACAGTGAGCTTATCCCTCATGTGAGCAAGACAGAATTCTGAAATTTAGAGTGAAAAGCCGTTAGGAGGAAGGAGAATCGGTGATGGGACAGTAATAGGGACTTTGCTCTTATAAGATACCATTTTGGCTGAGACTAGCTGCTGTGACTCACTGCTCCCCCTCCTTCTCCATAGAGCTTCTGTGTAATCTGACACCACAGTGATCTTCTTCCCTTTTGTAACAAGACAGAATTCAGAATTTTAGAGTGAAAAGCAGTTAGCAAGGAAGGAGATAGGGTGATGGGACAGTAAGAGGGACTTTGGTCTTATAAGATACCATCTTTATGAGGACTTAGCTGCTGTGACTCAAGGCTCCTTCTATATAGAGCTTCTGTGTAATCTGACACCACAGTGAGCTTCTTCCATGCTTGCGAGCAAGACAGAATTCAGAATTTTAGAGTGAAAAGCAGTTTAGGAAGGAAGGAGATAGGATGATGGGACAGTAAGAGGGACTGTGTTCTTATAAGATACCATCTTTACTGAGACCTAGCTGCTGTGACTCACGGCTCCTTCTATATAGAGCTTCTGTGTAATCTAACACCACAGTGAGCTTCTTCCATGCTTGTGAGCAAGACAGAATTCAGAATTTTAGAGTGAAAAGCAGTTTAGGAAGGAAGGAGAATGGGTGATGGGACAATAAGAGGGACTTTGGTCTTATAAGATATTATTACGTTTTCGTTTTATTTGTACTATTGGTTCATGGAAATTTGTTGAACAGTTATGACCATTCCAGCGCACGTTTTAATGGAAAACATCAGTGCATTTGCATTCTGCCATTTTCGCTGCCACCGTAGAAATCCTTTCCATTGATGGGATAATTGCTGAACTGCTGCATCTACAGCTTCAAGAAGAACACACTACACCTATTATCCATATGGTAACTGACTAACACAGCCCGGCACCAAGCTCAATGTCCGGAAATTGTTACCGGAGGTCAGTTGACAGTTCATTCCGGCGTCGAGGAGCTTGCAATTACATGGTAAACTGTGTGAAGAAACGTACCTTTGCATTTTTGTTTAAATACATTAAATAATGCTGATCACTGTGTTAACATGTTTAGACACAATACAGGACATCCCATGAAAGCCTGACAAATTAAGAGAAAGAGGGGGAAAAAAATAACGAAGAAATGTGAGGACATGAATATCATTGCATAATGAGCCAGCCCGTCTTTTGTTGTCTTAAATAACTACTTTCTATGTTTTCAACCCTATCATTGCACCGCAAGTATTCTGATTATGTCATCTGTCAAGTCGACGGCGACCCAGCTTGTAAATGTTATAAAACATTGGCAAATCTTGTATCCACAGTTTGTTAATATTAGGCAGTCACATAGTGTTATTTGACAAAAATAGCCCTTGAAGTGTTACTAAAGTTTTAGTAAAACTGCAAAAAAAATAGTGCAGGCGAGCAGGCGAATAAGGTAAATTTTGTAGTATACTTCTTTGAAGTAAAATGTTCCTTTACCTTTTTTTACCCTTCCCTTTACCTACTTTACTTTAGCATTGTATAAAGCAGCTTCCCTCATGTGCTCACACACAGCAAGATAGATAACTACTTTTAGCAATTTGACTAAAGCAGCTTCCCCTCATGTGCTCACACGCAGCTGATAGATAAGGAGAAGTTGATAAATTTCAACAACTTATCTCTTTACGGACAGTAAATACATAGTCTAGTATGTTTACAGAGCAGAATTATCAGGTGAAATATTCTTTATTCTTCAGTCTCCTTTCGTATTTATTGCTGTATACACACTTTAAAAGGGTTCTAGCTGCGAGAGAAGAAAGGAGCAAAAACTGTGACAGGAAAGCTTTATTTCCCTAAAGTGCTCAGCCCATCCTGTAAGATCCCTAAAGTGTTCAGCCCATTCGATGCAATAGAAGGGTTATCTGCCGATTTGAAAATGTTATTTAAAACATGAGATTAAGGTGTGCCCTCCCAGACTGCAGCCGCAGAAAGTTCTTAATGTGTGTTGTTTGTTATATGTTTGTTTGTGTTGTTTATATTGTAATGTATTTGTATTTTTTATAATAAAAAAAAAAAATTGGTCACTATTACAAAAATTACCTGGGTGAGAACAAATCCCTATATGTTCAACCATATGTATTTCAATCAGTGGTTAGAGGGGCATGGCGACCGGCTGCTCTCTTAATCTAGAGGGCAACCGGGTACAACGGACACACCCGTTCATGAGAACCAACTGATCAGCAAGTTACTCCCTATCCTGTAGATAGTCTAACTGCTATAACTGGGGAAACCCTTTAAGGACATATGCAAATGAACTGAGAGAGTCACTTTTAGATTATTCCCCTCTGGAGCCTGGTGAAGGATTATCACTTAAGACTCCTCTGTATCGTTTCTGTAGCACCTATAGCCATGGTTCTGGTGTCATTGTTAAAGATAAGAATTTAATTTTCCAAAAGGTTATAAGGCTCGGTTGACATAACGATTTTTGTATATCTTAGCATATATGTCGGGAAATCTCCTGACATATACATCACGTTTTTGTATATGCTCAGCATATACACCGGGAAATCTCCTGATGTATACCTGAGAGTACACATTGAAAAATACTGACAGATGGAGGCATAGTTTTTGACCAGTATGCGATATATTTTAAAAAAGACAGCATGGAAATATTTAGCAAGCTATGTCTTTCCATCCTGCTCCCTCCTGCTGATTTACGTATGTGTTCAGCGGAGGCAGTAGAAGCCTATGGGGAGCGGATGCAGCGTACTGCATCCTCACCTAGCCTTGCTGTCCGGATAAGGCTCAGCAGGAAGGGGGGACCCAGTGATGGGGAAACACCCGTACATTGGCAGCAAAAATTAGTGCTGCCATTGTTCACTGCTTAAACCCCCCCCCCCCCGAATTCAGGTCGAGTAGGGGTCTCAGAGCGACGTATCAAATGTATAATCAAACAGTGGGATGACGTCTGTGCCTTACTTTGTAATCCTGACGTTATCCTTACAACGCATAGCACAAGCGTGAAGTGAACCCAGCATAAGCCATGGCAGAAGCCGAGGAGGAAAACAGTGAACAAAACAGTAATAGTATATAAAATTATTAAATATACATAATTTCCTCATTAATCCATTCTATAACATGATTCCTGGTGGTCGCCCTTTGCAGAAACTTGTGGAGAAGTAGGTGATTTCCGCAAAAACACGGTGGCACAGTGATTAGACTATAGCCTTGCAGCGCTGGGGTCCTGATTTAAGTCCATTCAGGTCAATTTGTAAAGAGTTTGTATGTTTCTCCGTGTTTGTGTGGGTTTCCTCCAGTTTCCTCCACACTCAAAGCATACTGGAAGGCTGATAAGATGTTAGCCCAATGGGGACAGGGACTGATCTAGCAAGGTCTGTGTACGCTGTTGTGCACTATATCGATAAAATAAGGAATTTCCGCAGCGAGTGCAGGGCCGGTTCTAGACAAAGTGGGGCTGGGCAAAACTAAAAGTGGGGCCCCAAAATAAAACTATTTATGACCAGTCACAGTCAGCAAGAGGCTCCCTTTAGTATGGTAAAACAACTGTAATATGGGAGAATTTTATAGGAGATAAATGATAGGGAGATTTTGGGCAGCATGGTGGCTTCCGTGATTAGCACTACAGCCTTACAGCGCTGGTCAACATCTGCAAAGATTTGTATGTTCTCTCTGTCTGCGTGGGGTTTCTCCGGGTCCTCCGGTTTCCTCCCACCTCCAAAAAAATTACTGGTAGGTTGATTAGACTGTGAGGCCATGGGGAGAGGGACCGATATTTTCTGGAAGCAGACACTTGCCCCATTCAAAATGCTCAAAGAGTTATAGACATAGGCGCCTTCATGCAATTTGATTCAAATTGAAACATTGATAAAAAAAAAAAATACTTAAAATTTGACTTTGATGGCAAAAAATTTGATCCAAACAGAAAATGTTTACCTTCACATCTCCTAATGTAATGCATGGACATTGTATAGAGTTCACAAATGTGCCCATTGATATATTCACATATAAATCCACATAATATCACTAAACTGTAATAACTAGATATCTGCTTTTCAGCTAGACATTTTTAGACAGTCTAAACCTCTCTAATTAGAAAAAAGTCACTTTTAGATGTGCGCCATTGTATTAGTGCACAATAACAGAACCCTCCGCGCTTCATAAGAATGAGAGTGAGAACGTCAGGTGTAAATAATGGAGGATGGTGGGAAATAAAAACTTTATTCAGAACATGTGTGTGTTTTGGTGTTACATTATACTTTATGGACATGTTTGGTCGGTGGTAGTCACATTAGGCGAAGAGGATCGAATGCTCATCGTATCATTCAATTTTCCCAACAAGAAAAAACTATCACAAAATATAAGGGAATAAGAGGGAAAGGGCCACATTTATCACTTTTGTGCGCCTAGTGAAAGTAGTTGCGCCTAAATTCTGGCACTGTTTTCCAGAATTATCACAAGCTACAAAACCATCTTGATAAGGTAATTTCCTGCTCTTATTAATCACTTACTTTAACACAATTTTGGCGCAGTTCGGCGTAATGTTAGATTCGGGCACTTACATGTGATCCTGCTACAAGCTCCTCTCTTCTTCTCCCATCCCAAGATGAAGATAACACTCACAGCAGCACCCAGGTGTGTGACACCTGCACCCAGTGATCTCTCAGCAGGGCTTCTCCTGGAGGGGATCCCCAGTGTGGTCTCCTGCTGCCCCGTAATTCTGTACAGTATCCCCTCAGACACACTGGTGATACTGTGCAGAATTACATGTGGGGACACTTGTCTGTAGTATCTGCAACATTCTGCAACGTTCTCGCTCTCGCTTTGAGCTCAGGATTCTGCAGAATGTTTTGTAAATAGAAGGTGATGAACTGTAAATAGAGTCTGCAGCTCCTGTATGCAGAGTATCTAATGTCTGTATTATGTTTAGTGTCTGCAGAGTATCTAATGTCTGTATGATCTGTTCTAGTGTTCTGGCTGAGCTTTGCTGCTAGAAATGAGCTGCTTCTGCAAAGGGGCTCAGTGCCTTCTCAGTTAACGCCACCTTCGGGCGTGGAGGTGTTTTTGCGGCCATTTGTGCCCGCCTAATGAAAAGTTGCAAGTGATGAATATCATTAGGCGCAGCAAAACCTCTGGATTGCTAGGATAAATGAGGAAAAGCTGGTTATTTTGTGCGCAGCTTAGTATTGGACAAAATGGCGCAAAAACGGTGCGGCCTAAATGAAAAGCCCAAACAACAGAAAAAAAACGATTGATAATGGCCAAAGGTTGTGTTCTTCGATAGTTTGCATAGAGAAGGGTTAAAACATGAATATTAGTTGATATTATCCATTTCAAAATGTAAGTAACATATAGAGTGAATATTCCATTATCTGTGAGGTGCAGCGCTCTGTGTGCAGTAATTCTCCCTGATTCTGTATACTGATGGGCTAAGAATCTGGAGGGGGGGGGGGGGGCATTTCCGGGGGCTTGTACCTCTGGCCTGTGAGACATAGAACCTCACTTCTTTTTCCTATGAAAGAAGAGAGTCTCCCTTTTGTCATGAATTAAATTTGTTTTATGTTGTAGGAAAACGAGGAGATAATAACTGTTAAACTGCTAGTGGCAGTGATTTTTTATATATAAAAATGGCACCTGATATTCTCACTTTAAACTGAATATCTCTGGATCCATAGACACTAGAAACCAATTCAAGATTTCATTTGAAAGAGATTTCTCTCTTCCAGGGGGCAGGGGGGCCCTGGGCAAATTGCCACACTTCTGCCACCCTAGCGCCGGCCCTGGCGAGTGTGAACATTTTTTTAAAAGCTCAAGTTAAGGAGACCTTAAATCATGTTATTTTAATGACGCAAAATTAAGGGAATAAGCAGGGTCATAGATAAAGGATAATTCTTAGCCATCCATTATGTCTCCTGTTTCATTTATATTCCTTATCACTTCTCTCCTCTCCATGAAGGCCTTTTATGCCCCCTTCTACACACTATATTAGCTAAACGTGTGCAGACAGGCACTGCCCCTGGACTATACAGACAGAAATAACAGGATGCATTTATCAAACAAGTCACCCTGTCAGGGCCTTGCAGCTCCGTTGAGGGACTTATTATCGGGACCCGAGCCGGGAGAAAGCTGGAAAATAGGAAAGAGATTATTACTGTATTTTTATAAAGTGCTGATCTTGCAGACACGGCTTGATGGTATTAGTAAGAGAGCAATGTCACACGCTAGCGATGAGAAATGGTTAAAGGTTGCAGCAAAGCCTTCTGGGACGGCTTGACCAGAGATGAGCCAGGGGATTCGGTGAATTTTGGGTTTTTATATACTGAGGCACAAACCAGCAATAAATTATATATGATATATATATATATATATATATATATAGATATGATTGCAAAAATCTTACATTACTACGACACCCATAATGCTTTTTACTAGATCACTTTTGGCTTTGTGGATACACTTAAAGGGGTAATGAGACCCCCACAGATATCGGAGAAAGAGGGGTCCAATGGAGGTTGCTGTGCTCGGGAAATTTCCGTCAGTCCATATATGGAGCAAATGAGGGGTCCAACAACGGTACCTGGGGCCCATTGGAACCCTCGTCTTTTGATCACTGAGACCCCACCGATCAGCAAGATAGGCCCTATCCTCAGGATAGGGCTAAGTTGTTGCTGGGAAAACACCCTTTAACCAAATTTTTTTTCACCGGATTATAAGGCGCACATCAATAAATGCTGTAATAAGGATGAATGACGCAGCAGGTGGCAGACCTGTGCACAGTTCAAGGCAGCTTGTCTGTAAGTACAGTTCATATATAAGGCGCACTGGACTATAAGGCGCACCTTGATTTCTGAGAAAATCAGAGGATTTTTTTTGTGCGTCTTAGAGTCCGAAAAACGTGGTACTACATTAGGTCTCCAATGAAGTAAAGTTGATTTTATCCCTATCCATAATTGATCAATGAGGATCTTAATTCTGTGAAACTGATCAAGACAACAGACCACCACAAATCCACGAGAATTGATGGAGTAGAGTTCTGTCATCTATCAAAAGAACATTGCATATAGCTGGAATTGGCCACAACAAGGTCGGCTCCCAGGTTCAGTTGGCCCTGGGCGATTACAACCTCACGTGGGCCCCTTTGCATGAACTCACATGGCAGTATTAAAAATTGAGAAATTAAAACAGTCTCTTGTCCCCTAAAATTCTCTAGTTATCATCCCAAACCCTCATGGTATTTTCTATAAAGCCCTCCCGCCCTGTTGATTTCTAATGTACAGCTATGTGGGCCCCCCCCAGGAGTCCTGGCATGGCACTTGCCCAGGTATGCCCAGCGTAGCTCCGACCTGGCCAAAAACGATCAGACTTGTAAGAACCCCTATAAGCAAAATCCAATTGTTCCGGTAAATCTGCCAAAGGTTGGGCAGTGGGAGGAATGATTTGAAGATAGGAAAGCAAAATTCAACTCTAGCATTGAACCGTCTTCAAGACGCGTGTACGAGCAAGTCTTCTTCTAATAGGAGTGTAACGTAATAACACAAACAAGACATACCAGTAAAACGGTGGTCTAGCATACAGTCCACTAGGCAGGAATCTGAAAAACAATTAATTTTGTATGACGCATGTTATGGAATTTACATTTACTACATTTCACAGAAAATCTTTTGATTGTGGAGAAGCAATTTCTTTGTGATTTCCTTTCGTAGGTGATATAGTTAGGGGGATGGTTCTTGACTGAATACGATACTAATAATTATAATTCATAAAAATCAAAGGTCAGATTATATTGGGTTCAAATGTTAAATTATTGGCTCTATCCTTACCTAAAAAATGCTTGCATATACAAGTACTTTCCGACTAGTTAAAGGGATTGGACACTTTCAGCAAGTAATCGATATTGTTGTGGAAGAAAGTTATTACAATTTTCTGTGATTTTCTGTATAAAGCTCAGATCTCTGTAGTTGTCATTTTAGGAAGAGTTCATGTTTACTTCCTGTGGATCAAAAATTTTACCTGGTCATGGTGATGTCACACCGGTGCACGGCGCGTATATCCTGGTCATGGATTGTCACAAGGTGCACGGCTCGTAATATCCCTGCGGTCATGTGATGTCACACAGGTGCACGGCTCGTTATACCCTGGTCATGTGATGTCACCACAGGTGCACGGCTGTTATATATCCCTGGTCATGTGGATGTCACACAGGTTGCACGGTCGTTATTATCCCTGGTCATATGATGTCACATTGGTGCCCAAACAGGAACAGGAGGATAGTACAAGCAAGAGGGGCATACATTTACAGAGAAATAGTACAGTGCAAGAGGGGCAATACATTGTACAAAGGAATAGTCACAGTGCAAAAGGGGCCAATCAGGCAGTATAAGCGGGTCCGGAGGTTTGTTCTTAAGTTGAAAATTGCGAAAGTATATTTATAATTGTAGATCCAGAACAAAAAAAGTTTGGCCCCAGTGACAATGAACTTTAAACATTTTTTGCTGTTAATGGAACCAAGGAATTTCAATAAAGCTCATTACAGACACTTTACGCTGATTATTGCAATCTGGGACTATAGTAAGCGTTCACCAGAAAGGCTTCACAGAGGGTCAGAGGGGTTTGTCTGTCAAATATGGGTGTCTGTAAGTGGGGGGTTGTCCTTAAGTAGGGGACCGCCTGTACATGTAACAAATTAAACATTATGCAGAGGGGCAATACATAACAGAGAATCGTACAGAGCAAGAGGGCCAATACATTGTACAAGGAATATTACAGGCAAGAGGACAATACATTTGACAGCGGAAAGTACAGAGCAAGCGGGCCAATACATTGTAACAAGGAATATTACAGAGCAAGAGGGACAATACATGTACAAAGGAATAGTTATAGAGCAAGAGGGGCAAATACTGTGTCAGAGGGGAATCTACTGGCAGGGGCAATACATTGTACAGAGGAATACTACTGTGCAAGAGGGGGCAAACATGTACAGAAGCATAGTACAGTGACAGAGGGGCAAACATTGTACAGAGAAATAGAACAGGCAAGGACGATAACTTTGTACAGATAAATAGTACAGCGCAAGAGGGGCAATACAGGTGTTACGAGGAACATATACAGAGCAGCGAGGACCATACATTGACAGAGGAATAGGTACCAGCGCAAGAGGGACCATCATTGTACGAGGATGACAGAGACGAGGGGGCAATATACATTGACAAGGGATAGTTACAGGCGGGGACCCAACATTGTACAGAGGATGTAAGAGCAAGGAGGGAAATACATTGTACAGAGGAATAGTACAGAGCAACAGGGCCAATACATGTACAAGAATATCAGAGCAGAGGGACAATTTTGTACAGAGAAATAGTACAGCGCAAAAGAGGGGCAATACATGTACGAGGACATAGTACAGAGCAAGAGACCAATACATGTACAGAGGAATAGTACAGAGCATGAGGACCAATCATTGTACAGAGCAATTAGGATGTACAGAGCAAGAGGACCCATACATTATACGAGGATAGTAGAGCAAGAGGACCATGATTGTACAGAGCGAATAGACGAGCAAGAGGGGGCAATATACCTTGTACAGAGGAATAGTACAGAAGCAGGAGGGACCAATACATTGTACAGAGGAATAGTACGAGCAAGAGGGGAAAGATCATGTACAGAGGGAATGAGTACAGCAGCAACAGGGCCAAACTTGTACAAAGGAATATTACAGAGCAAGAGGGACAATATATTGTACAAAGGAATAGTACAGTGCCAAGAGGGGAAATTAATGTACAAAGGAATAGTACAGTGCAAGAGGGGCAATACATTGTACAGAAGAATAGTACAGTGCAGGAGGGGCAAATACTTGTACAGAGAAATAGATAGCAGGCAGAAGGACAATACTTTGTACAGAGAAATAGTACAGCGCAAGAGGGGCATAGACATCGGTACTGAGGAATAGTACAGAGCAAGAGGACCAATACATTGTACAGAGGAATAGTACAGAGCAAGGGACCAATATTGTCGAGGAATAGTACAGAGCAAGAGGACCATAACATTGTACAGAGGAATAGTACAGAGAAGCAAGAGGACCAATACATTGTACAGAGGAAGGAATAGTACAGAGCAAGAGGACCAATACATGTACAAGGAATAGTACAGGCAGGACAATACATTGTACAGGAGGAATTGTACAGTGCAAGAGGGGCAATACATTGCAGAGGTAAAATACAGGGCAAGAGGGGGCAATACATTGTACAGGTGAATAGTACAGTGCAATGTTCTAAAAAAAATTAAAAACTCCGTTGTATGTCCTGGAGAAAACCAAGTAGTTCTGTAACATAATAGAGTGTAGAGGAGGAGAGCAGATGGCTGTTCTTTATTTAGTCATCTAATTCTGATATCGAGAAAATGACCAAATTGTGCTAAATGTATTCCTAGAGACGCCTTAGATGTACGTATATATGTTGAGTGCCTCTTCTTTTAGCAGGGATTGATACATGTTGTGTGGTCTGGGGTGGAGGGAGTTGCGACTATGGGAATAAAGGAACGGATATAACAAAAGGTTGTAGTACCCTTTAGCTTACGACCCACCATTTAGTAGAGAGTGGATTTCATTCGCTGGAGGGACACTGTTTGTTTTTATTACCCCATATGCAGTGTGATTTTATTGGGAGCTTTTGTAATAGCCCTCATTGCCCTGCGGGGGCACGGGTGGGTGAGTGAATAAATTACTGGTTGTTTATAAATGATTCAGTTGACCCATAGCGGACAACCTTTCACCTGCTTATTTTATGGGACCAGAGAGTAACAAGATTATAAATAGTGGAAAACCCGCATTAATGTGAACTATATCACACAAAGAATCAGTTTAAGATTATGCCACATTCAGATAAGAACACCGCATGCATGTATAGGGGAAGGATAGGATAGCAGGCAACAGCACTAGTGGTTATGGCCAGCCTGACGATGGTATGTAGATATGGGTAATAAGAGATAGCTCCATAGACTTAAAGAGGGACCTGTCACCCAGGAGACCATTTTAGCACTCCCCAGTCCCCACAGAGCATAGTTACATACCACTGCTCTAAAGGTTTCGTATTAAAAATGGTTTTACAGAAAAAAAAGATAGTTATATTGTACCTCTCCTTACCATCTGCTGTGTGACTAGGCAGTTGCCGTTGGGAGGGAGCTGGAAAGGAAAGCAGTTCCCCCCACCCTTGGGATTCAGCTACTCCATGTGACCTTTACAAAATATGAAAACACCCATTCACTGGACTTAGCGACGCCCCTGCTCCCTAACAGCCAATCTGAGTGTGGGGAGTTATTATATATTGAAAGGTCACATGTTCCCAAGGGGGGGGGGGACTGCCCTTCCGGACCCTCCAATTGGAAAACTGCCTAGTCACAAGCAGATCTAATGAAAGGGACAATATAACATATCTTTTTTTCTGGAAAACCAATTTTTGTTTATACAAAAACACTGTGCAGGTATGTACTATGCTATGTGGGACTGGGGGAGGATAAAAATGGGTTATCTGGTGACAGGTTCCTTAATAATAATATTCCTGAATGTTCATCAAGTGATTCAGCATTCGGCTACTTACAGTAGTGCTGTCATGAATCTTTTTTACTGTCTGCGCCCTGATGAATATGAGGAGCTGTAGCAGGAGAATTGATTATCTACTCATCTTATGTTATCCCCTCTTCACCTCTCCCCATGTCTGTTCAGTTAGAAGGACTGTGAGAGAAAGAGGAAAACAGCTGGTGGACACCATTAAATGGGTTTGCAATAAAATTTACCCCAAGAATCTAGATAGAGAGATAGAAGATAAATTTCGTCATATGTTTTCCCCATTTTCCTCTTTACTATGTACTTTTTGTGTTTGTAAAAGGGAGGACCACCTTTGACATATAATTCCTATGTGCTTTTGCGACCTTAATAATAAATTCCCGAGGTTCGATCAAAGTGATCAGCATTCAGGTACTTACAGTAGTGCATGTCGTGATCTTTTTCTACATGTCTGAGCCCTGATGATTAGAGGAGCTGTAGCAGGAGATTATACTCATCTTATGCTCTACACCCTCCCCTCGCCCCGGTGTCTGTCAGTTAGAAGGACTGCTGAAAGAAAGAGGAAAACAGCTGGTGACGCCAAATTAAAAAATTACCCAAGAAATCTATTCCCAATAACATGGGCGGTTTAATTTCCTATGCTATTACAGTGCCTTACTACTCAGGATTCATCAGGATCATGTTGTCTGTAGGTCACCTGGAATCATAAAACAGGCAGTCCCGGGTTACATACAGATAGGGTCCGGAGGTTGGTCTTAAGTGAATTTGTATGTAAGTCGAAACTTATATTTATAATTTGAAGGTTCTAGGGGGGGGTGGTGGGGTGGGGGGGGGGACAAATGTTTTGTACAGTGATACTGCAGTGTCAACATTTTTTTTTGCTTGAGATTGACCAAGGATTATCAATAAGCTTCATTACAGACCACCTTACAAAGCTGATCATTACAGTCTGGGACTATAGTAACATACAGAGAGCGTCACCAGAGGTCAATGGGTCAGAGGGGTCTGTCTGTACTATGGGTTTTCGTAAGTCGGGGTCCTTAAGTAGGGACCACATTGTACCGATGATGGAGAGCAGGATCAAGGGTTTGATCCAGAAGTCTTTGCAGTATAGGCAAATGAGGAGGACCACCGCCGCATCAGACAAACCCCGTAATGTTAGCAATGAGTGATCGCTGTATACATCGATGGGATATAACTTGCATGTGAGCGGTAGGGTAGGGGATCGATCGAGGGAACCAAGGATAAAACTACATGTCATAAGTAATAGGGCAGTGATGGCGAAACCTTTTAGAGACGAGTGTGCCCAAACTATAACCAAATCACTTATTTTATCCTGATGTGTGCCATGCGCCATTTAAAGCAGTACTTCTTGCTCCCTGTTCTTTCATTCTTTAATTGTATCAGCCGTTCTGAGGCCACAATACAGTTGAAGAAAGGAGTACAATTCATAAATGCTAGGACTGAGAAGAGATTAAGATTTAATGGATTTTTAATGTTGGTGAACTCTATCCTAGGCTGATGGCCGGGTGCCACGAAGGGCTCCTGAGTGCCCACCTCTGGCACCCGTGCATAGGTTCGCATCCTGTAATGGGGAAATAGTATTTTGGGCCAAATATGACTTTTTAATATAACCGTTAAGAAAGCGTTTTAGATATCGTAAACGGGATTCGCTGTGAAGTCATCGGATGGAAAAAACGGTCACTTCAATAACAAAATTCAGAAAAGTTCATCATTTTTAAAGGGATAGAACATTGGCTTATAAGGAAATGGCGCTTTACTTATAGCTTGAGGCTTCCCCCCCCTTGTCCGAACAGAACCGGGGGCTTCTATCCGCTGGCAGGGTTGCCTTGCTTTGTACTGATGAGGAAACAAGAAACCCAGAGAAAAATTCATGGTGGGTCTCCTTATGGAGGAGAGTCTTGATAGTCATTATATGCCCTAGTGGGGTTCTGACCCCTACATGACCAATCAATTATGGTTGTTTTCTCTATCATCTCATATACAAGAGCGATAAAATCATAAAGTTGTTCGTATTTTTTTTTGTTACCACAGCTTTCCAAAACATGTGACTTTTAAAAAGTGCTGTTACAGTTTTAATATGAGGGCTTTCTAAAGGGAACCTGTCACCAGGAGACCGTTAGACTCCCCCAGTCCAAAGGCATGGTACATACAAATGCCAAGTGTTTTTGTATTAAAAAATTGTTTGCAGAAAAAAGATATGTTATATTGTTCCCTTTCATTAGATCTGCTGTGTGACTAGGCAGTCTGCCAATTGGGAGGGGATGGAAAGGAGCAGTTCCCCATGTGACCTTTCAAATGTTATGAAAAAACACACCCTTCACTGGCTTAGCGACGCCCCTGCATCCTTACAGCCAATCACGAGTGAGGGGAGTTATTTCATCTATTGAAAGGTAAATGTTTCCCATAGGGGAGGGAACGCTCCCTTTCCAGCCCTCTCCAATGGCAACTGCCTTATAGTCACACAGCAGGAGGCTATGAAAGTACAATCTAACACATATATTGTTTCTGCAAAAAACCAATTTTTTTTTATACAAAAACACTTTGGCGTGTATTACATGCTATGTGGGGGACGGGGGGAGTGCTTAAAAATGGATCTCCGGGGTTGACAGGTTCCCTTAACTTTGTGTGATGATCTATGGTTTATTGATAGAGGACTGTATGTACTGTATAGCTTGGATCATACAGATATGTACCATCAGGGGCCTTGGAACAAAACTATATCTATTCTGATCGCTAGACTCCATGGGGGTCATTTACTAAGGCCTGAATCGTTTTTTTTGCGACGGGTTTCCCTTAATGTTCCGATCTGCGAGAATGCCCTGGGTTTTTGGCGCAGCATCGGATGGTGGCGCATCAGCGCAGCATGCAAGTGGACGGAAAAATCGGCGGGCGTGGCCGCTGGAATGAAAACCTGGCGGAGTCGGCACAAAAACGCGTAATTTAAACAAAAAATGTATGGTCGCTTGAAACGGCGCTTACCTGACACCAGCAACGGATGGTGGAACTCCGGCGACTTCAGTGCAGCAGCGACACATGGTGGACATCGGACGCACTACCTTAGTGAATCGCGGCAAGGACCCGAATCTTGAAGGAGAACGCGCCGCTGGATCGCGACAGGGACCGGGTAAGTAAATCTGCCCCCTTGTCTCAAGCGTAAGGTCAGTGGTTCCCCACTGCCTGAGGACCCAGTGGACCACAAAGGTCCAATAAGGAAGAGGAGCCCTTTTCCTAATTTTGCAGACTACAGATGCTTCTTTCCAAAGTTAGGTTCCAAGCCGCTAGGGAACCAGAAAGATGGCTGATGTTTGTCCACCTAGGCAAACTCAAACCCTCTAGAGCTAAATGATGAGCTTATATGTATCCTTAGGTAATGCAGGCTTGAAACTTATGTATCATAAGGTATTGCTATATGACTTCTATGTTTGGAAGAGATGTTTAATGTTCCCACCATCCTTTGCACAGAAGTCAAGTTCACTTTCCCACACTCCTTTGCAGCAGGAAGGATTGTCACAAGGGTAAAAAGCCATACAAATCATTTCTAGTAACAGGACTGCCACCACTCCAGAAAACTTCAAGTGTCGGGACATTCATCCAACTGGAAGGTCTTGGGGACCAACCCGATGTAGCTATAAGTGCCTCCTTGGGATAACGGTAAAGCAAGGGATGACCCAATGTAGCTAATGGTGGCCTTCCGCGGGCTAAACGGGACAACAAGGAAGGGAGGTCCCGAGATTTTAGGAGGCCACTCGTTGGTAGAAGCAAGCCCATAGGACAAACAAAGGAAAGTTACGTCCGTTGGGCACTTATTGGCTTGAAGCAGTCCAAGACTATAAGAAGCGTGTCTAGTTGATAGAGTTCTAAGGTGACTTCAGTGGTCATGTCAAGGAGGACTCTCATGGTTGATAGGGGAATTTCGACAGATGCAATTTGATGAAAACTGGAAGTATTGGGGGGATTGTTCGGAGATATTTGCGCACATCTTAGTTACCATGAGCAGAGTTTTTGAAAAAAATGACCTTTAAAATACCATGAAATGCAAAAACAGCACTTTTTAACTTAACTAATTTCTGATTTACGAGCTGGAGAATTATTTAATACCATGAACCTTTAAATTAGTTCACCTTTATTGTTTCAAGAGAGCTCCGTACACAGCAATAAGAGGCCCCTTCCGAAGAGCGGAATGCCCTGATATCGATTAGGTTCCTAGGAACGGACATTAAACATTCAACAGCTCCATTTACAGGACGGAACCATCGAAAGCGAAATATCTCATGGTCCCAAAGCAGCCTAAGATAAGATAATCCGTTTAACCCCATAAGAAGAATTTCAACTATCTGATTGGGTGCCGTGGGTTTACAGCAGCTAAGTCATTTATGCCGCTTGTTTAGTTGCTATTAACATCTCTCCGCATGTCTTACGTCTCCTACGCTACGAGTGGAGGACGCAGGTAACAACATAGATATTGTTATACTGACACTAATTGAAGAAACGTGCGTGGCGTCGCGCTCGCCAGCATGGTGACGTATACGGACAATGGAATAACATTCTCTCAATAACAGGGAGATGAAAGCGGGCATGCCTCTGTGAGGAGACTGAGATGTCAGCCAGCGATAAGTAATATCAACGATTTCTTCCATTTTATAAATGCATTCAGGTCTTTCGAATGAACGACTATATTAGAAGGGGGTTAAAGTGTACCTTATTAAACATAATATTGCGGTAAAACAGTTAATAGCTCAAATTATAGTTTACAGAATGATACCCCCATTAGGATCAATGATTAAACTCACGCCCAAGTAGCCGCATAATAAAATTAGCATACAAGTTTGAAAAAGTTACTAAAAAAAGTGCGGGGACGTGAGATTTGATTTGTGGTGGGCGTGTGGTAGGTTCCCTTTAATTAAAATATTTTAGTAATCATCCGACCCCCATTTAGTGCTTATACTATTACCACATTTAGTGCTCATTACTATCCACCATTAGTGCTCATTACTATACCCACCATTTAGTGCTTATTTACTATACCACCATTAGTGCTCATACTATAACACCATTTAGGCTCATACTATACCGCCATTTAGTTGCTCATTTACAGATACCGCATTTAGTGCTCATACTATACCCATTTAGTGGCTCATACTATACAGCCATTTAGTGCTCATACTATACCACCATTTAGTGCTCATACATACCGCCATTTAGTGCTCTTACTATACCACCATTTAGTGCTAATACTATACAGCCATGTAGTGCTCATACTATACCACCATTTCTGCTTTCATACTATACCACAATAGTGCTCATAATTATACCACCATTAGGCTTTTGCATATTATACCACATTTAGTGCTCATATATACCACCACTTTATGCTCATTACTATACCACAATTTAGTGCATACTATTACACCATCTAGTGCTCATATTCTACCACCACTAGTGTCATATTATACCACCATTTAGTGCTCATACTATACGCCAGTTAGTGCTCATAATTTATACCACCATTTAGTGCTCTATTATACCAACATTTGTGATCATACATACAGGCATTAGTGCCATACTATACCACCATTAGTCTTCATCTTATCCACCCATTTAGGAAACAAACACGGTGCCGGGCAGGCCACTCAAGAATACCTCCACCACGGATGATACTGTTAAAAGCCTTCTTTTATTGCATCACAGATTAAAATGGGATGGATACAGGAAGGGACTACGCGTTTCACGCTATGAGTGTAGGGATTCATGGATTTAAGACGCATAGTAGTAGTGTTGGGGATCCAACAATCGGCCCACCAGCGCAAACGGAGTGATTATCCATAATGTTGTTAGAGATGTAGATAAACACTGGACCTGGTACCACCTTCATTATACTAGATCATTTTAGTGTAATTCTTGCCTGTAATAATTAGATTAGTCAAGGGAAAAGTAGAAGGATATATATATATATAATATATAATGGGTTATAGGTTATCCATTCTCTTTATTCGTGGCCAAGAAAGTAGCGTACAGATGTGGCTTCTTTACATAACTTGGTATCATTGGGATTCATCTCCCGTGGTTTGCCCCAAGACTCCTCTTACATTGATGTCGGCCGCCTTTGCCTAATGGTTGACAAACACTTTGAACCCGTTACTGCTTACTTACCGTTGGCATGTATTGATGAGGGGAGGGCTGCGGATGAAATTTTTGAAGTTTCTGCTGCTTGAAGGACAGAAGTTTTAGATCTTTTATGGAAAGGAAGTGCCTGTAACATGACAATCGTATCCTGGATAAAGAAGGGAATCAATCCGAGATACATAATCAAGTTAGAGTGCAGGGTGGGGTTGTCGGGGCTCCACATTCATCATTTTTATGTGAACAGCTGTCAGCTGCTCATTCCCATTCCTTAAGACCTTTTTGGCCCAGCGGTTGCAGATTATGCATATATATATATATATATATAATATTCATATATAAAATATATAATTTATGGCCATCCATCACGAATGAATCACAAGCGTAGCGGTTATACTAGTTCTCATCGCCATGTATAGGAAGTGCTGGGTTGTTGGCCTTGTCATACCATTTCCAGATTGTGTTCTTTAGACTAAACCTCATCTAAAACAATTTTCAGAGTTTCGGCGAGCGTTGCAAATTGCTGTATGTATGAGATCTAAGCAAACCGCATAAGGGTCTGGGAGCGGATAATATGAAATGAGGGGTTTCAGGAATGGAGGAGGAGGCAGATTATAGTGATGTGGGTTGGAGAGGCATACATACGGGGAATGTAAATGTCGTATTTTGGTCGTAATGGCTGTTGACCTTGAAAAAAAAATTTATGTTAATTTTTGAATATAATTTAATTTTATTTTAGTTGAGTTTTTTGATAATCATCATACTCAGTGTCAGATGGAAGTTTAGAAGTTACACCACTAAAATCCATTTTTGGGAAACCACCAGTTGGTGACACAGATATAGTGACCAGGGGCCCCTGTAGGTAACCTACGATGGTTCTAGGTACTAACTTCGGCCCATTAAACTCTGGTGCCATTTTATTAATGTGAAACATTGAGGATGGATGAAATGCTGAATATCGGTATGAAATTACATTGAGGGTAATGTGTCATACATCATTCATGCAGTGACTGGGGGCCCACCTATCCCAGGGGCCCTTGGTGATGAAGTCCCCATTTCACCTTTGGTCCATTCTGGAGACCTGACACACTGGTCAGAAGTATTACAATAGGCTGAGAAATTCTTAGTTCACGTTTTTTACGTTATCGTTATAGGTTAGGAGATGATGTGCAGGAGCACTTCATTATCAATATAGGGAAATATAGTGGACAGGTTTATTGCTTATGTGCGGAATGCCTAGCTAATGTGGATTGTAAAACACGGACAAACACATATATGGCTGTATACAGTTCCTTGGTCTTAGGACTTACTCAACTTAACAATCAGATGTTATCTTTCATTCAGTAAGGGGATTTTCCATGACATAGAAACATAATCTATTTCGACTCTGCTTCCCGTTTTGCGTTGGTACTCCATGGTCAGGGCTATCACTTCATTTTCCAGGGGATGTAATTTATTGTGTGATCCTCTTCACACATGGATGAAGCATGAAAGCAGGTTAGGTTCCCCAGAAAATCCCAGGACACCTATGGTAATCTCAATCAGCCTATGGAATGTCATAGTAAAGTTGTAAGGGATGGGAGGAGAAAAGGAGATAAGGGAGGAGGGCTTGAGAGAGGATGAAGGTAGGGGAGGGGCGAGGATGAAGGGAAGGAGGGCTGGGAGAGGATGAGGGGTGGTTGGTAGGGGGATGGGGAGGAGGAAAGGAAGAGAGGGTCTGGAGAGGATGAGGGGTTGGTAGGGGGATGGGGAGGAGAAAGGGAAGGAGGGCTGGAGAGGATGAGGGGTAGGGGGAGGAGGAAAAGGGAGGGGATGCGGGAGGGAAGGAATGGCGAGGGAGGGGGAGGGGGAAGGGAAGAGGGATGGAGAGTGAGGGGGGTAGGGGGATGGGGAGGAGGAAGGGAGGAGGGAGGGAGAGAGAGGGGTTACGCGGGATGCGGGAGTGGGGGAAGGATAAAGGAGAGGGGATGGATGAGGATGAGGGGTAGGGGGATGGGAGGAGAGAAGAAAGAAAAAGGGAAAGGGAGGGTGTGGCGAGGATGAGGGGGGTAGGGGGGAAGGGATGGGGAGGAGGGGAAGGGAAGGAGGACTGGATAGGAGGATTGAGGGGTAGGTGGAGGAGGAAGGGGGGGGATGGGGAGGAGGAATGGCGAGGGGATGGGGAGGAGGAATGGGAGGGGATAGGGAGGAGGAGGGGAGGTTAATGGGGAGGGGAAGGGGTGGAGAAGGGGAATGGGGAAGGGGAGAGGGGAAGGACAGCCACCTGCAAAGGACTTTTTAATCTGAAACAGAGACTTTCGACCGGTAGAACCATTCATTTCATCAAAACACCTCCTTGGGCCCTAATGCTAAAAATAATAAAAAAATAAGAATTTTAATGGTGGAATAGAATGCCCCTTTTCAAGGTTGTGTTGTGAGTTTAAATTCTCCTTTAAAAACTTAGACACGGTAACGTTTATTGTAAATTCTTTTCTTCTTATGAATCGGTATGATGTTGTATTCCAGGAGAGCAGTATTATACGGCTTATAGGATGGAATACTTCGCTTTTAGGCAGTGGGAATACATTTTAATTCAGAATATCTGATAATAAATAAAATAATGCCCCTTCACTGCTATATACAAAAATATATGGGGAATTATGGCCCCTTCGTAAGAGGGGAAGGTTGAAGCGGGGATATGAGTTAGGAAAGGGAATGAGTGCCGAGCCCTGGGCGTCTACCACACATGATGTCGCATCTGGCGGCTGCTGCTAATGACTAGTGTGTGTTTTGCTTCGGGGTTTAGTGGCGGTTAGTTATGACTCTCTGAGCGCCCTCCACCGTAAAGTACTCGTCTCCAGATTCATCATCACCACTGAACTGAAATGCCCAGACGTGTATCTTATTTTTTCTATTTGGAAGGATATCTACTTTTAGGGCAAAAAACATTTCAACGAGCGAAATAATCCCCTAAACAATGATGGCTGGCGTAAGCGATCTTCGGTACATATTCCGGTTTTAATGACCTAAAAATAATTTAGAAAATTATCCACCTTACTGGGGTACAGGATATCTTTATTAAAAAAAGAGGGATTTGCCGAACTTAACAATGGAACTTTCACTGGCGGATTCTGAGTGATGTAGCTGGGTCTGCTTCCAGTTTTATATGAGTTGGGGTTGGTGGGGGCGGGATACTGGTATTGTACCGGCCAATTAAAATTCCAGAAAAGAGAAAAAACTACTTCTTAAAGGGTTTCTACGAAACGAATAGGGCCCTAATTGCTGATTGGTGGGGGTTGGCGCTTCATTCATCTCCATAGAGATGAATGGGAGCAGAATTTGAAAACATGCAGACAAAGGATAGGGCTAATAGCGGATCTGTGGGGTCTCAGTGATGAGACCCCCCACAGATCACGAGAAAAAAGGCAGAAAACGGATGGCGGAGAGGGAGGATGGAGGGATGTAAGGGGGAGGGGGGGGGTAGGGGAGGTGAGATTATTGTGGTGTGGGGAGGGTAGTTGTCTATATTTTTTGTTTTCCGATGGGGTCCAAGGCACTTCCGTCTGACCCCTCGTCGCTCCCCAAGAGAGCAGACGGTTTTGCGCATGTCCGTTTTTTCTGCTCCATTCATCTCTACGGAGGCTGATGGAGAGATGCCGAGAGCGGGACCCCACCGGTCAGAGAAGTTAGACCCCATCTGGGCGATAGGGCCTTAATTGTTTTGTGTAAAAACCCTGTAAAAGAAGGGTCCTTGTGCACCGCCTGCAAAAACTCTGATTCCGCTCCCCCACACTTGCCAGTTGAAATAGAAGGAAGAGTCCCCGGGTTACATACAAGATAGTTCCATAGGTGTTGTTAAGTGAATTGTATGTAAGTCAGAAGACGATTGTATGTTTTATAATTGTAGATCCAGACCAAAAAATTTTTTTCCCCAGTGACAATGGAGTTTCAAAAAATTTTGCTTGCTATTTGTGACTAGGATTATCATTGAAGTTCATTACAGACCACCTTACAAGCTGATCATTGCAGTATGGGACTATAGTAAACCAGCGAGCTTCACAGCAGAAGTCAGAGGGGGGACAGAGGGGTCCTGCTTTTAAACTGGGGTCGTGTGTAAGTCAGGCGTCTTTAAGTTAGGAGATCGCCCTGTATACAAATTTTGCTTTCTACATTCAGGGTGGGCAGTGCCAATCGTTGTTCGACCCTCGGCCTGCCACCTGAGAGTATAGGCCATATTGGATTATTGAAACTTGGAGTTCACATTCCTGATAACGGTGGAGGCTAAACACAAAATTTGCTAGAAGTAGAGTGGGAGATTGAGAAGTGGAGAACTTTGCCAATCTTATGGAGTAACGCCGATTAAAAAGCACAGGTGGTGGTGAAAAGTCCGTTAATTGGTACATATGTAAGATGGTTGTGGGGGGGGGGACATTCAAGGGAATAACAAAGCAGTAGCAAGCCATAGCAGCTGCTCTGAGGGACCCGCAGTGGCAGTGGGCCCCGTGGGACAGATCTGGTTCTCGTAGTTCATACTAACTGTATATATTTGTGCATTATGTGTACACAAAGTGTAGCAATATGTATATTTTCTGGGGAGGGGGGGGCAAAGGGCCCATTTAGAAGTCTGCTATGCGGGCCATGAGCTTCGCCTAGTTATTCCCATGAGGTACATGGTAAATTTGTTATTGTGTGTGGGAATGGAGTATTTTTTTTTTCCCTCCCCCTTCCCCATTGCAATCCCATTTACAATTGCTGTCTGTTGACCCCCGCCGATACCGTATATTACTCGAGTATAAAGCCGACCCGAAGATAGTATAAGCCGAAGGCCCTTAATGTTCCATCACAAAAAACTGGGAAAACCTATTGATTCAAGTATAAGCCGAGGGTGGGAACATTGAATTGGCCCCCACAGCCTCTCAGTATGCACAAGGCAAGCACTGGCCCCCAGTGTATATAGGGAATGCCCAGACCCTGCCAACAGTTTTTGAATAGCTGCCAGCAAGTTGCCCCAGTTGTTTGTATATAGCCTGCCAGGGGACCACGGCCCCAAGTGATATATGCCGCCAGCCCCTTGCCCCAGTGTATATAGCATTGCCTAGACCCTGCCCAGTGTTATAGCACTGCCAGCCCCTCCCCAGTGTATATAGCCTGCCAGACCTGCCAAGTGTTAGTATAGCCGCCAGCCAATTGCCCCAGGGGCATATAGCTTGCCAGCAAAGTCTGCCCAAGTGTATAAGGCTGCAGACACTGCCCCGGATATAGCAGCCCAGCCCTTGCCCAGTGTATCTAGGATGCCAGCCATTGCCACAGTGTATAGAGACACACCAGCAAAACGAAAAGTGGAGAGGCTGCAAGAACGAAAAGGTATAGCCAGCCAACGACACGACCCAGGTTATATGTGACAGACCAACAGTTTTATATAGAATGCAGACCCTGCCCCAGTGTAGGTTGTATTCGAGCCTGCCAGCCCCTGCCCCAGTGTATATGGCAGACCTCGCCCCAGGGCGATTATAGCTGCAGGGCCACAATGCACCCAGTTATAAGCGGCCTGCCAGCCTGCCAGATTGATATAGCCCCCTCCGCGGCGCACACAATACGGATGGATCGCACCAAGAAGATAACGGGTGGCCAGAAAGAGTTTGATTTATAGAGTGAAAAGCAGTTTAGGAAGGAAGGAGAATGGGTGATGGGACAGTAAGATGGACTTTGGTCTTATAAGATACCATCTTTATCTTATGAGACTTAGCAGCTGTGACTCACTGCTCTTTCTATATGACTTCTTGTTAATCTGACACCACAGTGAGCTTATTCCCTTCATGTGAGCAAGACAGAATTCTGAAATTTAGAGTGAAAGCCGTTAGGAAGAGGAGAAGGGTGATGGGACAGTAATAGGGACTTTGCTCTTATAAGATACCATTTTTGCTGAGACTTAGCTGCTGTGACTCACTGCTCCCCCTCCCTTCTCCATAGAGCTTCTGTGTAATCTGACACCACAGTGATCTTCTTCCCTTTTTGTTAACAAGACAGAATTCAGAATTTTAGAGGTGAAAAGCAGTTTAGCAAGGAAGGAGCTAGGGTGATGGGACAGTAAGAGGGACTTTGGTCTTATAATACCTCTTTACTGAGACTTAGCTGCTGTGACTCACGGCTCCTTCTATATAGAGCTTCTGTTAATCTACACCACATTAGCTTCTTCCATGCTGCGAGCAAGACAGAATTCAGAATTTTAGAGTGAAAAGCAGTTTAGGAAGGAAGGAGATAGGATGATGGGACAGTAAGAGGGACTGTGTTCTTTATAGATACCATCTTTACTGAGACTTAGCTGCTGCTGTGATCACTGCTGCTTCTATATAGAGCTTCTGTGTAATCTGACACCACAGTGAGCTTCTTCCCTTCTTGTGAGTAAGAAGAATTCAATTTTAGAGTGAAAGCAGTTTAGGAAGGAAGGAGATAGGGTGATGGGACAGAAGATGGGCTTTGGTCTTATAAGATACCATCTTACTGAGACTTAGCTGCTGTGAGTCACTGCTGCTGTTCTTATAGAGCTTCTGTCTAATCTGACACACACACAGTGAGCTTCTTCCCTTCTTGTGAGCAGACAGAATTCAGAATTTTAGAGTGAAACAGTTTAGGAAGAAGGAGATAGGGTGATGGGACAGTAAGATGGGCTTTGGTCTTATAAGATACCATCTTTAATGAGACTTAGCAGCTATGACTCACTGCTCTTTCTATTATAGCTTCTGTGTAATCTGACACCACAGTGAGCTTATTCCCTCATGTGAGCAAGACAGAATTCTGAAATTTAGAGTGAAAAGCCGTTTAGGAGAAGGAGAATCGGTGATGGGACAGTAATAGGGACTTTGCTCTTATAAGATACCATTTTGGCTGAGACTTAGCTGCTGTACTCACTGCTCCCCCTCCCTTCTCCATAGAGCTTCTGTGTAATCGCACCACAGTGATCTTCTTCCCTTTTGTTAACAAGACAGAATTCAGAATTTTAGAGTGAAAAGCAGTTTAGCAAGGAAGGAGATAGGGTGATGGACAGTAAGAGGGACTTTGGTCTTATAATACCATCTTTCTGAGACTTAGCTGCTGTGACTCACGGCTCCTTCTATATAGAGCTTCTGTGACTGACACCACAGTGAGCTTCTTCCATGCTTGCGACAAGACAGAATTCAGAATTTAGAGTGAAAAGCAGTTTAGGAAGGAAGGAGATAGGATGATGGGACAGTAAGAGGGACTGGTTTTCTTATAAGTACCATCTTTACTGAGACCTAGCTGCTGTGACTCACGCTCCTTCTATATAGAGCTTCTGTGTATCTAACCCCATAGCTTCTTCCATGCTTGAGCAAGACAGAATTCACAGAATTTTAGAGTGAAAAGCAGTTTAGGAAGAAGGAGAATGGGTGATGGGACAATAAGAGGGACTTTGGTCTTATAAGATATATTATTACGTTTCTCGTTTTTATTTGTACTATTGGTTCATGGAAACTTTGTTGAACGTTACTGACCATTCCAGCGCAGCGTTTTTAATGGAAACATCAGTGCATTTGCATTCTGCCATTTCGTCTGCCACCGTAGAAATCCTTTCCATTGATGGATAATTGCCTGAACCTGCTGCTGATCTACACTTCAAAAACACACTACACCTATTATCCATATGGTAACTGCTAACACAGCCCGCACCAAGCTCATGTCCCGGAAATGTTACCGAGGTCAGTTGACAGTTCATTCCGCGTCGAGGAGCTTGCAATTACATGTGGTAAACTGGTGTGAAGAAACGTACATTTGCATTTTTGTTTAAATACATTTAAATAATGCTGATCACTGTGTTAACATGTTTAGACACAATACAGTGACATCCCATGAAAGCCTGACAAATTAAGAGAAAGAGGGGGAAAAAATAACGAAGAAATGTGAGACATGAATATCATTTGCATAATGAGCCAGCCGCTCTTTGTTTGCTTAAATAAACTACTTTCTTATGTTTTCAACCTATCATTGCACCCGCAACAGTATTTCTGTTATGTCATCTGTCAAGTCGACGGCGACCCAGCTTGATAATGTATAAAACACTTGGCAAATCTGTATTCCACAGTTTTGTTATATTAGGCAGTCACATAGTGTTATTTGACAAAAATAGCCCTTGAAGTGTTACAAGTTTTAGTAAACTGCAAAAAAAATAGTGCAGGCGAGCAGGCGAATAAGGTAAATTTTGTATTACTTCTTTGAAGTAAAATGTTCCTTATCCTTTTTTTACCCTTCCCTTTTATTCCTACTTTTAGCGGTTGTATAAAGCAGCTTCCCCCTCGTTGCTCACACACAGCAGATAGATAACTACTTTTAGCAATTTGACTAAGCAGCTTCCCCTCATGTGCTCACACCACTGATAGATAAGGAGAAGTTGATAAAGTTTTCAACAACTTATCTCTTTACGGACAGTAAATACATAGTCTATTATGTTTACAAGCAGAATTATCAGTGAAATATTCTTTATTCTTCAGTCTCCTTTCTGTATTTATCTGCTGTATACACACTTAAAAGGGTTCTAGCTGCAGGAGAAGAAAGGAGCAAAAACTGTGACAGGAAAGCTTTATTTTCCCCTAAAGTGCTCAGCCCATCCTGTAAGATCCCTAAAGTGTTCAGCCCACTTCGATGCAATAGAAGGGTTATATCTCGCCGATTTGAAATAGTTATTAAAACATGAGATTAAAGGTTGCCCCTCCCAGACTGCAGCCGCAGAAAGTTCTTATGGTGTATTGTTATATTTTTGTTTGTTGTTTATATGTAAATGTATTTGTATTTTTGTATAATAAAAAAAAAAAAATTGGTCACTATTACAAAAATTTACCTGGGTGGAACAAATCCCTATATGTTCAACCATATAGTATTTCAATCAGTGGTTAGAGGGGCATGCGCGACCGGCTGCTCTCTTAATCTAGAGGGCACAACGGTAACAACGGACAACCCTTTCATGAGAACCCAACTGATCAGCAAGTTACTCCCTATCCTGTAGATAGTCTAACTTGCTATAACTGGGAAACCCTTTAAGGACATATGCAAATGAACTGAGAAGATCACTTTTAGATTATTCCCCTTCTGGAGCCTGGTGAAGGATTATCACTTAAGACTCCTCTGTATCGTTTCTGTAGCACCTATAGCCATGGTTCTGGTGTCATTGTAAAGATAAGAATTTAATTTTCCAAAATGGTTATAAGGCTCGTTGACTAAAACGATTTTTGTATATGCTTAGCATATTATTTCCCGAATGTCTTGTGATGGGACAGTAAGATGGACTTTGGTCTTATAAGATACCATCTTTCCTGAGACTTAGCTGCTGTGAGTCACTGCTGCTTCTATATAGAGCTTCCTCGTGTAATCTGACACCACATGATCTTCTTCCCTTTTTGTTAACAAGACAGAATTCAGAATTTTAGAGTGAAAAGCAGTTTAGCAAGGAAGGAGCTAGGGTGATGGGACAGTAAGAGGGACTTTGGTCTTATAAGATACCATCTTTACTGAGACTTAGCTGCTGTGACTCACGGCTCCTTCTATATAGAGCTTCTGTGTAATCTGACACCACAGTGAGCTTCTTCCATGCTTGCGAGCAAGACAGAATTCAGAATTTTAGAGTGAAAAGCAGTTTAGGAAGGAAGGAGATAGGATGATGGGACAGTAAGAGGGACTGTGTTCTTATAAGATACCATCTTTACTGAGACTTAGCTGCTGTGACTCACTGCTGCTTCTATATAGAGCTTCTGTGTAATCTGACACCACAGTGAGCTTCTTCCCTTCTTGTGAGTAAGACAGAATTCAGAATTTTAGAGTGAAAGCAGTTTAGGAAGGAAGGAGATAGGGTGATGGGACAGTAAGATGGGCTTTGGTCTTATAAGATACCATCTTACTGAGACTTAGCTGCTGTGAGTCACTGCTGCTGCTTCTATATAGAGCTTCTGTCTAATCTGACACCACAGTGAGCTCTTCTCCTTCTTGTGAGCAAGACAGAATTCAGAATTTTAGAGTGAAAGCAGTTTAGAAGGAAGGAGATAGGGTGATGGGACAGTAAGATGGGCTTTGGTCTTAATAATACCATCTTTAATGAGACTTAGCAGCTATGACTCACTGCTCTTTCTATATAGAGCTTCTGTGTAATCTGACCCACAGTGAGCTTATTCCCTTCATGTGAGCAGACAGAATTCTGAAATTTAGAGTGAAAAGCCGTTTAGGAGGAAGGAGAATCGGTGATGGGACAGTAATAGGGACTTTGCTCTTATAAGATACCATTGGCTGAGACTTAGCTGCTGTGACTCACTGCTCCCCCTCCCTTCTCCATAGAGCTTCTGTGTAATCTGACACCACAGTGATCTTCTTCCCTTTTGTTAACAAGACAGAATTCAGAATTTTAGAGTGAAAAACAGTTTAGCAAGGAAGGAGATAGGGTGATGGGACAGTAAGAGGGACTTTGGTCTTATAAGATACCATCTTTATGAGACTTAGCTGCTGTGACTCACGGCTCCTTCTATATAGAGCTTCTGTGTAATCTGACACACGTGAGCTTCTTCCATGCTTGCGGCAACAGAATTCAGAATTTTAGAGTTGAAAGCAGTTTAGGAAGGAAGGAGATAGGATGATGGACAGTAAGAGGACTGGTTCTTATAAGATACCATCTTTACTGAGACCTAGCTGCTGTGACTCACGGCTCCTTCTATATAAGCTTCTGTGTAATCTAACACCACAGTGAGCTTCTTCCATGCTGTGAGCAAGACAGAATCAGAATTTAGAGTGAAAAGCAGTTTAGGAAGGAAGGAGAATGGGTGATGGGACAATAAGAGGGACTTTGGTCTTATAAGATATATTATTACGTTTCTCGTTTTATTTGTACTATGTTCATGGAAACTTTGTTGAAAGTTACTGACCATTCCAGCGCACGTTTTAATGGAAAACATCAGTGCATTGCATTCTGCCATTTCGCTGCCACCGTAGAAATCCTTTCATTGATGGGATAATTGCCTGAACCTGCTGCATCACAGCTTCAAGAAGACACATCACTACACCTATTATCCATATGGTAACTGACTAACACAGCCCGGCACCAAGCTCAATGTCCGGAAATGTTACCGGAGGTCAGTTGACGTTCATTCCGGCGTCGAGGAGCTTGCAATTACATGGGTAAACTGTGTGAAGAAACGTACATTTGCATTTTTTGTTAAATACATTAAATAATGCTGATCACTGTTTAACATGTTTAGACACAATACAGTGACATCCCATGAAAGCCTGACAAATTAAGAGAAAGAGGGGGAAAAAATAACGAAGATGTGAGGACATGAATATCTATTGCATAATGAGCCAGCCCGTCTTTTGTTGTCTTAAAATAACTACTTTCTTATGTTTTCATACCCTATCATGCACCGCAACAGATTTCTGATTATGTCATCTGTCAAGTCGACGGCGACCAGCTTGAAATGTTATAAAACACTTGGCAAATATCTGTATTCACAGTTTTGTTAATATTAGGCAGTCACATAGTGTATTTGACAAAATAGCCCTTGAAGTGTTACTAAGTTTTAGTAAAACTGCAAAAAAAAATAGTGCAGGCGAGCAGGCGAATAAGGTAAATTTTGTAGTATACTTCTTTGAAGTAAAATGTTCCTTTATCCTTTTTTTTACCCTTCCCTTTTTATTCCACTTTTAGCAGTTTGTATAAAGCAGCTTCCCCTCATGTGCTCACACACACCAGATAGATAACTACTTTTAGCAATTTGACTAAAGCAGCTTCCCCTCATGTGCTCACACGCAGCTGATAGATAAGGAGAAGTTGATAAAGTTTTCAACACTTATCTCTTTACGGACAGTAAATACTAGTCTAGTATTTTACAGAGCAGAATTACAGGTGAAATATTCTTTATTCTTCAGTCTCCTTTCTGTATTTATCTGCTGTATACACACTTTAAAAGGGTTCTAGCTGCAGAGAAGAAAGGACAAAAACTGTGACAGGAAAGCTTTATTTCCCCAAAGTGCTCAGCCCATCCTGTAAGATCCCCTAAAGTGTCAGCCCATTCGATGCATAGAAGGGTTATACGAGCCGATTTGAAAATAGTTTAAAACTGAGATTAAAGGTTGCCCCTCCCAGACTGCAGCCGCAGAAAGTTCTTAATGGTGTATTGTTATAGTTTTTTTTGTGTTGTTTATTTGTAATGTATTTGTATTTTTTATATAAAAAAAAAAAATTGGTCACTATTACAAAAATTTACCTGGGTGAGAACAAATCCCTATATGTTCAACCATATGTATTTCAATCAGTGGTTAGAGGGGCATGCGCGACCGGCTGCTCTCTTAATCTAGAGGGCACAACACGGTTACAACGGACACACCCGTTCACTGAGAACCAACTGATCAGCAAGTTACTCCCTATCCTGTAGATAGTCTAACTTGCTATAACTGGGGAAACCCTTTAAGGACATATGCAAATGAACTGAGAAGTCACTTTTAGATTATTCCCCTTCTGGACCTGGTGAAGGATTATCACTTAAGACTCCTCTGTATCGGTTTCTGTAGCACCTATAGCCATGGTTCTGGTGTCATTGTAAGATAAGATTTAATTTTCCAAATGGTTATAAAGGCTCGTTGACATAACGATTTTTTGTATATCTTAGCATATATGTCGGGAAATCTCCTGACATATACATCACGTTTTTGTATATGCCAGCATAACACCGGGAAATCTCCTGATGTATACACTGAGAGTACACATTGACAAATACTGACAGATGGAGGCATAGTTTTTGACCAGTATGCGATATATTTTTAAAAAAGACAGCATGGAAATATTTAGCAAGCTATGTCTTCCATCCTGCTCCCTCCTGCTGATTTACGTATGTGTTCAGCGGAGGCAGTAGAAGCCTATGGGGAGCGGATGCAGCGTACTGCATCCTTCACCTAGCCTTGCTGTCCGGATACGTGGCTCAGCAGGAAGGGGGGACCCAGTGATGGGGAAACACCACCGTACATTGGCAGCAAAAATTAGTGCTGCCATTGTTCACTGCTTAAAACCCCCCCCCCCCCGAATTCAAGGTCGAGTAGGGGTCTCAGAGCGACGTATCCAATGTATAATCAAACAGTGGGATGACGTCTGTGCCTTCCTTTTGAATGCCTGACTATCCTTACAACGCATAGCACAAGCGTGAAGTGAACCCAGCATAAGCCATGGCAGAAAGCCGAGGAAAAACAGTAAAACAACAGTAATAGTATATAAAATTATTAAATATACATAATTTCCTCATAATCCCATTCTATAACATGATTCCTGGTGGTCGCCTTTGCAGAAACTTGTGGAGAAGTAGTGAATTTCCGCAAACACGGTGGCACAGTGATTAGCACTATAGCCTTGCAGCGCTGGGGTCCTGGATTTAAGTCCTATTCAGGTCAATTTGTAAAGAGTTTGTATGTTCTCTCCGTGTTTGTGTGGTTTCCTCCAGTTCCTCCCACACTCAAAGCATACTGGAAGGCTGATAAGATTGTTAGCCCAATTGGGGACAGGGACTGATCTAGCAAGGTCTGTGTAGCGCTGTGTGCAACTATTCGATAAAAATAAAGGAATTTCCGCAGCGACGTGCAGGGCCGGTTCTAGACAAAGTGGGGCCCTGGGCAAAACTAAAAGTGGGGCCCCAAAATAAAACTATTTTATGACCAGTCACAGTCAGCAAGAGGCTCCCTTTAGTATGGTAAAAACACTGTAATATGGAGAATTTTATAGGAGATAAATGATAGGGAGATTTATGGCAGCATGGTGGCTCCGTGATTAGCACTACAGCCTTACAGCGCGGTCAACATCTGCAAAGATTTTGTATGTTCTCTCTGTGTCGCGGGGTTTCCTCCGGGTCCTCGTTTCCTCCCCACTCCAAAAAAATTAATGGTAGGTTGATTAGACTGTGAGGCCCATGGGGAGAGGGACCGATATTTTCTGAAAGCAGCACACTTGCCCAATTCAAAATGCATCAAAGAGTTATAGACATAGGCGCCTTCATGCAATTTTGATTCAAATTGAAACATTTGACATAAAAAAAAAATACTTAAAATTTGACTTTGATGGCAAAAAATTTGATCCAAACAGAAAATGTTTACCTTCACATCTCCTAAATGTAATGCATGGACATGTATAGAGTTCACAAATGTGCCCTATTGATATATCACATAATAAATCCACATAATATCACTAAAACTGAAAAACTAGATATCTGCTTTCACTAATCTGACACCACAGTGAGCTTCTTCCCTTCTTGTGAGCAAGACAGAATTCAGAATTTTAGAGTGAAAGCAGTTTAGGAAGGAAGGTTCAGAGGAGCTAGGGTGATGGAGAAAAAAAAAAAAAAAAAAAAAAAAAAAAAAAGAAAAAAAAAAAAAAAAAAAAAAAAAAAAAAAAAAAAAAAAAAAGAAAAAAAAAAAAACAAAAAAAAAAAAAAAACGTACGAGGACTTTGGTCTTATAAGATACACTTTACTGACTTAGCTGCTGTGACTCCGGCTCCTTCATATAGAGTTCTGTGTAATCTGACCACCACAGTGAGCTTCTTCATGCTTGCGAGCAAGACAGAATTCAGAATTTTAGAGTGAAAAGCAGTTTAGAGGAAGGAGATAGGATGATGGGACAGTAAGAGGGACTGTGTTTCTATAAGATACCATCTTACTGAGACTTAGCTGCTGTGACCACTGCTGCTTCTATATAGAGCTTCTGTGTATCTGACACCACATGAGCTTCTTCCCTTCTTGTGAGTAAGACAGAATTCAGATTTTAGAGTGAAAGCAGTTTAGGAAGGAGGAGATAGGGTGATGGGACAGTAAGATGGGCTTTGGTCTTATAAGATCCCATCTTACTGAGACTTAGCTGCTGTGAGTCACTGCTGCTTCTATATAGAGCTTCTGTCTAATCTGACACCACAGTGAGCTTCTTCCCTTCTTGTGAGCAAGACAGAATTCAGAATTTTAGAGTGAAAGCAGTTTAGGAAGGAGGAGATAGGGTGATGGGACAGTAAGATGGGCTTTGGTCTTTAAGATACCATCTTTAATGAGACTAGCAGCTATGACCTGCTCTTTCTATATAGAGCTTCTGTGTAATCTGACACCACAGTGAGCTTATTCCCTTCATGTGAGCAAGACAGAATTCTGAAATTTTAGTGAAAAGCCGTTTGGAAGGAAGGAAATCGGTGATGGGACAGTAATAGGGACTTTGCTCTTATAAGATACCATTTGGCTGAGACTTAGCTGCTGTGACTCACTGCTCCCCCTCCCTTCTCCATAGAGCTTCTGTGTAATCTGACACCACAGTGATCTTCTCCCTTTTGTTAACAAGACAGAATTCAGAATTTTAGAGTGAAAGCAGTTTAGCAAGGAAGGAGATAGGGTGATGGGACAGTAAGGGGACTTTGGTCTTATAAGAATACCATCTTTATGAGACTTAGCTGCTGTGACTCACGGCTCCTTCTATATAGAGCTTCTGTGTACTGAACACCACGTGAGCGTTCTCCATGCTTGCGAGCAAGACAGAATTCAGAATTTTAGAGTGAAAAGCAGTTTAGGAAGGAAGGAGATGGATGATGGGACAGTAAGAGGGACTGGTTCTTATAAGATACCATCTTTACTGAGACCTAGCTGCTGTGACTCACGGCTCCTTCTATATAGAGCTTCTGTGTAATCTAACCACAGTGGCTTCTTCCATGCTTGTGAGCAAGACAGATTCAGAATTTTAGAGTGAAAAGCAGTTTAGGAAGGAAGGAGAATGGTTGATGGGACAATAAGAGGGACTTTGGTCTTATAAGATAGTTATTACGTTTCTCGTTTTTTTTTGTACATTGTTCATGGAAAACTTTGTTGAACAGTTAACTGACCATTCCAGCGCACGTTTTAATGGAAAACTCAGTGCATTGCATTCTGCCATTTTCGCTGCCACCGTAGAAATCCTTTCATTGATGGATATTGCCTGAACCTGCTGCATCTACAGCTTCAAGAAGAACACACTACACCTATTATCCATATGGTAACTGACTAACACACCGGCACCAAGCTCAATGTCCGGAAATGTTACCGAGGTCAGTTGACATTTCATTCCGGCGTCGAGGAGCTTGCATTACATGTGGTAAACTGTGTGAAGAAACGTACATTTGCATTTTTTGTTAAATACATGTAATATGCTGATCACTGTGTTAACATGTTTAGACACAATACAGTGACATCCCATGAAAGCCTGACAAATTAAGAGAAAGAGGGGGAAAAAATAACGAAGAAATGTGAGGACATGAATATCATTGTCATAATGAGCCAGCCCGCTCTTTTGTTGTCTTAAAATAACTACTTCTATGTTTTCAACCCTATCATTGCACCCAACAGTATTTCTGATTATGTCATCTGTCAAGTCGACGGCGACCCAGCTTGATAATGTTATAAAACACTTGCAAATATCTGTATTCACAGTTTTGTTAATATTAGGCAGTCACATGTGTTATTTGACAAAATAGCCCTTGAAGTGTTTAAAGTTTTAGTAAACTGCAAAAAAAATAGTGCAGGCGAGCAGGCGAATAAGGTAAATTTTGTAGTATACTTCTTGAAGTAAATGTTCCTTTACCTTTTTTTTACCCTTCCCTTTATTCCTACTTTTAGCAGTTTGTATAAAGCAGCTTCCCCTCATGTGCTCCACACACACAAGATAGATAACTACTTTTAGCAATTTGACTAAAGCAGCTTCCCTCATGTGCTCACACGCAGCGTAGATAAGGAGAAGTTGATAAAGTTTTCAACAACTTATCTCTTTACGGACAGTAAATACTAGTCTAGTATGTTTACAGAGCAGAATTATCAGGTGAAATATTCTTTATTCTTCAGTCTCCTTTCTGTATTTATCTGCTGTATACACACTTTAAAAGGGTTCTAGCTGCAGGAGAAGAAAGGAGCAAAAACTGTGACAGAAAGCTTTATTTTCCCCTAAAGTGCTCAGCCCATCCTGTAAGATCCCTAAAGTGTCAGCCCATTCGATGCAATGAAGGGTTATCTGCGCCGATTTGAAATAGTTATTTAAAACATGAGATTAAAATGTGCCCTCCCAGACTGCAGCCGCAGAAGTTCTTAATGGTGTATTGTTATATGTTTGTTTGTGTTGTTTATATTGTAAATGTATTTGTATTTTTGTATAATAAAAAAAAAAATTGGTCACTATTACAAAAATTACCTGGGTGAGAACAAATCCCTAATATGTTCAACCATATATATTTCAATCAGTGGTTAGAGGGGCATGCGCGACCGGCTGCTCTCTTAATCTAGAGGGCAACGTGAAACGGAAACACACCGTTCATGAGAACCCAACTGATCAGCAAGTTACTCCCTATCCTGTAGATAGTCTAACTGCTATAAACTGGGGAAACCCTTAAGGACATATGCAATGAACTGAGATGAGTCAACTTCACTTTATAGATTATTCCCTTCTGGATCCGGTGAAGGATTATCACTTAACTCCTCTGTATCGGTTTCTGTAGCACCTATAGCCATGGTTCTGGTGTCATTGTAAGATAAGAATTTAATTTTCCAAATGGTTATAAGGCTCGGTTGACATAACGATTTTTGTATATGCTTAGCATATATGTCGGGAAATCTCCTGACATATACATCACGTTTTTGTATATGCTCAGCATATACACCGGGAATCTCCTGATGTATACCTGAGAGTACACTTGACAAATACTGACAGATGGAGGCATAGTTTTTGACCAGTATGCGATATATATTTTAAAAAAGACAGCATGGAAATATTTAGCAAGCTATGTCTTTCCATCCTGCTCCCTCCTGCTGATTTACGTATGTTCAGCGGAGGCAGTAGAAGCCTATGGGGAGCGGATGCAGCGTACTGCATCCTTCACCTAGCCTTGCTGTCCGGATACGTGGCTCAGCAGGAAGGGGGGACCCTGATGGGGAAACACCCGTACATTGGCGCAAAAATTAGTGCTGCCATTGTTCACTGCTTAAACCCCCCCCCCCCCAATTCAAGGTCGAGTAGGGGTCTCAGAGCGAACGTATCCAAGTGTATAATCAAACAGTGGGATCGTCTGTGCCTTACTTTGTAATCTGCCTGACTTATCCTTACAACGCATAGCACAAGCGTGAGTGAACCCAGCATAAGCCATGGCAGAAAGCCGAGGAAAAACAGTAGAACAAACAGTAATAGTATATAAAATTATTAAATATACATAATTTTCCTCATTAATCCCATTCTATAACATGATTCCTGGTGGTCGCCCTTTGCAGAAACTTGTGGAGAAGTAGTGAATTCCGCAAACACGGTGGCACAGTGATTAGACTATAGCCTTGCAGCGCTGGGGTCCTGGATTTAAGTCCTATTCAGGTCAATTTGTAAAGAGTTTGTATGTTCTCTCCGTGTTTGTGTGGGTTTCCTCCAGTTTCCTCCACACTCAAAGCATACTGGAAGGCTGATAAGATTGTTAGCCCAATTGGGGACAGGGACTGATCTAGCAAGGTCTGTGTAGCGCTGTGTGCACTATTCGATAAAATAAGGAATTTCCGCAGCGACGTGCAGGGCCGGTTCTAGACAAAGTGGGGCCCTGGGCAAAACTAAAAGTGGGGCCCCAAATAAAACTATTTATGACCAGTCACAGTCAGCAAGAGGCTCCCTTTAGTATGGTAAACAACTGTAATAGGAGAATTTTATAGGAGATAAATGATAGGGAGATTTATGGGCAGCATGGTGGCTCCGTGATTAGCACTACAGCCTTACAGCGCTGGTCAACATCTGCAAAGATTTGTATGTTCTCTCTGTGTCTGCGGGTTTCCTCCGGGTCCTCCGTTTCCTCCCACCTCCAAAAAAATTACTGGTAGGTTGATTAGACTGTGAGGCCCATGGGGAGAGGGACCGATATTTTCTGAAAGCAGCACTTGCCCCAATTCAAATTGATCAAAGAGTTTATAGACAGGCGCCTTCATGCAATTTTGATTCAAATTGAAACATTTGCATAAAAAAAAATACTTAAAATTTGACTTTGATGGCAAAAAATTTGATCCAACAGAAAATGTTTACCTTCACATCTCCTAAATGTAATGCATGGAACATGTATAGAGTTCACAATGTGCCCTATTGATATATTCACATAAATAAATCACATAATATCACTAAAACTGTAATAAACTAGATATCTGCTTTTCAGCTAGACATTTTAGACAGTCTAAACCTCTTAATTAGAAATAAAGTCACTTTTAGATGTGCGCCATTGTATTAGCTGCACAATAACAGAACCCTCCGCGCTTCATAAGAATGAGAGTGAGAACGTAGGTGTAAATAATGGAGGATGGTGGGAAATAAAAACTTTATTCAGAACATGTGTGTGTTTTTGGTGTTACATATAACTTTATGGACATGTTTGGTCACGGTGTAGTCACATTAGGCGAAGAGGATCGAATGCTCATCGTATCATTCAATTTTCCCACACAAGAAAAAACTATCACAAATATAAGGGAATAAGAGGGAAAGGGCCACATTTATCACTTTTGTGCGCCTAAGTGAAGTAGTTGCGCCTAAATTCTGGTGCACTGTTTTCCAGAATTATCACAAGCTACAACCATCTGTGATAAGGTAATTTCCTGCCTTCTTATTAATCACTTTACTTAACACAATTTTGGCGCAGTTCGGCGTAATGTTAGATTCGGGCACTTACATGTGATCCTGCTACAAGCTCCTCTCTTCTCCTCCCACATCCAGAATGAAGATAACACTCACAAGCAGCAACCCAGGTGTGTGCACACCTGCACCCAGTGATCTCCTCAGCAGGGCTTCTCCTGGAGGGGATCCCCAGTGCTGGTCTCCTCTGCACCCGTAATTCTGCTACAGTATCCCCTCAGACACACTGGTGATACTGTGCAGAATTCATGGGGGACACTTGTTCTGTAGTATCTGCAACACTCTGCAACGTTTCTCAGCTCTCGTGCTTTGAGCTCAGGATTCTGCAGAATGTTTTGTAAATAGAACGGTGATGAACGTAAATAGCAGTCTGCATAGTCCTGTCTGCAGTATCTAATGTTCTGTATTTTGTTAGTGTCTGCAGATATCTAATGTCTGTATGATCTGTTCTAGTGTCTGGCTGACGCTTTGCTGCTAGAAATGAGCTGTCTTCTGCAAGGGGCTCAGTGCCTTCTCTCAGTTTAACGCCGACCTTCGGGCTGGAGGTGTTTTTGCGGCCTCCAGTGTTTTGCGCCTAATGAAAAGTGTGCAAGTGATGAATATCATTAGGCGCAGCAAAACACTGGATTGCTAGGATAAATGAGGAAAAGCTGGTTATTTTGTGCGCAGCTTAGTTTGGCAAAAAAATGGCGCAAAAACGGTGCGGCCTAAATGAAAAGCGCCCAAACAACAGAAAAAAACGATTGATATGTGGCCACATGTGTGTTCTTCGATAGTTCTGCATAGGAAGGGTTAAAAACATGATATAGTTGATATTATCCATTTCAAAATGTAAGTAACATATAGAGTGAATATTCCACTTATCTGTGAGGTGCAGCCTCCTGTGTGCAGCTAATTTCTCCCTGTACTGTATACTGATGGGCTAAGAATCTGGAGGGGGGGGGGGGGGGCATTTCAGGGCTGTTACCTCTGGCCTGTGAGACATAGACCTCACTCTTTTTTCCTATGAAAGAGAGAGAGTCTCCTCTTTTGTATGAAATTTAATTGTGTTTCATGTTTTGAGGAAAAAAAACCAGATAATAACTGTTAAACTGCTAGTTGGCAGTGATTTTATATATAAAATGGCACCTGATATTCTCACTTTAAACCTGAATATCTCGATCCAAAGCACTAGAAACACAATTCAAGATTTCATTTGAAAGAGATTCTCCTCTTCCAGGGGGCAGGGGGGCCTGGGCAATTGCCACCTATCTCTGCCTACCCATAGCGCCGGCCCTGGCGAGTGGTGAACATTTTTTTAAAAGCTCAAGTTAAGGAGACCTTAAATCATGTTATTTAATGACGCAAATTAACGGGATACAGGGTCATTGATGAAAGGATAATTCTTAGCCATCCATTATGTCTCCTGTTCATTTATATTCCTTATCACTTCCTCCTTCTCCATGAACGGCCTTTTATGCCCCCTTCTACAACTATATTAAGCTAAACGTTGTGCAGACAGGCACTGCCCCTGGATCTAACAGAACAGAAATAACAGGATGCATTTATCAAACGTCACTCTGTCAGGGCCTGCAGCTCCGTTGAGGGACTTATTATCGGACCCGAGCCGGGAGAAAGCTGGAAAATAGGAAAGAGATTATTACTGTATTTTATAAGTGCTGATCTTGCAGACACGGCTTGATGGTATTAGTAAGAGAGCAATGTCACACGCTGAGAAACTGGTTAAGAGGTTGCTAGCAAAGCATTCTGGGACGGCTTGACCAGGATAGAGCCAGGAATTCGTGAATTTTGGGTTTTTATATAACTGATGCACAAACCAGCAATAAAAATAATGATATATATATATATATATATATATATATATATATGGATTGCAAAAATCTTACATTACTACGACACCCAACATGCTTTTTTACTAGATCACTTTGGCTTTGTGGATACACTTAAAGGGGTAATGAGAACCCCCACAGATATCGAGAAAGAGGGGTCCAATGGAGGTTGCTGTGCTCGGAAATTTCCGTCAGCTCATAGTTGGAGCAATGAGGGGTCCAACAGAGGTACCTGGGGACCCCATTGGAACCCTCGTTCTTTTGATCACTGAGACCCCACCGATCAGCAAGATAGGCCCTATCTCAGGATAGGCTTAATTGTTGCTGGGAAAACCCTTTAACCAATTTGTTTTTCACACCGATTATAAGGCGCACCATCAATAAATGCCTGCTAATAAGGATGATGACGCAGGTGGCAGACCTGTGCACAGTTCAAGGCAGCTGTTGTCTGTAAGTACAGTCATTATAAGGCGCACTGGACTATAGAGGCCACCTTTGATTTCTGAGAAAATCAGAGGATTTTTTTTGGCGCTTAGAGTCCGAAAAATACGGTACTAACATTAGGTCTCCAATGAAGTAAAGTTGATTGTTATCCCTATCCTAATCTGATCAATGAGGATCTTAATTCTGTGAAACTGATCAAGGAAACAGACACCACAAATCACCGAGAATTGATGGATAGAGTTCTGTTCATTCTATCAAAGAGAACATTGCATATAGCTGGAATTGGCCACAAACAAGGTCGGCTCCAGGTTCAGTTGGCCCACTGGGGATTACAACCTCAGTGGGCCCCTTTGCAGTGAACTCACATGGCAGTATTAAAAATGAGAAATAAAACAGTCTCTTGTCCCTAAAATATTCTCTAGTTTTATCATCCAAACCCTCATGGTTATTTTCTATAAAGCCCCTCCCCCCTGTTGATTTCTAATGTACAGCTATGTGGGCCCCCCCAGGAGTCCTGGCCATGGCACTTGCCCAGGTATGCCCAGCGTAGCGCGACCTGGCCAAAAACGATCAGACTTGTAAGAACCCCTATAAGCAAATCCTAATTTTCCGGTAATCTGCCAAAGGTTGGGTCGTGGGTAAATGATTTGAAGATAGGAAAGCCAAAATTCCACTCTAGCATTGAACCGTCTTCAAGGACGTCGTACCGAGCAATGTCTTTTCTAATGAAGGATTAAGACAGAATTCAGAATTTTAGAGTGAAAGCAGTTTAGGAAGGAAGGAGATAGGGTGATGGGACAGTAAGATGGGCTTTGGTCTTATAAGATACCATCTTTAATCCTATCTCCCTTCCTTCCTAAACTGCTTTCACTCTAAAATTCGAATTCTGCTGTTGCTCGCAAGCATGAAGAAGCTCACTGTGGTGTCAGATTACACAGAAGCTCTATATAGAGGAGCCGTGAGTCACAGCAGCTAAGTCCAGTAAAGAGGTATCTTATAAGACCAAAGTCCCTCTTACTGTCCCATCACCCTAGCTCCTTCCTTGCTAAACTGCTTTCACTCTAAAATTCTGAATTCTGTCTTGTTAACAAAAAGGGAAGAAGATCACTGTGGTGTCAGATTACACGAAGCTCTATGAGAAGGGAGGGGGAGCAGTGAGTCACAGCAGCTAAGTCTCAGCAAAAATGGTATCTTATAAGAGCAAAGTCCCTATTACTGTCCCATCACCCATTCTCCTTCTTCCTAAAGGCTTTTCACTCTAAATTTCAGAATTCTGTCTTGCTCACATGAAGGGAATAAGCTCACTGTGGTGTCAGATTAACAAGAAGCGCTATATAGAAAGAGCAGTGAGTCACAGCGCTAAGTCTCATTAAGATGGTATCTTATAAGACCAAAGCCCATCTTACTGTCCCATCACCCTCTCTCCTTCCTCTAAACTGCTTTCACTCTAAAATTCTGAATTCGTCTTGCTCACAAGAAGGGAAAAGCTCACTGTGGTGTCAGATTAGACAGAAGCTCTATATAGAAGCAGCAGTGACTCAACAGCAGCTAGTCTCAGGAAAGATGGTATCTTATAGACCAAAGTCCATCTACTGTCCCATCACCCATTCTCCTTCCTTCCTAAACTACGCTTTTCACCTAAAATTCTGAATTCTGTCTTCCTAACAAAAGGTAGCAAAGCTTACACAAGAAGCTCTATGGAGAAGGGGGGGAGTAGTGAGTCACAGAACAAGATCTAAACAAAGATGGTTAGTTTGAGAATCCCATTATAAGGACTTACCCAAGGGGTTTTTCTAGTTGATGATTTTGCCCCATCTGCAGAATAGTTCACACGAATGGCCCCCCCCCCCCTCCCGCTGATCAAAGAATGAGGGCCCCATTTTCACTTATTTTATGGAGCGGCAGGTCGAATATGTACCTTGACACTCTATTCAATACTATGAGAGTGTTAAAAATCACATGGCACTATAATAGTCGTGAACGGAGTGCCTCAGAACTAATGGAGTGTTAGTTGGATCAGTGAGAACACACCATCAATTTTCGTTCCTATGATCGTTGGGCGTCCCTATCGTGACTGGTAGGGGTCCCGACAGTCACATAACAACCCATCAAACTAGGCGAACACCTTTAAGGAAGTTTCTACTGTGCTTGTTGTCCACCACTCATTCAGAGGAGGTCTAAACCTACATATAAAATCAGTAGTTACGGGTCATCGAAAATACGTGTTTTCCAATGTGGAGATATTGCATTAGTATGAGGACCCTGCACCGGGGTGAGGTGACCCTACACCAGTATGAGGTGACACTACACCAGTATGTGGTGACATTCCTTTTAATTCTGATCTACCCCAGTAAAGGGCTCAATAGCCATAAGATCAACATCTGTCAAACATAGATGCTGTCAGATTTTTTTACACCCCGGATAACTGATTGGTGTACCTAGCAGAGCTACCAGAGTAAAGAGGGATCAAGAATCTTCCATTTTTATGCATTTCTTCTTTAAGTTGAGCTGTCACCAAGTGCTGCAATACCAGACAAATCTGTGGACAATAATGGAGCTATGTTTTCATCTTTAAATAGCAAATCACAAGATTGCTTATTTAACCAAGGACATGTTTGTAATTCATTGCATAAGTATGGTGAGACACTGCATTATAAGGGAAGTTGCACTAGTATGTGGTGACACTGCACTATTATGTGGTGACATTCTATTAGTATGTGGAGACACTGCATTAGGATAAGTAATGGGAATTCCGGCTCTTATCGTAAGCTGGCTCAAAGGCTCCGTTCACTACAGAGCCGGCTCTCTGGCTCCTGAACAGTTCCCTATTAAATATATAACAAGGAGCTGCAGGCCAGTCAGTCCCGGACACCCGTACACTTTTACCTGAGTGTATTGGTGTAAGGGGAATGGTCAGCCGGTTAGGGGCGGGTTAAGGGAACCATCAGTTCACTGAGGGGAGTCGGCGAACAAAGACGCTCTTTGTGCCGCCTCTTCGGTAACGATACATCACTATTAGTATGAGGTGACACTGCACTAGTATATGGTGACATTCCTTTAGTATGAGGTAAAAACTGCATTCGTATGTGGAGACACTGCATTAGTATGAAGTAACACTGCACGATCTGAGACACTACACCAGTATGAGGTGACACTACACCAGTATGTGGTGACACGGCATTAGTATGTGGAGATACTGCACCAGAATGTGGTGACACTGCATTAGTATGTGGTGACATTCTATTAGCATTTGGAGACACTGCACCAGTATTGGTGACACTGCATTAGCATGTGGTGACATCCCATTAGTAATGGTGGTGACACTGACATTAGTATGTGGTGACACTGCATTAGTATGTGGTGACACTGCATTAGTATGTGGTGATTTCCTTAGCATGTGGAGACACTGCACCTGCATGTGGATTGGTGACACTGGATTAGTATGTGGTAAGACATTTGTGGTGACTGCATTGTTGTGGTGATTCCATTAGCATGTGGAGACACTGCACCGCATGTGGTGACACGGATTAGTATGTGGTACATCCCATTAGTATGTGGTGACACTGCATTAGTATGTGGTGACTCCCATTAGTATGTGGTGACACTGCATTATTATTGTGTGACATTCCATTAGTATGTTAGGACCCTACTCTACAAATTATGCTTCTTTAACACAACACATTTCAACACAGCTAAGGAATGACAGAAAACTACAGGCCTCAAGCTGAGCAACTGTCATGTGCCGAACAGCAGGGATGGACGTACTATACTAGGCCCCACTGCTCTCACATTATTCACGCACTGACCTTGCCCGCTCGCCTCATGTAGACTCGCATTAGTGAAAAAGAAGTGACCATCTGCTTCTCTAGGTACGGGAGGACAGACCTAGCTGATAATGATCATTTCTCTTTCACCTTAGCAATAACAAACACTAAGTCATGGGCAGCCATTACTCACCTTCCCATAACATGGCTCCTTGTAATGAAATTATACATTTCCCTCCCATAAAATACAGACATAATTGCCATATACCACATCCCATACTAGGAGCAGTGTGTTAAAAAATCCCATTTATAGATTTTTACCTCACAAACCTGCTCATGTGGAGATTAGAGGGTATAAAAACTATAAAACATAAACTGTCCCTAAATAAAAAAAACATCTTTTGTCTATAAGACCCACAAGCGTTGGACGATTTATAGCAGCTACCACTGAGGACATGAATATGTCCATATACTATAAACCGTCTAATGGAAGACAAGGTGGAGACCTTAAAATGAGAGAAACGGTGAAATCATCTGCATGCCTACAGTTTTTGAACAGAATTCGGCTACTCTTAATGCAATAGTTTTTGTTCCATCAGTGCCCTGGGAAGATTTTTTTAAAGGGTTGTGCAAACCGATCCGCCAAAAAGTAGAATATGCCCTTATAAGCATCTGTGAGAATCAGATCCAGAGTGATGGAAATCGACCACAAAATGTTCATGTGAAGGGTAGCATCATCGTAATCAGTATCAAGAGAGTTGCTTACAGAATTTTTGTCTAATACACTCACCGGCCACTTTATAGGTCAACCTGTCCAACTGCTCGTTAACACTTCATTTCTAATCAGCCAATCACATGGCGGCAACTCATGCATTTAGGCATGTAGACATGGTCAAGAAAATCTCCTGCAGTTCAAACCGAGCATCAGTATGGGGAAAAAGGTGATTTGAGTGCCTTTGAACGTGGCATGGTTGTTGGTGCCAGAAGGGCTGGTCTGAGTATTTCAAAACTGCTGATCTACTGGGATTTTCACGCACAACCATCTCTAGGGTTTAAGCAGAGATGTCCGAAAAAGACAAAAACATCCAGAGCGGCAGTTCTGTGGGCGGAATGCCTTGTTGATGCCAGAGGTCAGAGGAGAATGGGCAGACTGGTTCGAGGTGATAGAAAGGCAACAGTGACTCAAATCCCACTTGTTACAACCAAGGTAGGCAGAAGAGCATCTCTGAACGCACATACGTCGAACTTTGAGGCAGATGGGCTACAGCAGCAGAAGACCACATCGGGTGCCACTCCTTTCAGCTAAGAACAGAAACTGAGCTACAATTTGCACAAGCTCATCGAATGGACAGTAGAAGATTGAAAAACGTTGCCTGGTCTGATGATCTCGATTTCTAATGCGACATTCGGATGGTAGGGTCAGAATTTGGCGTCAACAACATGAAAGCATGGACCATCCGCCTTGTATCAACGGTTCAGGCTGTTGGTGGTGGTGTCATGGTGTGGGGAATATTTTCTGGCATCTTGGGCCCCTTGGTACCAATTGAGCATCGTTGCAACACCACAGCCTACCTGAGTATTGTTGCTGACCATTCCATCCCTTTATGACCACAATTACCCTGTAACATCTGATGGCTACTTTCAGCAGATAATGCACCATGTCATAAAGCTGGAATCATCTCAGACTGGTTTCTTGAACATGACATGAGGTCACTGGACACAAATGGCCTCCACAGTCACCGATCTCAATCCAATAGAGCATCTTTGGGATGTGGTGGAACGGGAGATTCGCATCATGGATGTGCAGCCGACAAATCTGCGGCAACTGTGTGATGCCATCATGTCAATATGGACCAAAATCTCTGAGGAATGCTTCCAGCAACTTGTTGAATCTTGCCACGAAGAATGAGGCTTTCTGAAGGCAAAAGGGGGTCCCCGTTACTAGCATGGTGTACCAATAAAGTGGCCGGTGAGTGTAACGGTAAGTATTTAGCTCTATATTGTAGTCTTTTAGTAATACAACCTCTTCAGGTAATTCCTCTAAAGGAAAGTGAAGTGACTCTGCTAATTATGTCCTTGTCTATACGGTAAAGAGTCACCATGGTTTGTTAAGCTTTTCAATGTCCTTTGGTTTTTTTTTTTAATAGGACAATCAAAAAGTTTTCCAGGAACCTTCAAAATCCCATGGATCGTTTAAAACCACATGAATCCCGGGGTCTTTTGCCAAGGAAATACAGAAAACTCGACACTCTAGAAGTATCCCAACAGACACAAAGTGTCACTGGGTTCTTTTGGGCACCACCTAAGTACATAGGGCAGATTTTGCTTTGATATTTTACTGGTCTGCTCCATTTTGAGCAGAACAAAGAAGAGTGAACTTAGCAACGGCTTTTATGTTACAATTTAATATTAAAGGAAATCTACCATCAAAATGATCATGATAAACCAGGGACGCTTACTCATAAATCCAGGCACCGGGACTATGGTAATCTTCTTATATATGTTATTCATGGACTCCTTCTATAATCAACTTTAAAATTATGCAATGACCCGAAGGGCTTTGGGTGTGTTACAGAAGTCCTCTGTGCTTTGGCTTCACACACTGTTGTAACACTGTGCAGCACACGTCTCAGTCTCATCCTCCTCCCTTCCCTTATATCGCAGCAGTGAGCACACAGTGGGAGGGGGAATGTGTCCCGGAACAGTGTAACAGCCTTGTGAATCTTAAGCACCAGAGGGGTTCGAGGAACCATCCCCAGAGTCCTTATGGATTATTAGCTAATTTTAAAAGTTGATTTAGAAGGAAGGAGGCCATGGATAACAAGAAGATTACACAGTCACAGTGCTGGATCTATAGGTAAGTGTATGTGGTTTAACTGCTTGATTTGGGTTAAAGTGGTTGTACAGGATTAAAAAACAATAAACAGTGCCACTCTTGTTTTCAGGCTGAGCTTGGTATTGCGCTCCTCCTCTATAAATTGAGTTGATGCAATATCAGACACACAACGACAAGGCTGGTATTATCATCCCGCTCCCTGAAAAACACTTCCCTTTTCTAATGTTTTATGTTAAAATGTTAATTAAAATTTTTGGGGTTTTATTTTTTCCCTTTTGTGTATTCTGCGTTCTAGCTCGAGTGTCATTTTGTATAAGATTTAATTCCTGACTATTTCATTGTCTTTAAACGAGTGAGAAAACAAGACAATTGGTCAATAAGCTGGTGACAAGTCAGGATTTTAATTTATTTATTTGGTGGTTTGTCCTGTTTAATTGAATATAAGATTGAGATGAGAAGCCCACGCTTCATGCTTATGGCAGAGGCATTGATTTTGTCATAACCCATTAATTTATCTGTGATACACAAAGATTTGGGGAAATTTTATATGCACATAGTAATTTGCCGAAACACATAAACACGTGGCGCTCTCATCTCTCCGTTTTTCTGAATCAATACTCAAAGCAGCCTTGTCTAAAAAATAATCACTCATCTGAATTTCAATTCTGAATAGATTAGATTTTCGGCCTAGTCTCAGTCTCTTGGGAGACCACATCCCCATATAGAGTGAAGCGGAAGGCCTCAGAGCCATAGACCATCATGACGAGGAATCTTTTCTGTAGCAATTATAATGAGAGCATCAAGCTGACCCTTGATGGTCACATAGCGGGAGAATATGGAAGCCCATGGCTAGCAAATATCGTGTGCCGGTGGCTGGCACCGTACACTGGGAGAGCATGAATATTGGACGAAATATGGCTCATATGACCTCGGATGTGGCAAACTCTGGCTCATTGTTGAAGTGTTCTAAAAACCTAAAATAAGGACAACAAACTTGACCTAGAAAACGTCACCCCCACTGTGAATCCTTTGAGTCAAAGATTTTTTCAAGGGATTTCAACAGGTTCCTAGACAATAAATAGTGGTCCCTCTGCTAGTCATAGCCACTCCCAGTACATATTGTGGGGAAGGAGTGCTAGAAGGAAGTGTATGGTTTCTTTACAGCACCCCCACGGGACATGAAGCATTACACAAGTTTCATAACAAATGTAATGCTGATGTTTTTGAGTCCTCCAGCTAAAGATTCTCATTAACGCTGTTCTCCCCATAGGTAAGGATCTGAAACAGCAAATAGAATTGATCCTGAATTTCTAATGGGTTGTCTAAACTTAAAGGGTTATTCCGGGAATGAACGCAAAACCCCTGATTAGATAAATTAATAGTACAACATACTCAATGTCTTGTCACAAAATGAAGCTTACATAGTTTGATTTTATGATTTACAAAAATTTGTGCCTCTCTAAGTAGGTGGATTTATCACTAAGATGGCGCCATTGGAAACTACAAGTCCCAAGATCCTTTAGTTCTCAGTAACATCCTCCACTTCTTATGCTCGCTCCCGTGAGATGAACAGTTTTCTTGCTCTGTACCATAGTAATGATGTGTAACTGCCATCACCACAACACTGACCATACTGGATGCACTCACACAACCGATATCACCAACCACTAGTGGTGATCACATGACCTGACCTGCAGGCAGCTGCAGACATGTGATGTGGACATGTGACCAGCGGCCATCTTCTGTCCTGTGTCTGCTCTGCAACGGACCGCGCGGAGGAAATTCACGGACTGATTAAAGGGCCAGTAGCATTTTAATTCTTCATTACAGTCTATGTCTTCAGCATTTTCTGCTAAGGGACAAATTTTGAATAACAACTTAATTCACACATTAGCTTCTATTATGATGCCCATTTGTATATGAATATGCTGATTCCTGGAATACCCCTTTAAAAGCTTATGTTCACAACACCTCAAGCTTCCGGACCTTTTCCAGGTCATAGACATCAGATTGGTTGAGGCCCCACACTCAGCTTTTAGAGAGAGACCACAGCATGAAAAAATCTTGTTACGTCCATCAAACACAGTACCGTACTTGTACAGTGGTTTTCTTGGTATTGCAGCTAAGTTCTATTCAATTGAATGGACGGAATGTACTGGGTCGGATGACTAATGGAAGAGGTGCAGGTAACAACTTCCACTGATCTGATTTTGATAACTGATCTCAAAGGGTTTTACTAATCCTGCTCCAGATCCCATTGTGCAGTCCCCAATTTCCAGACTGATGTGGAAGTGGTTTGGCCCAGTCGATGGCCAGCAATGCCCATACAATGAAACAAGTGACATCGCTGAGCTCCGATGAAGCCACTGATTGGCCAAAGTTTGTTTTCTACATCACCACCACCACCAAAGCCACTGATTGGCCAACCATCACTGCTGTGAATCGGGAGACTGATTACTTACACTTAGTCCGCTTGGAATATTGATGAACTATTCTTAGGGGGTTTTCAAGAGTCATTTAATATTGTTTGTAAACCCCCTCAAATATTATTATAGATGCAAATACAGAATTTCCAAAGCGATATTGCAATCTGGCCTCAATATAAATGCAAGTGTGAGCTTAGCTCAATCCTCTGTTTTTCCGAATTTTATAGGGAAATCCAATAAAACAAACTGCACTTCCACCTCAGGCATGTTGTTCCTTTTCATGCATAAAATCTCATAGGGAATATTTTCCTGCCAGTAACGGTAATCACTGTGAGTTTTGATTACACCTGCATCGGTGTCGCCAAGTCGAGAATAAAAAGTAATAAGACGAAAAAGGGGCGAATAATGATTGTTTTTTCAGCCTGCAGTAAGGAGACGGCTAAATTTTCTTGGTTTTTCTCAGTTTAGCTCTGGCCAAAAATAAAAATCGGAATAGGATTTTTATTTCTCGACTCAATGTGTATGGCCGGTAGCCGTAGACTCCACCACCATGACGACAGATTTTGGTGGGTGTCTGCTTATTCAAGTGGATAGTTATTTCTGGCTTTAATTGCCCGAGGGCTGGCAGCATCTGTCTCCCGGGCTGGGACAACCGTAGTAGTTGGTGAATTCGCTAAGACTAAAGAGGATCTGGACATAGCGAGCTCAACTGTTGTTCAAGCGAGCCTTGATGGAGCAGACGTGATAACCACTCAGCCCGAAGCTGAAAGTCTGCTCTGCCGTCTTCCGTTGTGGGAGGGTATTAATCAAGTGCTGAGAGACATCCCTTAAACTAGGCAATAAAAAGGCTGTTTCAACTGCTGGGAATGGCACACCGAGCCGGGGAGAGTGAGACTTATTAGAGCGCCACAAGGCAGTAAACTAAGAAAATCAAACAGCGTCTAGCGCTAATTAGGAACGTGCGCGCGTTGAATTGCTGAAAGGATAATCCAATGGTTACACGATCAGCACCTTCGCTCTGACCAAATAGGAAAGACTTCTTCCCCCGATTCAGAAATTTAGCTCATTATAGCAGGGAGACAAGCTTCCAGGCTAGTGGCGAGATGTCTGCACTGATCATGCGTCACCGGGAGTGGGGGTCAGGCAGCTTCATCTCTGGGGAATTATACAATTCAGTAGGAATAGAAAGGACAGACGATTCCTCCTCCAGGGAAACAACTGCAGACACTGGACTTACTTAGGTGGAGAGAAGGAACCCGGTGATCTGTACGTACGGTGTGCCATCACCCTATTATTGCCCTTTCATAGTTTATGTGTCAAAAAGAGTCTTTCCCAGGTGTTCTCCAGTATTATACATTCATAGGTCGTTAGATATGTCAAAAACATTGATGGGGTCTAAAATACGGTAATCAGGTCTACTTCTGGGCATTTCGACAGCTGAGGATCCTCGTGTCACCCTTGTGCATTTGCATGCTGAACAAATATGCAGAGCATGTTAGGCTCAGTTCACATCTGTGGATGTCATGTCCCCACTCTCGCTTGTTATAGTACCTCAAGGACCTGAAGAAGCCTTAGATCTCATCATCTAACTGACAACAAAAATAATCCTTTACGTAGGGTATTTTACCCTGATTTTTGCAAAGATCAACACGGAGACTCCTAACAGATTTGGAGCCTAGTACAACGTAAAGTCTTAGGACTGAAGATACTTTGATTCTGATATGTGTCAATTTATTTAAGAGTCTGTTTTTAGGTATTGACCATTTCTTTGGGCCTAATATCATTTTTGGGATCTGGCTAGAGTCTAATTTGGGATCAGTTGGGGCTCAAGTTTAATTTAAGATCAGTTCTGGGATCTAAGGAAATAGGTAAAAGAGGACCTTTCACCACCTCATGTGGATGGACATACAATGCTGTAGGGGCGGCCACAAATCCGAGGGCCCTTTGAATTGTCTTCCTACCCCCAAGTGTCTGATTATTTCATAAAAATATCTACTATTATAATCCTATCCACTGTCAGAGTGGAGGAACTTCAGTTGAAGTTAGGCTATGTGTACGATAATCTTTTACTTGTCAGAGAAGTTAGAAAACCCATTCCCCCTAAGCACCTCCTCTCTATACCTCAGCAAACTGTGGGTCTAGAAAGAAAATTCTAAGTGTCCTTGAATCTGCGGTAGCAGCCCCTACAGTGTGCTGATCTCCACTGTATAAGGTGGTGAAAGGACCTCTTTAAGGTCGAGGTCCTCGGTTTCCTTGGGGATCAGGTCTGGTAGGCACATTTCATGTAAGATCAGTTTCTAGGCCTTGAATTTTTGGTGGAATGATCGAGTAATTCCATTCTGCGATATTAGTTATTTTGAGGTAAAATCAGGGTCATAGGTACTACTCTAGTTGCAAAACATTCTGTGAAGGGCATAACATAACACTGGTGGGGTTATGCATGCGTATTTCAAATTGGCACACATAGGTTTATTAGGCAGATTTCCAATTGATGGAAATGATGGTCTAACCTGATATTATCCGAGACATTAAAAAATCACATCCAATGATCTCTTTATAATGGGTAACTCCAAAGTAACATATAACTATTTCTCTTTATCCTGTTAGGCTACATTTACAGTTCACTCCCGCTCCTCTCCATCGCTTAATCAGAGACCCGCGCCATATTCCGTCACAAAGATAGGACATGTCCTATTTTTCTACGGCTACGGAATGGTGTAGCCGCACATGCTGCTGCACCTAACCGCTCCTCCGTGGCGCCGTGAGCCCATTGCTATGTATGGGGGACGTATATCTGCCATACATACGTCCCCCATACGTTAGTGTTGAATGTACCTTAGGTGGGAAAAAACATGGACTTTTTGACAGGAAATCACTCCTTCTGAAGTGGATCATCTTTTGTTCATTGTCAGAATGAGAAAAATATGGCGCCATAACTCCAGAACAACCACCACACATGCCCTAGGCTGTTTGAGGTCTCCTACCTAAGCAACTTTCAACCCCCCCCACCCTTGTTTTGAGGCACACAGCCCTTTTGGTTCTGCTTTTCCTAATACTCATTTAACCTAAGCCTAGTTTGGATCTTCCCACCAAAATTCCTTTGACAATTATATGGAATTAAGTTTAATGGACGACACAATAAAGGATGGATTCCATTTAACTATGTACTGGAAGATCACAACTTTCTGCTTTGGTTTGAAATTACGCAAAGTGAGGTATGTCTCCACAGCAGACGACTGCATCGAGCATGATGGAATACAGTTCAGGAACTGAAGATATTGGTCTAGGAAAAATCAATTTTGCATTAAACGTCCCTTTAAGACCCCCACTCAGGGACCGTTATTGCTTTTCAGATGGACACGAAGGTACATCTCAGAAATAGCACGTTCTGTTTTTTCTTCTCTGTATTTTTATTAAGTGCTGACTAAAAAGGTCATTGTGTAATTCTCTGATCAATTCACGATGACTGGAGATGAGGCGTATATGTGAGCAGAGAAACTTAAGGACTTCAGTGGCTGTTTCCTCCATAGTGTAATTCAATGATTTGCTAATTATAAATGACAGCAAATAGTTGGCCCTTTATTTATCCAATGTGATCTACACGTATCATCCTAAACTGGGAAATGTCGGAGGGTCTCGTTTCATGAGCACAACCAATGTGATCTTCTGATATTTCTCTGAGGTACAAAATAAGAAAGTACATCTCTAGTCAGTAATTTTTCATGTTATCAGCCATAACTCCTAAGGGATCTTTGCCTTTAGAGTTGTTTAAGGAACTAGAACTTTCAGAAGCCTCATTCCCCTTCATATAACCCAACTTCCTTCAAAAGTTGTTTGGTCCACTGATTCTGGTACACTTGGAATTTCTCTCTTTCCCACACTGTTCCTGAGTAATCAGTGGAATTAGTGATTCAGCACCTTATATGCTAATATTTTCTTTAACTACCAGGTAGGCCGGAGCAGAAATCCTGGCCCCTCCACTGACGTAGATATTGGCTGACAAATCTAAGAATAAAACTGCACCAGAACATGAGTGAGGTATAAACAATGCCAGGTTGGAGATGGTGGCGTTCTGAAAGGCCCTCTTTAAAGCTGATGTTAAGCAAACATAATAGGCAACTTAAGCCCTTCCACACTGGCGTTTTTCACGCGCGTTCTGCGCGTGCATTTGACGCGCAGAACTTGCATTGCACTCTGTCCCATTGTATTCAATGGGTCTTTCTTCATTAGCGTTGGTTTTCACGCGCGTCTTGCGTTCGTTTTCACGCGCGTCAAAATCGCAGCATGCTCTACTTTTGCGTGTCAGACCGCGTTTTTCACGCCCATTCAGTCTATGGAGATGCATCAAGAACGCATTGCACTTCTGCAATCATTTGCAAGTGCAATCGATTGCAAGCGCTTTTAAACTAAGGGTTGCTAGGTGACCAGAATAACAGTATTCCCCTGCTCGAGATCGAGCAGTATTAACAAATCACAATGAAGAACAGTGAGAATAGAATAAAACATGAACACAGTAACACAGGATCATTTAAGAGAAAAACACAGTGCAGAACACAGTGCAGAATAGATTACAGATTTCGGCACATCTGCTGACTTGTCGGAGATACGCGCGGAACGTTGTCCCCAAAATAGCATGTGAAGAACATTCTATGTGTGAAGAACACATTGCAGATTATTTAAACAAATTCTATTCTTCACGTTCTTCACATCTGCTAACGTGGTCGGAGATAATATCCTCGCGGAACAGTGAAGAATAGATCGCGAGTTTGCCAAATTATCAGAAGACATTATTTTTCAATTAAATACACATTTTAATCCCAAACCATGGCCCTTTGAAAAATGCTCGAGTCTCCATGAATCGCGCTACAACACACGCGCGTGAAAAACGCAAAAACGCTAATTACCCAAGGAAAAAGGAACAAAAAACGCAGGCAAAACGTCAGTTTTTCACGCATTGCACCCTACGTGAAATGCAACGCTACCCTTAGGCCCCTTCACACTTGCGCTCTTCACCGCGTTTTCTTTTTCGACGCGTGCTTTTGACGCGCAGAACTTCATTGCCGTCTGACCCATGGTAACCAATGGGTCTTTTCAGACTTGCATTTTTTTCACGCACACACGCGCCGGTTTTTTTACGCGCTTTTAAATCTCGACATGCTCTACTTTGCAAGTCCCCGTGAAAAACGCACCATACGAGTCTATGGAGATGCATCAAAAACGCATCGCACTCTGAGACACTTGCATTGCAATGCGTTTTTTCACCCATCAATTGCCTAGAAAAGATAGAGCTCAGTCCTGAGTCATTTCACCGCATTTTCTGCGCGTGAAAAACGCATATGAAATTGGCATTGAAAACGCGCGTGAAAAACTGAGACACTGAACAAACTCTGACTGAAAACTGATTGCCTCTGATCAAAAATGTGCGTTTTTCACTGACCAAAACCCTATCGCGCACCCTGATCAGACTCTGACGTGATCTGCAACGCAAGGTGTGAAGGGGCCTTATCACTTTGTGATTTAGTGTGATGTCTAAAAGGAGTCAAGACATTGCAGTGATTAGTCTTTGATTTTTTGTCTGCTTTCAGTGATTGTACCAACCATAATTACTCCAAGAAAGAAAAGGATAATGGGTCCTCAAGGACATATTATTATTGACAGGATCTACAGCTAAATATTGGTACCAAGGATCACAGGATGCTTTTCTGAGGTCTTTGGAGTCCATGCCTATATGTTAGAGTGTTTTTTGACAGGAGGACCATCAGCAGCAAGGGAGCACAGAACAGAGCTCCATTGACTTTAAGACCAATTGGAAATATGGGGAAAAAATCCTGGTCAAGTATTCAATCAGCAGACCAGCAGATGTTTGAGGTTGCTAGTACTTGATAGATGTTTGAACTTCCTCCCACTCGCTTAGCCGTGATCGGTGTTGTTACTGGACTCCCTCTTACCCATTGTTCTGGCCTTATTACTTTCTCATCCGCTTCATCCTGGCTTGTGTACTGGATTATTCCTTTGCTTACTGTTTTAGTAATTCCATCCTCTCTTGGACCTCTTGGCTTAGTTCCTCTCCATCTAGTTCTAGTCCTGGGTTTACTTTTGGTGTCATTTCCAGAAGGCAGCACTTCAAGACCAATTCTTCTTGCAAGGCGCAAATAGTGAACACCAAAGGGTATGGTATAGGATTGCACATTAATTTGTGTTTTGAATCTAAGAAATCCTACATTGCATTACAATTGTTATATTATCGATTTACTGCTCAGGTCTTAATTGCTAATTCAGATAACTTAAACTTCTCAGATTATTTCAGAATAGATCATTTAATATCTTTATAGAAAGTATATGTGTAATTTCAGTTACAATGAGCTGACGCTCAAATAAAGATTAGATGCAAAAAACAGGACAAACCCTTCCCGAGTCCTCAGTACTTAAATACATATGAGACACCTTCTTTTTTTTAAGCATTAGAGTCACTTTGAAGCTCATTTCCTAGTGGTCTTAATCAGGTTCACTGCAACACTGCACACCATTTGTCGGTTAATGCATATTTCTTATTAGCAGTTTACTAGAACAGTCCGAGCGGAAAAGAATAAGAATAATAAGATATTGGAAACAGTGTGATCTTAACATTCGCCGGCTTTCAGCCTCTGCCTATCTGATAATCACAATTACTCTACTCAAGAACTTCTAGAAGTTCCGTTTTAAGCTTTTTGAAACCTTTACTTGGACTGCAGATTTGTTCTTTTGTACTAAAATATCAATTTAATATTAGGAGAAAAATTATACTATCCCCAACACACAAGTAAAAAATTACTTAAGGAAAAAACGGTGCTTGCAACTATACAATGGGTCCAACTACTCTACTCTATCAAACTTCTAACGGTTCCGATTTTACGTTCTGAAGCCTTCTGGATTTTCATTGACTGCAGATTTGTTTCTTTGTACTAAAATATAAAAATTTCAATAATAGTGCCAAAAATATAACTACCCAAACGACAAAAATGAACTGAAAGGCTAAAACTGCATGCAACACGCGAATAGGTAGCAATTACCTTGCTCAAGAACTTCTAGAGGTTCCTTTTACTTTCTGAAGCCTTCTGATTTTCTGGCACTGCAAATTTGTTCTTTATACTAAAATAGCAATTAAAAATTAGAAAAAAAAGTATACTATCCCAAAGAGAAGTAAAATTACATAAGGAAAAAACGGTGGCGCAACTACAAAATCAGCAGTCACTCTAGATTACTCTACTCAGAACTTCTAGAGGTTCTGTTTTTATCTTTACTTGAAAGCCTTCTGATTTTCTGGACTTCAATTTTTGTTCTTTGTACTAAAATATAATTTAATATCAGGAAAAAAAATTATACTACCCAAACGAAGCAAAAATTACTGAAGGCAAAACGGTGCTGCCAACTACCATAGACGTGCTTTGTTTTCAACACTGCCCTGAATTTTCACAATTTACAAAATACAAATTAGCCGTACTTATTTTTAGCATACAGCTCAGAATTATTGTCTCTATGGTTACAGACTACAAACACAGATAGCTAGAGTCTCTCATATTGTATGTTTCCCTTTATGGCTTTGTAGTCTCTTTGAAGTTTTTTTGGTTTCCATTCCCTACACTAAACACCCCGTACCATAGGCTTCTTGTGAAATAGTTCCAATTTAGTTTGGGGCAAATTGTCCCCCCCTTTCGCCACACAAACACGCTGCTTCAATGGTACTGTGGGCCACGGAATGGTGCTAGTCTAGCACGTTCTACACCAATCCCTGCCGCCGGTTCTATCTGGAGTCTTGTGGATGGACCAGACTTAATAGAGTCCCATCGCCCACACATGTTTTATCTATTTTTTTGCAATTTTGGTCGGCTGCTGTGCCCCATGGACTGGATATATATCTAAAACAGCTTTTTTGAAAGATATTTAAATTTTTTGTTTTATAAATTGGGTTCGTTTTTTGCCTTTTTTTTGCTTGTTTTACCTATTGAACATCTTTCTCTTTTTCACAGGTTAAAAAATTGAAAAAGAAAAAGTATAATAAATTGTTCCAATAACGCTTCAATCTTCTTAAACGACTTTTTTTTGAAAAAGAGGCTTGAAGAATTGTTCCCGGAAGTTTGGACACTTAAATTACCCGACTATAAATAAGATAGGTCATAAGGGGTCTTTGATAGAGAAAGTTCTCCCAGTTCCTCCCACAACCAGTGCTATCTGTTTCCTAGCATATTATTGGCTTCTTTGGTTAGTTACTGTATCATATGGGCTCATATGCAGGATAAAGGTTTGTAATACACATATTGCCTGCACTGAAATATTCTGTAGGACCATTACGCACATATACAAACACATACTATATATCAATATATATACTATAATTATATATACATACATCGGTCCCCTACTTAAGAACACCCCGACTTCACAGCGACCCCTAGTTATCCAACGACCACTGAGATATTAATATTACTGTACTTTAGCCTTGGCTACAATAGATCAGATTATAACTTATTAAAAAAGGTGTCTGTAATGAGCTTTATGTTTTTAATCCTGGTCCTTATTACCACCTAACTTTTTAAAATCAATTGTTACAAGCCAAAACATCTGGCTGGATCTACAAGTTAAAATATACAGTTCCGACTTCCAATACAAATTCTCGACTGTAAAACAAACCTACAGACCCTATCTTGTCGTACCTGGGTGAACTGCCTGTCTATATAATATATTAACAGGCATTCCCAGGTTACGTACACAGATAGTTTCGTAAGCTTGTTCTTAATTGTTCAGTGTATGTAAGTTCGGAAATGTATATTTTATAATTGTATTATGTTTGCGAATATTCCAACTGCCCAACATTTTTTTTTTAGAACCTGTATATATATATACTATATATATATATATATAATACAGCGCGTCCCATACCTAAGAACACCCGACTTCACAAAAACCCCCTAGTTACAAACGCGCACCGTCTTGATGTGTGAATCTGTACTTTTCGCCCTAGGTTATATGTATCAGCTATAACAGTTATCAACAGGTGTCTGTAATGAAGCTTTATTGTTATTTCTGGTTCTATAACACCACCCACATTTGTAAATCCTTTGTCCACAGAGACCAAAGACATTTGACTGGGGTTACAATCTAATAAATTATACATTTTCCGACTTACATACAAATTCATCAACGTAAAACAAACCACACCTAACGGTACGTAATCCCGGGACTTCCTGTATACTGTATCTCAGTGCCATAGCTAGAATGTAAAAAATAACTGATCTTTCATGGAGCGGGCAAGTTTCCGCACCTACTTGGCTTAGTGTCTCCTGACCTTTGGCGACGTGATCAGATGTAAGAAAGTTATAATGAAAGTCATTAACTACTACATGTTCTCAGCTTTGGAAAAGGCCAGATCAGTATGGAAGAACAAAAGTCCCGGCAATTTGGTACAATACCCCCCCAGAAACACCCATGAGGGGACACTTTTTTTTTTTAAGGTACATATAAAAAAATATTTCAGCACCCAATATTTCTTTTGCTCCAAGTAGAGAAGAACATGGAGGCTTCTACGGTGAGTAGATGTGATAGGACGGTTAACAGCTGCTCTTCAATAAGCACGACTCTGCCTCCTCCTACGTCTAAGCCTGAGACGGAATTTAAATAGCGTGATCTTCCATCCTTTTTTTGCCGAAATTGACAAAATATTAGCCATTACCAAAAAGGTAATAAATGACAGCACAGTTTAATGAGCAATACTGACGATCTCATGAGTAAGGCGGCAAAGATGCCGGGTAAACCGTCATAAACCCCTCCTATAAGATCACACCGGCCATTGTCTTCATCGCTCTTCCTTAGTGATACCTGAACAATATGATTTAGAGCCTCCATCTTTGACACTTTCAAGGTATCGCATGATAAAGATAATTAATCGCGCGCAATAGAAAACCCGTTAAAGCGGCCGGGGGCTTTCAGATACATGAATCGGCGCTGACAATGCTAATGAGAATGTCCTATTTTAAGAGGCAGAACCGCATTGATCTGATGATGTAGATACTTTTATTTAATGGGCTGAAGCTGGCTGAAGTCTGCTGTTCTCACTTCTAAATCAAATCGGTTCGGCGACCTCGAAATGGATATCATTAGTCTGTTTTAACAGTAATATGTAAGGGTGATGCTTACCCTTGCTGACACTTAGAGAATTCAGATAAAACTTTGACTCGTAGATCTAAAAAATACCCAGGTTATCCACATTCATATCTGACTCAAATTAGTGATATTTAGATGACCTAACCATAGAGCCACTGAACAGTGACATTCATGGTAATCTTTACAGCCCATCCTCTCCATCTCGCCGGAAAGCAAATAAGATCCTAGTACCCCTCCAAACTAAATCATCTTCTGCTGTGATCTCTGTGCTCATATAAAGGACATGCCTTGGCCCACCAAAGATGCCTGTTTGTCCCAGTGGGGCCCACTTCCTACGCTGAAAAGAGTTCCTACTAACTAACAACTAACGACGTATTAACATTGCGACGTGACAATCAGTATCGTTATTTGGCTCTAATTGTTCCGTACCCACCGTGTGTTTTTTTACTATTAAGGGAACCTGTCGCCACAATTTTTCACAAATACATGCAGTGACATGTTCCTCGAACCCTATAAACTACAAATGACAACCCCTTCTTTTAGCTAAAAATAGTGTTTCCCTTACATCCCCATAAAATCAGAGTTATAACGTGCCTGGTTATCCAGGAATTCTAGTAGCGAGACAGGGGCGTGGCCATGTCAATGTGCCAGGGTGACAGTCATCCTTAGGGTAACATTAGCAAACTGTACACGCATGCACTCTCTGAGCAATCGAAATCCCGGCATGCGCTGCATGGAGCCATGAAGCAATTAGAAGTCTATGAGAGTGCAGTGGTTCAATTGTGCTCAGATGTATGCTGGTGACAGTTTGCCTACATTAAAGGTCCCATATTCCTTAACAACTATGTACGGAAACCTGGGTTTGATTGCCCTATCTCTGGGTCCGAATATTTGAGTGATAATTCCATCCTTATACGGACCTTAATATTCTCAACACCCATCAACTAAAAACTAAGCTGACCAGCGTATAAATGGTGGTTGTCTTATATCCGTCATGCAGATGTCAGGAGAGAAGAGTTTGTACATGTCCATTCACACATAATTTCTCAAAAAGTGTCGTTAATATTGGAGTAGACACCACCAATGGAACTGTCCCAAACCTTTTAGATTTCCATATGCAGTTGTGGTGTCTGGGAGAGTAGTATTGGTTTGAACATGTTTGGGAGATATTAGAGTTTAGGGCTTGTTTAAGACATATTAAATTCAACTGTATCCCTACCTCTCAGCCATCCAAAATAGCTTATTTTTTTTTCCAGCATCTGCATCTCCTGTCATGCTGTTTTTCACTGATCATCTAAGACCGATTGGCAAAAAGTGGAATAAATAATTTATCTCTGATCCACCACATGGTTGTCTAATATCTTGTTTTTCAGTATGGAGACAAACCCATAAATGGTTGTCCGTTCTGAAAAAAAAATCTATAGTGGCGGGATCGGGCTGTCTTAAAACACAAATATGTCTTACCTGTCCGTGCCCTTTCCAGTATCCAGCGCTGCTGTTCGCCTCCGGGCCGGCCGCCAGTTTAAACAAACATGGCCAGCCGGGCAGCGCTGCATTCACCTTCCCGGCCGGACCCGACAACCTCGTCGGCCCCGATTCAGCAAGTGTGCCATAGTGACGATAGCTTACCAGGCCAGGCCGGAAATCGATGCAGCGCGCTACTACTTTCCAACCTCTCGGCGGCCATGTTGTTTACATGGCGCCCTGACCGTAGCACGCAAACCGCTGGACACCGTAGGGCACTGGAAGGTAAGTAGGACTCGGACAACCCCCTTTAAACCAATGCCCTAATGAAAGTCGAGATTGGTCAACTGTTTTTCTCAGATCATCCTCCGTGATGTCTAATGCACTTCTCAGAAAATGGAGAGAGTATGTAGAGTAATATGATGGTCAGCACATGCCGCCTTTTGAGGACTTTGAACTCCCAATTTAGGGAAATTACTTTATAAGATGTCCTCAAACATTTCACCAAGCATACAATCATCGCAAGACTTCGACCGAGATCATATCCAGCATGGGTTCTCATACACTTGAGACCATTGTACGGTAAGAACTGAGGTGAAAGAAAAACCCCACATTCCACGTTTCTTGAACCGAAAGGTTGTGGCTGCGGTTTAATCCAGTAATGCATATTCTCTTAGCGTGCAGGGTCAAGTCAAGGGGGAGAGAATGGTGTGGATTATAACACGAGCAACTGGGATAACTTAAATCAACACTGTCACAAGCAACCTACTGGCGGGGTTTTTAAGTGTATTCGCTAGCTAAAGGTCATAATCTCCTAAATAGCTCACTTCTTTCACTTTAACTCGGATATTTTGACTATCGTCTTGACATGCGTCATTGGAGAACGTTGCTTAATTTACAGTCCATGCAATGAACTATGATCCATAACAAAAAAAAAGACTAACCGCGGTAGAAAAGAATCTCGTTTTTACCTTGAACGGTCGGGTCCTCTGAGGGACGTGATAAATCTGCTCCAAGTTCACCATCAACGCAACACAATAATTCACTCAAATGAGGTCTTTTGTGGCTGTCAATCCATATCTAACTCCTCTTTCTTGTTGACACATTGCTGACCGTTCCAGCAAGTGCACTTATTACACTTGACGGACGGAAGAAAGAGCCTGAATTCCCATGACCTCTTAGTAGCTTACCCTCACTACCGATTTTAAGGGCCACATTGATGTCATTCCCGTCCAACGTTACGTCTATCCACCATTAATCAGTCTTCATTAATAGCAAGAGTTTCTTCCCCATCTGTTCTGCCCACAGTAGATGCCTAGAAATAGGCCAAAGTCGACCACCGACACTACAGTCATAAGCTTTTACTGGACGCTCATCCTCGCTGTGGCCACGGTGATAAAGGGGTACCCTTCTCAAAGCTGAAAATTAATGTTGATAATATCAAATTAAACACCATCGTCTTTAATAACTCGTGACTTTCACAGCTCGGAATACAATGGATTCCTAACGAATAAACGACGTTTTGTTACTTTTACTTTCAACACATAAAACAACTTTAACAGCCCCAGTGAACACACCCATAATATGTAAAAACGCTGTATGGAGACAGGACGTAAAATTTTTTTACGTGAAATAACCGAGAGGGCTGCCTCAATTAAGATTAGAATCTAGACATCCATTGACTCAAATATTGCTCAGCGCTAATAAAGTTCAGTTCAATGTTACATAAAAAGTAACGAACAGGACCTTAACAACTACTATTCGAAACTAGTTTTTCCTAAGGATGTTCCTATGGGAACATTTTTGGGAAAAGCCATACAAGGTTTCTTACTTTTCTCTGTAATGTGTGACTAAAGTTAATACTGTAAGATATTTTTGCTGACAATTAACGCAACCCCAACAAGTTATTCAACAAAGCTCTTGAAATCTTTGTATCCCCTAGCTTACAATTACGGAACATTTGTACTGTTGACCAATATCAGGGAGAGACACAAGTCCTCCCACCCACCTTATCTCAAAACCAAAAGGGAAATGACATAATAGATACCCAGGAAGTAATGGGGAGAAGGGGCTATCTTTTAGACTATTCTGGAACATGGGCCCCATCTTGTAACAAAAACAACCATACTGGATGGAGGGCAGGTTGTTGTCTAGAAGTGTCTCTGAACTGGGACGCCCTACGTCTTTCTTTCTCGTTGAAGAACTAGTCACATAGTGGGATACATGGGCCAAAACAATCATACAACCTATCCATAAGGAGAAGCAGAAGAGAATATGGTGGAGAAGATAGGGTCCGATTCCAGACATCAACACCTATCCCGGGTACATGTACATAATACTAGTCCCTGGATATACACCTGTTTAAGTAAACTAAACTTATCAAACTGACAGACTATTTCACAACATTTAAACAAATATTTGAGTAATGTTTTTGAGTTGGGGCATCCCCTCTATCAACAATAAACATGGCATGCAAATGTTAATACACTTGCAAGATTGAGAAGCAGAGGACCTGCTACAATTTTTTTGTCTAAAAATCTGAATTCTTTTTCTTACAAAAAAAAATTTTGCAACATTTGATTCAACGACATACAGTAACACAGTGCTAAGACTTATAGGTTATGACATGAGTGTGTGGCCTTCTACTGTTGCCAGGTTCCATTGACCCTGCAGATGTCTTAACTTCCCAAATAGTTTATTCGAAGAAGAAACGGCCCCGATGTCAGTTCTCACATTAGCTGAAGGATCACTAGTTGAAGGTTTTGTGCAGAAACCTTTTATTTCACCCTGTAGAAATTAAATGTTTCTAATTAACATCTAATCTCTTACATTAATCTTGGTGGATGAGATATTGAGAGACGCAACTTTCAGTTATCTCTCTGAATGAATCAATTTTTGAGGCAGAGAATACTCTTGCGAAAAAAAAACCTTCACGTTAAGTTGGCCTCATTGGCAATCTCTCCATAAGGAGAACACCTGAACCGTGTGATTCAAATCGCCTCCACACCAGCCATACCGTTCCCTAAACTGTACCTTGGAGACCCCACCAGGTCAAACAGTTGCTGTCTACCGTTGGGAGTCTGGTCCTCCCTCCTCGAGATAGATATCACTGGGTTTGGCTTATCCCACACCCATGATTTTTGTAACTTCTTTTATGGTCATGACTTGGTGTTTTAGGGGGCTGGGCCTTTCATTTACACAAAAGGAGCTGTACTATTTTTCCATTTACAACACCCTTGGAAAACAATTGGCATTCGTTCCCATTCATGGTAGTCAATACCTACTTGAATCGATTGTGGATTTTATAAGGAATCCATATCATATCATCAAGATGTTAAAAGGACTGTCCTTAGATTAGGATGGCATATAGTCCACCGTTCAAATGGTTGTCGAGTCACATTCGCCAACAAATATTTTTGAGTTAGGTATGGAAGTAGAGTTCTTACGGAGTCTCATTTCTATGAAGGTATGAAACTATTCGGGAACTCAAACACTTTGGAAGCCTTTGGTGGAATCCAAAAGTTAACTGTAACGTAAATTTGACAATATCTGGTAATTTATATGTGCAACACACATTCCTGGTTTAATGTCGACCTCTATATTGTTTTTGTTTAAGATTGTGAAGTTGGCTGTTGTAAGGTTGGTTTCATGAGCTCAGGGCTTCTAGCGCAGTACACCTGCCCCGGTTCCCCCCACCCTCCGCCGACATCCGAGTTTCAACCTTCTGTCCCAATGTTCTGCACCTCCTGTTGAGTTATCTTTTCGGGCTAGCGGCATCAGTCATTCGAGATAGAGGACTGCGATAAGCAAATAGACTGAGTAAGTCACCATGCAGTTCCTCGATTATTTTACGTCATAACTTTTCTTTTGTTGTGGGGCAATCATGTAAAAATTACATTTTTTTTCATGGCCTGGTGGCCTCGGATCACATCTCGACACAAGTGTTTAACTTCAGCTCAACAAACTTTCATCAGATTGGCGAACGGTACTTCGTAAAATCTTACTATACAGCTCCTACGGCGTTAGATTGTGGTAAATGGATCATGGAAGAGGCAGGATCATATTTGATGGATATAATTTATTCTTATCACTAAGCTTAATATGCATTCAACCTGAAAACAGTGGAAGAGATATGGTTTTCAAAGCCTGATGATAGAGTTAGCATGGAGCCACTAAATCTCGTGCGGTCAGCCCTGTTGCATGATTCCGCAAGCATCTTCGCAATCCTGACTTGTCTTAACGTTTCAGGCAAATATAAACCCTAAAAGTCCTTTTCCCTAGTCCAAGAGTAAAGAGTTTTAAAGGGGTTCTCCGGGTTTTAAAAATGCTTAGGTAGGGCGCGGGCTGGTCATTTAAAAATAATAAACATCTACTTACCATCGTCCGACTGGCTGATGTGGTCATGCGGCCGCGGTCCTTTCATCCGCGCGCACAGGACGCTTCCGGCACATCGACGTGCCGCTCGCCTAGCTCCCCTCCTCATCCGTCCCTATCTCTAAAGTTGTAGCGCGGGATTGGGTCGTATGGGAGCTTTCCATCCGCCAAAGCACCCTCCCTGGGTGCCCGCTTTTTTGCAATGCACGAGGAGTGGGCGCAGCGGGGGACATCGGCGGCGCGCTGACAGGTACGTACATTTCTTATTTTTAAATAGTCCTCCGCCAGGCCCGGCCTTCAGTAATTGTTGAAGACCCGGAGACCCCCTTTAGAATCATGGTGCTTTAACTCGCAAATTTTAGCAACATTGTCATATTGGACGATAATCATCAATTCTGTAAGGGGGCTTCATAAGACAATGGGGCCAAAACATGAAATGTAGGACTGAGCCCTGAAGTTTAAATAATTCAATCTTAGTAACTTTAGCCGGTCTAGAACTAAAAATCATACATGGAAAAACGCTACGGAAAATCTGGGACCGCTGAGGAACCTCCTGGTAAAGTAGCCATGTTCGCTCAAGCCAATGTTTGCCGCAAATCAGGTTTTAGGTGAAATAGTTTAATTATTTTGGTAATCTCTAAAAAGGTCCCTGTCACAAAAAAGAGAGAAATTCAGAACTTAATGGATTGGAAGATCTCATCTTCTGTAAATTTTGGCCAGAAACCCAAAAGGATTGGGTTTTTTGAAATCCCTAACAGATAATGGGCATTTTCGGGAACTATTTTAAACCAACAAATTTTAATTTTCCCCCTCCTCGACACATTCCTCAGAACGGAGTCTCTAATGCAAAACTGAGCCCGTTCCACACCTCATAATCGATATTTTACTTATTTACTTAGGTGAATGGAACAATTCTTTAAACGTAAGGTGGTTTTTGACTTTTTTTTTGGTCACACCCTTTTTTGTCACTATTGTAGGGCTCCATTAGGCCATCAACTACATGGTTCTATGGGAGGGAAACAGCCAACCCGGAAAATGAAAACCGAAGATTAAAAGATGGGAGTAATTAAGATGACCTAATTCCGGGATCCACTGTCTCTCCACTGCCCCAATAGTAGTGTAAGCATTTATTTTTTTGTTCCTTCAGTTTTTTGGACAGAGGTTCAAAGGTAAACATGACCAATGTGTTCATGTATGGGGAAGTCCATAAATAAAGGCCAGTGGCCAATTCCACTTAACCCCTGGCTTAAGAGAAGGAGCTTTGGGCCACTTTGTTCTCATGTTTTTTGCAATGTGGGGGGCAAAGATATTTGTTAATTTTACCAATATACAATCTATTAACGCCTTTCATACCAGCCTATTTTTGGACTGAAGGACACCGTCCCACCATTTTTCAAATCTGCCCTACAGCTTTGTTGGAACGCTATAAATATCCATGGGATTGTGAGATGTTTTTTCGTGACACCCTTTTACATTCCCCCTTCTTTCCCTTCCGGATTATACCTTTTTGTGTTTCCTTCTCCCAAAAGGAACATTTGGCAAACATTTTAAACGCCTCTCCATTTGCAAAATTCTCTAATTTTGAAGTCGAGAGTCCTAGACACCCCCAACTATTTCATAAGTTACATTCCCTCTCCGAAAAAATTCCCCAAATCCCGGCTTTATGTGCCATGGTTTTTTAAGAATCCACCTTTAGTTGTCGAGGAATTGATGAGGCTAAATTGGGTGGCCATTCACATTTTGGGGGAAAATTGGCAAAAAAACCTTGTATTTTAGAGGGGGGCCTGGCCCAACATAAGATAAGCAGCCTTTTAAGAAGTGAGTGCGGTTTAAAAGTTGTAATTGTTTTCGGACATACATCATTTGGTGGAAAATGAACATTCGCATGGATTAAATGACAAAGCCTCCACAAAGTTGATACCCATTTTCTCCAGAGTTTTTTACCCCATGTGTGGTGGTACATTCTTCATGGCACCGGCCGCCCCCCCCCCCCCGCCATAGAATGAAGAGCCAGACCACTTTACTTTGTCAAATTATACAACCGGCTATCATTTGTTTATTTTTTAATGTGAATATATCGGGGTTATTTTTGCCACATGAAGATGCGCTTTTCTGGTTATAATTTTGTTCATCTGAAGCGAATTGCTAATATTTTATTAACTCTTTGCCGGTTTAAGGAATTGAAATCAGAAATTTTTTTGGGGCTGTTCACTCATACCGATAAAAATAAAATTAACGATATTTCTTTTTTTAAACTGATTTTTATTAAGCTTTAGTACAAAGTGTTTATTTATTATATGCGTCACCAGATTACGAAAATACATATTTATATGGATTTTTTTATTTTTCCTGATGTTTTTTTTTTATTTACTGAATAAAAACTGATTTGGGAGAAACTCCCCCCTTGTTCGCATTAACATCTTTCTTCGGACGGCAACCGTATATACTCGAGTATAGCCGCCCGAGTATAACCCAAGGCCCCTAATTTTACCACAACATACTGGGAAAAAAAACCGATTGACTGACTCGGTATAAGGGCCAAGGGTGGGAAAATGCATTGGTCCACAGCCCTCCACAATATATAGCCAGCCAGGCCCCTGCCCAGTGTATATCGACCGGCCAGCCCTGCCCCAATGTATATGGCCTGCCAGACGCTGCCCCAATGTATATTAAGCTGCCGAACCTGGCCCCAGTGGATTAGTCCGAGCCTGACCAGACCCCCTGCCCCATTGGTAGATAGCCTGTCGCCGCTGCCGGACAGGTCCGACGAAGATATACAACCGGGTCCCACGCCGAAAGGTGGGTTTAGATATATTGATTTATTTTGACTCGGCATAAAGCCGAGTTTGGGCTTTTCAGACAGCACATTTTTTTGGCTGCAAACTAGGCTTCTACTCGAGTATATAGGTACTTTTTTTTATTTCCGTCAGCTGACAAATCTAATTTAGGGCTTCTTTTTGTCAAGAAGAGAATGACTTGTTTTCCTTCCCTTGTTTCCTAAATTTTTTTCTTCTTTTTTTTTTTACAGCATTCATGGGTCTAATAATGATTCTGTTTTATTATAAACAGATTGTTACTGATGCAGCAATGCCAATTATGGGGGGGCGTTGCAGGGGGGTGAGTTAGTGTTATTTGTGTTTTTTTCTCTGCTTCCTTCGCGTGTTTGCCTGTGACCTGCATATTTTTCAGCGGCCTCCAGTTTATTTCCTGTATTTTTCACGCCAGGTTCTCACTTCCACTTTTACTATCATCCAACCTTGGACTTAACTCACAGTGATGCTCTGATCGCTAGTTCACGCCACTGATTACATCCAGTCATGTAGTGCCAACTGAGTGTGCACGCATGCGCAGACCGTAACAGACCAGTCGGCTGCGCTCGGTAGGCGTATGGGGGACGGGGTTCCTATGCCCTAAGGGGTAGCCTCTTACACCCCACAGTTTATAACTTGCTAGCGTTGTCGTAAGGGATTAACAACCACCGATTGGAGACGGCTCCGATCACGTAAATTAGAGTGCGGTATCAGCTGTTGATATACATCGTCACCTGCTCCGTCTTGTGCCGTCTCTGCTTGTGAGTCTGGGGCCAAATCAGGACGTAAGCTTGTTTTGGTGCGGGAGGAAGTATAGTTCTGCTCTGTTTTTTGGACCGCTACTGCGCAAGAGCAATCGCCCTGCCATGATATGTATTCATAATATAGATTAAGGTCCTGGCAGGGCGATTGCTCGCGCATCTCCGTGTAACCTGGATATGTGCTTGATGGGCTGCCGAGCAAGCCATTAGCACTTTACACCTCAGCCACTAGTCCGGCTGTGATTGGCCAGTTTATACCGATGTCCACCTGGCCAATGGTACTCTCTATTACCTGGTGTAAACATTGAATGTATTGTGTATTACAATATAGTATGATTAGTATTCTATTATTGTACAATGTACTATATATAGAGCAGCAGATTGCAATAGTTTGAAAGATATCAAATTTATTCAACTATTGTTTTTTTTTTGCTTCTTTTATAAGGTCAACAATATGTAAAGAAAGCCCAGGCTTGTTACTACTATACTTAATCTAACACTGCTACACAATAACTAAGTATGTGAACAAGAAGGCTCATTTACAAGGATTTCCACACCTGAGTGAAGTTGCCCCCCCCCCCCCCCCACCTTGTTCAATCAACAAACAAAAGTGGTGTCAATGTTTGTGCTGGTTGTGCAGCAAAAATTTATTTTCGTTTGTGGTGCCGCTATCGTTTTTAAGTATTAATGAGAGCTTCCGAGTCATCGAGGTCCACCAGCCGCATTCCACATCAAACTTGTTAACTTTGTCGCCACCCTGCTGTGTAAGCCACAAAATATACTGGAAAACTTTTTTCATTTACGGATATTATTTCAGCGCTTCTTGCGCAGATGTTTACATTCCCCTCACCCGCCATATCCCAAACTTATAAGAACGCTACTACACTTGATCTTATACAAAAGGTTCTTAGAAGTGCTGTTTGGGGAGTAGCCTAGAGACAGGGGCTTGGATTGGCGAAAGCTCGCCTGGCAGCGGAGCGCCAGCTCCATCCCAAGATCCAACTAACATAGTTTTAACTGCAGCACCTTTAATCTACTACTAGTTCACTGCCTCCATACATGGTCCCCTTATCAAACGAGCTGTGTCAGGCAGAATTTTGGATTGTTTTCATGGCTTCCATGTTAACTTTGTCGCCACCCTGCTGTGTAGTAAGAGGTGACCAGAGCATTTCTAAACGCTCATGGCGGAGCAGCCTACCCTGGCCCCTGACGTATTTCTCAAGTCCCCCGCACGCCAGCAACTTTGTCACCGGATGTGCCGTCCCACGACACCTTGCGGCAAGCACGATCAAGAGGAAAACAGCATAAAACACGACGCTCTCGAACGACCACAACAACCACAAGCCTGTTCGTTGAACAAGGTGCTCACGCGGACTCACGGACTTCGTGGAACTGAGGCGGCCAGGGCAGGAATGGCGCCTAGGTAGTAACGGCTGACGGCTACCATTATGGGTCTAATACATTGGTGACGGCTGAAGACCCAACAAGTAAAAGTCTGACCGAAACTGAGGGCTAGTCATCGAAGAAATACAGTAGCTGACGCTCTGACGGGTATTGCATGATAAGCCTAACAGGCCATCGTTCCGTCTCAAAGTTCATACTGGCCTGCCACCCCGCCATCCCACCCCCTAACCACCATCGGCTTCCGGTACTGAACTCCCTCGCTACCATAAGCCTGTCTGTGGCGCCACCAAGTCGCATCTCCAGTGCACACAGCGGGTTCCGTCGGCTATAATGCGAACAAAGAACAGGCGGTGCTCAAATGCTTGAGGGCCTGGCGAATAAAGAGCCCAATCCCCGCCCAAGAACTATTCGCAGGGGGCAATCAACGCTCAGACCGGGGGACATCGATTGTTGCGTGGCAAGGCGCGGCTGAAAACTTTCAAGCCAGAGCATGGGTATTGTAGGACGACAGTCCGTAACACTCTGGCGGCCATCGCAACTCGTCAGGACTGACACATTGGCCAATGTACCAGGGGCCCATTGGTCAATCTGATAGGATGAGATCAACAGGCGTTTCCTCAGACATACCCAAGTCGTCCCTGTATGTCTCTCGAAGGGGCGCTCAGCAGCTGGTGGCCTCACTTCCAGAAGTCACCAGGCTCACAGTGCTGGCCCACTAACTGTCTCAGAAGCAGTCGCGATCGGCCGCCACTGACCTCCAAAACCTTAACTGGGATGCCACGGCCCAGCTGCACGACTGTAATCGTTGGCGAACGGGCCCCACGAAGGATGGAAGTTTAACAGTTGAACACGTGTTATCCCAGTAGTTACAACCAGCACGCAAGCAGATTTGTGTAGACATGCCATGGGGGGATAAAAATCGTCAACTGGCCACCAGACTGGGATCAGGTGGCATCAACCCGGTGGCTTACGCAAGTCTAACGATGAAATGTAGGTGGGAGAGCTGGTGATGTGATGGGACACGGATATCTGTCCGGTGAACATGAGTAGCATTCCGAGGAAGTCAACAGCAGGATTGTCAGGGGATGGCGATGGTGGAGAAAGCCTGGTGGGCGCATCGATTGCAGCCCTCACACATCCCGCTGCTTGGTAACCGTGGATTGAAAAAACGTCTGCTGATACAGCATGAGTCAAGTCGGATATCGTATGCGCTCGTCATTCGACTAATAGAGAGGCCCGGGGAAGGGATATTCCCGAATATGTGGATGATAGCCCCAAAGAGCACCTGCGTAGGGACTGTTCAATCAATACCTGCGACAATAAATCGGGAGAGGAATCGAGGTGAAAAAGGGAGATGAAAGGGAGGCCAAGAGGATTGAGAATGTGGGCGAGAAACACAGAGCTGGCACCATGTGTGAATGCAGGTGGGAAAGAACTACCCTCAGACTGTTCAAAAAGACATAGTAAAGTATGGCGGCAGAAAAGGGATTGGAGAGAGTTTCCTGGAAATGGAGGCAGTACAGGCCCATGTGAAGGGGTGTGACTCCTTGGGCGCTGGTGGTACGTCTGGCGCATATGGCAGATTTTCATGCGAGGGAGGGGCGGTGGCACTATCTCGGGAACCCTCCGCTTTCAAAGAATTCATATTGCAGAAACACCAGCTTGACGGTGGGGTAGAATAACAATCTCCTGAGCCCATCGGTACAAAAAAAACAAAATCATTATCGCCCACTCATGGCCCTGGGATGGAAGGAGTCAGTGAGAAATTGCATGAATACCCGCATGAACCCTGGTGCGCAGAGCGGACAACATATAGTGGGTCCTTCGGACCGCTAGCTGCAGAGGGCGGATTCTGCGGATACAGTAGCGAGGGATACAGTAGTCGAGCAGGGTGGCGCAGAACTTGGTGGTCCCTCACTGGCAAGGGTACGCCTTTACAGGCTGTTGTAGCCAGCCGGGTAATGAAATACGCCGAAAATGCACGCAAAGACCGCCAAGCAAGACAATTGTGTCCACTGTACCAGCCAGTCTAGCGTCAAGGGAAGTAGGGCTGATGACTTGATACCGAAATTAAGAAGTAGGGGAGAGAGGGATGTACGTACGCTGACCATAAAACCATCGGAACCTAAACTGAAACATAGCCAAAAGAAAGCGACAGCTCGACGAAACTACAATGAATGAGGCTTTTTACATCAAGTGGCTGGGACGTGTAAAGGCACAGAACTGGCGCTGTACGCCTGTGGGGTCTGCCTCCGATGCACGCTAAGGAATGCGATTGAGTGTCCGAGCGTCAAAGTTTTCAAGTGCAGCTGGTGACAAAGGCAATCATGCACTGATGAGCTAACCACGGCCTGGCTCGATCATGAACAGCCGTCTTATTGACAGTCTGTGGGACGCTTATTACATATGTAACAAAGCAAAAATCCCTGGATTCATCTCATAAATTGCCAATATCTTCCAACCAGGAGGTGAAGGAAGCGTCAACCTGGAATACGATAGGGAATAACCACTCCCTCCTCCTCATGATTTCCGCTCACTATCTCCTCACTCTTTGACAAGTAAAGCAAGGGAAAACTGGCGTATTTGTTGACAGGGCCCCTGGCTCTAGCGATATACGTATTATTGGGTTATTCAAAATTATAATTAGATAGTTCATGCGTGGAGAAAGCCAACTTACCCGTTCCCCCTCACTCATATGACGTTTAAACAATGTTGATTTTATTGGGATGCCTACTTAAAGCGCCAGGCATGTCGTCAAGTCTATTCGGAATTGTTTCTTTGAGGAAGGGCACACATATGCTGCTCTCTGGTTATGCCAAAACTTAATTTATGGACAAACTAGCACGACATCAGATCGCAGGTATGTACTCAGGTGTTTCTGGAGGGCCAAAACCTTAACCTGCCTCGCCTCTGGTTTGAAAACTTTTTGAGAAAACTGAAGCCACAACAGCATATCCAAATTAACTGGTCTCCCTACAGCCATCCACAAAGGGGGGTGGGCATTTTCCTCGACATTGCTACCTCACAACATCAAATCCATAAGCGAAAAGGGGGAAATAGCTATAGGCCTCCCTAACATCGTCGCTCCGCCCATTATCAAACGGGTGTTGGTCAGGGCCGACATTATGGGTTGTGTGATGTCATTAAAGAAATGCCAACACATCAAAGTTTGTGTAACAATTATGTCGACCACCAAAGGATCTTAAAAAGAACGAAAAACTGCGGGTGTAATAACCAAGCAATAGGTACGGCAAAAGAAAGAGGGCTTTTTAAAAAACTTTTACGATCAAGATTATTCATATCACACGCTTGCTTGCTCATGACTGTTTACATTCCCTCACCTCGGCCAATAAAACCCCATACACTAGCTAAGAAAAGTCTCCATCATAAACTAAACACATACTGTACAGTGATGAAGAGGCCATGGAAACCAGAGAAAGTCTAGAAAGGCCATAAAGGCGCTGAAGCTGGTCATACTGTGGAAAGCCACGCAGAGGATGCGGGCCCTACCAATCGGTCCAAGGTCTCAGTAAGGCCTACAATAAAACCTACCTCCATACCATCGCCACCACCCAATCCTCGCAATGCCGGAAGTCATAATCTACCGTGTCCACGCATGAAAATTACATCCGTGGAGCATGGCATCATGCAGTCGGGTAGGCTAATATGCACAGCAAGCAGTGCCGTCAGCTACAACGAGCAATAAAACAAAGATCGGTGCATCCTAAGACTGCTGACGTAGGCCATGAGGTCAGTATAAAATTCACACGAAAGACTGGAAACGCCCAAATTTACTGAGTACGGCTGTCCCACATCAAACTTGTCTAAACGGGTTTGAATATCCCACCAAGCCATGCTGGAGGTCGATTATAGTCCACAAATGGGATATACTGGCAAACTTTATCATTGACCGATATTTAATATTCAGACAGGGGCTTTACAACTCTGCGCAATAACCGTCATAAAATACTGTTTAACATTCCCCGCACCCCCAAATCCCGAGAACTTCATAAGAACGCTTACTCAACATTGGGGGGGAGAGCGGGATTCGTATCACACAAAGGTCTAGAGTGCTGTGAAGAATATGGTGATAGCCCATTAGAAAAGAGACAGGGGCTGCATACTAGGCGAAAGCCCTCAAACCTGGAAGCCGTACGCACAGCTCCCTCCCAAAATCCACTACAAGTTGTTTAACTTGCGAAAAGCCTAAGCAGCATCTATTAATACTAGCTACTAGTATCACTGCCTCCAACATAAGAAAGAATAACTCTGTAGATCAGGTATTTATATAGCCCAAGCATATTCTCTAGCGCTTTACCAAATCATAGGAACACAAATCAAATGTATGAGTAACAAGCACAACATTTTCATATGTGAACAGACAGGAGGGGCGGTCCCTAAGGCTCCCACGCTTACGGTTGTATAAAGAAAATGATGGGGATATCCCAGAGCGTAAAAGAATATTGGTAATGGTCCAAAAAAGCCATCTTCCTAAAGGGAATAGAACACAATAAGTAATGGTATTGCTGAAAGTCGCTTTCGCAAAACCACTCCGCCGTAATCTTATATCAAGGGCCCAGGGGAATAGGGACTGGCAGAGCAGTCAGTGGTGCTGTTGTTAGCTAAGGAATAGTCAGGATAGAGGGAAGGAAAAAACCATACACAGGAGCGGGGATTGAGATGAAGAGATTAAACTAAAACATGTCAAAGTAAGGAATAAGATAGTTTGTAAGCTGCGCGAAAAAGCTTAGTTTTTATCAAGACAAGAAGTAGAAAGCACGTATTGCAACACTGGTAGAGAGGTTATTCATTCAGTCGTGAAATAGGTGCATAAACCTGGAGCAATCATTAACCATAGAATTGGGTGCAGCTCTAGACGAAGGTACTTGGAGACGCGGGAATGGGGAGATTCCGCGCCCAAAGGGTTAGATGTATAGATCTAACATCAGTCAAGGGACGGATCTAAGTAGCGCAGGACTGCATTGGGGACGATAGACCCTGATTGAAAGAGGAGAGGATTGGGACGGGTGCTCCTTATCAAAGAGCTAAATGGAATGAGAGGTAGCTTATCGCTTAATAAACATCGTGATTCGAAGGAGACGGTCACCAGTGCAGCGACTGGCATGAGCCTTAGGCGCAACATGGTCCCCCAGTATCAAACAGCTAAAAGTTTCAGGCAAAGTTTAGGGTGTGGTTAATTGCCAGGCTATCCACAACACAAACTGTTAACATTGTCAGCCACCAAAAAAAAACAACAACCTGCTTGTAAAGCCACAAAAAAAATATACTGGCACACACGTTTTATCATTTACCAATCTTATTTGAGCGGCAAGTCTGGGCATCTACTGTTTACAATTCCCTCACCTACACCCCCTCACTATCCCTCCGAAACTTATAAGAACCGCACTATAACTACACACGGATCTAGACAAAAGGTTCTTAGAAGTGCTGTTTGGGAGTAGCCGAGAGACAGGGGCCAATGCGATTGCCACAGCTACGCCTGGACAGCGGAGTCGCCATGATCGGTCCCTGTCCTCAAGATCGCACACTAACATAGTTTTAAATTACAGCTGCACGCACTCTCTTATCTTGCGGTACTACAGAATACAGTATCACATGGCATCCATACCTGGCCACCCTTAGCAAACGGCTGTGTCCGGCAGGAATTATTGGATTGTTGTTCACGGCTTCCCCGTTCTTTGTCACACCGGGGGCGCTATGCCGCAAAAGTCCCGCATACTACCCCGCTAGTGCTAATCCCCAAAATATACTGGCAACCGTTTATCATTAGCGCCGCGATATTTTTGATCCGCACTCTTGCTCCCTCCTTTGGTTCTCTCTGCCAACCCATTGGTTTGACCGGAGTCCATTTAGGTATGTCGCCATCTGGACTCATCAGTTTTTTATTCCTCATCACCTAGCTGAGCCTGCTGCTGCTAAACTAAAGTCCGCTGCCTCTGCATGCCATCTTCTACCATTATGTACGGTACAATTATTGGTGGTTTAAGATGCTATCGTAGCTTCGAACTCCTTGTCAATCCATCTAAGCTTCACTGCTGTCATGGCCAGCTGGCATGTTGCGCACATAATTTGCTGCAGAATGGTGCGTTTTAAGTAGCAGCCTCAGAGGAATTCAGCATGCTCGAGCCGGCCGTCGTGTCTTCTTTGCCTGTCCATAATGTCCGTGTGTGCTCCATCGCATTTCTGAGTTTCCCAGGTGTTTGAGCGCCAACGTCCCTGTGCAAGGGCCTGGCGGCCTCCCACTATGAAAATGCTCGACGTTATGCACATTGAACTGTATCATGGGGCTCGTTATTCGAGACGAGCACTCGAGCATCGGGAAAAGTTTGTCTCGAATAACGAGTACCCGAGCATTTTAGTGCTCGCTCATCTCTAATAATGACCCAGTATGGATTTTAAAGACTCCCATTTAATATTTACTTTTCCAGCCTGTATTTGCTTTTTACATTTTTAGAATAAAAATAATTTTGTCGCTGTTCACAAGGGTTTCCTGGGCACTGACATGTTAGATAATATCTGCACTGTTAGAAATCACAAAATCCTACAAAGCATCACCTCTTGTGGGATCTTCTACAAACTGTCCTATAAAATATAAAATTATCCCTGCAGAAAGTTGTTAAATGTTACCCCTTCACAGTTGAAGAAAAACCCTGAACCGAATTAAAATTTGGGAAGTTAAAGTCTCAGCTACACACAACCCAATCTGTGCTCTATCTTTTCGTAATGCAGAAGATTTTTACAGTAGTTAGCTAAATTATTTTGGCATAAGGCACAACTATCGCTAAAAAAGGTCGTCTCCCAAAAGAATTATCTATTAATGAGAAGGAGCACTTAATATATCATATGTTTGAACTTGAGTATATACATGCTAGAAAAATTGGAGTGTTGGAAAAATTATTGTAGTTTAAAGAATTTGAGAAATCCTAAAGTCCAGTTTACTCTTATTAAAATAGGCATCACAGGCCTGACACCGGTTCACACAACATTGCTTTATTAATTGTGGACCCTACAGACAAAACATATTAAGGATTTCACAAATGGTTTCAGTTATATTTAGTTGTTGTTTTACCATGTTGTTTTTATGATTTACCATGTTCTGATAAAATAGGCTTCAGTCCTATGAGACAAAGGGCTGACAAAATTTGCTGACATTTTCTTCCATTGTTCTCCTACTATCTTGTTTTATGTGTATGACTAGTTAATAAATCTAGTTAAAAAATAGTATAATTAGCCTCATGTGCTTCTCTATGAGCCTCCTGAATGTTCTATACAACATAGTGGGATCAGAATTCTGGCAAATTTTGGCAAAACAAAGTGCCTTGTGCAAGGTACTCTGCATTTATTAATGTCTTTACAGAAAAGATATATTGCTTTTCGGTAGAAGGGAAGGACCCTTCTACTAGCACTATTCAGCAAAAGTGCAACAAACAAGTGGTACAATGTTGGAATCGATAATCTTAAACTGAATCAGGCTAATGCTGGACTGTGAATGTCTAGTCTAAAAGTAAACTGTAATTTTTAGTATTAGTTTATCTGGCTCAGGATCTTAAATGGTATTAAAATTAACTCCGTGAAAGCAGTGCATATTCTAATATTGTTTATTAAAGAATGTCAAAACAGCGCTTCTCTGCTCAGCACCAGAGTTTTCATCAGGTCATAAAAAACAGCATGACATGACCAATATAGATGAGTGAGCACTAAAATGCTCGGGTGCTCGTTATTCGAGACAAACTTTTGCCCGATGCTTGAATGCTCGTCTCGAATAACGAACCCCATTGAAGTCAATGGGAGACTCGAGCATTTTTCAAGGGGACCAAGGGTCTGCACAGGGAAGCTTGGCTAAACACCTGGGAACCTCAGAAAATGATGGAAACACCATGGAAATGGACAGGAAACAGCAAGGGCAGCATGCATGGATGCCTCTGAGGCTGCTTACTCGCACCATTATGCCAAAATTATGGACAACAGCATGGCGATGACAGAGCGACCGAATGAGGCTAGATAGCATCTAAAACATCCAATAATTGACCCTGACACTATAGAAGATGGCATGCAGAGGCAGCGGCAGGATAGAGAGTGTCATGGCGACATACCCCAAATGGACTCAGGCTTCAAACCAATTTAAAAAATTCCCTTTGGCAAGGATAACGTGTAGCACTGTATGTAACAGTATTGTGCCTAGTTAAGGCGGCAGAGAGGAACCAAAGGAGGTGAGCAAGAAGCGCTGAAATGATTTCCTATGTGAACAAAAGGTTGACGGTATATTTAGTCGATAACACAGCATGGTGGCGACATGTTCCATAACGTATCTGGTGAAACACCCAAAAAATGAGCCTGACACAGCTCATTTGATAAGGGGACGACATGTGGAGGCAGCCATGGAGACGACTTCCATGATTAAGAGCGACAGTATGGGGCATCCATATTGTGCTGCTATGATTGAAACTTCAGGTCTCCAGCATGGCGGCGACAGATGTGCCGAGTTCCATTATTTATCTGGTGAAACACCTGAAAATTCTGCCTGACACAGCTCGTTTGATAAGGGGATGATGTGCTGTATATCCTCTCACGCTCCAGCGTCTGGGGTATAGATGGTTGAAAGTTGCGCATGGAGATATTGGTGGACGTTGTGGAGGATCGTGGAGGCGAAATGGACAGGAAACAGCAGGGGCAGTATGCATGGATGCCTCTGAGGCTGCCTAATCTTGGGATGGAGCTGGCGGTCCGCTGCCAGGCGAGCTTTCTCCTGTCCAAGCCCCTGCCTCTCGGCTCCTCCCCACCCAAAATGGGGCTGGGGGCCAGAAGCGTTTACTTTGAAAACTTTGAAACTGTATTTCCTCTTGCGCTCCAGTCTGGGGTATAGAGAGCTGGATGATGCGCATGGAGACATTTGTGGATGCTGTGGAGGATCGTGGAGGCGAAGGTGTGGTTTTCGCACGGGAGGTGTTTGGGCCGGGGTCCTGGGCAGTGGGCTAACTAGCAGAGGCAGCAGATGACACAGGGGAAGGAGCAGCGGTGTGCCCGGTTGGAGGTGAACGGCCTTGGTTCCATTGAGTGGGGTGTTTAGCATTCAGATTCTGCGCATATGGTTCGGTGGTTAAGCTGGTTATAGGTATTGAACCCCTCTGATCCTGTGTGGCACATGGATTGCACACCACAGTCCGATCAGGTCACTCGATGTCGTTAAAAGAACCTTTCCCAGAAAAAAAACCTTCCGAAATCTGAAGCGCCTACCCGCCACGGGCTAGCTACACACTCGTGAAACATTTGGAGCTGATCACTAGCCTGGCCGCCTCTCCCGTCTGGCCCTTGATGGGACAGTAAGATGGGCTTTGGTCTTATAAGATACCATCTTTAATGAGACTTAGCAGCTGTGACTCACTGCTCTTTCTATATAGAGCTTCTGTGTAATCTGACACCACAGTGAGCTTATTCCCTTCATGTGAGCAAGACAGAATTCTGAAATTTAGAGTGAAAAGCCGTTTAGGAAGGAAGGAGAATGGGTGATGGGACAGTAATAGGGACTTTGCTCTTATAAGATACCATTTTTGCTGAGACTTAGCTGCTGTGACTCACTGCTCCCCCTCCCTTCTCCATAGAGCTTCTGTGTAATCTGACACCACAGTGATCTTCTTCCCTTTTTGTTAACAAGACAGAATTCAGAATTTTAGAGTGAAAAGCAGTTTAGCAAGGAAGGAGATAGGGTGATGGGACAGTAAGAGGGACTTTGGTCTTATAAGATACCATCTTTACTGAGACTTAGCTGCTGCAGAATTCAGAATTTTAGAGTGAAAAGCAGTTTAGGAAGGAAGGAGATAGGATGATGGGACAGTAAGAGGGACTGTGTTCTTATAAGATACCATCTTTACTGAGACAAACGGATGAGCTGAGGAGCGCCACGTGTTTATGTGTTTTCGGCAAATTACTATGTGCATATAAAATCTTCCCCAAATCTTGTGTTATCACAGTAAATTAATGGGTTATGACAAAATCAATGCCTCTGCCATAAGCATGAAGTGTGGCGCTTCTCATCTCAATCTTATATTCAATTAAACAGGACAAACCACCAAATAAAAATTAAAATCCTGACTTGTCCTACCAGCCTTATCTGACCAATTGTCTTGTTTTCTCACCTCGTTTAAAGACAATGAAATAGTCCAGGAATTAAAATTTATACAAAATGACACTCGAGCTAGAAACGCAGAAATACACAAAAGGGAAAAAATAAAACCCCCAAAATTTTAATTAACATTTTAACATAAAACATTAGAAAAGGGAAGTGTTTTCAGGGAGCGGATGATAATACCGCCTTGTCTGTTGGCGTGTCTGAATTGCATCCAACTCATATTTAGAGAGAGAGCTGCAATACCAAGCTCAGCCTGAAAACAAGAGTGGCAATTTATGTTTTTTTTTTAATCCTGTACAACCACTTTAACCCAAATCAAGATGTTAAACCACATACACTTACCTATAGATCCAGGCACTGTGACTGTGTAATCTTCTTGTTATCCATGGCCTCCTTCCTTCTAAATCAACTTTAAAATTAGCCTAATAATCCATAAGGACTCTGGGGATGGTTCCTCGAACCCCTCTGTGCTTAAGATTCACAGGCTGTTACACTGTTCCGGGACACATTCCCCTCCCCTGTGTGCTCACTGCTGCCGATATTAAGGGAAGGGAGGAGGATGAGACTGAGACGTGCTGCTGCACAGTGTAACAACAGCTTGTGAAGCCAAAGCACAGAGGACTTCTGTAACACACCCAAAGCCCTCTGGGTCATTAGCTAATTTTAAAAGTTGATTATAGAAGGAGTCCATGAATAACAATTAGAAGATAACATAGTCCCGGTGCCGGATTATGAGTAAGCGTCCTGGTTTATCATGATCATTTTGATGGTAGATTTCCTTTAATATCTAAATTGTAAACCATAAAAGCCGTTGCTAAGTTCACTCTTCTTTGTTTGCTCAAAAATGGAGCAGACCAGTAAAATATCAAAGCAAAATCTGCCCTATGTACTTAGGTGGTGCCCAAAAGAACCCAGTGACACTTTGTGTCTGTTGGGATACTTCTAGAGTGTCGAGTTTTCTATTTCCTTGGCAAAAGACCCCGGGATTCATGTGGTTTTTAAACGATCCATGGGATTTTGAAGGATTCTGGAAAACCTTTTTGATGTCCTATTAAAAAAAAAACCAAAGGACATTGAAAAGCTTAACAAACCATGGTGACGCTTTACAGTATAGACAAGGATAATTAGCAGAGTCACTTCACTTTCCTTTAGAGGAATTACCTGAAGAGTGTTGTATTACTAAAAGACTACAATATAGAGCTAAATACTTACCGTATACACTCACCGGCCACTTTATTAGGTACACCATGATGTAACGGGTGGACCCCTTTTGCCTTCAGAACTGCCTCATTCTTCGTGGCATAGATTCAACAAGTTGCTGGAAGCATTCCTCAGAGATTTTGGTCCATATTGACATGATGGCATCACCAGTTGCCGCAGATTTGTCGGCTGCACATCCATGATGCGAATCTCCGTTCCACCACATCCAAAGATGCCTATTGGATTGGTCCGGTGACTGTTAGGCCCTTTGTGTCCAGTGACCTCATTGTCATGTTCAAGAAACCAGTCTGAGATGATTCCAGCTTTATGACATGGTGCATTATCTGCTGAAAGTAGCCATCAGATGTTACAGGGTACATTGTGGTCATAAAGGGATGGACATGGTCAGCAACCATACTCAGGTAGGCTGTGGTGTGTTGCAACGATGCTCAATTGGTACCAAGGGGCCCAAAGTGCCAAGAAAATATTCCCACACCATGACACCACCACCACCAGCCTGTGAACCGTTGATACAAGGCGGATGGATCCATGCTTTCATGGTGTTGACGCCAAATTCTGACCCCTACCATCCGAATGTCGCATTAGAAATCGAGACTCATCAGACCAGGCAACGTTTTTCAATCTTCTACTGTCCAATTCGATGAGCTTGTGCAAATTGTAGCCTCAGTTTCCTGTTCTTAGCTGAAAGGAGTGGCACCCAGTGGGTCTTCTGCTGCTGTAGCCATCTGCTCAAAGTTCGACGTCTGTGCGTAGAGATGCTCTTCTGCTACCTTGGTTGATAACAAGTGGCGATTTGAGTACTGTTGCCTTTCTATCACCTCGAACCAGTCTGCCCATTCTCCTCTGACCTCTGGCATCAACAGCATTTCCGCCCACAGAACTGCCGCTCACTGGATGTTTTTGTCTTTTTCGGACCATCTCTGCTGTAAACCCTAGAGATGGTTGTGCGTGAAAATCAGTAGATCAGCAGTTTCTGAAATACTCAGACCAGCCCTTCTGGCACCAAAACCATGCCACGTTCAAAGGCACTCAAATCACCTTTTTCCCATACTGATGCTCGGTTGAACTGCAGGAGATTTTCTTGACCATGTCACATGCCTAATGCACTGAGTTGCCGCCATGTGATTGGCTGATTAGAAATGAAGTGTTAACGAGCAGTTGGACAGGTGTACCTAATAAAGTGGCCGGTGAGTGTATATAGCAAAAATTCTGTAAGCAACTCTCTTGATACTGATCTACGACTGATGCTACCCTTCACATGAACATTTTAGTGGTCGATTTCCATCACTCTGGCATCTGATTCTCACAGATGCTTATAAAGGGCATATTTACTTTTTGGCGGATCGGTTTACAACCCTTAAAAAAATCTTCCAAGGGCATGATGGAACAAAAACTATTGCATTAAGAGTAGCCGAATTTTGTTCAAAAACTGTAGGCATGCAGATGATTTCACCGTTTCTCTCATTTCTAAGGCTCCACCTTGTCTTCCATATGACGGTTATAGTATATGGACATATTCATGTCCACAGTGGTAGCTGCTATAAATCGTCCAACGCTGTGTGGTCTTATAGACAAAAGATGTTTTTTTTATTTAGGGACAGTTTATGTTTTTATAGTTTTATACCCTCTTTAATCTCCACATGAGCAGGTTTGTGAGGTAAAAATCTATAAATGGGATTTTTTTTAACACTGCTCCTAGTATGGGATGTGGTATATGGCAATTATGTCTGTATTTTATGGAGGGGGAAATGTATAATTTCATTACAAGGAGCCATGTTTATGAGGAATGAGTGAGTAATGGCTGCCCATGACTAGTGTTTTAGTTATTGCAAGGTGAAAGAGATAAGATCATATCAGCTAGGTCTGTCCTCCCGTAACCTAGAAACAGATGGGCACTTCCTTTTTCACTAAGCGAGTCTACATGAGGCGAGCGGCAAGGTCAGGCGTGAATAATGTGAGAGCAGTGGGGCCTATTTGTATAGTACGTCCATCCCGCTGTTCAGGCACATGACAGCTTTGCTCAGCTTGAGGCCTGTAGTTTTCTGTCATTCACCTTAGCTGTGTTGAAATGTGGTGGTGTTAAAGAAGCATATATTGTAGAGTAGGGTCATAACATACTAATGGAATGTCACCACATACTAATGCAGTGTACCACATACTAATGGATGTCACCACATACTAATGCAGTGTCACCACATACTAATGGGATGTCACCACATACTAATCCAGTGTCACCACATGCAGGTGCAGTGGCTCACATGCTAATGGAAATCACCACATACTAGCAGTGTCACCACATACTAATGCAGTGTCACCACATACTAATCCAGTGTCACCACATGCAGGTGCAGTGTCTCCACATGCTAATGGAAATAACCACATACTAATGCAGTGTCACCACATACTATGCAGTGCACATACTAATGCAGTGTCACACTACTAATGGGATGTCACCACATGCTAATGCAGTGTCACCACATACTGGTGCAGTGTCTCCAAATGCTATAGAATGTCACCACATACTAATGCAGTGTCACCACATTCTGGTGCAGTATCTCCACATACTAATGCAGTGTCACCACATACGGTGTAGTGTCACCTCATACATGGTGTAGTGTCACCTCAGATCGTTGCAGTGTTACTTCTACTATGCAGTGTCTCCACATACGAATGCAGTTTTACCTCATACTAAAGGATGTCACCAATACTAGTGCAGTGTCACCTCATAATTAGTGATGTATCGTTACCGAATGAGGCGGCGGCACAAAGAGCCGTCTCTTGTTCGCCGACTCCCCTCAGTGAACTGATGGTTCCCTTAACCCGCCCCTAACCGGCTGACCATTCCCCTTACACCAATACACTCAGGTTAAAAGTGTACGGTGTCCGGTGACTGACTGGCCTGCAGCTCCTTGTTATATATAATAGGGAAATGTTCAGGAGCCAGAAGAGCGGCTCTGTTAGTGAACGGAGCCTTTGAGCCAGCTTACGAATAAGAGCCGGAATTCCCATTACTTATCCTAATGCAGTGTCCCACATATCATAGAATGTCACCACATAATAGTGCAGTGTCACCACATACTAGTGCAACTTCACCTCATACTAATGCAGTGTCTCCACATACTTATGCAATGAATTCACAAACATGTCCTTGTTTAAATAAGCAATCTTGTGATTTGCTATTTTAAAGATGAAAACATTAGCTCCATTATTGTCCACAGATTTGTCTGGTATTGCAGCACTTGGTGACAGCTCAACTTAAAGAAGAAAATGCATAAAAATGGAAGATTCTTGATCCCTCTTTACTCTGGTAGCATCTGCTAGGTACACCACATCAAGTGTTTATCCGGGGTGTGTAAAAAAATCTGACAGCATCTATGTTTGACAGATGTTGATCTTATGGCTATTGAGCCTTACTGGGGTAGATCTAGAATTAAAAGGAAGTCACCACATACTGGTGTAGTGTCACCTCATACTGGTGTAGGGTCACCTCACCCCGGTGCAGGGCACTTCATACTAAGCAATATCTCCACATTGGAAAACACCTTTTTCCGATGACCCTGTAACTACTGAATTTTATATGTAGGTTTAGACCTCCTCTGACTAGAGTGGTGGACAACCAAGCACAGTAGAAACTTCCTTTAAAGGTGTTGCCCCTAGTTTGATTGGGTTGTTATGTGACTGTCGGGACCCCTACCAGTCACGATAAGGGACGCCAACGATCATAGGAACGAAAATTGATGGTGTTTCCATGATCCAACTAACACTCCATTAGTTCTGAGGGACTCCGTTCACTGACTATTATAGTGCCATGTGATTTTAACAACTCTATAGTATTGAATAGAGTGTCAAGGTACATATTCGACCGCCGCTCTCATAAATAAGTGAAAATGGGGCCCTCATTCTTGATCAGGGGGAGGGGGGGGGGCACATCGTGTGAACATATTCTGCAGATGGGGCAAAATCATCCAACTCAGAAAAACCCCTTTGGGTAAAGTCCTTATAATGGGATTCTCAAACTAACCATCTTTGTTTAGACTTAGCTTCTGTGACTCACTACTCCCCCTCCTTCATAGAGCTCTGTGTGTAAGCTTTGCTACCTTTTGTTAGGAAGACAGAATTCAGAATTTTAGAGTGAAAAGCAGTTTAGGAAGGAAGGAGAATGGGTGATGGGACAGTAAGATGGACTTTGGTCTTATAAGATACCATCTTTCCTGAGACTTAGCTGCTGTGAGTCACTGCTGCTTCTATATAGAGCTTCTGTCTAATCTGACACCACAGTGAGCTTCTTCCCTTCTTGTGAGCAAGACAGAATTCAGAATTTTAGAGTGAAAGCAGTTTAGGAAGGAAGGAGATAGGGTGATGGGACAGTAAGATGGGCTTTGGTCTTATAAGATACCATCTTTAATGAGACTTAGCAGCTGTGACTCACTGCTCTTTCTATATAGAGCTTCTTGTAATCTGCACCACAGTGAGCTTATTCCCTTCAGTGAGCAAGAAAGAATTCTGAAATTTAGAGTGAAAAGCCGTTAGGAAGAAGAGAAGGGTGATGGGACAGTAATAGGGACTTGCTCTTATAAGATACCATTTTGCTGGACTTAGCTGCTGTGACTCACTGCTCCCCCTCCCTTCTCCATAGAGCTTCTGTGTAACTGACACCACAGTGATCTTCTTCCCTTTTGTTAACAAGACAGAATTCAGAATTTTAGAGTGAAAAGCAGTTTGCAAGGAAGGAGCTAGGGTGATGGGACAGTAAGAGGGACTTTGGTCTTATAAGATACCATCTTTACTGAGACTTAGCTGCGTGTGACTCACGGCTCCTTCTATATAGAGCTTCTGTGTAATCTGACACCACAGTGGTTCTCCATGCTGCGAGCAAGACCGAATTCAGAATTTTAGAGTGAAAAGCAGTTTAGGAAGGAAGGAGATAGGATGATGGGACAGTAAGAGGGACTGTGTTCTATAAGATACCATCTTACTGAGACTTAGCTGCTGTGACTCACTGCTGCTTCTATATGAGCTTCTGTGTAATCTGAACCACAGTGAGCTTCTTCCCTTCTTGGTGGTAAGACAGAATTCAGATTTAGAGTGAAAGCAGGTTAGGAAGGAAGGAGATAGGGTGATGGGACAGTAAGATGGGCTTTGGTCTTATAAGATACCATCTTTACTGAGACTTAGCTGCTGTGAGTCACTGCTGCTTCTATATAGAGCTTCTGTCTAACTGACCACCACAGTGAGCTTCTTCCCTTCTTGTGAGCAAGACAGAATTCAGAATTTTAGAGTGAAAGCAGTTTAGGAAGGAAGGAGATAGGGTGATGGGACAGTAAGAGGGCTTTGGTCTTATAAGATACCATCTTTAATGAGACTTAGCAGCTATGACTCACTGCTCTTTCTATATAGAGCTTCTGTGTAATCGGACACCACAGTGAGCTTATCCCTCATGTGAGCAAGACAGAATTCTGAAATTTAGAGTGAAAAGCCGTTAGGAGGAAGGAGAATCGGTGATGGGACAGTAATAGGGACTTTGCTCTTATAAGATACCATTTTGGCTGAGACTTAGCTGCTGTGACTCACTGCTCCCCCTCCTTCTCCATAGAGCTTCTGTGTAATCTGACACCACAGTGATCTTCTTCCCTTTTGTAACAAGACAGAATTCGAATTTTAGAGTGAAAGCAGTTTAGCAAGGAAGGAGATAGGGTGATGGGACAGTAAGAGGGACTGTGTTCTTATAAGATACCATCTTTACTGAGACTTAGCTGCTGTGACTCACTGCTGCTTCTATATAGAGCTTCTGTGTAATCTGACACCACAGTGAGCTTCTTCCCTTCTTGTGAGGGCTGGTGGACCTCGATGACTCGGAAGCTCTCATTAATACTTAAAAACGATAGCGGCACCACAAACGAAAATAAATTTTTGCTGCACAACCAGCACAAACATTGACACCACTTTTGTTTGTTGATTGAACAAGGTGGGGGGGGGGGGGGGGCAACTTCACTCAGGTGTGGAAATCCTTGTAAATGAGCCTTCTTGTTCACATACTTAGTTATTGTGTAGCAGTGTTAGATTAAGTATAGTAGTAACAAGCCTGGGCTTTCTTTACATATTGTTGACCTTATAAAAGAAGCAAAAAAAAAACAATAGTTGAATAAATTTGATATCTTTCAAACTATTGCAATCTGCTGCTCTATATATAGTACATTGTACAATAATAGAATACTAATCATACTATATTGTAATACACAATACATTCAATGTTTACACCAGGTAATAGAGAGTACCATTGGCCAGGTGGACATCGGTATAAACTGGCCAATCACAGCCGGACTAGTGGCTGAGGTGTAAAGTGCTAATGGCTTGCTCGGCAGCCCATCAAGCACATATCCAGGTTACACGGAGATGCGCGAGCAATCGCCCTGCCAGGACCTTAATCTATATTATGAATACATATCATGGCAGGGCGATTGCTCTTGCGCAGTAGCGGTCCAAAAAACAGAGCAGAACTATACTTCCTCCCGCACCAAAACAAGCTTACGTCCTGATTTGGCCCCAGACTCACAAGCAGAGACGGCACAAGACGGAGCAGGTGACGATGTATATCAACAGCTGATACCGCACTCTAATTTACGTGATCGGAGCCGTCTCCAATCGGTGGTTGTTAATCCCTTACGACAACGCTAGCAAGTTATAAACTGTGGGGTGTAAGAGGCTACCCCTTAGGGCATAGGAACCCCGTCCCCCATACGCCTACCGAGCGCAGCCGACTGGTCTGTTACGGTCTGCGCATGCGTGCACACTCAGTTGGCACTACATGACTGGATGTAATCAGTGGCGTGAACTAGCGATCAGAGCATCACTGTGAGTTAAGTCCAAGGTTGGATGATAGTAAAAGTGGAAGTGAGAACCTGGCGTGAAAAATACAGGAAATAAACTGGAGGCCGCTGAAAAATATGCAGGTCACAGGCAAACACGCGAAGGAAGCAGAGAAAAAAACACAAATAACACTAACTCACCCCCCTGCAACGCCCCCCCATAATTGGCATTGCTGCATCAGTAACAATCTGTTTATAATAAAACAGAATCATTATTAGACCCATGAATGCTGTAAAAAAAAAAAGAAGAAAAAAATTTAGGAAACAAGGGAAGGAAAACAAGTCATTCTCTTCTTGACAAAAAGAAGCCCTAAATTAGATTTGTCAGCTGACGGAAATAAAAAAAAGTACCTATATACTCGAGTAGAAGCCTAGTTTGCAGCCAAAAAAATGTGCTGTCTGAAAAGCCCAAACTCGGCTTTATGCCGAGTCAAAATAAATCAATATATCTAAACCCACCTTTCGGCGTGGGACCCGGTTGTATATCTTCGTCGGACCTGTCCGGCAGCGGCGACAGGCTATCTACCAATGGGGCAGGGGGTCTGGTCAGGCTCGGACTAATCCACTGGGGCCAGGTTCGGCAGCTTAATATACATTGGGGCAGCGTCTGGCAGGCCATATACATTGGGGCAGGGCTGGCCGGTCGATATACACTGGGCAGGGGCCTGGCTGGCTATATATTGTGGAGGGCTGTGGACCAATGCATTTTCCCACCCTTGGCCCTTATACCGAGTCAGTCAATCGGTTTTTTTTCCCAGTATGTTGTGGTAAAATTAGGGGCCTTGGGTTATACTCGGGCGGCTATACTCGAGTATATACGGTTGCCGTCCGAAGAAAGATGTTAATGCGAACAAGGGGGGAGTTTCTCCCAAATCAGTTTTTATTCAGTAAATAAAAAAAAAACATCAGGAAAAATAAAAAAATCCATATAAATATGTATTTTCGTAATCTGGTGACGCATATAATAAATAAACACTTTGTACTAAAGCTTAATAAAAATCAGTTTAAAAAAAGAAATATCGTTAATTTTATTTTTATCGGTATGAGTGAACAGCCCCAAAAAAATTTCTGATTTCAATTCCTTAAACCGGCAAAGAGTTAATAAAATATTAGCAATTCGCTTCAGATGAACAAAATTATAACCAGAAAAGCGCATCTTCATGTGGCAAAAATAACCCCGATATATTCACATTAAAAAATAAACAAATGATAGCCGGTTGTATAATTTGACAAAGTAAAGTGGTCTGGCTCTTCATTCTATGGCGGGGGGGGGGGGGCGGCCGGTGCCATGAAGAATGTACCACCACACATGGGGTAAAAAACTCTGGAGAAAATGGGTATCAACTTTGTGGAGGCTTTGTCATTTAATCCATGCGAATGTTCATTTTCCACCAAATGATGTATGTCCGAAAACAATTACAACTTTTAAACCGCACTCACTTCTTAAAAGGCTGCTTATCTTATGTTGGGCCAGGCCCCCCTCTAAAATACAAGGTTTTTTTGCCAATTTTCCCCCAAAATGTGAATGGCCACCCAATTTAGCCTCATCAATTCCTCGACAACTAAAGGTGGATTCTTAAAAAACCATGGCACATAAAGCCGGGATTTGGGGAATTTTTTCGGAGAGGGAATGTAACTTATGAAATAGTTGGGGGTGTCTAGGACTCTCGACTTCAAAATTAGAGAATTTTGCAAATGGAGAGGCGTTTAAAATGTTTGCCAAATGTTCCTTTTGGGAGAAGGAAACACAAAAAGGTATAATCCGGAAGGGAAAGAAGGGGGAATGTAAAAGGGTGTCACGAAAAAACATCTCACAATCCCATGGATATTTATAGCGTTCCAACAAAGCTGTAGGGCAGATTTGAAAAATGGTGGGACGGTGTCCTTCAGTCCAAAAATAGGCTGGTATGAAAGGCGTTAATAGATTGTATATTGGTAAAATTAACAAATATCTTTGCCCCCCACATTGCAAAAAACATGAGAACAAAGTGGCCCAAAGCTCCTTCTCTTAAGCCAGGGGTTAAGTGGAATTGGCCACTGGCCTTTATTTATGGACTTCCCCATACATGAACACATTGGTCATGTTTACCTTTGAACCTCTGTCCAAAAAACTGAAGGAACAAAAAAATAAATGCTTACACTACTATTGGGGCAGTGGAGAGACAGTGGATCCCGGAATTAGGTCATCTTAATTACTCCCATCTTTTAATCTTCGGTTTTCATTTTCCGGGTTGGCTGTTTCCCTCCCATAGAACCATGTAGTTGATGGCCTAATGGAGCCCTACAATAGTGACAAAAAAGGGTGTGACCAAAAAAAAAGTCAAAAACCACCTTACGTTTAAAGAATTGTTCCATTCACCTAAGTAAATAAGTAAAATATCGATTATGAGGTGTGGAACGGGCTCAGTTTTGCATTAGAGACTCCGTTCTGAGGAATGTGTCGAGGAGGGGGAAAATTAAAATTTGTTGGTTTAAAATAGTTCCCGAAAATGCCCATTATCTGTTAGGGATTTCAAAAAACCCAATCCTTTTGGGTTTCTGGCCAAAATTTACAGAAGATGAGATCTTCCAATCCATTAAGTTCTGAATTTCTCTCTTTTTTGTGACAGGGACCTTTTTAGAGATTACCAAAATAATTAAACTATTTCACCTAAAACCTGATTTGCGGCAAACATTGGCTTGAGCGAACATGGCTACTTTACCAGGAGGTTCCTCAGCGGTCCCAGATTTTCCGTAGCGTTTTTCCATGTATGATTTTTAGTTCTAGACCGGCTAAAGTTACTAAGATTGAATTATTTAAACTTCAGGGCTCAGTCCTACATTTCATGTTTTGGCCCCATTGTCTTATGAAGCCCCCTTACAGAATTGATGATTATCGTCCAATATGACAATGTTGCTAAAATTTGCGAGTTAAAGCACCATGATTCTAAAGGGGGTCTCCGGGTCTTCAACAATTACTGAAGGCCGGGCCTGGCGGAGGACTATTTAAAAATAAGAAATGTACGTACCTGTCAGCGCGCCGCCGATGTCCCCCGCTGCGCCCACTCCTCGTGCATTGCAAAAAAGCGGGCACCCAGGGAGGGTGCTTTGGCGGATGGAAAGCTCCCATACGACCCAATCCCGCGCTACAACTTTAGAGATAGGGACGGATGAGGAGGGGAGCTAGGCGAGCGGCACGTCGATGTGCCGGAAGCGTCCTGTGCGCGCGGATGAAAGGACCGCGGCCGCATGACCACATCAGCCAGTCGGACGATGGTAAGTAGATGTTTATTATTTTTAAATGACCAGCCCGCGCCCTACCTAAGCATTTTTAAAACCCGGAGAACCCCTTTAAAACTCTTTACTCTTGGACTAGGGAAAAGGACTTTTAGGGTTTATATTTGCCTGAAACGTTAAGACAAGTCAGGATTGCGAAGATGCTTGCGGAATCATGCAACAGGGCTGACCGCACGAGATTTAGTGGCTCCATGCTAACTCTATCATCAGGCTTTGAAAACCATATCTCTTCCACTGTTTTCAGGTTGAATGCATATTAAGCTTAGTGATAAGAATAAATTATATCCATCAAATATGATCCTGCCTCTTCCATGATCCATTTACCACAATCTAACGCCGTAGGAGCTGTATAGTAAGATTTTACGAAGTACCGTTCGCCAATCTGATGAAAGTTTGTTGAGCTGAAGTTAAACACTTGTGTCGAGATGTGATCCGAGGCCACCAGGCCATGAAAAAAAATGTAATTTTTACATGATTGCCCCACAACAAAAGAAAAGTTATGACGTAAAATAATCGAGGAACTGCATGGTGACTTACTCAGTCTATTTGCTTATCGCAGTCCTCTATCTCGAATGACTGATGCCGCTAGCCCGAAAAGATAACTCAACAGGAGGTGCAGAACATTGGGACAGAAGGTTGAAACTCGGATGTCGGCGGAGGGTGGGGGGAACCGGGGCAGGTGTACTGCGCTAGAAGCCCTGAGCTCATGAAACCAACCTTACAACAGCCAACTTCACAATCTTAAACAAAAACAATATAGAGGTCGACATTAAACCAGGAATGTGTGTTGCACATATAAATTACCAGATATTGTCAAATTTACGTTACAGTTAACTTTTGGATTCCACCAAAGGCTTCCAAAGTGTTTGAGTTCCCGAATAGTTTCATACCTTCATAGAAATGAGACTCCGTAAGAACTCTACTTCCATACCTAACTCAAAAATATTTGTTGGCGAATGTGGACTCGACAACCAATTTGAACGGTGGATCATCTTGCCATCCTAATCTAAGCAGTCCTTTAACATCTTGATGATTGATATGGATGTCCTTCTAAAATCCACGATCGAATTCAAGTAGGTATTGACCTACCCATGAATGGGAACGAAGCCAAATTTGTTTTCCAAGTGTTTGTTGTAAATGGAAAACATAACGCCCCTTTTGCTATACAATGAAAGGCCGCCCTCCTAAACACCAAGTAGACCATAAAAGAAGTCTAAAAAATCATGGGTGTGGGATAAGCCAAACCGTATATCTATGTCGAGGAAGGAGGACCAGACTCCAACGAGACAGCAGACGTTTGACCTGGTGGGGTCTCCAAGGTACAGTTGTAGGGAACGTATGGCTGTGTGAGGAGGCGATTTGAACAACGGTTAGGTGTTCTCCTTATGGAGAGATTGCCAATGAGGCCACTTAACGGTGAATGGTTTTTTTTTTCGCAAGAGTATTATCTGCTCAAAATTGATTCATTCAGAGATAACGAAAGTTGCGCCTCAATATCTCAACTCCACAAAGATAATGTAATGAGATTAGATGTTAATTAGAAACATTTAATTTCACAGGTGTGAAATAAAAGGTTCTGCACAAAATCCTTCAACTTAGTGATCCTTCAGCTAATCTGAGAACTGTACCATGGGGCCGTTCTTCTTCGATAACTATTTTGGAGAGTTAAGACAGCTGCAGGGTCAAGTGGAACGGTGGGCAACAGTAGAAGGCCACACACATCATGTCCATAACCTATCAATGGTCTTAGCCTGTGTTCTACTGTATGTCTGAATCAAATGTGCAAAATTTTGTTTTTGAAAAAAGAATTCAGATTTTTAGACCAAAAAAATTGATAGCGAGGTCCTTGCTTCTCAATCTTGCAATGTGTATTTAACATTGCATGCCATGTTTATTGTTTGATAGAGGGGGGCCCCTAACTCAAAAACATTACTCAAATATTTGTTTAAATGTTGTGAAATAGTTGTCAGTTTGAATAAGTTTAGTTTACTTATAAACGGTGTATAACCAGGACTAGTATTATGTACACTGTACCTGGATAGGTGATTGATGTTGAATCGACGTCTATCTTCTCCACCGATATCTCTCTTCTGCTTCGTTCCTATGTGATAGGTTGTACTGATTGTTTTGGCCCATATCCCACTATGTGACTAGTTCTTAACGAATGAAAGAAAGACTAGGCTATCCAGTTCAGTAGACACTTCTAGACAAAACCTGCACTCATCCAGTATGGTGTTTTGTTACAAGATGGTGGCTCATGTTCCAGAATAGTCTAAAAGAAGCCCCTCTCTCCCTCATTACTTCTGGGTATTAATTATGTCATTTTCCCTTTTGGTTTGAGATAAGGTGGGGGTGGGGGACTTTTGTCTCTCCCTGTTATTGGTAACAGTACAATTGGTTCCTCATTGTAAGCTTAGGGATACAAAGATTTCAAGAGCTTTGTTGAATATACTTGTCGGGGTTGGTTAATTGTCAGCAAAAATATCTTACAGTATTAACTTTAGTCACACATTACAAAAAAGTAAGAACCTTGTTGGCTTTTCCCAAAATGTTCCCATAGGAACATTCCTTAGAAAAACTCTGTTTAAATAGTAGTTGTTAAGGTTCCTGTTCTATTTTTTGAGTAACATTGTAACTGGAATTTTTAGCGCTGAGCAATATGTTAGTCAATGGATGTCTAGATTCTAATCTCTAATTGATGGCAGCCTCTCGGTATATCACGTAAAAATTTTACGTCCCTGTCATCCATACGCGTTGTTTACATGATATTGGGTGTGTTCACTTGAGGGTGTTAAAGTTGTTTATGTGTTGAATAAAAGTAACAAACGTCGTTTATTGTTAGTGAATCCATTGTATTCCACTGAGCTTGTGAAAGTCACGGTTATTCAAGACGATGGTGTGTATTTGATATTATCAAATAAATTTCGCTTTACGAAGGGTCCCTTTATCACCGTGGCCACAGCGGAGACGGAGCGTCCGTAGTAAAAGCTTATGACTGTAGTGTCGTGGTCGACTTTGGCCCTATTTCTAGGCGATCTACTGTGGGCAGAACATGATGGGGAAGAAACTCTTGCTTAATGAAAGACTTGATTAATGGTGGATAACGTAACGGTGGACGGGAATGAATCACATGTGGCACTTAAATCGGTAGGTGGGTAAGATCTAAGAGGTCATGGGAATATCAGGCTCTTTCTGTCCGTCCCGTCAAGTGTAATAAGTGGACTTTGCTGAACGAGTTCAGCACATGTGTCAAGCAAGAAAGGGAGGAAGGTAGATAGGATTGACAGCACACAAAAGCCTCATTTGAGTGAATTATTGTGTTGCTATGGTGAACGTGGAGCGATTTATCACGTCCCTCAGAGGACCACTGCGTTCAAGGATAAAAACGAGATTCTTTTTAACGCCGGTTTTCACTTTTTTTTTTACTGATTCATTCAATTATGCCACTGTAATTAAGCAATTCTCCAATGACAGTCTTATGTCAAGACGATAGTAAATATCCAGAGTTCAAAGTGAAAGACAGTGGCTACTTAGGAGATTATGATACTGTGTAGCGATAATTATAAAACCGCTACATAGGTTTTGTACAGGTTGATTTAATACAGTTGCATCTGTTATAATCCACACCACTTCGTCTGCCCCCCCGTTGACTAATCTTTGCCGGCTAAGAGAATATGCATTACTGGATTAAACCGAGCCACACCTTCGGTGTCAAGAAAGCGGGAAGTTGTGGAGGTTTCTTTCACCCTTCAGTTCTTACCGTACAATGGTCTAAAGTGATGAGAACCCATGCTGGATATGATCTCGGTCGAAGTTTGCGAGATGAGTATGTGGTAAAATGTTTTGAGGACTCTTTATCAAGTAATTATCCCTAAATTGTGGAGTTCAAGTCCTCAAAAAGGCGGCATGTGTGACCATCCATATTACTCTAATACTCTTCCATTTTCTGAGAAGTGCATAGACATCACGGAGGCATGATCTGAGAAAACAGTTGGACCAATCGAACTTTCTTAGGGCATGGTTTTAAAGGGGGTTGTCCGATCCTACTTTACCTTCCAGTGCCCTACGGTGTACAGCGGTTTGCGGTCGCTACGGTCGGGGCGCCATGTAAAAAACATGGCCGCCGAGTAGGTGAAAGTAGTAGACGCGGCTGACATCTGACATCCTCCGGCCTGGCCTGGTAAGCTATCTGTCACTATGCACGCATTGCTGAATGCGGGGCCGGACGAAGGTTGTCGGAGTCCGGCCGGGAAGGTGAATGAGCGCTGCCGGCTGGCCATGTTTGTTTTTAAATGCGGCCGGCCCGGAGGCGAACAGCAGCGATGGATACGGAAGGCACGGCAGGGAAGTACATACTTATGTGTTTTAAGACAGCCAGCATCCCGGCCACCTATAGTTTTTTGTTCAGAGAACCGGCAACCTTTTATGGTGTGTTGTTCCATCTGAAAAAACAATATAGTAGACAACCATGTGGTGGATCAAGAGATAAATTATTTTATTCCACTTTTTTTGCCAATCGTTCTTAGATGATCAGTGAAAAACAGATGCTAGGGTAGAATGCAGATGTCTGGAAAAAAAAATAAAGCTATTTTGGAGGTGAGAGGAGGGGATACAGTTGAATCTTAATATGGTCTCAAACAAGCCCTAAACTCTAAGCTATCTCCAAACATGTCAAACAATTACTACTCTCCAGACACCACAACTGCATATGGAAATCTAAAAGCGTTGTGGGGACCAGTTCCATTGGTGGTGTCTATCTCCAAATAACGACACTTTAGAAAATTTATGATGTGAATGCACATGATACAAACTCTTCTCTTGACATCTGCATTGACGGCATATAAGAAACCACCATTTATCGCTGGTCAGCTTAGTTTTTTAGTTGATGGGTGTTGAGAATAAAGGTCCGTATAAGGATGGAATCATCACTCAAATATTGGACCCAGAGATAGGCAACAAACCCAAGGTTTCCGTACATAGTTGGTTAAGGAATATGGGAACCTTAATGTAGGCAAACGTTCACCAGCATCATCTGGCACAATTGAACCACTGCATCCAATAGACTTCTAATTTTCATGGCTCCATGCAGGCATGCCGTGGATTTCGAGTTGCTCAGATGAGTGTTCACTGCGTGTACAGTTGCTAATGTTACCTAAGAATGACTGTCACCCTGGCACATTGACATGGCCACGCCCCTGGTCTGCTATAGAATTCCTGGATGTACCAGGCCACGTTTATAACTTGATTTATGGGGATGTAAAGGGAAACACATTTTTAGCTAAAAGAAAGGGTGTCTTGTAGTTTATAGGGTAGAGGAACTATGTCACTAGCTGTATTTGTGAAAAATTGTGGCGACAGGTTCCCTTTAATAGTAAAAACACACGGTGGTACGGAAAAGTAGAGCCAAATAACGATATGATTGTCCAACGTCGCAAGTGTAATACGTCTTAGTTGTTAGTAGTAGGGCAACTCTTTTCAGCGTAGGAACTGGGCACCCACTGGGTACAAAATCAGGATATTTGGTGGGCCAAGGTGTACCTTATATGAGCACAAGAGATACGCAGAAGATGATTTAGTTTGGAGGGTTACTAGGCATCTTACTTTGTTTCCGCGAGTGGAAGGCAGGGCGTAAGATTACCATGAATGTCAATGTTCAGTGCGCTCATGGTTAGGTCAATCAAAATATCACTAAATTTGAGTCAGATATGAATGTGGATAACCTGGTATTTTAGATCTACGAGTCAAATTTATCTGAATTCTCTAATTGATCAGCAAAGAGGTAAGCATCCCCTTAATATTCTGCTAAAACACGACATAGATGATAGTCCATTTCGAGTCGCCGTAACCGATTTGATTTTTAGAGGTGAGAACACAGACTTCAGCCAGCTTCAGCCCATAAAAAACATTATTACATCATCAGATCAATGCGGTTCTGCATCTTAAACATAGGACATTCTCATTAGCTTATTGTCAGCGCCGATTCATGTTCTGAAAGCCCTCCGGCGCTTAATAACGGGTTTTATTATTGCGCGATTAATTATCTTTTATTCAATGCGATACCTTGAAAAGTGGTCAAATGATGGAGGCGCTAAATCATATTGTCAGGTTCAATAAGGAAGAGCAGATGAAAGACAATGGCCGGATGTGATCTTTATAGGAGGGGTTATGTAGTTTAACCGGCATCTTTAGCCCTTACTCATTGAGATCTGTCAGTATTTTGCCGATTAAAACTGTGTGTCATTTATTAACCTTTTTGGTAATGAGCTATATTTTGTCAATTTCGGCAAAAAAACGGATGGAAGATCACGTTTAAATTCCGTCTCGGCTTAGACGCAGGAGGAGGCGATGTGCTTATTGAAGCAGAGTGTGTTATACCCGTCCTAATCACATCTATCACCGTAGAAGCCTCCATGTCTTCTCTACTTTGGAGAAAAATATTGGTGCTGAAATATTTTTTATATGACCTTTAAAAAAAAAAATGTCCTCCTCATGTGGTTTTCATGCGGGGGTATTGTACCAGAATTGCCGGGACTTTTAGTTCTTCCCAATATTGATCTGCTTTTTCCAATGCTGAGAAGTAGGTGTAGTTAATTGACTTTCTATATAACTTTCTTACATCTGATCACTCGCCAAAGGTCAGGGAGACACATAAGCCAAGAGGTGCGATAATTGCCCGCTCCATAAGATTCAGTTATTTTTTACATTCTAGGCTATGGTCACTGATATACAGTATACAGGAAGTCCCCGGGTTACGTAACCCGTTAGGTGTTGTGGTTTGTTTTAGTTGATGAATTTGTATGTAAGTCGGAAATGTATAATTTTTTAGACTTGGTAACCCCAGTCAAATGTCTTGGTATCTCTGTGGACAAAGGATTTTAAAATGTTGGGGTGTTATACAGACACCAGAAATACAATAAAGTTCATTACAGACACCTGTTGATAACTGTTATAGCTGATAATGATAACTAGGGCGGAGAGAAGTACAGAATTCACAACATCAGAGGTGCGCGTTGTAACTAGGGGGTTTTTGTGTAAGTCGGGTGTTCTTAGGTATGGGACAGCGCTGTATACTATATATATATATATATAGTATATATATATACAGGTTCTAAAAAAAAATGTTGGGGCAGTGGCAATATTCGCAAATAATACAATTATAAAATATACATTTCCGACTACATGACAATTGCAACTTAAGAACAAGTTACGAAACTATCTGGTAAGAACCTGGGGAATGCCTGTTATATATATATATAAGACAGGCAGTTCACCCAGGTACGACAAGATAGGGTCTGTAGGTTTGTTCTTAGTGGAATTTGTATTGAAGTCGGAACTGTATATTTTATAATTGTAGATCCAGCCAGAATGTTTTGGCCATTGTAACAATTGATTTTAAAAATGTTAGGTGGTAATAAGGACCAGGATTATAACATAAAGCTTCATTACACACCTTTTTAACTAAGTTATAATCTGATCTATTGTAGCCAGGCTAAAGTACAGTAATATCTAATATCTCAGTTGGCTCGTTGGATAACGAGGGAGTCGTCTGATCAAGTCGGAGGTGTTCTTAAGTAGGGGACCGAATGTTGTATATGATATATATAGTATATATAATTATATATAGTATGTGGTATAGTCGTATATATGTGGAGAATGGTACCTACAGAATATTTACAGTGGCAGGCATGATATGTGTTTACAAACCTTTTCCGAGCATATGAGGACCATATGATACAGTAACTACAAAGAAGCCAAATTGCTAGGAAACAGATAGCCCTGGTTGTGGGAGAATGGGAGAACTTTCTCTATCAAAGACCCTCTTATGACCTATCTTATTATAGTCGGCTAATTTAAGTGTTCACAAAACTTCGGGGACAATTCTTCAAGCCTCTTTTTAAAAAAAAGTCGTTTAAGAAGATTGAAGCGATTATTGGAACAATTATATACTTTTTTTTTTTGCAATTTTTTAACCTTTGAAAAGAGAAAGTGTGTCAATAGGCAAACAACAAAAAAAAGGCCACAAAAAGAACACCAATTTATAAAAAAAAAATTTAAATTCTTTCAAAAAGTGTTTTAGATATATATCGAGTCCTGGGAAAGCAGCCACCAACAATTGCAAAAAAATAGATTATAAACATTGTGGGGATGGGACTATCTAAGTCTGGTCCATCCCACAAGACTCCAGATATAACCGGCGAGCAGGACTTGGTGTAGAAACGTGCTATAACTAGCACCATTCCGGCCCACATACCATTGAAGAGCGGGTTGTTTGTGTGAGCGAAAGGGGGGGCAATTTGCCCCAAACTAAATTGGAACTATTTCCAAGGAAGCTATGGTACGGGGTGTTTAGTGTAGGAATGAGAAACCAAAAAACTTCAAAGAGACTACAAAGCCATAAAGGGAAACATAACAATATGCGAGGACTCTAGCTTGCTGTGTTTGCTAGTCTGTAACCATAGGACAATAATTTGAGCTGTAGTTGCTAAAAATAAGTAACGGCTACATTTTGTATTTGTAAATGTGAAAAGTCAGGGCAGTGTATGAAAACAGAGCAGTCTATGGTAGTTGGCAGCACCGGTTTTGCCTTCAGTATTTTTGTTAGTTTGGCGTAGTATAATTTTTTTTTCTGATTATTAAATTATATTTTGTACAAAGAACAAAATTGAAGTCCAAGAAAATCAGAAGGCTTTCAAGTAAAGATAAAAAACAGAACCCTCTAGAAGTCTGAGTAGGTAACTGGTGAGCTATATTTGTAGTTGGCCGCCACCGTTTTTTCCTATGCTCAATTTGTACTTTCTTTGGGATAGATTACTTTTTTTTCATTAATTTTTAATGCTATTTTAGTATAAAGAACAAATTTGCAGGCCAGAAAATCAGAAAGGCTTCAGAAAGTAAAAGGAACCTCTAGAAGTCTTGAGCAGGTAATTGCTACCATATTCGCGTTTGCATGACACGTTTTAGCCTTCATCATTTTTGTCGTTTTGGGTAGTTATATTTTGCACTATTATTGAAATTTATATTTTAGTACAAGAAACAAATCTGCAGTCCAATGAAAATCCAGAAGGCTTCAGAACGTTAAAATCGGAACCTTTAGAAGTTCTGAGTGAGTAGAGTAGTGTGACCCATTGTATAGTTTGCAAGCACCGTTTTTTCCTTAAGTAATTTTTTACTTGTGTGTTGGGGATAGTATAATTTTTCTCCTAATATTAAATTGATATTTTAGTACAAAAGAACAAATCTGCAGTCCAAGAAAAGGTTTCAAAAAGCTTAAAACGGAACTTCTAGAAGTTCTTGAGTAGAGTAATTGTGATTATCAGATAGGCAGAGGCTGAAAGCCGGCGAATGTTAAGATCACACTGTTTCCAATATCTTATTATTCTTATTCTTTTCCGCTCGGACTGTTCTAGTAAACTGCTAATAAGATAATATGCATTAACCGACAAATGGTGTGCAGTGTTGCAGTGAACCTGATTAAGACCACTAGGAAATGAGCTTCAAAGTGACTCTAATGCTTAAAAAAAAAAGGTGTTCATATGTATTTAAGTACTGAGGACTCGGGAAGGGTTTGTCCTGTTTTTTGCATCTAATCTTTATTTGAGCGTCAGCTCATTGTAACTGAAATTACACATATACTTTCTATAAAGATATTAAATGATCTCTTCTGAAATAATCTGAGAAGTTTAAGTTATCTGAATTAGCAATTAAGACCTGAGCAGTAAATCGATAATATAACAATTGTAATGCAATGTAGGATTTCTTAGATTCAAAACACAAATTAATGTGCAATCCTATACCATACCCTTTGGTGTTCACTATTTGCGCCTTGCAAGAAGAATTGGTCTTGAAGTGCTGCCTTCTGGAAATGACACCAAAAGTAAACCCAGGACTAGAACTAGATGGAGAGGAACTAAGCCAAGAGGTCCAAGAGAGGATGGAATTACTAAAACAGTAAGCAAAGGAATAATCCAGTACACAAGCCAGGATGAAGCGGCTGAGAAAGTAATAAGGCCAGAACAATGGGTAAGAGGGAGTCCAGTAACAACACCGATCACGGCTAAGCGAGTGGGAGGAAGTTCAAACATCTATCAAGTACTAGCAACCTCAAACATCTGCTGGTCTGCTGATTGAATACTTGACCAGGATTTTTTCCCCATATTTCCAATTGGTCTTAAAGTCAATGGAGCTCTGTTCTGTGCTCCCTTGCTGCTGATGGTCCTCCTGTCAAAAAACACTCTAACATATAGGCATGGACTCCAAAGACCTCAGAAAAGCATCCTGTGATCCTTGGTACCAATATTTAGCTGTAGATCCTGTCAATAATAATATGTCCTTGAGGACCCATTATCCTTTTCTTTCTTGGAGTAATTATGGTTGGTACAATCACTGAAAGCAGACAAAAAATCAAAGACTAATCACTGCAATGTCTTGACTCCTTTTAGACATCACACTAAATCACAAAGTGATAAGGCCCCTTCACACCTTGCGTTGCAGATCACGTCAGAGTCTGATCAGGGTGCGCGATAGGGTTTTGGTCAGTGAAAAACGCACATTTTTGATCAGAGGCAATCAGTTTTCAGTCAGAGTTTGTTCAGTGTCTCAGTTTTTCACGCGCGTTTTCAATGCCAATTTCATATGCGTTTTTCACGCGCAGAAAATGCGGTGAAATGACTCAGGACTGAGCTCTATCTTTTCTAGGCAATTGATGGGTGAAAAAACGCATTGCAATGCAAGTGTCTCAGAGTGCGATGCGTTTTTGATGCATCTCCATAGACTCGTATGGTGCGTTTTTCACGGGGACTTGCAAAGTAGAGCATGTCGAGATTTAAAAGCGCGTAAAAAAACCAGCGCGTGTGTGCGTGAAAAAAATGCAAGTCTGAAAAGACCCATTGGTTACCATGGGTCAGACGGCAATGAAGTTCTGACGCGTCAAAAGCACGCGCCGAAAAAGAAAACGCGGTGAAGAGCGCAAGTGTGAAGGGGCCTAAGGGTAGCGTTGCATTTCACGTAGGGTGCAATGCGTGAAAAACTGACGTTTTGCCTGCGTTTTTTGTTCCGTTTTTCCTTGGGTAATTAGCGTTTTTGCGTTTTTCACGCGCGTGTGTTGTAGCGCGATTCATGGAGACTCGAGCATTTTTCAAAGGGCCATGGTTTGGGATTAAAATGTGTATTTAATTGAAAAATAATGTCTTCTGTAATTTGGCAAACTCGCGATCTATTCTTCACTGTTCCGCGAGGATATTATCTCCGACCACGTTAGCAGATGTGAAGAACGTGAAGAATAGAATTTGTTTAAATAATCTGCAATGTGTTCTTCACACATATAATGTTCTTCACATGCTATTTTGGGGACAACGTTCCGCGCGTATCTCCGACAAGTCAGCAGATGTGCCGAAATCTGTAATCTATTCTGCACTGTGTTCTGCACTGTGTTTTTCTCTTAAATGATCCTGTGTTACTGTGTTCATGTTTTATTCTATTCTCACTGTTCTTCATTGTGATTTGTTAATACTGCTCGATCTCGAGCAGGGGAATACTGTTATTCTGGTCACCTAGCAACCCTTAGTTTAAAAGCGCTTGCAATCGATTGCACTTGCAAATGATTGCAGAAGTGCAATGCGTTCTTGATGCATCTCCATAGACTGAATGGGCGTGAAAAACGCGGTCTGACACGCAAAAGTAGAGCATGCTGCGATTTTGACGCGCGTGCAAACGAACGCAAGACGCGCGTGAAAACCAACGCTAATGAAGAAAGACCCATTGAATACAATGGGACAGAGTGCAATGCAAGTTCTGCGCGTCAAATGCACGCGCAGAACGCGCGTGAAAAACGCCAGTGTGGAATGGGCTTAAGTTGCCTATTATGTTTGCTTAACATCAGCTTTAAAGAGGGCCTTTCAGAACGCCACCATCTCCAACCTGGCATTGTTTATACCTCACTCATGATTCTGGTGCAGTTTTATTCTTAGATTTGTCAGCCAATATCTACGTCAGTGGAGGGGCCAGGATTTCTGCTCCGGCCTACCTGGTAGTTAAAGAAAATATTAGCATATAAGGTGCTGAATCACTAATTCCACTGATTACTCAGGAACAGTGTGGGAAAGAGAGAAATTCCAAGTGTACCAGAATCAGTGGACCAAACAACTTTTGAAGGAAGTTGGGTTATATGAAGGGGAATGAGGCTTCTGAAAGTTCTAGTTCCTTAAACAACTCTAAAGGCAAAGATCCCTTAGGAGTTATGGCTGATAACATGAAAAATTACTGACTAGAGATATACTTTCTTATTTTGTACCTCAGAGAAATATCAGAAGATCACATTGGTTGTGCTCATGAAACGAGACCCTCCGACATTTCCCAGTTTAGGATGATACGTGTAGATCACATTGGATAAATAAAGGGCCAACTATTTGCTGTCATTTATAATTAGCAAATCATTGAATTACACTATGGAGGAAACAGCCACTGAAGTCCTTAAGTTTCTCTGCTCACATATACGCCTCATCTCCAGTCATCGTGAATTGATCAGAGAATTACACAATGACCTTTTTAGTCAGCACTTAATAAAAATACAGAGAAGAAAAAACAGAACGTGCTATTTCTGAGATGTACCTTCGTGTCCATCTGAAAAGCAATAACGGTCCCTGAGTGGGGGTCTTAAAGGGACGTTTAATGCAAAATTGATTTTTCCTAGACCAATATCTTCAGTTCCTGAACTGTATTCCATCATGCTCGATGCAGTGTCTGCTGTGGAGACATACCTCACTTTGCGTAATTTCAAACCAAAGCAGAAAGTTGTGATCTTCCAGTACATAGTTAAATGGAATCCATCCTTTATTGTGTCGTCCATTAAACTTAATTCCATATAATTGTCAAAGGAATTTTGGTGGGAAGATCCAAACTAGGCTTAGGTTAAATGAGTATTAGGAAAAGCAGAACCAAAAGGGCTGTGTGCCTCAAAACAAGGGTGGGGGGGGTTGAAAGTTGCTTAGGTAGGAGACCTCAACAGCCTAGGGCATGTGTGGTGGTTGTTCTGGAGTTATGGCGCCATATTTTTCTCATTCTGACAATGAACAAAAGATGATCCACTTCAGAAGGAGTGATTTCCTGTCAAAAAGTCCATGTTTTTTCCCACCTAAGGTACATTCAACACTAACGTATGGGGGACGTATGTATGGCAATATACGTCCCCCATACATAGCAATGGGCTCACGGCGCCACGAAGGAGCGGTTAGGTGCAGCATCATGTGCGGCAACACCATTCCGTAGCCGTAGAAAAATAGGACATGTCCTATCTTTGTGACGGAATATGGCGCGGGTCTCTGATTAAGCGATGGAGAGGAGCGGGAGTGAACTGTAAATGTAGCCTAACAGGATAAAAGAAATAGTTATATGTTACTTTGGAGTTACCCATTATAAAGAGATCATTGGATGTGATTTTTTAATGTCTCGGATAATATCAGGTTAGACCATCATTTCCATCAATTGGAAATCTGCCTAATAAACCTATGTGTGCCAATTTGATAATACGCATGCATAACCCCACCAGTGTTATGTTATGCCCTTCACAGAATGTTTTGCAACTAGAGTACTACCTATGACCCTGATTTTACCTCAAAATAACTAATATCGCAGAATGGAATTACTCGATCATTCCACCAAAAATTCAAGGCTAGAAACTGATCTTACATGAAATGTGCCTACCAGACCTGATCCCCAAGGAAACCGAGGACCTCGACCTTAAAGAGGTCCTTTCACCACCTTATACACGTGGAGATCAGCACACTGTAGGGGCTGCTACCGCAGATTCAAGGACACTTAGAATTTTCTTTCTAGACCCACAGTTTGCTGAGGTATAGAGAGGAGGTGCTTAGGGGGAATGGGTTTTCTAACTTCTCTGACAAGTAAAAGATTATCGTACATATAGCCTAACTTCAACTGAAGTTCCTCCACTCTGACAGTGGATAGGATTATAATAGTAGATATTTTTATGAAATAATCAGACACTTGGGGGTAGGAAGACAATTCAAAGGGCCCTCGGATTTGTGGCCGCCCCTACAGCATTGTATGTCCATCCACATGAGGTGGTGAAAGGTCCTCTTTTATCTATTTCCTTAGATCCCAGAATGATCTTAAATTAAACTTGAGCCCCAACTGATCCCAAATTAGACTCTAGCCAGATCCCAAAAATGATATTAGGCCCAAAGAAATGGTCAATACCTAAAAACAGACTCTTAAATAAATTGACACATATCAGAATCAAAGTATCTTCAGTCCTAAGACTTTACGTTGTACTAGGCTCCAAATCTGTTAGGAGTCTCCGTGTTGATCTTTGCAAAAATCAGGGTAAAATACCCTACGTAAAGGATTATTTTTGTTGTCAGTTAGAGATGAGATCTAAGGCTTCTTCAGGTCCTTGAGGTACTATAACAAGCGAGAGTGGGGACATGACATCCACAGATGTGAACTGAGCGCTAACATGCTCTGCATATTTGTTCAGCATGCAAATGCACAAGGGTGACACGAGGATCCTCAGCTGTCGAAATGCCCAGAAGTAGACCTGATTACCGTATTTTAGACCCCATCAATGTTTTTGACATATCTAACGACCTATGAATGTATAATACTGGAGAACACCTGGGAAAGACTCTTTTTGACACATAAACTATGAAAGGGCAATAATAGGGTGATGGCACACCGTACGTACAGATCACCGGGTTACTTCTCTCCACCTAAGTAAGTCCAGTGTCTGCAGTTGTTTCCCTGGAGGAGGAATCGTCTGTCCTTTCTATTCCTACTGAATTGTATAATTCCCCAGAGATGAAGCTGCCTGACCCCCACTCCCGGTGACGCATGATCAGTGCAGACATCTCGCCACTAGCCTGGAAGCTTGTCTCCCTGCTATAATGAGCTAAATTTCTGAATCGGGGGAAGAAGTCTTTCCTATTTGGTCAGAGCGAAGGTGCTGATCGTGTAACCATTGGATTATCCTTTCAGCAATTCAACGCGCGCACGTTCCTAATTAGCGCTAGACGCTGTTTGATTTTCTTAGTTTACTGCCTTGTGGCGCTCTAATAAGTCTCACTCTCCCCGGCTCGGTGTGCCATTCCCAGCAGTTGAAACAGCCTTTTTATTGCCTAGTTTAAGGGATGTCTCTCAGCACTTGATTAATCCCTCCCACAACGGAAGACGGCAGAGCAGACTTTCAGCTTCGGGCTGGTGGTTATCACGTCTGCTCCATCAAGTCTCGCTTGAACAACGTTGAGCTCGCTATGTCCAGATCTCTTTAGTCTTGCGAATTCACCAACTACAGGTTGTCCCCAGCCCGGGAGACAGATGCTGCCAGCCCTCGGGCAATAAAGCCAGAAATAACTATCCACTTGAATAAGCAGACACCCACCAAAATCTGTTCGTCATGGTGGTGGAGTCTACGGCTACCGGCCATACACATTTGAGTCGAGAAATAAAATCACTATTCCGACTTTTATTTTTGGCCAGAGCTAAACTGAGAAAAACCAAGAAATTTAGCCGTCTCCTTACTGCAGTGCTGAAAAAACAATCATTATTCGCCTCTTTTTCGTTCTTATACTTTTTATTCTCGACTTGGCGACACCGTGCAGGTGTAATCAAATACAGTGATTACCGTTACTGGCAGGAAAATTTCCTATGAGATTTTATGCATGAAAAGGAAAACATGCCTGAGGTGGAGTGCAGTTTGTTTTATTGGATTTCCTATAAATATTCGGAAAAACAGAGGATTGAGCTAAGGCTCACAACTTGCATTTATATGAGGCCAGGATATGCAATATCGCTTTGGAAATTCTGTATTTGCATCTATAATAATATTTGAGAGGGGTTTACAAACAATATCTAAATGACTCCTTGAAAACCCCCTAAGAATAGTTCATCAATATTCCAAGCGGACTAAGTGTAAGTAATCAGCTCCCGATTCACAGCAGTGATGGTTGGCCAATCAGTGGCTTTGGTGGTGGCTGGTGATGTAGAAAACAACCCACTTGGCCAATCAGTGGCGTTCACATCGGAGCTCAGCGATGTCACTTTTTCATTGTAGGGCATTGCTGGCCATCGACTGGGCCAAACCACTTCCACATCAGTCTGGAAATTGGGTGACTGCACAATGTGAGATCTGGGAGCAGGATTAGTAAACCCTTTGAGATCAGTTATCAAAATCAGATCAGTGGAAGTTGTTACCTGCACCTCATTCCATTAGTCATCCGCACCCAGTACATTCCGTCCATTCAATTGAATAGAACTTAGCTGCAATACCAAGAAAAACCACTGTACAATGTACGGTACTGTGTTTGATGGACGTAACAAGATTTTTTCCATGCTGTGGTCTCTCTCTAAAGCTGATGTGTGGGGCCTCAACCAATCTGATGTCTATGACCTGGAAAAGGTCCGGAAGCTTGAGGTGTTGTGAACAAAGCTTTTAAAGGGGTATTCCAGGAATCAGCATATTCAATACAAATGGGCATCATAATAGAAGCTAATGTGTGAATTAAAGTTGTTATTCAAAATTTGTCCCTTAGCGAAAATGCTGAAGACATAGACTGTAATGAAGAATTAAAATGCTACTGGCCCTTTAATCAGTCCGTGAATTTCCTCCGCGCGGTCCGTGCAGAGCAGACACAGGACAGAAGATGGCCGCTGGTCACATGTCCACATCACATGTCTGCAGCTGCCGCAGGTCAGGTCATGTGATCACCACTAGTGGTTGGTGATATCGGTTGTGTGAGTGCATCCAGTATGGTCAGTGTTGTGGTGATGGCAGTTACACATCATTACTATGGTAACAGAGCAAGAAAACCTGTTCATCTCACGGGAGCGAGCATAAGAAGTGGAGGATGTTACTGAGAACTAAAGGATCTTGGGACTTGTAGTTTCCAATGGCGCCATCTTAGTGATAAATCCACCTACTTAGAGAGGCACAAATTTTTGTAAATCATAAAATCAAACTATGTAAGCTTCATTTTGTGACAAGACATTGAGTATGTTGTACTATTAATTTATCTAATCAGGGGTTTTGCGTTCATTCCCGGAATAACCCTTTAAGTTTAGACAACCCATTAGAAATTCAGGATCAATTCTATTTGCTGTTTCAGATCCTTACCTATGGGGAGAACAGCGTTAATGAGAATCTTTAGCTGGAGGACTCAAAAACATCAGCATTACATTTGTTATGAAACTTGTGTAATGCTTCATGTCCCGTGGGGGTGCTGTAAAGAAACCATACACTTCCTTCTAGCACTCCTTCCCCACAATATGTACTGGGAGTGGCTATGACTAGCAGAGGGACCACTATTTATTGTCTAGGAACCTGTTGAAATCCCTTGAAAAAATCTTTGACTCAAAGGATTCACAGTGGGGGTGACGTTTTCTAGGTCAAGTTTGTTGTCCTTATTTTAGGTTTTTAGAACACTTCAACAATGAGCCAGAGTTTGCCACATCCGAGGTCATATGAGCCATATTTCGTCCAATATTCATGCTCTCCCAGTGTACGGTGCCAGCCACCGGCACACGATATTTGCTAGCCATGGGCTTCCATATTCTCCCGCTATGTGACCATCAAGGGTCAGCTTGATGCTCCATTATAATTGCTACAGAAAAGATTCCTCGTCATGATGGTCTATGGCTCTGAGGCCTTCCGCTTCACTCTATATGGGGATGTGGTCTCCCAAGAGACTGAGACTAGGCCGAAAATCTAATCTATTCAGAATTGAAATTCAGATGAGTGATTATTTTTTAGACAAGGCTGCTTTGAGTATTGATTCAGAAAAACGGAGAGATGAGAGCGCCACGTGTTTATGTGTTTTCGGCAAATTACTATGTGCATATAAAATTTCCCCAAATCTTTGTGGTATCACAGTAATTAATGGGTTATGACAAAATCAATGCCTCTGCCATAAGCATGAAGCGTGGGCTTCTCATCTCAATCTTATATTCAATTAAACAGGACAAACCACCAAATAAATAAATTAAAATCCTGACTTGTCACCAGCTTATTGACCAATTGTCTTGTTTTCTCACTCGTTTAAAGACAATGAAATAGTCCAGGAATTAAATCTTATTACAAAATGACACTCGAGCTAGAACGCAGAATACACAAAAGGGAAAAAATAAAACCCCAAAATTTTAATTAACATTTTAACATAAAACATTAGAAAAGGGAAGTGTTTTTCAGGGAGCGGGATGATAATACCAGCCTTGTCGTGTGTGTCTGATATTGCATCAACTCAATTTATAGAGGAGGAGCGCAATACCAAGTCAGCCTGAAAACAAGAGTGGCACTGTTTATTGTTTTTTAATCCTGTACAACCACTTTAACCCAAATCAAGCATGTTAAACCACATACACTTACCTATAGATCCAGCACTGTGACTGTGGTAATCTTCTTGTTATCCATGGCCTCCTTCCTTCTAAATCAACTTTTAAAATTAGCTATAATCCATAAGGACTCTGGGGATGGTTCCTCGAACCCCTCTGGTGCTTAAGATTCACAAGGCTGTTACACTGTTCCGGGGACACATTCCCCCTCCCACTGTGTGCTCACTGCTGCGATATAAGGGAAGGGAGGAGGATGAGACTGGACGTGTGCTGCACAGTGTTACAACAGTGTGTGAAGCCAAAGCACAGAGGACTTCTGTAACACACCCAAAGCCCTTCGGGTCATTGCATAATTTTAAAGTTGATTATAGAAGGAGTCCATGAATAACATATATAAGAAGATTACCATAGTCCCGGTGCCTGGATTTATGAGTAAGCGTCCCTGGTTTATCATGATCATTTTGATGGTAGATTTCCTTTAATATCTAAATTGTAAACCATAAAAGCCGTTGCTAAGTTCACTCTTCTTTGTTCTGCTCAAAATGGAGCAGACCAGTAAAATATCAAAGCAAAATCTGCCCTATGTACTTAGGTGGTGCCCAAAAGAACCCAGTGACACTTTGTGTCTGTTGGGATACTTCTAGAGTGTCGAGTTTCTGTATTTCCTTGGCAAAAGACCCCGGGATTCATGTGGTTTTAAACGTCCATGGGATTTTGAAGGATTCCTGGAAAACCTTTTTGATTGTCCTATTAAAAAAAAAAACCAAAGGACATGAAAAGCTTAACAAACCATGGTGCTCTTTACCGTATAGACAAGGACATAATTAGCAGAGTCACTTCACTTTCCTTTAGAGGAATTACCTGAAGAGGTTGTATTACTAAAAGACTACAATATAGAGCTAAATACTTACCGTTACACTCACCGGCCACTTTATTGGTACACCATGCTAGTAACGTGGGACCCCCTTTTGCCTTCAGAACGCCTCATTCTTCGTGGCATAGATTCAACAAGTTGCTGGAAGCATTCCTCAGAGATTTTGGTCCATATTGACATGATGGCATCACACAGTTGCCGCAGATTTGTCGGCTGCACATCCATGATGCGAATCTCCCGTTCCACCACATCCCAAAGATGCTCTATTGGATGAGATCGGTGACTGTGGAGGCCATTTGTGTCCAGTGACCTCATGTCATGTTCAAGAAACCAGTCTGAGATGATTCCAGCTTTATGACATGGTGCATTATCTGCTGAAAGTAGCCATCAGATGTTACAGGGTACATTGTGGTCATAAAGGGATGGAATGGTCAGCAACAATACTCAGGTAGGCTGTGGTGTTGCAACGATGCTCAATTGGTACCAAGGGGCCCAAGATGCCAGAAAATATTCACCACACCATGACACCACCACCACACAGCCTGAACCGTTGATACAAGGCGGATGGTCCATGCTTTATGTTGTTGACGCCAAATTCTGACCCTACCATCCGAATGTCGCATTAGAAATCGAGATCATCAGACCAGGCAACGTTTTTCCAATCTTCTACTGTCCATTCGATGAGCTTGTGCAAATTGTAGCTCAGTTTCCTGTTCTTAGCTGAAAGGAGTGGCACCCGATGTGGTCTTCTGCTGCTGTAGCCCATCTGCCTCAAAGTTCGACGTACTGTGCGTTCAGAGATGCTCTTCTGCCTACCTTGGTTGTAACAAGTGGGATTTGAGTCACTGTTGCCTTTCTATCACCTCGAACCAGTCTGCCCATTCTCCTCTGACCTCTGGATCAACAAGGCATTCCGCCCACAGAACTGCCGCTCTGGATGTTTTTGTCTTTTTCGGACATCTCTGCTGTAAACCCTAGAGATGGTTGTGCGTGAAAATCCCAGTAGATCAGCAGTTTTGAAATACTCAGACCAGCCCTTCTGGCACCAACAACCATGCCACGTTCAAAGGCACTCAAATCACCTTTTTCCCCATACTGATGCTCGGTTTGAACTGCAGGAGATTTTCTTGACCATGTCTACATGCCTAAATGCATGAGTTGCCGCCATGTGATTGGCTGATTAGAAATGAAGTGTTAACGAGCAGTTGGACAGGTTGACCTATAAAGTGGCCGGTGAGTGTATTAGACAAAAATTCTGTAAGCAACTCTCTTGATACTGATCTACGATGATGCTACCCTTCACATGAACATTTTGTGGTCGATTTCCATCACTCTGGATCTGATTCTCACAGATGCTTATAAGGGCATATTCTACTTTTTGGCGGATCGGTTTGCACAACCCTTTAAAAAAATCTTCCCAGGGCACTGATGGAACAAAAACTATTGCATTAAGAGTAGCCGAATTCTGTTCAAAAACTGTAGGCATGCAGATGATTTCACCGTTTCTCTCATTTTAAGGTCTCCACCTTGTCTTCCATTAGACGGTTTATAGTATATGGACATATTCATGTCCTCAGTGGTAGCTGCTATAAATCGTCCAACGCTTGTGGGTCTTATAGACAAAAGATGTTTTTTTTATTTAGGGACAGTTTATGTTTTATAGTTTTTATACCCTCTAATCTCCACATGAGCAGGTTTGTGAGGTAAAAATCTATAAATGGGATTTTTTAACACACTGCTCCTAGTATGGGATTGGTATATGGCAATTATGTCTGTATTTTATGGGAGGGAAATGTATAATTTCATTACAAGGAGCCATGTTATGGGAAGGTGAGTAATGGCTGCCCATGATTAGTGTTTGTTATTGCTAAGGTGAAAGAGAAATGATCATTATCAGCTAGGTCTGTCCTCCCGTACCTAGAGAAGAGATGGTCACTTCTTTTTCACTAATGCGAGTCTACATGAGGCGAGCGGGCAAGGTCAGTGCGTGAATAATGTGAGAGCAGTGGGGCCTAGTATAGTACGTCCATCCCTGCTGTTCGGCACATGACAGTTGCTCAGCTTGAGGCCTGTAGTTTTCTGTCATTCCTTAGCTGTGTTGAAATGTGTTGTGTTAAAGAAGCATAATTTGTAGAGTAGGGTCCTAACATACTAATGGAATGTCACCACAATAATAATGCAGTGTCACCACATACTAATGGGAGGTCACCACATACTAATGCAGTGTCAACCACATACTAATGGGATGTACCACATACTAACCGTGTCACCACATGCAGGTGCAGTGTCTCCACATGCTAATGGAATCACCACTAACAATGCAGTGTCACCACAACTAATGTCGTGTACCACATACTAATCCAGTGTCACCATATGCCACATGCAGGTGCAGTGTCTCCACATGCTAAGGAAATCACCACATACAATGCAGTGTCACCACATACTAATGCAGTGTCACCACATACTAATTCAGTGTCACCACATTACTAATGGGATGTCACCACATGCTAATGCAGTGTCACAATACTGGTGCAGTGTCTCCAAATGCTAATAGAATGTCACCACATACTAATGCAGTGTCACCACATTCTGGTGCAGTATCTCCACTACTAATGCCGTGTCACCACATAATGGTGTAGTGTCACCTCATACTGGTGTAGTGTCATCAGATCGTGCAGTGTTACTTCATACTAATGCAGTGTCTCCACATACGAATGCAGTTTTTACCTCATACTAAAGGAATGTCACCATATACTAGTGCAGTGTCACCTCATACTAATAGTGATGTATCGTTACCGAAGAGGCGGCACAAAGAGCGTCTCTTGTTCGCCGACTCCCCTCAGTGAACTGATGGTTCCCTTAACCCGCCCCTAACCGGCTGACCATTCCCCTTACACCAATACACTCAGGTAAAAGTGTACGGGTGTCGGAGACTGACTGGCCGCAGCTCCTTGTTATATATTTAATAGGGAACTGTTCAGGAGCCAGAGAGCCGGCTCTGTAGTGAACGGAGCCTTTGAGCCAGCTTACGATAAGAGCCGAATTCCCATTACTTATCCTAATGCAGTGTCTCCACATACTAATAGAATGTCACCACATAATAGTGCAGTGTCACCACATACTAGGCAACTTCCCTTATAATGCAGTGTCTCACATACTTATGCAAGAATTCACAAACATGTCCTTGGTTAAATAAGCAATCTTGTGATTTGCTATTAAAGATGAAAACATAGCTCCATTATTGTCCACAGATTTGTCTGGTATTGCAGCACTTGGTGACAGCTCAACTTAAAGAAGAAAATGCATAAAAATGGAAGATCTTGATCCCTCTTTACTCTGGTAGCTCTGCTAGGTACACCAATCAGTTTATCCGGGGTGTAAAAAAATCTGACAGCATCTATGTTTGACAGATGTTGATCTTATGGCTATTGAGCCCTTTACTGGGGTAGATCAGAATTAAAGGAATGTCACCACATACTGGTTAGTGTCACCTCATACTGGTGTAGGGTCACCTCACCCCGGTGCAGGGTCCTCATACTAATGCAATATTCCACATTGGAAAACACGTATTTTTCGATGACCCGTAACTACTGATTTTATAGTAGGTTTAGACCTCCTGAATGAGTGTGGACAAACAAGCACAGTAGAAACTTCCTTTAAAGGTGTCTCGCCTAGTTGATGGGTTGTTATGTGACTGTCGGGACCCCTACCAGTCACGATAGGGACGCCCAACGATCATAGGAACGAAAATTGATGGTGTGTTCTCATGATCCAACTAACACTCCATTAGTTCTGAGGCACTCCGTTCACGACTATTATGTGCCATGTGATTTTTAACACTCTCATAGTATTGAATAGAGTGTCAAGGTACATATTCGACCTGCCGCTCCATAAAATAAGTGAAAATGGGGCCCTCATTCTTTGATCAGCGGGAGGGGGGGGGGGGACCATTCGTGTGAACTATTCTGCAGATGGGGCAAAATCATCAACTAGAAAAACCCCTTGGGTAAGTCCTTATAATGGGATTCTCAAACTAACCATCTTGTTTAGATCTTGTCTGTGACTCACTACTCCCCCCTTCTCCATGAGCTTCTGTGTAAGCTTTGCTACCTTTTGTTAGGAAGACAGAATTAGAATTTTAGAGTGAAAAGCAGTAGTTTAGGAAGGAAGGAGAATGGGTGATGGGACAGTAAGATGGACTTTGGTTCTATAAGATACCATCTTTCCTGAGACTTAGCTGCTGTGAGTCACTGCTGCTTCTATATAGAGCTTCTGTCTAATCTGACACCACAGTGAGCTTTTCCCTTCTTGTGAGCAAGACCGAATTCAGAATTTAGGTGAAGCAGTTTAGGAGGAAGGAGATAGGGTGATGGGACAGTAAGATGGGCTTTGGTCTTATAAGATACCATCTTAATGAGACTTAGCAGCTGTGACTCACTGCTCTTTCTATATAGGCTTCTTGTTAATCTGACACCACAGTGAGCTTATTCCCTTCATGTGAGCAAGACAGAATTCTGAAATTTAGAGTGAAAAGCCTTAGGAAGAAGGAGAAGGGTGTGGGACAGTAATAGGGACTTTGCTCTTATAAGATACCATTTTTGCTGAGACTTAGCTGCTGTGACTCACTGCTCCCCCTCCCTTCTCATAGAGCTTCGTGTAATCTGACACCACAGTGATCTTCTTCCCTTTTTGTTAACAAGACAGAATTCAGAATTTTAGAGTGAAAAGCAGTTTAGCAAGGAAGGAGCTAGGGTGATGGACAGTAAGAGGGAATTTGGTCTTATAAGATACCTCTTTACTGAGACTTAGCTGCTGTGACTCACGGCTCCTCTATATAGAGCTTCTGTGTAATCTGACACCACAGTGAGCTTCTTCCATGCTTGCGAGCAGAAGCAGAATTCAGAATTTTAGAGTGAAAGCAGTTTAGGAAGGAAGGAGGATAGGATGATGGGACAGTAAGAGGGACTGTGTTCTATAAGTACACTTTCTGAGACTTAGCTGCTGTGACTCACTGCTGCTTCTATAGAGCTTTGTGTAATCGACACCACAGTGAGCTTCTTCCCTTCTTGTGAGTAAGACAGAATTCAGATTATTGAGATTAGGTGAGCAGTTTAGGAAGGAAGGAGATAGGGTGATGGGACAGTAAGATGGGCTTTGGTCTTATAAGATACCTCTTATATGAGACTTAGCTGCTGTGAGTCACTGCTGCTTCTATATAGAGCTTCTGTCTAATTGACACCACAGTGAGCTTTTCCCTTCTTGTGAGCAAGACAGAATTAGAATTTAGAGTGAAAGCAGTTTAGGAAGGAAGGAGATAGGGTGATGGGACAGTAAGATGGGCTTGGTCTTAAAGATACCATCTTTAATGAGACTTAGGCAGCTATGATCACTGCTCTTCTATATAGAGCTTCTGTGTAATCTGACACCACAGTGAGCTATTCCCTTCATGTGAGCCAAGACGAATTCTGAAATTTAGAGTGAAAAAGCCGTTTAGGAAGGAAGGAGAATCGGTGATGGGACAGTAATAGGGACTTTGTCTCTAAGATACCATTTTGTGAGACTTAGCTGCTGTGACTCACTGCTCCCCCTCCCTTCTCCATAGAGCTTCTGTGTAATCTGACACCACGTGTCTTCTTCCCTTTTGTTAACAAGACAGAATTCAGAATTTTAGAGTGAAAAGCAGTTTAGCAAGGAAGGAGATAGGGTGATGGGACAGTAAGAGGGACTTTGGTCTTATACGATACATGCTTTACTGAGACTTAGCTGCTGTGACTCACGGCTCCTTCTATATAGAGCTTCTGTGTATCTGGACACCCAGTGAGCTTCTTCCATGCTGCGGCAAGACAGAATTCAGAATTTAGAGTGAAAAGCAGTTTAGGAAGGAAGGAGATAGGATGAGGGGACACAGTAAGAGGGACTGTGTTCTTATAAGATACCATCTTTACTGAGACCTAGCTGCTGTGACTCACGGCTCCTTCTATATAGAGCTTCTGTGTAATCTAACACCACAGTGAGCTTCTTCCATGCTTGTGAGCAAGACAGAATTCAGAATTTTAGAGTGAAAAGCAGTTTAGGAAGTGTACAGAGGAATACTACTGTGCAAGAGGGGCAATACATTGTACAGAAGCATAGTACAGTGCAAGAGGGGCAATACATTGTACAGAGAAATAGAACAGTGCAAGAAGGACGATACTTTGTACAGAGAAATAGTACAGCGCAAGAGGGGCAATACATTGTACTGAGGAATAGTACAGAGCAAGAGGACCAATACATTGTACAGAGGAATAGGGAAATACATTGTACAGAGGAATAGTACAGAGCAACAGGGCCAATACATTGTACAAAGGAATATTACAGAGCAAGAGGGACAACTGTTGCTCTGTACATTCCTTGTACAATGTATTTCCCCTCTTGCTCTGTACTATTCCTCTGTACAATGTATGGTCCTCTGCTCTGTACTATTCTCTGTACAATTATATTGCCCCTCTTGCTCTGTACTATTCCTCTGTACAAGTATGGTCCCTTGCTCTGTACTATTCCTGTATAATTGGTCCCTTGCTCTGTCTATTCTCTGTACAATGTATTGGTCCTCTTGCTCTGTACTATTCCTCGTACAAGTATTGGTCTCTTGTCTGTACTATTCCTCAGTACAATGTATTGCCCTCTGCGCTGTACTATTTCTCTGTACAAAGTATTGTCCCTCTGCTCTGTAAATTCCTTTGTACAATGTGATTGGCCCTGTTGCTCTGTACTATCTCTGTACAATGTATTTCCCCTCTTGCTCTGTACTATTCTCGTACAATGTATTGGCTCCTGCTCTGTATATTCCTGTCATGTATATTGCCCCTCTTGCTCTGTACTATTCCTCTGTACAATGTATTGGTCTCTTTGCTCTGTACTATTCCTCTGTACAATTGATTGTCCTCTTGCTCTGTTACTATTCCTCAGTTACAATGATTGCCCCTCTTGCGTGTACTATTTCTCTGTACAAAGTATCGTCCTTCTTGCACTGTCTATTTCTCTGTACAATGTTATTGCCCTCTTGCATTACTAGTTCTGTACAATGTATGCCCTCTCTTGCACAGTAGTATTCCTCTGTACAATGTATTGCCCTATGCTAGTATTCCTCTGCCAAAGTTTGCCCTTGCTCTATACATTCCTTTGTACAATGTATGTCCCTCTTGCTCTGTAATATTCCTGTACAATGTATGCCCTCTTGCTCTGTTACTATTCCTCTGTGACAATGTAATTGTCCCTTGCTCTGTAATATTCCTTTGTACAATGTATTGGCCCTCTTGCTCTGTACTATTCCTCTGTATAATGTATTGCCCTCTGCATAATGTATTAATTTGTACAATGTACAGGCGGTCCCCTACTTAGGACACCCGACTTACAGACAACCCATATTTACAGACAAACCCCTCTGACCTCTGGTGAAGCTTTCTGGTGAAGCTTACTATAGTCCCAGATTGCAATAATCAGCTGTAAAGTGTCTGTAATGAAGCTTTTTGATATCCTTGGTTCCATTACAGCAAAAAATGTTAAAGTTCAATTGTCACGGGGCCAAACATTTTTGTTTCTGGATCTCTACAATATAAAATATACAGTTTCGACAATTTCAACTTAAGAACAAAACTCCGGACCCTATTTATACTGCTGTATTGCCCCTTTTGCACTGTATATTCCTTGTACAATGTATTGCCCCCTTGCACTGTACTATTTCTCGTACAATGTATTGCTCTTGCTTGGACTATCCCTCTGTTCCTGTATTGCACCAATGTGACATCATATGACCAGGGATTTAAACGAGCCGTGCAACCGTGTGACATCACATGACCAGGGATATATAACGAGCCGTGCACCTGTGTGACATCACATGGCCAGGGATATAACGAGCGTGCACCGTGTGACTCAATGACCGGGATAACGAGCCGTGCACCTGTGTGACATCACATGACCAGGGATATAACGAGCCGTGCACCTGGGTGACATCACATGACCAGGGATAAAATTTGATCACAGGAAGTAAAACATGAAGCTTCCAATAAAATGACAAACTGACAGAGATCTGAGCTATTGATACAAGAAAATACACAGGAAAATTGTATAACTTTTCATTCACAAACAATATCGATTACTTGCTGAAAGTGGCCAATCCCTTTAACTATCGGAAGTACTTTGTATATGCAGCATTTTTTAGGTAAGGATAGGAGCCCATATTTAACATTTTAACCCAAATATAATACTGAACTTTGATTTTTATGAAATTATAAAATATTTAGTATCGTATTCAGTCAAGAACATCCCCCTAACTATATCAACCTACGGAAAGAAATCACAGAAAATTGCTTCTCCACAATCAAAAGATTTTCTTGTGAAATGTAGTAAATGTAAATTCCATTAACAGATGCGTCATACAAAATTAATTGTTTTTCAGATTCTGCCTAGTGGACTGTATGCTGAGAACCGGATTTTCTGTCTTGTGTTATTACGTAACTCCTTCATTAGAAGACATGCTCGGTACAGCGTCTTGAAGACGGTCAAGTGCTAGAGTGGAATTTGCTTTCCTATCTTCAAATCATTTACCCACTTGACCCAACCTTTGGCCAGATTTAAGGAACAATTAGGATTTTGCTATAGGGGTTCTTACAAGTCTGATCGTTTTTGGCCAGGGTCGGCGCTAGCGCTGGGCATACCTGGGCAAGTGCCATGGCCAGGACCCTGGGGGGGCCCACTAAGTGTACATTAGAAATCAACAGGGCGGGAGGGGGCTTATAGAAAATAACCATGAGGGTTTGGGATGATAACTAGAGAATATTTAGGGGACAAGAGACTGTTTTAATTTCTCAATTTTTAATACTGCATGGAGTTCACTGCAAAGGGGCCCACTGAGGTTGTATCGCCCAGGGGCCAACTGAAACCTGGAGCCGACCTTGGTTGTGGCCAATTCCAGCTATAGCATGTTCCTTTTGAATAGAATGACAGAACTCTACTCCATCAATTCTCGTGATTTGTGGTGGTCTGTTCTCTTGATCAGTTTTCACAGAATTAAGATCCATGATCAGATTATGGATAGGGGATAACAATCAAACTTTACTTCATTGGAGACCTAATGTTAGTACCGTATTTTTCGGACTCTAAGCGCACAAAAAAATCCTCTGATTTTCTCAGAAATCAAAGGTGCGCCTTATGTCCAGTGCGCCTTATATATGAACTGTACTTACGACAACAGCTGCCTTGAACTGTGCACAGTCTGCCACCTGCTGGTCATTCATCCTTATTAGCAGGCATTTATTGATGGTGCGCCTTATAATCCGGTGTGAAAAACAAATTTGGTTAAAGGGTTTTTCCCAGCAAACAAGTTAAGCCCTATCCTGAGGATAGGGCCTATCTTGCTGATCGGTGGGGCTCAGTGATCAAAAGAACGAGGGTTCCAATGGGTCCCAGGTACCTCTGTTGGACCCCTCATTGCTCCAATGGAGCTGACGGAAAATTTCCGAGCACAGCAACCTCCATTGGACCCCTCTTTCTCGATATCTGTGGGGGTCTCATTAAACCCTTTAAGTGTATCCACAAAGCAAAAGTGATCTAGTAAAAGCATGTATGGTGTCGTAGTAATGTAAGATTTTGCATATCCATATATATTATATATATATATATATATATAATATCTATATATTTTATTGCTGGTTTGTGCATTCCAGTTATATAAAAACCCAAAATTCACGATTCGCTCTATCTCCTGGTCAAGCCGTCCAGAATGCTTTGCTGCACCTTTAACCAGTTCTAGCGTGTGACATTGCTCTCTTACTATACCATCAAGCCGTGTCTGCAAGATCAGCACTTTATAAAAATACAGTAATAATCTCTTTCCTATTTTCCAGCTTTCTCCCGGCTCGGGTCCCGATAATAAAGTCCCTCAACGGAGCTGCAAGGCCCTGACAGGGTGACGTGTTTGATAAAAGCATCCTGTTATTTTGTGTTATATCCAGGGGCAGTGCCTGTCTGCACACGTTTAGCTTAATATAGTGTGTGTAGAAGGGGGCATAAAAGGCCTTCATGGAGAAGGAGAGAAGTGATAAGGAATAAAATGAAACGGAGACATAATGGAGGCTAAGAATTATCCTTCATCTATGACCCGTTATTCCCGTTTATTTGCGTCCATTAAATTAACATGATTTAAGGTCTCCTTAACTTGAGCTTTTAAAAAAATGTTCACACTCGCCAGGGCCGGCGCTTCGGCTCTGGCCAATACATTGTACAAAGGAATATTACAGAGCAAGAGGGACAATATATTGTACAAAGGAATAGTACAGTGCAAGAGGACCAATACAATTTGACACAGGAATAGTACAGAGCAGAGGACCAATACATTGTACAGAGGAATAGTACAGAGCAAGAGGGGCAATATACATGTACAGAGGAATAGTACAGAGCAGGAGGACCATACATTGTACGAGGAATAGTACAGAGCAAGAGGGGAAACATTGTACAAGGAAGTACAGAGCAACAGGGCCATACATTGTACAAAGGAATATACAGAGGTCAAGAGGGACAATATATTGTACAAAGGAATAGTACAGTGCAAGAGGGGCAATACATTGTACAGAAGAATAGTACAGTGCAGGAGGGGCAATACATTGTACAGAGAAATAGAACAGTGCAAGAAGGACAATACTTTGTACAGAGAAATAGTACAGCGCAAGAGGGGCAATAAAACGGATGAGCTGAGGAGCGCCACGTGTTTATGTGTTTTCGGGCAAATTACTATGTGCATATAAAATCTTCCCCAAATCTTGTGTTATCACAGTAAATTAATGGGTATGACAAAATTCATGCCTCGCCAATAAGCATGAAGATGTGGCGCTTCTCATTCAATCTTATATTCAATTAAACAGGACAAACACCAAATAAAAATTAAAATCCTGACTTGGTCCTACCAGCCTTATCTGACCAATTGTCTTGTTTTCTCACCTCGTTTAAAAGACAATGAAATAGTCAGGAATTAAAAATCTTATACAAAATGACACTCGAGCTAGAAACGCCAGAAATACACAAAAAGGGAAAAAATAAAACCCCCAAAAATTTTAATTAACATTTTAAATAAAACATTAGAAAAGGAAGTGTTTTCAGGGGGGGATGATAATACCAGCCTTGTCTGTTGGCGTGTTGAATTGCATCCAACTCATATTTAGAGAGAGAGCTGCAATACCAAGCTCAGCCTGAAAACAAGAGTGGCATGTTTTATGTTTTTTTTTTAATCCTGTACAACCACTTTAACCCAAATCAAGCAATGTTAAAACCAATACACTTACCTATAGATCCAGGCATGTGACTGTGTAATCTTCTTGTTATCCATGGCCTCCTTCCTTCTAAATCACTTTAAAATTAGACCTAATAATCCATAAGGACTCTGGGGATGGTTCCCGAACCCCCTCTGTGCTTAAGATTCACAAGGCTGTTACACTGTTCCGGGACACATTCCCCTCCCACTGTGTGCTCACTGCTGCCGATATTAAGGGAAGGGAGGGAGGATGAGACTGAGACGTGTGCTGCACAGTGTAACAACAGTTGTGAAGCCAAAGCACAGAGGACTTCTGTAACACACCCAAAGCCCTTGGGTCATTGCTAATTTTAAAAGTTGATTATAGAAGGAGTCATGAATAACATATTAAGAAGATTACCATAGTCCCGGTGCTCGGATTTATGAGTAAGCGTCCCTGGGTTTATCATGATCCATTTTGATGGTAGATTTCCTTTAATATCTAAATTGTAAACATAAAAGCCGTTGCTAAGTTCACTCTTCTTTGTTTGCTCAAAAATGGAGCAGACCAGTAAAATATCAAAGCAAAATCTGCCCTATGACTTAGGTGGTGCCCAAGAACCCAGTGGACGACTTTGTGTCTGTGGGATACTTATAGAGTGTCGAGTTTTCTGATTTCCTTGGCAAAAGACCCCGGGATTCATGTGGTTTTTTTAAACGATCCATGGGATTTTGAAGGATCCTGGTAAACTTTTTGATGTCCTATTAAAAAAAAAACAAAGGAACATGAAAAGCTTAACAAACCATGGAGACTCTTTACCGTATAGACAAGGAAATAATTAGCAGAGTCACTTCACTTTCCTTTAGAGGAATTACCTGAAAAGGTGTTGTATTACTAAAAGACTACAATATAGAGTAAATACTTACCGTATACACTCACCGGCACTATTAGGTACACCTGATGCTAACGGGTGACCCCCTTTTGCCTTCAGAACTGCCTCATTCTCGTGGAAGATTCAACAAGTTGCTGGAAGCATTCCTCAGAGATTTTGGTCCATATTGACATGATGGCATTCACCAGTTGCCGCAGATTTGTCGGCTGCACATCCATGATGCGAATTCCCGTTTTCCACCACATCCAAAGATGCGCTATTGGATTGAGATCCGGTGACTGTTAGGCCCTTTGTTCCAGTGACCTCTCTGCATGTTCAGAAACCAGTCTGAGATGATTCCAGCTTTATGACATGGTGCATTATCTGGCTGAAAGTAGCCATCAGATGTTACAGGGTAATTGTGGTCATAAAGGGATGGAATGGTCAGCAACAATACTGGTAGGGCTGTGGTGTGTTGCACACGATGCTCAATTGGTACCAAGGGGCCCAAAGCGTGCCAAGAAAATATTCCCCACACCATGACACCACCACCACCAGCCTGAACCGTTTGATACAAAGGCCGGATGGAATCCATGACTTCATGGTGTTGACGCCAAATTCTGACCCTTACCATACGAATGTCGCATTAGAAATCGAGACTCATCAGACCAGGCACAACGTTTTTCAATCTTCTACTGTCCATTTCGATGAGCTTGTGCAAATTGTAGCATCAGTTTCTGTCTTAGCTGAAAGGAGTGGCACCCTAGTGGTCTTCTGCTGCTGTAGCCATCTGCTCAAGTTCGACGTATGTGCGTTCAGAGATGCTCTTCATGCCTACCTGGTTGTAACAAGTGGGATTTGAGTCACTGTTGCCTTTCTATCAACCTCGAACCAGTCTGCCCATTCTCCTCGACCTCTGGTATCAACAGGCATTTCCGGCCCACAGAACTGCCGCTCACTGGATGTTTTGTCTTTTCGGACATCTCTGCTGTAAAACCCTAGAGATGTTGTGCGTGTGAAAATCCAGTAGATCAGCAGTTTTCTGAAATACTCAGACCAGCCCTTCTGGCACCAACAACCATGCCACGTTCAAAGGCACTCAATCACCTTTTTCCCATACTGATGCTCGGTTGAATGCAGGAGATTTTTTGACCATGTCTACATGCCTAATGCACTGAGTTGCCGCCATGTGATTGGCTGATTAGAAATGAAGTGTTAACGAGCAGTTGGACAGGTGTACACTAATAAAGTGGCCGGTGAGTGTATATAGCAAAAATTCTGTAAGCAACTCCTTGATACTGATCTACGACTGATGCTACCCTTCACATGAACATTTTAGTGGTCGATTTCCATCACTCTGGCATCTGATTTCACAGATGCTTATAAAGGCATATTTACTTTTTGGCGGATCGGTTTACAACCCTTAAAAAAATCTTCCAAGGGCACTGATGGAACAAAAACTATTGATTAAGAGTAGCCGAATTCTGTTCAAAAACTGTAGGCATGCAGATGATTTTCACCGTTTTCTCATTCTAAGGCTCCACCTTGTCTTCCATTAGACGGTTATAGTATATGGACATATTCATGTCCACAGTGGTAGCTGCTATAAATGTCCAACGCTTGTGTGGTCTTATAGACAAAAGATGTTTTTTATTTAGGGACAGTTTATGTTTTTATAGTTTTATACCCTCTTATCTCCACATGAGCAGGTTTGTGAGGTAAAAAATCTATAAATGGGATTTTTTTTAACACTGCTCCTAGTATGGGATTGGTATATGGCAATTATGTCTGTATTTTATGGGAGGGAAATGTATAATTTCATTACAAGGAGCCTGTTTATGAGGAGAGTGTAGTAATGGCTGCCCATGACTAGTGTTTTAGTATTGCTAGGTGAAAGAGATAAGATCATTATCAGCTAGGTCTGTCCTCCCGTAACCAAGAAGCAGATGGGCACTTCCTTTTTCACTAATGCGAGTCTACATGAGGCGAGCGGCAAGGTCAGGCGTGAATAATGTGAGAGCAGTGGGGCATTTGTATAGTACGTCCATCCCTGCTGTTCAGGCACATGACAGCTTTGTCAGCTTGAGGCCTGTAGTTTTCTGTCATTCCCTTAGCTGTGTGAAATGGTGTGGTGTTAAAGAAGCATATATTGTAGAGTAGGGTCATACATACTAATGGAATGTCACACATACTAATGCAGTGTACCACATACTAATGGGATGTCACCACATACTAAGCAGTGTCACCACATACTAATGGGATGTAACCACATACTAATCCAGTGTCACCACATGCAGGTGCAGTGTCTCCACATGCTAATGGAAAATCCCACATACTAGCTAGGTCACCACATGTACTAAGGGTAGTGTCACCACATACTAATCAGTGTCACCACATGCAGGTGCAGTGTCTCCACATTGCTAATGGAAATCACCACATACTAATGCAGTGTCACCACATACTATGCAAGTGCATCCACATACTAATCAGTGTCACCACCTACTAATGGATGTCACCACATGCTAATGCAGTGTCACCAATACTGGTGCAGTGTCTCCAAATGCTAATAGAATGTCACCACATACTAATGCAGTGTCACCACTTCTGGTGCAGTATCTCCACATACTAATGCAGTGTCACCAACATACGTGTAGTGTCACCTCATACTGGTGGTAGGTACACCTCAGATCGTGCAGTGTTACTTCCTACTAATGCAGTGTGCTCCACATACGAAGCAGTTTTACCTATACTAAAGGATGTCACCAATACTAGTGCAGTGTCACCTACTAATTAGTGATGTATCGTTACCGAATGAGGCGGCGGCACAAAGAGCAGTCTCTTGTTCGCCGACTCCCCTCAGTGAACTGATGGTTCCCTTAACCCGCCCCTAACCGGCTGACCATTCCCCTTACACCAATACACTCAGGTTAAAAGTGTACGGTGTCCGGGACTGACTGGCCTGCAGCTCCTGTTATATATAATAGGGACAATGTTTTCAGGAGCCAGAAGAGCGGCTCTGTTAGTGAACGGAGCCTTTGAGCCAGCTTACGAATAGAGCCGGAATTCCCATTACTTATCCTAATGCAGTGTCTCCACATATAATAGAATGTCACCACATAATAGTGCAGTGTCACACATACTAGTGCAACTTCACCATTACTAATGCAGTGTCTCCACATACTTATGCAATGAATTCACAAACATGTCCTTGTGTTAAATAAGCAATCTTGTGATTTGCATTTTTAAAGATTGAAACATTAGCTCCATTATTGTCCAAGATTTGTCTGGTATTGCAGCACTTGGTGACAGCTCAACTTAAAGAAGAAAATGCATAAAAAATGGAAGATCTTGATCCCTCTTTACTCTGGTAGCATCTTGGTACACCACTCAAGGTTATCCGGGGTGTATGTAAAAATCTGACAGCATCTATGTTTGACAGATGTTGATCTTATGGCTATTGAGCCTTACTGGGGTAGATCTAGAACTTAAAAGGAAGTCACCAATACTGGTGTAGTGTCACCTCATATGGTGTAGGGTCACCTCACCCGGTGCAGGGGCACTTTCTACTAAGCAATATCTCCACATGGAAAAACACGTATTTTTCGATGACCCTGTAACTACTGAATTTATATGTAGGTTTAGACCTCCTCTGACTAGAGTGGTGGACAACCAAGCACAGTAGAAACTTCCTTTAAAGGTGTTGCCCCCTAGTTGATTGGGTTGTTATGTGACTGTCGGGACCCCTACCAGTCACGATAAGGGACGCCAACGATCATAGGAACGAAAATTGATGGTGTTTCCATGATCCAACTAAACACTCCATTAGTTCTGAGGGACTCCGTTGCACGACTATTATAGTGCCATGTGATTTTAAACAACTCATAGTATTGAATAGAGTGTCAAGGTACATATTCGACCGCCGCTCCATAAAATAAGTGAAAATGGGGCCCTCATTCTTGATCAGGGGGAGGGGGGGGGGCACATCGTGTGAACATATTTGCAGATGGGGCAAAATCATCCAACTCAAGAAAAAAACCCCTTTGGGTAAAGTCCTTATAATGGGATTCTACAAACTAACCATCTTTGTTAGGACTTAGCTTCTGTGATCACTACTCCCCCTCCTTCATAGAGCTTCTGTGTGTAAGCTTTGCTACCTTTTTTAGGAAGACAGAATTAGAATTTTAGAGTGAAAAGCAGTAGTTAGGAAGGAAGGAGAATGGGTGGTGATGGGACAGTAAGATGGACTTTGGTCTATAAGATACCTCTTTCCGGAGCTAGCTGCTGTGAGTCACTGCTGCTTCTATATAGAGCTTCTGTCTAATCTGACACCACAGTGAGCTTTTCCTTCTTGTGAGCAAGACAGAATTCAGAATTTTAGAGTGAAAAGCATTTAGGAAGGAAGGAGATAGGGTGATGGGACAGTAAGATGGGCTTTGGTCTTATAAGATACCATCTTTAATGAGACTTAGCAGCTGTGACTCATGCTCTTTCTATATAGAGCTTCTTGTAATCTGACACCACAGTGAGCTTATTCCCTTCATGTGAGCAAGACAGAATTCTGAAATTAGAGTGAAAGCCGGGTTAGGAATGAAGGAGAAGGGTGATGGGACAGTAATAGGGACTTTGCTCTTATAAGATACATTTTGCTGGACTTAGCTGCTGTGACTCACTGCTCCCCCTCCCTTCTCCATAGAGCTTCGTGTAATCTGACACCACAGTGATCTTCTTCCCTTTTGTTAACAAGACAGAATTCAGAATTTAGAGTGAAAAGCAGTTTAGCAAGGAAGGAGCTAGGTGATGGGACAGTAAGAGGGACTTTGGTTTATAAGATACCATCTTTACTGAGACTTAGCTGCGTGTGACTCACGGCTCCTTCTATATAGAGCTTCTGTGTAATCTGACACCACAGTGAGCTTCTTCCATGCTGCGAGCAAGACCGATTCAGAATTTTAGAGTGAAAGCAGTTTAGGAAGGAAGGAGATAGGATGATGGGACAGTAAGAGGACTGTGTCTATAAGATACCATCTTACTGAGACTAGCTGCTGTGACTCACTGCTGCTTCTATATGAGCTTTGTGTAATCTGCAACCACAGTGAGCTTCTTCCCTCTTGTGAGTAAGACAGAATTCGGATTTAGAGTGAAAGCAGTGTTAGGAAGGAAGGAGATAGGGTGGATGGGACAGTAAGATGGGCTTTGGTCTTATAAGATACCATCTTTACTGAGACTTAGCTGCTGTGAGTCACGCTGCTTCTAATAGAGTCTGTCTAATGACACCACAGTGAGCTTCTTCCCTTCTTGTGAGCAAGACAGAATTCAGAATTTTAGAGTGAAAGCAGTTTAGGAAGGAAGGAGATAGGGTGATGGGGACAGTAAAGAGGGCTTTGGTCTTATAAGATACCATCTTTAATGAGATAGCAGCTATGATCATGCTCTTTCTATATAGAGCTTCTGTGTAATCTGACACCACAGTGAGCTTATCCCTTCTGTGAGCAAGACAGAATTCTGAAATTTAGAGTGAAAAAGCCGTTAGGAGGAAGGAGGAATCGGTGATGGGACAGTAATAGGGACTTTGCTCTTATAGATACCATTTGGTGAGACTTAGCTGCTGTGACTCATGCTCCCCTCCCTTCTCCATAGAGCTTCTGTGTAATCTGAACACAGTGATCTTCTTCCCTTTTGTAACAAAGACAGATTCAGAATTTTAGAGTGAAAGCAGTGTAGCAAGGAAGGAGATAGGGTGATGGACAGTAAGAGGGACTTTGGTCTTATAAGATACCATCTGTTAGAGGACTTAGCTGCTGTGACTCAAGGCTCCTTATATAGAGCTTCTGTTAATCTGACACCACAGTGAGCTTCTTCCATGCTTGCGGCAAGACAGAATCAGAATTTTAGAGTTGAAAGCAGTTAGGAAGGAAGGAAGATAGGATGATGGACAGTAAGGGGACTTGGTTCTTATAAGATACCATCTTACTGAGACCTAGCTGCTGTGACTCAGCTCCTTCTATATAGAGCTTCTGTGTAATCTAACACCACAGTGAGCTTCTTCCATGGCTTGTGAGCAAGACAGAATCAGAATTTAGAGTGAAAAGCAGTTTAGAAGGAAGGAGAATGGGTGATGGGAACAATAAGAGGGACTGTTGGTCTTATAAGATATTATTACGTTTTCGTTTTATTTGTACTATTGGTTCATGGAAAACTTTGTTGAACAGTTAGTTGACCCATTCCAGCGCACGTTTTAATGGAAAAAACATCAGTGCATTGCATTCTGCCATTTTCGCTTGCCACCGTAGAAATCCTTTCCATTGATGGGATAATTGCTGAAACTGCTGCATCTACAGCTTCAAGAAGAACACACTACACCTATTATCCATAGGTAACTGACTAACACCAGCCCGGCACCAAGCTCAATGTCCGAAATGTTTACGGAGGTCAGTTGACAGGTTCATTCCGGCGTCGAGGAGCTTGCAATTACATGGGTAAACTGGTGTGAAGAAACGTACACTTTGCATTTTTGTTTAAATACATAAATATGCTGATCACTGTGTTAAATGTTTAGACACATACAGTACATCCCATGAAAGCCTGACAAATAAGAGAAAGAGGGGGAAAAAATAACGACAGAAATGTGAGGACATGAATATCATTGCATAATGAGCCAGCCCGATCTTTTGTTGTCTTAAATAACTACTTTCTTATGTTTTCAACCCTATCATTGCACCGCAAACGATTTCTGATTATGTCATCTGTCAAGTCGACGGCGACCAGCTTGATAATGTTATAAAACATTGGCACAATCTTGTATCCACAGTTTGTTAATATTAGGCAGTCACATAGTGTATTTGACAAAATAGCCCTTGAAGTGTTACTAAGGTTTTAGTAAAACTGCCAAAAAAAAATAGTGCAGGCGAGCAGGCGAATAAGGTAAATTTTGTAGTATACTTTTTGAAGTAAAATTTCCTTTCCTTTTTTTACCCTTCCTTTACCTACTTTAGCAGTTTACAGTGTATAAAGCAGCTCCCTCATGTGCTCACACACAGCGAGATAGATAACTACTTTAGCAATTTGACTAAAGCAGCTTCCCCTCATGTGCTCACACGCAGCTGATAGATAAGGAGAAGTGATAAAGTTTCAACACTTATCTCTTTACGGACAGTAAAGACATAGTCTAGTATGTTTACAGAGCAGAATTATCAGGTGAAATATTCTTTATTCTTCAGTCTCCTTTCGGTATTTATTGCTGTATACACACTTTAAAAGGGTTCTAGCGCGGGAAGAAGAAAGGAGCAAAAACTGTGACAGGAAAGCTTATTTTCCCTAAAGTGCTCAGCCCATCCTGTAAGATCCCTAAAGTGTTCAGCCCATTCGATGCAATAGAAGGGTTATACTAGCCGATTTGAAAATGTTATTTAAAACATGAGATTAAGGTGGCCCTCCCAGACTGCAGCCGCAGAAAGTTCTTAATGGTGTATTGTTATATGTTGTTTGTGTTGTTTATATTGTAATGTATTTGTATTTTTTATAATAAAAAAAAAAAATTGGTCACTATTACAAAAATTACCTGGGTGAGAACAAATCCCTATATGTTCAACCATATGTTTTCAAATCAGTGGTTAGAGGGGCTGGCGACGGCTGCTCTCTTAATCTAGAGGGCAACCACGGGTACAACGGAACACCCGTTCATGAGAAACCAACTGATCAGCAAGTTACTCCCTATCCTGTAGATAGTCTAACTTGCTATAACTGGGAAACCTTTAAGGACATATGCAAATGAACTGAGAGAGTCACTTTTAGATTATTCCCCTCTGGAGCCTGGTGAGGATTATCACTTAAGACTCCTCTGTATCGGTTCTGTAGCACCTATAGCCATGGTTCTGGTGTCATGTGTAAAGATAAGAATTTAATTTTCCAAAAGGTTAAAGGCTCGGTTGACATAACGATTTTTGTATATTTAGCATATATGTCGGGAAATCTCCTGACATATACATCACGTTTTTGTTATATGCTCAGCATATACACCGGGAAATCTCCTGATGTATACCTGAGAGTACACATTGAAAAATACTGACAGATGGAGGCATAAGTTTTTGACCAGTATGCGATAATATTTAAAAAAGACAGCCATGGAAATATTTAGCAAGCTATGTCTTCCATCCTGCTCCCTCCTGCTGATTTACGTATGTGTTCAGCGGAGGCAGTAGAAGCCTATGGGGAGCGGATGCAGCGTACTGCATCCTCACCAGCCTTGCTGTCCGGATAAGGCTCAGCAGGAAGGGGGGACCCAGTGATGGGGAAACACCCGTACATTGGCAGCAAAAATTAGTGCTGCCATTGTTCACTGCTTAACCCCCCCCCCCCCGAATTCAGGTCGAGTAGGGGTCTCAGGCGACGTATCCAAATGTATAATCAAACAGTGGGATACGTCTGTGCCTTACTTTGTAACTCCTGACGTATCCTTACAACGCATAGCACAAGCGTTGAAGTGAACCCAGCATAACCATGGCAGAAGCCGAGGAAGGAAAACAGTGAACAAACAGTAATAGTATATAAAATATTAAATATACATAATTTCCTCATTAATCCATTCTATAAACATGATTCCTGGTGGTCGCCCTTTGCAGAAACTTGTGGAGAAGTAGGTGAATTTCCGCAAACACGGTGGCACAGTGATTAGCACTATAGCCTTGCAGCGCGGGGTCCTGATTTAAGTCCATTCAGGTCAATTTGTAAAGAGTTTGTATGTTCTCTCCGTGTTTGTGTGGGTTTCCTCCAGTTTTCCTCCACACTCAAAGCATACTGGAAGGCTGATAAGATGTTAGCCAATGGGGACAGGGACTGATCTAGCAAGGTCTGTGGTGTACGCGTGTGCACTATATCGATAAAAATAAAGGAATTTCCGCAGCGACGTGCAGGGCCGGTTCTAGACAAAGTGGGGCCTGGGCAAAACTAAAAGTGGGGCCCCAAAATAAAAACTATTTTAGACCAGTCACAGCAGCAAGAGGCTCCCTTTAGTATGGTAAAACAAACTGTAATATGGGAGAATTTATAGGAGATAAATGATAGGGAGATTTTGGGCAGCATGGTGGCTTCCGTGATTAGCACTACAGCCTTACAGCGCGGTCAACATCTGCAAAGATTTTGTATGTTCTCTCGTGTCTGCGGGGGTTTCCTCCGGGTCCTCCGGTTTCTCCCACCTCCAAAAAATTACTGGTAGGTTGATTAGACTGTGAGGCCATGGGGAGAGGGACGATATTTTCTGAAGCAGACACATTGCCCCCATTTCAAAATTGCATCAAAGAGTTTATAGACATAGGCGCCTTCATGCAATTTGATTCAAATTGAAACATTGATAAAAAAAAAAATACTAAAATTTGACTTTGATGGCAAAAAATTTGATCCAAACAGAAAGTTTACCTTCACATCTCCTAATGTAATGCATGGACATGTATAGAGTTCACAAATGTGCCCATTGATATATTCACATATAAATCCACATAATATCACTAAACTGTAATAACTAGATATCTGCTTTTCAGCTAGACATTTTTAGACAGTCTAAACCTCTCTAATTAGATAAAAAGTCACTTTTAGATGTGCGCCATTGTATTAGGACCACATAACAGAACCCTCCGCGCTTCATAAGAATGAGAGTGAGAACGTCAGGTGTAAAAATGGAGGATGGTGGGAAATAAAAACTTTATTCAGAACATGTGTGTGTTTTGGTGTTACATTATACTTTATGGACATGTTCTGGTCACGGTGTAGTCACATTAGGCGAAGAGGATCGAATGCTCATCGTATCATTCAATTTTCCCAACAAGAAAAAACTATCACAAAATATAAGGGAATAAGAGGGAAAGGGCCACATTTATCACTTTTGTGCGCCTAGTGAGTAAGTAGTTGCGCCTAAATTCTGGCACTGTTTTCCCGAATTATCACAAGCTACAACCATCTGTGATAAGGTAATTTCCTGCTCTTATTAATCACTTACTTTAACACAATTTTGGCGCAGTTTCGGCGTAATGTTAGATTCGGGCACTTACATGTGATCCTGCTACAAGCTCCTCTCTTCTTCTCCCAATCCCAAGATGAAGATAACACTCACAGCAGCACCCAGGTGTGTGACACCGCACCCAGTGATCTCCTCAGCAGGGCTTCTCCTGGAGGGGATCCCCAGTGTGGTCTCCGCTGCACCCTGTAATTCTGTACAGTATCCCCCTCAGACACACTGGTGATACTGTGCAGAATTACATGTGGGGACACTTGTCTGTAGTATCTGCAACATTCTGCAACGTTCTCAGCTCTCTGCTTTGAGCTCAGGATTCTGCAGAATGTTTTGTAAATAGAAGGTGATGAACTGTAAATAGAGTCTGCAGCTCCTGTTGCAGAGTATCTAATGTCTGTATTATGTTCTAGTGTCTGCAGAGTATCTAATGTCTGTATGATCTGTTCTAGTGTCTGGCTGAGCTTTGCTGCTAGAAATGAGCTGTTCTGCAAAGGGGCTCAGTGCTTCTCAGTTAACGCCACCTTCGGGCTGTGGAGTGTTTTTGCGGCCATTTGCGCCTAAATGAAAAGTTGCAAGTGATGAATATCATTAGGCGCAGCAAAACCTCTGGATTGCTAGGATAAATGAGGAAAAGCTGGTTATTTTGCTGCGCAGCTAGTTTGGCAAAATGGCGCAAAAACGGTGCGGCCTAAATGAAAAGGCCCAAACAACAGAAAAAAAAACGATTGATACAGGGGCCCAAAGTGTGTTCTTCGATAGTTCTCGCATAGAGAAGGGTTAAAAACATGAATATAGTTGATATTATCCATTCTCAAAATGTAGTAACATATAGAGTGAATATTCCATTATCTGTGAGGTGCAGCAGCTCCTGTGTGCAGTAATTCTCCCTGTACTGTATACTGATGGCTAAGAATCTGGAGGGGGGGGGGGGGGGCATTTCGGGGGCTGTACCTCTGGCTCTGTGAGACATAGAACCTCACTTCTTTTTTCCTATGAAAGAAGAGAGTCTCCTCTTTTGTATGAATTAAATTTGTGTTTTATGTTTAGGAAAACGGAGATAATAACTGTTAAACTGCTATTGGCAGTGATTTTTATATATAAAAATGGCACCTGATATTCTCACTAAACTGAATATCTCTGGATCCATAGAACTAGAAACACAATTCAAGATTCATTTGAAAGAAGAGTTCTCTCTTCCAGGGGGCAGGGGGCCCTGGGCAATTGCCAACTCTGCCACCCTAGCGCCGGCCCTGGCGAGTGTGAACATTTTTTTAAAAGCTCAAGTTAAGGAGACCTTAAATCATGTTATTTTAATGACGCAAATTAAGGGAATAAGCAGGGTCATAGATAAAGGATATTCTTAGCCATCCATTATGTCTCCTGTTTCATTTATATTCCTTATCACTTCTCTCCTCTCCATGAAGGCCTTTTATGCCCCCTTCTACACACTATATTAAGCTAAACGTGTGCAGACAGGCACTGCCCCTGGTATACAGACAGAAATAACAGGATGCATTTATCAAACAAGTCACCCTGTCAGGGCCTTGCAGCTCCGTTGAGGGACTTTATTATCGGGACCCGAGCCGGGAGAAAGCTGGAAATAGGAAAGAGATTATTACTGTATTTTTATAAAGTGCTGACTGCAGACACGGCTTGATGGTATTAGTAAGAGAGCAATGTCACACGCTGAGAAACTGGTTTAAAGGTGCAGCAAAGCCTTTGGGACGGCTTGACCAGGAGATGAGCCAGGAATTCTGTGAATTTTGGGTTTTTATATACTGAAGCACAAACCAGCAATAAATATATAATATAAGATATAATATATATATATATAATATGATATGCAAAATCTTACATTACTACGACACCATACATGCTTTTACTAGATCACTTTTGGCTTTGGGATACACTTAAAGGGGTTAATGAGACCCCCACAGATATCGAGAAAGAGGGGTCCAATGGAGGTTGTGTGCTCGGAAATTTCCGTCAGCTCCATATATGGAGCAATGAGGGGTCCAACAGAGGTACCTGGGACCCCATTGGAACCCCTCGTTCTTTTGATCACTGAGACCCCACCGATCAGCAAGATAGGCCCTATCCTCAGGATAGGGCTCTTAACTTGTTTGCTGGGAAAAACCCTTTAACCAAATTGTGTTTTTCAAACCGGATTATAAGGCGCACCATCAATAAATGCTGTAATAAGGATGAATGACCAGCAGGTGGCAGACTGTGCACAGTTCAAGGCAGCTTTGTCTGTAAGTACAGTTCATATATAAGGCGCACTGGACTATAAGGCGCACCTTGATTTCTGAGAAAATCAGAGGATTTTTTTGTGCGCTTAGAGTCCGAAAAACTGGGTACTACATTAGGTCTCCAATGAAGTAAAGTTTGATTGTTATCCCCTATCCATAATTGATCAATGAGGATCTTAATTCTGTGAAAACTGATCAAGAAGAACAGACCACCACAAATCACGAGAATTGATGGAGTAGAGTTCTGTCATCTATTCAAAAGGAACATTGCATATAGCTGGAATTGGCCACAAACAAGGTCGGCTCCAGGTTTCAGTTGGCCCCTGGGCGATACAACCTCAGTGGGCCCCTTTGCATGAACTCACATGGCAGTATTAAAAATTGAGAAATTAAAACAGTCTCTTGTCCCCTAAAATATTCTCTAGTTATCATCCCAAACCCTCATGGTATTTTCTATAAAGCCCCCTCCCGCCCTGTTGATTTCTAATGTACAGCTATGTGGGCCCCCCCCAGGAGTCCTGGGCATGGCACTTGCCCAGGTATGCCCAGCGTAGCGCCGACCCTGGCCAAAAACGATCAGACTTGTAAGAACCCCTATAAGCAAAATCCTAATTGTTCCGGTAAATCTGGCCAAAGGTTGGGTAGGGGTAAATGATTTGAAGATAGGAAAGCAAAATTCACTCTAGCATTGACCGTCTTCAAGACGCTGTACCGAGCAAGTCTTCTTCTAATGAAGGAGGTAACGTAATAACACAAGACAGAAAATACCGGTTCTAGCATACAGTCCACTAGGCAGGAATCTGAAAAACAATTAATTTTGTATGACGCATCTGTTAATGGAATTTACATTTACTACATTTCACAGAAAATCTTTTGATTGTGGAGAAGCAATTTCTTTGTGATTTCCTTTCCGTAGGTTGATATAGTTTGGGGGATGTTCTTGACTGAATACGATACTAATAATTTATATATAATTCATAAAAATCAAAGGTCAGTTATTATATTTGGGTTAAAATGTTAAATATTGGCTCCTATCCTTACCTAAAAAATGCTGCATATACAAGTACTTTCCGACTAGTTAAAGGGATTGGACACTTTCAGCAAGTAATCGATATTGTTTGTGGAAGAAAGTTATACAATTTTCCTGTGTATTTTCTGTATAAAGCTCAGATCTCTGCTAGTTGTCATTTTATGGAATTCATTGTTTACTTCCTGTGGATCAAAATTTTATCCCTGGTCAGTGATGTCACACGGTGCACGGCTCGTTATATCCCTGGTCATGGATGTCACACAGGTGCACGGCTCGTTATATCCCTGGTCATGTGATGTCACACAGGTGCACGCTCGTTATACCCTGGTCATGTGATGTCACCACAGGTGCACGGCTCGTTATATATCCCTGGTCATGTGATGTCACACGGTGCACGGCTCGTTATATCCCTGGTCATATGATGTCACATTGGTGCAATACAGGAACAGAGGATAGTACAAGCAAGAGGGGCATACATTGTACGAGAAATAGTACAGTGCAAGAGGGGCAATACATTGTACAAAGGAATAGTACAGTGCAAAAGGGGCAATACAGGCAGTATAAGATAGGGTCCGGAGGTTTGTTCTTAAGTTGAAATTGTCGAAACTGTATATTTATAATTGTAGATCCAGACAAAAAAAGTTTGGCCCCAGTGACAATTGAACTTTAAACATTTTTTGCTGTAATGGAACCAAGGATTATCAATAAAGCTTCATTACAGACACTTACAGCTGATTATTGCAATCTGGGACTATAGTAAGCTTCACCAGAAAGCTTCACAGAGGTCAGAGGGGTTTGTCTGTAAATATGGGTTGTCTGTAAGTCGGGTGTCCTTAAGTAGGGGACCGCCTGTACATTGTACAAAATTAATACATTATGCAGAGGGCAATACATTATACAGAGGAATAGTACAGAGCAAGAGGGCCAATACATTGTACAAAGGAAATATTACAGAGCAAGGGACAATTACATTGTACAGGGACATAGTACAGAGCAAGAGGGCCAATACATTGTACAAGGAATATTACAGAGCAAGAGGGACAATACATTGTACAAAGGAATAGTATAGAGCAAGAGGGGCAAATACTTGTGTACAGAGGAATACTACTGTGCAAGAGGGGCAATACATTGTACAGAGAATACTACTGGCAGAGGGGCAATACATGACAGAAGCATAGTACAGTGCAAGAGGGGCAATACATTGTACAGAGAAATAGAACAGTGCAAGAGGACGATACTTTGTACAGAAAATAGTACAGCGCAAGAGGGGCAATACATGTTACTGAGGAATAGTACAGAGCAGAGGACCATACATTGTACAGAGGAATAGTACAGAGCAAGAGGGACCAATACATTGTACGAGGAATAGACAGAGCAGAGGGGGCAATATACATTGACAGAGGAATAGTACAGAGCAGGAGGACCAATACATTGTACAGAGGAATAGTACAGAGCAAGAAGGGAAATACATTGTACAGAGGAATAGTACAGAGCAACAGGGCCAATACATTGTACAAAGGAATATTACAGAGCAAGAGGGACAATACTTTGTACAGAGAAATAGTACAGCGCAAGAGGGGCAATACATTGTACTGAGGAATAGTACAGAGCAAGAGGACCAATACATTGTACAGAGGAATAGTACAGAGCAAGAGGACCAATACATTGTACAGAGGAATAGTACAGAGCAAGAGGACCAATACATTATACAGAGGAATAGTACAGAGCAAGAGGACCAATACATTGTACAGAGGAATAGTACAGAGCAAGAGGGGCAATATACCTTGTACAGAGGAATAGTACAGAGCAGGAGGACCAATACATTGTTACAGAGGAATAGTACAGAGCAAGAGGGGAAATACATTGTACAGAGGAATAGTACAGAGCAACAGGGCCAAACTTGTACAAAGGAATATTACAGAGCAAGAGGACAATATATTGTACACAAGGAATAGTACAGTGCAAGAGGGACAATTATGTACAAAGGAATAGTACAGTGCAAGAGGGGGCAATACATTGTACAGAAGAATAGTACAGTGCAGGGGGGCAATACATTGTACAGAGAAATAGAAGCAGGCACGAGGACAATACTTTGTACAGAGAAATAGTACAGCGCAAGAGGGGCAATACATTGTACTGAGGAATAGTACAGAGCAAGAGGACCAATACATTGTACAGAGGAATAGGGCAGGCAGGTACGCGTCGGCGCTTACCGTGCGCGCGGGCTACATGAAGTGGATGAGAGCCGCGCGCATGGTAAGCGCGAGCGCGACCTGCCTGCGCCGGCTATAAAGTTTTAAAAAGTGTTTTAAACCGCGATACCGCGGTTTAAAACACTAACTAAATAAGCTCGTCACCAGCTCACCCTGAGCTGGTGCTCGGTATTGCCATCGGAAACCTGCCACTACAAGTGGTAGGTTTCCTTTAAATGGTGTGTGTCCTACTTCACCAACACTCATCAATCAAACACAGTTTTATTTTTCTGCTTGGAAGATGGAACTTTTGGAATTTTTTTTTTTTACTTTGAACTAGGCTCTAATAAGAAATCGGCGACAGGGGTCTACACTAACACACCTTTGGGACCCTTCTGTCTCAGAACCTAGTTGTTTTTGATACCTCTGTACCTATAGCGAACACTATGTAGATTTCAGTTTTTAAAAACTTTGGATGAACACATCAATGGTCTGTGTTACATGTATACAATTATGGGAGGTAAATAATCTCCAGAACTGAAAGGGCCCTTGGTATTTTGGTTCATGATCTGTTGTAGCGACTATCCACTTCGAAGCTCATACAAGGTGGCCCTATAATTGGGTTACAACTCGGCCTCTTATAGTAAAAATCTGTATAAAATGCATGCTAAAAAAGTACAATTGCATATGGCAAGTTTATACTTGCTTTGGAAATTACATATTCTGTTTCGACGGATGAACAGAAAAAAGGACTTCAACCTGATGGATCGTTACATATCAGAGTCCTATTGACTTATAATTGGGTCCCTCCATTTCCATCGTCATTCTACCAGAGAAAAATACACAAACATCTTGCTCCATTTTCTGACTGAATTTTTCAACAGATCCTACAATGCAAATGTGAAAGAGCCTAAACCAAAATAGATTTAATTAGTTAACACATAAAACCATATGTACTTACTTTGCCTTGGTCAATACATGGAATAAATTAATGGGTTTTTTTTCTTAGCAGGGCACGGGGCCCCTGGAATGGACGCCTTGTAGCTGAGTTCCTCTAGGACCCTTTGGTGTCTCAAGGTAAACAAATACAATTCTCTGTCTAAAGTACATAGGATCTACTAATGCATTCCCTGGCAAAGGCTACAACCCCTTGCTGGCAGGCCATGATGTAAAAGTGTAAACGCACTTTTTTTCCCACAAAATTTGTCGACGTCCTAAGAAACATAAAAGTCAGTTTGTAACTCAAACATTTTTATTGCTTGTATGGAAGAGATAAAACATGATTAGCTCTAGAAATTATTTGGGTATTGTGGATGAACATAATGTTATTTTGTAATTTTTTGTGGTTCATTAATAAAAAGTGAATAAATTTTTTCAAGTGGCTTACTTTGCATGGGTAAAGAGGATTCCAGGAGTATGGGGCAGAAGCCCTACATACCTGTCCTGGCTCATTCAAGTTATTTTTGTTTTAAGCTTCTGCAATGTGCTTGCCAGAGATAATGTTGGTTACAGGACCCATTTGGGCCAAAGGGTGGCCTCCTACGACCACTGGACCTGACTTCCACTATGTCAACAGTAGCCTGAGGAAGACCACTGGCCAAAACAGGACCCATGACCCTGTAACTTCAGGCCGCCTGTGCCCTGGTGATGAAGACCAGAAGTACTGGAACAACTCCAGAGAAACTTCTTTTTTTTTGCCCACCCCTGACTGATTCCCCCACTTCTATGGACTATGAGGCCTTATGTGTTTGAACAGAACCTCCCCTCTAAATTGTGGATCTTAGATCCCAACACAGTAAGAAAGTTCTCAATACAGACAGTCCCCAGGTTACTTAGAAGATACGTTCTGTAAATTTGCTTAAGTTGAATTTGTATGTAAGTCGAACAGGTATATTTTGTAATATCAGGGAAAAATGTCCTTGTGAAAATTGAATTTTCAAATTGTTGCTTAACATAAAGCTTCATTTCAGATTCCTAAGATAATTCTTACAGTTGATCATTGAAGCATACGGCTACAGTTCACTAAAATATCAGTATCCACAGGTGTTCTGTAAATAGGAGTCGTCTGTACATTGGGTGTACTTAAGTCAGGATGTCTGTATGTGACCTTCATCGACTCTACCCCTTACCCCTGTTATCCAAAGGGGGCCATAAATGCTATGTAAGCTGAATTCTCAATGTCTGATACAAAAAATTAAAATGAGTGTTGACAACCCCTCATGTTAGAGAACCAACAATTGGTCATGTTCTCTGAGGGTTTGCTTCTCAAATAAGTTGAAAAATTGCTACTTTGATTTCTGAACGTCATTTAGTATGCTCAAGGTTTTCTGGCATCTTAGAACTGAGTCTGATCACCTATCATCTAAAATGAGCGTTGACAACCCCTTAGATGAACAAAAAATAAGAGATCGAGATCAAGCAAATGTTCTATGATGCTTTGCTCTCCAAATGAGCAGAAATTGTAGAAAAGACTATAAATTTCATAATGTTTTTTTTATTGAAGTATTGTCACAGTGTTGTGTACCCTGGAATCTTTACATTTTGAATTAGTTATGCTAAAAAGTGTGTCCTAGCTTTAGTATGTGTTATAAAGTTTCTTGTGGTTAGACTGTCTCCATACAAAGGGAAATGTGTATGTATCATTTTGGTACCAATTAATTTTGAGATTCCCAAAATTTCCCCTCTATTCAAACGTCTCTCTCTTCCAAAGCACCGTGACTGCCAAATACTGTTATCTTGTGGTCTGTGATCACTTTTTATTTGGTGACAGATCATAGAGATTATCACCTCCATTATGTGTCATATATAGCAAAACATCAAAGAGTAGAAGCTGTTTGAGTTTATAAACTTTACAATTAGCAGACGAGGTGAATATGATGAAAAAGTTGGATTCGTTAAAAAAAATCAAAAAATCAGTTCATCAAAATCATAACTTTGCCCCAATTGATCTACAATTTAGTGGGATCACACACATTTACTTCTTATATTCATACAATCTAATCATAAAGTAGTAGAAAATTTGCAAACACAAATGCATTAGTTAATTTTTCATCTTGAAATAGTTTCATGCTTTTAAAAGATAATTTTTAAATAACTTATAAAAAAGTTTGCTTTAACAAAGAAACTTCTCTGTTCTATAACCAAAGCTGTTTTAAAAGTGAATTCAATCAGGATCCAGCATGTCATGGCACACAATGCATTTAATTGGGCACTGTGTTATTCTTCATTCACCTTTGGGGGCGCTGTATGGGAACTGAACACTTTGGGGCAGATTTACTGACCCGGTGCCATCGCAATTCTGCGATGCGTTGTCCGACAAGGATTCGGGTCTGGCACGATTCGATTCATGCATGTGTCGCTGCGTGTACTGAGGTCCGCCGGAGTTCACCTGCTTCTTCTGGTGCATGTGAGGTTGATCTTGCGGCACAATCCTTTTTTTAAATTCCGTGGTTTGTCCGAATCCGTCCGACGTGTGTGTGCCAAAATCCATGGGCAATTCGGCGCAAAATGGAAATATTCAGGAAACCCGATTGAAAGTGCAGCATTCGGACCTTTAGTAAATGAGCCTCTTCTGTCACTCAATGATGAATCCAAACACGCAATTTTTTCGAATTTGTTCATTTTAAAAAATTGTCATAGTCTTCTTCAGGTCTATTCTGCTTCCAGATAGACAGAATATTCATTTTTCTTTTTCTGCCTGAGAAAAACTAGAGAAAAATGTCACTTGGAACCATCAGATGTCTTGTACCATCACAGCTAATGAGATCTGTCAATTTAGATGTGATTTCTCAAAGGTCATTTAGTAATACTCAAGGTATTCCAGGGATAACTTCTTAAAACCTATGGATCAACAGACGAAAGAAAAATTGTAATATTACATGCTAGCCATTCAATTGCTTGAGCAACAAGCAAACCTGAGTTCTAGGTCCTCCAGAGTTCTCAAAATCAAGCATGATAATCCAGGGACACTACTCATAGATCCAGACACTGTGACTGTGGTAATATTCGTATATTAAGATATTTTATGCAATGAGCCTGAAAGGCATGGGCAGGTTATCAGAGCCCCTCGTGCTGCAGATTAAAAGGCTGTTACATTCTGAAGGAGCACTTCCCCCTCCCACTGTTGCTCAATTCTAAAGAAAGTGAGGGAAGGAGGGTGTGAGACTGCGACTGCTTGTGCAGTGTAACAACAGTTTGTGAAGCCAGAGTACAGAAGTGTTTTTATTTGTTTTTTTCAGTAAGAAAGAGGGCAATGGATGACAAAATACTGTATTTTGCGACTATAAAGGCACACGGACCGGATATAAGGACGCAAACCGTGCGCGTGGCTACATAGGAAGTGAATGAGAGCCGCGCGCATGGTAAGCGCCGAGCGCGTACCTGCCTGCGCCGGCTATAAAGTTTAAAAAGTGTTTTAAACCGCGATACCGCGGTTTAAAACACTAACTAAAATAAGCTCCGGCACCAGCTCACCCTGAGCTGGTGCCCGGTATTGCCATCGGAAACCTGCCACTACAAGTGGTAGGTTTCCTTTAATTCAAAGCTTACGCGTTTCGGTGATTAAACCTTATTCATAGCTTCTGCACAACTTTCTGCAGTCTGGCTATTTAACCCTGCCCTTTCAATCCCATGGATCTCTGGGTAAGGTTTTTTTTAACCCTTTCCATGATTTTTTGTATAAAGCGTAAAGCGTAAAGTGTAAACATAAAATGTAAACATAAAGTGTAAACATACATAGAAGAAACTTTACATGTTTAAAAACAAGGAAAAACAGGTGGTAATTATCACCTTAGTACCTGCAAGAAAAAATGTAACTTTTCATTGTTTTTCTATCAAAGAAGCAAAAAAGAGAGGTTGTATTACGTGGGGAGCATTATAGGATATTAGAAACAATATTTTATATTTATTATATATTTTATAAGTTAGCAATTTTTAGCAAAAATGAATCAAATCTTGTTTCTTATTTAATCCAAAAGGGACCCTAGTTTTTAGAGAGAAAATCCAGTACGTTTCATCTAGTATGGTGAGAGATAGAAAGGTGCTACTATGTCTTTATTATATTATGACCTCTTAGCCCATTTTTTAATTTACATTAAATTGGCCGTTGTACTTTCTCTCTCCCCCTATTTTTTTTCTTGGCTTATCAAGATGTGTTTCTGCAACGGTGACAACCCGTTTTTTGCTGCAATGTTACCTTACAGGCTTGGCAATGCTTCTGCTATCCCGTTGTCTTCTATGTTGTGTTCTATGTTCCTCAGTGTTATGGTCTCATGGTCCCCGGTCCTGCTGGCCTATGGTAAGCCTCATAAGTAGCTGTGAAGAACAGAGATCAAAAGACCAAGTACGAAGGGTCCTTATGTGTCCCCTGCCAATCACGTCACACCTTTTGTTATAAAAGGCAACTTCCCCTCTATGGCAGTTGCCTGAGCATTACAGTCCTTTGGGTTCATTGTGGAGGTGTACCGTGACTTTGATATCTAGAGTTCTATCTTGGAACACTGCCTCCGTTCCAAGACCTATCATTCTGATTCTGGACTCTGTTCTGTGGTGGACTCTGATCTGTACCATGAATTCTGTCTTTATGCCCTGACCTGCGAGTTGTATTTTGCCTGGTGGTCTGTCTGTGACTACCGGCTCCCTGGTACTCTGACCCGCCTTGGCCAACAGTCCCTTACATCTGGACTAATCCCAGAGGAATCAGCCTTATGTCATGGTCGCAGCCAAGACCAGATATGTCGAACGCAGAATCGTTTAGGTGGTTTAGTGGGTCCACAATGTGAATTTGTGAATAAGGCGTCTATAATGTTCTCAAAAAGTCCTTATTCTTCATAGTACAGAGAAAACCGGATTCTGCCTCCGTCTTCTCCGCGGTGTATGGCGTCATGCTTGAATTTACATATCTCCCTGTGTTCTCAGCCTCCATTATTTAGCTTTTTGTCGCGGCTCTGTAGATTTGAGTGGCAGACATTGGAAGTAAGTGACAGCTGAGAAGGGTGCAGGGGAAATGTGAACTTATCACAACAGCGCAAAGACACTCATAAGCATATTGAAGAAGTGCTGTCAGTCAATTAACCTAATAATTTATAACCCAGGCTTTATCGGCAAATAAATAATTAATGCTATTGAATTTTGTAAATTCGGATTTTAGGATATATAAATTAACATAATTAAACATAATGTTTCACTGGAAATTTGTATTTTTGCCAATGAGATCTAAACAAGCAATTAAACCGCATGTTCTCCGCATCAAATGTAATGCCCGTGTATAATATGAGGAGACAATAATTGTTATACCCCCCCACCGGGTCAAATTTACTGCAAGGATGCAGAAAGAAATTTTTCTGTGGAGTGAATTATCAGCAAGTAGGATCCTCTGTTTGTCCCTATATGAACCCACCGCGTGAGATACATATGGACACATAGGGGGAGATTTATCATAATTCTCTTAGAGCAGAACTGTTCTAGTTGCCCATGGAAACCAATCAAAGCTCAGCTTTCATCTCCCCACAGCTGTTTATGAAATTAAAGCTGAGCTCTGATTGGTTTCCATGGGCAACTAGAACAGTTTTACCTCATAAACTCGATGATAAATCTCCCACATAGTCAGTGTCTTCAACAAAAAATAGCGTCTCGTGTCGAAGTTATTACTTTGTGGCCTAAAATGTTACTTTGATATACAGATGTGATATCCTGAGCCGAGCGGGAACTTGTTTTGAAAGAAACATTTCAGAAAACCCTCACGTAGATGTGAACCGAGTCTTACACTATAGTTTTTTTCGGAAAAAAAGATGTTACATTTTTTTACCACACAACGTAATAAGTGACACAACTGTAGTTGGCGTTGGACCGACTGAGGTATATGCTACCCTGTATTCTTATCTGTCGGTGTTCCACGCAGCTTGAAGCGAGTCGTCTCATCCCAATTATGCTAAATTTAGGCTGTCCAATTGGCGGTGTTTTCCAAAGTATTCTTGACACACAGAAAAGGAGTTCTAGGACTGTTACTTTTTCCGTGATTGATTGAGGATGCATTTCCTGTATGTAAGGCCCTCCCACAGGAAGCAGGAAGTTGTGTGAAATTTGCGGCGGGGGATTGGTGGACGTCAGTTATATCTTTATAGTTTGTTTCTGAAAAAAACGAGAACATCGCAAGTTCCAATAGAGGACATAGAGAGGATATTTTTTCTCTCTCTGCTTACATACTAATCGCTGCTCCTTATGTAAGGAGGTTTTCTTCTCTAGAAGTGTTGCTAGTAAGGGTTTATTTCTCCATACATGAAATGACAGACAGAATCTTTATAGCAGTATAAACACTGCTGTGCCATGTGCAGGAGCCTTAAGCATGGAGCTACAATCTAAGGCATATTGTGAAGGAATCTGACATCAAAAGAGTTTGTTCCATACCACATCCCATGTCATGACAGCTGATCGGTGGGGGTCCATCTGCTTCAAAATTTGGAGTTCAGCTGTTATTGCCAGAGGAATGTGAGTGAAAGCCACTGTGTTTAATTGAAGGGGTTAATAGGGCATTTAAGCAGAAGTTTGCATAAGCCCCTTGTGTAGAGGTAATCAAAGGCCTTAACGTACTTTAGATTTATGTTGGTTGAACGATTTTGACAGCTATCTTTCTGATTTCCTCTTACGCATACACAATGGGCTTGGCCAAAAGTACATGTGTATTGAAAGGTCTCTAGGTCTCTCTAATATTTCTAGGTCTCTCTTCTATGTCCTGAGACGAAATCATTGAGTTGAATTTGATCTTTTGGGCGGAATTTATAAATATGTAGCAGCAACAAAATATACCTGCTCTGACTTACATACAAATTCAACTTAAGAACTAACCTAGAGAACCTATGTTTACGTAACTCGTGGACTACCTGTATATGATCCTGTGCAGATTATCATACACATTAGACAGTCAAACGCATAAGGTGATATGCTTTCGGTCCACCAAAATCAGGTTTTACATCTTAAGATAAGTTCATGAAACAACCCAAGAATTTAGGGCTTCTTTAGCTTATCTTAGTAAAATGTATGCCCAATGGGATTTTTTATTAGAAGGGCTTAAAATGGGTTAAATACATACCGTATATACTCAGGTATAAGCCAACCCAAGTATAAGCCAAGGCCCCTAATTTTACCACAAAAACGTGGGAAAACCTATTGACTCGAGTATAAGCCGAGGGTGGGAAATGCATTGGTCACAGCCTCCCCATTATATAGCCTGCCGGACCCTGCCCCATAGTATATAGCCAGCACCTGACCCCCAGTATATAGCCTGCCAGCCCATATCCCCCAGTATATAGCCAGCTCGCACCATCTCCTCGTGTTATGTATACACCAACACAGGCCATAGCCCGCACCATCACCACTGTGTATATGTATACCAACACAGGCCATAGCCTCGCACCATCTCCTCTGTGTATATGTTATACCAACACAGGCCATAGCCTCGCACCATCACCACTGTGTATAGTAAACCATGGGAGTTGTGTAGGAGTATTGTGATTGGCATTGCTGTGATTGTTAGTAGTGGTACTGTAATTGGAGGACTGAGTTTGGATGTATGTCTGCATGCAGGAGCGCCAGGTAATGGATTTATTTGACATTGGCGTTTGCACCCAGGTGGGCTATGTCTGGGGGCATAATATTGGGCACTGCGGCTTGACATTTTTATTACATGAGATATAAGAAGTCGAATGACAACCTCAGCTCTGTTTTATATTTGCAGACAGTGATGTGATGACAGTAGGAGGTAGGTAGTTGCCCCCGGCCGCTATGACAATGCATTTCCATAGATAAGTATAACCTGCTGAAAGCCTTACATATTGAATAAGACGCGCCTGGGAGCAGTCCTCCTTTCTACGCTCCTTGCAATGCATTGTGTATGCCGGGGACAGAGAGAAGAAATTTCCCATGTAACGTTCCCAATGTGCCTGACTCTCGTTACGTTCTGTTACAGATGCCTCAGGAACAGTATGCTCACAGGAGTACGCTCTCCAGCGCTGAAGGACCCCACGTCTACAAGGTGGGGATATACGGCTGGAGAAGCGGTGTCTGTATTTCTCTTCGTTCTGCTCCTCATGATACTACTCATCCTGGTGAACCTCGCCGACCATCTGGATCCTCAAAGTCATGAACTTACTATTGTAAGTACCAGGAAACCAGACGTTCTAGACGGAATGGGAACAGAGGGGAGCTTCCTTATGGGGTGGAAAGAAAGCAGCAGATGGGATATCGCTCTGCGGAGCTGTAGGAGAAGAACATGCCGTTACGCCGGGCCGTGGACTACATTATTTTAGATAGAACTTTACTTAAAGCTGGATGCCCACCCGGAGTGTAATTGTGCCATCGAGCCACGGGGGGCTGAGCCCGAGCGTAGGGAGGCGTACTTACAAATTTGGCGTCACCGGAAGCCTGGTCAGGGTTAGCGCACATTTACTTAACACATAGAACGTTAATGCGAAAAAATGGAGAATTTTTTTTTTACATAGGTATCATATATGGTAAACTATGTGCAACGTATAGCCTCCAGACACCAGGATCCTAGCAGGATGGGGGTTGTAGTCTTGTGTCCTTGCAGGACACAAAATTGGAGTATTAGTAAAGGACATAATGTATATGTGTTATAAACACAATTTTCTCCTTGTCTGTGACTAACATTGTAATGAAAAGCTGTAAAAAGTTATATACTGCTCTACTAATTTAGCAACAGGTTTGCACGCTGGATTTTTAATATAATGGGTCTATTCAGCTTGAAGCCACCCCGAGGCTTCAGCTCCAGAAATGCACCTTAGAAATAAGATTGCTCCCAAAACAGCGCCACACCTGTTACTGGTTGTTTTGTGGTATTGCAGCTCAGACCTTTACAATAGAGCTCAGCTGCAATACAAATACCAAGTATTTTGGGCAGCCTTTTTTTCTTATCCTGATCTTCTGTTATATATTCATACTGTTGAATAATCCATTATATAGCTGCTTCCACAAGAGTGAGTGAGCGCAACCTTTACAAAGCAGCCAAACTGGTTAAAATGACTTCTGCTTTGACATTTGTGACCCAAAGGAGAAACCTTTGCGTTTTTAGCTATAAATCTTTAATTTTATTTATTAATTAATTAATTAATTTATTATTTTATTCAAGGGGGCCCTTTAAAATACTCATAACATTTTATAAATTTCCTATATCACTGTCACTAGTATATAGTTTGGACGTTCGCCAGACACAGTACTTAGGTCTGACAGTTAAACTAACTCACACTAACTAAATCAAATTCCCCTTCAGCAGTACAACTATCCCTATATTGTTCCTCCCTATGACTGATGACTCCCCATCTATTCATATTCATGTTCTTCCTGCGAGTTGCATCTCCAGCTTCCTGATTGCTTTCTCTCTCAGTCAAGTCTGCTCTGTTACCCCCCAATCCCCCCCCCCCTCACAAATGCTGGGCATTGGATTTGTGTGACTTGCTGAAGTGAAATCCTCTCCCTCCTTTTCTCCGCTCCCTCAGGTGTTTTCTTGAGTGAAACTTACTCAGCCAGTGCCTATCTCTTGAGGGAGGGGGGATAGGTAGCTGAGCCAACTTGACTGTAGAGAATGCCACACCCCTAATTATAAAGAGACTAAAGGCTCAACTGGAGCTGGGAGAACATAAATATGCCAGACTCTGCTGCAAAAAGGACAATGGTCAGACTCACATGGGGTCCTTTACGTAGTGGTAAGTTAACTTTACGAATGGAATGTGGAACTTTTACAGGCATGGGAGGAACAATATATGGATAGTTGGTTGTAGCACTGTATAATAGCAATTTTAGCACTGTCGCTTGTTAGTATGGGCAGTTTAACAACAGTTCCCTTTTAGTGCTCACTCATTCATATGGGGAACAGTCACTTTGGAGACCCAACAATCCAGTCTGAGTACCCCAATCCAATCTGAATGCTGGGACACCTCCACCGATCACGAGAACAGATTCCACTAATTAATGGAACTACAGATCAGGCATGAATCCGCTGCTCCATTGAATAGTAAGAGTGTTGGAAATTGCTGAGCCCAGCAATGGAATATCTGTGGGACTCTCATTCATGTGTACAGTGCTCGGCAAGTACTATGCTCCCTTGTATAGAATCCAGTGACATAACCAAGGCCACAACCTGACACTCAAAAAATTAGTGGGACCGAACCCTGTTCTTGTAATCGTGTGGCGTACAATCTCATGATCTTTAAGTCGGACCCTCACTGTGAGATCACCTATCCTGTAGATAGGGAATCACAATCAAACTTGTAATACACCCCCTTTTACTCAACGAAATCCATTGAAGTTACACTTTGCTTCATTGATGGATAAATATCTTAAGCATGACTCCAACGCTACAAAGTCTTAGAATTACATACTTACTTCCTTTGTTTCACATCAATATAATTGGCCAAAAAGGATAAACCTCAACAAATCCATGTCGATGATAGATTATTTTTGGAAATGATTTATATTAACCTTTAGTAATGGATATACCGTATAATACATCTAAAGTTTTGGACATTTCGGAGACTGATGAGGGATTATTATTAAAGGACTTAAGAGAATACTATTTCTAATCTTCTGGAATGTCTCCCACACCGGGGGTCATGTACTTAGCCCAATCTTCAGGCAGGAGATATAAGTCGAATGATATTTCGAGTGGTGACACCTACCAAATATTAGAAATTCGTTGTCCATATCTCGAAGCAGAAAACCCCCCGCACAGAAAAACTGAATGGAACAAGGTAACGTTTTTGACTCTTCCCCCCCGTGGCCATGGAATGCCGAAGGATTGAATTCAGGGAGGGATTTTGTGCAATATCATCATTTTCCTGGTAATTCCCGTGTGTCTGCAGGGAGCACGCTCGCTTTGTTATAAAGGCTTTGTGCCGGGGAAATATTGAGAACAAAGTGGTTTCATTTCACCTGCCGTCCTTTCCCGTAGACTCATTTAGCTCCGGTTTTACATATAGGCGTTGTGGGGTGTATGTGTTACATCCTTATATGCCTACCGCTGGCATTTATACCCTTACGCTCCCTGGAGATAACTGGACGTAGGCTAGGAGCGCCGTTTTATGCTTCTTTCTGCTCCGATGTCTTCTCATTCTCTTTAAGGAATTGATTGAAAAGGCTTCATGGAATTATCTAATTACAAGTCACAGGAGCGTCACGTCAAGTAAATACATCTCTCTTCTATATCTATGGTCTCTCGTGTGACAATCGTACTCTACTGAGGCTTCACCAGCCGTACTGGTAAGGCCCAGCCATCTTTGGTCAAAACCGATGTAAATTTCTTTTTTTATTACTCTTCTGGACCATATATAATGTCTAAATCGTCTGGCCTAGACATTCTTGTACCCAACTTTCACACCTTAAATTGGCAATATATGGTTCTTACAACCGAGTTTTATTTTTTACTCATAGACCAGAGCATCCATGAAAAATTACGTACACTAGAACATGGTTTATATTTTTTTTGGGTCTGATTAAACAAAAATGTGAATAGATCTTCCTCAAATGCTCATGTATTGAGGCATACGTTATGCGACCGATATCCTGCATGGTCGCTCAGGTCCAACGGAGTTCGCCTTCTTCTTCCCGGTGCATGTAAGTGTTGGTCTTGGCGACATAATTGAAAGTAAATCCCGCGCTCCGCTCCGAATCAGTCGGATCGTCTAACGCCCGCCCACACTTTCTGTTGCATGAAAACCAGAGCAAATGCCAAAAACGTCATAAAATACACACAAGTGTTATCCGCGACCATTATTAGAGTTGAGTTGTGTGCCAACTCTGTGTTGTTAACCTCCGCTTCTTTGCTTGCACCACATTATAAGACGACTTTGGGTCGAGTGCTAGCCATGTTCTGCCCGTAGACTTGCACTATAAATGCCCAGGCTATAGCTAGTGCAACGGCACCACCTCTGCCCAGCATAACCACTACATGCCCCTTCGCTTTCCATGGAGGTGACCTAAGGGGTAAGACATTTGGCCTTGCACCTGGAATTGTGACTTCATTAGGTTTGCTCCAGTAACAAGCCTACAAAGATCCGCCCCCATAGGCTTTTGATGGACATGTGGTGAGAATTTATAAGACTGGCGTTTTGGAGCACCATCTTAATTTCCCCCCCCTGCGCATGCCGCACACTGTATTTACTGAAGGCTCAGGCCTCCTAGTGTAAGCAATTTCATACGTAGTCTCCCCACTGGTTTTCTGGAGACTATATAAATACAGCCGGCCAGGGCGTAGACCCTCTTTCCACACTCGGCATTCCTGACTTAACATAGAGAGCCATACTGGGGAAACTGATATTACATAGTTTTTTTACACTTACATCAGTGGGTTCCGAATGTATTTTTTAACCTGCGTGTATGGGGAACCCATCTGAATGGATTCCCAAATGCAGAAAATCTTCCCTTCTCAGGGTACTTTATATAAATGAGATACTGCAAAAGGGAAATTCCCTTGAAGTCAGGCTAGAGATAAGGAATTATTACAATATTCAATTCAATTGTGTTTTTTAATTATTGATGGGCTGCTTTAAGAAATTTTATCAGTTTAAAGTTGGTTGCCAACTGGTCTCTACTAAAGATGAACGGATCTGACCTTAAGGCTTTGGTTCAGATATGCCCTTGCGACCCTGAAATATTGTTGATTTGCTGGCTCAACACCAATCTGTCAAATTAATGTCCCATGGCTAAGATTGGGCAGGATAAATGGTCACTTCCTGTTTTGTAGAGAGAGACAAAAAGGTAGAGACTAGAGATGAACAGACCGACGTTCGGGTTAGACCAATCATAGCCATGGCTAGGACACATTCATTTGCCGGATTCACTTCACCACCACCAATGCATTATAATGTTCCGGTCACATGGGCAACCCCCCGAACCTGAACACTAACGCTGGATCCACTCATCCTCTAGTCCTCTACTTTCTTGTCTCTTTCAACAAAACAGTGATGACCATTTAGCCACCCATATCCCAGTGATGACCTCTCTCACATGATTGACCACTGTGTATATGTATACCAACACAGGCCATAGCCTCGCACCATCACCACTGTGTATATGTATACCAACTATTTATATCTGAGTACATACCATAGCTGGCCATAGAGTACATACAGGTGATGTATATACTGAGTACATACCTAGTGGCCATAGGTAGGTACCATACAGGGAGGATGTATATACTGATCACATACCATATTGGCCATAGGTAGGTACCATACAGGGCTGATGTATATACTGAGTACATACCATAGCCTGGCCATAGGTAGTACCATACAGGGGATGATGTTATACTGAGTACATACCATAGCTTGGCCATAGGTAGGTACCATACCGGGCTGATGTATTACTGAGTACAACCATAGCTGGCCATAGGTAGGTACCATACAGGCTGATGTATATACTGAGTACAACCATAGCTGCCGTAGGTAGGTACCATACAGGGCTGATGTATATACTGAGTACATACCATAGCTGGCCATAGGTAGGTACCATACAGGGCTGATGTGTATACTGAGTTACATACCATAGCTGGCCGTGGTAGGTACCATACAGGGTGATGTATATATGAGTACATACCATAGCTGGCCATAGGTAGGTACCATACAGGGCTGATGTATATACTGAGTACATACCATAGCTGCCATAGGTAGTACCATACAGGGCTGATGTATATACTGAGTACATACCAGCTGGCCATAGGTAGGATACCATACAGGGCTGATGTATATACTGAGTACATACCATATCTGGGCCATAGGTAGGTACCATACAGGGCTGATGTAATACTGAGTACAACCATAGCTGGCCTAGTAGGTACCATACAGGGATGATGTATATACTGAGTACATACCATAGCTGGCCATAGGTAGGTCCATACAGGGCTGAGTGTATACTACTGTACAATACCATAGCGGCCATAGGTAGTGTACCATACAGGCTGATGTATCTACTGAGTACATACCATAGCTGGCCATAGGTAGGTACCATACAGGGCGGAGGTATAACTGAGTACATACATCTGGCCATAGGTGGTACCATACAGGGCTGATGTATATACTGAGTACACTACCATAGCTGGCCATAGGTAGGTACCATACAGGGCTATGTTATACTGAGTACATACCATAGCTGGCCATAGGTAGGTACCATACAGGGATGATATATACTGAGTACATACCATAGCTGGCCTAGGTATTCCATACAGGGATGATTTATATACTGAGTACATACCATAGCTGGCCATAGGTAGGTACCATACATGGCTGATGTGTAATCTCAGTACATACCATAGCTGGCCATAGGTAGGTACCATACAGGGCTGATGTATATACTGAGTTACATACCATGCTGCCATAGGTAGGTACCATACATGGCTGATGTGATATACGTACATACCATAGCTGGCCATAGGGGTACCATACAGGGCTGATGTATATACTGAGTACATACCATACGCTGCCCATAGGTAGGTACCATACCGGGCTGATGTATATACTGAGTACATACCATAGCTGGGCCATAGGTAGGTACCACAACAGGGCTGATGTGTATACTCAGTACATACCAGAGCTGGCCATAGGTAGGTACCATACAGGGCTGATGTATGTACGAGTACATACCATACTGGCCTAGTTAGGTAGCATAAGGGATGATGTCTACTGATACACATACCATAGGCTGGCCTAGTAGGTACATACAGTGATGTATATACTGGGAATACCATAGCGGGCCATAGGTAGTTACCATACATGGCTGAGTGTATACTCAGTACATACCATAGCTGGCCTATGTAGGTACCATACAGGGCTGATGTATATACAGTAATACCATAGCTGCCATAGGTAGGTACCATACAGGCTGATGTATATACTGATACATACCATAGCTGCCATAGGTAGTACCATACAGGTCTGATGTAATACTGAGTATACATAGCTGCCATCGGTGGTCCATACCGGCTGATGTTTATACTCAGTAACTACCATAGCTGGCCATAGGTAGTTACCATACAGGCTGATGTATATACTGGAGTACATACCATAGCTGGCCATAGTAGCGTACCACTACGGGCTGATGTTTATCTGAGTACATACCATAGCTGGCATGGTAGGTACCCATACAGGGCTGATGTCATAATGAATTTTCCAGTCCGGTGTCTGGGATATACTTCGGTCTCCTCTGGATCTGTACGGCTGTAGATCAATAGCTGTTTCCTCCTTGTAGTAGGCCATTCATGTCATTTATTTTTCTATGGCAGGCCTTTTGTTCCTACCTGAAGAGGTATTCAGTAATCTACTCTTACAGTAATCATTTTTCCGAATTTTAATACGCGTAACCTTTACAATAATAGAGAGAGGTTCCGAGCACTAGATCTTTGTTCTCCAAATTCTGCAAGTAGTAAAATAAGTAATGTTTGTCCACCAGGAATTAAGGAGATTATGTCCTACTTAGTGGTCAGGAACAAGGGAAGAACCCTCACACTTTACTGCTGATGTCACCAAGGTCCTCCAAAAGAACAAATTGACCCTGAACGTGGCCTCGTGAATTTAGTGAACCCCTAAGTCCTTGGGGAGATTTATCATAGTGTCTAAGGTAAAAACCGTCTAGTTGCCCATGGAACCAATCAGAGCTTCTTCACTTTATAAACTGCTGTGGAGAATTGAAAGCTGAGCTCTGATTGTTGCCATGAGCGGTTCCATTTATTGGGTTCAACGGACCCCTTACCGATCAGCTAATTATCCCCTACTTTATGTGGTGCTTTAGTCTGAATAACCCACTAAAGGAAATCTCCATCAAAATCCATCATGATAAACTACAGACATTTACTCATAGATATTTTGGGGATATTTATCATATGCTGGCGCTCGTGCAAATTCGCGCCCGATTCTGCCTCTTGATGTATCCAGGCTCCAACAGCTCAGCGTTTATCCTACGCCAGCAGGGCATAATCAGAGCCCTCCGTGCTGCAGATTCACAGGCTGTTACACTGTGCAGAGCACTTCCCCCTCCCTTGTGTCTGAAACTTCCTCTGCTACCATGAGATTAGGCTGAGGGAGCAGGGGGAGGGAGAAACATAGGTGGAGTCACTATATTAACGCCCCGAGCCTTCAGGTTCATTAGCATAATTTTTAAAAGTTGATTTTAGAGGAAGGAGGCCATGGATGACAAATATAAGAAGATTAACAGTCACAGTGCCTGGGTCTATAAGTAAGTGCCCCTGGTTTATCATGATGGATTTGATGGTCGATTTACTTTGAGTGGATAATAACATTTGATGAATGTGAGCCCCAGCAGATAACCACAGTCACCAGTATCACCATCGTGTTGATTCAATATTTGACTCTCCTGTTGTGTTTTCTTCGTAGCGTCAGCGGTATTCGGCCCGAGGAAGAATCTGGAGTGAGTCCAATACGGAAAGCTTCTGTTTGCTGCAATGACAAGGAAGTTTGGTCGGAGCAGAGAGATTGCGCGTTTGGTAAATTTTACTCATTATTACGTCATACAGTACTTGTATAATATTCGGTTGTGCGGTTATCACTTTTACTACTTGTTTCTGTTGTTACGGAAGGGTAAGATGACTTGTCATATCCTGTACTATGAGCTACATACACCAGCGGCTCTAATCTCTCTACAGTGTATCAGGGTCCTAACCAGAAATAACAAGGGACCAGGATTCTTAGTCTACTGGAAGTAGTGGCCCTTTTCATCGTTGCACAGGACTTGGATCATGGTCCTACTACTGATTCTCTACCTTTGCCTAAACTTGAGAGAAATGCAGGACCGTTTTGGGTCATGACTGTGACTATTACTTAAGGAGCATGTTATAGAGCAGGAGTAGCTGAGCAGATTGTACAAGTGTCCTAACTGCACACAGAATATATAGACCATTAGAGGCTGAGCAGATGTACAAATGTCCTATTTATCCACAGCATGTTATAGAGCAGGAGATGCTGAGTAGATTGTGCAAAGTGACCTATGAACTGGCAGCTTGTTATAGAGCAACAGGAGCTGAGCAAATTGTACGCAATGTCCTATGTGTCAGCAGCATGTTTACAGAGCAGGAGGAGCTGAGCAGATTGTACATAGTGTCCTATCTGTAGGCAAATGTTGTAGAGCAGAGGAGCTTAGCAGATGGTACATAGTGTCCTATCTGCGGAAACAGGTATATAGCAGAGGAGCTGAGCAGATTGTACATAGTGTCCTATCTGCAGGCAGTATGTTATAGAGCAGGAGGAGCTTGCAGATTGTACATAGTTGTTTATCTGCAGGCAGCATGTATAAAGCAGGATTGTACATATTTTGTTTATCTGCAGGAAGCATGTTATAGAGCAGGAGGAGCTAGCAAGATTATACATCGTTTTTTATCTCAGGGAGCATGTTATAGAGCAGTAGGACTGAGCACATTGTACATAGTTTTTTATCTGCAGGCAGCATGTTATAGAGCGGAGGGAGAGTGACAGATTGTACAAAGTGTCCTATCTACAGGCAGTATGTTATAGACAGGAGGAGCTGAGCAATTGTACATAGTGTCCTATCTGCAGGCAGCATGTTATACAGCAGGGGGAGCTGAGCAATGGTACATATTTTTGTTATCTGCAGGCAGCATGTTATAGAGCAGGATTGTACATATTTTGTTATCTGGCAAGCAGCATGTTTATAGAGCAGGATTGTACATATTTTTGTTATCCGCAGCCAGCATGTATAGAGCAGGATTGTTATATTTTTTTGTTATCTGCAGCGGCATGTTATAGAGCAGATTTGTACATATTTTTGTTATCCGCAGGCAGCATGTTATAGAGCGGATTGTACATTTTTTGTTTTCTTCTGGCAGCATGTTATCATAACAGTTTGTATAGTTTTTGCTTTTAGAATGTTACAAAATTGCAGTCTTCAAAATTCCAGGTAAGTAATTGGTTGCATTAGAGATGTGATCTTCCTGATCTGCTTATGCACTACTTATTTTATGATGTAGACTATGAGTACAGGCCCCGCTATCTTATCCCCGCTGGTATCCATGGTAACTACAGCTTCTTAGCACTAAATACTTATCTGGTGATACTCTCTGACTGAAGCGAGATCATGATTTCTTGTAGAAAGCTGAGTTTCTCGAGACCCTAGAGAGTCTACCTCAAGTTCTCTTAAATTACCCAGTGATGGAGCTTTCTAAAGAAGGTTGTCAGAGTGATGGAAATCCACACGATGGCAACTCCGATAAAATGGCAATTTTAAAAAGGAATTTCCTAATTCAGATCTTATCTCTCCCTCCATGTCTGACATATTATCTCAAGAACGTCAACGTGGCACTATGGAACCTCATCCACAGAACCGCTCTATAATATATAGATACGAGAGTTTTGATGGATTTTGGATAGGGTACGAGGCTCTCGTTGGAGGAATGTGAAGATATCTATCTATACTTTTCTCGGAGACAGCACCAGTCTTATATTTTATATCTGTATGTGAATATGGCCTGATGCCTGCAAATGTCTAAGTCTACAAACACAGCTGCTTGGAGATTGTTTGTAGACCCTCAACTCCAAGACCACGTCCACCACAGTATGGACGAATATAATGCACACGCTGGTGTTCGTGTGCCGTCCTGTAGAGGTGAACAACACCCAGACCAAAGGAACTAAGGATGGATGATTCTGGTGGACATGAATTACACACTGTGGTGGACAACCTAAGGGTCATCGTGTGTTGTCATTATACTGTTACGAGGTTGTCTCACCAGAACAAGTAGAGTTTGGCTGAGGGAAAGGTGTCCAAAGATTAGGAGCCACGTCTACAAAAATGACCGAGTGACCTAACCACTCTCATACATAACATGACACCTGAGTCTATGGCACTGTGGGATATATGTTGGGGAATATACCATTATGGACAACCACAGTCCATACACACTACTGAAACATGTCATAGAGGAGGTCCTTCACTTGAGAACGCCATGTCAAGGATGGTGCCCCTACACTAGTGACCTCTACACTTTCATACGTACATGTCATCTGAGCCCATACCATAAGGGACAACCACAGTCCATACAGTCTACTAAAAAATACAGATGTCATAGAGAAGTCCTTACTTAAGACCCCCAACTAAGTTCCAGTAGCGACCATTATAGCTCCCATTCTTGTTCTTGTACATCATTTTTCCGTCAATTATGGCTAACCTATGAGTAAGAGGGGACACGCCTTAGCCAGCTGACAGCTCCCACCAGCACTAAATTTGTTAGTGGTAATGGGGGCAAGGTCCATTTCAGTGACTACAGGGGGGATAGTAGAGTCATCCAGGCACGTGTGCTCCTTATGGCAATAGATAGAGCATACATGCCGGCTGCGGCACGGTACGGTGACACACTTGTGCACATCGTACAGTGCACAGTGCACTTCTATGGACCTGCTATTCGTACGGATAGCTTACAGGAGCCATAAGTTCATGGTGCTCATGAGTTATGCTAATTTGTTTATGAATTTTGACGCACCGAGCTCGAGGTTGGCTCACTGTATTAGGCGGTCAACCAAGAGAAACCTTTCCACAGGTCCCCTTAGTTGGATGAAGTGTAATCTAGTCTGATAATCTTGTGATGTTGATGTTTATAGACTTTTACTGGTATTTTTTGTGCTTATTATCTCCGTAATACACTGTAGTTAATAAACGTAGGATCTGCACAAGATGAACGGCCACTTTTATCTGCAGCCGACAACGTTTGACACTTTATGGAAGTCATTCAAAATTTATAGATGCCAAGTCCCATGTACAGTACATCTCAAGTGATCCGTTATTCGGGATATCTTGGATAAAAGAGGGGAAGCATAAAGGAAATATAGTTCTTCTCTATTTTTTGAACTCACTCCTTGCTTTAGCCTGAAAAAAATTGCATCAAAAATCTAATGACTCTGAACATGTACTACCTGCCTAAGGCCATGATCAAAACCTGAACAAGTACTGGCAGCCTAAGGCCATGTTTATCACCCAGGTTAGGCCTGTGCGTGGGCAGAAGATGCCCGATTCACTAGAGGCACAATTTCGAGCCGGTGATGGATTTGTCATCTTATGGCAAGATCCCAGTCACGATCGTAACTTGTAAAAAGTCATTTTGTTTTGGGTGTTGAGACTACATTCATTCACACGGATATGGTCCGCAGTTTGAGGGCAAAATCTACCGTAACTGCACATGTCGGATCAGATTGATGTAGCATTCTAAACTTGCATCTGTAAGTTAGATGTTCACACAGTTAGAATAGCGGCACTAATCATACACCGTCAAGTGAACACTTGGGGATTTGAGAAGAGGATGGTGATCCATCGTTTACCACATCCGTCGAAGGCAGACATTAAATCAAGACTACGAATTTTCATCCTTGATGTGGCACATGCCCTTGTCAAGTGAGTCTCTAGAATAAAGCACAGAAGTCTGTGCTATCGTACAACGAAGCTGGCATTTATCGGATCGCGCCTACAGTACATTTAAGAGTATTGCATAAAGATGGCCTTCAGAGACCAAAAGCTCGTCTGCTTCTTGAAGGCCGCTGGTTTCGTCCCATTGTACGCACATTATATTCAAATAGATATGAAAAATGGATAAGAATTCAGTGCATTTAGTAGGTTTTTAATTTAATATCATTTTCATTAACAAGCGGCATCTCGGAGGACATACCGAAAACTCTCGAGGACAAAACTTTGCGGTTCATGTCAGGTGGATTCTGCCATCGTATCCAATAGCAAAATGTGATAGGGAGAACCCTATGTAATAGTATGTACATGTAGTCCCCTTCTAAGAACACCCCACTTAGGCCTCATTCACCGGCCGTATGGGGGACGTATATCCGTCGCATATACGTCCCCCATAGGCCGTCAAGGGGCGCGCGGTGCCGTATGGGAGCGGTACGTTGCCGCACGTGTCCTATCTTTTCTCAGCATATGGAGCCGTGCAACATATCCTTATGGAGAGGGTGGGGAGTGAGCAGTGCAACATTACAGCGGGCAACGGCAGTGTGAATGCGCCCTTACAGACGACCCCTAGTTACAGACGGACCCCTCTGCCCACTGTGACCTCTGGTGAGTCTCTCTGGATGTTACTTTAGTCCCAGCTGCAATGATCAGCTGTAAGGTGTCTGTAATGAAGTTGTATTCATAATCCTTGTTCCCTTATAGCAAAAATCCAATTGTCATTGGGACAAAAAAATTTTTTTTAGTTACGCTATAAATATACAGTTGCAACTTACATAAAATTCTACTTAAGAACAACCTAAAGAACCTACTGTATCTTGTACATAACCCGGGGGCCGCTTGTATAGTCTTTGCCCTTACTGCCTTTTCACACTCTAGGCAGCACTACATTCACTCTGGGGTGATCCTGGGGTGAGTGCTCTCCTACCCGCTACTAGTACTATGCCACCATGTTTCTCTGACAAAGAACGCCCTTTTTGTTATTTCTTGCACTGAAAAATGGGTTGAGGCTTATTTTCTGCGGATAACTTATTTTTTTCCCATCAAATCCACAGTAAATATAATCATATCTAACGGAACATCATCATAAATCCCCAAACCCTGAAGTCCATTGTGAATTTTTAAGTGCCTATAGGATTATGCCGCAATTTTTCATGTCTATCAATGATACTTTCCTTATATGTGCGCCCTCTTGTGTATGTAGCTGCACGTTGCCTCTGTCGCTCCCTCTTCTCTGCAGCCCCTCTTCCTCCACCTACATGCTGCCTTCAGCCAACATGAATAAAGGGGTCAGGTTTCAACAGTCATATCTCTGAACCATGGTGTCATTTTAAAGAGGAGAGTCTCCCCTTTAATTTCCATAAGTATTGTTTTTTCTAGGTGCCACAGAATCAGAGATATCCCTAGTTAAACTTCAGACCGCATATAAAATACATCCCAAACTGTACCAGTGGTTCTATTGGACAATCATTGTGTAATTAAAGGGAAGAGTCTCCTTTTTAAAGACCCAAACTCTGTTCGAAGATATAGCTGTTTGTAACTAGGGCTTTTATCTGGTAGAGATTATATTTCAACCCCTCTTTGAAAGGCCTTTTGAGGGTAGGTTTTTTTTTTTTTTTTTTTTTTTTTGGATAAACACAGTAGTCATTGAGCTGATTAGGAGAACCAACCTCTTAGATTTGCGATCATATTGACCACGCCATCTAAGTGGAGCTTAACTAGAGGTAAGTACATTGCTCACCTCTGCTGACACACAATATCCATTTGCGAGGTGAGGACTTCCACAGAAAACTGGGGTCTGTTAAAGACCCCGAGTTATCTATCGTAGCAGGACTTATTATACTTGTCTCAAATCTTTTGACTTTTTACAAAGCGAACCCCTACCTCCTGTATCTGACCTTCCTGGCCCCAATAACAGATTTTATATTGGGTTCAGGCCCGGTGTCAGATATCATTTGCCATATTTCAGATGCGCTGAGCCATGAAATAATAGGAATATTAACAATTACCATATATACTCGAGTATAAGCCTAGTTTTTCACCAAAAAATGTGCTGAAAACCCAACACGGCTTATACTCAAGTAGTGTTACCAGGTTTTTTGTGGTAAAATTAGTGCCTGGCTTATACTTGGGTCGCTTATACTCGAGTATATACGGTATATAGTATGCAATTATATATATATAATTATCCCCTCCAAGTATTTTTGGATGTGCGTCCTCTGAGACGAGCAGAACTCCGTCTCTTTAATTAACCTGACTATTTATTGTGCTTTCAGGTAAAAAGGGTTATATTCGCTAAAGGCACTATTGATCGGGTTCGCAACGTACGATTTTATATTAAGGGAAACAATAAACTTTTATTAACCCCGATGTTCCATCTGCTCCAGCGGCTCCCACTTCCATAATCCAGAAATAATTGTGCCAATTTTTTTCAGACATGGGATTCGGCTTCCTGCCTGAGCCTTGGGGTAGATTCACATGTTACAGTCAAATCCATTTTTATGCATTATTGCCGTATCATCACAGAAACTAAATAGTCTTACCCCTAATTTTGTACGAAAGCCCATGCCCACATGGGAGTTTGTTCTGACAATGTGCTTCAGGCGGTCTATCAGCGGGGATACAAGGTGTTGGACTTAGAGTTATCCTAGAGTAGTGACAAAACTTCAAACTGCAATGCACCTTTAAGTTTTTTATGTATTCAGCACTTATATATGAAATGATAAACCAGTGATGCGCACCTTTAGGGACCGAGGCCGAACACCAGCAAAAGCCCCAATTTTTCACAAAGGGCCAAAATGCCAATTTAAAGTAACAGGTTTCAAACGTATTGGCGCCCTGAGGACACAATACAGAGAAAGAAGAGAAATTCGAATATTATTGTTGTTTCCCTTAACAGGATGAATCACAGGTCCGGAAAGGGGCTACAATGATAATCAAGCTCTGTCCAACCTCCTTATTCAAGGTCTTGATTCCTGAAATGGAGACCTTTGTGCTGGGTGATAGCCTGGGTGCCCAAAGAGAGGGCTCCGAGTGCCACTCTGGCACCCGTGCCAGAGTTTCGCCACAATGGTATAAACCTTTGGTATATTACGCTTTGGCGTAACCGAAGCTGATGGGCCCCTTGCAAAGTCTGTGCCAGGCCCAATGACTATAATGTATGGTTTATAGTAGTACTCTTCTCATATTGGGAATTGTACACCTTATGTGACCCCCCTAAGCCTCTTAGGCCCATTTTTGACCGCACCCTTTGCCCCCTCAAGTTGTGACCTTGCCTTTGGGGCCCATATTCAAAAGACCAGCGTTACAAAAATATCAGGGTAGGATTTACCATCAAGAAACAAATCAGCTAAAAGGCAGAAAACCAACAAGAAAAGAATCATAATACAGTATTTTTCGGACTATAAGGCGCACCCGAGTATAAGGCGCACCATCAATAAAGGGCTGCTAAAACGTCTAGTTCATATATAAGGCGCACCGGATTATGGAATGGGTGACCAGCGGGTGGCAGACCTGTGCACAGCTCAAGGCAGATGTTGTTGTCAGTACGGTTTCATATATAAGGCGCACTGGACTATAAGGCGCTTTGATTTCTAGAAAATCAAAGGTTTTTTGTGTGCCTTATGTCCGAAAAATCTCGGTAATATTCTAATAGTTGTATAACCTCTATATGGTGCCTACAGGATTACCTAGGTGTATACTGTACCTCTGCATGCTTTTGCCTTCACCCAATAAGGCGGTCCCCGACTTAGGACACCCGACTTATAGACGTACCCCTAGTTAAAGAACGGACCCATCTGCCCACTGTGACTCTGGTGAAGCTCGCTGGATGCTTTACATTGTACCAGACTGCAATGATCAGCTGTAAGGTGTCTGTAATGAAGCTTTATTGACAATCCTTGTCTAATTATTAAAAAAATGTTGGAACTCCGATTTGTGCAAAAAATTTGTCTAGATCTACAATTATAATCTACATTTCGACTTACATACAAAATTCAACTAACCTATGGAACCTATCTTGTATGTAACCCGGGGACTGCCTGTAAGATTATTTTTGGTCCGAATTAGATCAATCTGAATGTAAACTTTAAACCCATACCCGTGTTGGATGCTTCCTTCTTAGCCCCAGGTGGTAGCGCACCGCTAACTGGGGCCTAATGGTAAGAAAATTGCGAGTAAAAGAATTTACAACTGATCACCATAAAAAAACATCTGAATATTCTATGTAATAAATAATATTTTTGGTGAAAAAGCTAGTTGAAGCTCTGTTATATTAATTAATTTCTCCATCATTTAAATGTTCCTTCCATCCAATAATAATTAATTTACCTTTCATTTCACAGCTTTACGTTGAATTTTACAGGCATTTTTAAGGAAATTCCCTATCAATATCAAGCATGGTATGTCGGGACACTATACTCATCCGATGACTTTAAAAATTCTGCTATGAGCCAGAAGTGCTCTGAGGTGTGTTACTGACCCCTCCATGCGTAGCTTGCAGGAGCATCTCTGGTGAGATTACAGCAAAAATAAGAGAGGGAAGTTGCTGAGGGAACAGGGAAAGTGCTTCTGCACACTGTAACAGCCTGTAAAGCTACACACGGGGGTGCTCTGGTAACAACCCCCAGAGCCCTCTTGCTTATTAGCATAATTTAAAAGTTGATTTTAGAAGGAAAGAGGCCATAGGTCACAAATAAAGAATTGCCAGTCACTGTGCCTGGATCTATGTAATGTCCCTGGTTTATCATATTGATGTTGATGGCAGATTCCCTTTAAATATTTTCGTATTTAATATAATGAATTTTCTTTCAGATTGACATTTCCTTTCATAGAATTTTAAAAGCATTTCTAAACATCATCTAAATGAGTTTCAGCAAATGATAATACATAACGTTAGGAATTCAATATTTATTTTTCGTGATTTAATTAGGTATACAGCAATTAAATAAGGAAAGAATGTTCACAATACAAGTAATAATAATATAATCTTTATTTATATACAAAACATTAATATGCTGGAAAATTAAATACAGTAAAAAAAATAGTTATTCAGTATTATTACACATGACAACAAAAATATTTAGTGTAGAAAAGAAAAATATCCAGTTTACAATGCAATTAAAGAGTTGCTGGGGTCAGGTAAATATAGAACGAGGGGGGCTTTGTGTAAAACAACAAACTCACTCCCCTGCTAAGAGCGACAGTAATGGGCCAGCACCACGCTGACATGTGACACCACGGAGGGGTGAGTGCTTTTGGACATGCAGGCCCTGATTTTAAAAAATACCCTGATCTCGGACAACCCCTTAAAGACAAATATCAAAAATAATATTAGAACGAGGAATAATAATATAATAATAATAATAGAATTTGATAATAGGAATAGCCTGCCTCAGGCACTGGTCCAGGGTAGGACAGCAGAGAGCTCAGGCGCAGGGACAGCAAGAGCCAGTCGCAGGGACAGCATAGAGCTCACGCAGGTCACCAGCAGGACACGCAGAGAGCTCAGGTGCAGGTCACGCAGGACATCAGAGAGCTCAGGCGCAGCACAGCAGGGCATGCAAGACTCGGCGCAGGTCACAGCAGGACAGCCGATAGCTCAGGCGCAGTTCACAGCAGGGACAGCAGAGAGCTCAGGCGCAGGTCACAGCATGGACAGCCAGAGCTCAGCGCGAGTCACAGCAGGGACAGCAAAGAGCTCAGGTGCAGGTCACAGCAGGGACAGCAGAGCAGCTTCAGGCGCAGGTCACAGCAGGACAGCAGAGAGTCAGGCGCAGGTCACAGCAGGACAGCAGAAGCTCAGGCGCAGGTCACAGCATGGACAGCAGAGAGCTCAGCGCGGTCACAGCAGGGACGCAGAGAGCTCAGGCTCAGTTCACAGCAGGGACAGCAGAAATCTCAAGAAGGGTCTAGATGCCTTTTTACACTAAATAACATTGATGGTTATGTTATATATATTGTTTCCACTAAACCCTTCTTCACAATCCAATCCCCTCCCTTGTTGAACTTGATAGATGTCTTTTTTTCAAACCTATAAACTATGATACTATAAAATAAAAAGCAATGATAATAGGGTAAAAAATTTTTGACTAATAGAACTAAATTTTTACACAAATATTAAAATTTTTAACTATTAATATTGATCACAAAATGTTTTTTTTAATTCAGATCCTTAAATATAATTATTAATTATCCAAATGACTTAATAGAACATTTTGATGATGCTTCTGATGGTTTTTCCTTAGACCTATTTACCTTTATGGTTATTCATGCAAACCCTCCTCCCCCCCCCTCCCCCCACAATCTTATGGCGCTTATGTTTATCGGCTTCTCCTGTCTGGGTGCAGTGTAATGACTTGTATTTGAATCCTTTCCTAATAAGTGTCTCCCCCTGACAGCCTTAATAGTGGCTGCCATTTTCTATCTCTGTACTTACTCTGTGATATTGAGTATACCAGCAGGAAAGCCACAAGTGATTTTCTCCCCGTTAATTAGTCAAGGTATTTTAAGGATTAATAAATAAGATTGCCCTCCATATCCACCTATCTTAATTACCGGCATTTGTTTTCTCATCTCTCTTGCAACTTCAGTTTTTAATTAAAGCGCGATAGTCGGTGATGTTGCCTAGATAGGGCGGCTTTACCCCTTCTGTCCCGCTTGTTCGTAAATTAACAACCAAAATGGCATAACAGAGATACAGGGCTGATGTATATACTGAGTACATACCATAGCTGGTTATAGGTAGATCCCATACAGGGATGATGTGTATACTGAGTACATACCATAGCTGGCCATAGGTAGGTACCATACAGGGCTGATGTATACACTGAGTACATACCATAGCTGGCCATAGGTAGGTACCATACAGGGCTGATGTGTATACTCAGTACATACCATAGCTGGCCATAGGTAGGTACCATACAGGGCTGATGTGTATACTTAGTACATACCATAGCTGGCCATAGTTAGGGTGCCATACAGGGAGCTGTATATACGAGATACAGGGCTGATGTATATACTGAGTACATACCATAGGGAGGGACGATTTAAAAATAATATGAATACTCTTTCACATAGGTAGTTCCCATACATGGATGATTTATATACCTGAGTACATACCATAGCTGGCCATAGGTAGGTACCATACAGGGAGGATGTATATACTGAGTACATACCATAGTTGGCCATAGGTAGGTACCATACAGGGCTGATGTATATACTGAGTACATACCATAGCTGGCCATAGGTAGGTACCATACAGGGCTGATGTGTATACTGAGTACATACCATAGCTGGCCGTAGGTAGGTACCATACAGGGATGATGTATATACTGAGTACATACCATAGCTGGCCATAGGTAGGTACCATACAGGACTGATGTATATACTGAGTACATACCATAGCTGGCCATAGGTAGGTACTGTTATTTTATCAAGTGGTGGCAAGTAGAGATGGCGGAACTGAAGTTGGGGGGGGGGGGTGGGGTTTGGTCACCTGACTCGCGATATATTGCCGTATTACGGTTAACAGCCAATGTGCAATATGCTTGGGTGAGACGGCCTAACCTGAATACCAAACTGGAACCTGATCATCAGGAAGTTTTACTAAAGAATAAAACTACTATAGAAAAAAAAATCTAAAAACTTACTTTCAAAAAACCAGGAAACTAATGATCGTCATCACCTTTAAAGTCTTCATTTCAAGACCTTTTCATAACAAAACTGTAGAATTATGAATCTAGAAATTCTTCTTGTGATGGCAGATACATTTTATTGTATGAATTGAATATTTTTGCCTTGCGGGGATGTGCATGATGAAACTGTATGAGCCACTATGAATGTCAGTGTGATCTTTGGGTATTGTAATTATCAGGCGCCTAATCGGTTGTCCCCGTGTTGTCATGCCTACAGGGAGCCGCTCTGTACCTTCAGTCAGATCGAAATAATAACCCTCAATTCTCAACCAGGATATGAAGCCCGTCACTCAACTCGTCACAGTAGGAAGCTGCTTCGGAACTTCTTCTCTTCTAGGGATTCTTGAAGGTCGAGACCTTTGTACCTTCTGGTTTATGGAGCAAGTATGAGAACATCTTCTCATATTTCAGTGGCCCATGTAATGGTGCATGTCATGGAGGCATCTTTACTGCAACTGTCTAAGGCCTTAAGTGCCAAATTCAAGCTCTCAATTACTTTTCTGTTAGAAGAGTCACTCGGAAAGAAGCAGATGTTCGGTGTCCACAGGAGTGTATTCACATGGGGCCATATCACCAGAGACCAGCTGACTTTATGTGTAGGAGACATTTTTCCCTAATGATGTCTTGTACGGGTGGAACCAAAAGCTTCCAGTTTAACTTGAATCTATACTAGATGCCTAAACCATAATGTGCATTTATAGATGTGGTCTCATGGTATGAGGGACACCGTCATCAGCTTTTTCACTACTAAATAACAGCCCCTCAGGTAGGGTATGAAACATAATGCTTAGATACCATACAGGGCTGATATATATACCGAGTACATACCATAGCTGGCCATATGTAGGTACCATCAGGGCTGATGTGTGTACTCAGTACATCCCATAGCTGTCCATAGTTAGGTGCCATACAGGGATGATGTATATACAGAGATATAGGGCTGATGTATATACTGAGTACATACCATAGCTGGCCATAGGTAGGTACCATACAGGGATGATATGTATACTGAGTACATATCATAGCTGGTTATAGGTAGATCCCATACAGGGATGATGTGTATACTTAGTACATACCATAGCTGTCCATAGTTAGGTGCCATACAGGGATGCTGTATATACAGAGATACAGGGCTGATGTATTACTGAGTACATACCATAGCTGGCCATAGGTAGGTACCATACAGGGCTGATGTGTATACTTAGTACATACCATAGCTGGCCATAGGTAGGTACCATACAGGGCTGATGTGTATACTGAGTACATACCATAGCTGGCCATAGGTAGGTACCATACAGGGATAATGTCTATACTGAGCACATACCATAGCTGGCCATAGGTAGGTACCATACAGGGCTGATGTGTATACTCAGTACATACCATAGCTGGCCATAGGTAGGTACCATACAGGGCTGATGTGTGTACTCAGTACATACCATAGCTGTCCATAGTTAGGTGCCATACAGGGATGCTGTATATACAGAGATACAGGGCTGATGTATATACTGAGTACATACCATAGCTGGTTATAGGTAGATCCCATACAGGGATGATGTGTATACTGAGTACATACCATAGCTGGCCATAGGTAGGTACCATACAGGGCTGATGTATACACTGAGTACATACCATAGCTGGCCATAGGTAGGTACCATACAGGGCTGAGTGTATACTCAGTACATACCATAGCTTGGCCATAGGTAGGTACCATACAGGGCTGATGTGTATACTTAGTACATACCATAGCTGGCCATAGTTAGGTGCCATACAGGGATGCTGTATATACAGAGATACAGGGCTGATGTATATACTGAGTACATACCATAGCTGGCCATAGGTAGTACCATACAGGGATGATGTATATACTGAGTACATACATAGCTGCCATAGGTAGGTACCATACAGGGAGGATGTATATACTGAGTACATACCATAGTGGCCATAGGTAGGTACCATACAGGCTGATGTATATACTGAGTACTACCATAGCTGGCCATGGGTACCATCCAGGATGATGTTATACTGAGTACATACCAAGCTGGCCATAGGTAGGTACCATACAGGGCTGATGTATTACTGAGTACATACCATAGCTGGCCATAGGTAGTACCATACAGGGCTGATGTATATACTGAGTACATACCATAGAGGCGGTAGGTAGGTACCATACAGGGCTGATGTTATATGAGTACATACCTAGTGCCATAGGTAGGTACCATACAGGGCTGATTGTATACTGAGTACATTAACCATAGCTGGCCGTAGGTAGGTACCATACAGGGATGATGTATATACTGAGTACATACCATAGCTGGCCATAGGTAGGTACCATACAGGACTGATGTATATACTGAGTACATACCATAGCTGGCCATAGGTAGGTACCATACAGGGCTGATGTATATACTGAGTACATACCATAGCTGGCCATAGGTAGGTACCATACAGGGCTGATGTATATACTGAGTACATACCATAGCTGGCCATAGGTAGGTACCATACAGGGCTGATGTGTATACTCAGTAGTACATCCATAGCTGGCCGTAGGTAGTACCATACAGGGATGATGTATATACTGAGTACATACCATAGCTGGCCATAGGTAGGTACCATACATGGCTGATGGGTATACTCGTACATACCATAGCTGGCCATAGGTAGGTACCATACAGGGCTGATGTATATAACTGAGTACATACCATAGCTGGCCATAGGTAGGTACCATACAGGGCTGATGTATAACTGAGTACATACCATAGCTGGCCATAGGTAGGTACCATACAGGGCTGATGTATATACTGAGTACATACCATAGACTGGCCATAGGTAGGTACCATACAGGGTGATGTATATACTGAGTACATACCATAGCTGGCCATAGGTAGGTACCATACAGGGATGATATATACTGAGTACATACCATAGCTGGCCGTAGGTAGGTACCATACAGGATGATTATTAGAGTAACATACCATAGCTGGCCATAGGTAGTACCATACATGGCTGATGTGTATACTCAGTACAGACCATAGCTGGCCATAGGTAGGTACCATACAGGGCTGATGTATATACTGAGTACATACCAAGCTGGCCATAGGTAGGTACCATACATGGCTGATGTGTATATATAGTACAATACCATAGCTGGCCATAGGTAGGTACCATACAGGGCTGATGTATATACGAGTACATACCATAGCGGCCATAGGTAGGTACCATACAGGGCGATGTATATACTGAGTGTACATACCATAGCTGGCCATAGGTAGGTACCATACAGGGCTGATGTATATACTGAGTACATACCATAGCTGGCCATAGCGGGGTCACCAGAACAACCACGACTCCATCCTTACACATCACTTCTTGTGAGACGTGGCGGCGGTGCCTTTAGTAATACAGCCAGTCCAGCTTCAGGTTGTATGTGCGAAGTACTCCTATGTACGTGGAGTAGTAATGGCTAGCATCCGTGTATAGAGAGAAGGCAGCACTCCAGATATATGACATTGACTAGGGCTGTGTCTATCATACTGAGTACATACCATAGCTGGCCATAGGTAGGTAGCATAGGATGATTGTATATACTGAGTACATACATAGCTGGCCGTAGGTAGGTACCATACAGGATGAGATGATGTATATACTGAGTACATACCATAGCTGGCCATAGGTAGGTACCATACATGGCTGATGTGATATACTCGAGTACATACCATAGCTGGCCATAGGTAGGTACCATACAGGGCTGATGGTATACTGAGTACATACCATAGCTGGCCATAGGTAGGTACCATACAGGGCTGATTGTATATATGAGTACATACCATAGCTGGCCATAGGTAGGTACCATACAGGGATGTGTATACTGAGTACATACCATAGCTGGCCATAGGTAGGTACCATACAGGGCTGATGTGTATATCGTACATACCATAGCTGGCCATAGGTAGGTACCATACAGGGCTGATGTATATACTGAGTACATACCATAGCTGGCCATAGGTAGGTACTAGTACTCAGTTATATACATCAGCCCTGTATGGTACCTACCTATGGCCAGCTATGGTATGTATCAGTATATACATCAGCCCTGTATGTAAACCTATGGCCAGCTATGGGATGTACTGAGTATACACTCAGCCCTGTATGGTACCTACCTATGGACAGCTATGGTATGTACTCAGTATATACATCAGCCCTGTATGTACCTCTATGGCAGCTATGGTATGTCTACCAGTATATGACATCAGCCCTGTATGGTACCTACCTATGGCAGCTGATGGTATGTACTCAGTATATACATCAGCCCTGTATGGTACCTACCTATGGACAGCATGGTATGTACTGAGTATACACATCAGCATGTATGGTACTACCTATGGCCAGCTATGGTATGTACTCAGTATATACATCATCCCTGTATGGTACCTACCTAGGCCAGGCTAGGTATTGTACTCAGGTATACATCATCCTTATGCGTACCTACCTATGGCCAGCTATGGTATGTACTCAGTATTATCATCAGCCCGTATGGTACCTACCTATGGCCAGTCATGGTATGTAACTGAGATACACATCAGCCCTGTATGGTACCTAACTATGGCCAGCTATGGTATGTACTCAGTTATACATCAGCCCTGTATGGGTACTACCTATGGCCAGCTATGAGGTACTCAGTATATACATCAGCCCTGTATGGTACCTACCTATGGCCAGCTATGGTATGTACTGAGTATACACATCAGCCCTGTATGGTACCTACCTATGGCCAGCTATGGTATGTACTCAGTATATACATCAGCCCTGTATGGTACCTACCTATGGCCAGCTATGGTATGTACTGAGTATACACATCAGCCATGTATGGTACCTACCTATGGCCAGCTATGGTATGTACTCAGTATATACATCATCCCTGTATGGTACCTACCTACGGCCAGCTATGGTATGTACTCAGTATATACATCATCCCTGTATGGTACCTACCTATGGCCAGCTATGGTATGTACTCTAATACATCAGCCGTATGGTACCTACCTATGGCCAGCTATTGTATGTACTCAGTATATACATCAGCCCTGTATGTACCTACCTATGGCCAGCTATGGTATGTACTCAGTATATTACATCAGCTGTATGGTACCTACCTATGGCCAGCTATGGTATGTACTCAGTATATAACATCAGCCCTGATGGTACTACCTATGGCCAGCATGGTATGTATGAGTATAACATCAGCCATGTATGGAACCTACCTATGGCCAGTATGGTATGTACTCAGTAGATATACATCATCCCTGTATGGTACTACCTACGCCAGCTATGGTATGTACTCAGTATAACATCAGCCCTGTATGGTACCTACCTATGGCCAGCTATGGTATGTTACTCAGTATATACATCAGCCCTGTATGGTACCTCTATGGCAAGCTATGGTATGTACTCAGTATAACATCAGCCCTGTATGGTACTAACTATGGCCAGCTATGGTATGTACTCAGTATATACATCAGATCCGATGGTACCTACCTATGGCCAGCTATGGTATGTACTCAGGATTACATCATGCCCTGTATGGTACCTACCTACGGCCAGTATGGGATGTACTCAGTATACAAATCAGCCCTGTATGGTACCACCTATGGCCAGCTATGGTATGTACTCAGTATATAAATCAGCCCTGTATGGTACCTACCTACGGCCAGCTCTATGGTATGTACATCAGTATATACATCAGCCCTGTATGGTAACCTACCTATGGCCAGCTATGGTATGTACTCAGTATAACATCAGCCCTGTATGGGTACCTACCTATGGCCAGCTATGGTATGTACTCAGTATAACATCACCCTGTATGGTCTACCTATGGCCAGCTATGGTATGTACTCAGTATATACATCAGCCTGTATGGTACCTACCTATGGCAACTATGGTATGTATCAGTATATACATCCTCCCTGTATGGTACCTACCTATGGCCAGTATGGTATGTATCAGTATATACATCATCCCGATAGTGGATGGTACATCCTATGGCCAGCTATGGTATGTACTCAGATATATACATCAGCCCTGTATCTCTGTGATATACAGCATCCCTGTATGGCACCTAACTATGGCCCGTATGGTATGTACTCAAGAGATACACATCAGCCCTGTATGGTACCTTTACCTATGGCCAGCTATGGGAGTACTGGTATCGGACTATATCAATCAGCATCAGCTCGTTGGTATGGCCTACACCTAGTGGCCAGCTATGGTATGTACTCAGTGTATACATAGCCCTGTATGGTACCTACCTATGGCAGTATGGTATGTAACTCAGTATACACATCATCCCGTATGGGTCTACCTATAACCAGCTATGGTATGTACTAAGTATATACATCAGCCCTGTACTCCGTGTATATACGCATCCCGTATGGCACCTAGAATGACAGCTATGGTATGTATGAGTACACACATCAGCCCTGTATGGTACCTCACCTATGGCCAGCTATGGTATGTACTGAGTATACACATCAGCCTCTGTAGGTACCACTATGAGCCAGCTATGTATGTGCTCAGGATAGACACAGTATCCACGTATGGTACCTACTATGGCCAGCGTATGGGATGTACTCAGTATAACACACATAGCCCTGTATGCGTACATCCCTATGGCAGTATATGGTATGTACCTAAGTATATGAGCTCCAATAAAGCCCTGTATGGTACCTACCTATGGACAGACGTTATGGGTATGTAGCGAAGTAAATAGTACATCAGACCTGTATGTTACCTAACTAACTAACAGATCGGGGATACTGGATCAATCATACTACTTCGGACAGCAGAAGTGGTATGTACTAAGTGATACCACATCATCCCTGTATGGATCTCACTATAAGCAGACTATGATATGTACCTCAGATACATATCCTGTACTGGTACCCCTACCTATCGCCAGAACCTATGGTACCTGTACTACAAAGAATTACAGACATCAAGCCACATACGAATATGCAACATACAACACTAGGTTAGGCCTTTGGAACCAGAGGACCTTAAACTATGGACAGCTATAGGGATGTACTGAGACAACATCAGCCACTGAAAGTAGATGGTAAAGTCTAACTTAGGTATGTGCCAGCTATGGTATTACCGGTATATATATCAGCCCTGTATGGTTGCAAGCATTATGTTCATACCCCTACCTGAGGGGCTGTTATTTAGTAGTGAAAAAGCTGATGGACGGTGTCCCCCGTACAGGCACTAACAACTACTATAATGTACATTATGGTTTAGGCATCTAGTATAGATTCAAGTTAAAATGGAAGCTTTTGGTTCCACCGTACAAGACATCATTAGGGAAAAATGTTCTACTACACATAAAGTCAGCTGGTCTCTGGTGATATGGCCCCAATGGAATACACTCCTGTGGACACCGGAACATCTGCTCTTTCCGAGACATCTATAAACAGAAAAAAGTAATTGAGAGCTTGATAATTTGGCACTTAAGGCCTTAGACAGTCAGTAAA